>OX459118.1:14823750-17233125 GCA_949775105.1 Oldenlandia corymbosa var. corymbosa | reverse complement strand
TGTGTCCAGGGATCGGGACTATGATAGAGACAGAGACCACGACAGAGAGCGGGATTATGATAGAGACAGAGACTATGACAGAAATAGAGACTATGAAAGGGATCGGGTTAGAGGACGCGATAGGGATAGGGATAGAGACAGAGACCGAGAGCGGGATCGTGAACGTGACCGCCATCACCATAGAGATGATAAGGAATATGGGCGCGATAGGGAGCGAGATCGACGGGAAAGGGACCGTCGTCGAAGAAGTCATTCAAGGAGCAGAAGTAGAAGTAGAGATCGTAAGGATCGGGATGATGACAGACACCGAAGGCACGCTAGCCCTACCACTAGGGATGAGCCCAAAAAGAAGAAAGAAAAGAAGGAGAAGAAGGATGATGGGACTGACCATCCTGATCCAGAGATTGCAGAAGCAAATCGGCTTCGTGCATCTCTTGGCTTAAAACCTCTGAAGCTGTGACTGCAGTTGCGTGCATCTGGGGTTGGTGGATTATCCTCAGCTATCTGTTTCCAGCTGCCCAGATTGGAGAAAATATTTATTGTTATTTTGGATCACGAAACTTGCTACCCAAAACGAAGCCCGAGGGCCTGTTGCTGTATCGGGGATGCTAGATGCTAAGTTGTGTCTCGTTGTCTTTTTTTTTTTTTTTTTTTTTTTTTTTGGGGTAGATGCTACTTTAGTTGCCATTTGAGTAGTATAATATGGTGGGCTGAGGTTTTCTGGTCTTTTCTCCAATGTTTTTTTTCTCCATCTATTGTTCCTAATAATGTCAATAAGCTGATTTGAAACTGGTCCGATGCAACTATTTAAGTTTCCTGAAGCGTCAATATCAGGTTATGGGATGGAATTTCTTGGTCGGTGTAGCTGTTTTGAATTTTGGAGCTGTCAACTTCAGGTTTAGGGACAAGCCATTGCGTACTTGATGAGAAGCATCGGCTTAGTGCATTTTTTGCCGTGAGGTTGCCTTACAGTCGCAGACGAGAACACTTTTGGAATACTATACAGAAATGTTCAAATCCTTGTACTGGAACTTGGCCCAACTGTTCGATCTTTCAAAATGCTTACAATTTAGCGAAAAGATTAGTCAGACTTTGGGCAACTTACTATATGCATGAATTTCATAAATATGTCCAAAAATTCGATTCAAGTTACAACTGTAAGATAGACAAATTCAATCAAGAATACCGGAAAAACAGCGCTGGGGACCAGAATTTCCATGATACTTTATCAAATTTCATTGTATAACAATGGAATTCTTACAAGCCTTTTAACAGATCCTTGTACATTTCAAGTTGTCATTCAACAGATCCTTGTACATTTCAAGATTTTTAAAGTCTTCAGTCGGAAAAGTCTTCGAATTCCTTTTCATCACTTGGTTTACTTGCGTGCCAATAAAGTTCGCCCACTTCACTCTTCTGGATCTAATAAATATCTCATATATTTCTCTTTTTCCATGATTCTTGGAATCTTCCCACATCCAAGATTTTAACATTCCGATAAGACAAGAATGTCTGGATAATTTACTTGGCTGTATGTAAGATTTTTTTCTTTTTAATCCGTATATAAACTTTGTATAAGAGTAAGTAATTGAACATCTTGATTCCCTGGATTCAATATGCAAAGTGACAATCAGTCAATCACATTGCTTTGCTTCTCTTAATGTTTAAACATAATTCAGTAGCTGCAGCTAATTATGAAAGCCATGAAACAGCTCTTCAGTCAGATTGCGAAACTGTACAGATTGGTGTTCTTTTAGAGTCTGATTCATCCATGGACATGATACATTTATGTTTGTCCATTGCTCTTTCAGACTTCTATGCAGCTCATCCAGATTATAAATCAAGGTTATCTCTTCAAATCCAATGTGTAAAGGAGGAACTGGATGTAGATTTTGCAGGTAATATTTCATCTGCTTTTAAGTATATCAACCGCCATCACTTCATGAATCAAATGCTGCGTTTCTGAATCCGCAAAATTGTGTTTTCTTTTTCTCCATCTTCGTTATTAATTCTTCAACTGTTTAAAGGATATCCAATTATATATCACCTAATCACCATGCTTATTTCTTCAGCATGCACTCATAAGTCCAAGATCATGAATAGCCCATTTACCTTTTTGTTGCTTCTTTTGAATGTGATGCAGTTCTAGAAATGCTAAAGAATGGAGAAGTTCGTGGTGTTATGGGACCCCAATGGTCAAAAGAGCCCACATTTGCTGTTAAACTGGGAGAAAGAGCTCATGTTCCTGTCATTTCATTCACAGCGAAAACCCGAGCCTTTTTCTCAGCCAGAGTCCTTATTTTGTCAGAACAACTCCAGATGATATATACCATGAGAAAGGCTTGAAGTAGTCATCCTATATGAGGACACTGAGTATGCAAAAATTTTTGTTTCCAATTTGACTAAAGCGTTCCAGGAAGTTAATATTCGGTTAGCATCCACGGTTGCAGTCTCTAAATCAAGTAAGGATAGCGAAATCACAAATAAACTCTAACATTTTAATGGCAAAGCAAACAAGAGTTTCCTGGTGCATATCCATATAGTACTTGGGACATAGGCTGTTTGAACAAACAAGAAGAGCTGGAATGATGAGTGAAGGGTAGGCATGGCTCATTACTGAAACTATGTCCAATTTTCTACCTTCTATCAATTCTTCGCCAATGGAAAATGTTGTGGGGAGGATCAGGCCTCATGTACCTAAATCCAAGAACCTCGACAAGTTCAGGGCAGAGTGGAAAAAGAATACACTTCTGATGGAAACCTTAAAAGTTCAGTTATGGAGTTAAATGTCTATGCTGTTTGGACATATGATACTCTGGGGCTTAGCAGTTGCGATTGAAAAGGCTATGCCCTTGAGGTCAGATCCCCTGAATTCAAGCCTAGGAGTAAACAGAAGTGAGATTTCAACTATAAAACTCTCGCAGTTAGGCCCGAAAATATTTTCTGAACTTTTGAACATTAAATTTACAGGCTTGACAGGAGAGTTCCAATTGGTTGATGGGCAACTGAAACCTTCAGGATTGGAAATATTTAATGTGATTGGAACAGGCGATAGAACAGTAGGATATTGGTCACGAGATAAAGGAATAACACGAGACGTGTCTTCATCAGGAGGAGGTCTGCCATCATATTCTACTTCCACAAAAGATTTAATTCCATAATGTGTCCTGGAGACACATTAGTTCCTCCCAAGGGTTGGGATATTCCAAGAAGTGGAAAGCTCAAAGTTGGAGTTCCCATGACAGATGGTTTCACTGAATTTGTAAAGATACAAAAAGATCCTTTGACTACGGAAATTGCCCTTCCAGCTTGATTATGAGTTTGTTCCTTACTTGAACACGAGTAGAGATTGTAACGGGAGTTATAATGACATGCTCCAAATGGTAGTTGACAAGGTTTTTGTATTGAACTTATTCATGTATATGCTGTTAGAGTATACATTTTCTTATTTGCATTTAGCTTTCATCTGAGGTAACACTTTGACTCTTTTGAATAAACAGACTTATGATTTTGTCGTGGGCAATATCGCAATTCTGGCGAATTGATCCAAATCTGTCGATTTTACGCTACCATATACAAAATCAGGAGTTGTTATGGTCCTGAAGAACAAGAAGACCATAGATATATGGACCTTCTTGTAGCCTTTGAGGTGAGATCTTTGGCTTACTATAGGATTGATTTGCATGTTCATAGGTGTTCTCGGCATCCTGGAGTGCCAGAACCACGACAATGCCACAAGCGCAACAATGCAACAAAGACAGGAGCTTCAGTTTTTCTTTTGGCTTCCAATTGCAGTTCTTGCCTTCCCTGAAAGTAAGAACTCATCTTTTCAGCAAATTTTAAGTATCTTCACTCAAAACCAGCTTCGATTGAGAAACTATGATTTACATATTCTCTTGACAGGAAATATGGTGGCTAACAAGTGGTCAATGTATATATTGGTCGTATGGCTTTTCGCGATATTGATGCAAAGTTACACAGCTAAATTGTCTTCAATTTACATAGTTGATTAGTTGAACTCTGCATTTTCAACTTGACGAAGCCTGGAATTGTATTACTGGCTTAACAGTGAAACTCCGGTAGTGTTTTCTGGAAAATAGAGCCTCGGAGGTCTCCTGAGGATAGACACTCCGATCCTTAAGTCAGAAATAGGGTTATGGAGAAGTGTGTATTCGGCTATGGGTGCTAAGGATAGCGTACCTTAATTGTGGCGTGATCATCCGTATTTATAGGCATGAGATTACCTGATAGATGATCGAATCCTACTAGGTTTCATGTCAAGGAACTGCCTCTATGAAGTCGGTTGGACCATAATTGGCGGATGAGCTGGTCAAATGATCTCGGTGGATATGGACTCGTCAAGTACCCCAGTCAAGTACTAATTGTATCAAATAAACAAGACTTGACACAAAATAAATAATATCTGGACCCGGCCCAAACTGAATGGGCAAGTCTCGGCCAAACGTACATCGAGTAGGCCTGATGGGATTGTTCGTAGGTCAAGATCCGAACAGAGAAGACGACCCGCTTCGGATCCCGCCCAGAACATCAATCTGCGCGTCTTTAGTGGGCACGTTCCCCAAACAGCGGCACTTTCATCATTGCCGCTTCCTTGAAACTCGCCGAAACGGTCAAGTTGTTGGCAGTAACAACAGTCCATAAAATCTTCTGGATTCGTTATTCTCCCCCATTTTATTTTGCAAAGAGAAACAATTCTCCTCTGCTCTCAAATCTTATTCTATGAAAATCAAATTTCCCCATACTCGCTGTTTTGCCCCAGTTATCATCGCCGAAAGTGTCTATTTCTGCCGGATCGAGGAGAGCTATAGTTGAAGAAAGGTATCTCGATTTTCTGTCGCCGACCCATTTAACTGCCCCAATATCACTGATGTTACGATTTACATAGAGTGCTACCGCCGGAGTCTGCTGTAATTCCGGGAGGCTACAACTCAAAAGGGGAATGGAAACCCATTTCAACAGTAAGTTCCTAGACCTGTCTATTTCAGTTTTATTTTCAGCCTTTTGCTTTTCGAATTTCAGTGTAGGCCTAGATTTATTGCTGCAAGTAGAGAAATGGCTAGAAACCCAGATCTGAAAACCATCAAAGATTTTGCTTCTACCATAGATTCCGGTGAAAAGGTAATAGCTTTGAAAATGAGATATGATTTGTCCCTAGATATAGAAGCTAGAACCCCTTTAGGTACTGAAAGAGCCAATTATCCTCCAGAAAGAAAAATTACCATTTATGACTGCTTTATGCACCTAGGGTTGACATTCCCCCTTTTTCTTTTTTTTTCGAGGAGATTGTTCAACCCTACCAAACCCCCTTGGCCCAATTTATACCGAATCTGATAACATATGTCCTCGGGTTTGCAAGAATATGTCAACGAGTGAAAGTTAAGCCTTGTTTGATTCTGTGGAGGTATTTCTTTAAAGTATCGGTACCTTCGACATCATTCTAAGATTGGTATATTGTAAAAAAGAACCCCAAGTTAGGTGCCAAGAAGATAGTAGAGGCATATGGCGGTTCTCCCATATGGAAACCGGACTAACTGTATGTATAAGCGCCTGAAAATTATTGCATCACATAGAATTATCGAGAAACCAACGGTTTTGAGGCAATAAAGGATGATTGGACGGATGAAGATAGAGAAAAGATCGAGGAGCTCGCAGAGGATTTAAAGAAACTTGAGAAGTACTCAAAAGTTGTTAAGTGGAGTGATATGCAACATTACATCCCCGCTATTCCTGTCGAGGAGAAAGAAATTATTAACGTCCTTGATATTCCTGTCGAGGAGAAGAAAGGTACTAATCTCTTATTATCTCTGTGTTGTGTTTAAGTTATGTCGTCGGGAAACGTTGGTTCCGGACTTTATGGTGACACCGACTCCTTTAATGTTGTGAACTCAGATGAAGAGATGTCAACAAAAAAAATAGTGGTGGAGAAGAAGAAGAAGAAAAAGAGAATCGTGAAGGATTCTGAGAAAGTGCCGAGGAAGAAATCAAAGACCGACACTCCCGCCGAGGAGAAAACAGAGTCAGCGAAAAACAAATAGAGAAGACCGTTCCCCCTGTTATCGAAGAGCCTAAGGTGCCACCCCGCGTCAAGGAGGAGACACACACGGTGAATGAATCGGGGACAAGCATGGAACCTCCTGTAGTGGACAAAGGTAAGGGCCCTTTCGAGGGGGATGTGACCATTCTATCTGCCTAGCTGTTTAAGGGAGGCCCCTCAGCAGCGGTTTATACCTTTAGTGATCCTCCCACAATCGAGTGCCCCCTGCTAGAGGAATTTGCCACTTCACTGACCGAGGCAGACAGCCTGAAGTTGGTAAGTATCTTGTAATACACCATGCCCCTTTATATTCACAACCTTGGTTTGAATATATGTATATCCTTTGCTTGTCCTTTGCAGATGAACACTGCCATGATGAACTGTACAAAACGCTCGAGAGACTTGAGGCAAGAACTAGACAAAACCCGAGTCAAGAGAGATCAGGTCTTGATCAAGAAGATGGCCCTCGAGGAGAGAAACCTGCAGTTGCAATCCAAGGAGCTGGCCTCTGTCCCAGGCCAAATATGAGGAAGTGGAGCAAAAACTTAAAGAGTACAGCAACCTACATATCTCGAAAGAAGACCTCAGCAAATGGTGTGGGGCCTTTTGGACAGGATGTTGCCCACAGGTGGTATGGCTGCCATCGTGGAAGAAATCAATAAGGCTGCTGTGGAGTATGGATGCCACGGGGTTGCTATTGCAAGCCTGAAAAGACTCAATGAGAACAGGCCTATCAAGGCCAAGTGGTTCAAGCAGTTCTTGAAGGAAAACCCGAAGAAGGCCATGCACGAGGCGTTGATGAAAAGCCTCAGCAAGCTAAATGTCGAGCAGCTGCCCCTGTGGGAGCCCTTATGTGGAGCTTTGGCCAAGATGGGTGGTCCCGAGGACATTTCCTCATTCCTAGGAGACTTAGCCACCATTCTGTCGAGAGGGCCTGGTGAGAAATTGATAGCTCCGGATGTCCTTGACGAGTATATCGGCGTTGAGCTCGAGGATGATGATGATGATGTCTCAGAAGAAGGCGAGACCGGCAACTCGGGAGCTAAGAAAGATGATCCCCACCTGAAGATAATGCTGGTGGAGCCAAAGAGAATGTTCCCCCAAGTTGATAGAACTTTTGAGAATCATCCATAAAATACTCCTCACTCCCAAGAAGCTGTATGAATTTCTGCCTTGTAATTAAGCAATGTCTTTTGTAAGCAATTCCCATCTCTTTTGGCTTTATGAATGGATTCGTCATTTTGCCTTATAGTCTGATGTTGGCTTTACACTTTTCCATGGAAAAGGATAGTTGGCCTGTTCATCGAATCCACCTTATGATTTTGTCAGAGGAACAATCCAAGGAATATCCTTTATACTCGATGATTAGCACCATCATGAGGAGGAGGGCTGAGATTCACAGTATTGAAACAGTGATGGGCCTGGAGGAAGACATCCTCGATGCCATTCAAGCCCAGAATGTGAGGGTTAATCAGCACCTAATTGAAGAAATCAAGGGGCTTCGTGAGGAGATGTAGCGATGAGACTACCAGAAAGTTCAGGACTACCACGACTCCTTGAACTTTGAGACCGATATACATGATGAGTTTGTCACTTTACAGAAGGAAAACGCTCAATTGAGACAAGCAAAAGATAACAGTATTTCCGTGGTTCCTCGAGAAGCATCACGTAATCGCTCGAGTGCAACACATGATCTCGGTGAGGACTCGTCGGTTTATTTAAGCCATGGACATTCTTAAAGAGAAAACTCGTGACATGGAGCTTCTTAGTGGCTATTGCAGTGTCCTTCAGAACAAACTGGCGGACTATCAGATTGACTTTCCCAGTTTCGAGAAGCTTGAAGAGTATGTGGTCCCGAGGACCAGGAGCTCTCAAGAAGAGTTGCTCTTAAGGATGGTTGATCAAGATGAGGAGATCGTTGATCTGAAAGACAAGCTTAACCAGTGCGTTAATCTTCTTAGCCAGCATGGGTTCAAGGGTATCATCCATCCCTCTCTTGATAATCCGGGAAGAGAGGCCCTTGTAATAGTGTAGAAAAACCAGCGTGTTTTCCATAGCCTTGCACTAAGCGTGAAGGTAATTACTTCACATGTTACTTGAGTAATTTTATTCATAGCGCTTTTTATTCCGGCGGATGTAAAGTACACGGTTCTTTTCGAGAGAACCGGGTACAGGTTCTTCGACTTTATAAAACCGCGATCTACGGTGAATACGAGGAGAATTCCTCAGTTTTATGTCCGGATGTTGAATACACGGATCAGATCGAGGATGACCCTAAAGAGGGTGTCCATCTCGTAGAGTAGTCGTAAAATAGTGTCGACATAAGTAAAGGATTTGAAAGAAAATATGCAATGACTTTTGAATAATTACCCGAGGACCCGGGTTAGCATTAAATATAAGAGAATAAAATCAGCAAATCATATAAGGCAAATAAACTGGCAAATAGTAGGTAAAGGATTCAAACATAGAACCTGCGAAGGTTCTGGATATTCCACCATCGAGAAAGAATTGTTTCAGTATCATCCGTCGTCTGCAAGCGATAACTGCTAGATGGGGAAGCTTGGATGACTCGATAGGTTCTTCCCACTTTGTTGATAACTTTCCAGGAGTCTCTGTTTGATTGGCCTCATTCTTTCTAAGTACCAGATCTCCAACTGTGAAGTCATTGTTTTTGACTCGCTTATTGTAGTGTCTCCTGATAATCTCTTTGTACTTAGCTTCCCGGACTTTTACAGCATCTCGCTGCTCCTCGAACATGTCAAGGTTAGTCAGGATGTCTTCATTATTGGTGTCTTTAACAAAATTGATGGTTCGAGGACTGGCAAGACCAATCTCATCTGGGAGAACAGCGTCCATTCCGTAGACCAAACTGTAGGGAGTTTCATCTGTCGAGAAATGAGCTGTGGTGCGGTAGGCCCATAGGACATGTGAGAGTTCGTCGACCCATGCCCCCTTTGCATTCTGTAACCTTGTCTTGATTCCATGTAAGATGGTCCTGTAGATGGATTCAACTTGGCCATTAGCTTGTGGATGAGCAACAGCAGAAAATCGACGCTCGACTTGCATTTCGGCACACCATGACTTGAAAGCATCGCTCTCGAACTGAGTCCCATTGTCTGATACAATTACTTTGGGCACTCCAAAGCGGCAAACCAGGTTTTGCTAGAAAAAATTCTACACATTCCTTCCAGATATCAAGGCCAATGACTTTGCTTCTACCCACTTCGTAAAATAATCCACTGCTACGATAACCCATCATAGCCCTCCTGCCCCCTTTGGAAAAGAGCTGATGATGTCTGTGCCCTATTGGTAAAAGGGCCAGGAACTTTAGATAGTTACCATCTCGTGTTGTGGCTGTCGAGTGATGGGAGAGAAGCGTTGACATCTATCGCACTTTTGCACAAATCGATAGGCATCTTTGAAAACTGTAGGCCAAAAGTAACCTGCTCGGAGGACCTTTTTAGCTAATCCTCGAGTTCCCATGTGAACATCGCATGATCCTTCATGAACTTCCTCGAGGATGTAGGCCGCCTGTCTCGGGCCGATGCAACACAGCATTGGTAGTAAACACCCATGCTTGTAAAGGATTCTGTCCTTTAAGGTGTACTTGACTGCTTTTACTTCAAAGCTCGAGCTTCAGACCTGTTACTCGGCAAAGTTCCATCTGTGAGAAACTGGATAAATGCTGTCATCCATGTATCACCATCCTCGGTAATGGTGAGAGATACTCGACACTGGATGCTGGGTTAGGGGAGTATCTCGACCCAAACCTTGTGGCTAAGATGTGCAAAATTGGATGAAGCTAGCTTGCTTAGGGCGTCTGCTCTCTTGTTACTCGTTCTGAGGATGTGGGATATGGAGCATTTTTCAAACTTATCCCGTATTTTGAGGACTTTCTCAAGGTATGGTTTTAGATGCTCCCCGGGAACAGTATAGTCGCCACTGATTTGCTTGACAACCACCTGAGAATCACTGAAAACTTCAAGATTTTGAACCCCAAGCCTTAGAGCCATATTCAACCCTGTGATCATTGCTTCGTACTCGGTTATATTGTTAGTAACCGGGAAATCAAACCGCAAGGCGTAAGAGTATTCCGCATCATATTTCTTCATCTCCTCGATTTTATATGGTGCGGTTGGTTTGGCAAGGATGATACTAGCCCCTCCCCCTTCCTCACAAGACGAGCCGTCGATGTAAAGAGTCCACGCTCGAGGATCTGTTGGGGCGTGCTTTTGTGCTTGCTTCTTTTGCTGGGAATTGAGTATGATACTTGGAGTACGGGGCATTTTAACAAGAAAGTCTGCAAATGCCTGTCCATTTCATCATTCTGCCAGATGCCTCAGGTTTGAGAAGGACTTGTTGAATAGGTTACTCGGTTAGAACTTGGATAGGGTGAGCTTGGAATTAAGGATGCAAACGCTGGGCAGCTAAGACTATGCTCAGTATTAGTTTTTCCATGGGAGTATATCGAGACTCTGCCCCCTGTAAAACCTTGCTCAAAAAGTAAACTGGGATTTTCTTCCCATCTGTCTTCTGTATTAGGACTGCAAATATGCCTGTTTTGCGAACGACCTAGTAGATGACGAGTCCATATCCATTGGACCGGACCATTAACCGCGTAAGAGGTCCAACTGAGTCTGATAAGATGGTTTAGGTAACCAAAACCTAGTAATATTTGGTTATCCCCCAGGTGCTTTTATGCCTATAAATAGGGTTGGTCGCACCACAATACGGGTACGCAATCTCTAGCTTAACATGCTACGCATTCAGACGTTCTTAAAACCCTTCACTGACTTAAGCATCGGAGTGTCTACCCTCGGGAGACCCCCGAGGCTTTATTTTGTAGGAAACCCTAGCCGGAGTTCCACTGTTAGACCGGCAGTATAAAACCAAGCTTCATCAAGTGGCATGCCCAGTGGGACATGAAAAATAGGGTTTGTATCATGAAAACCTTCTAGGGTTGCAAGAACAATCAACACAATGGTTAGGGTTGAAGAAGACACCAGCAGCACAGCATATTCCGGCAAACGACATAGTCTGGGAGACAATACCACCCTAGTAGAATTCCAACGCAGACAATTGAAGCATTGATAGTAGGACTGAATATGGCACTAAAGCTCGGGGTTCACATGATTCAAGTTTTTAGTTACTCTCAGGTAATGGTGAAGCAAATATTGGGCGAGTATACAACAAATGATGAGCAACTCAAGCGATATCTCGAGAAAGTCCTCGAGATCAAGGGCAAGTTCGAAGAATGCACCGTATCTCACATAGTCCGGTCAAAAAATAAAAGGGCGGACACCCTCAGTAAGTTGGCCTCCTCAAATTTTGCACACCTCAGTCACAAAGTGTGGGTCGAGATTCCCCTCGAGCCTAGTATCTAGAAAACCCCTGTAATGACTATCGCCGAGGACGAAGATACTTGGATGACCCCATTCATCCGATACCTTACAGACGGTACATTACCAAGCGGAAGAGCAGAAGCCAGAGCCCTCCAGTTGAGGCGGTTAAATACACATTGCAAGATGGTATCCTATATAAGTATGGGTACCTGCTACCCATGCTAAGATGCATCGGCCCAAAGCAAGCAGCTTACGTGCTCGAAGAAATACACGAGGGATTGTGTGGAGCACACATGGGGGCCAGAGCACTTGCTAAGAAGGTCTTGCGGTTAGGATATTTCTGGCCAACAATCTTCAAGGACGCATACCAGTTTGTACAGAAGTGCGATAAATGTCAACGCTTTTCACATTTATTTCAATTGTGTGCATTGGAATAGTGTATAATCATCCAACATCTTGTGCGAGTGGGAAGTAAAGAGCTGAAGATTCAATTTGGGACTATTTTTTGAGCTAGCATGGGGAATGTCTTTTCGGTTCAGCTTGAAGAAGCAATTTTCTCACTGATCAGAATTCATCGTTGGATTCCTTGCATTAAAAACATTAGAAGCCCATGTTTTGTGAGCATTGGATTAACTCAGAGGTAGATATTGTAAGGAGAAAGATTCTAGCCACAATCCCAATTTTTTTATTTATCACCAGAGTAGATTCAGGCTGATCGGACCACAGACCTAGAATTTAGACGCTTGAATTATGCCAGCCTTGAAGTTTGAGACGATTCTGACTGACGGTTAAAGAGATATTTTCAGTCAAAGTTCGACCATTCTGGGATGTTTGTTTTGTGGATTGTGCTGCCAGAATTAGGGTTTCTTGAGAATCTAACACGTGGTGTTGCCTGATTGAGCCACATAATTTCCACGCGTTGAGCCATGATTGGGTTACATGGTGTCAGGTTTAGAGTTTGTGTCACGTGGGTACTAACTGGACAGCAATGTGGCACTGATTGTACTGCCACGCGTCTAGTAACTGGACTGGCGTGCATGTGCTGACTGACTGCCACATCATCAGTTTGACCACCACGTCACTAGGTTGACTATAACGCCAACAAAATTTTGAGGTTACCCTTCCCCCTTAATTTTGACATACTGAGTTTTTCTCTTTGGCATATGTTTGTCAAATTCAACTGGTTAGTGTTGTTTTGGTCAAATTAAGATGTTAAGAGTTAGTAGAAATTGTTGAACAAATGATGGGAATGAAGTTTGAATGCCCCATATTCGATGGAAATGTAGATATTAATATATGGCAGTGTACAATCAAAGATTTATTTGTGAGGGATGATCTTGATTTGGATCTTGAGGAAGAAAAACCCAAACATGTGACTGAGAAAAAGTGACAAAAAATGCAAAAGCATATGGTTAGTAATATTCGACTTTCACTTGCTCCTAATATTAAGCATTATGTCATAAGCGAGACAACAATGAAGGGAATATGGTACAAGTTATAGATTACTTGTGCATCGAAATCACTAACCAACCGGTTGTTGATGAAGATTGACCTCTACAGTTTGAAGATGGAAAAGGGGGCAAATCTTCACCATCATATTAATGGATTTGGTGAACTAGTGTACTGACTTTAGAACACAGGCAAGGAAGTCAATGATGAAGAGTAGGCCTTATTGTTGTCTTCTTTACCACCATCTTATAAGCCATTGGGTGCAGAGACTACTTATTGGAAAGACTACATTAAGTTATGATGAAGTGCTAACTCACTTGAGGGAGAATGAGAAGATGATGGGAGAGAAGAGTGTGCCCGAAAAAGGAGAGACTCTAGCTATTGCTGAGAGTTTAGCTTGAGGGGGGAGTCATTCTATACGTTGAGGTAACTCATGTAGCAAATCTCGGTTGAGAGTCTACAATAATGTTGAGTGCTATTACTATGGAGAGAAAGGTCAAACCTAGTACAATTGCCCTACTCTGAAAGAAAATTTGAAGAGTTTGAGAAATATGAAGGGAGAATGGAAGATTGATGTGGACAACAAATCGAGTGCAAATTTGATGTATGATAGCGGGTTATTGGTGATGAGGAGCACTCATCGATATAATTCACAATTGGCGTTGGATTGTGCATCCTCGATGCACATTTGTAAAGAATAATCTTCTTTTGATTCTTTGCAGATCAATGGAGATTTTAGGCATATCATTGTGGGCAGTGTTGAGAATATGAAGATTGATGATGTTGGTGTTGCATTGTTGCAAGACACACTATGACATGATCAAGAAATTAGCTAATGTGAGGTATGTGCCTACTTGTAGTAATAACAAAGTTTATGAGGAAGATAAGTCGGTGTTGCAAGGTATGAGAAGTGATCATGACGTAGGAAAGCCTTGAAATTTAGGATCAAACCAAGAATCCTAACACGAACCGTAGATATCCATTGATTTGACACACAAATACTTAGATAACAACCCCCAAAAACACCATTGATTCGATAGAAGAATACTCGTTGTCTAAGGCATCTATAATCCATTGATTCAACAAATGAATACCAGAAAATAGGATCAAAATTCTAGAATTTTTTGGAGAAAGTGATGAACTTTCAAATAAAAACAATCAACAACTACAGTACAAGAAGCGGCTAAACCAATTATACAGAAAACTAGCTTCAAAATAAAACTTAGAAAGCTTATATAAAATGAAAATAATCTCCTTATAATTAAAACCTTAATCTACTCTACGCCCTTCCACATTCTCCCCGTCTGGGAAAAAACTCATACTCGAGTTTTGTTGTAGGTTTGTCCTTGTCACAAGGCATCCCAACGATCTCCTCCCTTAGTTTGAATGGCCCCCATCTTAAAAACAAGTGTGGCTTACTCTTGGCTAGTATCGTTGCACAATGGTTCCTTGCCTACCAAAGAGTTCAACTTCTTGTTTTGTTGTCATGAAACTACATGTGCATGTATCAATGATCCAGTTGAATAAACCTTTCCATGATCCCCTAAGCATGTTGTTGCAGTCCTATCTGATGAGAGGTATGCCAAATCAAGTAACTCGAAAAGACTCTGTAGCTGAAGTTTAACTTCTCACAAGTCAATAGGAAAAAAATAAGAGTAGATACTTGAAACTAACTCATATCTATTTCTTCATCTCCATAAACAGAAAATGCTATGAGTAGATGATGATCGTCGCACTTGGCCTCTAATTCTTTATCTTCGGTACCCTTAAAAAGAATGTAAACCATTAAGGCAATTACAGGATTTTCCAAGGGACTGAGCAACTTTATCATCATCAGGAACAACATTACCAAATGGATAATGACAAAATGTACTAAACATCTATCAAACTACATTGTGTTGAAGTGATGCAACCGCAGAGATGGAACTTCTTTCTGTGAGCAATCCATATAAAAATGGAGTCGCTGAGCAGCAAAAACTGTATTCGAAGTCGATGGCATCTTTGTAGGTCTACTAAGGAACAAGCAAGAGTTCTCATCACCATCATCATTGGGATAGACATCAAACACTAGGGGGATCATCCTATAAATGTAGTTATTTTCCCATGGATCAAAATCCAATTCAAGATTAAAGATACAATCGGATTGACATAACTGTCGAACATCGGTAGCTCTAGCCCTATGGCCACATGGATGCACGTCTTTAGGGGTAAAGTTCCCATTGTCTAGATCAGTAGACCATGGCTAGTTGTGCATCACCACTAAGAAGAAGTAGAAGCATCCAAGCTAAACCCGTAAAGTTAATATTCTTCAAACAGACAAACTAGTAACACTTTGATGTGTACATGGATTAATCCAAATTTTTATGGTCGATCCCGCAAGAAATTTTGGGAAATAGATTCCCATTACTGCATATCGTCGTGAACACCAAAAATTCACTTGAAAAGTTATAATTGATAAATATGTACCCAATCAACCTCATTAGACCAAATCAAACCAATACAAGAACCAAAAATAATTAAAATATAATTAACTATCCAAATTTGGTCGACTAACCACACCAAAAACCGTATACCAATAGATTCTCAAAGGAAATAATAAATCAATCAAATCAAACCAAACGGAAACGCAAATATTGAATCCAAAGGAACAATAAATGAAAACCACTTCCGCATTTACTCACATCTTTACCGATGAACCATTAGGAACTAACTCATCTTTGATGCCAACTGACATAGCGAAAGCCTCCAGATTTAGGATCAAACAAAGAATCCTAACACGAACCGTTAATATACATTTATTCGATGCACAAATACCTATATATATAACAACCCTCCTCAACACTATTGATTCGACGCACACATGCCCATTGTCTAAGGCATCTATAGTCTGTTGATTATACAAATGAATAACGGAAAATAAGCTCAAAATTCTATTAGAAACTGACCAACTCTCAAATATATAAAATCAACAACTAATGTACGAAGAAGCGGTTTTGCCACTTACGTAGAAAAATAGCTTCAAAATAAAACCTATAAAGTTAATATAAAATGACCACAATAACCTTAAAACCCATAATCTATACTACGATCTTCATCAGATTGTCACATCTTTCATGTTGATGATTCAAAAATTGGGACTAGTGGTTTGCTTGGCATTCATAGGGAGGAAATCAAGCCAAAGAAGAAGTGTGTCTAATTTTCAAACAAGATTGAGGTGCTTGGATTTTTTAGTTGATGGAAGATATGTTGGGCCAAACCCTCAAAGGCTAAGCCCATGTCTACTTTAATTTGGTGAAAAAGGAGTCCAATAGAACTTATTACTCTTTAATATAAATATGAGTGTTTGTGCCAAAATGTGGTGTGTGTGTGTGAGGCAACACATAGTGAAAGTGTAGTTTCTGGAATTGAGAGTTAAGAAACTTGTGTGTTAGGAAGAACACACTTGTAAAAACTCTTCTATTTTCTCCATTAGTGAAGTGTTAGCTCACACGTGGATACAACTTCCTTGGGAGACTGAACCACATGGTGTTGTGATTCCTTGGTTGTTTACATTTATTCCATTTGTGTGTGTTTTGAATTAGTATATAAATATCCAGTATTTTGTGTGCAGTCGGGAGTGAAATGAAACTAGTAATCAAATTTCCACATTTTCTATCAATAAGAAGTTTATACATCCCAAAATCTGAAAAATAAAGGGAGTCAACTATGGAAAAACCCATTTATATATAAATTGAAACCAAGATCAACTACAGAAGAACACTTAAATACAGGTTCATAAAATCTAAAGGGTCCACAAAATCTGCTACTAACATGTGTTTATGTTTAGTAATTTTTCTTCTTTCTAGATTGTTGCTAGATGACTTGAAGCAATCAGATTTCCAGCAGAAGCGTCTTATAACTGTTGGATCTGGTAAACTAGGCTTCAGTGATGAACAAATAATTCATATTTAGTTTTCATATTTAAATTATTTTTAGCACGAATTTCAAAACTCAATGTGTAATGTTTTTGGGATAGGGTAAGCATTACATAAGCATTGGTGTTTTTCATATGAGAACCAAATATGACAAGATTTTGAAGCGTTAACCTAGATCTCCCAACATTATGAATGACTTCACGGACATGAATTAAGCAATAGAACATTAGTTTGTGAATTTTAGAAAAAGCTAATTTCCTTACAATTTGATAAAATTTGGATCAAACAAAAATTAGGGTTTCCATGGTCCGGAGTAAATTCTAGTAACGAATGTAAGTATAGTGAATTTAATCAATCATTGTGACACTGATTACAAGCTTTATTTTGTCTAAAACCGCCTCAACTGCTAAACCGACATCACTAATCAAAAATTTACAAAAAAAAGTCCCTGAAGTTACAATCAACTGCACCTGGCAAAGTCAACTTTTAGGTTTATGCAATTAGGTACATCATTCAAGCTATTATCTCCTACATCCCCACAAGTTAGACCAAGAAGAAAATTCCTTCATGCCTGGCTTGGACAACAAAAGAAGTCAGTTGAGGATCAAGAAGATAGTTGGTAAACAAGTCTGCTAGCTGAAAACTAGTAGTAATGTGTAAGGGCACCAGAAACCACATTATTAATGATGTCTCACAAAACGACATTCTACTTCCAAGTTCTTGGTTCTTTAATGGAAGACTGGATTTTCAATAATGTAGATTGCATACTCATTATCACACCAGAGTAACATTAAGGTCTTCCAAGAGATAAGAAATCAAGAGGAGCTCTCTTGCTGCATAACCCATGCATATGTATTCAATTTCTGCAAAGGATACTGGAACTGTGATTTTGTTGCTTCCAAATGATCCAAGGAAAACACAAAACCTTGTTACTGATTTCTACGAGTAGGGTTTCAAACATAGTTAGCATCCCAATAAATTTCTAACTTGAAAGTAATGGAGAAGGCATAGAAGAAGCCATGAGAAGGTGTGCCCTTGTTATATTTCAAAGGGCATTACTAAATACAGTTTGATTTTTCTTCGTGCACCTATTTAAAAAGACTTAGATACCCTTAAATATTTTCATTTTCCTCTTTTTGCTTATGTCTCCCTTTTTCTTCTTAAATCCTTGAGGGTAAAAAGGCCAGGCAAACGCTGTTTAACCTGGATGATAGAAGTTTCATCTGAACATTTGATAAGTATGTCATCTACATAAACTGTAAGAGCTAAAAAGTGAGAAGGATGAGGATCAGACTTCAAAAATAAGCGGGTATCATTCTCGGATTGCTAAAAACCAAATTGTTACACTTTACTGGTAAATTCTATATTCCATTGGCTACAGGCCTGTTCCAAACCATATAAGGATCATTTGAACTTGCAGACCTGAGAGGAAGAGCCCTTTGTATACCCTTGAGGAATTTGCACATAAACCTCCTCATCTAATTAAGTAGCCATATAAAAAGGCATTGTTGATATCTAATTGTTAAAATGACCAGTTTGAGGTAGTTGCAGGTGCTAATAATATGCAAACAATAACCACCTTTGTGTTGAGGGTCATGTGGTAAGTGTTGTGAATCCCACATCGAAGGACATGTGCATCAGTTAATAAGTAAGATAGACTAAAGACACATTAGTTTAAGTTTTTGAGTCTAGATGGGTCTTATCTTATTTATTGCGCTCCATGTTGGATTTTCTCCTTAGAGAAATTCCCAATTGTGGTATCGAAGCCGAAGTTGGGTGGGTGATTTCCTCCAAATTATCTCAGTTGATCTGGCTGAACCCTGGCAGTCAAAGACCCATTACGAGCGGAAATGTAGAGATGGGCGACTCAGTTACTCAAGTGGAGTATATATTTGAGCTTGTTGAGATAATTTAAAAGCTCGATGTGGAGGTTCCCCATAACGGGGTGGGATACTGAGGGTAATGTGGCAAGGGTTGGGAGTCCAACATCTGAGGTGTAAGAATGGTATATTGAGAGTCATGTGGCAAGGGTTAGGAATCCAACATCGGAGGCGTAAGGATATGTGTATCAGTTAATAAGTAAGCTGGACTCAAGATCCATTAGTTTGACCTTTTAACTTCGGATGTATCTTATCTTACTTATTGTACTCCATTTCACATTTTCTGCATGGAGAAATCCCTAACACTTTGCTACTGGAGAAAAGATATATATTTTATTACAACGCTCAAATTATAATTAAGACCGTTTTTACAGGAGAGACTGACAGAGTGAGTAATTGATTATTAATGCGAGAGCAGAGTACCTTGTTTGATTTTAGAGGTTACTAGATTACACTTTTTATAATCCCAATTCCCAAATGAGTTTCTTTGTTTGATTGATACATAATTCAAATGAATGAATTTGCTTGCTAAGATACAAGCTGTTCTTCTGTAGCAGACAATAAACAACACTTTTTATGAAGCCATAAATTTCATAAATTATCAAACAAACTTCAGCGGTATTCTTTCTATGTTCAAGTTTCTTCAGCTAAAATTACACCAGTTTCATCATAATGAAGCGTCCCGGATTTAGTAAGCGGCCTACACTTTTCCCCCATCAAAATCTTCTTCTTGCAGAGCTCACTATCTGCTTCCTGATGATCTGTGACTTCGTCGTTCCTTCGACAACTGGAATCCTTCCTCAGATTCCTGACTCCAGATTCTGCTGCTTGATTTTTTGTCAGTTCAGCATTAGTACAATTAGCATCCTTTCTTCGGGCTCTTTTCCACTTTTTGAAATATGTCCCTGTCTTCCTCAGAATTTTCTTGCAAATGAGATCAGTGAAGGCAAAGAGCGGCTGCTTACCAGCTTGATGATCAACTGATGATGAATCTGGCTGCTGTAATATTTGACCTAATATCTGTTTCTTCTGTTGTTGTTTACCTTGATGATCTTCCACATTTTCCTTTGTCGTAGTTGTAGCAGCAACATTGAGGCTTCCAAACTGGGAAAGAAGAAATTGTTGCTGCAAACTCTTGCTTTGTTTCTTTGATGGGATTATTTTTGGTGACTGAAATCCTGTTTCCTTGATATTACCCTTATTGATCACATTTTCTGTTTCACTGCTCTCTGGTTTTTTCCTGCTTTTTCCTGTTCTCAACTTTTGTTGTTTAAGTTTCATCAGGATCTTCCACTGAGGCATATTGAAGATTAAAACGCTAAAGAAAATTGTGGATTTGATTAACTGATGTTGAAGGGAAAAAAACTTGTGTGATTTTGCTGTTGTTACAATAAGCAGAATCTGATGTAATTTTTCCTCCTTTTTTTTTTTGGTGGATATATAAGAGAAAGTCTCGGCTAGAAATTGGAAGTGGAAGAGAGTCGTGGAGTTGTTGGTTGGAGGTTAAATTAATCATATTGGATTATTTGGTGCAGCAAAATGTGTTAAATCAGTTAGGATAGTCAATAGTGATAATCAACAATTCAGAAAAATCCTCATTACTCGATTTGATGACCGTTAAATCCAATCTCAAATAAGTGTGTTTTTTTTCTTTTCCTTTTTTATTTTTATTTTTCTTAATACATAGCTCGAGCCGCTCTTAAAAATGAACTGTATAATGGAAACATAATTCAAACATACAATATGTTGTTAATTATTTTTGGAGAAAGGGAATACGGATTAGAAAATGGCATGGATTGGAATAAATAATTAGGACAAAATTGATGAATAACATGTTTCTTAATTTAAGTTTTACTAAATGATATATGATATACATCAAGTAAAATCAGAAAAAGTCAAGTATATCTAACCTTTTCCCCCATTAGTTTTTGCAAGTTGCCACTAGAATCTTCTTTCTTGTCGAAAATGTAATTTCACTCGAAGAAGGAAACCCTATTTCAATCTAAGAGATCCAGCATTCTTTCTTCAGTTGAAACATCTTTCTTCTCTTCAATCTCAACGATCCATTATCCGAAAATCAATCAATCAGCAATGAGGACCATAACCAACACCAAATTCTAATGAAATGTCGGTCACTTGTACAATGTCATAACTAGTACAGCATATGCATTTTCTCTTGGGGACTCTACTATGATGGTTTAAACATGCATGTATGCTCTTTATGTAATTTGTGTTAGGAAGGACTTCATAGCGATTTTATTCGAGTCGAATTAAAAGAGACACATTTCTGACTAAAAAGCCAAATTCATTAATTTTCTTCTCATTTCCTTAAAATGAGAATTACAATATAGGAGTATAAATAAATAGACTTCTAATGCTATAAAGTAGAGATGACTCCCAAAAATTGTAAACTGACCCACTACTCCATTACTTCAACATGATTACTACTTAAAATAACAAACTAATATTAGTGCTCCCCTCTCTTTCTCAAGCATTATGATTTATGAATCAACTTTGGATCCGCTGGATTTCCTTTGAGATCGAGTTATTCGCGTTACATCAAACTGATCCCAGGAGATCAAGGTACTTAAGAGGAGAAATTGAGTTAATCCAGTTTGTAGCTCCATTTTTTTTAATGAATCACTACCCAATTGTGAGACAGAGAATCAATAACATCCCGGAGAAGTTCTACATCCCCAGCAGAAGCGCATTTTATCTGCAACGAACTTTCACCGCCTGATCAGATTTGGCAGAGCTGCTCTGTTTCTTGCCGGAACGATGGCCGTCGAATCCAATCCAGGACTTAAGTTATCGAGTGATGGAAATCATCTAAATTCAGCATCGACCAAACTGAAGGCTGGATCAGGGGAAAATGGTTTCTTCTAACTTTCTAGTGAGATTCGACGGATTGTATCTTCTATGATTAAGGAAACCAACAATTTTTTCGTTTGCATTATAGTTAGACTTTAGTATACTACAACAAAATTACTAAATGAAGACACTGTTAAGATATCACAGTTCTTGTTTCGGTGTAAATCCCGATGTAAAGCCGAACGTAAGCTCAAATAATAAAAGTTTTATAATACACCATCACGCAACCAAAAAAAAAATAAAACTAAGGAGTAAATTTGTCCATGCAGTGCATCTTGAACCTCGTTATGTGTCCTTTAGTGCCGAATTGGAATCAATTTATGCATAAAATCCACTCCTTACTAACAAACAAACGAATGGCATTTTACAAATAATTTGTCTATTCAATAAGGTATGAACATTTGGGATACTGTGAAAAGTTTCTATTCTGTACCAAGTCACTAGATGTATGTAGGCCCGAACCATTAGTATTCTTGTCGTCCTGTTTCAATAGTCTACTTTGTTACACAAAAAATATATATACATATCTTTGATAAGGCCTGCATTTTATAAATTTGAAAACTCTTCAATGAAAAGTTTCAAGTGTCTAAGTAGGATTAATGGAAGACAAGTTGCCAAATTCACTAACAAAATCGACCAACAAGTATAGTGGATGGGGATGGTCTCTTGTAGTTCTTGTTATGATGGCTCTTGTTGCAACTGGGGCTGCATTTACTTTGTGGCATTGGTACCAAAAATGGAAGTCTCAACATCACCATCACACTCATATTCATCGGCCACCAACCGCCGTCGATGATGAATATGCTAATGCCCTAGGAATTGCCATGCAGTTCTTTGATGTTCAAAAATGTAACTACCGTGTTGTTTTTGCACCCCACATCTTCTTTTTTATGTTGGTTTTAAGTTTTTAATCCAATTTTGAGAGATTTTGTTTCCTGATCAATGCAGCTGGAAAATTGGTAGACAACAGAGTTACATGGAGGGGAGATTCAGGTGTAGATGATGGAAAAGAAGCTAATCTGGATTTGTCAAAAGGGTTATATGATGCTGGGGATAACATGAAATTTGGATTTCCAATGGCATTTACTGCAACAATGTTGTCATGGGTCATTTTGGAGTATGGACACCATATGCAAGAGGTTAATCAGCTTGAATATGCTCAGGATTCCCTCAAATGGATCACTGATTTTCTCATTAATGCACATCCTTCAGACAATGTATTGTACATTCAGGTTTGGACTTAAAAGTTCTGCTTTTTCCACTTTCATGTTTCAATGTTTGGCCCTGAACTGTGCGCGATAAAAGGTAGGTGACCCTGAGGTGGATCATGGTTGCTGGGAAAGACCAGAAATCATGACAGAAGCCCGGCCGATAACTCAAGTGAATGTAACATATCCTGGAACTGAGGTTGCTGCAGAAACTGCAGCTGCGCTAGCTTCCGCGTCTTTAGTATTTAAGTCCATAAATGAAGTATACTCTGAGTTGCTGCTTAAACACGCGAAACAGCTGTTCAATTTTGCTGATACTTATCGAGGTTCTTACAGCGCGAGCATCCCTGGAGTGCAGAAATATTATAACTCATCTGGATATGGTGATGAACTCCTGTGGGCTTCAGCTTGGCTTTACCATGCAACTGGAGATCAGTCATACCTCACATATGCTACCGTTTCTAACGGGAATTCTTTCGCTGGCTGGGGATATCCAACTTGGTTTTCCTGGAATGACAAGTTGCCTGGAGTTCATGTAAGTGGAACACATAATCTGATTCCTTTTTGCCGCAAGTTTTTGTGTTAAGCCTTGTAAATTCCACCATTCATTAGATTGTTCATGTTTTCAATCAGGTTCTACTATCAAGGGTGAGTTTCTTTGGTTCATCAAATATCCCTGATGCAGAAAATCTTGGCCTTCAGAAATATAGGAAAACCGCAGAGGCCTTAATGTGTGAGTTTCTTCCAGATTCCTTGACAGCAACATCCAAAAGGACAAATGGTAGAGTATTCCCTCTTCTACTTGTAGCCAAATCTAATGTAAAAAAACCTGCATTTATCAGCACTTACATAATGCGATGATCAAACTTGTTAGCATTTTAAAAAACAGGCGGACTTCTTTGGGTGAGTCAGTGGAACCCTTTGCAATACTCTCTGGCATCAGCATTCCTCTCAGTTCTATACAGCGATTACATGTTCTGGTCTGACACTTCAACCCTTTACTGCGACGGCAACAACTACGAGCCAATGGACCTGCGAAATTTCGCAATGTTCCAGGTGCGAAAAAATCAGTATTACAACCGAAATTTTGCATCCATCTATCTTCAACCCTGATCCTGATTTTCCTTTCATATATGCAGGCCAATTATGTGTTAGGATCTAATCCAATGAAGATAAGCTACCTTGTTGGATATGGAAATGATTACCCACAGTACATACACCACAGAGGATCATCAATACCTGTAAATTCTAATACAGGTTGTAAGGATGGTTTCAGGTGGCTTGATTCAACAGCTCCGAATCCAAACAAAGCAGTTGGAGCACTTGTAGGAGGGCCATTTCGCGACGATACTTTTATCGATTCTCGGAACAACTCAATGCAGAATGAAGCAACCACATACAACGCCGCCTTCATGGTTGGCCTCCTCTCCGGTCTATTAACTTTCTCTCCCAGTCAACAGTCTTTCACATAGAAGAATAACCATGCTCAAGTCTTTGTCCTGATAAACACCCTTATAACATGTAAAAAATGATGAAATAGTCTATGTAAATTACTAAAGTTAATTAGTTAGTGATGTTTTTGCAGTTCTGTTGCAAACTCAAGCACTAATGTGATGTACTCATGTATTGTAAGATTTGTTTTACTACTCATTTCGTCTCTAGCTAGAAAACATGCTCTAACTTAGTTTAAATGTAAATATTATTTCTAAAACCTACATTAAGTATACAATAATATCCACATTTTGTACAAAAAGTTTCCAAAAGAAACAAAAAGTAAAATGTAAAAAGTGGCAAAAGGCTCAACTGCAAGCCAGCAACAAAGTGCACCAAGCCACCAAGAACTGTGATTGTTTGATGTGCCGAAAATTAATTACGAGAAGCTTAAGTCCATTATATTTTTTTAGATACTTTTCGTCTCAAGATTAGGTCAAATTTTTAGTTTTTTTTTTTTTTTTTGCTGGTTCTTCAAACAAACAAATCATTTCTGGGTCTTTGCTCCAAACGTGAAATACAACTTATAAACTCATCTAAACAGCATAATTCTTTTATCTACTTGATTGAAAACTATCCCCCTAGCATTTCAGCCCTCCGGCAAAAGGTATCTTCTAACATTCTAGTGAGATTCGACGGTTTTGTATTTTCTATGACAAAGAAAACCAGCAATTGTTTGTTTGCATTATTTAACGACTTTATAGTATACTACAAAAAATTACTAAATGAAGACAATGCGAAGATATGTTAATCACAGTTCTTGTTTAGCTGTAAATTCCGATGTGTTAGCTGAACGTAAGTTCAAATTAATAAATTCTAAATAACACATCATCATGTAACAAAAAAAAATACCTTATCCAGGAAATCTCGAAGAAAACAAGCCCGGAAAATTTGTCCATCCAGTGCATCCTGAGCCCTCGTTATGTATCCTTTGTGCCGAATTGGAATCAATTTTTGGCATAAAATGACATACAAACAAATAGGTTTTTTTACAAATAATTTGTCAATTATGGGGTATGAACATTTGGGATACTGTGAGTATTTCCTCAGATCAAAACAAAGAAATGGGTCAGATTCATTTATTCATCATCTCTATATATCATTATCATCAAATTCATTACACTTTCTGCCGATTTTTGTTTTTAGGTTTGGATAAGGACCCTAAGGGATATGGACACAGTAATCTTCTAAACAAAAAAACAAAATCAAGAGATGGAGTTGGTGCGAGTGAGCGGGGGGATGGTATGCAATTTGATTGGTTGGGTATTTAATCGAAGGGAAATTATTGTAGCTTAAACAAGACGAGCAAGAAATTTTGTGATTATTTGTCTTGTGATTGAAATAATTTATAACTCAAGTTCAAAGATACACTCGGTACACATAAATTGCTTTCGAAGGATGATGATTATAAAAATAGAATAATAACGATACAGTTAAAAGTAACTAGGTGTGATTCGTGTGTCATCTTGAACCTATGACCAAAAACTTCATATGAACCATACTTCCTTTCGTCACAGTTAATGTATTCGATAAAAAATGGTGCCACATTAGACATCATCAACAACATCCTGGAGGCCTGGAGTTCTAAAACAGTCTACAGAAAAAGATAGAAGCAGATTAAATTTTGTTACAGTTTACTAATTTATATACATATACATCAAACTAGAGCAGATCTCACATTTTTCACATGTTATGTTATACTAAGAGAAAAAAAAAAAAATTGGGTCATCCTCCAGTGAAGAAGGTTTGATAACTGATAGGACCTTCAGACCATCATTTCCCATATCCATCTGCATTTCCCGAATTTGTTCTGTCGCGCCAACGGCAGATTCGCAGCCAGTTACCCCGATCATTTGAAGAGTTAAAACATTGGCTAAACTGGTCAGGACTTCCTGCAATCGCGGGCATCTTACCATTACTAATAATTTCAAGACAAGGAAAACTGTCATACTCTGGAGCTATCCACCTGGCTAAATCCATGTCTGACATTTTCAGGTATCTGAGTGTACGGAACTTACCTTCCTTTGCTTCACATTCTTCCCCTGAAAATGCCTGCTTTAGTAACTTGAGGACCTCGAGATGGGGTAATCCATCAATTGCAGAAATCTTACTCCATGGAAGTCGGAAGCCTGACAGAGTTAGCTTCCTTAGATTCTGCGGAAACTCAAAGTTCAAATTCTGAATTCCTCCTTTGGAACCTGAAAAGATGCTGAGTGATTTGAGTTGGCTCGTAACGTCAAGCGCTAGAGTCGTGCAGTCCTCTGTGTCTCCATTGAGGAAACTGCAGTTCAGTCTGCACATTTTGGGAAACTTCCTCAGCACCTCATTCATTTCCTGGACACAAGAAAATTGTATGGTTGAAAGACTTTCTAAATTAATCTTCGAATTGGAACTGTAATCAGGGTCCTCGTCATGTGACTTCTGATATGCGCAACTAGTCAAGCACAGATGCTTCAATCTTTTCATAGTCCATATAGTACTGATAGGGGATGGCGAAAAATTTGCATGTATTGCATCAACAATAAAAGTCTCCAAACTTGAAAGATTAGCAACTGATGACGGAATGGTTACACCTTCGGCTTGAATCTTCAAAGCCAAGTACCTTAAGTGAAGAAGCAAGTCTACTCCAATGAGAAAGAAGTCTCCTACGGTGATTGTTCTTAGGTCCAAAACTCTTAAAAGTTTCGACTGCCAAAACCGGTAGAACACATTGTACCAGTACTCTGCCCTGCATCTACTGTGATCATCTATGAGCAGAGTGCGCTGCATATTCTTCTCCTCGCCAGGAGTGAAGACGGATATAATATGCTTGGCTTAATGGAAGTACCAAAATCATTCATGCGTTGGCAATGCATAAAATGTGCTTCATTGCACTTTTCAATGCAGAAGTCATGTAATATATCATGAAGAATGCAAGATTTGACCCTACCTCTGGATCCTTTCTGACCAACTATAACTAAATTTCTTTGAATTAGATCCATCATGTAACTCCTCGCAACATCCGCTAAGCACTCACTTTCAGTTTGCTGAGGAATCCTTCAGCCATCCACAACCATAAAAGTTTCCGAACATGAATTTGGCCCTTCTGAAAAGCCCTAAAGTAAAGAAAACATTGCTTCAAATGCTCAGGCAAATGTCGATACCTCAACTCTAAACTCTTCCGGCATTGTTCTATAAGAAATAGAGTACCTTTCTCTAAACTCTCCTCTACTTCCTTCCAAGTATCCGGCTCTATATTTGGAAGAAGTCCACCAACAATCAAAATCATTAGCGGCAATCGCTTGCAATATTTTGCTATCGGCAACCCGTGTTTGAGTAGTTCTGGATGACAGCCTTCTCCAAAAAAGGTGCTCTTCTGCAGTAGTTCCCAACTTTCATCATCATTGAGCAGACGGAGATGGTGAAGTTGGCTATCCGGTTTAATTTTCAAAGCCACGTCACCATGTCGACTTGTCAAGAAGATCCTGCTTCCATTTGAATCATCTGGGAAAGCAGTTCTTAAGCTATCCCATACTGCAACATCCCAAACATCATCCAACACAATGAGATACCTTTTATCCTACAAACATCGGTAGAGAACTTGAGCCAAATCATCCTCACTCTTTTCTGAATGATGGATGTGCTTTTCCTGAAGATGACTCAGAATCTCAAGTAACACGCTTTTCTTGTTGAATACATGTTCAAAAAAAAGAAAAAACCTGAGAAACAGAAGCCCAGGAACGAACATGGAAGTGATAGAAAATAGAGGAAGGACCGGATCCACTTTTCATTCCCCAGCTTAGCAAGATGAGTTATCATAAATTTTCAATTGCCAAAAACAGTCCCCTAAAATTTTATTTCATCAATTTTGGTCAATTTAACATAAATTTTACAAGCTTAACCAGTCAAAGACCGTTAAATCTTTAAGTTTTTATTAATTTCCTAAGCAATGAGGTCCACTAGTTTGACCCAAACAGAGTTTCATCTATTTTTTTCATTTCTAAAATTTCAAATTTATCAATTTTTCCGTAATTCCCTTTTCTTTTCTTTATTTCAAGTTAAATTTCTTTCTTTGTTTTATTGATTTTATTTTTCATTTTCTGATTTTCTCTACGTATTTTATTTTTTTTTGTTTTATCAAAATTTCAAATTTATCATTTTTTTTCCTTAATTCGCTTTTCTTTTATTTTTTTCAAGTAAAATTTAGTTCTTTGTTTTAATGTTGTTATTCTTTCATTTTAATGTTATCTTGCTACTGAGCACCTTAATTTTTTTTTTTTGAGCGCCCTAAAAAATATTATTTTGACTATTTTACCATTATTATTTATTTATTTTTAAAAAAGGGAAAGAAAAAAGACAACGCATTTTTGCGCTAGCAAAAACACGTCACCCATTAAAGGATGACGTGTAAAATTCTCACCTCCTAATTAAGGGAGGCAAGACAAAACCCCCCCCGGTGGAATGGGGGTGGCACACAAACTAGCGCCACCCCCTCGGTTTGGCCAGCGTTTGCTCGCCAAACCGAAATTATTATTTTTTTAATTTCTTTGTTTTTTAATTTATTTATTTAATTAATTATTTCATTTATTTATTGAAGTTTATATATTTATCTGTTTGGAGGTTAAACAAATAATTTTAACTTAAATATTTGACTTTGTAATAGTGTAAATTAAAAAATTAAATAAATAAATAATATTATTTTATATTTCTTTTCATGTCTTTTAACTATTCGTTTCAAATATTTTATAATTTACATTTTTTATATTTTATATTTTGAAATGTTTTTCCAAAAAAATATTTTCAAGACTGCTAGATACACCGATGATAAATAATTAATTTGTTTGGTAGTAAATTCATAAGTTTTAGTTTTTATTAAATGATAATTTTTTGTTATTTACATAATTAAAAGATAAATTTTCATAAGAATTTACTATGTAATTAAGCAACATTCTCTAAATATTTAAGTTAAAATTCTTTGTTTAACAGCCAAACAGATAAATAAATAAACTTAAATAAATAAATTAATTAAATTAAATAATTAATTAAATAAATAAATAAATTCAAAAATAAAAAAAAAATATGGTTAGGCGAGCGTTTGCTTGCCAAACCGAGGGGGTGGCGCAACATTCCGGGGAGAGGGAATTTTGGGAGGCGAGAATTTTGCACGCCACCCTTTAATGGGTGGTGTGTTTCTCCAGTGCATGCCTTTCATGGCTGGCACAAAAATGCGTTGCCCCCCTCTCCTTTTTTAAAAAAAAATAAATAATAAAGACAAAATAATATTTTTTAGGGCACTCAATAAGCTCCCGGTAAAAAAATTCTTCAATCTTTGACCATCAACTCCTACCGGCCATAGCCACCAACTCCCTCCTTCATCTCACCACCACCTTCTTCCGCCACCACCATATCCATATCCAATTCAGTTCTTCTGAGGAGGGAAGAAGAAGAGGAAGGTCTCATATAAAACCAATTTGCTGATCACATACATATACTCTTACTCTCCAGTACATCCTCAAAAGGCGCTAGCTTCACTCAACCAAATTGAAGAACAAAATGGTGGAAGGAGGAATTTTTAAAGCTGACAAAACTGAATGTTGGAAGACAACATATTGAAGCTTTCTAATTAAAAATCAATCTTTAGTTGCTTCAATTAGATCCAGAAATTCCTTCTCCCTTATGCCCAATTTCCCCCCAAAGAAATCGCCTCTAAGCAGAAGATGACGCTGGCGTCGGATTTGAATGGCTTGTTTATTGTTGAAGAATTTGAATCCGACTCATCATCTCCTCCTCGGGGTTGTCCAGCGGAACTTGAATCTATAGGTAATTGTATGTGAATAGATATTGTGGCTTTAATTTTGATTGTGATGGGGCGTGGAAGAATTGGAATTTTTGGAAACGATAGGAGAGGTCACCGGAATTTAAGTCGGAAGCGAAGAAAAAATGGTGGCCGGAAAAGTAAAGTAACTTCCGAGAGAATATTCTGGATTTTGTATATTCTGTCAATTAACTGTTCTGAATAAAATTACAAGATCTGTGTCCTAAGAACGTATTTATACTACTAACTACCTTTGACTTTCTTAGACTAAACTATTTACAGAACTCATCCTCCTAATATGTATATTTACAATTTGCACCTAACTATACAAACTATTAATCGGACACATGTACACTATGTACAATTCACATTGTTGTCAACCACTGGATCTGGTGTTGTCTGATCCACATTCTTCAACACGCCCTCCTCAAGATGAGCAGGAGGGGAAGACCAAAGGCTCATCTATCTAAAAGAAAATGAAACTGCGGAGCAGAAAGTTGACCGAATGCGAGGGAGATCAATAAATCCAGAAAGGTTGTTGTCACGCACAACATGACAATCTATTTCAATATGCTTCGTTCTTTTATGGAATACAGGGTTGGCAGCAATATAAAGCGCAGCTTTACTATTACTCCAGAAAGAAATGGGAAGCTGAACAGGTACCTGCATATCAGATAAGATATATGAAAGCCATTTGAGTTCTCTCACTGTATATGCCAGGGACGGGTACTCTGCTTCAGCAGAAGAACAAGAAATGGTGGGTTGTTTCTTGGTCTTCTAGGACACAAGACAATTTCCAATGAAAATGCAGTATCCTATTAATGAATGTCTGGAAAAATCGTAGCAACCCCAATCTGCATCCGAGTAAGCTGTGACTATCAGAGTGGTTGAAGCTGGATAAAACAAACCTTGATCCTTTGTCCCAGCAAGAGTGGTTGAAGCTACATTCCAGTGAGATTGACGTGATGCATGAACAAATTGAGAAAGTTGTTGAACTGCATGTTATAAGTCAGGCCTGGTGAAGGATAAGTACAACAACCTGCCAACCAAACACCGGTACAGAAACTAATCAACCAGCAGAGGAGTGGTATCCTTCTTGCTAAACTTTAAGTCACTCGGAAAAGGAGTTGACACTGGATGATCATTCAGCATTCCAGCATCAGTCAAGATGTCAGTGACATACTTTCGTTGATTCAAATACGTTCCTGATTCACTTCTAGCAATTTCAACCCCCAGAAAGAACTTGGCATGACCAAGATCTTTAATGGTAAAAGCCTAATCAAGAAGAACTTTAACGTTTGAGACTTCCATTTCATCAGAGCCTGTGATTAGCACATCATCTACATAAACAATCAACAAAAGCAGCAAAGAAGAATTGTGAAGAACAAACAAGCATGGGTCAGCATACGACTTCTTGAATCCATATTTGATCAAGGTAGAAGTGAAGATGCTATTCCACTGTCGGGAGGCCCGTTTCAGACCATAAAGGAACTTCTGCAATTTGCAGACCTGATGAGGAGCAGCCTGTGTGTAACCAGGGGGGGAGAGCATGTACACTTCCTCATCTAGGGGTCCATGCAAAAACGCATTATTTACGTCGAGCTGATGGACATTCCAGACCCTGTGTACGGCTAAGACCATTAAAATCCTAACAGTAACCGTCTTGGCAACCGGAGAAAATACTTCAAAGAAATCTTCACCCTCTATTTGAGTGTATCTTTTTGCCACAAGCCGTGCTTTATACCTGTCCACCGTGCCATCCGGCTTGCATTTAACTTTATATACCCACTTGCAACCGATAGCTCGCTTACCAGGTGGTAATGATGTCAATGTCCAAGTCTGGTTATCTTCAAGAGCCTTCAACTCTTGATTCATTTCTAACACCCAATGTGGATTCCTTCGCCTTAGAGTAAGTCTATGGTTCACTAACAGTGGAAACATTTGTTGCAAAATGCATATGTTCAGATGAAAAAAATGCATGTTTTATCGGGCAAAAAATTAGAAGAAGTTTCATGATCAGTACAAGTATTAGCTAAATCAAAATCTTCTAACCAAACAAGAAGTTTTTTTTATTTCTTTCACTTCTTCTAAGTGGTGGAATAGAAGGTGAAGGTTCTTGGTTCTGAAGCAGATGAGTGAATAGGAGATGATAGTGATAAAGTTGGAGGGTCTATATGAGAAGAAGGATGATCATTAGGAAAATTGGATGCTGGATTTGGTGATTGTGATGATGAAGTATCATCATTGAGGATAGAGGAGATTGGGGAAACTTGATTAGGAGGGCTATAATGTATGTCTGTGTTAAATGAAAGTGGCAAAACAGGTGGATCAGAATCAGATGGTTGCTGTTGTCTATAAGGAAACACAGACTCATGAAATTCCACATCCTGGGAAACAACAATTTTCTTCAGTTGTGAGCAATAGACCTTGTACCCTTTCTGACCTGTTGGATAACCCACAAAAACCCCTTGGAATGATCTAGGGTCAAGTTTATCTTTATCAGGTTTGGTGTTAATCACAAAAACCAAGCAACCAAAAGTTCTAAGGTGATCTAAAGGTGGTTGTTTCTAATGTAGTACTTCAAAAGGTGATTTCCACCCTAGAATTGGAGTAGGTGTTCTATTTATGAGAAAGGTGGCTGTTAAGATAGATTCCCCCCAAAACTGTTTTGGTAAACCAGAATAAAGCAACAAGGATCTAGCAACTTGGAGTAAATGTTGATGTTTCCTTTCAACAATTCCATTTTACTGAGGAGTATAAGGGCAAGATTTCTGATGTACAATACCTAAATCTGAAAATAGAATTTGTGTTTGTGAATTCAAAAATTCTGACCCATTGTCAGTTCTCAGAATCCTAACAGAACTCTCATATTGGGTTTTGACATGGTTTAGAAAGTGTTTGAGAGTGTCTGGCACTTGAGATTTATGTTTCAACAGAAAAGTCCATGTAGTACGGCTATAATCATCAACCAAAGTAAGAAAAAACTGAGAATTTGTCAATGATAAAATCTTATAAGGACCCCATACATCAGCATGTATCATTTCAAAAACGTGTGTAGTCTAAATAGAACTCAAATTATAAGGTAATCTCCGTTGTTTTGCCAAAGGGCAAACTGTACAAAGCTTATGATCATTATCTATCAAAGGTAAAACATAGTTTGGTATGTGATTCAGCACTACATCAGAAGGGTGACCTAATCTTGTGTGTAATGTTAAAACAGCAACATTAGCACTGGTTTTATTTGTAAATGGTATGATATGGCTTTTAGAAACAGAAACATCTGGTTGAATCCGGGTATAAGAGAGTACAAGTCTGGCATACAATATGTGAGTGTGTTGAATTGCTTCTGGTGTGAAAGAGTATGAATTGACAACATAGAGTCCGTTGATGCCCATGCCTGCTCCGAGAACCTCATTAGTCCTCAGGTCCTGCAGCAAATAGAATTCATCAAAGAACTTGACATAAATCCCTGATGTTTGCGCCAATTTCCTGACTGATAGTAGATTATGTTTGAAAGAAGGTACATGAAGGACTGAGTTAAGGGTTGTGTTGGCTGACAGTTCTACTTTTCCTTATGGTGTACCTGCCTAATACTACCATCTGGGAGAAAAACAGGTGTATATGTAGTGACTGATTGAACATGCACAAAAACAGAAATTGAACTACACATATGTGTTGTTGCTCCACTGTCAGTAATCCAAGAAAAACTACTAATATGCACCAAATTTGCTGTAAGATAAGGGATAGTTTTGCTACCTGTAAAATCATGAAGGTGAGCATAATTGACAGAGTTGGGAGTTATCTCCAGGGGTGATTTTCCTTTCAGCATTCTTCCCAACTCAGCTTACACCAAGTTGGCCACAACTGATTGACATCCTTCTCCGTTTCCTCCTCTGTTGTTCACTACCACTGGATAGTCAATAGGTGTATCTGCCAAGTGAGCCTACTGAAATGATCCAGCCTTAGTTCCTGTATTACCCCAACTCTGCATTCCCCGAGGCTTCTTTCCCTTGTATTTCTCTTCCCACCAATCTGGAAACCATTTCAAGAGAAAGCAAGTATCTCTAATGTGTCCATTTCTCCTACAATGATCACAGAATAGCTTCATTTTCTCCTGCTTTGCAGCTGCTTTGATTTCCCTCCAATCCTTCTGATCTGGTTCTTTCTTCCACATTACTGGTTTTGCCAACATTGCCACATTCTCTAGTTGAACAGTCACTGCATTGCTGACTTGTTTCTGTGTTTCCTCATGCAATAATTTGGCATAAATCTCATCGAGAGACATGGCTAAGGATTCAAACGAAGAATTTCACTTCTAGTTGACTCATAGCAGTCATTCAATCCCATAAGCATCTGATAAACCTTATCCTCATTATCTCTTTCATATAGTTTTTTCATTGCCTCGGGTTCGCAAACTATAGGTGGCCTCCATTGACTGTATTCGTCCCATAGCTTGTTTAATTTGTTGTAATATTCCACCATATTCATGTTTCCTTGGTTAATCAATGCCAATTCCCTCTTTAACTGATACACCAGTGATCCATTGATTTTCCCATACCTAATTGCTATAGTTTCCCACAATTGTTTAGTAGTAGGTATAAAAGCAAAACTACTCACCTGCCTTGAATCAATAGAATTCAGAATCCATGATCTCACCATGATATCCACCCTCCTCCATCTCAGATAATAAGGCGAATCAACAGAAGGCATAGCACATGAACCATCTACAAATCCTAACTTGAATTTTGCATCTAATGCCATCACCGCCGACATCTTCCACATAAGATAATCTAGTCCCGGATTGTCAGAACCATGTAACTCCAATTGTTCTTCCATGAACTATTCCAGATCTCGATCAACAAACGGACTTCGGGCATAGCCACGCTCAGTCCTACCGTAATTCCTAGAAATCCTTCATGTTCCTCGACCGCCTTCGCCGTATCTCTGTTCCTCCTGACACAATTCTCGATCGCAACTGGATTCACCTTCATCGTTCTCCATTATTCAATCTGAAGATCAGGTTTTGCTTCTGATGTAAAAACTTGAAGATTTATGGTTCAGTAATCAGGCAGGATCACTCCTGCTCTGATAGCATCACTAGAATTTAGGTCGGAACCAAAGAAAAAACGGTGGCCGAAAAAGTAAAGTTACTTCCCATAGAATATTTTGAATCTTGTATATTCTGTCAATTAATTTTTCTGAATAAAATTACAAGATCTGTGTCCTAAGAACGTATTTATACTACTAACTGCCTTTGACTTTCTTAGACTAAACTATTTACAGAACTCATCCTCCTAATATGTATATTTACAATTTGCACCTAACTATACAAACTATCAATCAGATACATGTACACTATGTACAATTAACCTCTTTGTCAACCACTGGATCTGGTGTTGTCTGATCCACATCCTTCAACAAGAGGTGAGCGGCGGTGGGGATTGTGAGGAGGGCGGGGGGAGGCGAGATTTTCCAGGTTGCTCAAGTGCCCAATTTCTGCTGGAAATGTGCCATTAAACAGGTGTAAGTGGAGGAACAACGTGTTCAGCTTAGTCAACTAAATTGAGTGAAGAAAAGTGTTCAAAGAAGAAGATAATGGAAGTCCGGATGGATGGATCAACTAAATTAAACTAAAAGTGAGTATTTTGGTCTTGCACGGTTTTGGACTGAGCTTTTTTAATAAAAAGAAAACTAGTGAAAAGGGAGGAGAATTTGAGTTCGATAGTCAAACTAGTAAACAGAGAAAAGAAATGAAAAAGGGAAAAAAAGAATTTAACAAAAAAGAAAAAAAGGGGTCCCACCATTCCCTATATATGCCCTTTTTTTGTAGTTTTTGTTTTATTAATTTTTGGGGGGTCAAACCAGTGGACTCCACTTTCAAGAAATTAATAAAAAATTAAAGACTTAACGGGAAAAAAGTTTGACCCGTTACGTTTGAAAATTTTCTATTAAATTGACCAAAACTGATGAGAAAAATATTTTAGAGGGCTATTTTTGTCAATTAAAAATTCATGATGACTCGAGCTTGCTACTTCCGAAATCGGGGGACCAAATGTGCATTTTAAAGGAATGACCATAAACTTTCATGGCCATATTTGTTTTGCCTAGTCTGGCCATGCCCACAATGGAAATAACGTCCAATTTATTGCTCGTTCCTCTTGTGAGTTTATCAATTATAGTTTGGATCTCATCTTCCAAGCCCACAAAAACCTGATTAAGAACAGGGACATCACCTTTTGATGGCATCTTAACAGAAGTTTTACCAACTCCTGTGATTTGCTTCTGGTTATGAAATATATATGAGGCCGCAACCTCAGCCTTAATGAGCTTAATCTCTTCTTTGATGGCATCAAGTATCACAACAAGAGTCTGAAGAGCATCTCCAATCACTAAGGAATCCAGGAAAAATTCTGTCTCATAAGCGACGGCTGCAATGCGACTCTGGAGAGCTTGGAGCTTCCCATTATGGTCAAATTGCTCCATGACACACCAAAAAATGACCTTAAAAACTGAAAATCCTCATCACAGAAAGTTTGAAGTTTATCATTCGTGAGAGAAAATTTTGCATCAGACTCAAATAGAATGACTGACTTCATTTTCTCCAATACAGAACGAATAAAATCAAGGAGGTTGGTCTGAGGGAAGGGCTCTGATAACAGTGGGTATACCATTTCATCTTGTTCTTGGATCAATGATACAAATAATTTCTCCAACTTTAAAAAAAGAGGCTCTAAATTTTTTGTCGACCCTCCTTGTTTCTTTCCTTCAAAGAGATAGACAACGATGACTCCAGCCTCACAAGCCACATATCGGATGATATCATGCTTTTTATCATACAACTCAGCCAACTGATTTTCTTGGTCATCGTCAAGAATAATGGTTCTCAAAAAACTCAAACCCCCGTAGAGTTTCTACATTTGATCCCGAAAAACTTCTGTGCGCCTGGTAACTAGAGGGTCTTCCATGTCATCGGAAAAGGGCAGTATATGTATATTGGTGCCCAACAAAATAGCACCTGCTGCAATGTTACGCTGAAGACTAAAGGGCAAAAGTTGCCAAAGAAGAGACCGAGTAGAATCAACGAATCCGCGCAAGATAAGCCGATGGGTGGTTGCTGGAGTTGAATTTAGGGGTGAACCTAAGAGCGTCAATTTCAAAACTTGCAGGACTCTAACATAAATTCCACACACAGATGGTGGATTGGGCCGAGTTTGTCTGCCGAATTCGGCTGCAATATGCTGAATTTGCTGGTCATAAGAAAACCTGGGTGTGAGCCAACAAAGATTCAATCAGCTCAACTCCTCTGAAACTGGCAAAAGCCAACAGGTTCTTCAAGAATCTTGCATTTACATCAAACTAATCCCAGGACATCAAGGTACGTAAGAGGACGATGAGTTAATCGCTTTAGTTTGTAACTCGATCTTTCTCTGAATCACTACCCAATTGTGAGACAGTGAATCAAAAACATCCCTCAACAATGAATTTGATCTGCAACGAACTCTCATGTGACAGGATTTAGGAAAGCTGTACTATTTCTTGCCAGAATCATGGCTGCCGAATCTAATTGAGTGTTTCATTATTCGACCGGTGGAAATCATCTACATTCAGCGCTGGCCAAACTAAAGAATGTCAGACCAGGGGAAAAAGCTTTCCCCAGGTTATCTCATCATCTTGGTCGTTCCACCACAAAGACTCCATCACCTAAGTGATTCTTTTTATCGCTTTCTGAAAACCGTCATCATCATCATCCGACGAGCAAAAAGGCTCCAAAACAGAACATATTTTCACCATAGCCTTCTGAATAGTAAGGAAGGAAGATTGACAGCGCGCTTCTTTTCCCCACTGTCTCTACCACAGAGAAATCATCCTCACTGGAATCACCAACAAAATCAGCTCCACAAGGTGCCTCTTCAACATATTCTTCTGTTGGTCCAAATTCCCAGAAGATTCATGGCCGCAGCAGCCCTCTATCACAACTAAATCTTTCTTCCTAAATCGTTGTTCCCAAGTTTCGTCATTTTCAATTATTTGCAGGACGTCAACCACAGAAGCAAACATGAGAATCAACTTCATCAATGAGTTAAAATGTGAACTCTAACGTGTATCTCCAGCTCTTTGAAGGCTTGTTGCTTGATGCAACCCTGTACCACTATTAAGTTTGCCATTCTTTAGATCTTCTGCCACTTTCTGAAGGTGTAAATCTCGAAAATATTCTTGTCTTTTAGTTGGACCTTCTACAACATTAACTAAGACTAAAATGTGTAATACAGGGATGAAACTTCGACATACTTCTTTGCAACTCCCACAAGTGTTGATTGAAGCTGATGGGCAAAATAATGGATAAAATATGTAGAACCATTTTCTTTCATGATCAAGGTTTTTAAACCATTATATTCACCTCTCATATTGTTAACACCATCACAATATTGACCACAAAGTTGCGAAATGCCCAGTCCATATTTCGCCAACAATGCATCGATTCCTTCTTTAGGAGTTTGAGAAACAGTATTGCTTACAAGAAGAATGCCAAGGAAACATTCTATTGCCAAACATTGTGAATTCACATATCTAATAACGATAGCCAATTACTCTTTTCCTGATTCATCTCGAGATCACCTAAAATGGAAAATAAGCCATTGCCCATATCATCAATGACGACTTATGTAACTTCACTAGCCAAAGCCTTTGTTATTATTATTATTATTATTTTTTGAATGCTAGGAGCTGTGACCTTGAAATTTTTTGGAGCATTCTCAAGAACTAATTTCTTAATATCACCATTGTCATCTACCAAAAAATGCAATAATTCCAAAAAAATCCCTCGATTATAATATATGTCAGACTCATCATGACTACAAAAAGACAATCCCTGATGGAGAAGAAATTTTGCACAATCAACAGAAGCCAATAAACGAGTTCAACAGTCAATTCTTGCTTTCTCATATTGTTTTAAAAAGCCACATCAATGTGTTTATTTTCATTCATCAAGTCTTGGCATTTCCTACAAGCCAATTGTGTCCACTCTCAGGACTGCTAACACAAACACTAAATCTTTCTTTCTTTTTCTGGTTTGAAAATCCTTGAATAACAAAACTAGCACCACCCAATTGCCCACAGTATCCGGCCTATATAGATAACAACATAAACAAAAAGCAGTTTGTTTTTCAATACTGTACTTTAACCAATTCTTTTAATCATTAAATCATTGAAGGTACAAATCGGCGTGCCTTTTTCCAATTATTTTCTAAGCAAAATTATGTTCTCGAGGTTGACATGGTCCTTTTAGAAGATAATATCTTCTAATTTCATATGGAATATTTGGATCATAACTAGTGATCTTCTTTCTAAACCTTGGGTTAAAAGGGAGTGTCAAAATTGATTTCTATTCGTCTTCTTTTATCATCATTTTCCTCTAGATCAATGTTACCATTTGTTCCTCCATTAGATGAACCTGCTTCCACTAGATGAACCTTTTTCCAATGATTTTCTCTTAAAATAGTGTTCCAATGATTTCTCCATTACTAAATAACAAAAATACAATACTTTTACAATTACAATTAATGTTATAAGATAGGTGATTAATAATCGAACATTGAATATTCTACTACATGAAATTACATTACTAGGTTCAAAGTTGAATAAACCCTAATTAACAAATTAATAGCTAACTAATATTCTTTGATTCACTTAATTCGTTAAGAAAATGGAAATAAAAATTATACTTATTATGTTAAGAAAATAAAAAAATTTATAAATAAAACAAAACATAAAGAGTGGAAAATTTATTGTAATGAAATATCAAATAAATCAAACCTAAACCGCTCAACATTTGCTTGGTTTATAAATTTTTTATTAACACTGATATGAAATTCTATTGATTGAGTTGAGTTTGGTTAGCAACTAATATAAGAGATTTAAAGGAATTTACGGAGCCTGGAGAGGTTGAGATTTAATTACATTTTTTGTCTTCTCTCGCGTTATTTGTTAGGAAAAAGAATGAGTGTACGATATTAATAACTTAATTTGTGTTGTAATACAAATAGGATTTAGGTAGTGTTGATTGATAAGAATCATAAACTTTTAGTGGGACCCATAGCTAAAGAAATCTTGGCCTAATATGGTTAGCTTCTTTTATTTCGCGTAACAAAAAATTTACTTGAAAAGTCAACCGTTTGTAGCACACTTCTATATTGTGTTTTATATATATGCCCCCAACCATAGGTTTGAAGTAAATGAAGGCACGTGCCCGTAGTTCCCCCACTGCAAATCCACCTCTGCGTATCTATCAACCTCAACCAAAACACCGATACTGTGATAGAATACGAGGTCACTTATGCAAAACTGTCTAAATTTATAACTAAACTTGTAGAAATTGATGAAGAGTAGAACTTTGGGTTCACACAAGGTCTAAACCTAGAAATTCAAGCTGGTTTAGCAACCATTACATATGACACATTTGAGAAAACATTCGATTACTCAATGAATAGAACACAAGAGTTTAAGCTTAGAAATTTCCATAACATAAAATGAGTGAATTTCAGTGATGCATAAACCAAATAAGGATAAATCCTTTAACCTTGAACCCCCAATGATAAAACGTTTGATAACTTTGCCCAACATATTAAAAAACCTTCACTACAGGAATCAATAACTTGCACTTGTTGTAGCCGATTAGGATACCCAGAAAAAGATTGTTGGTTCAAGCAGCACAAGTGTTTAAAAATATAGAAGCTCAGAGTTTTCTGCACTAGATTGCCAAAGCCTCGAACTCAAGATAAATCTCTTGTGTAAATAGGAAATGTAGCTCTTCCAAGGAAGCTTGGAGATGGTAATTTCCAACTAGAACACATGGATGAGATTATATTATGAGGGGAGAAAACGAGCTAGCACAAATAGACACCTTCGAAGATATAAACATAGCTCACTTGTAAATTTAGTTGTTGATACTATGAATTCGTTTGAAATTTAGAACTTTAGTATTAGATAAGCATCAATGGACAAAATCATAAGAAAATAGTGTAATTGACTACTACTTTGAATCAAAATGTTTGGCCTATTAAAATGAAAATGTGAAAGAAACAATAGAATATTATTTGATTAGCTTTAGGAAAAAGGGCCCGAGAGGGGGAGGGGGGGAGAGTGGGGAGGAGTCGTAGAATCATTGCACGTGATCTAGTGACCTAGTAATTGTTTATGATGGTATATTAACAAGAGAGAATGAACATTTAACTTACAAAAAGTGATGGTAAATGACTTTCAAAGACGAAATTCTTAAAGGAGGGGAGAGTATAACAAGTTAACTTTTAACATAATTTATTTTATTTTACCAGGAAAAATTATTAAAAAAAACTCTCGATTGATTGGTGTATCAATACAGTACCCTATGTTTTATTATTGTCGGCCGAAATCATCAGAAGGTTAGTGCATCACTAGAATATTGGATGGTTTATGCCTTAGTAAGCAAAGCTAGGAAACCAAAGTGGGATTATACGTTAATTAAATGTTTCACCTTCCAGTTTTGAAGATGACTAGGTAAAAGTCTAAACTAATGAAATTTGGAAGATTTAAGAATGTAGTGAAAACAGGCAAGCAAGTAACATGTTCATACTACTAGACTACGGAAAAAGCATGGTTGTATGAAAAAGTACATAGAAGGTAAGTAAAGCTATAATGTGGTGTGTCTGAAACATGGAGCATGGAACATATCGATACCCCTAGTCCTACTTCATTGATGAGTAAGCAAAACTGGTGAAATATGTCAAAAGAATTAAATCAATTAGATTGAGAGGAATCAGGGGAAAAAACACCTTACTAACATTTTAAAATCTCACTATGCATGGCTATAATGATGATATATAAGGACTTAATGCCTAAGGACTTTGATTAAGCAAACACGACTTTAACTTAGTATACATATGGCAATAATAAGCCTAGTCATTCACATCAAAGTTTCATGAAAATATGGAGAGCGTGGGTCGTGAGAGTCTTGAGGAGGCCAATAGGAAAAATCCTCTCCTAGTTTATCTTTATTTTAGGTTAGATAATATTTGATTAGTAGGTGTGTTTCTAATTCGATAATGTTGATGTAAGAATGTCTAAACATGAATATTTATGTAAAACATGATAAAATGTAGCAAAAAAACCCCGTGAGCAAAAGTGCTACAGACAGCATCACGCAACTTTGGAAAATGTCGACAACTCTATGTAGGAAGCTCTAAATTAGAAATCATTTATTGCATATTAAACTAGATTCATGAATCTTTCTAACAGTATAATATTTATAGGCTAGTTTGCCCTACATTTATACAGTTTATCCTCCCACGAGTTAACATAAAAACTTGTTCTGCATTTTAAAACTAACTTTGTATTACTTTGGGACTTGGACAAAAATTTGTTTAATATATCTTTAGATTAATAGAAAGTTGAACATAAACATAAGAAATGATGGAAACGGTATCAAAACTCGTGAGCCTTTCCACAGATATAGGGAATATCAAGATTTTATATTACACATCAACCAATAGACAAAACTATTCTCACGCCATGTTCGACAATGAAAACCTTAGATGATTGAATGATCACTTGCATATAATGCAGGTGATACTTGTACTGGAACAACACCAAATACCTGTGAGTAATGTACCTATGAGTAATTCTCACTTTTGTAACTATTTCAACACTATGAGTGTGGTAATATGTTTTAAAAAAACACAATACACATGAGCATGATTATGTAACTATTATTGAAATATTAAATGCAGATAATTGAAAGTCTCGGTGGCAGTGGCAAAACTAGAACTTAAAGTTTGGGAGTGCTTTGTTAGTTTTCGTTGGGAAAAAACCAAAGCTTACATATATTATCCCAAATGTACTATGGTCTTTAGAATTATCATTCGAATTATTTGATGTAGATGACTCCATCTACTTTGGAATTTTGTCCAAATGTCAGTTAATTTTTTATAATAACATCCTCAATAACAACAAAACTATTCGATCAAGTTAAAATAATAGAAAAAAGTCTAAAAAAATTCAATGAAAATTCAATCCTAAATAAAAAGGGGGAAAATATTAGAATTCTTTTCTGCGATGGTCGGATGGAGTAGCTACTGCAAGTCTGATCTTGTTGGATGTAGGAAAAAAAAATTTATGGAGCAAATGCGAGGAGAGAAAGAATCTGATTTATGATTTATGAAGTACAGCTTTTGGTTTTGTTTGGAAAAGAGAAAAAAAAATAATGACTTTTGAATTCTAAATGGAAGACTTGGTCTAAAAAAATACTAAGAGGGGGGGGGGGTATCGGTGAAAATCCCTTAAAGCTCTCCCCAAATAAAAATAAATTTATTTTTTACAAAAAAGCAAACTATGAAACAATGTCGTTTCATGCCACCTTTTTTTTTATGTTAAACGTCAATACCATCATAGATTAGTTCTTAGTGTTCTGATATGTCGAACACATGTCTAATCATGTGAAAAATAAACATCATAGAGATAAATAAACATCTAATCATGTCTTAACATCATCTAAAGCAATCACTCTCAAACAAAAATATCAGTCAAAAACAACAATCATACATTGGCAACATCAAGGTGATGTAGTAGGTTGCAGGCGTACTCAGCGCCTAGGGAGGCATGCTAAACAGATCCAGTATCTGCGGAGATGGAGACATGCATGTGCCAGTGCCTCACCCACCAGCCTCCATGTATGCAACACGGGCAATCCCCCTGTTGCTATATGGCAGCAAAAAAAACTCCTTTAAGAGCCCCATTACAGTCTTTTGCACAACAGTCACTTTCTCTGTTCGACTATAATCCCAGGTAGAGCGTATGGCTCAGCTGAGCCAATGCAAGAATGGTCACCATCATGATCTATGTTCCCCTCCCAATCAATGTAAGTGATCATTGGAATAGCTTGATAGTCCAAACCGACAAGGATGTTCTGTTGTCCGGTAAAATTTTCAAGATTATAGGTCTCAGCCTCATAAATAGTCTGAATTATAGCATCCAAGAGACCCTATTACATCTTAGTCCTTTGAAAAAAGTCACCATTAAAATTAAAAATGAGCTGGGGCGAGACCCACCGAATCTTTATCGATGTCATCCGCTGAAATATCAAACATTGATCTTCATCCGTCGTTTCATGTCACCTATCCAAGCCCTGAATTGGTTCCGCCACTACTTGGTGGTGTACTTTAGCACCGCGACATATGTGTTTTACGTATTATTGTATTTAAAGTAAAGTTGAACCAGTTATATGTGGACTATTGGTATTGTATGATCGATTAAGTAAAATGTTAAATGCTTCGACGGTGTTTACCATTTCAGTAGAGTTAACAATATTATCATTGAATGTATTTTGGTGTGGTACCTTAACCCCCGGTTATTATTTGTGCATGCAAAAGTTAAAAGTTGGGTCTTGTCTTGGTTACTGAAACTAAACGAGTTAAGAACCGGGTTTGGTCAGGTAACTAGTTACTTTCGCTAGAGCTATAACGATCATCAGTCATTCAGGGTTGGTACTAAGGTAGACATGAAGAAAAGAGTTATAAAAGATTAATGTACGGGCTCAATGCCCCTGAGTTGTGATTCAACTCGGACTCACTGTCTACTGTGCCATATAACCTTGGGGCGAACCCTTGTCGTGATTTCCGTATCAACCTCATTGTTATATAATAATGTTGAATGTTTTGATCATATGTAAGTCTCATTGTTTTTATGTGAAACTATGTTATAAGTGAATAACTGATGTGAAAATATGTCATTAGAAATCATTTGAAGTCATAATGATCACGATATTAATAAGTATTTATATGACTTAAATATCTCAAAAGTGGTTCATTTAGCAAGTGTTTGATATCATGGATGGTGGAAGATTGAAGCCCAAAATTATTTATATGTTGCAAGTACTATCAATCCCAAATCTGATTTTCTGCCACACTGCCCTTGTTTTTCACTCTCATGCCAATCCTGCATTTCAGTTCCATCTATAATCTACTAAGCAACACTTTAGGGGTTCTCTCCTCTCCTTCAAAATGCCTTCTATTCCTTTCTGTCCACAAGAAATAGACGCATCCAATAACAACAGCCCTAAAATGCTTCTCTTCAGTTTCTGTTTCTTCCAAGTTTGTACATTTGAGCTTTCGATAATTGACTCTACCCTACTATTGTCCTGTATTTGAGCTAACTTCTTACCAGGTCCAGCAATTGCTTTGAGTAGCAACATTGAAAGAACAAATCGTCACATGTTTCCACTTCAGTTTTGCATAACAGACATTGATCATCTGTCACAGCAATATTCATTCTGACTAATCTGCCTTTAGTCAGGATTCTCTGCCTATATACTAACCATGGAATAAATGCATTTTCGGAACATTATCCCTAGCCCAAATACATTTCATGTTCTCATCCTTCTATCCTCCCCCTAGCAGCTACCTATATCCAGATGCCACAGAGTACACACCATCCTTCCGCCCCTTCCACCTCAAACCATCAAAGCCCTCTTGAAACAAGTCTCTTAATTTTAAAAGCTGTTTCTAATGCCAACTAGAATCAACCTTCAAAACTAGTTCTGAGAAGTTGGTCTTCTTGATGTACACTCCCGGAATTCATTTTACCCACAAAGTTTCTTTATTTAAAAGCAATTGCCAAACTTGCTTAAATACAGAAGCTTTGTTCCAAATTTTAGCATCTCTTACACCAAGACCCCCTTCAAACTTACTCTTACAAACATCAGACCAACTAACCAAAGAAAGGGTCCTGCTATCATATTTCCCACTCCAAAGATATTCTCTACACACCATGTTAACCATATCAGTCACTTTCTGCGGCAAAAGGAACATGCTTCCCCATTTAGAATGCATCGTCATTAAGATAGAGTTCACTAGAATCAGTCTCCCAGCATACGAGAGATGCCGGGAACTCCAACACCTAATCCTAGCTACCATTTTATTTACAATGCACTGGCATTCTACTTGGTTCCACTTTTTTGGAGAAAACAACACCCCCAAGTATTTCATGGGAAAGGAGCCAATACTAAATTCAGTAATACCACAAAACATTTCCCGTTCTCTACTACCAATACCCCCAAAGAATATCTCAGACTTATATGAATTCGCAACAAGGCTATTAGTCTCAGAGAAATCCTAGAACACCTTCATAATTATTTTAACAGTTTGAACATCCGCTTTGCAGATGATCATAAGATCATTTGCAAAGCAGATGTTTGTAAGCTTCAACTGCTTACATAAAGGGTGAAACTAGAAACCATCTTTCGCAACCATCTTCAAACTCCTTAAATATTCCATGACAAGGACAAACAGCGAGGGTAAAATTGGATCACCGTACCTTAAGCCTCGCTTTCTAGATAAAAAAACCAACAGAACCCCCATTCAAAGCCAGAGAAAAAGAGGTGGAAGAAATACAAGCCATAACCCACATTCTAAAATGCTCCGTGAAACCATACCCTTGCATCATTTCCTCAATGAATCCCCATGCTACCGAATCATATGCGATCTATTTTCATCAATAGTCTACCACTAATACCCTTCTTACCATAAAATCTAATAAGTTCCTGCGTAATGAGCACATTATGCATGATAAGTCTATTCCTAACAAACACAATTTGATGCTCATCTACCAAATATGGCAATACATCTTTCAATCTTTTACATATATTTTTGAAATGCATTTATATAAAACATTGCAACATGCAATAGGCCTAAAATGATTGGCATTCAGTGGGGACTCTACTTTTGGAATTAATGCTAGAGTTGTGGAGTTAATTTGTTTAAGTACCTAGCCCGTAGCAAAAAACTCCACCGCTGCATCAGTCACGTCTTGCCCCACCACCTCCCACGCAACTTTGAAAAAACCAGCACCAAAACCATCCGGTCCTAGGCTTTTATTAGAATCCATCTCCCAAATCGCCTCTTTAACTTTTTCCTTCCTCACAGGTCCGATAAGTCGTAGTTGCTGATCACTACTCAGAACTGCTCCAGCTTTAAAAATGCCCGAATTTGCCTTTCTCCTTCCTGCTGATGTACCCAACAACTCCTTATAAAAATCAACAATGTGTTTTTCAATATCTTTCCACTCAGTTAGCTCTACCCCATCATCCGTAGTCACAGACCAAACTCGATTCTTCATATTCCTGACTTTCAATATAGAATGAAAGTATCTCGTGTTAGCATCGCCATCCTCCATCCACTTTTTCTTAGCCTTCTGCTGTAGAAAACTGTCAGCAACTTTCCTCCTTTCCACATAATCGCTATACGCTTTCCTCTCCATACACTGAATATTCACATTACATGGATCCCTACTCAGTTCCAACTAAAGTGCTTCCAACTCCAATAAAGATCGTTGTGCCACCTCCATAACATCAGCAAACTGAGATCTATTTAGTTTTCTCATTGGCTCCTTTAGCTGTCTCAACTTGGTACAAACTCTAAACATCTTAGTTCTTGTTACTTCCTTTTCCCATGCTACCTTGAAAATCTCTTTAAACTGTGGAGAAGCACTCCACATATTAAAGTATTTGAAAGGACAAGGACGAGAGTTGGTGTAATCCTATTTTATTGGTGTTTGTTTTTGTTCTAAGTAAGAAGTCTACCCTTCGATGTCTACTCAACCGATGGAGATTACATCAAAGATGGAAGGCTAAGATTACTCCACAAAAGAAGATATTGATTGAGTTCACACTCAATGAAATTTACTTCACCAGTAAGATATTGTGTTCACACGTATGGGAAGATTCTTTTTAGAGAATATCTCTTTGTATCATGAGTTCTATTTTTATTCCTTAATTAAACTTAATGTTTCTTATATAGAAGTGTCTAGGTTTATTATCTTAATAGTTAAGATATGAGTTGTCATTAGAATTTGATTTGATTTCAAATTTGTAGAAGTGAAAACATTATTTTTCTCCTGTTTCTTAGGTTTCTCTCGGCCATCCCTATACTATAAATAGATGGAAATTTTGGCCTAGGAGGCATGCATTACATCTTTGAATATTCAATATGAACTTGAGAGAAAATTCCTTGTTTATTTGACCTTTTGAGGTTATTTAACTTTTTGCAAAAACAAGGATTTCGCATAAGGTAATAAACATGCATTCAAGGGCATTGCCACTGATTATGGAGTTTTTAGGTGTCATTATAAGGGAGAACATCCATCCATCTTAGTCATATTCAAATTTATAGAAGTGAAAACCTTATTTCTTCTCCTATTTCTTAGGAATTTACGGCCATCCCTTATTATAAATAGATTGGAATTTCGGCCTAGGAGATATGCATTACATCTTTGAATATTGAATAAGAACTTGAGAGAAAACTTCTTGTTTATTTGACCTTTTGAGGTTATTTGAATAAGAACAAAAGTTTTGCATAACGTAGTGAACAATGCATCCAAGGGTAGTGCCATAGATTGTGGAGTTTTTGAGGTGTCATTACACGGGAACACATCTATCCATCATCATCAAAATCTTTAAGCAAGGGTTGTTAGAGACCTTACTCTTTGGTTGCATCAACATCACTTTCTTCTTTTTGATCTTTCCATTAATTTTTGTTAGAGTTTTTGTGGCTCTAACTCCTTTGTGTTTCTTTGTTTGTTTTGTTTTAGTTTGGGCAAGAAATCGAGTCTTTCGACAAGTCTTCGCATGATTACAAGTAAGATCTATATTGATTTGTGTGTTAGAGTCTGTTTTGCCAGTTACACTCTTGGCCAGAATAATTTTTACATCAATAGTGTTCCCAATAAAACAAATTATTATCGTAATAGTATGGTGAGAATCTCATTGACCTCGACGCTCACCCCCTATATATGTATATATTTCTCCCTTCCACTCCTACGACCACATCAAGAGACATGATGCTATTAAAAGAACCGTATATTCAGGAGATAGATTGGGAAAATGATGAGTGTCAAATATACATGGTTATGAGCATTACTTTTAGTCTTTTTTCCCTTGTAATTCAGATAAATTTATATTAGAATTGTATACTATTAAGTGATATCTGCGCTTTCCTCTGATCAGGGACTAAATTATAAATAGTCAGAAGTTCAAAGATTTGACTGAAAATGCAAAATCAAGGAACATTTCCAGGACCACTTTAGAGGAAAGTTATTTCAAGGAGGCAATTTCGGTACCATTTCCTTGGCTCAATTCTTATCCCTTTGGTACAAACCATAGTAGGGAAGGAAGAGCTACCCTAGGTAGCTGATGTGGTCCTGAAGAATCAGCAAAATGACAAGATAGAGTAGCTGGAATCACGCCTGAAGAGGCAAACTGAAAAACGACGTCCAAGATCCCCTTAGTAGCTGGCGTACATGGCTGAATCTCAAGGGCAATTGCGAGCTATTGTTGCCTATAAAAGGAGAAGCAATGGCCATTTGCGAATAGGGGGAGAAAGAGGCGTAGTTTAGTATAGTAAGTTTAGGGTTTAGCTGAGTAAAGTGTTAGGCAAGAGCTCTGCAACAGAGTAGCTTAGGCAGTATATCAGAGACAAACACTCACGTGAGTGGCATTCTAACTCGCCTGAGTAATCTATTGTTCGTTCAAAGTTTGAATCTTTTACAGTCTGTTTGCTTCCCGCCTTGTAATCATGTTTTATGCTCAATTTTACATGAATCTTGTATTCAAAATATTGATTATGAGTAGCTAAATGTTTTGCTGGGGTTGAATCCCTCTATCTATGTGAAAATACTTTATATTTGTATTCAGATGATGTAAGTGTTGCCAATTTTAGTGTTTAAATTAATCTTATGTGTAATCTAGTCAACTAAGCACTTGTGCATGTATACTGGGAGGAATCTCGAAAGAGTAAACTCAGTTTAGAACAACTAAAATTGGTTGGTGACTTAGAGGTAACAGTTTAAGATTTCAACTAAGATCAGAAGATTCCTAGTTGGTACAAGACGACTAATAAGATTCTAACTTTTAGTGGCCTAATAGGACTTAAACACTTTACCTAGAATGGAGCTTGTTAGTTACTGGAAGGATTTCCTTAAGAATATCTGTAGGATGTAGGGGTATATTAGCGTCTGATCGAACACACTTTGTACGACACAGATGCATAATCACTGTAGAAGTAACATAGGAAGAGAGGAGGATCTCCAGGCTCCCTTACTCTATTTATTTCCCTGCATTCTTTTCTAAGTTGTTACCTTCATGCTCTGTCTGCTTGAATTTTTTTAAGAGAAAACAAATTAGCCTATCATGTTCGTGGGCCTAGTGTTTTAGAAAAATAGTAGAAAAGATATTAGGTTTACCAGTTGATTGTTTATAGCAGGTAATTCTTACTATTTGGGATTGTATTTGATTTACAAGTGATTAATTTTGAGAGTGGTTATTCATTAGTGACTAAAAGTGGAACTTCGGTATTTGCAGGGGACTAAAAGTGCTTTTTTTTTCCTAGTTCATACAATGTCTTGTATTTTTGATAAGTGCAAAGCGCGTTTAACTCATCTAAGTATGTGACTATTACTTGTTACTAGCACAAGACCTACATACTGATCCCCTATGATCATGTTCTAGAATCCATTCAATCTTTAGGCATGGATTTCCTACGCTACTTTGCATCTCTTTATACTCCACGTCTAAATGATTTAATGTAAGTATCACAGTTTTTATCAGTATTTGTCACATTAATAATATCTGTATTATTATAATTTTACTCTTACGGATTTAAGTTTTCCGTTTATTTGAAAAAAAATTATTTAAATTGTTAAAAATATCTATAAATCTAAAAAGAAAATAGGAATAGTAGAAAAAATAAAAGATAATGTTAAAATTAACTATAATAAATGTGAATGTGAATTCATAATGTTGTAAATATTATCATAAAAATTTGTAAATAGAAATTGAAATATGGAGTAGAAAGTGACGTAGGGAGTTGAATTTTTATAGTAGTTTCTCGTTCTTTAGGTATGCCTTAATTTTCCCCTATTTTTTTTTAAAAAAAGGAAGTACTTATTTGGGGCGATTTATCCATATGTTTACAGGCTTGGTGTGTTTGCCGATTTGGGAGGCATAGTCCGACATGATTTAGTTATATACTTAATAGGTCTACTATTTGAGTTTTTCAACCAATAATTAGTGTTATTTTTGACAGTTATTAGTGATTATACTCTATTTTTTACACTAAAAGAATTACTTTTCCTCTCACCAATTAGCAAAATTAAAAATTAAAGTGAACGATCCCCAACAATTATAGTTGTATAACAAAACAGAATTAATATCGCCAATTTTTGTTTCTCCTTTAGACATCGGCATTTGTAATCATCAAATGAACAAAATTGTATATGTTAATTTCATGCTTTAATATTTTTTTTTCTTTTGTACATAGAAGAAATAAAGAAACCAAAAAAGAAACAAAGAGAAAAGAGAAAAAGGTTAGGGCCAACCGTTTTGGTCGGAATAATCATTATGTTTTGCACTGCCAAACTAAACAACGAATCCTTGTAAAGCAAAAGCTCCTTCATTCATGCATGCAGTTCCTAAAACTTTGAAGCCGCATTCTTTTGCTCACAAAATAAATTATATTATTTGAGTAGTAGCAATTCGTATGTAAGAAAAATTTACGTATGTCAATCATCAAAAACTATCCACTAACCTTGAATGTTTAAACCTTTAAATGAAAAGTATAAAAATGAATAATTATGAACATTTCTTATTGTTTTTCCTTATAAAATTTTCCTTGTAACAATTATTATATCCATTATATTTATACATTCTATTTTAATAATTCACTTGATTCTATTCCTGGTATACCAAATAATGATATAAATTGAATTTTGATAATTATATTAAAATTAGTATAAATTTTCAAAATCAATATGAACTTTTTTAAAAGGATAAATAGAGTATACGTTATTTAGTTTCCAAACACTTTATCGAGAAGAAAGATTATACAGTAAAACCTCCATAAATTAATTCTTTACAAATTAAAATTTTCTTTAAAATAATAAACTTTTCCGATCCCGACGCAAGATCAATACAAAAAATAAGAAATTGATTAATTAACGAAATTATAATTTTTTAGGCCCTATCAATTTTAAGATATCTTATATTTTAACTTAATTTTTTTTTCATGTCTGCGATTATCATCTTTTTGTTCCATTACAAAAATTATAATGATATAAAAATGGGGTTGCGAATGACTTTTGTCCTTATGAAAATAACAAATTTTGGCAACTTTTGTTAAGAGGATGGAAAAAAAAACTGGTCAAATTAATAAATAAATTATTAATTATTAATTTATTGATAAATTAATAGCTTTACAAATCAATAAAATTTTGTAAAGTCCAAGTATATTAATTTATAGTAGTTTTACTGTATTTTGTGTTTATGCTGAAAACTCGTATTAGTAAAAAATAAACTAAGAAATTAACTATCAAATACTCTCTCTGCTCCAGAGAAATAGTTCACATTGATTTTTTAAATTTGCAATAAAACTAGTACAAATCTCAAAACTCAATGTAGACTATTTTGTTGGGAGCGAGGGAAATTGTTTTACAATAATTATAACTCCTATCTAAGTACTAGAAATAGTGGTTAAACAATTTTTCTCATAAAAAAATCTATTCGTTTATACAATGACATAGTACTTCATCTATGAAAAATCAACTTGTTAAATTGAATTTGTTCAACATGACAAAACGAAGTATGATTCTGTTAAGCATGTTCTTTTGAAAGATGCATTTTCCAGTCATACAATCGGGAAGAATCTGCTATTTTTTGGTCACACCTGAATACTTTTAACCGTATCATTATTATTCTATTTTTACACATTAGAGACGTTGGTTTCATTTTTCTTTTTTTTTTTCCTCCCTTTTTTCTGTTCATATGAAATCCTTATCCTTCACAAACAATTTATGTGTATTGAGTGTCTCTTTGAACTTGAAAAATCAATTATTTTCAATCACAGGACAAATAATCACCAAATTTTTTCCCCATCTTGTTTAATAAGCTACAATAATTTCTCCTTTGATTAAATACCCCAACCAATCAAATTCCATTATCATCCCTTCTTTCATCCTCACCAACTCAATCTATTGATTGTGTTATTTTAGTTTACACTGTACTCTCTCCGGTCTTTAATATAAGACATTTTAATTTGTCTTATGTTTAACTTAGTACGTATTTTTCATTAGTAAAAAATCTTAAAATTATTTCATAACAATTAAAAAATGTATCAAATATGAAAATATATTTTCAAGATTTTTTTGTCAATTAAAAATACGTACTAACTGAACCTAAAACAAATACAAAATGTCTTATATAATCTTATCCCCTTAAGGTCCTTATCATAACAAAAAACAAAATCGGCATAAAAGTGTAATGAATATGATGATAATGATATGAAGAGACGATGAATAAATGAATCTGACCCATTTGTTTGTTTTGATCGGAGGAAATATTCAATGACGTGAAAGAATGCAAAATGATAAGAAAAGGAAAAAGAAAAAGAAAAAAAAGCCTAAAAGCAGGAAGTCCTCCACATGGCCTAGCTGGATAAACCCAACATCATGTTTCTTTGTAGTAGCAGTTACTTTCTGAGAGAAGAAGGTCATTCAGTCTTTCTTCTCACTCCTCATTTATTTAATATTAATAAATATTGGAACTTTCCATCTTTGCACTGACATTTTCTTTCTTTGATTCACACACACTCACACACACAATTTATTCCAGAATTTATAATGCTCGAAGTCCCAACAGTAAAAATGGTTTTTTTTTGTTTTTGTTTATTTGGTTCCCAACCAAAAGAGAAATTCTTTAGAATTAGAACCCATTTTGGCTCTTGACTCTAGGGGGGAAAATGAGTAACTTTTAAGAAAGGAGCACATGCGAAATGATGAGTAGCTGAAGCCTGAAGGTTTTTTTTCTCTCTATGTGTGTGTGTGCTTCAAACGTGCTGTTACTCCATTAATGATGACCCTTATTCCGTTTCCCAAGCTAATGACCTTTTTAATGCATTATAATATCTATGTTAATTAGGTCCCTTGTGTGGTCATTGTACTTCACTCTAGTTATAAGAAGGTTTTGGATACAAAGGGCTGGAATTTGGAATCTTCTGGTGGTTGGAGTGGGCACTCTTTGACAGTGGGCTGTGTCAGAGCAAATGGGTTGTTTATAATAACATTGGAATTGAGAAGGGTTGACCTAAAGCTTGTGTTTTTTTTCCTGGGTTGGAAATTATAATTTATCAATTTTGGGATTTTCTTGAGTTTCAGGACGGAGATTGTGGGTTCAGTTTCTTGTTGGGTTTATTGTTTTGGAGTGGGGTTCGTTGAGTTTTGTTGGACAGATTAGGTAATTTCATTTGGGGTACGCTTTCGCCTGTGGGGTTTCGGCAATTTTCAGTCCTCGCTCATAAGGAAGGTGCATTTGATATTTACTGTTGGCTCTCAGGGAATTGAGCTTAGTTTCCAAAAATAGGTGGTTCTGGATTGAAATTAGAAGTGCACTGAGATCGGGAAATGCATAGGTGAAAGTCGGTGCAGATTTTGATAGGGAAAGAAATGAGTTCAATTTAGGTTTTAGTTCTGTAATCAGGTCTAATTATAGTTCCTGAAGCTTGTGCTGCCAGTTCTGTTCTTTTCTTAGTGTTTTCCAGAAATGGCTTGTATGAAGCTGGGATCCAAAAGCGATGCTTTCCAGAGGCAAGGCCAGGCTTGGTATGGTTTCCCATTCTCTATTTCCCTGTCCAGTTTTTTATCTGAAATGTTTCGTATGTTGGCTGTCTGCCTTGCATATTGCTCTCTGTATGTGTGTTTTTGCCTGAGAAGTTCGTTTCTTCTTGATCTGGGACACCAGTGTAACTATGCATAAATTTACATGCGATCTCCGATCTTATTAAAGGCTTCTTGTATTTCTTTATCCCAACTTTTTTTTTAGGTTATGCAAGCCAAAAATTGGATTCTATTGAGGTCTTGACTTGGTTGTTCCCTTTGGAGGGCAGTTCAAGCCAGTAATTTCTGACTGTTTGTGCTGTATTTCTTATTTCATTGTCAAAATTGTGATTTTTTTTTTTTTATCGTCAATGCTGTAAAGTGGTATTGAATGTTACCTGGACAATATAAGGTGATAAAGTACATCCATGCTTTCTTCACTATCTTGAAAGGGTGACAAACTGTTTTGAACTATGTGAATTTTTTTGAAGCCAAATGAGCTTAGGTACATTTGTGTTGCTTGTACTTTAGACTTAAGTTTCAATTCTTCATTATTTTCTGCTGCCAAATTTCAAGAAGTAGGATTGTTCTTAGAAGTTGGGACTAGATGTGCACTTACAAATTGTGGTCATTTCCTGTCTTATCAGGTTCTGCACAACTGGTTTACCTAGTGATATAGTTGTTGAAGTTGGGGAAATGTCATTCCATCTCCATAAGGTAAGCAAATGGTCTGCTTCATTGCTTAGTCTGTTTTGTTGTTGGTCAAGTTGTGCATCAAATTTCTGGAATTCGAATGATGTCGTTTTCCTTGGATGCTTCATGCACTTGAAGAGTGCATGACTAGTTCTACCATTACATAATCCTTTTGCCTTGTTGAGAACATGCTTCACCTCTATTTCTTCAAGGATGAAGGATGACATGGTATTTACAACACAGCAATATGTTTCATTAACTTTGTAGGGTTTAGAATAAGTTATTGGAGTGATGTCTACAACGTAGAAATGTCTCCCAATAGAAGCTTGTAGAGTTAATCTGTTTGTAGGTATTTAGTAGTTTCATTTGTGCTTTGGGTTTAGCTACTTTCAACACCTGCTTCCTTTGATGATTTCTGTTAAAATGTGCAAAGAAACACAACATTTGATTGGTTGGGTTCATCTTGAAGTTTACTTATTGCTCATCAGATGTTAGCCGTTAACTTCCCTTTCGTATTGTGTTTTCCGAGAGCAACACAACCAGACTGAAAACATTGGTTATAAAACCAAAGAATGTTGTTACGAAACACCAATCTTGCATACATGTCATTTAATTTTACAAATTCTCTTCCTTCTTCTTTTAGTATTAGTTTGTATTTACTCAATGAAGGACCTTTCTTTGATAAAGAAATATGCCTTTATCATTGGTCATAAAGAAATTTAGTTGAAGCTCTTTGTATTTGCACTTGTTGCATCTTCTGCTGCAGTTCCCATTGCTTTCAAGAAGTGGGGTTATAGAAAGACTGATTGCTGAAGCATCTGATGAAGGAGAAGGAGATCGTACAATTAAACTGCCGGATATTCCTGGTGGGGCTAAAACATTTGAGCTGGTTGCAAAATTTTGCTATGGAGTAAAGCTTGAATTGACTGCATCCAATGTTGTATATCTTCGATGTGCTGCTGAGTACCTTGAAATGACAGAAGAATATGGAGAGGGCAACCTCATTTCACTGTCGGAAATGTTTCTTAATCAAGTTGTTCTGAAAACCTGGAAAGACTCCTTGAGAGCCCTCCAGACCTGTGATGATGTTCTCCCGTATGCTGAAGAACTCCATATCACAAAAAGATGCATAGAATCACTTGCTGCAAAAGCATCAACTGACCCCAATCTTTTCGGTTGGCCAATCATGGAGCATGGTGGTCCAATGCAGAGTCCTGGTGGCAGTGTCTTGTGGAATGGAATCAGTACTGGGGCTAGGCCAAAACACACTAGTTCAGATTGGTGGTACGAAGATGTATCAACTCTCAGTTTACCTCTTTACAAACGGTTGGTTTCTGCCATGGAATCTCGGGGTATCAAACAAGATGTTCTCTCTGGTTCCTTAAGTTCCTATGCTAAAAGATATCTGCCTGGGCTGAACCGGCGCCAGAGTTCTAGTGAGTCTAGTACCCGTCTTGCATCTGGAGGTTTGGGATCTTCTCTTACTGAAGATGAGCAGAAGCTTTTACTTGAAGATGTTGATAGCTTATTGCCAATGCAAAAAGGCCTCGTGTCAACTAAATTCCTTTTTGGGCTGCTTCGAACCGCCAAGATTCTTCATGCAAGCCCCTCTTGTATATCAAACCTGGAGAAAAGAATAGGGATGCAGCTTGATCAGGCATCTCTTGAGGATCTCTTAATGCCCAACTTTACTCATTCGATGGAGACTTTGTATGATGTTGATTGTGTGCAAAGAATACTTGAGCATTTCTTGGCAATGGATCAAGTTACTGGGGGTGCATCACCTGGTTCTGTTGATGATGGTCAATTGATGGGATCGCCCTCACTGACACCAATTACTATGGTTGCTAAGCTGATTGATGGTTTCCTCGCTGAGGTTGCCCCAGATGTCAACCTGAAGCTACCCAAGTTTCAGTCACTTGCAGCTGCTGTTCCTGAGTATGCCAGACCCCTTGATGATGGCCTTTATCGTGCAATTGACATTTATTTAAAGGTAAATTAACTTCACTGGTTCATTGTCAGAACCTCTCAATTTATAATTATTTTTCCGTTCCAATTTGCCCTACTGTAGGTTACCTTTTAATATATAATCTCAAAGGCCCAAAAAAAAAAAAAAAAGGTTCTACCTTTTAGGTAAATACAAGTCTCGCATCCTGCTCAACACTTGTGGAACTGGTAATTGATGGGCATGATTGTAGGTTCTTTAGAGAACCTAGAATTTTGATAGCTTTCATGTCTAGATTCATTCCCTAGGGTGTTTCATTCAACCCATGATACTCATGAAATTATAAGAACCAAAAAGAACATATCATAACTTTCCCAACTCTAAACCATTCTAATTGGGAGACTACTAAAAGATTTGAAAGCTATTCCGTCTGCATATTTTTTGTATCGGTCTTACCTACTAATCCTTTTTTCTGTTTCCTGCTTTCAGTCGCATCCATGGTTGGCTGAGTCTGATAGAGAACAACTCTGTAGGCTGATGGACTGCCAGAAACTCTCCTTGGAAGCTTGTACCCATGCTGCTCAGAATGAGCGACTTCCATTACGAATCATAGTCCAGGTTCTTTTCTTCGAGCAGCTACAATTAAGGACCTCAATCGCTGGATGTTTTCTGGTCTCAGATAACCTTGATGGTGGATCAAGACAATTCCGAAGTGGTATGGTGGGACAGAATGAAGGAGGTTGGGCAACAGCTGTCAGGGAAAATCAAGTATTAAAAGTGGGAATGGACAACATGAGGATGCGGGTTTCCGAGCTTGAGAAGGAATGTTCAAGCATGAGGCAGGAAATTGAGAAATTAGGACGTGGCAAGGGATCTAGCACCTGGGGTAACGTGTCAAAGAAGTTTGGATTTAGAATGAAGTCTCAAATGTGTAGTGCTCAGGAAGGGTCTGTGAGTAATCAGAACAGCAGCAACGGCAAATCTGAGAAGGTTAAAGACAGACATGGAAAGCATAAGAAAACCTTGTCGATCGATGAGTAAAACGCTCTTATACAACTCCGTTGGTTCTTTTGTAAGTTGGTTTGCAACATTATGACGTTCAATCTGAGGATTTGGAAATATTCGTTCATGCAGCATCTAATTTGGTTAGACTGTTATTGATTGTAACAATTGCCTTTGTTTATCCTTTGTAACATAGATAAGTTTTGTGCATTTTGTAATACAACTCCGGGTTCCCTCCAAAATCTCCATCACCCTCTTCCGTTAACTGTTTGTCTCCAATTTCAGAGGACAGTTTCAATTGTGTTTCTGCTGTGTGTAATCATGAAATGTATTTTACCAGCAGCGTTACTGTGAAAGTTGTGCCTGATACTTGATGGTTTTCTTTTCTGGAGAAAGAACTAAGAAAGTCTTAAGTAGTTTTATCAAGCTGATGATGAAAAAAAGTCCTTTTCCCCCAACCAACACCATTGGGGAAAAAAGAAAAAACGAGGGGATGAAATTGGGGAAATTCAATCATATTCAAATAGTTTGCATCTAAAGCCTTTCTTGAAGTAAATATATCATCAGAATGGACAGAATTGTTTCATACTTTCATAAAAAAGATCCAACCTATTATGCGAAAAGGAGTAGTAGAAGTGTTGGTCCTGTGTCTTAGATTGGTGTGCATTTTGAAAATATATCATCACCATATTTCTTCTATTCTCAGAACAGAATGAACTTTTTTACAAGCAATATTGTTTTTATTTGATTTCAAAATGCCACTAAATAATCCAAAGTTACTTGTCTTGAAACAAGTAGTAGTAATTTAGGCGTCCCATCTATTGCCGCAATTAGTTAAAATCTCACCGGTTGAAGAAAACCCTCTTTGTTGACTCAATTTTGGGGATGACAGCCGCAATAATTCTCATTCCCCGTTTGCAAATACATAGAAACGGTGATAAATTGGGCTTGAGAATATGGTTTCTGGAAATGATGTTACTGATAAATAAGTTATCAGATGATGAACCTTATTAAACAATGAAGGATTTTCATCAGAATGTACTTTCTGAGGTTAGACGTATACAACAGTCACCATGATTGTATGATTTACACACAACAGCAGCTCCCAGTCGCAGGAGGGTTTTACAAAACAATGTCAGTGCATTAACCCTCGAGTATTTATCCTGCTGCGACCTTAGCGCCAACGTGGCTTGTCCACCAACATTGCAGCGTGTTGCTCTAGATACTCCTTGCTGTTCATCTCTGTCAACCTGAAGTATTTCAAAAGAGCAAATCCACACTTCAGTCACAGATAGAACAGAGAACTCTGGTAGCATTCTGATGTAACAGAGTGGTCATAGAATATCATACAAAGAACATGCAGATACTCGCTTTACACATGGATTTATGACAAAACTATCTACCTGCTAATAGTGCGATCCTTTGCAAATCCAAGCTCATTGTCCACACAAAGGTCCGAAACATCGCTTTTCCTTGATCTAGATGATGTTCTGGGTGACATTTGCTGGGCATCAGCAATAGTCATTATCTTCTCAAAAAGCTCCATTGGACTCCCCTCAGCCGTGCACAGCAGTCTAGCTCTATTTTCATACATCACCTGTTCCAATTGAATTCTTTAACTTAAGAGTTTGTGTTGTAGAAGATATTATTTTAGTCCCTAGATGCCGTACTTTAGCCATAGAAGATAGGAATTTAGACAAATTGTCGGATCCAGACGATATGCATAGTCCAACCAATTACTGAAGACTAAATCAACATCTCCTAAAAGGAAAAAGGACTAACATCAACCAAGGTGACAAACCGGTATGCAGCAGTCCTGTTGGAGAGTCCAAAAACTGGCACGCCATCCAAAGCAAGAGTGTGAAATTTCTCTGGTAAAAATAATCGGATTCAATTAAGAGTTCATCAAAAGTACAACTAAACTGGAAATTGAAGAAGTTGTGCAACTAAACTATTTCCACACAGAGAGAGAGAGAGAGAGAGAGAGAAGGGGAAGGGGGTTTCATTGACTCACTAAACAATCCAAAATAATCCGCTGCACCTAGAGGTCTATCACAGAGCTCTTCAAAAGGGAAGTAGGCACAACCATTGGCACCTAGAGGAACCTGGACATTCACAACACATACATAAAACATTGAGAATCACACAGACCATACTAGTCATCCATCTCAACAAGTCCAATGCACATAAAGTACAGTACATACATGCAGAGTCCTCCCCATCACTACCTCCACCACTTGTGGAACAGGTCTCTCTTCACCAATCAACTCGTGAAACTTTTGCTTGAGAAAGGAGGACAAGTCTTTCCCAATAAAGTAGAAACCTTGCTGCACCTGTACTTCAAGAGAAATTATTTAGCCAATAAATTACAATAGTGTAGGCATGATTCAAACCAGCCTCCAATTCTACATAAAAAAATTGATATGAACATAAAATTAGGAGGGAAGAGTCACTTCACCGAAGTCATCTTGCGGTAGTCTACTGATGATCCTATTTCATGAACCACACATCTCTCCTGCCTCGAAATAACAAGAGAAAAATTACTAGCTAGTTCAATAGCTTATGACAAGAGAAAAATTGATATGTATGACGGGAAGAACAACTAGAACCGAAATAAAGTAAAACTAAAATGCATATATAAGTGAAACTGAAAGTTAAGCTTGAGATAGATGAGATTATAGTATGCGAAACCAATAACTCAAAGATATACGAATGATAGCATGAACATTCCAATTATTTGAATTTGTACAAAGCATAATTTGGCATTCTTCACTTATAAATGCTATAACTGTTAACATATACCTTCAGAGTAGCGATGAATGGCAGAAAAAGATCCCTTTGCAGGCCACCTTCATAAAGATTATCTGGAGCACGGTTTGATGTGGAAACAAGGATCTGAACTTGTTCCACCAAAAACAAAAAATACGAAGCTGTTAGTTACTTTCTACTAACAAATGATTGAGGAAAACAGTCTACATAGAACAGTGTCACTAGAACAACTTACACATCCATTGCTGAATAAATGTTTAAACAAACGATTAAGAATTAGTGCATCAGCAACGTCTGTAACCTGAATAAAATTTGAGAAAAAGATTCAGGCACAGAAGATAGAGGTATGGTAGAAAAGAACACTACCGATCCCAGTCACTCCTATTGGTAGACAAAAATAAATAATACGACCAGACACACCAACGTTTGTTTACCATGAATTCATCAAGACATAACAAAATTGATTCGTCCGCTATTTCTCCTGCAACGACTTCCAAAGGATCTGACACACCTTTGTGCTTCTGAAACAAAGAGGTATTTAGAAAAGAGAAAGAAAAAGATGAATATTACTCTACTCCACAACCAACAAATTAATGCCTGAACCAAGACAAATTTCAACATGTAGTACTATCGAGTTAGTTCTAACATGTTGAGATCTTTAATGTTCATATTTCAGGAAGTCGAACATTGGGTATTAATTCAAAACAGGAAATAAAGAGGATTTGAACATCAAAACATTGGGATGCAGGAAAATGAAAAAAAAAAAAAAGGAAAAAAAGTATTGAATGCAGTGAGCATACTAGTCACTGAGCTGTAATTGAAAATTTTCAACAGCAAAATTTATCAATGACCCCACGTAACCATTGACCACTAGTTCATTGATATATCTGCAAGAAATGCAATATCAGAAGCCTTAATGATGAACCATGAGATGCTTTTCACAACAAAACAGGACAATGAATCATACTTGCAAGCGGCTGTGCACATTGAGCATGAAGTCGTGAAAATGAATTCTTTTCTTCCTCCAATTGCTAGGTCTGAAAAAAAGAGAAACAATCATTATAAATGTCATTACATGTACAAGAATATACATATATATATATATATACACACACACACACACGCAAGTTCTTTCTTGCCAACATTAAAACAAGGTGTTATTTCTTCTTACAACTGATCAAAAAACAAGTCCATTAACATAGTTTTGCCTGTGCCAACACCTCCGTAAAGATAGAGCCCTTTAACTGGAGAATATGAAGACTGTGGTATGAAACGCGACCATAACCACCTGCTCCTGAAATAAAAATTTAAAAAATGTGACAAAATGCTACGTTGCTAGACATAATATCCTAAATTAAGAATTTAGGAAACGTAATTGCAAATAGTACATATATGTTGCTGCTGATAAATTGATGAAATCTAGCAAGCTTAACAAATTTACCTCCCTGCTTTCTCAGAAGTCATATATCGATCAAGCTTGCAGACATCAGCTTTCTCAACCAGCTCATCATAGAGTCTCTGAAGCTCTTTTAGTGTTCCTAACTGCAAAATAATTTGTCAGTGTTTGACAATAACACAGCAAAGGTTAACCTAGGGATAATTATGCAGAGATCAACTGGTTTTTGCATGATTTCTGTACCTTTTCAAAAAAATGTGTGGTTCACAAGCTAAACAAAATTGAGTATTACAAATATGTATAGCCAGTGTGATTAGTTCAATGCAGCAAATTACAAAATTTTTGATAGCTAAGATTAGGCACTGGACAATCCCCAGCAAATTCGTAATGATTTGTTAAATGCAAGAAGGTCATAAGAGTTCAAGAAATAAACAAGCATACCCACAATGCGCAAATTCCAAAAGCCAAAAGTCTTGCACCTTTAACTACTACTTATATGAAGACACAAAGAGCAGGGTATATGCAAAACCCCTGAAAGAAAAGGCCACGGTGTTGAAGTCATTTACTAACCTGACAAATATCTCCATCCACCAGTTCACCATTAGCAATTCTTCGCTCATACTCCACAAGAGGTCCTCCCCTGAGTATCTCTGAAAGACACCAATTCATCCACAAAACCAACGAATGTAAGAGCAAAAGCTTGAAATGAACGAATTTGCACAAGTTATTCGATTTTTTTCCCCTCCTGCATTAGTAAGTGAACAATCACAATTGAAGTGAGACTTATACCTCCATCAGCTACTGCAGCAGCATCTGTATGCAACGCACTGGAAATCACATAAGACGGTCGCTGACATCTCCAAATATCTGAATAGTGGAGCATTGAATAGGCGAACCCACCATTCTTATTAATCCAAAAATGCGAGCTTTTCCGGATCCCATAGACCCCAAAATGCTGTCTACCGCTCAACCCATTTGAGATGGTATATTCTCTGTATTTATTGGCTGATCTAAGATGCCTAAAGGGCCTAAAAGTGGCCCTCATTTCAGAGCCAGATTCTAAGTTGTGTTACAAAGGGAAGCGCACCAAATTCTCAAGGACAGAGCCACAGCCCACAAATCTCCTCAAATGGACCTCAACGCTGAAACAAATTAGAAGAAAAGCTTTATGAATATTACAACCAGAAAGATACAAATTTATCTCAACACAACAACAATGAATTTTACATGAGAAAAAAATAATACTAAACAATGAGTCCTCGACTGCCAAGCATAAACAGGGATGGTGATTAGACTGCAAGTCAACAAGTAATTCCAATTTTAAAATCCTAATCCAATCCCAATTCAGAAAGAGCAGAAAGCAACATAATTCATGCGAAGAACGAGAAAAGAAAAAAGGGGGAAAGAAAAAAAGAATCATGATATCCCATCACGGAGTAGAATTAATGAAAGTATCAATGAAAAAGCCAATAAATCAGCAAAGGGTAAGGATGAGATAAGAAGAAATTGTTTTTTTTTTTTTTTACCTGATTGACTGAGTGACCCAAATCCAGCAAATTGAATGAGTCGATGCTGATGAAGGATGAAGGATGACGGAAATTGGTAAGGAAAGAAGAAGAAAAGGAGAGAAGAATTTCAAGGGAAGAAGGAAAGAAAAGAGATTGAAGGAAGAGAGAAGAAGCGAATATCCCGTCTTTCTGTGTTCTTCTTCTTCTTCTCTCCCTCTGCTGCCTCGCTTCGGTATGGATCCTCTCTGATCACTCTGATGAGTTTCTCTGACTTGTGCTGCTGAGTTGGTTTTCCACTCGGGATCAGAGCAAAAGGTAATTTGTTGTACTTTTGGAATTTTAAATTGATTTCTGGAATAATTACTACTATTTAAAGTAAGTTAATCTGGTACGAGGTTAATTTAGTCAAAAAGACCTAGTAGTTGTTGGTACATGTGTTTATATGAATTGTGCTAATAATATTTTTTTGGTTTTTTTTTTTTGGGGGAATAAAATGTGTAAGGTCTTGTAGACCTTTGTTTCCTTTTTTATTTTACGTTCTACTTTTCATTTTTTAAAACAAATACATTGTACTTACCATGAAGGACGAATATGTTGGTAAACAAAAACCTGTTACTGAAAATCATAAGTGTGCTCTAAAATTATCTCACGGTTCGGTTCCTTCCTGCACTAGAAAAACAAATGAAACTTCATTTTGTATGGAAATTGCTTTTAAGAGATAAATATTTTTCTCTAAAAACACATATAAAAAAGGTTGTGGATTTTAAATTAGTTTTAATTAGCATCATCCTTCCATTTAACATTTGTCTCATAAAGAGTGTTATTAATAGTTAAAATTACTATTATTTTTGTAAGATTAACCCTTACTTATACGACATAACAATGGACTTATACTTTAGCATAGAGCGTGTGTGAATGAGATTAAATTTATTTGTTTATGCATATGCAAATTCCTATTCGTTAAAAAACGCACACAATAAAAACAAATACGAGAACTTACTCCGTAAAGTCTATTACTACAAGGCGACAAATGAATCTGAAACAAGGAGACCAACAGTTTTGAACTTTATAACAAAGAATATGTCCGAGTTTGTGTTGAAGCGATTTTGAAAAATTAAGGTTCCAAAGAAGGTGTAATTACTAGTCTAAAGGGCATAGAGAAACGCATATCCATGATCACAACTTTAAGAAAAGAGGGTTGGAGATCTCTACGCTTTGCAACTGATGTGGTTTAGAAGAAGATGTCTACCATCTGTTTTTGGATTATGAATTTTCAAAAGAGTGAACCATATAACAGGTCATTTTTTTTTTGGTTAAAAACGTAAATCTATTCATGATCATTTAGAGTTTAGATTTACAACCAAAATGTCTCTATTACATTTGTGATTCCTTTCTATGCTATCAAAATCGGTCAACTATTTACAAAGTATTGATTCAAAATGCTTCTTTCCTTTTCTGAGTAAGGCAATTTCAGACAGTATTGCACTCTCCACTGTACTTCCTTCTTTATCAACTCTATAATTTGCTCATTATTCCTCTTCACTCCTGTAAAACTCCTTCCGTTTCTCTCTTCCCAAAGGTGGTAAATTAGGCTTGTGACAAAAGCAAAAAGTATTTGGTTTCTCAATCTTGACTTTCTCCATATACACAAGATCCTCCGTTTCTAGCCATCCAGTATTCAGGTAGTGAGACACCTAACCACTGATTAACTTGTGCCAAAAGTCCTTGAGAGAAGCTACAAGCAAAGAATAAATGGCCTACAGTTTCCTGCTGCTATTGACAAAGAATACAAGTAGGGTCTAGTGGTGGCATAATGTACCTATTCAGTCTCTCCTTTGTGGATAACCTTTCTTTCCAGCACAGCCAAGTGATGAAGGAATGTTTAGGTACAAAATATCTCGCCCATACAAACTGAGAGGCAGCAAAGTGTGTGGATTTTCCCATCAGCCATTAGTAGCCTGATTTAATAGTGTATTTTCTTGATGCTTGGTGTAACCATTTGTCATCTTCAAACTCATTTCGACACTTTTCTTTCAGCTTCATAAGTTGTTAACAATGCCAGCTTGCATCTTTTTTACAGTCTATATTCCAGAACTCTTTCCCTTTTAGTATATGTCATGTATCCCTCTAACCCATTAATTGTCTTCTTTGCATGCCAAATTCCATATCTGCTTCATTAAAGCTGCTTCATTCCACTTTTGAGCATCCCTCATATTTAAGCCTCCCTCTTTCTTGGGTCTACAGACCATATCCCAGCTCATCAGAGAATAGCTTCTACCCCTTTCCTTATGCCCCCATAAGAACTTTCAACAGACCCTGTTGATCTGTTGTGTGACACTTTTTGGTAGGATGACTACTTGTGCCCAGTAATTGTTTATGGCCATCAATACCGCATTGATTAGTTGAACTCTGCCTACGTAACTAAGGTGTCTTGAGCTCCAACATTGTATTTTCGCAGTCATTTTTTGGATCAGAATGTCGCATTCCGTCTGATTCCACTTCCTAGGTGACAGGAGAACACCTAGGTACTTCATGGGGAACTTATCTTCCCTGAAACCTGAAATGCTGCAAATCTCCTTCTTCAAAATGCTGCAAATCTCCTTCTTCAATTCCTCTGAAACTCCACCATAGTACATAGCTGATTTGCTAGGGTTTGCATGCAGTCCCGTTGTTCTGGATAAGTCCTGCATCACTTTTTATAATACGCTACATAGTAAATCTATCAGCTACACAAAAGATCATCAAATCATCTGCGAAGCAGATGTTTGTAAGCTTAAGTTCCTGACACTGAGGGTGGAATTTAAACCTATCAGAAGCCACTTCCTTTAACAGGCGAGTCAAATACTCCATTGCCATAACGAATAAAAGAGGTGACATGGGGTCCCCTTGTCGGAGCCCTCTTGTCATGCCTCTTGGGGGAAGCCCACCTTAAAAACTAGCTTGTAAGGGGGAAGAACCCAAGGAAATATAAACCATGAACCAGTGTCATCCGACACCAATGTGGGATTCGAGTAACTATCATTACATACCACCATGCTTCCGTTCTGACGTCTCGGCGGCTACACTCTAGACAGCTTCATTCCGACACATGTAGCTCTTTCCGTGGCGGCTTCACTCCGTAGGTAGCCCCTTCCTCCGGTGGCTCACACTCTATGTGACTCCGGGTAGCCCTTCTTATAGGTAGCCCTTTCTGTGGGCCAGCATGAAGGATGAGGACCAACTCTGATACCACCTGTCATGCCTTTTGGGGGGAGCCTACCTCAAAAGCTAGCTTGAAAGAGGAAAGAACCCAAGGACATATAAACCAAGCACTAGTGTCATCCGACACCAATGTGGGATTCAAGTAACTATCATTACATAACTTGTCAGATCCAGACTCAGATAGCCAAAAATTGAAATAAACGAAGAAAAAGGGTGAAAAGTAATTTTTCTTACATCCTTTCACCCATTCCAACTAAAGATCCGAAATTGAAGAAAAAAATAAAAAGTAACCCGCTTGTCGCATGAATAATGTCTTTAGATAAATGAGAGAGTGACATCAATATTTTTTTTCCCGAGAAAGATTTGTGGTAACTTTTATGTGGAAAGGAGTTATATTTATAGTGGTTATGTTTTCGGCTTGAGGAGCATCGGATGATCAATCCTTTTAATTAAGGAATTCTTTTTAATTGATTATATTAACATATTTTAAGTTGTGTTTATCTCTAACAATTGTGGTATAACTGGTTTATCAATTTCGATGAGAAAAACTGGACAAATGTAGACGTCAATATGAATACCTTAATTTTGTAAAAGTGTAACAAATTAAAAATAATGATAACGATATTAATCTTATTTAATATATACCTTATTCAACTTAATTATGTTCGATCATAATTATATATTCTATAACATAGATTAAATTTAAATTTTGAAAATTTGAGATTATATTGATATTGTTATCTTATTTTTAAATAGAAAACCACTAATAAAAATTTAACTCAATACATATCTCAAAAAAAAAAAAAAAAACTCAATACATGGTAAAGTTATAAATTAATGGTTTTACTAATATATTTTAAATAATGAAGGACCAATAATCAAGTAACACGTGTTAATGAATCAATTGGAGAGCAATTGGATAACACGTCATCACTTCATCATCTATATATAGGATTTGTACTAGAAATAAAAAGTTAAACCAGACAGTCATTTCAGAGTAGAAAGAGTATTATTTTTAATAATAAACAAGATAATAATTTTAAAATAAGACTTTCCTACATATGATTAAAATAAAATTGCACTTACTCTGATTTTTTTTATTAGTATTTATACCTTAAAGTTCAACTAGTGCAAACTGCAAGGGGCCTCGAATGGCACGATTCGGATATCTTTTTTATATTATTATTGAAATGTAGTAAAAATAAAGTTTTGAAAGCAACAAAAATTTTTGGGCAAATTACATCTTATCCTTGAATTTTGACCTCTTAACAAAATGTACCTCGAGTTTTGAAAGTACTATAGTTTTCCCCTTTGACAAGTGAAAGGTTCGGTCAATGTTGGAAATTTATGAAATGACAAAAAATCCCTCCGTTCACTCAGACGAGTAAAAAAAGGAAGAAACCTTCTTTACCGGTGTTGTACTTCTCTGAAGGTCAAATCAACATTCAATTTGCTTGCTTTGTCATCCGACCGTCTTCTCTTTAAGTTTTTGTAAATAATATCGACAAATTGGTAAAAACTAATGTTTCAATTATTGCTATATCACAATTCCTGTCGTCAGATTTTGGGCATAACTTCCAATTAAATCATACCATATGATGTGCGAAATTATACAATTTCAATACCAAAATCATCCCATAGTATATTCTATGAATTCTTGATAAGATTTATGAGAAATAAAAATTCTAAATCCAGTTCAACCAACATACCAACAATTAAAGATATCTAGAATAATTATCCCACTCCGAACCACCACCACAGCAACTCTGTGATAGTCATGTAGCCTGAACATGACTGCTAGACATGGGAATCACTTATGATCGGAAAACTATCTACGTATTCGGGTCCAAAGAAGATTTTTTTTTTCTCTCAATATGGATCATTATGACCTTTACTCTTAAAATATTCTTTGTGATATTTGGACATACTTTCCTAGGAAAGATATAATTGAATTTTTAGACCTTCCAAAAAAAAAAACTCCATGAATCGCTCGGGTGTTTCTTGTTTCAATCATAGTGTTGGAGATTGGCCACGTCGAAAGTCTTAAATTGGGTGGTGAAGAAGATGGCATAAATAGATTTTTATTTTCTTTTTCTTTTTCTTCGGTTAAAAAAATCAATTAAGCAGTTAGATTTGAGTAAAGTAAAAAAAAAAGAAAAAATTAAAAAAAAACCAATAACAAGGCATTTTTTTTTTCATTTTATACTAGAATTCTTAACAAAGTTAGCATATGTCATATTTTGGTAGGTGTGGTTTATTTGGTTAGTGTGATCAAATTTGAGGAGGTAATCGTAATATTACCACTCGAGGGGTAAAATGTAGTTCGCCAAAAATTTTTTGTTGCTTTCAGAACTTATTTGTTTTTACATCTCAATAAAAACCTTCTATTCCTAATTTCCTATACATTCTGCGGAAAACAAAATTATAGAGAAACATATATTAAACCTTCTTCAATGACCATGAAATAACTAATAAAATGAAAGACCAAAAGAGGTAAAAAACAATAAAAGAATGAAAGAAAGAAAAGGCGAAAATAATGTATGTTGAGGAAAAAACGAATAAAGATTGAGATCCTAATAATATTTTGTCGGTTCATGCTCACATAATATCGAAACTGTCAAAAATATTATAAGAGTTTATTGAGTTGCAACCAATGATAAATGTTTTCAAGTTTTAATACACTGATTTGAAGAATCTAGACGTCATTAAAATTATCAATGTTATAATAGTAATTATGTATTTAATGGTTACATTAGGGTTTGTCACAGTTACAAATATAAAAACAATTAGCCCTCGACGTCCTGAGATGGTATAATGGTGTGTGAAAGCAAAATCGCCGCACCAGTTCTTCCCTTTGCTGCTAGCACGACAATAGCACGACAATCGAAGGAGAACTTTAAAGGCCTCTAGCACGACAATCTACGAAAAAAAATAGAGGCAAGTAAAATCTATTGATTGAGTTTTGGAAGCACTACAGTTTCCCCTTTGAAATGGTGAAAGTTCTGTCAATGCCTGAAACTTATGAAATGACAAAAATAAATTCTCCGTTCACTCAGAGAAGTAAGGAAAAAAAAAAAGAAGATACCTTCTTTGTCGTCATTGTACTTCTCTAAGGGCCAAATCAACATTCAATCTGCTTGCTCTATCATTCCAGATTTTGGGCATAACTTCTGATTAGATCATATCATATGATGCACGAAATTAGATAAACTCAATACCAAACATCATCCCATCATGTACTCCATGAATTCTCGAAAAGATTCATGTGAAAAAAATGAAATAAAATCCCGAATACAATTCAACCAATATACCAACAATTAAGATATCTTAAATAATAATCCCATTGCTGCTCGGACTGGAACCAAATAACCACCAACTTCCAGCGAGAGGATGCATTGGACTCATCAGATATGCTAACGACGCTGTTGGTCCCTGGAAATCAAACAGTGCCGGGATCCCAGATCAGCAAAAATAGTAAACAAACTCATTTCTCCCTATTAGTAACGGAAGCAAGATGAATGGCCGGCATTGATATTCCGATGATTTTAACGGGGCTGCTTTTATACTCCCGCTCAATGATTTCCATGCCAGCGGCGGCGCTCTGCAAGTTGTCGTTAGCCTGTGGCATGCTCTCTATCGACTTCGCCAACATTACGGGCCATTCCATTTTGTCTGGCCTAGCTATAGGGATGGAACCCATTTGTGGGCAAGCCTTCGGGGCTAAAAGGTACAAACTTTTAGGCCTAACTTTTCAGAGAACCATTCTTTTGCTTATGTGGACTACACTTCCTATTACAATTATCTGGTGCAACATGGAGGGAATCCAACTCTTTTGTGGTCAGGATTCTGAATTTGCCTCAGCTGCTCAATCCTATATCATGTATTCAATCCCTGCTTTGATTGCCCTATCAATTCTGGCCCCTTTACGAATATATCTCCGATCACAGTCCGTCACGTTGTCTCTAACATTCTGTGTAGCTTTATCCATAATCTTTCACATTCCAATCAGTTATTACCTAGTTGTGGTCAAGAATCTTGGTATTAAAGGCATTGCAATTTCCCGGGTGTGGACTAATTTCAATATCGTGTTAACTCTGGTCAGTTATGTTGCCTATTCCGGGGTGGTTAAGAGGACTAGGTGCCAAATATCAGTCTTTCGGGTTTGGATTTGATCTTGTAAACAACGATTACAAATTGCTTAGGATTGTGTACCATCTAAAGTGAGGAAAAAGCCAGGATTAGTTTGGTTTGTGTACCATTTGACTGGACTAGAGTGAAGAAGCGTTATAGAAATGGCGGCGGGAGTTGGTGGTCATCTGGTTCCAGTCCGAGCCGCAATTTTTTTCCTTTTTTTTGAAGTCAACCGTAAGTGGGACCCATAGCCTAAAAAAATAATAAAAAATAATGAATTAACGGATTAAGGAGTTTGACTGTTAATCTTTGTAAAATTTCGTTAAATGGATCAATTTTGATGAATAAAAAAAAGATGTTGACTAATTTTGTCAGTAAAAAATTAATGGTGGTCAGAAAATGTTACCCCCCATAGTTTAGGGACCAAAAGTGCGTTTTGTTCTAATGAAAACTAAAAGAAGAAGAAAAAAGGAAGGAGAGAAAGAAAAAGTGAAATTGGTTCATATTGGGAAAGAAATGACGAAAGATTGTGAGCCTAATAAGATTTTATCAGTTTACGGTCACAAAATACCTTAATTGTCAATAATATTATGAGATCTTATTGAGTTGCAACTAATGATAATCGCTTTCAGGTTTAGTATTTAGATTTTATATAATCTAAACATCATTAGATTTATCAATGTTATAATAATAATTATGCATTTGACGACTTCATTAAAATTTCTCACACTTATAAATATTAAAACAAATTTAGCCGTCAACATCCTGAGGTGGTTTAGTGGTGTATGAAAGAAGAATAGTCGTACCAGTTCTTTTCTTTGGCTGCTAGCACGACGATAGCACGAAAATTGTAAGAGAAACTTTAAAAGACTTCTAGCACGACAACCGAAGGAAAAAGCAGAGGTAAATAAATTATGTTGATCAAGTTTTGGAAGTACTACAACTTCCTCTTTTGACAGTGTGAAAGGTTCGCTCAATGCCGGAAACATATGAAGTGACAAAAACTCTCTAATCACTCAAGAAATAAAACAAAAAACGAAGAAACCTTCTTTGCCACCATTATACTTCGACTCTGCCCGCTAAATCAACATTTAATCTGCTTACTCAGTCATTTCAGATTTTGGGCATAACTTCTGATTAGATCATCCCATATGATGCACTAAATTATATAATCTCAATACTAAAAATCACCCTATCGTATACTATATGAATTCTCAAAAAAAAATAAAATCATGCGGAATAAAAATTCGAATCTAGTTCAACCAACACACCAACAATTAAAGAAATTAAACATATCTCAAATAATCATCCCACTCTGAACCAGCACCATGGGCAACTCTAGATAGCACTTAGCGCGACTACCAGACATTATAATCACTTTCAATTGGAAAACCCTCTACGTATTCGGCTCCAAGGAAGATTCTTTTTGTGACTCAAAATGGATCATTATGACCTTCAATCTTAAAAGATTCTTTGTGAAATTTGGGCATACTTTCATGGAAAAGATATAGTTGAATATATATTTGGACCTTCCAATAAAAAAAGCACAAAATTCCATGAATCCCTCGGATTTATTTCTTGTTTCAGTGCCAGTATAGGAACGTGGCATGAATGGATTTTTTTTTCTTTTTTCTCTCATTTGGTTGAAAAATCAATTAGGAAGTTAGATTTGAGTAAAGTAAAAAATAAATGAATGAAATTTGTCAATTCATACTAAAATTCGTAATGAAGTCAGCATCTGATATCATTTTCTGGTAAGTACGGTTTCTTTTTTATTGTGATCAAATGTCAGGGGGTAGCTGTAGTATTACCAAAATTTGAGGCGTAAAATGTAGTTTGTCCAAAATTTTCCCTTACTTTCAATTTTTTTTTTTTTACTACATCTCAATTATAAACCTTATATTCCTATACATTTGGCCAAAACAAAAAAACAAAATTATAGAGAAAGAAAAATAATAAACCATCTTCAATGACTATGAAATAACAAATAAATCAAAAGATCAAAAAAATTAAAATAAAGAAAATGTGAAATTAGTGAATTTATTGAGGGAAAACGAAGAAAGATTGAGAGCCTAATAAGATTATGTGAGTTAATGGTCACAAAATACCTAACCTGCCAATAACATTATAAGATTTTATTGAGTTGCAACCAATGATAAAGCCTTACAGTTTTTGTATTCAGATTTGAGAATCTTGACATCATACACTTATCAAGTTTAGAATAGTAATTATATGTTTAACGGCTTCATTAGGGTTTCTCACAGTATAAATATCAAGCAAAATTAGTCATCATCGCCCTGAGGTGGTTTAGTGTGGTGTGAAAGCAGAATCGTCATACCAGTTCTTCCCTTTGGCTGCTAGCACGACAATAGCAGGACAATCGACAAGGAAGTTTAAAAGGCATCTAGCACAACAATTGAAAGAAAAATCAGAGGTAAATAAATTCTATTGTTTGAGTTATTAACGATAAAAATAAATAATATTGATTCTTGCTCATGATTTAATCAATTATTAGATCTCATTTATTTTTAAAAAGCAATTTAATTCGTTATTGATTCAATTCATAAGTGAATGGTGTATTTAATATAATTTGTTTTGGTAAGTTGTACGGTTCCTTGATTGTATTGGAAAAAAGTAGTCTACTCATAAACAAATAGATGGAAATTGTCCCGCTAAAAAAATTTTAGTTCTGTCAACAATGAAATTATATAGATGAAAATTATAATTCAACGATTGAATGACTGAAATGACTATTCAACTACATCATAACAAACTTTTTGTGATTTGTAAATTTGATCAGTTTGTTATGACCTATTAAACTTGTGTATTTTTTAATTATTATTTTGTCAATATTTTCTAATAAAGATTTATTTTATTGTATATATACATATATACATACATATATATATATATATATAGAGAGAGAGAGAGTTAGAGGGAGGGGGGAGAAGGGGGAGGAAAGTAACGTAACAATATGACTAATTGTCACTGAAGATTCCGTGAGTCAGTGACTAACTCCTCAAATGGAACAAAAAAATAACTCCTCAAAAATATTGAGGGCTTGTATAGATAACTTATTTTTTTGTTTTTTTATATTATGATTTAAATTGTGTTTTGAGTAAAAATTCAAAAAGTTGTATGGATGATTTTTAGAATAAAATAATATTATTATTTTTATAACCGGATCACCTGACATCACTGCCACCTACCACCACCAGCCGCCGCTGGCTAGCTGAATTCTGGCCAACTTGCTCTGAATTTGGCTGGATTCTGCCCAGCTGGCGGGGTTGAGCTTTGGTAAAGGTGGTTCGGTACTAGTTATTAAAAATAATAAATAATAATTAGTAAAATAAGTTTTAAGGTAAATGAAAATGTTGTTGGAAGGTGTTAAATTTTTCCTTAGTATTTGTGTTAAGAGGGAAGCATTTTTTTTTTCCTCCAAGAGGTTAAGCATACAGGCCCTAAAAGATTTGGTTTTATTCTAATCTGAGAAACCAAATCTTTTAATTGCAATGAGAAAAAGCAAACATTAAATGATCATGTTTCCCTCTCAATGCAAAAAAAAAAAAAAAAATTTGTGAAATTATTGGGTTACTTTTGTGCGGGTGGGGAGAGAAGGGGGGTGGAGTTAAAGTGCTGGGTTATTTTTCAATTATTGTTTTGGTCTATGTTTTTTTTATTTTTGTGTCTTTGAATTTGGTGTTAGTTCTTGTTTAGAAAAAAAAGGAATATCTTTTCAAGCCATTATTGGCGAGCCATTGACAATCACTACGGTGGTGGCCGAATTCGCACTACCGTCGCCCATGAACCGGCCACCAAAAAAATTCTGGTTAACATCACCAAAACTTTTATTGGCCACTCACTGATGTTCAGTTGTATTACGGCAACACCTTGACTGTTGGGCCAACACTGATATTCAACAGTATTGTTGTAGCATCACCACTGTAAGACAACCAATGATTGTCAATGGTGGTTACAATGGAAAAAATATCCTCTCAACTGCTACACCACATCAAGATGTGGTGAAGCAAATAAATTATGGAATTAAATGTGTTTTAATATTTCCTTTAATCTCTACCTCAAAATCGGAGTATATAAAAAAAAATATTCCAAAGTTGGCAAATTATCATTATCAATCAGGGATCTCTCTAGCACCATTAATGCTGACGTTCCCATCCTTCCACATTACTGCCGGCAGAGAAACATAAAATTATAATTATCAATCAAGAAATATACGACACTTCTTTTATTTCTAAAAGACAACATTCCTCTCTTTAATCTCTCGACTCTCAACCATATCTTCATCTACTAACCGACGAGTCCCAGTGGCTTTGAAAAATCATTAGTTACATCCCCGGGGATTAATTAATTTGATAACTTGAGAACTCTCCTTTTTGTTATTAGTGACACTCTTTTGTTTCAGTTTTTGAGTTTCACATTCTTTGAAGCTAATTATCAGAAAGTGGTTATGAGAAATTTTAAACAATTGTAATTTTCTAAGATTAACAGCGATGTGTCTTCTATTGGTGAAGTCAAGAAGAAGAAGTGGTGATGGGTTTAACAAAAGGTCATTCCATGCCGACATTGATGGTGGGAGACAGAGCATCAGGGTTAATGGTGCAGAGAAGATTATGGGATCGATAAAGATGGCTTTTCCGATTTTGGGGCAAAGATTAAGGATAGTCAGCATTAAAAGAATTTTATGATTGAAACCACAAAACATATGTCATTCTATCATTTGTTGCACCGCAGTAGCATCATGATGTGGTGCAGTGGTTGCACCGAATATTTTCTCGTTGCAATGGTGATTAAAAGAGGATTTTCTTTTTTTAAGGAGAACAAAGACACAAAACCAAAACTAAGAAAATAAGCCAAACAAAACCTCAAGTTCGATTACTATTTTGTTATGATAGGACATATATTATAATATTGGTACTCGGTGCTGGACCCGTGCTTTCGCACGGGTTCATGTCTTTTATGTCTATGAAGCAATTTCAAATAGAGAAATCAAAAGTTTAGCTATTAATGTCGATGACTAAATCAATTAAAACTTACTATTTTATTAACTCTATCACAACGATGTAGTAGAATTAGATTTTTTTCCTTCTAACTTAATGCGATGTTATCCCACATTTTCATTAGAATTCATCACATCAAACTAAAAAACATAATATGTAATTTTGTTGTAAAAGCAAACACATCACAATCATTGTGTCTTTAGCAACTTTATAGTTATTAGATGGAGATATAAACTACGTGCATATTGAATAAGTGTTTCGGATTTATAAATTTAGACTTCCTCTTTTTTGCTTAATTAATGTAGAGACCCAATCCAAAGTATTGATTCCACACAATCTCAGTTGAAATACATTTCTGAGCAATAATGTTGCAGGTACCTTCTTTATCCACATTATGCACTAATAACCAACATGGCATCAAACTCGGGATTTAGTTTCACCGTGCTCCATATAAAAGCTGGTGTTCTAATAAGAATCCAAATATAAACCATCTCTCACTATTAGAACCCACTTTTTTTCTTTTTTTTTTTAATCGTAATCCAAAGTATTCAAATTAATTTAATAAAAAGATTTATTAACTTTTTAAAATTAGTAGTTAAATTTTGGTACCATTATTTTTTTTTTAATCTCAAAGGAAAGGTTAGGATGGTGTTCAGGTTCCAACTAACTCAACCCGTTTTTTTTTTCTTTTATGGCAAAATAAAGGAAAAAGATCACTAAATAATATTTAAGTAATTAATCATACATGAAATTTAGAAAAAAAATAATAATCTTTTTCATGCATATCTACCGTTCGTTACTACTGTTGTTGTCTTGCTCATATGAAATTATACTTAAGCACAACTTCTACATCCTCTAAAATTATATTAGAAAGGTGTTAGACAGAAAACTTGACTCATTAATCATAGAAATCTGTTTTTATTCAAGTCTATATTTTCAAACTAATTGCTATTCTGTTTTGTTTTTTTCTCATATCTATTAAAATGAATAATTAGAACTAAAAAGAAAGTAACAAAGAAGAAAATCAATCAGATTCTAACCTTCAGAAAAACATAAGCACCTGATTTAACAATATGCTAATTCCGTATATGTTGTTATCTCAGGCAAGGTACAACATTTCTCTGTTTTTGTTAAACATCCAAGTTAGGCTTTGCCTTACGATTTAGATCTGTCGCCATGTGTTGCCGCCTCAACCAAATTCAGCAGACTGTTGAACCTTAAACTGGCCTTCATTATTTGTGCAAGCGAATTTCTCATATTTGGATTTGTAGTTAGTTAAACAAAGTAAGTACCTGAATTTGACAATTAATATGATGACAGGAAGTTTGCCATTTTCAATACCACTCACAAATTTATGATAATAATTTTCACATTAATCAACAAGTCTAGAGAATTTTCGATACCTATTTAGAGTGTTCTTCGGCAGGTTTTAGAAAAATTTTTGATCCCGATTTGTCATCACGTTGATCCCGAGTCTTCTCCATAAACGATGGTGTCACCACTTTTTTCCTCGTACCAGAATCAAAAAAATTTTCCCGAAGGTTATGGCGTCTTAATTATATCGCCTTGAATTTTTATAGCAACCTTCACTGTCAGTTATTGATTGAGATTATTCTTGTTGTTTATTTGGGGATAAATTGATGTGATATGTGGTTTTCTAAAAGGTTGGTTTGGAAGGATAATCAAAACTGGAGAAAGGATCTGATGATGAACGTGGCGTTTTTTGGTTATAAATTTTGAATGCAAATGAGAATTTCCTATGTGGAAATTTCAGTGATTTGGGAGAGGAATGGGTGTACGAGAAACTGACACTTGGATTTTTAGGAAAAACTTGATTTTGTTATAATGGGGTATATATATATATTTATATACATATATATATATAGAGAGAGAGAGAGAGAGAGAGATATATATATATATATATATAAATTTTTTGAAAAAATATCTTCAGATTATAGAGTATTAAAACAAAATAGAGGACAAGATAGGACAAAAAAATTATTCTTTAGCTCTTGTAATTACAAGATAAGACAAAAGCAAATTATTTATAAAGAATATTAGTTTATAAAATATTATAATAATTTAATTTAATATTCCCTTGGTCTTTAAAGAATTGTTCATATTGAATTTAAGTCTACATTGAATTTTGAAATTTATAATATAGTACAAAACCTTTTTTTTCCTTTGGTAAAAATGTAAATCTATTCATGATCATTTAGAGTTCAGATTTACAACCAAAATGTCTCTACTGCATTTGTGATTCCTTTTTATACTATCAAAACTGGTCAACTATTTACAAAGTATTGATTCAAAATGCATCTTTCCTTTTCTGAGTAAGGCAATTTCAGACAGTATTGCACTCTCCACTGTACTTCTTTCTTTACAACCTCTATAATTTGCTCATTATTCCTATTCACTTTTGCAAAACTCCTTCTGTTTCGCTTTTCCCAAAGATGGTAAATTAGGCCATTGACAGAAGCAAAAGTATTTGTCTTCTCAATCTTGACTTCCTACATATACAAGATCCTCCGTTTCCATCCAGTCATGTAGTCAGGTATAACAGGTCATTTAATTATTGGGTAATTTTATTACAGGTCATCAATCAAATTATTCTCAAAATAGTCCACTATACTAAGCCAAAAGTCCATCTGAGATCATTCAGTTAATTTTTGCAGTTAAGTAGTGACGTAACACCATTTTTCATATGCTTTTGCATTTAGGGATATTTTTATCATTTTTTATTTTGTAAATTTTGTAAATTTTATTTTTTACAAATCTTCTTCTATACTTCTTAACTTCTATATGTTTGTGCTAGCATAATTACTAAATTTCAAAAATTTATCAACTTTTAGATTATAATTATTTTTTAAAAAAATAAAGATAATGAAGAAAAAAATTAGAAGTAAACATGAAAGTTAATAATTTACCGTCTTAAATAAAATTAAAAAAATTAAAACTAAAGAATCAGTTAAGACAAGTTGTTTCTTCTAGGTTATTTAATTATTTTCAACTCAAATTTAATTATTTAATTATTAATTTTACTATTTATTTCAACTCAAATTTTCTTCTTCATTTTATATTTTTAAATTTTATATAATGCATAATGAAATACAAACGGTAAATTAATTTTTGAAATTTAATGATTATACTAGTACCAACATATATAAGTTAGAAGTATAAGAAAAAGAATTGTAATATATACATATATCTATATACATATATATAAATTTAAATTTAACCTTAGATTTTTAAGAGAAATACAAAATGATGAAATTACCCCTGCATCCAAAAGAATGTGAAAAATACTTTTTGTCACGATTTAATGCCCAAAATAACTTAGAAAGAAATGACTTGTCTTAACTGAATTCTTCTAGTTTTTTTTTTGTTTAAAATGGTAAACTATTAATTTTTATTTTTATTTCAACTCAAATTTTTCTTTTTTTTTTTAATTTTTTTTTAAAAAAATCTATAATCTAGAAGTGAAAATACAAAAGATAAATTAATTTTGAAATTTACTAATTATGCTAGTACCGACATATATAAGTTAGGAAGTATAAGAAGAAGAATTATAATAAAATAAAAAATAAATAAATAATAAAAAATATATTAAAAATGATGAAAATGCCCTTAAACCCAAAAACATGTGAAAAATGGCTTTCTGTCACTACTTAACGACAAAAATTAACAGAATGACCTCGGATGGATTTTTACTTTAGTATGGTGTTCTATTTCTTGATTGATGGCATATGATGAAATTACCTAACAGTTAAGTGACATGTTTTGTGGTTCATTCTTTCCAAAAATTATTTGGAGAAACTCTTATTTTAGACTAGACTTCGATCAATGATCATCTTTGAGTTTGTCGAGATGGATAAAGCAGTAGTTCTTATCAACTTCAAATGAGGAGGTGCTTTAACTCTATTTCTTTATTATTTGGTTCTAATGAACAAACAACAATGAAGGTATTCGGGATATAAAGCAAACCCTAAGTATGATTTGCAACATAGAGGTTGGAGTGAATGCAATTTTTTAGAAAACATATTTTAAAATAGTGAGAGTAAGGAGAGCTGAATGAACAAGAGGTCTAACTAGGGGTCATCATGGTTAGTAAAACTTTGTAATACATGTTGATGCAACTTTCAATGGGCAAAATAAGAAGGGAGCAGCTGTATGGGAAATTATTGACATGCAATGGAATTGTGTCACTTTGGGCAAGTTGTATTGTTTGCAGCTACTCCACTTTAAGTGGATCGATGGCATGTTGATAACACTTAAATTTAACCACTTTTAGCAAACAATTCTTATTCATTTTTACTTATAAATTAGTGTCAATTAAGTAGAATTAGTTTACTTTTGGGTTGATTTTACATTTCATGGTGATTAGAGGGCCAAAGTGAAAATTGCTACAAATTTGAGGCCAAGATGTGAAAAAGAGCATAAAAATGGTATGGAATTGGAGCTGCTGGAAATCAAGGCTAGAAGTGGTCGATTGCAGAAGAAGCAGAGTTGAATCCTTTCTTAGGAAGGAATAATTGGTTGTATCATCATCACAGCTGATGATCTCTGCAAGTGGCAACCAAAGGAAGAAGAGGGAAATTTTATAATTGGAAGCTAGTTTGTTGCCAAGCTACTGTGATTCTGTCAATCAGAGGAGAAAAGAGATGATGAAATTTTTCTGTTGAAGAAAAGGATTGCTACACCATCACTGCAAGTTGCTGTTGCTGCAAGTGGAAGAAGAGAAAGAGAAAATATATGAAGATTAAAGTAACAAGCTACTCTGCTACTTGCCAATTGCTATTGTTTCTGATTAATTGATGGAACGGCTGCTACTGGAGGCGAGAAATGGTGCTGCAGTCTGTAGATGTTTCTAGGGAACAAGAAAGAGAAGAACATATAATTGGAGGCTAAATTAGAGGCTGAACATGAAGGAACATGATGATTACACTGAAGCAAGCTACTGTTTGTTGTCTCTGTTGCTAGTGCTGAAGATTAAAGAAAGAAGAAATAGAGATTTGTGGTTGATAACAGTGAAGAGGCACCGAAAAAGAAGACTAAAAGAGAAAGCAATGATGAGAAAAAGGTGGCTGATGATGGCTGAGGAAGGAAAGAGAGCAAATCAAATAGATTTGCCAAGTTGCTGAAACAAACCTCCAGCTGCTGCAAGTGGTCACCTCTACTCTCTGCTGAAAAGAAGAAGACTAGAAGAAGCAACCATCCAAGCCCTCTCCAAATCTCCATAAATAGATAGCCAATAGCAGTTAGAAAAATAATAGATTGGAAAGTTAGAATAGATCTAAATTCAGAGTAATTAGTTAGTTAGTTAGTAGGATAGAAACAAAGGGTAGTAGAAGAAAGAGTGCAGACAGTCACTCAGGCAAGTGACGAAGATCACTTCCCCAAGTGAGCAGACAGAATCCACTCTATTGCACTCTTCACCCCATTCTGTCTTATATCTTTTATACTGAATGATGCTGAATATTTTGTCTTTTATCGCCCTCATGTTTAGATCGATACACATGAGTGGCTAAACTCATTATGGGATTTAATCACAACTATCTATATGTGAGTGTTTGATTCAAGTTCTTATATGAAGCATAGTATCTACTTTGAGTGTTTTAATTAACCTTTTAGTTAAAATTGCCGCTTAGCTAATTGTGCATGTATAATTATAGAATCTTGAGAGAGTGGAACTGCTAAACTAGTCTATGAATGTGGAACATCAACCATTATTTTCGGTCGTCAATGGAGTTAGTTGATTGAAATAGGTGATCACTGGGGTTTAAGTACTCAATGGCTCAGTGTAATGAATAATTATCACAGAGATGGAGGTAATTTAGCTAAACTGGGACTCTTTATTACTATCGAGAGTGAAGGTAGAGAAAATATGTGTCTAATCAGAAAATGATCATATGTGCAAAAAGAACTAATTGAATCAATACATGAACATATAGATAGAAAGGAGGATGACCCTGGTTCTTTCACACTCTATCAAGTGACTTTCTCGCTTTTCTAAGTGACAATCTGTTCTATTTACTTTTCAAGTTTACACTTGGATCAGTTTTTTTTGATTTACTGTCATCCATGTGGATCGGCCCTACTTATTGCTATCTAATAGTTTTGAGTAGGTTAATTTCTCTTTTGTGGTGGTGTCAATGTTTCTCCCACTACCACATGTTTAGAAAGCTGGTTTACAAGAAGCTAATCTAAAGGATGATCCAGTTGTATATATGTTGTAAATAGATAATGCTTTAATTTCTAATACAGATTCTGGTGAAGCAAGCATTTCCTTCTCACTTCAGTCTTTAGTAGAAAATAGTAAGCCTAAAGATGGTTTTACTTGCAATTTTGAAAATGTCTTTATTAGTATATATTGGAGAATGCGCATAAATTATGTAGGCAACTGCTGTTGTCATTCATGTTGTGGCAAGTTTATACAATCAATAAAGTATGAATTTCCAAAAAAAAAAAAAAACACATTCATTTAGCTGGTTATAAAAAAATATGGATCGTGTAAATTTTCTGAAACTTGCTTTGTGCAATTTCTTTAACCAACCCAAACCTATGATGAATTTTATTCATCCTAAAAAATATAACACCACTTATTTAATTTAGAAAGATATTTTTTGTTTCTTTTTATCAATTTGAAGAACAAAAAAGAATATGATTATAAGAAATCAAATTGATGAAAATTAAGATTCATTAAAATGGGGAAAAGATGGAGAAATTTTTTCAATATAAGGTGTGACAAGCAAGAAATAAAAATTAAAAAACTTTTTACGAATGGATTAAATAAAGAATTGTACTCCCTTTTTCCCCAAAGTATGGCTTTCAACCCTACCGAAGGGTATCAAACAATGGTTAGAGTATGATATAATTAGGGTATCATACCCTTGTGATGTACTTGTTTGACAGTACTAGGCGTTTATACTTCTTCTATTGCAACAACCAAAAAAAATGTGAATTTTTTTTTATATTTAAACTATTTTAGTACAAATCTCAAAACTTAAAATTGGATTATTTTTTCGGGATATAGGGAATAATGTGTGTGCAATTTGTAAAACCAGCAAATTAATTTGAAATTTGTTTACAAATTTAATGGTTTTTTTATAATACTTTTTTAGTACAAATATCAAAAGTCAATGTGGATTATTAATTATGACATCAGACTCTGTACATATATTACAAAATATGTTCTTTCACTTATACTTTTGTAGTAGTAAATAATGTCTTGTAATATTCCATTTTTTTTAACAAAAAAATGGTGAAATCTTTTTCTTTTGATATTTAAGATCATTATTAATTTATGATTTTAAAGACAGCTATATTTATATAATTTTTTTCTAAAAAAATTTTATTTTATTTTATTTTATTTATTTATTTATTTTCTTTGTTTTGTGCTTGTCCAGAGGTAAGACAAAAAAAAGTTTATTATTTAATAGAATTTATTACCTTGTGGAGTATCTATCTATCTATAATCTATCTATCTATAATCTATAATCTATCTATCCATCTATAATCTAATCTATAATAACCTCCATTATAGTAAAAATCACTTTTTTTTTGCTAAAATCCAAGTGTCAATTTCTCCTACACCCTTTCCCTTCTAAAATCACATAATTTTCCAAAAATACTAAAAATAACCTCCATTATAGTAAAAACCACTTTTTTCCCTAAAATCCAAGTGTCAGTCTCTCCTACACCCATCTCCTTCTAAAATCACAGAATTTTTCACATAAGAAATTCTGAAAAATACTAAAAATTTATAATTAAAACTAACTAAAACTCCCATGTTCTTCATCAAATTTCATATGTTTTGATTATCCTGGGTCTACCTCAGTTTGGAACCAAAATCTTTTAGAAACTGCAAACCGCATCAATTTATCCCCCAAATATACACCAAGAATAATCTCATTCAATAACTATCGTGGAAGGCTGGTATCATAACCTCCGATGTAACAAAATTTATTTTGACAGGAGAATAAATCTGGCGAAACCATCGTTTGCTGAGAAGGCTCAACATCAATGCAGACACTCCAAACTCAAAATAGGTATGAGAAATACTCGAAATATATGTAAAAAAATGTGAAAATCATAATCATAAATTTGCGAGAAGGTTGGCAGAAGACAAACGGCTGAATTTGGTTGAGGCGGTAACACACAGCAACGAATCTGATTGGCAAAGCAAAAGCTAACTTGGATGTTCAACAAAAAAAAAAGAGGATCGCTGATGGAATCGGCATATGAAATCAGGTGATTATGTTTTTTTTTTTAAGATTAAATAGAAGATATGGATGTTGTGCTTAAACTAGAATTCTATATGGCTAAACCAACAGCTATATTAACGAATTGCAGATATGCATGAAAGAGATAAATTACTGTTTCTATAGTTTATGCAGGATGAATTAATTACTTAAATATTTTAGTTTAGTGATTTCTTCTCTTTATCATTTTGCCGAAAGAAAAGTACTATGGTTCTAATGGTATAGATGAATTTTTTTCCGAATGTCGGCTTATATATGAAGCACAATAAAGTGAAATCCCGAGTTCGATACCATATCTGGCAAAGTAGTATTCATGCAAATAATTTATCTTCAACTAATAAGTATAAGTTGTTAAAGATACAATGATATCTGTTTGCTACAACAAAATTATATATTGTAACAATCATATATGATTTTTTAGTTTGATGTGATGAAATCTATTAGAACTGTGGGTTAACATCCCATTAAGTTAGATGAAATAAAATATCTAATTCTACTCTATCTTATGATAATAAAAGTAAATAAAGTATTACTTTTAATTGATGTTGCTACCAACAAAATAAGGCAACACACCCGCTAAACTATCGTTTACTTTATTTAAAATTATTTAGATAAAAATTAACAACATGAGCTCTCATGTACCCATGCGAAGGTACAGGTCCAGAACCTAGTATTAGTTTATGAGGTTTTACTATATAATCTTTTGATTTTTCATTTTCAGTTTGAATCAAAATTTAATTTAGAAATATATTAACTAGAGTGATTGATTGGGATAAGTTGATAGAACCGCTAGGAACATATAAGAAATAAATATTGACTATTCTATAATGAAATTTAGAGTTACAATTGTGTAGGATTTTTTTAAGGTAAATATTAGCTAATTGTAAAGTAACACTATGAATCAGATATTGTAGGGTTTTTTTTTTTAACACATTGAAATGAAGTATTTGAGGATATATTTTAGGCGAAGAACAATTAAAGTGAGAGTGATGCGTATTTTCACTAGTGACAACTGATTTAAATAGGTAAAGCAATTTATCCATTTCCATCATTACATATACCAATAAGAAAAGAAATTATTAAATGATTATTATGTCAATAAATAATATCTAGACGTAAAGTAAATGTTTTACATAATAAAAAAAAAAGTCACAGGAAGTTATGCAATCACATGTAATAATTTCTTAGGACTGTCCATGAACATAAATTTAGAATGTTCTTAAGAGTGAACCATAAAAAGGTCATCGAACTATTGGGTACTTTCATTATAGGTTATCAATAAAATTTATTTATAAAACATGACCCCTTACTAAGCCAAAAATCCGTCTGAGGTCATTCTGTTAGTTTTGGCCGCTAAATCATTACGAAAAGCTATTTTTACACATACAAAACATGTGAATTGGGTTCGGAGGCAATTTTTTCATTTTGTATTTGTTTGTAAAAAAAATATTTTTTTATACAATTTTTCTTATACTTCCTAACTTGTATACGTTAATACTTATATAATTATTAAATTTTAAAAATAATTTACCATTTGTATGTCATATGTCAAAAACGAAATCATTAAATAAATTTTAAAGAATAAAGAAAATGAAGAAGAACAACTCAAGTTGGAGTAAACATGAAAATTAATATTTTATCATTTTAAACAAAAAAGGAAAATAAATTCTAAAAGAACCAATTAAGACAAGTCGTTTGACTCCCTGTAATACACAGGTTAGTCACGAAATACAAATTTATAATCATTTTATCTTAAAATGATTATTTTTTTCACTGTAATTAATATTTTAATATTTTGATGGCTAAAAAGTATAACACAATATTAATTTCATGAAAAAAATAAATGTTTGTACTCTTTAATAGTGGAACTTTTTCATATTTTTTAGTGTTTATATTTTTTGATATACACAAGGTAAATTAATTCTTAAAATTTAGTAATTATATTAGTATATGAACATATACAAGTTAGGAAGTATAAGAAAAATCTTTAAAAAAAAATATTTTTTAAAAAAACAAAATGACAAAATTGCTCCTGAACCCAACTCACATGTTTTCCATGTGAAAAATAACTTTCTGTGATGTTTTAACGGCCAAAACTAACAAAATGACCTCGGATAGATTTTTGGCTTAGTAAGGGACCATGTTTTATAAATAAATTTGATTGATGACTTATAATGAGATTACCCAATAGTTCGATGACCTGTTTTATAGTTCACTATTTTCTTTAAAAGAAAATCAGCATAAATATTGGGCCTTCTCGTGTCTTGCGTGACAAGACAAAACTAATATATGTTATTCATACTCAAAAATTTTACTTATTTGCATAAATAGTACTTTATCGACACAATAATAATAATAATAATAGCTGTTTTCCGTACTGTGGGCGATTTCACCTCCCACTGTGCGATTTCCCTTTTTCACCTCCTGATTCCAATTCTCCGTTGATATTCCCACTGCGTATCTGCCATGGCAAGACCGGCAAGAGGAAAGAAGCTGGTTACGAGAGATGGAAGCAAGGCGGCTAGGGTTACGGAATCGGAAATTGAGGAACCATCTGGGAACTACTTATCGTCGGAACTGACGCTAAAGGATCCAGCGCGTCAATTGCTGATCAAAGGTAACAATTTTGATGAACCCTCCCTCGCTGTTAGGGCTAATTGTGTCTTAGAAGATCTGTGTAATCACCATATTGTTGTTTCTTGTTTGAATGATTCTTGAATTTATGGGAAAACAAAGGAGACTCTAGATCTGAAGAATGAATTGTTTAAGGACAAATTAATGGGAATTTCCACTATGCTTGAGTTTGTGAATCCTAAGGTTGTTGATGATGAAAAAAAAAAAGGAAGCAAGATGTAGATGAAGAAATTGACTGCTGGAAAACATCATTGGTCTATTATGTGCTGGGAGGTCATCCCCCATATGAATTCATGAATGGTTATGTTCGTAGGATGTGGGGAAGATTTGGTGTCGATAAAGTATTACTGCTGGCAAATGATGTCTTTGTTGTTCGATTTAACAGTTTAGAAGGTAAGAATGCTGTCTTCGAGCAACAATACTATCACTTTGACAGCAAGCCTGTTATTGTCAAGAATTGGTCTGTGATTGAAGGTATAAATATGGAAGAGATACTGAAGGTGCCCATCGGGATTCAACTCCATGGATTGAAACTCAAATACTGGAATCCCAATACTTTGAGTGAGATTGCTAGTATAGTAGGCACACCAATAGAGATGGATGAGATGATGACTACAAAGCAAAGAATTGAATATGCAAGAATTTTAATTGAGGTGGAGATTAAGCAAACACTTCCTGAGAAGCTGTGGTTTGAAGATTAGATGGGTGTGATCAATGAGCAAAAAAGTGTGTATGAATGGAAGCCCACTAAATGTGAAGGTTGTAAAGGGATTGGACATGAAACCTCCCAATGTAGGAAGAAAACTCATCAAGAGTAGCGACCAAAGACAAATTCTAAGATTGCTAAAGATGATAAGCAGCCAGCTACAAAAGTGATTCAACCAATAGGAAGGCCTAAACCAGTGACCAGGACTTGTCAACAGCAAGATATATGCTATAATAGCAAGCCAGTGGCAGTCGATGGGCTAGAACTGAGGAAAGAGATCTTGGTGCATCAACTCAGGGGTTTATCCCCAATGAGTAACCTTTTGATATGGAATCCCAGGGAATTACATAATCCCCTGAAGCACAGAGAGATTAAGCATTTAGTCTCTGTGCATAAGGTAAATATACTAAGATTAGTAGAAGTATAAATAAAAAGAGATCAGTTGAAGGAAGTCATGGCAAAATGGTGGATGGGTTATGAATATTTTGGTAATTGTTTGGGAGATGATAGAACTAGAACATTATTGGTATGGCAGAAAGGTGAGGTGAAAGTTCATGTATAGCAAGTGACTGAGCAGTTCATCCATTCAGAAGTTGAAGACTTAACTACTCTAAAGAAATATCAAATGAAAGTAAAATATGGAGATAATGATAAAAATAAAAGGCTGCACCTGTGGAATGATCTAGTGCAATTAGGGCAGAGCATTAACACTGCCTGGATTGTGGCAGGTGATGTTAACAATGTGCTAAGTCATGAGGAGAAGCAAGGTGGATTACCAGTCTCATTGAATGAAGTAGAAGGGTTTAGAATGGCAATTGATGAATGTCAGCTGGAACATCTTCTATGTCAAGGAGGATTCTTCACTTGGAATGACAGGCAGCTGGGAACATACCGAATAAGTGCAAAACTTGATAGGGTATTGATAAATGGTGAATGGTTGAAAAGATTTGAAGAAATTTTTGTAACTGTTTTGACGGAAAGCATATCTAACCATTGTCCTTTGTTAGTGAAATGGGAGTATCACAGTTGCAGAACTAATAGATATTTCAAATTTTATAATATGTTGACAGAGGCAGTAGGATATAAGGATTTGGTTCAACAAAGTTGGAGGATGCCAGTTAAGGGAACAAAGCAATTTCAGTTAGTCCAGAAGCAACAGAGATTGAAAAGGGAATTGAAGCTACTCAATAGAGATAGATTTGCTCGTGTGGACATCCAAGTTCAGGCATATAGAGAAGAAATGGAGCATATTCAAGCTGAATTGCAGGTGCAGCCCAATGATGAACAGTTGTAGCGCATGGAAAAGGAGATAGTGACAAAGTATGCCAGCCTAAGTAAGGCTGCTTATAGCTTTTGGCAGCAAAAAACCAAAGAAGCCTGGGTACAAAAGGGGGATTTAAATTCAGCATACTTCCATGATGTGATAAAGAAGTAGCAAAAGGAAAGTAAATCATTACCTATGTTAATAATAATGGGGAGGTGGTAGAGGATTGGGCAATGGTGGAAAAGCATTTTCTTGACTTTTATAAGAATCTGTAAGGTCAAGAACATGACAGAATAGCTTGATAAGGAAGTCTGTAAACAAGGGCCTGTTTTATCTATTGAGCAGCAGCTGAGATTAATCAAAGACTTTGATATGGAAGAGGTCAAAAACTGAAATGTTTTCCATTGGATAAGGGAAAAGCCCCGGACCAGTTGGGTATACAAGTGCCTTATATAAGAAATCCTGGAGTATAGTGGGCAAAGAAACCAATGAGGCCATCATGGAGTTCTTCCAATCTGGGAGCCTGCTAAAGCAGATGAACTCAACGGTTATTGCTTTGATTCCTAAAAAAAAAGTTCCTTAGACAACTGTTGATTATCGTCCTATCTCCAGCTGCAACACGTTTTACAAATGCATTTCCAAAATGCTTTGTAACAGGTTGAATGAAGTACTGCCAAGTTTAGTGGAGCAGAACCAGGGAGCATTTGTAAACAATCGTTTGATCTTCCACAATACTTTGCTTACTCAGGAAGTGGTAAAGTTTTACAACCAAGAAGAACATTTCTCCAAGATGCCTAATAAAAGTTGACCTCCAAAAAGCTCATGATCAATAGCATGGGGATTTGTAGAGGAAGTCTTATTGGAATACCAGTTTCTTGGAAAGTTTATTTGCTGGATAAAAGAATGTATATCTACCTCTTCTTACTCATTGTGCATGAACGGAAGTTCGACAGGTCATTATGAAGGAAGAAGGGGCATTAGGCAAGGGAATCCCATACCACCCTTACTTTTTGTCTTAGTCATGGAGTACTTAAACAGGCTGTTTAAGAAAAAAGCAGCTAAGGGAGGATTCCTCTTTCATCCAAAGTATCAGAAGCTCCAAATTATGAATTTATGCTTCGCCGACGACCTCATTCTATGCAAAGCAGAGCGGAACATAATCAGAAGGGTAATGAAGATTCTGAATCAGTTCACTGCTGCCACAGGTTTGCAAGCTAACCAGCTTAAATCTCACTTATATTGTGGAAAAATTGACGGATCTACCCAAAGCTTTACATGCATCGTCAATTCTACCCTATTCTTTTTCGGTTACCCAATATTACCCTAAACTATCCAACCGTAGCCGATTTTGTCCAATTTGCTATTTTCCGTCTAAATTAACGGAATTCTATTTGTTTTAATTACAAAAACACCCTAATAGTTTTAAAAATTTATAAAAAGAACCCCAAAAATTTACAAAAATTACAAAATAGTCTCTTTTTAGTTTTTATTTTAATTTTTTTATTTCTTTTTACTATTTTTCATAACCATAAAAATATACTATATGATCTTAAATAAATAATTTATTTTTAAACACTACAGTACAAATTTATAGATATACATTTTGTAACTCAGTATTGATTTACATAAACATATTAATTTTTTTAATAATATGGCTAGACAAAAATGATATTATTCTTTTAATCACTCTTTTTCAATTTAAAGAATAAGATTTTTTTGACTAAAACTAATTTTTTACAAAAAATAAAAGCATTTAGCATAGATTAAAAAAATATATATTAGTACATTTTAATTTATTGTAAATTAACTAAACAGACTATAGATTATATTATCTAATTAAAAAAATTATTAAATTAAAATATAGGGTATTGTCTAGTGTTTAGGGTGTTAAGTTTCATGAGAGTAGATATAAGATTAATTGTCACTAAAGTATTTCTAACCGGGAGAGTGATTTTACCCACGTTTAAGTGGGGTCCACTAAAGGTAAGAGGGTTGCATTGGATGGTTAGGTGATTTAAGATGTGAGATGATTAAAACTGTGTTCGAGGTTCGATTCTCACTGGAGAAATCTAATTTTTTTTAATGTAAAAAAAAGGTGGAGTCCAGTACTGGAATAGATTTTTTTAAATTATTTTTTTAAAAAAAAGACTTCCTGCTAAAATTAGATATATTAATTCTTAAAACATTATCACAAAATGTTAAACCCTCGCAGTAATAAATATACATATTTTTTATAAAATATTTTGTACCATTTTTGTAAATGCCACGACACTATATTCTTGTGTTGGGCCAACGTAGAAACAAAATAGGTGTTTTTTTTTTTTTTTTACTTTCTGTCTATACTTGGCCTTTTAAAAAAAATTTATATTTTAGTTTTGATTTCTTTTTAAATTTTAATATACAATCTAAAGTCAGTTAAATTAAATTGTAATACATTAAAGTATACCAATAGATTCTTTTTTAATCTATGCGAATTGTTTAATTTTTTTGCGAAAAATTATTATTAGTTAAATAATCTTATTCTTTAGATTGAAAAAAATAGATTAAAAAATAGTATTATTATTGTAAAACCATATTATTAAAAAATTAATATGCTTATGTAAATTAAACATGACATACAAATATGTAATTAAAAATTTGTACATTAAAGTTTAAAAATAAATATTTTTTTAAAAGATCATATAGTATATTTTTATAGTTATGAAAAATAGTAAAAAGAAATAAAAAATAGAAAATTTTAAATGAAAACTGAAAATAGAATATTTTATAATTTTTGTAAATTTTTAGGATCATTTTTATAAATTTTTAAAACTATTAGGATGTTTTTATAATTAAAACAAATAGAATTCCATTAATTTAGACAGAAAATAGCAAATTGGACAAAATCGGCTAGCGGTTGGATAGTTTAGGGTAATATTGGCTAACCAAAAAAGAATAGGGTAGAATTGACGAAGCATGTAAAGCTTTGGGTAGATCCGCTAATTTTTCCCTTATATTGTGGAGGTGTAGAGTATGATGTTAAGGCTGAAATTCAGAAAATAACTGGTTTTAGTTATGGTGTATTAATTCCTTATGAAGTATATAGGGGTTCCGATCTCCCCAAATAAATGGAGTAGTCTGGACTGTAATATACTAGTGGATAAGATTACTGCTAGGATAAAATATTGGACATCCCGACACTTATCCTATGCAGGGAGAGTAGTCTCAGTAAATGCTGTTCTATTAACCATGCTTACCTACTGGGCATCTATATTCATGTTGCCAAAAGGTACTATAGTTCAGGTTATCATAGTTTGCAGGGAGTTTTTTATGGAGAAAAAAATAAAACGGCAGAGCATATTCCTTAGTTGCATGGGATGAAATACGCAAGCCCAAAAGTTGTGAAGGATTGAATATTAAAGAGCTGAAAATATGGAATAGAGCTACCCTGGATAAGCAAGAATGGGATTTGGCAGCCAAAAAAGACAACCTGGGTTAAGTGGTGCCATGAGTTCTATCTAAAAGGTGAGTCTATATGGAATTATTCACCAGCATAAGGTTCCAGTTAGCATTGGAAGAAACTCATGACAAAAATAAGATGAAATATGGTTGTCATAATGGCAAATGATTAGCAGCAAAGAATGGACTCTACACTACAAAATCTGGTTACTGACTTAGAGGAAGGGGTGAAATAGTTAAAGAAGCCTCCATTGTTTGGAATAAGTGGAATGTTCCTAAACATAGTATTATATTATGGTTGGCTTTTAAGGGAAAGGCTCTAGACTACTGACAGAATGGTGGCATTAAATATGTTGCAGCAACCTTTCAGATGTTATCTATGTCAAGCGTAGGGAGAAAGCCTAGAACACTTGCTGTTTCAGTGTAGATTTGCTAGTCAGCTACTTTAGAAGGTAAAAGATTGGACACAGTGTCAGAGAATTCCTGATCACTTCAAGCAATGGAAAGCAAGAGTTATCAAAATCTTGAAGCAAAGTACAGGTAAATAGAGGATCCTGTTTAGTGCATTGGCAGCTACTATCTATTATATACGGTGGATGAGGAATCGGGTAGCTCATGGGAAGTTGATTGAAGTACAAGTTTTGTTTGAAAAAAATCAGACAAGAGGTTAAATGGAAAGTATCGGGGAGTTGTATTAGACTTAGAATGAGTGAAAAGAGGTATATGAAAGCATTAGGTATTGATGTATAGACGAGTTGATGAATGTAACAGAGTAGAGATGTAATCAGGTATGGGTACAGCAGCTGACTGTAATCTTATTATGATTTGCACTGATTAATAAAATTTGCCTTTCATAAAAAAAATAATTTAATAATTTAACGAGTTTACTTAATAAATGAAAAACAAAATTCTAAAAATAAAATACTTTTCATGTGAAGAAAATCAAGCGGTGAACGTTGAACCTTCCAAGTTGATCGATAAGCAAAAAGAAGATGATACATTTTCCCCCTCTTTTCTGGCTAATGTTGTTGCCATTTGGATTTCTGATTCAAAGTAAAAATGGCAATGATTTTAATTATAAGAAAGAAACCCTATAAGTGGTGTGGAACTTTTACAATATTTCTTTAAGCGACATTAGATTGTTTAAACATAATGAGAAAAAAGTCAAAAATGAAATTTTATTAGATACAAATTTTAAGAAAAGGAAATAAAGTTCAATACACTCATATTTTAATTAATCTTCTTCGTTAGTATCTGTTTTATTATGGGTACAATTAGTTGTTAAAAATGTATCCATATCATTTTAAAAGAATTGCCAATACTACAATATAGTCAAATTCGTAAGACAATTATTTTTGAGGTATATTAAATGATGACAGTATCAACAATGCGTGTATAAAATGCATGTATAACACAAGTAAAGATGATTTTGTATGTTCCATCAGAATTCCACTTAGAAGAAAATACAATCACATTTTGTAACTTGATTTAGATCATAGCGGTACAACGGGGCAAATAATATTAAGCACATATGTACACATTGTAAGGTGTACCTCATGGGCATGTGTAATACACTTTCCTTCTACGCAATTTGAGTTTTTTCCTCTAAATTTCAGTTACACGTGCACCTATTTTTTAGCACACTTTTCTTTTGATTTTTTTTAAGCAATGGAATCTGGAGAATTAAGCGCCAAATTTGGAAGATTTTAATGGATAGCAATGTTTGTTTGGATGAATAGTTGTTTGTTTATCGATGAATAATGATAATATTATGGATGAAAATGGTGTTCTTATAGTATCAAAGTTATGGATGCGAAAATTCAAATACTGAAATGAATAATGATATTCACAAATATGAATAACGATGCAAATTTGATGAATAATGATCCCATCTTAGATGAATGACAATACTAAAATGAAGCATAGATGTAGTTTTGCAAGATAAAATAATTGTACTTTAATAAATGAATAATATATCGTTAGTGGATGAATAATGCGCAACAGAATGAACAACTTTGATCAAGAAAAATAACAAGAGTATATTTTACAATGAGTTAATGTCAGCAACTAAGTTACCAAACTTCTAATTGTGAATTATACTGTATCAAAATTGAACAAAAAACTAGTCATTGTTTTTAACATAAAAGGTCTTCAATGATCCGCCGATGCTCGATACGTTTATGTTGATTGTTTGATTTCAGCAACTCTGCCAAATATTTGATTATGAACCGATCGAGTTCATTTGATGAGAATTTCTTTCCCGCTGATCAAACAAAAAGAAGATTATTATATGTGAGATTTCACATTCAATTAAAACTCCATTAATCATCAATAACAATGCTATTGAAGATGAATAATCATCTTGAAATAGATGAATAAACATTAAAACTATATAAATCCACGGTTAATAACAATCGTGTATGGGCATGATATTATATGATGAATAACAACATCAGTGATAATGAATGACATATCTTTGCACGATGAATGTACATATCTACGGAATGAATAACACATGTTCAAAGGATGAATGACACAATTTTACAGAATTAATGACACATATTTACAATCGTGCTCAATCACATATTACATGATGAATAACAATTTGTTAATACGAATGACATTTCTTTACAGAATGAATGATATTTACAGTATAACTAACACAGATTCAAAGGATGAACCACTCACATTCACATGATGAATAATGTACATTCACACGATTATATCATATCACTCTTTAGATGAACAAAGACATAGCAGCGGATGAATAACCATCATATATTTGGATACACCTAATCTAGACCAAATGCCTATAATGAACAAAGTACTTAATGAATAACGTCTTACTAGACGATGAATAATCATGATAGCATGATAAGTAATCATCAGATCTACATACACCTAATCCAAATCAAAATATCTACAGTGCACATATTACATGATGAATAACAGATTCATCATACAGGGGATGAATAATCACTTTTAATAGGATGAATAAATCAGCATATCGTACACGGTATCCATAAAATGCAAATTATATTTAATTAGACTTATGAATAATCATTATTACCTAAGACTGAATGCCGGAAATATAAGAATTTTTGATGATATTCTTGCTCCAAATCGTCTTAATATCAGACTACATAATGAATAACGTCTTAATAGACGATAAATAATCATGATTAATATTATAAACAATCATTAGATCTGCATACACCTAATTCAAATCAAAATATCCATAATGCATATATTATAGGATAAATAATAGATTCACAGAGGGTGAATAATGAGGTTTAATAGGATGAATAACGGATCAACATATCTTACACGATATTCATAAAATGCAAATTATAATTAGAAGGATGAATAATTATTGTTACCTGAGATTCAACACTAAAAATATCAGAATTTTGGACAATTTTCTTGCTCTAAATTTGTAGTCAGCCGACTGCGGAAGTCGTGGAACTTGTAAATATGAATTTTCTTCTTTCTACAACAGATCTGAATCCATGAACATCTGGCGATTCACCGAATTTGAATTTTTTCCTTTTCGATTGCAGATCTGAATTCATAAAGCTCTAACGATTTACTGAACAAGTGAATTAGATGAATTCGATCAATCCTAACCCTCTACATCAATATTTCATAAAAAAAATCATTATTAGAACTTGATAGATAGAAGAAACACACAAATCCGATGAATAAGATCATATATTACCTTAATTCTCATATTGAGCAGAGTATATTGCAACCAAAATCGTCAGATTGGATGCACAAATTTGATTCCGTCTTTAACACTTCCGTTGATGAGAGGTTTAGTTCCCACTTTGATACAAATTGAATATTTGCTTGAGATTTTGGGTTTCAGACTAATTGGATGGAACGAAATGGCAAAACGAATATGGATACTGGCTGAAAATTAGGAAGAAACGACAATTATGGGGATTTGAAAATAAAAAAAGTAGCGCATAAAGGGGGCTTTTTAATGGGCGCGTGCATATCACCTGGATGACATTAATGTAAATATCGGTAATTCTCTTGTTTTTGGACGCGTGTGTATCACACAAAGACTTGTGTTTTATATACCTTATATTATAATTGGTACAACAGAGGAAATTTTTTTTTTGTTTATTATTTTTTGATTAAACAATGGAGGAAAACATTAAAGATATCCATCTGTAGTATTTGAAAACATTTTTGTGATGTACATCAAAATAATCAATTCTAGTGCACACAAAATTATTACTATAATTTTACCTTTTCTTTTTGATCTTTAACTTGATTTTTGCTATATACAATAGTATTCCCCCTCCGATTCTTATTATAAGATATTATAATTACATGTTTTTTTGACAGGAGAAAAAATCTTAAAATTATATTTTAACATTCATTGTGTTCTTTTAATTATTAAAAAATTTTTTTAATTTTTTTTTAATTAGTCAAATGTATTAGGTAACCTTTTCTTTTTTTTTTTTTTTTATAAACTAGAGTATAGAAGTTATAAAAACAAAAGAAAAGAAATAAAAAGCAAATGTAACTATTTTGCAAATGAGTAATGAAACGTACATGGAAAATTTACAAAGAATGAGTTGTCAATCATCTAAATTATGCTCTAAACTTAAATGTTTAAATCCCAAATAAAAAGTATTAAAAATGAATGGTTATGATCAATTCCTTGTCATTTTTCCTTAGTAATTTTTTCCCAGACGAATATTATCCTTTGCAAATGAATATAGGAAAATACTGTGAATTACTATTCAAACCCATTTTGAGTTTTGACAGCCTTCTTTCTTTCTTGACGTTTTCCTTCGAAATCCTTCAAAGTTCAAACCGTTGAATTGAATATTCACATTCTTATAATTTTTTACTTTTTCATTGTTTCGATTCAATTCGCATCTCCCAAATCTTGTCGGAAACCCAAACCCCTTTTCCCTCTCTTCCAAACCACTCTGTAGTTGCGGCCACAGGAATCAATCGGAACTTTTTTGGGACACAGATCCAATCCATCAGAAATGGTGGGCAATGTGGAGATTGAAGCGTCCGATGATAATGAGTTCCCGCCGCCGTCGCACGGTCTGGGAGGCCGTAAATATTCCCCTGTTGTTGCTCACGATAGCGATCGCGCTGTTGTTGAGATGTCCTCGCTGGATTCTGCCTCCAGCAGCTCTTCCACTCCGTTCCCCAATCGGAATCCTCTGTGAGTTTTGCTTCTTCTTTCTCTATTTTCCTTTTGTGGCATGAATTTTGTGGCTTTTTAGTGTGATTGTTTGCAATGTGGTTGTACATGAAACTGGTTTGTGTCTGGATTATTTGCAATTTGCTTTTTATTGCCTTCACCTCCTTCGTTGTGACACTTTACTTGGTTATAACTGCGCATGCTGCGTTGATGGTCCTTGAATAGTGGGGGTTTTGAGAAAGGGTTTAACTTAGGGTCCGTTAGATTGACTGTTGGCTCGGTGATGATATAAGAGTTTACGAATACTTGATGAGGTTATGACATGCTGGTTGGGTGTTACTTTGATGGATCTGCATTTGATTTTTAAAGGATATGGGTTAATGATAGTAATCAACTTGTTATGGTGCATTTTAATGTTGTATGTTTTCTGGATCAGGGGCTATTTTCTTTTTGTTTTCTGATGATACCATTTTCTTGAAATGATTCATATACACTAGTAAATTTGGAAAGGAGAGACTGCGTGGTTGGGGAACATTTGCGATTTTATCGCTTACACTTTTGAATAATGTAGCATTCATTGTCTTGGTTTCCATCTTGTTGTAGTCTATACTGGCTACTTTGTGGTGTTTTACAAAGATCTGGATTATCTCGGAATCCAATGATGGATATCATCTGTTACTTACGTTATTCAAATTGTAAAAGATTAGATATCTATTGGGTTGTTACTTTGTAAGGTAATAGAGTCTTTGAGATGGTTGCAGTTCCGGAACTTAAATATAATTAGTTGAGTCTGTGCTGTCATGTCTAATTAAGATGGTGCCTTGTAAATTAACTTGAACAGTTTTTGACACCATAGAGTTGCGTTCATTTTTAAACTATACTACTCTGAGGCTGAGTATATTTCATTTTTTCTTCCTAATTTCTCTCCTTGACTGTGTGAAATAATTCTTGTCTGGAAGATGTAAAAATGTGCGTAGATAATCGTAAAGAACAAGAAAACAAATGCAGCCAGACAAAGTCCAACTATGGAATAAGGCATTGGGCATTTTCTTTTGGTTGGATAAGGTTCCACCTTGTGGGAGTTGTTTTATTGGCCTATCAGAATGTATTCCTGTTTAGCCTGTAAGCTACATAGACTTTTGAGTTTAGAAACATGTAACCTTGAGTATTGCTGCTTCATAATAGGTAGTCTTGATAGAAACACACATCTGGGTTTCTGTTAGAGTATTGTTAGGCTATTTCCTCTGAGTTTGAGGACTTTATTTGTGACTGTCATTTTAGTTAGCAATTTTTATATTTCTAAGCCCTGTATTGTAGACTGAGCTCCACATTCTGTGGCAGGAAGGTGAAGCTGGGCAATCAAGCGAATAATGCTTCTGAAGTAAGAGAAGGATCACTACCCACCCATGTGCGTGCCAATGGGTCTCAGGTGGACTCGAAATTGGAACTATTTGGGTTTGATTCACTTGTAAACATTCTAGGCCTTAAGAGGTAAGAGGTACTTGATTCTGTTCATTATGACAATTTTCCTCAGATTTGCATTTGTATAGTAGATTGAAAGTGTTTTTTTCACCCCTTTCATTATTCCAGTATGACCGGAGATCCAATTCCTGCCCCATCTAGTCCTAGGGATGGAGATGATGCTACCATCAATCTTGGACGTCCTAGGGTAATTGCGTAACTTGTTTATGTTCATATTCTTGATTTGTTTGTTTTCACGTTTCAAGTGATAACTTTTGCAACTTTGTTGATGTGTGCCTTGTTTCACTGTTGGTGCTGATAAATTTATATGATTGACCGTGAACGGCTGATAGCCATTATGATGATGTAGGAATATGGCTTAAGTTTCTGTTACATAAGATTAAAAGGTGCAAATATATTACTCCCTCTTTCCCAAAAAAAATAGTCCACATTGAGTTTTGTTTTGAGATTTTTACTAAAATAGTTCAAATTTGAAAAATCAATGTGGTCTATTTTTGTTGGGACAGAGGGAGTGTTACGTAGTAAGACTGCTCTAATGATCCACCTTTAGTGCTGTCTTCTGCCAGCTTATAAACTTAGCTAGTGAAGAGTGAAGTGACCATATCAATATATTTTGAAGACAGCCCTGGAAACTTTGTGTTGTCTGCGTCTGTCCAAGCATATGAATTGGTGATGTACTGGGATATTTAGCTTGGTTGAAACTTATCATGGGTTGTTGAACTTTGATGACTGACCAATAAATTCACTCTAGGCTTTGAATAGTTTGTATTTTCGTCTAGTTGGCCCAATTCCAGGCCATCATTCAGTGGAGAAACCTGAGGATACCTATTACGTGCGAATTAAGTAATTTCCATTGGAACGGATAAATTGATACTTTATTTTTTGTCTGCAATATTATGTTTTCTTAGGCTCATGACTTTGACTATGACAAATTTCATCTTAGACTCTTTTCAACACTGCATTCATAGTGAGTGCACACATCTCTCATTTATCGAACTTATTCAGGAGCACCTTAAAAATCTTAAGGGTACTTGTTGTATCCCAATTATTACTAGTTTGAGGAGCTGTGGCGGATGTCAGCTGCCCAAACTGGAAAGGAAATCTCCCTCCATTTATAGTGAAATAATTGTAGCTGTTTATCTAGTTTACTGCTTCGTTTGTAAATTATTCTTTCTTCGCCATTGTTTTAATATTTGGATGAACTTTAACTCGTTCTGGTTTTTGGCTAGAAAAGCGAGCATAACTCATGATGTTAGCAACATTGTTCTGTAAACAGAGTGCCATAGCTTTGGCTGGCTGTTTAATGCGAGAATATATAATAGTTGGCCTAAGTCTCTTTTTGGAATTATAATTGAAGTTTATTTTTGAGTATGGGCATTGCTATTGTGAGAGCACTTACGTACTTGAATTTACTCTTTATGCATACTGTGAAGGAAATTGTGAATTCAAAAGCGTGACAGACATTTCCATTAGGATGATTGCATTGATAATTTCTCGAATTCTCTTTGTTGCTTATTCAAATCTTGGCCTCAAATTTTGATAAAGAGTATTGGTATGGGAGTTTTTGAGGGGAACGATATTTGCACGTGAGTTTCTATAAAACTTCTTTAAAACAGTTTGATTTAGATAAAATAAACTACTTTGAGCCAGAGAAGAAAAGTTTCATGCAAATATAAGCCAATAGTATACACTCCCTGTGCAAAAGTTTGGAAGATCTCTATAATGATGGAGTATCAAAGGCATATGTATGCATGTTGCAGAAGTGCAAATGTATGTTACTTGAATGATCTATTTTGCATGTTCATCTTATGACCACAGCATCTCCGATTCATTTCCTTAAGCAATTGCAACTATGGTTTCAAAAATGTGAAAATTCATAATCCATCCATGCACAGAACTAGAATTCTTGGATTAATTTTCATTGGGCCATTGGGGTACTCGTACAGATTACAATCCTGCATTACCTTACTTTCCTCTCAAGCAGATGATAAATGTTTATCTTTTTCACCGCTAGGAAGTTCTTTTCTTCAATTTTACCCCAGTAAGATTTTGTTTTATTTACCTTCCGACTTTTTATCAATCAATCACATTATTATTACGGGTATTGACGTCAAGAGGTGGCAATGCCCTTAAATCAATATTCCAGCTGATGGATGCGTAGCATAGCATCGTGCATCAAAATTTTCAGACATGCTGTCTCTCTCTTCCCCTCACCATTCTATTCAGTTATTTTGTAACTGATGAAAAACGGCACCTGTACTCAAATAAATACTCTTTTCTTCATCTCTCTGTAGCAATTGGTGTATTTTTATTTGGTTGGTTGTTGAAGATTGCTAAGCATTATAAGTGCACCTGCAGGTTGATGTGTTGTTTTGATTACTGAAAATGAAGAATATAGATGAGTAACATATTAGCTAGGCTATTTCTCCGGTGATGTGAAATTCAGTGCTTATTTTTTATATATATAGCTTCTGCATCATTTAAGATGGTGGTTTGGTTGATTGCATGGCCTTGAAATACCTATTGATCTGTCTCCTGCACTTTATGAAATATGGTTGTGATGTTCATTTTTTCCTTTTGGCTTATAATGTAGGATACAGGTGTAAAACTGGGGACAATGATGGGAGTATTTGTGCCATGTTTGCAGAATATTTTGGGGATCATTTATTATATCAGATTTTCCTGGTAAAACTCTTTTCTTCCTTTTGGTACAAATCACATGTAGCCAGAATTATAATTAGACATAATTATGACATCACCAAACATGTTAATGCGATAAGTATCAACTTTTGGACTTCCTGAAATGTTGTGAAACGTTTATGTAGATCTTGTGCTTTTGATGATTCTTTTTAAATCTGTTTTTCAACTGGGTTGTTTGAGTGGGTTTCCACGAAAATCCATTTTTCGGGTATATTTATCCATAAACACAAATGTAATGATGATGGAAAGATGGCTAGCTCATGAGCAATTTCATTGTGTTTGGTGGATCTTATTTAGTTTTTCGGGTTAGCACCTTTTTGAAACTCTGGTTCCCTGATGCTTTTTGGGAAACTTTGTTTACCTACTGCACATGCCTTAAAGCATCTTTAAGTGTGATTTTCTCATTTTTCTTTCCACTGATGCTTCTCCCACTTTCTACCAGAAAATTCATCACTAATTCATCATTACTTCTTCAAGTATTTCCAACTGGACACTCTCTTTTGGAAGTTATTCTTCTTTTTTCTCTTGATATAATTAGTTTTAATTATTTTGTTGTACTTCTTTTATGGAGAAATGCAGGATTGTTGGTATGGCCGGTATAGGTGAATCATTGTTACTGGTAGCGTTCTGCGGTTCATGTACCTTCTTGACTACAATTTCATTGAGCGCAATTGCAACTAATGGTGCTATGAAAGTAAGATAACCTGTTTCTGCTGTTGGGACAATTATAATTTCTGTGGGACTCGTTCTGTGAAATTGAAGCATATAAGTACTTGAAATGTGTAATGCTTCTGTGATGTTCTGAATCTCGCTTGCTACTTACGAGTTTCTAATGTTTGACCAATATCTAGGGTGGAGGACCTTATTATCTTATAGGCCGTGCCTTGGGTCCTGAGGTTGGAGTGAGTATAGGACTTTGTTTTTTCCTTGGAAATGCTGTTGCTGGAGCTCTGTGAGTTTCTTTCTCTTGTTGTACTGAATTGTATCTTTGATACAGAAATGCTTGAGATGAACTTGTGCCCACTATTTTTAGTTTATGTAAAAGTATTTATGCATGTATGATATGAAGATCATTTCCACTTTTTTAGTGATGGTGTGTTGATGTGATTGTTATTGCAAACTTGTATTCCCTCCCGATTTACCCTATTCCATTCTTTATTCCCTCATGATTACTCCATTCCGTTGTAGCCATGATTTTATAATTAGTAATTATTGACAACGCCAATGTAATTTTGCTCGTGATGCAGTTACGTACTGGGAGCTGTCGAGACTTTCCTAAATGCTGTTCCAAGTGCTGGGATTTTTAAAGGTACAGAGACTCATGGCTAATTTTTGTGTTTAAGATAAGATTCCTGGACCTCATGCTGTCTATTTCAGACAAATTTTTTTTTTAATTTTTTTTATTATTGAAGGGAAAGTAATGATTTTAAATTTTTAGTCATTATGTTATTTATTTATTTTTTTTTTGGGAGGATAAAGCCTTAAAATGTGGCAGCTGATTATCATTGACAATTCTTTCAGCTTTGTGTAATAATGGAATAGATCAAAATGGCATGTCTAAATTCCGGAGCTTCTTAATTTTGGTGAAGTTTCCGGAAATCAAAACATCTATGCACCAATGCATCTTGGGTTGTACTACTTAAACTGCCTCTCTGTATTGATATACAGGGGTAAGGCCGCGTACATCTTGACCCCCTAGACCCCAACCGAGTTGGGAATATACTGGGCATGTTGTTGTTGTTGTTGATTGTTATTAACACTCTTAAGCTGGAAAGCAAGGTATTGTAGAGTTCGGCGTTAAGCTGCAATGAAATTTCCATGATCTTCTTGCTAGATCCATTATGTATTTCTTTTGGAAGGAGCCATAATTAGAATGTATTGGAGCGTTGCAGTTTTCTGTGTTACTTTTTATGTGATAATTTTAAGTATTTGAAGGATCTCTTGACATTCCTGGCCCTTCAGGCTGCTATGAAATTTCCATGATCTTCTTGCTAGATCCATCATGTATTTCTTTTGGAAGGAGCCAGAATTAGAATGTATTAGTGCATTGCAGTTTTCGGTGCTACTTTTTATGTGATTAATCCAAGTATTTGAGGGATCCCTTGACATTCCTGGCCCTTCAGGGTTCTTTTGTTGACAGTGAATTACTTTGGATGATTCAAAGCGAATATTATGTCTATAGTAATGGAAATCAGGCACTCGGAAGGGTTTGCCTTTGTTGCATGTTGAGTCAAATAACTACCACATCTCAGATTGCTTTCTTATCATTTGTTGACATTTGCGGTTGCAATCCTTTATTTGTGTTTCAAATTTTGATGTATTGTCGTATTTAACACATTGATTATGTTGACTTCAAATAGTAATTATATTCTCCAATGGATTACTGCAGAGACCATCACTAGAGTAAACGGGACAGAAGTAGCACAGCCTATTACCAGTCCAAGTTTACATGATTTACAGATTTATGGAATTGTTGTGACCATCATTCTATGTTTCATCGTCTTTGGAGGGGTGAAAATCATTAATCGGGTTGCACCTGCCTTTCTTATACCTGTTTTATTCTCGCTTGTGTGCATATTTGCGGGGATATTTCTGGCAAGAAAGGATCATCCAGCAGGTTAATATTCTTTTTTCCTTTAGTTTTTTGTGTTCTCGTAATAAGCCTTTTTGATGTCACTGAATCCAGTCGATTTGCTGTTACACAAAAGACCTAACATAGCATGGATGTGAATTTGCATAGATAGTGTTTTTGGGGGCCTTAATGTCTGATTTAAGAGTGCTATTTGTACTGCAATTTTGCGATTACGTGGTCTTGAAGAGTATATTTGGTTGATGAACTCCACTCAGTTGTAAAAAAGATATTGTTAGCATCTGAACCTTGGTCGGTAGAGCTATATGTTGATCGCAGCATGCATACACACCTCAAAATCGATGTATATTAGGCTGGCGACTTTCTTTGGTGCATATGTTTATGTATAACCTCTCTATTAATAATGGGAAAAGGTTCCGGAAGCATGATGTGTTTTCTGGATTCATGTTTTAAATAATATGAAATAAACATGATCTCAATTAATTTACATCTCCTCAAGTAAATGCATTCTGGGTAGTGATGTGCGTTGATGGATCATTGTTCAGCAATAAATGCAGTTTTTTTACTCTTTGTTTTCTGAAACATGTATTTAACTTCTGAAAACTTGATTGAAATCCTCCATATGCAGTTTTGTGCAAACTTGGGTAATAAATTTGTTATTCTGGAATAATTGATCTCATTTCATGAGTTCCTATCTTATATATTCGATAAGTAAATCATTGCTCCTTGGGAAGATTACAAGTATCAATAGAGTGAATTTTCATGAGCTGTTTTCTTTATGATGCTCTTTTCTTTTGTTATTGTCTATAGCTGGATGCTCAACAACAAAATATTAAAAGCATCAAGTTTGATATCTTTTGTGATTTTTAGGTGTGAAGCACTCAATTTGCATATAAATTGTCTTTGGCTGGACTGATGTAGGAATCAAAGTTTTAGACCATTGCATGCTATTAATGGGTTGAGGGTTTGATTTTATTCTCCTTTCATGGTGTTTCTGCTATCTTTATATCATGAATTGAATGCAATGGCATGTGTTTCCAGTTAATTTTATGGTTAAATTAATTGGCTGCCTTGATGCTTTGCTGTGCATGCATCTATCCTTTGGATATACTTAATAGAGTACCTCATTCCTTGTCGGCTAGTGTATATCTTTGGGAAACTTCTGTTGGCGATTCAGTGTGGCCTTTAAATACATAGATGGGAGGATGAATGTCAATTGTGTCATCAAAGCAAATACCTTTCCAAACAGAACCTACCAGAGGAATTTCAGGATGGGGACTAAAAAATAGAAGGGTTGGGCGTCGTTGGCAACTTCAATGCATAAAAACAGAAGGGGATGGGGAATGCTCGATACAAAATATTAAGACTTAAGATTAATGATAACCTGAATCTGTATTTTTGATGTGACAGTATGTTGCTCACTAGTTTACTTTCTCTTGGATGCATGGTGCAGCTGGTATCACTGGGTTGAGCTTAGATTCTTTCAAAGACAATTGGAGTTCTGATTATCAAACGACCAACAATGCTGGAATTCCAGATCCTGATGGGAAGATATATTGGAATTTCAAGTACGAAATGCAAAAGCTTCTCCGTTTGTTTGCTTTAACTCTTACTTTTTTTGTGCTGAAAACTCTGCTCGACTTATGTCCCCGTTCATGCGTGTTGACACTCATGCGTTGATACACTCTAGCGCATACTTCTGTGCATTTGAAATCTAACTCCTGAATCTGTGTGTGCTCCTTCAAGCAGAATCGAATGTCTTGTCCTTTTATGTATCAGAAAAAGAGTCTTATTGATGAGATTCCAACCGAGGAATTGTGCTGTTCTTCCTTTGCAATGTCTGTGAAAGTATTGAATTAGACTTTTGACGTGCTAATTGGTGCCATTTCTTCTAACTAACGTCTTTACATTCTTGTATTTACTACCTTTTCAATCATTTGATGCTTGTTCGAGAATGAACTGGTCAGTGTCCTACGAGACAGAAAATTTTATAGTTGCATATGATGGTTAGGAACGGATTTCTCTACCACTAGTGTCTGTTGTTTTCTAGAGTTCTATTTGTTTTGGATTTATTGGTTTGCTGTTTTCCTCTCATGGGGGTTTCTTCCATCTGATTATGTTCTTCTCTAGTCTAATGAGTTTGCAGTTCTGCTATGAGAATTACTATTGTCTTTCGGCACAACTTTGTGTGATACAAAAAGTGATTGAGGGAGGAGAGATTTTATTTTATTTTATTTTTTGTTTATTTGGGGGCAGTTTTATGAAAATGTGACTTCCAGAAAGAAAATTTTGACTACCGCTTCCCCTGCATTATCCCCTTCCCCGAAACTTGCAATAGTCACTTAAATTTAGCATCCAGCAGAGTTGTTCTTTTGAAGTTTATCGGAGTGTTGTCAGTATCTCATTATACAAGTAACTGAGAAGCATTCTTGCACTATTGGTTTGAAAGCCTAGGAAATTCAGATTGTTTAAGGATGTGGTAATGATATGTATGGCCTTTCAATGATTACATCTGGATTCTAACTCTGAAATCTTCAAACACAACCCAAGTTCAGTTTTTAGTCTGTGCACTTGGGAATTGCTTCCACTGCAGCTCCTTGCAACTTTTAAGCCGCACACGACCCCCAACCCACATGTAACCAGCTCAACTTAGTGGGATAAAGGTGTGTTGGTTGTCGTGCTGTTTGGATATTCTCTAGAAATGCTTGGATCTAGCTGTAGTAACACCTCGGATGATGAAACTTTGTGTAGGTTTTGCTGTATACTCAGGATTTACTGTCTTTTTGGATGTAAGCAGTTGAACGAAATATGTACATGAATTTGGATGCCAAAAGGGAGATGCGTTTTTCTTGCAACAACAAAGGATATATCCCCATTACAAGGCACACACGATACATGTTGACTCCAAACAAAAAGAGTTTATGGAAGTTTCTTATTAACAAGAATAATCCAAACTCTAAAGGGCCACATAAATGCAAATCCGGTTCCACAGATTTATTCGAAGTTTCCATAACTTTTCTTTTGCAACTGTATTATAAAAGGTTTTGTGCTTCTGCTTGTTGACAGTATTGATCAATGGAAATTCATGAGTGTTTTATTGTTATTTGTCTCCCCCCTTTCCTCGGAAACAGGCCGGATTTGAAATTAGCTGATTATTCACTTTCTGAAGCATCAAAATTTTGTTATCATTTTCTCTTCTCATGGTTTTGCTTGAACAAATTGTGGGAACTGATCAATTTTGTTTTATTCTGACATCTTCACCTTTCTTCTCGATCAGTGCATTGGTAGGTCTCTTCTTTCCTGCTGTAACGGGCATCATGGCTGGTTCAAATCGTTCTGCCTCACTAAAGGACACTCAGAGGTCGATTCCTGTTGGTACATTGGCTGCAACTTTGACGACTTCTGTTCTGTATCTGGTTACCGTGTTGTTCTTTGGAGCTCTTGCTACCAGAGAGAAACTTTTGACAGACAGGTCTGTTTATGTAATTTTTATAACATCTTCCTGTATTCTTTGTTGCGATGTGTCCCTGGTTCTAAAGCCTTCAATTAGTGTGAAAGCCTTCATGTAGGTGTAAATTTCTTTCTGCAGTAATTGTTTCCAGCCAATTTAGGATTTTGTTTTTGGTAGTTTTAAGTCATGGGATGCTTTTTATATTCTCTTCTTGGCCACATCTTAATTTACTGGAACGCCATCTATTTTGTTCAGCTCAATTTTGAGGGCAGTGTTTGGTTTTCTGGGCCGTGTTCGTTACTTGGGTAGTTGCAATGTCTTCTTTTTTCTTTTAATATTGTTTCCTCTAAAATCAATGGCATGCTATTTATTTGCATTTTACACTCCTGTTTTATATTGGTTATTTCCGTAATGTTTCTGAGATGGGTATGGACAACATAGTGATGGTGATATGGTTTGTTTCTGGTGGGAAAATTGGGTGATGGTCGCAAAGATGGGATATCGTAGGGGTTAGTAAAGGTTTGCTCTGGTGATTCATTAGATATAGGAAGGGGAAAAAAGTGACTAATTACTGAGAAGAAAGTCTTTACCTCCTCCGTGTCTTGTGTTTGACCCAATCCTACTATAAAACTTGATTTTGTACATTTCTTGTTAGACACAGGGATATCTTCAGAATTGTTGATGCCAAAAATTTTGTTTTGCGTCTTTGGTTTGACATGAGTTTATGGGCTTCTCAATGTAAACTTGTGCTGGAGGAATCAAGAATGTTCGTAACCAGCATTTTGAATAGTCTTTGAGCCATTTAAAATGTACCTGGGTTCTCATTTTTCACAATCTTTTGAACATTCTGAGATTTGAAGATGAAATGTTTTTTTAGCTTATATTATGTTATGAAATTCATTTGATTAAGCTTATGGATTTAAATTATTCATAATCTGTATATGCAGGTTACTTACAGCAACTGTTGCTTGGCCATTCCCGGCAATAATTTATATCGGTATAATTCTTTCAACCTTGGGAGCAGCTCTTCAAAGTTTGACTGGTGCTCCGCGCCTGCTTGCAGCCATTGCCAATGATGATATCTTACCTGTTCTTAACTACTTCAAGGTGGCAGATGGTGGTGAACCTCACATTGCTACCTTTTTTACTGCCTTCCTCTGTATTGGTTGTGTAGTGATTGGAAATCTTGATCTTATAACACCAACCATAACTATGTTTTACCTACTATGCTACGCGGGAGTAAATTTGTCCTGCTTCCTTTTGGATCTTCTTGATGCTCCTAGCTGGCGTCCTCGCTGGAAATTTCATCACTGGAGCCTTTCACTCGTTGGAGCACTGCTTTGCATAGGTATGTTGCTGCATCAATAGCCCCTTTTTCTGCTCAGCTTTCATGGCACGAATCATTAATGACTAGAGATAGTGAATAACATTATTCCATCTTTTGTGCTGTGAACACGAGATTGTTCTTACATAACATCAAGATAGAAGAGCATTTGTTTTTATGATGCGGAACAGACCTTCAGGTTTTCGTAAATAAAGATACAATTTCTGTGTATTTAGGCTGTAAGGAACAGAAGAAAATTTTGGGTGTTTTATGATTTAATAAGGTTTTGGAGGACTCAAGAGGTTGACTAGTGACGATGTAAGGTGATTACTGCATAAAAGAGTGCAAGTAACTTTTCAACTTTTGGGCTATTGCTCTCATACACAGGATATTACAATCTATTATCTATCATAGAATCGATGAACCGTTACCTATGATTAAACCTGTATAACCAAGATGTAAAGCTGTTAAGGCGGTTGATCAATTCTATCAATTCAATGTGTTGAATCAACACCTTTGGCCCATAATGTATTTTTTAAGCTCCTCTTGTTTGTTCTGACTGCCCAGATTGGCATAAATAAAAACATGCGATCTGGAAAGTGGAAATACTTCATGTTTGTAGTGGTATTCCATCTTGTTCATCGACCAAGGTCACTAAGAATTGTGTTGGTTGTGTACATCTGGATTTCTTCATTGAGTATTGTTAACAGTTATAGTTTCCATTGGAAGGGAAAGCATACCAACTGTTATCTAACTAAGAATTGTGTTGGTTGTGTACATCTGGATTTCTTCATTAAGTATTGTTAACAGTTATAGTTTTCATTGGAAGGGAAAGTATACGAACTGTTATCTAATTCTGCATTTAGTTTTTTTGGCTGACATGGAATATCTTCACGGAATATGAGCTGCGTTATGGTTTGTAGCTCGATATGAATAAGAATATGCAATGATGTCTGTTCGTAAGCCCCATGTTTTTGTCAATGGTAATACCTGAATTTCGGACTTTTGGAATTAAGAATGCAGAATTAAGAGAAAATTAGTTAAATTAGAGTGAAAGAATCTCATTTATGATTCACAGCAAGTCATAATTTAATTGACTTGCTGCATTGATCTAGTTGGAAATAAGGAACACAAATGACTGAGTTGGTTATACTACAACAAGGATATCAGAATGATGCTATTTCTTTGCAGTATTTGAGAATGTGTACTATCATTTAACATGTTCAGTCACTTGTATTATGTATTTTCTAGGGTGAAATTACTTACCTTGGATGATGTTTTATTGCAGTTATCATGTTTTTGATTTCTTGGGCCTTTACTGTGGTATCACTGGCCCTAGCAAGCTTGATCTATTACTATGTGAGCATCAAGGGAAAAGCTGGAGACTGGGGCGATGGTTTCAAAAGTGCATACTTCCAACTTGCTCTTCGTAGTCTGCGATCATTGGGAGGTGGGTGCTAATCTACTAGAATCACTAACTTAATTGGTTATTTCTTTGTGCTGTTCTCTTTCATATAGTAATTGATATCTTACTTGCCATGGAAAAATTAAAAATTTATGTCTCACTTTAGACCAGACCTCCCTCGTCAGAAACTAACTTCTGTGAACCTCCTCAATCATATATTTGTCATTTTGACATGCTGCATCATTTCCATTTCCAGATATATTAGTAGTGCGGCAAATGTTTCTCATCCACATCCGAATTCTACTTTAGAATACGAGTTTAAATGATGAGAATATCATCTTTCTTTACCCAGGTTTTTTACTGACCGGTTCCCTAAGGAATTCTGTTGAAGTGGGAAAAACTTATGTACCTTGTGGTTGCTTGATTAGCAGACATAAAATTTTCCTTTCACATCCATTGCCATGCATCAACTGAATTAAATTGCATAAGCTTAGGCAACTTTTATGATCTGCTACTAGTAGCAAGTTATCAGAAAATAACTTGGTTTGGGCCTAAGCTTACGCCTTGGGTTAATTTTATTGTATTGCAGCTGATCAGGTGCACCCAAAGAATTGGTATCCTATCCCCCTTGTGTTTTGTAGGCCCTGGGGTAAGCTTCCGGAAAATGTTCCCTGTCATCCCAAGCTTGCTGATTTTGCCAACTGCATGAAGAAAAAGGGCAGGGGAATGTCAATTTTTTTTTCCATCATAGATGGAGATTACCATGAGTGTGCAGAGGATGCCAAGGTTGCCTGCAAGCAGCTTAGTACATACATTGATTACAAGCAATGTGAAGGAGTAGCAGAGATAGTAGTTGCTCCCAGTATGAGTGATGGCTTTCGAGGCATTATTCAGACGATGGGCCTTGGCAATCTCAAGCCTAATATTGTGGTTATGCGTTACCCTGAAATATGGAGGCGTGAAAACTTAATTGAAATACCTGCAACTTTTGTTGGAATTATAAATGATTGTATTGTTGCAAACAAGGCAGTTGTCATTGTTAAAGGCCTGGATGAGTGGCCTAACGCGTATCAGAGACAATATGGAAGCATTGATTTGTATTGGATTGTGAGAGATGGTGGTCTTATGCTTCTTCTATCTCAGCTGCTGCTAACAAAAGAGAGCTTTGAGAGCTGTAAAATTCAAGTTTTCTGCATTGCTGAAGAGGATTCCGATGCAGAGGAGCTGAAGGCTGATGTGAAGAAGTTTCTTTATGATCTTCGCATGCAAGCTGAAGTCATTGTGATTTCAATGAAGTCATGGGATGCACAAGCAGAACAGCAAGATGAATCGTTTGAGGCTTTTACTGGTGCACAACAACGGATTAGTAGTTATTTGGCTGGGATAAAGGAGAGAGCTCAGAGGGAAGGGACTTCTTTAATGGCTGATGGCAAACCTGTAGTTGTCAATGAACAACAGGTGGAGAATTTCCTATACACCACCCTGAAGCTTAACTCGACAATACTGAAATACTCAAGAATGGCCGCAGTCGTGCTTGTGAGTCTTCCTCCTCCTCCTCTCAACCATCCCTCCTACTTTTACATGGAGTATATGGACTTACTGGTTGAAAATGTACCTAGACTTTTGATAGTTCGAGGATACCGCAGAGATGTTGTCACTTTGTTCACATAGTTGAGGATTACCATTTGGCCTGGTAATCACCAAAATTTTCTATTTATAAATGTCTATAGGCTGTGCTCTTACCCCCTTTAGTGTTATGTTACTAGGTTAGATATGTTTTTGCTGTTTCCTTGTCGGTCTTCTCTAGCACCGGGGGGTAGAGTTGTAGTTTACTTGGGTATTCATTCTTTTTTACCTCGTCTTTTACGTAGGAAAATTTTGTTGTATTGCAAAAAATTCAATAGCTCATTGAACGATTTTTTAATCATGTTCGATCCTGCTTGTGAACAGCTTCATCTTTTTTTTTTTTTTCCTCTTCTTCGGTGGAGTGATGGAAAAGAGATTATTTTTTTTTATTTTTATTTTTACTTCTTTATTTTTTTTTCTTTTTTGGTGGAGTGATGGAGAAGAGATGATAAATGCAGCTCTCTTGAGCATCACTTACGATCTTCCCCAAGTACAGAACAGAACTAGTTGTTCAGCTCTGCTGTTACACCATAGCCGAAACGGCGAAAAGCCAAATTCATTTCATGTTTACTGAGTTTGAGATCGAGCAATGATGTGAAAAAGATCAAAGGCATTGTTCGTATACTTATAGGATCAAAGGCATTGTTCGTATACTACTAATTAGTAGTATCTTTCCTTTTTTTTTTTTTTTGGAAGAAGGTACCTAAAACTATTAGTTAAAGGTACTAGTAGTTATCTTTATGCGCCTAACTTTGGTAGTCGGATTATCCATTCCCAATTTTTTTGGTAGCTTTTTCCCCCTCCTTCAAGATGAAAGAAAAAGGTGTCACCAAGTTTAAATTTTGTGATGCAAATGGTCGATTTTGCCAAAGCGGAATGCCCGAATCCCTCTAATTTTAGATATTAATTTAAGCTTCTGGAATTATTATTATTATTATTATTATTATTATTATTTTCCTGATTTGGATGGTTTTTTCATAATATTAAAATAATAACTGTCCCATTCCAGCACATCTTTTTACATTTTCAATATATCTTTTTACATTCCCAATACTAAAAACACACTAAAAAACAAAACAAACATACCCTTAGTTTTACAGACATGGGTTGGGACGGAGGAGAGAATAATAATAAGAGATTGAATGTGACATATTCTCAAAACAAATTAAGAGATTGAATTCGTATTTTATAAATCTTAGCTTAATCTACAATATATTGACTTCCGAAGAAGGAATGAAAACTAAAAGCACCAAAGCGAAAATCTGTTTAAAAGTGGGATAATGAAGGACTCCGATAGGAAAGTGTATGAGAATGATAACCCTCAAAAATATTCAACACTCGTCAACATTCTCATATCTCAGAAAGTCAATACTTACTTTAAAAAAAATTATTAGATTATTGTTGTCGCCATTTAATTAAAAAAAAAATATAACCTCAATGTAAAATAATTAAGCACTACTCAGTAACGTGGTTGACAGAATTTTGCAGACTCAGTGTTCTATATTTTATTGCTACATTTTAGACCAATTGTACGTTTATCTGTTGATTATCATGTTAAATCATTTGATTAAGATACCAAATTAACGGATACTAACCAATAATTGGTGATTAGATTGACAGCTGGTTAGTCCAAATAATCTTGCAGACATGCAGTTATAAAATATATTAATAATAAAGGCTATTCTTATTTTCAGAATAATTTTATTAGATTTTTCTAGATTTTCAGAAAAATTTTATTAGAGTTTTCTAGAGCAAAGTATTGCTCCATTTCCTAAGTTACAATTCTTTGTTTATCGTTCTTTAATTCATCCATTATCTCCTTCGTGTTCTCACTTTTTTCATCTATAATGTTTACTCTATTTTGTTTTTATATTTTTATTTTTTTAACTGCTTCCCCTCAGATTCGACTCGCTTATTTTGGGAATATGATTCTTTACTTTAACCATCTACCTATCCTTATAATGCGATTTAAAAATAAAGGTTTTTTTTAAAAGCTGATTTAAAATAAAGGTTAATGATTTTATTTAATCTTTCATCATGTGATAATTATGGATCATTTAAATCCTGTTTTATTTACACAACCAAGTTCTTATTATTCACACGACCAAATTCATAAGAACATATCCCTTTTTACTGTTAATTTGTGTTGGTTTCTTAGAGCCTTAATAAGCTATAACCATATTGAGTAGAGAGCAAATGCTGGCTGCCGTGAAAATATAAAGCAAAGTTGGCACATAAAGAAAAAAAATGATGAACATATAATAATCTAATCTTCTTGTAATGATCATATATCATCCGCATAATTAACCAAATTCAACATTACCAACCCATTATGAGAAGGGATAAGGAAAATTGACCCAGAGTTATTTTCCAATCAGCAATATCCCCTCAAGTTTTTTCAAATGGACAAAGACCCCTCTTGATCACCTCAAACTCAAAGTCAATCGTCTAAAGACCTAAAAAGACAATAAAATCGTGATGGTTCCGATTAATATTTTTAGCATGGAAAAAAAATAGAGAAAACTAATAGCCCTAATCATTTTTCTATGAATCTCCCATTACCTCTCACCATGGATAAAACAAGATACATATAATATTATTTGTACCACCTTATAATTAGGTTGGTAATTTTTTTTTGCTTTTGACAAAGAAACTCAATTTTGTAATCCAAGATACATCATAGACAAGTTCTCACTACAAATAGTGCAGGGCCGTTTTGTCTGGTGATCAACGGATGTTTTTTTTCCTTATAGAAAACATTGAGGGATTAACTGCCTTTAGGACATAACTAGAGGGCCAATTCCTCTTATTCCACTATTTTTGTTCTTGGTCATTTACGCCAACGTTAAATTTACGCATTATTTTGGAAATTCTATTTATGGACATAGAATAGGCTGTGGAACGAGACAAAACGTTCTATGCCATTTGTCACGGGCTTACTTTTCAAAGTAACGGCCGTGCGGCACTAGCACAAAACAACTAACGATCAAGTGCTAGCTCAGCCTTAAGAACCCCAAAGCGTGCAAAGCTAGGCAAGGCATTAAAGAACGGAGGCAAAGAAAAACTTAAGAAAGGTTGAAAGTGAAAGAACGATGAAGGCACAAGAGAGCTTAAGGAATGCTTGAGAACTCTACTCAAAGCTTGGATGGATTACAAATGAAGGGGGCATGGGGTATTTATAGGCAAACCCCCAAGTCCTAAAGAATTCTATCAACATAATAAAATAATGGAATTCTAGAGAATTCCTACAATAAAATATTCTAAGTTCAAAATATCTACAAGTCTCTAGAATCTTCTACACGCTTCTAGCCAACTCGGGTAGCTTCCACACGGTTCCACTCGTTTCTAGAGAGTTCCGGGCCTCTCTAGAAGATTCCAGAGTCTTCAAGATTTGACCGAAAAATTCCACAAGGCTCTAGACCGTTCCGTCCCATGTCCATCTATGAAAATAGCCCGTTTCGCATCAAACCACCCGAATTCGTGGTGAAGAAAAACTGTCCGTGACATCCTCCCCCACCAAAATGGTGCATCGCCCCGATGCACCTAAGTCTCGAAGGCAATGTTGATAGGAACTGGTGCACGATTCTCCTCAACGTCCTCGATCAATTTGGTGAATTGCCAAAGCTTCTCGATTGGCTCCCAACTCGTCTCACTCATTGGCAAATTCTTCCATTACACTAAGTATTCTTTAGTTGCTGCCCTGCTCTTGCCCCGAACGATCCTCTTAGAAAAGATCTCCTCTGCGGTCCGTTCCTCATGCTCGCGTACGCCAGCTGGTGCCCTTGAGGAAACGTTCCGTTCTTCGTCCTCTGGGTCCTTGCGGTATGGCTTAAGTAGGCTCACATGAAAGACTGGATGAAGCCTTGAAAAGGCCTCGGGTAGCTCCAGCTTGTAAGCAACCGAACCCACTTTCTTAAGAACGGTGAAAGGACCCTCGTCTCTGTGCATGAGACCCTTGTGTAGACCACGGCTCCGTCCAGGCTCATAAAGCTTCACCAAGACTTGGTCACCTTCTTCAAACTCGCGACGGGTCCGTTTCTTATCCGCCCATTTCTTCATGCACGCGGCCGACTTCTCCAAGTAGAGTTTTGCCTCGTCCGCCCGTTCTTGCCAGTCTTTGGCAAACTTGTACGCGGGTGGGCTATTGCCCTTGTAGCCCCCAAGAATGTCCTTAGGCGTAGTCGGTTGGAAACCAAGGACAATCTCAAGGGTGCCTCCCACTCCACGATAGCTTTGATTTTGGCCGGATCCATGCGGATTTTGCCCCCACCAATGATGTTTCCCAAGAACGACACCTCCTCAAGGCCGAAGGAACACTTCTCCCTTTTAACATAGAGCTGGTTTTCCCTAAGGACTTGAAAAACGGCTCTAAGATGCTCCACATGCTCCTTCATTGTGTTACTATAGATAACGATGTAGTCCAAGTACACTACAACGAACTTATCAATGAAATCCGCTAGCACACGTTGCATCAGAGTGCAAAACGTGGCTGGGGCGTTAGTTAAACTGAACGGCATAACAAGAAACTCATAGGAGCCATACCTCGTCACCATGGCCGTTTTCGGTTCATCACCGGGTACTATGCGTACTTGGTAGTATCCCTTCCGCAAGTCTAGCTTGGAAAAGATCCGTGCCCGTTGCAGCTGGTCAAACAAGTCCGCTATAAGTGGGATAGGGTACTTGTTCTTCACGGTTAGCTTGTTTAACGCCCGATAGTCGATGCACAAACGTAGCGTCCCATCTTTCTTGCGTTGGAATAAGGCCGGCGAACCCCACGGACTTTTAGACGGCCTTGCATGACCCGATTCAAGTAGCTCCTTGATTTGCACCTTCAGCTCCTCTAGCTCGCTAGGGGACATACGATAAGGCACCTTGGCTATCGGTTTCGCCCCGTCCACCAACTCGATGGCATGATCAACTTCCCTCCTTGGTGGAAGACCTTTGGGCAAATCGTCGGGCATTACGTCCTTGAACTCAACAAGGACCCGTTCTATGGGAGGCGGGATTCGTTCCTCTTTGCCGCTCCTCGTGCATGGTTCCTCCTCAAACACCATGGCGGCAAAGGTGTGTTCACCCCGTTTTAGCCCCTTGTTCAGCTGGGAAGGGCTAATCTCATTCTCCCGTCTAAACTTTACCACACAAGGCTTCTCGCCTTGGAGGATCACCATCGTGTCATTGCTAGGCACGATGATCGGCTTTACCTGGTCTAAAAACTCCATGCCAAACACAAGACCATAATCATCATAGGTGCAATGGAGAAATTAGCGGTACCTGACCAGTTGCCGATTTTAAGAGGCACATCCCTGGCTTCGCCTACAAGACCCGTCCATTCACCGTTCACGCCCTTGAAACGGCCTTTGCTAGGTGTCCACTTGACTCCAAGTGAACGGGCTGCCTCTTCCGTGAGATAACTCGTGTCGGCCCCCGTGTCTAGCATGCCCCATCTAGACCCGTTTACGAACGATGCCTCCATGTAAAGACGGCCTTGACGTGTCTCAGCCTTGGCATGCACGGCGTCTAGCCGTTTCATGCAAGCGACCCGTTTCTCCTCTTCTTGGCACAAACCTTGCGCCGATGCTGCCAACTTCGAACGAGACGGGCAATCGCGTGCCATGTGCGCTCCCCCGCACAAGAAGCACCCTTGAAACTTCTTTGGCTTGTCCCCCTTGGTCCCCTTGCTCGAAGATGGCTTTGTAGGGTCGGCTGCCGGTTTCGCGGGTGTGGAAGACTTCCCTTTGTCTCCCCCACCTTTGCCTTGGAACGGCTTCTTGGCCTTGTCCTTGGAGCTATCCTTCTTTTGGAACTCAACAAGCGACTCCGCTACCTTTAATGCCCGATCGTTGTCCTGGACTTCTCTCCGTTGTAGCTCAAGTTTGGCCCAACGGTTGAGACCGTCCATGAAAGTAAAGAACGCCTCCTTGGGCGAGAGATCCGGAATTTCAAGCATCAAGTCCGAAAATTCCTTAACGTATTCCCGGATTTGGCCTTCCCTATGGTGCAGACGACGAAGCTTGGCCCGGGCTTCGTCTTTCGCATCCACGGGTAGGAAATACTTTCTAAACTCTTCCTTAAAACCATCCCACATGGTGAAGACCGGGTCTCCATCCCCCACGGGTTTCATCATTCGTTTCCACCATGATAAAGCACTATCTTTAAGATAAAGAGAGGCTTGGAAGAGTCTTACCGAGTCGTCCATGATATTCATAGCCCCAAAGTACCATTCCATGCTGTAGAGAAAGTTCTCTATGTCCCTCAAGCGACGGCTGCCCTTATATTCGTCCAGCTTGGGCGCCTCAAGCCTTGGAACCGTCCCCACGGCTCCGGTTGTCCCATGCACGACCACGGCGTCAAGCCGCGCCTTAAGACACGCCGATTCTGCCCGAGAAGTCTCCAGCTCCCCCATAAGCCGGTTGACGTCGTCTTGGAGGGCGGCAACACGAGCAAGGCTTTCCTCCTTCGACTTGTTGCAACGTTCCACCATTTCGTTGAGCGTTCCTAGCATGTCGTCCTTCATTTGCTGGATGACCTCTTGCAATTCCCCTGCGAATCGCTCCATGCAAGCTTCGACGACCCCTGCTACCACCTCAGGGTGCTCGTCCCAACGGTCTTGGTGGTCGGCCACAACAAGCTCTAGCTTGGCAAGCCGTTTCTTGAATTCCACCATCGGCTCCCTAACGACCGACTTCTCCTTGCGGCTTCCTTTGCGGGTGGTCCTCCCCACCTCGCGGGAAACGTGATCCCCCTCAAGCTCCGACCCTTAAACAACCTCCGAAGGATTGGACATAGCTTATGCACGAAAAAAAACTAACAAACGGAAGCGTAGACGATGTAGCACACCAAGTATCGAGCCGAGGCTCTGATACCAACTGTCACGGGCTTACTTTTTCAAAGTAACGGCCGTGCAGCACTAGCACAAAACAACTAACGATCAAGTGCTAGCTCAGCCTTAAGACCCCCAAAGCGTGCAAAGCTAGGCAAGGCTTTAAAGAACGGAGGCAAAGAAAAACTTAAGAAAGGTTGAAAGTGAAAGAACGATGAAGGCACAAGAGAGCTTAAGGAATGCTTGAGAACTCTACTCAAAGCTTGGATGGATTACAAATGAAGGGGGCATGGGGTATTTATAGGCAAACCCCCAAGTCCTAAAGAATTCTAGAGAATTCTATGAACATAATAAAATAATGGAATTCTAGAGAATTCTTACAATAAAATATTCTAAGTTCAAAATATCTACAAGTCTCTAGAATCTTCCACACGCTTCTAGCCAACTCGGGGAGCTTCCACACGGTTCCACTCGTTTCTAGAGAGTTCCGGGCCTCTCTAGAAGATTCCAGAGTCTTCAAGATTTGACCGAAAAATTCCACAAGGCTCTAGACCGTTCCGTCCCATGTCCATCTATGAAAATAGCCCGTTTCGCATCAAACCACCCGAATTCGTGGTGAAGAAAAACTGTCCGTGACACATTAACTCGAAAAAACGTAAACACGAAAAAGCGTTGCTTCCACATGCATGCATGGAAATAACTCCAACATTTGGATTACTTATTGACTAAAGTCTAAACCATCAATTATGCAGTTCTTCTCTGGTCCAGAAGAGGCTGTATCCAGTATACCCGGAGGCCCCGTACTCCCCTTCTATTTTTTGCACGAGTAGTCCTTATTGTACCTTTTTATCAATCTTTTAATATTTTGCAATTTTAGTCCCTGTGACTTTTTTCCTTCTCTTCAAAAAAAAAAAAAAAACTCTAATCCTTCAACGAGCATATCTCCCAATCCGTGAAGAATTTGTGAACGAATTATACATGAAATTTATAGGACTCGTTGAGATCTATCCAACGAAATCTATTTCGAATATTTTTTTTGAGTTTAAAAATGACTAAATTTTGATGGGCAGAATAAGTTGGATAACCAGTATGCACGAGTTAGATAACCAGTATGAACAAAGTGGATAACTAGTTCAAACAATTTGGATAACCATGTAAATCCATTAGATAACCAACATTAGCGCATTGGATAATCCAATACAAACCAATGATTGGATAACCAATACAAACGAGTTGGATAACCAACTTAGTTTATTATTTTTTAAAAAAATAATAAAAACAAAAACCAGGTTGGATAAATAATACTAATTAGTTGGATAATTTGTCCATCAGAATTAAGCCATTTTTAAGCCCGAAAAAATGTTCACTGTGGATTTCGTTGGATAGATCTCGACGAGTACTATCAATTTCATATATAATTCGTTCACAAATTCTTCACGGATTGGGAGATATGCTCGTTGAAAGATTAGAGTTGGATATGCATACAAACCAAATGGATGGATATCCAGTACAAATAAGTTGGATAACCAACATGAACACAGTGGATAATCAGTTTAAAAAGATGGATAACCAACTTATTTTACATTCATATTATTCTTTTCCTTTTATCTTTTGATCCATAAAGAATTATAACACGAATTATATATGAAATTTATAGTACTCGACGAGATCTATCCGATAAGATCCATGTTGAATATTTTTTTTGAACTTTAAATACATTTAAATTTTACGGGCAGAAAATGAAGAAATGTGTTTTTCGTTTTTCTTTGAAAAATGGTTATCCAATCGGTTTGGACTGATTATCCATTATGTTCGTACTTGTTATCCAATCATATGTTTGACATTCACTCTTCAAAAAAAAAAGATGGATATCCACCTCTATTCTATTCTGCCCGTCAGAATTAAGTCATTTTTAAGCCCGAAAAAATGTTCACTGTGGATTTTGTTCGGTAGATCTCGACGAGTACTATAAATTTCACTTATAATTTGTTCACAAATTCTTCACGGATTGGGAGATATGCTCGTTGAAAGATTAGAGTTGGATATGCATACAAACCAAATGGATGGATATCCAGTACAAATAAGTTGGATAACCAACATGAACACAGTGGATAACCAGTTTAAGAAGATGGATAACCAACTTAATTTACATGCATATCGTTGTGTTCCTTGTATCTTTTGATTCGTAAAGAATTATAACACGAATTATATATGAAATTTATAGTGCTCGACGAGATCTATCCGATAAGATCAATGTTGAATATTTTTTTGAACTTTAAATGCATTTAAACTTTACTAGCAAAAAATGAAGAAACGTGTTTTTCGTTTTTCTTTGAAAAATGGTTATCCGTTGTGTTCCTACTGATTATCCAACCGGTTTGAACTAGTTATCCATTCTGTTCGTACTTGTTATCTAATCATATGTTTGACATTCACTCTTCAAAAAAAAAAAGATGGATAACCACCTCTATTCTGTCCATCAGAATTAAGTCATTTTTAGGCCCGAAAAAATGTTCACTGTGGATTTCGTTGGATAGATCTCGACGAGTACTATAAATTTCATATATAATTCGTTCACAAATTTTTCACGGATTGGGAGATATGCTCGTTGAAAGATTAGAATTAGATATGCATACAAACCAAATGGATGGATATTCAGTACAAACAAGTTGGATAATAAGCATGAACACAGTGGATAACCAGTAAAAATAATTTGGATAAGCATGTAAATCCATTGGATAACCAGTATTAACGCATTGGATAATCAATATGAACACATTGGATATCCAGTTTAAGAAGATGGATAACCAACTTATTTTGAATTAAGAAGTTGGATAACCAAATGGATAAGCAGTAGAAACAAAATGGATAACCAGTTCAAACGGATTGGATAATCAGCATGAACACAATGGATAACCAATTTAGAACAAGTTGGTTATCCATCTTGTAAAACTGGATATCCACTCTTATTCTGTCCATCAGAATTAAGTCATTTTTAAGTCCGAAAAAATATTCACTATGGATGTTGTTGGATAGATCTCGACGAGTACTATAAATTTCATATATAATTCGTTCACAAATTCTTCACGGATTATGAGATATGGTCATTGAAAGATTGGAGATATTTTTTAAAGGATAGAGAAAAAAAAGTCACAGGGACTAAACTTGTAAAATATAAAAAGATTGAGAAAAAAATACAATAAAGACTAAAAATACAAAAAATAGGAGGGGGGCACGGTGCCCCGGAAATACTGGATAATTTGCCGGTCCAGAAATCAGATCACGCTACTTCTGTTTACTTACAATGATAAAATAATTCCTCAATGTGGAATAATTCAGCACCTAATCAGTAACGGGTTTTGCTGACACACAATTGCTTCTATGTATCTTATTGTTAATTGTTTATCCAATATAATTGTATCACTATCATGTGAAAGCATTTGATTAATTAAGGTAACCAATTAACGTATGTACAAACAAACCGATAATTGATGGGTTGACGTATTCATTAATGTTTGAGACAACTCTCACAGAATCCGGCTAATTAATGATAAATTTTTTTCTTTCTTTTTCTTCCCCCCAAAGTGTGAGTAACGATAAGTTATGTTTTTTATATTGTGAAATTCATTTTTTTTCTAATCTTATACCAAAATGGTTATCCAATTATATTTTTATTTATAATATAATTTATTATTAAAAAAACATAAATATAAATTCGATAATAATTTCGAAACGGAGGATCAATTTTTTTGGGATATTATTTTCTCATACTTTTCATCTATTATCTTCTTTGTGATCTCAATTTTCATCTCTAACTTCCGTTTCACATACTATTCTATTTTTCTTGGGGTCCGTTACGATTTGAATCCTTAATGAGACTAATTTAAAAAAAAAAAAAAATCTTCTATGATTAATATCAGATATTTCAACACGGCAACACTTGTTGCTAGAGCTTTTATAATGAGTTAACGGGGCAATAATTTTTTACTCTTCATATGATGTTTATGGATAATTTGAACCTCATTTTTTTTGTTAAGCAAAACTAATGGTAAGACACATCTTTTATAGATATTGTTACTTTGTGTTGGTTTCTTAGAACGCAGAATAAGCTAGGGAGTCAATGTTGGCTGCCATTTTTGCGTAATTTGGTTTCGATGAAATGTGAATCGAGGCAAAGTGGGTTTGTTGGAGGATAATATGAAAGCATTATTCTTTAACTTTCTAAAAAGTTGGCGGCAGCGAATGTGCAAATTGCAAAATAGAAGAAAAAAAAAGGAAAGAAAAGAAAGATGAAATGATGAATACGTATGTAATCTAAGTTAGCATTTCATAAAATTACATAAGTTAGCATTCCATAGTATCTGTTGTAATAGTTTAAGTACTTTTTCATAATTAATATACACGTACCTTTTCATAATTAGCGTGCAGATATGATAGCTATAATTTTACGTACTATCAAAAATTTAATACCAAAAAATATTGTACTCTATTCATCCGAAATTATTATCCAGTTTGGATTTTTATTTTTAGTACAAATTAAAGTAAAGGTGAAAATCTATACTGGACAACAATTTTAAGAGAGAAGGAGTAATAAGAATGATCATACATATATCAAAACAAAATTATACGGAGTTTTGTTGTTCAAAAAACAAATTAGGAAAAATTTGGATAAGGGACCGTAGAAAGATTTAAATTAATAAATGGAGTATGACTTTCAAGTAATTTTTCTTAAAGGCGATGATTTATTTGTCATAACTTATAAAATCAAATTACTTGTGCATTGACATTATTATCCTTATTATAATTACCTAAAAAATAAACCCTTCCCCTTTTTTAGAGATTACGTATCAATAGAAGTACAAAGCCAATATTCTAAAAAACTTCAGAAGTTTTATTTACATTCAAGCACGAGTTCTAGGATGTAGAATTCCAATCCAATAACCTTTACAAAAATTTAATATTGACATCACTGCTTCATAAAATTAATGACCATTTACCAAAACATAAAAGTAATGATCGTTCGTGCATCATTAATCAATAGAGCACATAATTTAGCATTGCAACAAGGTTGATTTGGACATGGAAAAACAATATTGGAGTGTTTGATGAGGAGAAGGTGGAAACTATAATATGGAAAAAGATCAAGTGCGAGCTGTTGGGAATCAAACAAAATCGAGAAGTTGTAGGAGTCATCAGAAACGATACCGTCGATACGCAAGTTTATTGGTGCATTTTACAAATTCTTGGGAAGGGATTTGGTAGAGAGTAGAAACGGCTGAGGTTGCGGTGATCCAAAGACGAGATTGAGAAGTGCAAAACAACAAGGATTCACCAAAGTTCTTGTTGAATCTGATTCCGAAACAACTATAAAGTTGTGCTCCAGTCGAAATGGAATCGTGAATTTGAAATCTGATTTGAGATGCATTCAAGATTTGAGATGCAATTTCTTTTTCTTTCTTTACTGAATCAGTAACAAATATATAAAAAAAAAATTGTATTAAAGGAGCAAAATCTTCCTTTGGTCTTGAGTTCTTAGAACCATTTTGTTCACCACTTCCTGAGGGGAGACGACGGATTGTTTCTTCTTTTTAGTATAATAAATAATAAGGGTAATAATGTCAGCACATAAGTGTGTTCATTTTATTATTTTTGACAAATAAATCACTGCCCTTAATAAAAATTATTTCAAAGTCATACCCATTTTATTAATTTAACCATCTCCACTACTCCTCATTTAAATTTTTCCAAAAAAAAATACACGGAGTTTTCAAAAAAGAAAAAACTCATTTACAGAACAAAATATTACTATACATGTAATAATGTCACGGGTTGTTTACAATTTACTCAAAATAAGGAAACACAACAAGAGGAGCATTGACCTTCAAAAACAGCTGTAAATGGAGCGCAAAGAGCCAAATTAGCCCACCAAAATTAAATTGACCATCTGGTAATATTCTTTTGATTTGTCCAGCTTGATTTGCCAAAATGACACTAACAATTAGCTGTGTGATTCCGCCTCATTCAATTTCGGTGAAAACACACGCGCGCACACACACACACACACAGTGTGTGACCCCGTTGACTTACTATTGTCATCGTATTTGGTCAACAAATCCTAATATAATACATTCACAAATTACTCACTGGAGAAAAGGATTCAAAAAAATCATCTGGGGACTGGGGAGATTCGGCTATAAATATCACAGGATATTCAGATTCTTCCTTCCTTACCGCAGCCCCCCACATTCAGTTCTTCCACCCCTTCCTCTATTTTCCCAATTCAAAAACAAATAGTACTCTTTTATTCTCCAACCCCTAAAACATACTTCTCCGGTCATCGGATTTCTCCTCCGACCGGACGACAACCTTCTGGTGTCGTCGTCAACCTCCATAATTTATTCACTCTCGCTCTCTCTTTCCTCAGGTGGGTTTTTTTTTTTTTTTTTTAATTCTCTTTCATTTTTTTCTATTTTGTTGGGTTTATGATACATAGTTTTTTTCTTTGTTTTTTGGGGGAGGGTTCCGGGGAAAACGAAATTTTGATCGTCCTTTTCGTTTGACTGGTACCGGATTTAGCCGAATTTCCGTCCACATCGTTAGGAATGCAATAAGAAAAGAAGAAAAAAACCAAATCAAATTATATACATGCTGACGGCGTGTTTGGATTGACTATTGTATTTTCACATTCTCATTGATCATAACACACACACACACACAAAAAGAAGCTGTCTTTGTCGAAATCATCGTAGCGTAAGGTCAATGAACTAAGAACCTATACAATTTTTTTAATCTAATCATTCCAATCATCAGTACCTTGTTGGTTTTTTTACGTTAAATACTATTTATTGCTTTCATCATCACCATCATCATAGATTCAGTCACAGTTCACTCACCTCTCTGTTTTCCCCCTGTTTTTTCCCCTGTTTCAGATTTACCCAAAAAAAAAAAACAAAAACTGAATGAGATTAATATTCCAAAAAAACCCAATTATCTGATCTGAAAATTATTTTGTTTAGGGAGGCAGAAAGGGATTTTTAAACCAATGGGGACGGCAGTTGAAGAGTCGTCGTCGGGAATAAGGAGAAGAGGTTGTTCGTTTCAGAAGAACGATTTCCTGCCGGAGGAATCGTTCAAATCGTTCGGGAATTATGTGAATGCGCTGAAACAAACCCCGACCCGGCTCGTGGACCGGGTACTGACCCGGTCTAAGGACGCGGCGGAGATTGCGGTCAAGAACCGGAGCTCCAACGAGATGAAGCGGACGCTCTCCTGGTGGGACCTCATGTGGTTCGGCATGGGAGCAGTCATCGGCGCCGGAATCTTCGTCCTCACCGGCCTCGAGGCTCAGCAAGATGCCGGTCCGGCCGTGGTTCTCTCTTACGTCGTTTCCGGTATTTCCGCCATGCTTTCCGTTTTCTGTTACACCGAGTTCGCCGTGGAGATTCCCGTTGCTGGTACGTTTCTTTCATTTTTTGGGCTTTTTTTTTTCCTATTTTTTTATTCTTCTTGTTTTTGCTTGAAAATTTTCGCCGCCTTCGTAGGATTATTGTTATAATAATTTTTATCTTTGCACGAGAGATTTCAATCATGAATTAATTCCGAATCATTTTGGTGGAATTTCCCACGCATTTTTGTACATGTTTGTTTTGTTTGATCACGCAAAGACCTCCTCCAACTTTCTGATTTAGACTTTTTTTTTTTTTTTGCAGTTGTTACTTAATAATTTAGTCTTAATAGATATATATATATATATATATATTTTTTGTTACAAATCTCTTACACTGCATATTATTGTAGATGAAAACAATGTGACTAAGGTTAATTACTTTGTTGTCGGAATTGTTACATTTTTAGAATGAACATGCTAGGTAATTGCACTGAATAAATCCAAGAAAAGTTCAAATATGATCTTGAGGTGAACTTCATGAAGGGAGATTAGAGTGAATAATCCTCTCTTTATCAAATAACAAAAGAACAATGACTCATTTTAAATCTTAGTAGTAAAACTGTTTATCCTTTAAACTCAAGTGGCAATATAAGTCCACATTGACTAGAGTTAGGAGGTTTTAAGGAATTTATTATTTGGTGGTGGTTGTTACACATATATCTTTCCCTAGTCAATAATCAATGCTTAGAGAGGACTGGAGCAGCGGCCGACATTAAAAATGCACGTTTAGACTTTTGGTTCCGATTATTTAATAAAAATTCTCGATCTTATCTTATAAAAGGTACTCCCTACATTCTAAAATAAGTAACGTTTTAGCAAAATGGAGAAATTCTAAAATAAGTGTCGTTCTCACATTTCAATGCACTTTGGTGGACAATTTTATAATGGGGTTGGTTGAGGATATTCAAGTAATTTTATTACCCTATTTAAGAGTTTCTTAAACTATATGCAAAGTGTAGGACGACACTTATTTTAGAATGGAGGGAGTACAAATTTAAATTTATAGAGAATGGGAAAAAGAGAAATTCTAGGTATGTCCCCAGTTGGTTGAGCTAGAAACATCATTCGTGCAAGTTGCAATTTGATGTTTGACTCTGAGGTCAACTCCGTTGCGTTTGCGTATACTCTCAAGTCATAACTTTGCTTAAGTTAGCATTGAATTTGATTATATTTGTAGAATTGTATTGGCTGCCTGGCCTTCTTGCTTTTTTTTTGCTTTTTCATTTTTCAATACCAGCAGTTTTATTGGACCAACTCTGGTAATGGAGGATATTTTTTTTGTGGCTGGGGGATTTGACTTTTCCAGCTTACACCATCATTTTTCTAGGAAAGCAAAAGGTCGATACCCAAGAACTATATCGGTTTTGTTATTAGACTAGTAAAAAGGTCAATACCATTAATAATGACAAGGTTGATATTAGGTCGGTAAGACAAATATTTGTTATGTTAGACAATACGGTGTGATGTCAAGCATTTATCATAATCTTGTATGTTAAACTAAAATAGTTCGTTCCATTTTTAAGGTGTGATGGTAACAAAATTCGATTGCAAGTGTTTTGCATTACATTGACTTGAATTCGAAATTTGATTTTTTATTTTTTATTTCTAAATACAGAAATGACTGAATTGGGGATTTCTGATTTTTGAGTTTTGTGATCATTGTTATTGTTTAGGCGGTTCGTTTGCCTACCTGAGGGTGGAGCTCGGAGACTTTGTGGCTTTTGTCGCCGCCGGAAACATTATACTCGAGTACGTCATTGGCGGTGCTGCGGTGGCCAGGGCATGGACATCATACCTCGCAACTCTCATCGGAAAGCATCCCGAGCAACTCCGCCATCACGTCAGCAGCCTGTCAAAAGACTACAGCGACCTTGACCCCATCGCGGTGGGTATATGCATCGTCATCTGTCTGGTTGCGGTGTTCAGCACCAAGGGGTCATCCCGCCTGAACTACATTGCCTCCGTTGTCCACATTGTCGTCATCTTCTTCATCATCATCGCCGGTCTTTGCAAAGCCGACACCAAGAACTACACCCCCTTCACACCCTATGGCGCTCGCGGCATCTTCAAGGCGTCAGCGGTGCTGTTCTTCGCGTATGTCGGCTTTGATGCTGTCTCCACATTGGCTGAGGAGACCAAGAATCCGGGGCGAGATATCCCCATTGGTCTTGTCGGATCGATGGTTGTGACGACTACTTTGTACTGCTTGCTGGCGATCACGCTGTGCCTTATGGTGCCGTACGCGCGCATTGATGCAGATGCTCCTTTTTCGGTCGCATTTAAAGAGGTAGGCTGGTCTTGGGCTCAGTATCTCGTTGCGGCGGGAGCTTTGAAAGGGATGACTTCGGTCTTGCTCGTCGGCGCTGTTGGCCAGGCGCGTTACCTGACGCACATTGCTCGCACCCACATGATGCCGCCTTGGTTTGCCATTGTCGACGCCAAGACCGGAACGCCCGTGAACGCCACCATTGTGATGATGACCTGTACGGCCGTGATCGCCTTCTTCACCAAGCTCTCCGTGCTCTCCAATCTCCTCTCCATATCCACGCTGTTCATCTTTATGCTCGTGGCTGTCGCGCTTCTGGTGCGACGGTACTATGTCAGCGGGGTCACAACCAACGGAAATCGCAACAAGCTGATTGGATTCCTTGTGGCCATCCTTGGTTCAGCTATTGCGACTGCTACATATTGGGGCCTAAGTGCCAATGGTTGGATCGGTTACTGTATCACTGTTCCGATTTGGTTCGTGGCGACTTGTGGATTGGCGTTTTTGGTACCGCAAGCGCATAAACCGAAGCTCTGGGGAGTTCCGTTGGTGCCTTGGTTGCCATCAGCGTCTATATTCATCAACATTTTCCTGCTCGGATCGATTGATCGTAAATCGTTCATTAGGTTTGGGGCATGGACTGGATTCTTGTTGCTCTACTATTTCTTCTTCGGGCTTCACGCGTCTTATGACACCGCCAAGGAATTCGAAGGTGAACTGAAAACCATTGAAGCTGATGCAAAATTGCAGAAGGTTGAGGAAGGGGTTCCTTCAGAAACAACCAAATGAGAGAGAGAGTGTGTGTGATTGTAGAAAAGTAGTTTTAACATTTTAGTAGTTTGGAGTATATTGCTAAAGTTATAAACATTTAATTAAAAAGGGAAAAAAAATGTGTGCAGGTTTTTAGTCTTTGGGTTATTTCCATGTCTGGAAACGATTCAGTATTTAATGAAGGAAAGAAAAAAGTTTGATTTAGTTGTTGATGATATTATTAATGATAGCCATCTGCATGCATTTGGAATCTTGTTATCCCTTCTTGACTTATTTAGATGGCAAAGGATATCATACACTGTAATGCTTCACTGTTTCCTACATTTACATAGATTCTGACACAATCTCTACTAATTCATCCAAGGAAGGTTATGATATTAGTAAACGTTTTTTAAAAAATACTCCCTCTGTCTTAAAATTATTGTCCAGTTTGAGATTTCACTTTTAGTACAGTTTGAACTAGAAATAAAAATTCAAACTGGACAATAATTATGAGACGGAGGGAGTACTAAATAAAGAGAAAAATAGAAAAATATCATATGGAATAGTAATAATTTAGAAAATGTCGTAGAATTTAATGTTAAAAATCGTTAACCGTATGGAATACACTTAGCCGTTGTTTGGATCACCTGTACGTGGAGAAGTTGTGGTTTGATCAAGCATTTACTCCTTGATTCCAGAGTCAGTCTAGTTATACTATTTTAATATAACGTACATAATCATTTTTTCGTCCTTCCCGTGATTACTTTTCACCTTCCCCACGTGAAAAGTAATATTTTTTCGTACATAATGAAGTTCTTTTATTGATTGATTGATTAAATTTTCAGAGTAAATATTCAGTGCACTCGTTGTATTACGTTAGCATATACAATATATAGTATTGGGAGGGAGTCCATAATTTTCGCGAGAGTTAATAAACATTCATGGGGTCAAAAAAAATGACTACCCATTTTTCTTTATTATGATATGCTTGTTATACTATGAAAAATAGGATGTGACATATGTATATAATATTTTCAACATATTGATGTTTGGAGACTGACAAATTCGTTTCTGGGCCTTATATGGTATGAAAAAGATTGCGCAAGGAAGAAATATTTTTATTTTTTTTTAGCTTTTATTTATTTTTATTGTTTTTTACAAGAAGAAGCTCTTCATTAATTTTGTAACAGCAGAGTTGCATTTGAGTGATGTGATATGCTAACTTATGCACTTCCTCTATGTCGTGCGTTTTCTAGGAACCTAAGTTTCAGAACATAAAGTATCTCAGCTTGGCATTCATTTGGTAAAACCTGAGGTTACATTGTGTACTTCTGATTTTAGTACAAATAAAAGAAAGTTGGTATTGGATTTTAAAAAAATAAAAATTGATGAGAGATGAATAAAGGATTACATTTCTGTATTTCCTTAATGAATCAAATACATCAGGTGCCATTTCATAAGCTTACTATACATATCTGCTAAACATGGTAAATTAGTTAATTTTTATTTAAATAATAAAATAAGTATCACTACTAGAAACCGACTGGATTAAGACTACTCTAAGACTTTTTGTCAACAAGAATATCTCTTTTGTTCTTTATCTTTAACACAAACATGACGTATTTATATCAAAATCCTACTCAAAAACTGTGCTAATCAAAATCTGAACTTATTAGGCTTGGGACATTGATTAAGAAGATAATCCAACATATAACCAAAATGCAATCCACTTATTTGGATAAGCATGGGTGAAACTACAACCCTAAGCGATGAGACTCCGCAACGCCTTGTCCCGCCGCTGCCCCCGCCGCCCCTGTCTGGCAGGTGAAGCTGAGTTCCAGTTCACCTTCCAGTTCAACGCTATGGAGTTTTACTCCGTCAAATTGGGTCAGCAATTACGGCGGCCACTGCTGTTATCGAACTATTCAGCGTCGCATCTCCGTTCTGGGTTCTTGTTAGGGCCGACCAAAAAGATGGTTATGACCATGCCCACTGGTTGAAGACCATTCCCCAGACACCAGTGAAGAGGTGGTTCGCATTTCCGGCATCATTCCAAAGCTGCACCCCCTACCAGATCTGGAGCGACCTTGTGAGGGTGTTTGAAGGTGTTGGTATTTGTTCTTAAGTTTAGAATGCCTTTTGACATTTTAGGTACCCGATTACATAATTAAATTACGAATTCTCATTTGGCCTAGTGCAAATGAACATTGTGCATATGGTATCCAAAATCATGTGCGGGAAATGCTATCCAGTCAAATCTTTTTGTAATTTTTATGACATGATCTAACCAGATCCTTAGATCCAATTTCAAGACTATTTTTTTCAATTAAAAAAAAGCACGACTGAAACTACAATATAATTTTGAAGCAATAAAATCTAGTTTAAAACTTCTTGTTAATTACTCTCTACTATCTTTTTTTTTTCATAATTTATTATTGAATTCCAGAATCACCCATGAATATCTTATCATTCAATACACTAATTAAAAAGATGTTTGATCTTTATCTTCAATCATTTCAACTTTTTAGACATACAAATAAGAATGAAATAAAGAGGACAAAAATAAGAGGTAAGTTTCATTACTAAAATGAGGCCAATTAGTTGACATATAACGTACTTTCATCACAGCTGCATTCAATAGAACTTCTTGCTCATAATCATCCAGTGTAAGTGGATCATTTGTTTTCTTGAATTTCTTCGATTGTTGGAATTTATTTCTTTATCTCCACAAGTAAAATCTAATTTTACGAAAATATAGCTATAGAATTACATAAAGAATCTTATAAAATTGAGAAGGAAATATTGCTTACGTGAAACTTTTTTGTGGATTAATGAATGAGAAAGTGTCGATAGATGGTTGGACCACAGAAACATTTATGTCATCTAAGTTGCTCCCAAAATCAACTACCAGGCTTCAATTTCGACTTCATCCAAGCCTATATCAATACTTGTATTAGGATGCACGTATGGACAAACAACTTCAGATACTTCTTTTTCTTGACTTTGAGTTTCTTGGGACTCTTTCATAGTAATACAACTTCTTTTATTGTGGTCATGCATTCCACAACTTCTTATTTTTTTTAATAAGAACCTGAGAAATTTATAGATAACCAGAAATATTTTTCAGGGCAGTGCTTAAGACTTACCATGTATAAGAGATTGTCAAAAAGACGGAGATGGAGATTTAAATACCAGTAAATATACTGATACTTTCAAAAGAGACCTAATTGGACCTATACAAAATTATGTCTAATGTCTGATAATTTCCGGACTTTTCAGAACTATTTTTCTAGTAACTCAATAAAGAAGAATAAATAATTTACTAGCCGGACCTTTTCAGTCTCTGTGTGCCATTTTCTCTATAATTCTCTCCGTGTAACCTTTTTTCTTTTTATTTTTTGGTGGCCTTCCAGAATCCTTACCATATACTGGTGGAAGAGGTATCAATTCAGGTACCTTATCCCATTAGCTTTTATCTCTCATACGCATAGTGCACGGTTAATAGCATCTCTGAGAAGCCTCCACACTATAAAATCATTTGTAAAGTCCATTAGATCATCATCTCCTCTGGTCCAAATCGTCCTTTAAGTCAACAACTAATATTTCATTTGAATGTTCAACCTCAAAATAGTCTTCATTTGCTCCATAAGCATTGCAATATGAAGCAGTCTTGTAACTGTTTTGCACACTCTTGAATATCCTCGGACACACTCCTCTACCTTCACAAAATCTGTTTGCCCTTTCCCTGTTCTCTACATTCCTTTCCATTATTATGTGTCGGAGATCCTTCAACATATTTAATAATGGATTCACTCTTGCTTTTCTGATTATGAAATTTCATGACTCATAGTGGTTATTTAATTGGATATCACACTTGGGCAATGTCTTGAAATAAGCTCTACTCCATTCAGATGGATGTTTGTCAACAAACCAAGCTGCTACTTTAGCACTAAGAACACTTAGGTCGTTTATTTTTCTCTTGTACTGCATGGGAGTTGTTGATTTTGCAGCTTGCCATGTAAGTTGCCTAAAAGTATCTCTTCGAAATCTAATGTCAACAAAATTGCTATACATGTATTTGACACAAAATGTATGCTCAACACCAGATAATATTTCCTTACAAGCTTCAAGGAGACCTTTATGTTTGTCACTCATTGAGGTCCACTCATTATATCTCTAAATTTTTAGATTTTTCCTCAAAAGTTTTAGAAACCATTCCCAGGACTTGTTATTCTCATCCTCGCAGACATTCCAAGCTATGGCATACAACCCATTGTTAAGGTCACAACCCACACTCTTGAGCATCACACCTCCTATTAAACCCTTTAGAAATGTACCATCTTGCCATATCACTGGCGTACTTGATGCCAAAACCCCTTCGCTGAGAGCAGCAAAACACATGTATAATCTTTAAAATCTAGGTTGCCTTGTGATGGGATCCAAAAATTATAGAACCATTTGCATATCTATGGTTGTAGAAAGGTTACTCCTTTCAACCTCTCCTAAGTAATCTCTCAGTTTATGGTACTGATCATCTATGGAACCATATGCCATCTTGAATGCTACCCTTCTTTCCCTATATGCTTGAGTCTTTGAGAGTGAAAATATGAACCTCTTTTTTGACAACTTCCTAATGTACTTATGTTAGGATTCTCTTTCACCCAGGTCCGCACAGCTTTTTTTTAGCTAAAATAGACTTAACACTAAACTTAAACTTGCACTTATGCTTAGGCACTTATGTTGTCACTGTTGGGGATCCAAAAGCATTACTTACAAATATCTTTCAATCGCAAACCTCGGTTTTTTTTTGGATATAGTCCTTTTGCATATGACTTTAATCTTAAGCTTGTCATTCTTTTTGAAATGCCATCTCCTACCTCTTCAGATGTTACACTATGTTATTGCATCTCTGCATTCCACAAGACTACTAAAACTCAATCTACATTGAAGTGGTGTGTTCAGGATGTCCTGATTATAAATCACCTTGTCATCTGAGTCATGTAAACTTTCAAATTCTTCCTCAAATGTTTTTTATTTTTTACATTATTGATTATTCTTGAACAACCCGCTACATCTCCTGAATTTACCTATGTTGTTTTAACACCTTGATAACCATTGTCTTCGTAGTTAACTTCATCATCCTTTGGATCATAAGAGTCTTTGTCACTCCAATCTCTATCATTGTTGCCAGTACCATCTTCAACTTCCTCATCTTTATCTTCTACATCTTCATCTTTCTTATTTGTATATTATTTCCATTATCATCATTGTTGTTATCACCAACATTTTTAGATGATTCATGAGAAGTTCGAATTTCATATAGCATTAGAATTGTGTCCACCCATAATGCATCACTACATAGTTCTTGCAATTTTGCATCATTTGTGACTTCTTCTAAATCATGTTTTTCTTCATTTATTGAGAAAAATTAGTGACACCACAATTTTTGGATGTAAAACAACACATGGAGTGGAGGTACTTAACCTTAAATCCACCAGTAGCTAATCATATATGCTCACATCCACACGAACAAAATGCGGATATGGGTCATTTTATAGCTCGCGTTATAAAAAAATTGGAGTGAGATATGCGAGTTCTCTTAAGTTATTATATGTTGAACCCGCGTTCACCATATTTAGTGCATGGGTTATGTGGGAACACACACTTATATAATTAATCATCCAATATGTTAATTATGGAAATAATAGTAACATATTTTATAGACGTAATATTTTTTGAAAATTGGGTTTCAAAATGCAAAATAAAACTATTGATTATTCAAATCCTAAAAGGAGTCAGATTCATACTAAAATGATATCTCTCATATTGTTTTCTAATTAAAATAAAATTGTAACCATCCTATTGATTTTCATCGGAGCTCTCGCCGCATAGCCCATCGAGTAAGCTGTCTGGAAACTTTCAATTAAGTTTGTCGAGGTTGTTTATTGAGAATAGGTAATAATCCTTACAAATATTATATACGAAGATGGAAAAACATTATTCTTGTATGCAATATACTTACACAAAGTTGGGGTTGTAACATTAATATGTTTGTTTTGTTTGGTAAAAAAAGTTTCAACAATCAGTGACTACATCAAAATATGGCTAGAGCGATGGATATAGATGGGAAAAAGGGGGCTGGAGCAGATGACTTCACCAGAGGAAAATTGACCGAAGAAGAAAAGTTACATGGCAAAAAAGAAGCTGAGAAAGGGTAATTGATTTTTTAAAAGTATAATTTGTTAAATTTAATGTTATTCGTATTACAACAATGTTACATGAACAAAAATTGTTATCCAAAGAATTATAAAAATGAAAGATTTGTATAGATTTCTGACATGTGATTGAAGTTCTCCGTCATTGCAAACTATCCATAATCAGTGAATGTTTTGATTGTATGTTTGAAAGAATTTGTGATAAAGGATAAAAAAAAAAGAGACGATCGTATAAAAGAGTGAAAGTTAGGAAAATTTTAATTTCATGGGTATTTTAGTATTTTTTTATAAACTACGCAAAGTAAGATTAAGTTACTTTAGCAATTTTATTTTATTTTTTAAAAAAAACATCTTTCATCTACGAGTAGCCCTATCCCATTATGTGAAGGTATCATGTTTATTGTCCTGTTTTGATTTTGACGTTGAAATTAATTTTCACTAGAAATGAAAATCTAAACCAAATAATTACTTCGAAATCGAAGGAGTGCTAAATACTAAATAGGATCAAATATTGTCTCTTTCCGGTATAAGTTTTCACCATCTTAGCAAACCTGGTTGATCAAAACTTAACATTATTTGTACCGAAATTGGCATAAAAGTGTAGTATAAGTCATATTAGACTTTCATATTTCAACTAATTATATTGATTTGAGAGGAAGCGAAATATTCATTTCCATTCCTAAGTAGATTGTCTTTTATGTTATATCAATATTTTCGTTGTGATAATTTTAATTAACAAGTATTTTGAGAAGGGAATAATAAAAAATATTAACAAAGAAATTATTAAAGAAAAAAGAAATTACTTAATAAAATTGGTCTCAGTTCGTCTTGTCCGAGCATTCATAGACGTTAGCTAGTCGGGATTTTAGAACATGCGAATAGCTAATTAGGCACAAAGAGGATCTGACCTAAAATTAGGCACATTTCTAAAAGATAGAACAACGACACGGAAACATTTATATTGCAAATTTCGCAATACCCTTAACCACTTTGCGCTTACTCCATTTGGAACACTTCATTATATACATACTAAATTCCTCTTCTTTTTTTTTTTCTCTCAAAACACCATTCCGCCACCTACTGACGCGGATTGGTTCCAATGGAATGTGTTGACGAAAAAATAAAATTTTTTTTTACTCACAAAAACGAAAAAATAAACTAAAGTTGATGATAGTGTGAAGAAGTATGAAAATAATCAAAATATAGCACAATCGACTTTAATGGCTCATTCCTCGTATATATATATATATATATTTTTTTTTTTTTTTTTTCTTTTGAATCCCAAGCATTACAAATTTACAATTCTGTTTACATATACTAGATAAAGTTTTTCTCATAATTTTTAATTTTGACACCATTGGTGCTACACAATAATGAGTCAATAAGTATTTATTAAAAAAAAATAAGAAAAAATGGATAGGAAGTCAAATTAAGTAAACGTAGACGTAATTAAATTAAAACCTTAAAACCTCATAAGAGGATGTTTCTCACTATAAAGCAACGCTTGTGCTATATCTTTCCACGTCATATGTTTATAAGCAACGATTTTGAGGAACACATGTTTTTAAAAAAATCAACTACCAGGCTTCAATTTCGATTTCATGCAAGCCCAGACCAATACTTGTATTAGGATGCATATATGGACAAACAACTTCATATATTTCCTTTTGTTGACTTTTAGTTTCTTGGGACTCTTTCATAGTAATACAACTTCTTTTATTGTGGTCATACACTCCACAAGAAGAACAAGGAATTTAGTGGCCGGATCTTTTCAGGTTCTGTGTGCCATTTTTCACTATAATTCTCTCCATGTAACCATTTTTCTTTTTATTTTTTGGTGGCCTTCCAGAACCTTTACCATATACTGGTGGAAGAGGTATCGATCCATGTTAGGTATGCCCAAGGTTCCGGTTCAAACTAGAACCGAACCGGAATCAAACCAGATCATAAGGTTTTGGTTCTTGAACCGTTTTTGAAAGTTCTAAAGCCGTAACCGAACCTTGTATTGATGGTGCGGTTAAGGTTCTTTTCATTTTAAAATCGTGAACCAGCGGTTCTAACCGGCGATTATAACCGTCAGTTTTGAACCGTATAAATCGTTGGTTCAATTGCCGGTTACATCGTATTCCAATGATTCCATCATTGTTTACTTACAAAAATTAAGTTTCAACCGTCTCTCTCACCACCTTCTTTCCACCACTACAAATAAACAGTTCATCTTTACTACTACTTCATCATTCATAGGTCGTCATCTCATACTATTATCGATATAAAACAACTCAGAAAAGGAAAACCTCAATTACAGTCTAAAGGTCCAAGAAATAATAAATATTACACATTTTATACCAGGTACTCTCCCTTATTTTACACATTTTACAGATGATACACATATTTTCAATATAGTTCTCTCTCTCAAACCATGCACTAACTTAAGTATCAGAGTGCTAATTTCTTTTTGTAGGTTTTATGTATTATTTTATCTTAAATCATCAGCAACTTGAGTTCTGAAAATTTTTGTGAATTTCGACTTCAACGATAACTTTTTAGTCTCTTTTAGCATAGGTACTTTTTAAAGTATGACAGAAATTATGTCTTTATTCATGTATAATACTTGTAACTATTGCTTATTGGTTTAGCTAAGTCTCAAACACTGTCTATTTATTATTATATTTTATATATTTAAAATTTGCGGTACACGTCAATAATGGTCCTTTTTAATATATATATATATATAACAATCATTTTTCTTACTCCACATTCGATATCACTTTATTTTTAAAAAAAAACCATTAAACAAAAATATTTGATTAAAAAATATTGTAACCAAAACAGTAACAACTTGAAACCAAAGCTAAAAGCATAAAATAACCAGAATCAACAGTTCTAGGACCGTAACCGGAACCATCGTATAACAGGACGGTTCTGGTTTAGTTTTGTTAAACTAGAACGGACGGTTCTAGAACCGGAACCGGCGGTTCTTGAACCGTAAGCGTGCCTAATCCAGCTACCTTATCCATTCGCTTTTATCTCTCATAGACATAGTGCACGGTTGATAGCATCTCTGAGAAGCCTCCACACTATAACGTCATCAATAAAGTCCATTAGATCTTCATCTTCTCTAGTTCAAATTGCAGCAATAGCATGAGGACAAGGCACTCCACTTAATTGAAATTTTCTGTAAGAACAAGTTTTCTCCTTTAAGTCAACAGCAAATATTTCATTTGAATGTTCAACCTCAAAATGGTCTTCATTTGCTCCATAAGGATTGCAATCTGAAGCTGTCTTGTAACTGTTTTGCATCCTCCTGAACATTCTCGGACACACTCCCCTACCTTTATATCTATTTTTTGTCCTTTCCCTGTTCCCTATATTCCTTTCCATTATTATGTGTCGGAGATTCTTCAACATATTTAATAATGGATTCACTCTTATATTTCCGATCATGGAATTGCATGACTCACAGTGGTTATTTAATAGGATATCACACTTGGGCAATGTTTTGAAATAAGCTCTACTCCATTCAGATGGATGTTTGTTTACAAACCAAGCTGCTACTTTAGCACTAAGAATACTTAGGTCGTCCATTTTTCTCTTGTACTGTATGGGAGTTGTTGATTTTGCAACTTGCCATATAAGTTGCCTAAAAGTATCTCTCCGAAATCTAATGTCAACAAAATGACTATACATGTTTTTGACACAAAATCTATGCTCAGTACCATAAAATTTTTCCTTGCAGTTCCAGATATTCACACCGGTTCACCCAACTGGGATGGGTTTTGATTTTTTGGGACCAAGGCCAACTGCAGTGTTCTTGAATGCTTTGGCAATTACTAGGATTAATGAATTAATGTGAAGGGCTTGGTGGCTGATATACAGGCATATATCAGAAATGTGCCGTTGGAGCTTTATCGAAGCCGGGCCCTAGGTGATAGGACCGGGCCTCTGGGTTAACCGGGGAAAAAGTATCTGGGAAGTTGGGTACCAACGACGGGGTTTCAGCATCGCGAACGTTGCGTTGCTTAGCCAAAATGGAGGAATAATCTCCTGCAGCGGCCATTGACGGTACTGAGGTTTCTGAGCAAAAGGAAGGCAAAAGAGGGTTATGCGGAGAAGGAAGACTGGCAAAAATCAATGAAGTGGGTTATGTGGGTCGATGATACCCAATAAGAAATATTAATAGTGCCTCGGTGGGAGTGTTAACATATTGGTATCTTCCCCAATTTGTTGAGGATTTGGATAGCATTTAAATCCCACTTTTTTTGGGATTGGGATATCAGCCATTAATGGGAATATGCATTTTAACAAGGGAAGGACACTGTATTTGAAGTTTGCCCGGGAAGATTAGAAAAATTGTTCAGAACAATTCATAACTTTTCTCGGGGGGCATTATGTTGGGCCAATTTTCCGCGATCAGACGTGAGGAAAGGTTGGGTTGCATTAGAATGCGAGAGTGGGCCGCGAAAGAGGCTTTACGGCGACGAAAGCCTAGGTAAAGGAGGAAAGACTAATTAGTTTTGAAGAAGGATTCTGAACCGACTAGGATTTTGAAGACTATTTAAGAAGATCAGCGCTAGGAGAAAGGACACAATCAATTCAGTATCAAATTGCTTATTTTAAATTTTTTGTCTATTTTCTTTCTGATTTATTTTCTAAAATTAGGATTCGTCGAGAACTCCTTGTATTAGGCCGATTATCGGCAGCCGCACTTGTTTCTCAAAGATTTTAATAAAATCTGGCCTATGACCGATTTTTATTTCTATACTCCATATTTTACTTGAATTTTGGCACAGATAGGATGATGGAGACCATCGAGCTAACACTAATGAAGAGGGACATGTTGTTGCCAATAATGGAGAGGACGAGCAAGTTGAGGTCATGAATGCTAATGGAGGATCTAAAGATGCTGCTTTAAAGAATAATCCTTACATCCATGATCCACTCTCAAACATTGTTGGACCAATGACTCGTGCTAGACAGAAGAGGATGGATGAATCACTTAATAGTCTAATTACTACTACATGGGCTAAGGAGGAAATTAAGCTTGAAGATTACAAGCCCAAGACTATTAATTTGTTGCAAGTGACACCAAATGGACTTGGCCCATTTGGAGAGAAGGAATCTTGGCCCTCAATCCAAGGAGACACTGCCGTCCACACTCCCTATGGAGGTCAAATGGATCCCTAAAGTTTAGGGATGAGATCATTCAAATTTTATCTCTTTGAAAGATAAGACTTTATCTCTTTAAAGGATAATATTTGGGATGATTCCTTTTATCTTATTGCTTTTCGAGTTTTCCTATAATAAGGAGTCATCTTATTGATGTCTACTCAACCATTGGATGAAGACTACATCAAGATGGATAGCTAAGATCACTCTACAAAGAAGATGATGATAGAGTTTTAACTCAAGGGAGATTCTATCCATAGGAATCTTTTTATGAGATTATCTCTTTGTATTTTGAGTTTTAATTAATTCGTACATAGTCTTAAATGTCTTAAGACTAGTAAAAGTGTCTAGATTCGTTATCTTATCACTTAAGATAACTAGGAGTCTTTAGAGTTCGATTTGATTTCAAATTCTTAGAGATAAGAATAGAGATGGAGAGTTGTGTTCTTCCTCTACTTCTTGGGAAGAAAATTCGGCCACCCCCTCTATAAATAGGACCGAATTTCTCTTGTCCAACACACATGGTGTCATTGATATTTTCCTTAGTGAAATCAAATTGGTTAGGATTTTATTCCTTTCGTGGAGTTCTTGTGAGGACTTCTTTGTTTAGTTGTTACATATGTGTTGTGACAATTATTAGACTTATCTATCTTGTTTAGTTCACTTGATAGTGGCGTCTTTGGCATTGGATCTTTCGAATTTTGGTTCTTAAGCTCATAGATCTCGTATCTATTGGGTTTTCCTACACAAATTTCCAAGGGGTCTCTGCTTGGTTAGAAATAGCTCTCTTAATTCTTGATTTGGGTTGTTCTACCATTGAACTCGTGAATTGATCCACGTGAGATCAAATATCTTTTCTTGGTTTGTTTTTTGTGTGTTTTTGTGTCATTACATCCGAATTCTCCAAATTCCGCTGCCTACAAATCTCTGTCTTTCCGAGTTAACAAAGTTGATCTTTACTTAAGATTGGTTTTGTCACAGATTGCTATCATAGGAGGAACAACGCACAATCGTTTGAGATATTATGCATAATTCTCCTATGGCAAAAATTGTGTGAACAAGTTCAAACACACAAAAATTAAGATCATTTTTTAAGCTACTTTGCCCAAAAAAATTCTTTGTTAGAGAGAGAGCGCTTTGCACTTGGAAAAATGGACTATGTGGCCAAATTTCTTTATGTGATCATGATTAGGCCACTAGGGATTGATCCATGCTATGATGACCACTATATTAATGTGATCATATTGGTGGAATTGATAGCTTAGGAGCTTAAAGATGATGGAAGATTGAAGCTGAAACTACAAAGTAAAGAAACTCTAGCAAGGCTCTGTCGACCTCTCTGTCGATGTATTTCCATCGACGACATAGTCGATGAAAGAATTTTCAGTTTTTTTTAATAGTTTTAATATTTTCTGGAATTTTTCTAATTTCATTATTTTTCCCATTTTTGTAACTCATGGCCGACCCTAAAACACTCTATTTAAGAGAAATTTGGCCTCCATTGTAAAGAAGACTTTTTGATAAATTTTAAACATGAAAAACAAGAGAGGATCTCTTTCTTCTTAATCCTTTAGGGTTAATTTGGCTCGTGCGAACCTATGGAGTTGCACTTGTAACAATCGTGCCGTTGAGTCCAGTGTTTTCAATTGGTGGAGATTTGTTAGCCATTTCATAGAGCTTTATCAAGAGGTTTTCATCGCAAGTTTTAGGGCGAGGATTGTTTAGGGGGTATCTAGCTAGTTTCTAGCCATAACACTTTCTTCATTTCTAATCTATCCATTCTTTTTTTTCGAACTTTTTGTGGGCTCGAATCCTTTTTGCAAGAGATCCAAGTTTTGCGATTGCTTCCGCATCCTTCAGGTAATTTTTCATATCATTTCTTCAACCTTAAGAATTACAAGTTAGCCCATAACGTTTTGAGAGACTTGGCTTAAGCGATGCTAAAACGCTAAATCTTTTTTTTTTTTTTTGGTAACGCCAAAACTTCACCAGAGATGGGTAAACCCACGCCCACTGCATTAGCTTGCAAACTACAGTGAGAGGTTGTTATGCCCGCCAAATTCTGGAAGTCGGTGGAGTTTGGATTCGGCTTTGGCGCAACGCGGAAGCAACAGTAGTATTTACTATTTTCATGCATAGACGGGTCGGGGCAACGGGTTGCACGTGATCCGCTTTGTTCATTTTGTCTTTTAGCTATAAATATCTAAGTAAAAGTTTTCTAGATCATTATTAATAAGTCATAAGAATTGTGTGAGTTGTTTTTCTCAGTTTATTTCCGGAGATAGCTCCGATGTGTACTCTTTGGCTTATACGACGTCATTCCGGCGCCGGTGAGGTTCCATTTCCGTCAATAAAATAATTTTTCTAGTTCAAAGCTTAACATTTGATATCCAGAGCTTGTAATTCCTTGGCCTGTTTGGAATTATGGCGTCCAAACGCGTGCAAAATCAGAATCAGGTGGATTCCGGTGATCAGGCATCAGTCGCTATGATGCTTGAGTAGATTAAAGATCTCAGTGCACAGATGCAGAAAATGAGAAGTAATTTTACCCAGTCTTAGACAGATCGATAGGAAGCTTGGCAAAAGGTTGGAGACGGTGGAGGCTATGGTTGCGGGGATTGAAAGATCAAAGGTGCCTCTCCAAGTTTTTGCGACTTATGTGGGTAAGAATACTGTTAATCATTCAACTCCTTCGATTTCTTGTGTTAAATTGGATAAAGAGCGGAGAATTGAGTGAATTGTGGTCCTAATTTTGTTCAAAGAACTAGAGTTGAAGAGTTTGGGGATAACATTGTGGTTGGGGACATAAGGCAGCATAACAAGTGGAAACCTAAGCCTAAGCTTGAATTGCCTGTTTTCTGTGGGGAAAATACCAGAAGTTTGTTAAAGAAATGCAATAAGTACTTTTGTATGCATGAAATGAGCTTAGATGAGCAATTGAATTCCGTGGAGTTTTATTTGGATGGAGTTGCAGATATTTGGTATTAAGGTTTCAAATCAGTTTATCCTTATGCTGATTGGAATTTGTTTGAAACTGAATTAGTCAAAAGGTTTAAGGATCAGTGTGAGGATACAATTGAGGAATTCAACAAGTTTAGTCAGAAAGGAACAGTGAGAGAGTACTATGACAGATTTGAGGAATTGAAATCTAAAGTACTGTGTGTTGATCCAAGGTTGAGTGAAACTTATTTCATATCCAGCTTCATCAGTGGATTGAAGGAGTATAAGCCATTTGTGAGGTTTGCTGAACCTAAATCAGTGTAAAGAGCTTTTGAAGCAGCAAGAACTCAAGAATCTACTCATTCCTTGGTTCCTAAACCTAAGGTTTTTACTTCCCCAGTAAGTAGAACTTCCAATGCTTGTTGCAAAGTAGCTGCTCAAGGGGTGAAGAAGAATGATAGACTCATTTTTAAGAGGTTGTCACCAGAGGAAAAGGAGTACAGAACAGTAAAAAAATCTCTGCTGGAAATGTAATGGTGCATGGGGTCCTGGTCATGTTTGTAAAATGGAACATGTTAACTTGCTTATTGTTGATGATGATGTTGACTTAGAGCAGGTCAATTGGTTAAGTGAAGAGTTAGAATCTGTTCATGAAATGCAAGTACAGGCCATTTATCGCTGGGATCAATGTATGGCAGTGAATGGTGAAGGGGAGAAAGAACCAAGGAGACTAATAGTGGTGATGGCATACATCAATGATGAGTTTATTAAGATTTTAATTGATAATGGGGCAGTAAGAAGTTTTGTGGACAATTCATTAGCACAGAAGCTTGGTTTGGTGAGGAAAGTGATTAAACCTTATTATCTTAAAGTGGCTGATGGTCATCAAATTAGGAACAACTTGATCTACCAGCAGCTAAGTGGTCTATACAGAAGCATCATTTTCAATTTGACTTTAGAATTGTGGATCTCAGTCATTGGGGAATGATCCTTGGGACTGATTGGGTGTCTCACTTTAGTCTCATACTTTTTGACTATGACAGGTGTTGTATTGAGATGTCATGGCAAGGGAGAAGATTTATGATCCAGGGGCATTCTTTGACAGCTGAAGAAGAAATACAAGGAATCCTTAGACAAGCTCAACCAAAGAGAAAAGGGGGAGAAATACAGTTCACATTTTTTGATACAAGGTTGAAATGGTGTGAAGATGAGACTAACAGGAAAAAGGGAATGAATGCTCCAACTGTTGCATCTTTGAATTGCCTAGAGGAGAAAGAAATTCCTGTGGAGATACAAGTCACTTTGGAAAAATACAAACAAGTGTTTAATGAGCCAACCACTTTACCACCAGAAAGGTCTGTGGATCACTAGATCATATTGAAAGCTGGAACTGAACCCTTTAAGTTGAGACCTTATAGGTATTCCCATGCCCACAAAAATGAGATTGAAGCTCAGGTGGATGATTTGTTAAAAAAGGGTACTGCTAGAGAGAGTGACAGTCCTTATGCATCTCCTGTTTTATTGACTAAGAAAAAGGATGGCAGTTGAAGAATGTGCACTGATTACAAGCACCTAAATGAGCTCACTGTTAAGAACTGGTATCCCATTCCTGTGATTGAAGAACTTCTTGATGAGTTATGTGGTTCCCACTATTTTTCCAAAATAGATCTGAGATCAGGATACCACCAAATAAGAGTCTGTAAAGAAGATATACCAAAAACAGCCTTTCAAACTCACCATGGACATTATGAGTTCCTTGTAATGCCTTTTGGGCTTACTAATGCTCCAGCAACTTTTTAGAACCTCATGAACAAGGTTTTCAAGGATTACATCAGGAAATTTGTGCTAGTCTTCTTTGATGACATTTTAATTTACAGTATCACATTGCAAGACCACGTGGTTCAGGTTGAGAAAGTGCTACAGACTCTGGTGGATAATCAACTCTTTGCTAAGAGATCTAAATGCTCTTTTGCACAAGAATCCATGTAGTACCTTGGCCATGTGATTTCAGCAGAAGGAGTTCATATGGATCCCTCTAAGGTTCAAGGAATTGTGGAATGGCCTATTCCTCAAACTGTCAAGGAATTGAGGGGATTTTTTGGTTTGGCAGGTTATTACAGAAGATTCATAAAAGGGTTTGGATTGTTGAGTAAACCTCTCACTTGTTTACTAAGGAAAGGGGAGTTCAAGAGGAATAAGCAAGCAACTAAGTCCTTTCAACAGTTGAAACGGGCTCTCACTTCTGCACATGTTTTAAAGCTTCCTGATTTCACACAAGCTTTTGTGGTGGAAACTGATGCTTGTGGTGAATGTATGGATGTTGTACTAATGCAGCAAGGTCAACCTATTGCTTATCTTAGCAAGGCTTTTTGTGAGAAGAACAAGGCTCTATCTACTTATGAAAAGGAGTTGTTGGCATTAGTAATGGCTATTACTAAGTGGAGACATTAGTTACAAGGTAATCATTTCATTATAAAGACTGACCATCAAGCTCTTAAATACTTGTTGGAACAAAAAATTACTACTCCTTTACAGCAGAAATGGTTAATGAAATTGTTGGGATTGGATTATGAAATTCAATATAAGAAAGGAAAAGATAATGTGGCAACTGATGCACTTTCCAAGAGTGTTGGTCCTGTGGATGATCAGTTATGTATTGTAAACTGTTCAACCAATTTGGTTACAACAGTTAGCTAGCAGTTACAGGGGTGATGAAGAATCACAAAAGATGATACTGGCTGCTATGCTAATAACCCTCAATGGCAGTATGTTGGGGGATTGTTGAAGGTGGATGGTAAGATTTATGTGGGAAGTCGTGGTGTCATCAGGAAATTGTTGCTTGAATCTTTTCATTCTTCTTCTTTGGGAGGTCATTCAGGTCAGAAAACTACTTACCAAAGAATGAAAAGTCTGTTTAAGTGGGTAACATGAAGCAGGATGTGGAGCAATTTGTGAGAAGCTGTTCTATATCTTAGGCTAGCAAAGTGGAACATGTCCATTCCCCTGGGTTGTTGCAACCATTACCTATTCCACAGAAAGCTCGGCAAGGTATTTCTATGGATTTCATTAAGAAATTACTTCTATCCCTTGAAGGATTTGATTGCTTGTTGGTGGTTATTGACAGACTTACTAAATATGGTCATTTTATACCATTGAGACATCCTTTTACTGCAATAGAGGTGGCTGATAAGTTCTTGAAAGAAGTGTATAGATTGCATGGATTACCATAGTCAATTGTGACTGACAGAGATAAGATTTTCACCAATCATTTTTGGCAAACTCTCTTCAAGGTTATGGGAGTTAAATTGAGTTCGAGCACTGCATATCACTCACAAACTGATGGCCAAACTGAAAGATTAAATCAGTGTATAGAAAGCTTTTTGAGGTGCTACTATCATTCATCTCCTGATACATGGTCACAGTGGATTGCTTTAGTTGAATGGTGGTATAACACAACCTTTCGTTCCAGTGCTGAAATGACTACTTATCAGGCACTGTATGGTTTTCAACTTGCTAGTATTCCTTTGGGGACTTACAATGATGCTATCATTCCAGCAGCTACATATATGCTTCAACAGCAACAGGTGATCATGCAGAAGTTGAAGGATAGCTTGGTTAAGGCTCAAGAGAAAATGAAATGGTATGCTGATCAACTGAAGACAGAAAGGAGTTTTCAGGCGGGAGAAATGGTTTACCTGAGACAACAGCCATACAGGCAACAAACTTTGGTTTCTAAAAGTTGCTTGAAGTTTATGTTCACATATTTTGGTCCTTTTAAGGTCCTAGAAAGAATTGGAAGTGTGTCATACAAGTTGGAACTTCCTCCTGGTTCTAAGGCTCATCCAGTTTTTCATGTATCTTTGTTGAAGAAACGCCATGGACCAGCTCCTTCTTCTATTATCATGTTACCAGATATGGATGATCCGCAATCATGCATTAGAGCCTGAACAAGTGCTGCAAAGGAGGTTCATTTGGAGGGGTGGACAGCAAGTGAATCAGTGGTTGATCAAGTGGAAAGGGTTGGATGTAGAAGATGCTTCCTGGGAAGATTGTAGCTTCATCAAAGGCCAATTTCCAAGATTCCAAACTTGAGGTCAAGTGTTGTTTTAGGAGGAGGGAATGTTATGCCTGCCAAATTCTGGAAGTTGGTGGAGTTTGAATTTGGCTTTGGCGCAGCGCGGGAAGCAACAACAACATTTACTATTTTCATGCACAAATGGGTCGGGCCAACGGGTTACACGTGATCCGCTTTGTTCATTTTGTCTTTTAGCTATAAATATCTAAGTAAGATTGTTCTAGATCATTATTGATAAGTCATAAGAATTGTGTGAGTTGTTTTTCTCAGTTTATTTCTGGAGATAGATACGATTTGTACTCTTTGGTTGATCTGACGTCATTCCGGCGCCAGTAAGGTTCCATTTCCATCAATAAAATTATCATTTCCAGTTCAGAGCTTAACAAAGATAAACCACTCTAGGCAAACACGGAGTGACAAGTTCGAGTGCAAAATCGGGAGTTTATTAAAGAAAACGCTAAATCTACTACCACTTAAATTAAAGAAAATTTTAAACAGATATTGTTAATTTCTAACAGTTTTAAAATCTAATTATGTATAGAAAGGTTACCAGTGGTATTTCATGATTGGCGACATGATTCTCATGCACCAAAACACAAAAAGAAAAGACAAAGATTTATTCTTTCTTGGTTCTAATCAGATCTTCAAAGATTAAAGGGAAAATTTGGCTAAAGGGCAGTAGAAGAACTCGAATTAGTAAAAGAGATATGACTTTAAAATATTTTTTATGAAGGGCGGTAAATTATTTGTTAGAAATTATAAAATAAAAAATATTTTGAATTGACGGTATTACCCTTATATTTTCTTACACAAAAAATCATAAAATTAAAAAAAAAAAAAAAACAATAGGAAATGAAAATCTGGACCAAATTTAAGTCCCAACTGATTCAAACAATAAAAGAAAAGAAAGTTTGGTCAATCTTCACGATCATCATCTCTGCTCCCCATTTCTCCTTATCGAAACACCACAGCCAACCTTTCCTTCTCCTCACTTCCTTCTGCAACGATCACCACCACCATCAATTTCCACCTTCCTTTCCCCCTTTTTTAATTTCTTTCCAACCATAAGTAACGGTCACCTTGAAGTTTGATCGATCGAAGAAAATCAAACCACAAGGAGCTTGCTGGAAAGGTAATGGTAAGAGGGGTAGCTCGAAAGTAAAGAAAAAGGGGGTAATTGGAATTTTGGATAATTCGGGCATATGATATTATCTTCGATAAAGCAATAGAAAGAGCTTGAAGAAGCTGAGCCAAGGAAGTCAATTAAATTGGGTGTAGAACAAGAGTTAAGGGAATGGAGGGATAAGTCGAGAAAGAAAGCTGCTGCAGAGTCAGTTCCGGATTGTCAAGAAGTTAAGAGCTTGGACCACTCAACTGATGTTGCTGGGATGCATCAAAGGATGAGACTAAAGGCATACATGAACCAAACCATGAAGTATACTAGCAACACAGAAAGTGAATCTTCTCCTAAAGCTGAAGTCGAAGTTACGAAAAAAAAGAAGAAATCAATCTTCCCAGGCATCTTTATGATTTTGGTAAGGAAAAAGTCACAAGCTAAGCATGTATGAGCTCTACATATCTAAATTATGATTATTGTTGTAATCATTCTTCTTTCCATTTGTGGATACATCTTTTTTTACGTTCAGGAATAGTGATTTTAAACAGAATCCCCATTTATACATTTTGAGTATTTTCATTTTTTTTTCAAAAATTACAATACACAACAAGAAGGGCATGGGTTTAGAAATTCAGAAAGTTTCTCCCAAATACTTCAAAAGTTCTCTTCAAAAAAATCGAAGTTGCACAAGAAAACAAATCATCATCATCGTCAAATCAAAGTTGCACAAGAAAAATAAATCATCGTCATCATCATCATAATAATTAGCATTCAATTTTTTTTTCTCGAACACTTTTGTCCCAAACACTTTTATGCAGGATTCCATGCATTTATCCGAAAAGTTGAAAACTATTATGTTCATTTCATTGCAAAATTCTAATAAATTGCACCTATCTATACATGATTTTCAACTCATAAACAGGCGGAACAAAAATGTAATAGAAAAATGAGAGTTCACTTTCGTCGACTGTTGGTTTTTGGTTCTTGGAATCAGGAAAAAAAAACAAGAATTTCGCAGTTGGATAGTGTCAATAGGGGGCTGGGCTCTCAATTCTTGATGCTCTAATTCACAAGTGGTGCCTGTAACTGTTCCAATTTGAGTGCAACTTCTCGATTTGCTATTTCTAATGCTGCAGCAAGAAAAGGGTTGCAATCATATTTGAGTTTCTACAACTTAATTTGAAGTAATCAAAAGCCGAAACAACTCCCCAAGATTTAGGATTTTTTTAATTTTATATTTTTTGTGAGTAAGAAATTATAGGGTGATACTGTCAATTCATAGTATTTTTCATTTTATGATTTTTGACAAATAAATTATCGTCCTTTATAAAAAATATTTTAAAGTCATGCCCCTTTTATTAATTTGACTTCTTCTACCGCCCTTTAGCTAAATTTTCCCAAGATTAAATAAGATGATGAAGGTAAAAAAAAATCAAAAAATAAATAAATGAAAAATCTCCAAATAGATCTAAACGGAGTGTAGGTCAAGCTTTTAACAAAGATAGGCAACCTGTGCAATTAATTCAAAACAATCAAACCATTTCAACCCCAGAGATATATTGAGAACAACGAGCCAAAAATATAACAAACAACGATTTAATCCCAAAAAAAAAAAAGTTCATTGGTTCTCATGGGATACGTTGGCTGTTTCTAAATCCAAAAGGTTAACCTTAGGCTTATGGTTCCGAAGATTTGAGAGTTTTTAACCTTAGCCTATTTCTAAATATATTACCAGCAATGGTAATGTATTTTATTTTCTTTTAAAAAAATGAAGTTTGCAATGAATTTACCAAAAAGAAAAAAATTTAAAAAAAAAAAAAAAACCCAAGATCATTTCCAGGACTATGTTTCTAGCATTCAAGGCGCCTTCCTATATAGGGAGACCGCTCTCCGGCCCTCCAAAAAAAAAAAAGAAAAAAAAATTCCCAGAATCACTTTGATACTTGTTTCAAACTTTGGATACTGTTGGATCGATCTTACACCAGTTAATTAACACAACCATGAGGAAACCTATACAAAAAAAAAAAAAAGGAACCTCCAGGAGTGGGCAAAGCCATGAGCTCCATATCTTAATGCTCAAGTCTTAAACCCACATAAACCATTTGTTGCACCAAATATTCTCCCGTCTCAAACTGATGCTCATATTTGTTACATACTGAATAAAATTAATCATTTTGAGATACATCGATAGAATTTGCATCCCAAGCTTTGTCCTCACCGGTCCACAATAATTTTCAACTGAACACTGATTTTTTTTTTTTTTTTTACAACTTGAAGTTGATTATTAAACTCCCGCCAGAAGTCTCTGTAATTGATTGATTAAATTCTCGAGGCATAATGATTTCTTTAGACGAAAAGTGTGAAATATTAAAAAAAAAAAAAAAAACGGCCGCCAGAGGGGTGTTGTGATTCTGCACAATTTGCTTTTTCAGTTCTAGTTAAGAAATCTGGTTTTCATACATCGATCAAGATTTGAACTGAACCTAACCCATATCAAATCATGAAAATTGCCGCATGTCTCCCAAAAGTTTACAAAGCATTAACAAAAAACCAAGAGCATTTCCAATACTATGTCTACTCTTTTCTACCATTCAAGGGCCTTCCTATTCTGAGGACCATTCTCCAGCGGCTACGGCAAAACAGTTCCCAGAATTTACTATCACTATGGGTTACTTTAAGGCCTAAACAGTTTCAACCTTAGATGCTAATCAATTTTACACCAGTTAATCAACACAGTACAAACATATACTGCCAAGATCCAACCAACCTACACAAAAAGATGTACCAAGAATGGACACGACCGTTTGCCTCACAAAATGAAACAGCTTCACATGTTAATGGTATGATGTCCCCGGTAAAAACATTTTACGTGATTACTTCACCTAACCTAAGCATCAGCATTAGGACCATCTCTTTCCAAACTGCGCCTTTTCTTCTTTCCCTCGCCATGCCTTGATCTTCTTGGAGCCTCATCCTCGCTCTCACTTTCATCATTTCTGAAGTTGTTTCCTCCACCAAACTCTTCCTCTTTCTGAGCCTTTCCTCTTTGCTGGTACCTTGTATCACCATCCGGTCCAACTGAGGCTCCCGCATCCTGAACCCTGCCTTGGTCCGAACCTGAACTGAATCTGTCATTCATGGCTGCTCTTGGGTCTCTTTTTGCTCGGTTTGAGTTTTGAGAAGGCTGCAATGGTCCAGGGGGAAATGATGGGTTCATACCAGCAGGCCGATTAGGTCGCCCTTGTCCTCCAGCACCAACACCCATTCCTCCCATGAAAGGGGCCCTTCCTTGACCCATCATCATCCCAAATCCGCCAGCTGGAAAATTTCCAGGTTGCGAAGGCTGGCCCGGAAACATCATTCCAGGTCCAGGTCCCAGAAAGTCACCAGAGAATCGAGGTCCATACGGACCAAAAGGTCGAGGAGCCATACCGAAAAGATCTGGCAAGGGAAAACCATCAGGTCCCACAGCACCATAAGAGTACCCATCACCACCCATCATACCAGGGGGGAAGCCACGCATTCCTGGTAGTGGCCTTGCTCCTCGTGCTAAGGGCATGAAAGAAGGCCACATCATTCCCCTTCCTCTTCCTCTTCCTTGGCCTGTTGCCTCGTAAACCTGGCCAAAGCTCTCATCCTCTTCTTCCTCACTCTCCTCTTCTTCCTCTTCCTCATTGTCCTCGAAGGGGACAATATCTGGGTTCTCACTTCTGATTTCTGGGACGCCCTTTGCCTTTTCCTCCTCCCTCTTTGACTCAGCAGCAACACCAATAGCCTGAAAGATAATGAGGTTTTACCCAGTTCAACCAATAATCTTTTACCAGACAAATATTTTATTAAATGTAATAGTTGGCTTTCAAGTTTTGTGCTGCAAAGGATGCCCGTCACTGAAAGCTTTTATGTGCCACTGTTTCTCACAAATAGTAAGAAGATTGCAAGAGCAGTATGCCAATTCTTTCTGGCGTGCATGAGCCTGGCTCCATTAAGCAGTATGCAGAAAGATTAAATATTCTTTTGGAATAATCGGTTGAAGAACAAGGATTACATTGTCGTTCTCAGTTCTTCAAATGAGAGATGGGCCCCAAAAAATTAGTAACAATTATACACAATCTTAACTGTGCTTCACTTTACTTTGCAGGATTTTTTTTCAAGCAGAAAAAGGTTTGGTCAGGAGTTTACAAAGCAGGGCCTGAAAGCATTCCTAATTCATTAGCTGTTTCAAGTCCCTATCTGAAACGTTCTCCTAAAAATATTGCAAGCCTTTGCCTGTGTACAAAGTGACGAAATTCATAGTATTTGCAGGTCAAATTTTCCAAGCAAATTAAATAGGGCTTCTCTTACAGATACACAATGTTAAAAGATAGCAGTTTGACTGGATGGTCAATAAAACTGATGAAGACATGTATGGTTCCATGTGGTTAATAAATTAACATCACGACAAAAGGCAAATCTTATCCGAAAAAAGAAACCCTTTGTTCCAATCATCAAACCAAGAGAGGGGGAAGGAAATAAAGATGCACTTGGATTTAAAAACTTGTTGAGGAAATTACCATAAGTTCACTGTCTGGCTCGAGATAGAGTAATGAAGCTAGCTGCTCGCCAACAGAGGACTCCAGCTCTTGACAATCTCTACTTATCTGAAAGCATATGAAAAAGGAAAAAAATGTCAATCAATCCACAAAGATTTGTCACAAATGAAAAGGAAAAAATACCCTATCGAAAAAAAAAAGGGGGAAAAAATAAATAAATAAAAAAGAGATGAAAATAAAACAAGCAAGGAACTGACTCCGGCACAAACTTGAAGAATTCTATTATGCAGGATGTTAATGGACAGCTAAGTTTGTACTACAGAATTAGCTCAGGAAAGCTCATAAACATTTCAGTCATGTTGCTTCTGTTGTATCAAGTTTTATTAACCTACAAACTAATCTAGAGGTTTAGCAGATGTGTTCTTGCAATCGAACCATATATGTCATTGAAGAGTAACTTTGTTAAGCCTGACTGGAAGTCAGCAACAAAATAAAACATGCATAAGCAGCAGAAAGCTATAGTCATACCTTCACTGGTAAGTTCTCATTGTACGGGTTCCTCAAATGGCGTGTTTTATGGAAAGACAATTCACAGAGCTGCAAGAGAATATTGTGTCAACATACGAAATACACACTAACTATACTTGCAGATATATCACCATATAAAGAAGGATTTGATGATATAAAGAGACATGCGATACATCTTTGCATCCATAACCTACTAGTAAGACAGGAAGAACCTGTCCACGGAAAATAACAAATGTAAAAAACCAAAGCAAGCAACATGGACAGCACAGCCATTGCCAAATACAAAATAGTTTTCTCATTTCAAACTGATACCAATTGCAGCAACTGAAGACAGCATCGGGGATAAGAAGGGGAAAGAGGGAGTTAAATGATGTTGAAAGAAGAAAAGAGATGCTAGAACTAATAGCACATTGGATCTCAAATCTTAAGAAAGTACCAAAGCTGGTCCACTGAGTACTTCGCGTGCACCTTCACTTCAACCAAGACAACACGAACGCCCGGAAAGAGTTCTTTTAAAACTAGAACATTCTGCCAGGAATACCACTCTGTGGAAATGCTGCTCCTTTGGAGAGGAACAATTATTCTATTAACAGATCAGTCATGAACAAAAAGCATGTTCCAGATTTGTCCAATCATTTAAACCCTCTTAGACATAAGTTGACTGAATATTCCGTAGGTTGCCCTCAACTGCCACAAACTATAATATGGACAATGCTACGTGCTAGTTTTGAAGACTGGGGAGTGGGAAAAATTTTGCTACTTCCGCAAAGATTGTGTGCCAAAATGTGAAGATCTTTTTGTGGTCATAACCAATTACCAATATTCCAAGATAAGGAGAAAGGATCACGACTAAATATATGTTCATTGAAAACATTGGCAACCAGATTTAACCTTAAAAGTATATATGCTCCTTCGGTCCTTCCCAAAACCCTACCTAAGAATAAATGTTCAAAATGCACCTACATCAAGAAATTTGGATTTCTATTGGCGAGACATATGGACTAGCAGAACTAATGTAAAACACTAGAACGGAATCGAAAGAGGCACAGTTTTATATGACCTTTAAAGTTTAAACTACTTATTCATGCAAACTTCAACAAATATTTTACGTACTATAAGTATAACACGATCTATCAATGTGATGCTTCAATTACAAGATTGATCCTTATGCAGCAGCTGAACTCCAGGGTGAGATTTTATCAAGAAACAAGAATCTCCATATCCAAAATCATACACTATTAATTCAAGATAAACCAACATTTCAACATGCCAACTATCTTCTCTAGTCACATTTACAGAAGCTGAAAGCAGGTAGTTAGGAAAAAGAAAGAGAATAGTCAGACGCAGTCTAAAGCCTGAAATGAACATTCTCGACGCATGCTGCCAAAAGAGACTAAAGGAATCAACGACAATATCATCTAAGCCTTTATCCACCTACTCGGTAGTCTATGGGGATCGCTTCTTCCTATCATGCTGTACCAATGTACATATTTTCATTTGGGATTAAAATAATGATATGATCCTCATAGCTACCTCACGAGTAAGGACAGAAGCTAAGTTGTTTGCGTTGTTTTATTTTTTACAGCTTCTTTCCAATTCTCTTTTAGTTGTCACCTTCCCTCTTTCTGTGTTAGTAATTCCCCATTTCTGTAAATTTGAAATTTGTAAATAGCCACCGGAAATTTTAAATTCTCTGCCACTAGCAATAAATTAAAAACACTAATGCAAACATCAAAAACCTCGGATTCATAATGGAATTTTGCAACATGAAATGTATGTTTTGCATAGAGAAAGATAGAAGCACAGTTGGCCAAACAATGTAACCGATGTAAAGCAAAACACTGGAGTGCTGATCTATGACAAACAAATCTAAAGGAGGAAAGAAATGCAATAGAACAAAGGGTCTCCGAAATAATACAATGCGTTGCAGGATTCAGAATAAGTAAAATGTAACAGTACCTTTAACCATTTCACTGAAAAATTCCTCCCATAATGACCAGTTCCATGCGCGTGCTTCCAATTGCCACCACTAACTGATCCACCAATTCGTGATGTCATTTTTGCACAGCCCTATAACACCATAGATAAATTACAAAAGAACTTCTTGCAAGCATGCGTCAGAACACAGTGGTAAGCTTCAAACACACCTGAAAATGTCTTGTCCGATTGATGGAAAAGATTAAGATAACATGGTCCACAGAATCAAAAGCTTCATTTAGCTTGGCCTCATTACTCCTCTGAGTTGCCCATACACCTTGTTGAACAGACAGTTCCAAATTCTCACGGTTGCAACTTTTTACTATGAAGTACCTTGATCAAAGAAAAAATCAACAGTAAGAAGACAATAATTAGAGAGACAAAAAAGCTCATCAAAAGGTACTGTAGGAAAAGACATGAAACTGAAGTATGTATCAAACCAACTCTCTATGACAGAAAAAGGAAAATCAGAATGTCTGCGAATACAATACATCTGTTGTTCTGAAACCATTAAAGTATCCAAATATTCTAATTCAGGTTGGCTATAGAAAAGAAATTGTATAGTATTCACTCCTTCATAACACCCTTTTATTGCTGCCCCCGAGGAAAGTGAATAAGAAAAAGTGAAAATTCATGAAATCAAGTTTATAAGTGACATGCCTATTTGATCAGAGTGAAATTAAAGAAAGCTAAGTGCTAAACATGATCAAATTTATTTAAAGAGAAAACATTCACTCATCTCAAAAGTAACTGTGACATAACTTGAACAAATATTGGGAGATCCTAATTAAATAATGATAAAGATCAAGTATATAAGCCAAGAACAAGTTGTAACAACCAGCAAACGAATCTAACCCAGCAATCTGTACTCTAGCTGATCCATCCAATCCATTTTGAATATACAACGACAAAACAACCAAGCTATTATCTCACTCTTCACATAGGCTATATAAATTATATATTGCCACTGTGCTCCATCAAAACATGTTTTTATTTGTATTCATACAAGCCTGTGGATATAACATGACAAACTACATTCATCTAAAAGTTCTCTAACAGCTGCAAGGTTAAGGTCTACTTTCCACAGTTAGCTTAGAGGGCAATAGACTATTAAAAGGAGGAAGAAAGAGTTTTGTAAGAACAAAACAAGCATCCCAGATAAGTAGGCAACTAGCAGAACCTAAACATTCGCTCTGTGTCTAATTCTTCCTCTCAGATAAGCGTTCCAGATAGCTCTATCGTACCAGAATTTCACCTAAGCTCTAGAATAAAAAAGAGTTACAAAAGCACAAAACCCAGCCCAATGTAACACGTAAAGCCTACCAATTAAGAAATTACCAAGCCTTACCAAAATACACCAAGTTACAAGAGCAAACTATAACAGTTCAAAGACCAAAATGATAAAAAGTGTAACTGCCAAGCAGAACGATTAGAGTTTCTTAAACAGAAAATATCTCCTTTTCAAATGACAACTTCCAAATTGCAAAGCTATAAGCAAAATAGAAAAATCAACCTTAACAAGTTCTCTTCTCCAAGAGAAAAATGTCAATACCTAACAAAGGAACAGGACTATTTTAAGGAGTATTTCAAGTGATTAATTACAAGCCTGGGCAATTTCACTCTATTAGTACCCTAAGTATACAAATACTTGGTTCCCGTCAAATTAAAAGATATTAGGTTTCTGACTCTAACACCAGAGCAGAGCCACAAGCTATATAAATCATCTGAGTTGATTCCTTTCAGGCAGATAATGTACCACATCATGAAGAGGGGAGGGGGGCGGGGCGGGTAAGAAATTCCAAAAAAAAAAAAATCAAAGAGTAGAAACAACACAATCCAAGTAGTTCTGCAATAGAAGAAAAATAAGGTAAAAGCACGCAATGACAATGTCAAAGAACCCCTAACAACCAAGTCATATAAAAGATATGTTCTAATGAGATTTATGTAAAAAAGTGACCATCAGGACAGCACATGTTCAACGTGTCTTATTGCAAACAGAGGAAGAGGTAAACAACAATAAGAAGATAAATCCCTGAGAATTGCTTGTCCTTCATCAGGTGCTTCCAGACTTGTAAACATGAACCATGTATTATAAAGACATTAAGTTAGGCTGTGCAGAAAATTTCTTTAAAAGAACTTAAGCTACAATAACTGGCAACTGATCAACAAGCACGCCTGTCAAGCCTCCTTCCAGGAAATTTTTCTTTCTAAAAAAATGTTGTTTTAAGAAATGCTCACACACAAGCAGTCAAGAGGTTGGAAGCCTGATAAAGCTCCAGTAACTGTCACCTTTAACAGAGTTTCCAAATGCTATTTTGGATGCATAAGTAAACATTCTTTTTCTTTGTAGATATAGAGCACACATATAGAGTTTATTATCAAAGATACATATAATTAGAACTAACCAATTCCACAAAATTTGTAAAAGATAATGATACTGACTGTACGACATAAATCCATATTTCGAAGATAAACCGTCGAAAGCACACATAGAATACTCTTCTGGTTCAAAAACCAACAAATTTTAGAGCAAATGTCAGAAATGCATAAATTGCAGGAAGCAGACTCACTAGTCTTCACCTACAGACTATTTATGTTCGTTTTGTTTGGACATTCTCATATTATTACCAATTAGATCAACCCAAGACAGCAAACTTAACTTTAGGCACTAAAGAATTACACTAGCGAGAAAGAGTCAAGTTTAAGTATTGACCCGCCTCGTGCCACTGCTCGTGTTTTCGCTAGAAAAGCAGATCGGAAATGTTACCAACGCTCAACAACAACAACAACAACATTACAGTTTCTATTCAAACAGTCTTCTAATGTGAGTATGTTTTTTTCCGAGTATTTCAGGTTCCTATGTAAAGGAGCAGATAACAAACAGAATGCATATCTATATCCAAGGTTCATCTGATTATAAACAACAGTTTCCACAGTCAATTGAAAATCCTATCCCAAAATAAATAAAAGCACCCATTCCAAGTTCCAGGGAGAACCTTTCGTTGCTAAACAGAAATTCAAAAATTTATTTGATCAAAGGACTTGCTAATTCGTTCAGAAATAGCATGCAAATTAAGTTGTATATTTGATCATTCATAAATCATACCGAGCTGAATATATGACGAATCAGGGTAAAGAGAATGGTGAAAGGAACGTGATGAACACAGAAGAATCAAAAAGCATCAGTTTCAATACAGTGGTTGTAAGTTAACTAAAATGCTAATGCAGAAGCCTTAGGCCATTTACACAAAAGATATCTTGGTCAAAATCAAAACTTAAATTTTTAAAAACTTAAAAAAATTAAAAAAAAAAAAGGAAAGAAAGAGAAAGAGGGGTCAGAATTCCTGCAGTAATTAACACAGCATAATTAATTCAGTTGATCAAGGTCTCAACAGCAGCATGCTTGCTTACCAGAACCAGTACAGCAAGTTATAAACCAAGGAACATGATATTCCTGTTCTAGTAACACTAAATATCCATTTAATGGGATCCCTCTAAGTACATAAGAAGGTAGTTCAGAGACAAATACATAAACAGATATGCATATAGATTCATTAATATTTATAAGAGAAAAGTAAGGGATCAAGAGATCATGTGTTTGAAATAATGATCGTTTTGTAGAATAATAAACCTACCATTTTACGTCAACCACATTACAGGCATCAGAGTCAGTTTATCCTACATGCATCGACAGATTTTAAACAATTCAAAGCAAACGGACACTCATAAAAGCTTATTATACATCATTGTTAAAGAAAAATAGTAGTATAAACTTATATGTGAAACCATATATATTTCCCACCAAGAAATTTTAAAACATTGTTACAGCTGACATTATAAATGTCCACAATTAAGTACAACAACTGATTACATGACCTAATAGAAGACCTTGAAACTCTGAACACACCTAGATGTTCCTTGAGGCAGAGGAGTAGCTTTACTTGTCGCATTCTGTTGCCCATTGGAAATATTTTGTGTTTGAGCCTGGTTCAATATCTGCTGTGACGGCAGACTCTGCTGCTGTTGCCCAGCAGGAAAGTCTCCAGTAGTAGGTTTTGCAACCTGGTTAGAGCCATTATTTACTTGAGAAAACTGAGATTTCTCTGGCTGCTGTGAGAAATTAGAGTTCCGGTTTTGGTAAAATCTGTTTGTATTTCCATGATTATAGGAGGTCAACTGCTGAATCTTCTGGAGCACTTCTTCTACTGGAGGTGGAGGTCCTGGGAGCTTTGCATGCCTATATCGGCAATCAGGACCATTTGGACAAAATCCTAATTTGTACCTGCAACAAATAACTAACAATCAGAAAACAAGATAAATTAAACACCTATAAATGTTGATATACAATAGATAAAAAGTCGTAGTTCCATGAAGAATCGAGTCAAGTGCTAACTCGTATACAGAATGTACATTCTTTAAGGCATCTAAATATTGACAAATATGAGCTTTGTGACGAATCCTTATTTACAATAAATATACTTCAGGACACAATGTCCACGTGAACAATAGCCAACCACTTAACTAGGCATCGGTTGCATCATCGATAACATGAAAGTTTTCTAAAATACAGCAATCAATACAAAAATGAAAACCATAGAATATTAGATGAAATGGACATCACACACAAAGAATTGGGAGAAACCTGACAAGAATTCTGAAATTCAACTTCTCAAGTACTATGAGAGGACGTAAGGAGAAAATAAAGCAATATTTGTAAGCACAAACCCACAGCTGCTCGTAGCATAAATTTACAGACATAATTCCCAGATAATGATAAATTCTCATGTGATCAAACCCAAGAGTTTGCATAATCATGCTAGACTAATCATTTCACAAGTGTCCTTTATTTCTTCAAGGGATAAAAAGTTAAAATATGGTACAGCTAATTAGAAAGAATACACGTTATACGTGTGGCCGAGCAGTAATATATCAGATTAACCAAATAAAATTGTAGAAAATAGTATCTGCTAATAAAAAGTAAGCACTATAACAAGCATATTCAAGAACTATCCCAAACTCAAATCATAATGGACCCAATATATAAGCTACATACAAACAAATATATGAGTATTCAGAAAACAGGGCAACAAATCATGCTGCACATTTATTTGTTCAGTTAGAACTCTTATTCAGAATTTCTTTGCCACATTAAACAGCAAAAACCACTTCAAATTGTATGATCAAAACCCGTCCAAGAAACCACTTCCTAGGTGGTCTAACCGCACTTGTACAACAGTTTAAAGTTAAAGGATTAACTGCCACGCAGTCACTATCCCAAATAAAATTTACAGAAATCCTTTTCCTATGAAACTTTCCCTGAAAAAGGCCAAACTATTTCTTGCATTCAGCCCACAGGAAAATAGCTGCAAGAAACTCACAACAATGCATGGGCAGATGGAATTTCTACTTCTTCCCTTTCGTTGTCTATACCTCATTCAAATAATAGTGCAAAAAATCTGGGCTCTAATTATTCTAACCAGGAAACTACAGCAACCTCTGCAACATTCAAGGTATAAAAGAAAAAAAAGAAAAATTATCATCCAGGTCAGATAAGTTGCAAGCTTTCAAAAGTATAGGAATTCATTTTGGAAACAATTTCAAAATTATAAATACACAATACACATTAAACAATATACGCACAGAAGCCCATGAGTAACAGAATCAAACAACAGGAAAATTCAATAAGATAGACGGGATACACATACATGTTACACTCCTTGATATCCTCATTAGTATGTTTATAAACACAATCCTGCTCCCGGCACTCGCCATATTGCCGGAAAAATCTACAAATAGGCATCCGAGATTTATCAAACTGGTGGAGAAACCCACAGGCATCCCCTTTCATACAAAGAGAGCGGAGCCAGTGACGACAAACAGTCTGCCGGAAACTACGCCTTTGATTTCCTCCCATTCCGCCGCCATCATGAACGGTCCCGGGTTGAGTCGTGGCAGGAGGACCGCCAAATTGACTGTTGCTATTGTGGCTGGCGTTTGTGACGGCGGCGGCGCCACCAGTGGAAGTGGCTTCCGGCGGTTGGATCACTGGATTGGAGGCGGTGGGATGTGTAGGGCCGGCGTCAAGTCCGCCCTCGAAATCGAAACTCAAACCTCCCTCCCCGTCATCCATATCTACTTTGAAATTTTAAGTATGTAAATGGAACATGTATAAAGAGAGATTCAGAGAGATAGGGTTTCCGGGAAACGGCGACTTCGACGGCGACGGGTGTTGTTTTTTTCCAATTCAGTGTTGAAGTTCTAGCTTAAGGTTTAGAAGTAGAGAGACTAAAAACCAGAAAATTTGTCGTTCTGGATTTTTAAATCTTGCTTCTACCATTAACCCACCAAAGTTAGGCCTAACTACATATCAAGTCACCACAAAAGAATTAAGGCTTGTTTGCCCAACACTTATTTTATATTTTTATCTCATTTTACCTCTTAAAACACCTCTCAAACACAAATCTCAATACTATTCAAACAATTTTTTAATTTACTTTTTAAAAAATATTCCAAAAATTATTTTTGCACAATTTTTATCCACCACGCAGCAGTGGTCCGGCGGCGGTAGTGGAGGTGGTCCGGTGGTGATCTAAAAATATTATTACTTTATTTAAAATATCACTCAAACAACTTTTTAAATTTTATCTCAAACCACATTTTAAATCACATTTCAAACCGAATAAAAACCAAAACAAAAATTAAAACAAAATATTGGTCAAACAAGCCCTTAATAATCAATTTCGGTCACTATTAATTGTTTGTTCCATACTTTTATATATATATATATATATATATATATATATATATATATATATATATATATACACTGAGGAAGCGATTTCCGCTTAGATTACATGTTAACTCCTTGAGAAGGAGTTAAAGATTCAAAACGAAGCTTATCTAGTACTGATGTCGGCGGCATTGCCAAAATATGTAACCCCGGAGGGGCCGAGTAGCCCATCTTAGCTAGGGAATCCGCTATTTCGTTCCCGTTCCTACTAATGTACAAAATTTCAACTAACCACTTTTGTTTGATCATTTTGTGAATTCTTTTCAAAATATTGCTAGTCTGGTTAGGAACAAAATTCATCTTGCAGGGCTTTTGTTTTCATACATTCAAATTGTAACTGGACCTTACGAAAGCCCAACTCCCACGCGATCTGAAGCCCAAAATACACCCCCTATAGTTCTGCTTCTAAGGTAGAACAGTCTCCCACGTTGGCTGTGAAGCTTGATAGCCACTTACCCTCTTCATTCCGTATAAACCCACCAGCTGCCGCTTTTCTTGCAGCAGGATTCGAGCCTCTGTCGGAATTTATTCTGACCCATTCCTTCGGCGGTGGTCTCCAATTGGATTCTTCAATGGTTCGGAGGTATTTTGGTTTTCTCTGCTCGGTTAATTTGATGACCCTGAGGGTTTCTGTCACCGATGCCGTTATTTCCATCGCGATGCGTCTAGAGTTGTTGTAGGTTTCAATGAAAGCCTCTTCGTTTCTGTGCATCCAGATCTTCCAGCATCCAATTGCAAACCAGGTTGGCCAGCTTTCATCTCCCTGTGAATTAGAAGAGGATAGATTAGTGAAGATCCAATTCTTCTAAACTAACTGTGACCAGAAATGAGGATTGAGATCTCCCCTTATAATGTTCCAGATCTCTTTACTTTTGGGGCAGTCCCCGAAGAGGTGGAAGAACGTCTCTAGGTTGCCGTAGAAACCACAAGCGTCACTTTCGGAGATGTGTCGTCGCCTTCTTTCTGCGTTTGTGGGCATCGTCCCTCTTGCTAGCTTCCAGAGGAATAATCTGACCTTCTGCGGACCTTTCCATTTCCACACCTTATCCCAATTTTTGTCTTCTTCATCCCATCTATTGTTTGCAAGTTGTTGGAGCGCCGCCCAGGTTGTGAAGTTGCCGGTGCTAGACCAACGCCATACTGGCGTATCAAGGACAGCTTGTTTTACACTGGCAGCAATTCTAACCCCCACACCAATTACTCAAGCTATATAGTCTGTTTGTTAGACAAATTACTACTCACACACACACACACCATGAAGTCACATTTACTTGGTGGGACTAGGGAATTTTTTGACACGAACTCAATCTGGTGGTGTGGGAAACAGACACTACTCATACTGCTGCTGCACCTGTTATTGGTGCCGTATAAGCTCCGGAATAAGTTTGAGCAGGAAAGACAACTCCCTCTGTGAAAACACAGGCCGGCTGCTTTCCTTTGTAGTAGGAACTAATAATTCCATGTCTTCATCCTCTCCTCTGTCTTGCTTCTTATCATTTCCCCCGGGCCTTATCAAGTTGGACACTGCATCCGTGATTTGTTCTATAAAATCCACAATCACACCCTCCACCCCCATCAGGTGTTGCATGTACACCGCCTCCGGCACATTACTGTGTTCATGATTAACCATATCATTATTAGTACGAGTTCTCCTTCAATACCTGAATTCAATCATATGACATAAGAGTACACATAATACTAAGCCATAATGTACAAAACTACTCACTTCAATTGTCCATAAGTCATTACACATAGCTTGGATTCTTTGATCTTTTTTACTGCCCCTGGATTCCTGAATATGGCTTTCACCACCGGTCTGGTGGTGGGATTGACCTTTTTTTTTTGCTGAATCTCCACTGGAGTACATTGGCTAATCTTTTGCCAATCCCAGGTACCCTCGATGTCCACAAATTCCTTTACTTTCATATGTCTAAGTTCCTCCGGTATATGTTGTGTTGCGTAATGTTCGATAGGATTGTCTGTATATAGCCAGATATCTTTTGAAAAATGTTGTTGATTCCCTGTTGCCAATTTGCCACTTGATCCCTTGTATTGCTATCGACCATATGTGTGCTAAATGTTTCCCAAGGTGTGAGCTTAGCTTTATTTGGTTTTGTCTCCTTGAGTTCCTAGAGTTGGAATTGGTACTGTATTTAGCTTTAAAAACCTCCGTCCAGAGACAACTTCTTCCACTAATCAATTTCCATGCTAGTTTTAGCATGAAAGTTGTATTCACCTCTCTTAATTTCCATAATCCTAGTCCTCCATGTGATTTTGGTTGACTAACCTTGTCCCACAAAACCAGTGACATCTTTTTTTCTCCTTGTGTTGAACCCCATAAGAAGTCTCTTCTTATCTAATCTATTTTGCCACTAACTCCTTCTGGGATGGCCTGGGATTGCATTAGGTATTCCAGGAGTGATGCTAGTACCGATTAGCAGAGCGTGAGCCTCCCTGCCATGCTGATACTTTTAGGATTCCAGTGAGATGTTCGCTGCCTGACTTTACAAATTAGGGGTTGATATGAATTTTTAACAATTCGGTTGTGTATGATCGGAACCCTAGATATTTCCCAAGGTTGTCCACCAGTTGGACTCCCAAGTAGTTTCTTATGTCGTAGGCTATCTGAGTCTCTACATTTGGCAAACAGTAAACCACTGATTTGTTGTTGTTTATTGTTTGGCCTGAGACTTTGCAGAATAGGTCTAGTGTGTTGCGTATTACCATCCTTGTTCCCTGGTAGCCTCTGCAAACAAGATAAGATCGTCAGCGAAAAAAAGGTGGGACAGAAATACCTGGTTGTTTTCGAAGGGGATGGGTTTCCACCTTCCCTGTTGCACCTCCTTGTTGATAGCCTGGGAGAGGAGTTCCATACAGAGGACAAACATATAAGGTGATAGGGGGTCGCCTTGTCTAACTCTTCTATTAGGACTGAATTCTTCTCCCATACTGCCGTTCCAGATCACTCTTATAGTTCCAGTTGTAAGTAGGTTGTGTATTACTCTATTCAGTGAGGTGGGTATTTTAGCATCATTTAGAGTATCCGGTATGAATTCCCAGCTGATGCAATCAAAAGCTTTTGCTGGGTCTATTTTGATGGCCAACCATCCTACATTTTCTTTCGTCATCCGCATTGTGTGAATCGCTTCTTGGCCAATGATAATGTTGTCAATTATGCTCCTGCCGTGTATGAAGTTGGATTGTGTGGGTGCAATAAGATGTGGCATTGCTTTTTTTATTCTGTTCGCTGCTACTTTTAATATGATTTTTGCAGCCTCGTTAATTAAGCTGATAGGCCTTAGGTTTTGGAATTTTTCAGGTGGCTTCACTTTGGGGATCAGCACTATCATAGCTTTGTTAATCTCTGAGTTGACACTGTCTGTGGCGAAAGTTTCCTTGACCATGTTGCAAATTGATGTATGGATAATGTTCCAGTTGTTCGGGTAGAAAGCCGTGTTGAAACCATCTCCTCCACCAGCCTTGTCAAGGTTCATGTCAAAGACAGCTTCCCGTACTTCTTCATCCCTGAGGTGAGCTTCTAACATTCTTTGAATGCTTGTTGGAATAGGAGGGAAGGAGTCTCTGATGTGGTAATGCCGTGCTGATGATTGTGCCTTTCTAGTGTATAATTTTTTGAAGAAAGTGGTGGCTTCCTTTCTTAATATTTCTTGGTCAGTACATGAACCCCGACAAGGCTGGTGGAGGAGATGGTTTCAACACGGCTTTCTATTTACTCCTCAACACCTCGTGGCCACTCTTTGGATACTCATGAGCTCCGCGTCCATCTAGACAACACAATAAGCTTAGGTAAGCTAACTTGGCAACCAAGCCCGATGTCGGCCCGCAAGGTTCGCCTAACAAAGGCAGTGCCCAGGCTCCAAGTGAACAGAGTCCACCGAAGCAACAATCACACATTATTTCACAATAATCAATCGCTAACAACAATAGTTGTCCTGGAGTGAAAAAGTACACCACCAGAAGCAACACATTCAGAGATCATACTCAATCCAGTACCCAGTCAACAACAACGTTCAATCACATAGCGATATCACATTATCTCAGATACGGTAGCACCTAGAACACATATCCCGTGGTGATTAAGTACACCGTCGGATCATTCAATGATATGCATTTAATATTTCAATAACATTTAAAAATGTGCTCAAGGATGTAGTGACTTTTAAATATATATAGTCCCATACTCCCAGTTTTTAAAAGAGTGGGAATTACTCACCCGTACCGATAAGCAAGTCAGTGTCTCCGGATGTGTACTCTGCAATTTACTTCCCATGACGTCATACCATCCTAATTGAAACAAAACTCTTATTAGTACACCTAGTGTTCTTCTTCTTTTCTCTCTTTTTTTTTTCAACGAGTCAAATCTCAGTACAATGTTACCTCTATATTTAGATTAGCTGCATTTGGGTTGGGCTAACATAATGTTATATGTTCTTATATTACTTGTCTAGTATCAAAATTCCTTTATACAATTTAAAAGGAGTAACCTCTAGACTGAGACAGACTTTTATAACATATATTTGCTAGTTATAATGATACCTAACATTTATAGTACACTTAATATACAGGTTTACCCTGTTAAATATATAGGACCATATCTATATCAGTTCACACGGGAGACATCAAATAATTCCAAGATTTAATATGCCTTCCTAACTACTGCTTCCTATAACATTTCCCCTGAACTCAAAGGTCTAGAAGATCATTATTTAAGTTAATCTAAAAGGCATAAGGTCATTATTTAATTGATTAACTAATTAACACGTAGACACATGAAGTAGTTTTAAAAGTTAGCGACTTAATTTACAAAGTTAAGCATGGTTGAAATCATAAACCACTAGTCTTTACTACTGCGTATCAATACCATCTTTCTGCTAATTGACACAGTAAAGTGTTATATATTAATTTGATCAAGTTCCTTTGCTGTATGGACAACCAAACTGGCCCAAATTCAACATAAATCATGGTAGTCTATTTGATATTTAGGAAGAAAACATGCTAAAATAACTGGTCTTATTGCTTTGTACGGTGGGAGTCAATCAACGGCTTCGATAACCCTTTGTACTCAGTCTTCTTTCCAAAGCCTTATTTGCTTCTGCTCGTGCTGCTCTAACACACATGGTAAATAGGATTTTGAGTTTGCAACTCTCGATTTAGAGGGAGTATATAAATAGGGACTATCAATTTTATTTCGGATTCCGCCGCCTAACAAAGATTCCAGGTACAACTTTCCTTTATCCTTATCTAGTTATCTTTTGCTTTAAGTTAGGGTTCTGAAACGAAAAAGGGATAAGGACGAAGAGGGTCATGAGCAGTCGATGGTGATGGTGAATTTTGCGAAGAAGAATGGGGAAGCTTAGTGCACAAGGAGGATGGTAGAGTTGAGGCAAGAAGGACGCGAACAATAACATTGGGACTTTTATTTTAGACTTTTAAACAAGTTGCAACATTTGAAGCGGTGGAGAGAACCGAATAATACACTAAATTTTTTGTATTTTTCTTTACCTCATAGCTTAAGTAGTAAGCTGACCCAATTCTTCTGTCTTCAAGCAAATAAAATAATTAGAACAGTGTGATGTTGAGGAGAGCATGAGGTTGGACAATATAGCTTCTGTTTTAAGCTTTGAATAAATAAAGATACTTTTATTACGCGATGGGACTACTAACTTTTCATTAAGTTGGTTTAATAGAAGCTCGATCTCACAAAATTTTATTTTGGGTTTGGATTTTAGCTTAACTTTTAGGGCTAGCTTAAGTTTGGACCATGTGAACTTGACTTACATTGTTCCTAAGCTTATTATATTTAATTAAGGTAAGGTGCTAACGAGAGAAGGAATTGGAATGTAATGATTTTGTTTAAAGCCTGGAACAAAACCACAAACCAAAGCAGTGAGGAGAATGAGTCAAGATTTTGGAGCTCCTTTAATATATTCATTTTTTAATTCGATCATTAATGTTTATCAATAAGGGAAAATTGGAGGTATATATATTCTAGTACAACTCGAAGTTTTGTAATTAGGTACTAAAATCTTTGAATGGTTTAATCCCTAAACAAAAGTAATTATTTTTTGTTATTAGTAATATATTTTTTTGACCTATGTGGAAATTGGATAAGTGATACATGTCGGTCTTAGTTGAGTGAAGGAATTCAAAGTGCGCTAATACTCCATTTCCTAGCTATTTAGTATATTTAATCCAATGGATGATTCTTCAAAGGTGGCTTTGTTTCTAAACAGAGTGGGGAAAGTACTAGACTATAATATTTGGAATGGTACACAAAATGACTAAGCAATGTGTGGGTAAGTTAGCTAGTAGCTTGTTAATGGAGTAGGGATAAACAGGATGTTAACTAGTTTCCAAGATTTTGTTCTACATTTGTATATTAAAATAATAAGTCTAATTTACGTGCATGACTTTCTTTTTTTGCAAGCTTTAGTTACAAAGAAAATATTACCAAGGAAAATCTACTTAAAGGTTAAACAAATGTAGAGGGAGGAGGTTAGAGGGTGACATAGAATTTATGAGGTATGGAGGGCTGTGAAAGTTAGAGGTTTAAGGCCGGTGAGGCTGGCTTATCTGGTTGAGTGTTTTTCAACGATGTGATTGTATCAATATTTAAAAAAGAATAGAACAACAGGACATCGTTTTGTGCGAAGGGGGGTTTTCTCAAAAGTAAAAAAGAGAAAAAAAAAACAAGTATTTAGTTACAGTGTTGTCTCTAATTAAAATTTAAGGTGTAATTGTGATGTAATAATGTTAATGTGAAGACAACCGTCTGACCAATTAGATCACTATAAACTATTTGTTCAAAAGATATTCTTTTTAGCTTATATATAAAAATTGTATTAATAATAACAAGTGACTTATTAACAAGATTAATATTAACATTAAATTTTTCAGTTAATTCATACTGTTTCACAAATTATATCATTCATATGATACAAAAGTGTCACAATTTTTGTCCTAGTTCCCTTCAAATATATTGTCTTTGTGTATGATTAAACATCATGAAAGTGAGCATCAAAGAACTAAAAGGGAAATAAAGAAAGAATTGAATAAAGGGTATGAAAACAACGATTTAAGCCAAGAAGCCAACCATAAATATTTAAAAACGATGATTTAATAATTTAATATTGAGAATAAAAAGTGATGATTTGAAGTAAGGAATTAAAGGAACCTTTACATTTCGAGGAGGGGTATGAAAATAATTATCACGACAGATACCTCTCTAAAACCAGCAAGATCAGGTCTTAATACTACACAACCCCATACCTTATGCCCGTTTATTGCCTCTTTCAAACAAAAGTCAAGATTTACCTTCTTCTCTGGAATTCTAGCAATCTTATAATTCCAAGATCCATAATCAAAACCTGCTTGAAATCAATCAAGGAAAAAAGGAATTAAAATAATGTTGTATATGTATTCTTCTATAGTTCCAATATTAGTATGGTCATGCTTTTATTTTGTACTGTTTAGTTCAACAAAAAATTACTCTTTTCTTGCTACATAAAATCAATACAGTGACATGAAACTATCTTCTGCTAATACTTACATTCATGTAGAGCTTGTTAGGTTAAGATTGCAAAACCAAAACCTAACAGATGATGAAAAGGAAAGTGACATTTTTTTCTTAATGTTCTTACAGTTGAATCCTTTGATTAACATTGATATAGACAAGCTAATAAGTACAAATTATATTATACTCCTAAATGAGAATCGGAGATAGATTTTCCTTATCCTCCTAATTAAATGTAAATGTCATTACTAAAGTGATTGATGAGATTTTCATCTCCAACTAACTTTTTATTTTCATGTTATGAAACTAATTTATGTTTAGACTCAATAGTTTAAACAACATTTGTATTAAGGACAAAATTTGCTTCAAATACATCATTTTTATCTTGTGTATTTTAAATTAACATTCTTGCCATTTCATAAGTTATCACTCTTATAGTATCAGACAAAACAATCACATAATTTCTGACTTAATCTTTTTTTAAAAAAAATTCTTTATCTTTTGTATGATTAAACATCTCGAAAATGATCATCCAAGAATTAAGGGGGAAAAAGAAGAAAAAATAACTGAAAAAATACTATGTTATCATCATTCAATATAAAGTATTCAAAGACAATAATTTGAGGCACGAAATTATCAACTTTTACACTTAGGGAGGGGTATGAAAGTAGCTATTTGGACCGGTCTAATACTTTAGAGATCTTGGTGCAAATCAAAAGAAAAAAGGCCTTTTCACATTAATTAATAATTTTACGCCCTTTATTTTTTTTTATCCGTTCAAAAGATAAGTAACTCTTTTTAACAATGAGCTAAATGATTTAATTAATGTGACACACAATACTTTTGTCCTTTACAACCCATTTTGCTTTTAATGTTAAATAATTTTTTGACCTATAAATCAAACCTAATCTTGACCCAAAAATATATTAATTTAGGAATATTTCTTACTTTGATTCCATTGGCATTAGCACCGATTGCATCAACCTAGGGCCGTTCCTGATAACTACTACGACATGTACTATAACAATGTTTGAACAATTATATTGAAATAAGAGAACGACTACTAATTATGTAAGTATTTTGAATGAGATTTAAAAATTAATTTTCTAGAGTATCCTAATTAAAATTGTATAGAAATGCTCTTGAATATTTTTACTTTCATGAATATAAACATATCTACGTAACTATGAGTGCTCCAAATGTTAAATTCAATATTTGATCATTTCATATCTTATTAATTTGTATGAGAATGACATAGTAAATTTAAATAGACATGTGGAATTCATACTAATTTTTATTTCATGTGAGTATATATGTATTTTTTTTGGGAGATAAAACTCTAGTAGCAAATATTTTTGGTGCTGATTTTTAAAATTTTTTTTTCTAATATAGTTTTCATGATGTCTCGTAGGTTGCCATTAAATTTTTCTTATTTTTATATGAAGAGAATCTTAAATTTATTTTATTTGATGGAAAGTTTGTGTCCCTCCCTCCCGTTCTACCATATTTGGTTTAATCATTTCAATCGATTCTCCTCTTCACTTATCAATAATTGTATGTATCTGGAAAAAAAATTCTTATAATTTGGGTACTAATTATGGGAAAGAGTCAACACGGACACACACACTTCAAAAAAATAAGACATATGTTAGAATATCATTTTTGTAAATGTTTATTATCATTAGTGTATTACCCTATTTTACGGGTAAAGTACTACTTTGTATTAGTTTTTCTTTTCTTTTCTTTTCTTCTTTTTTTCCCACCAGAATACAACTCTTGCTCCTATTTGGCAAAAGAGATTATCAAACAAAACATAACTTTGTGAATGTTGTTTTCATCCATGAATTGGAAATATATATAATTTAAAGTGTAGAACATTGCTATTTTTACGCAAAACTGCAATTTTCGAGAAAAACACATTCTGTCATAAAACAAAAGAAAACAGAAAAAAAACAAAAGAACTCAATACAATAAATAAACAAGATGGACCATTTTTTATGGCCAAAAGATTTCGAAGATAATTTTTTGCCTTCCTTGTTGGGTTTCTTCCCAAAAATCTTCAATGGCGAAGAACATGATGATTAATACATCATCATCTTTCTTTGCCATTGTTGTCATCATGTTTCTTCTTCTAAGCTCTTTCAAAACCTCCGATGCGAGAACCCCTCCGAAAAGCACAAACAATTCCATTTTCTTTTCAATAAAGAATTACTTTTTCCCAAAGATCGAAATCACATTGTACAATGAAGGCGACCAAGACGTTCTCTACACATGTAACCTAACAAAAAATGACACGGGTCTGTATCTTCTTCGTCGAGGGGAAAAATTCAGTTATAATTTTATCCAAATTGCGTTCCCGATGCGATGGTGTTATTTGTACATCAATGACAAGATGAATGGATTCTTTTGGTCGTACAATGTCAGATTGAGATGCACCAAATGTTTCTGGAGCATTAATAAGTTTCCATATTTGTATAGAAGTGATCGGACCAGATGGGAGCGTCAAAGCCTTTTTGCGCCGAGGAATTTCAACATTAATAGTTACAAAAAGAGGTCTTATTCTTCTTCTTCTTCTAATTATGGGAGATGATGATGCTGGGGCTTTAAGTTTTGCCAAAGGGAGAGAGAGAAAAATCAATAAGAAGAATATGATGGGTTAGATGATGAAATGTGTTATTTCATCAAATTTTCTTAGATTTCAAATATGATTTGGTCATAGGTAAATTAACATAATTGGTTTTTGTCAAATGTAGAGATGTATCTACTATGAATTATGATTGGTTTGGACTAGCCAGATTCATTCAATGATGTTTCATGGGTTGCATGATTCAATGATACATAAGTTCAAAAATCAGCGACACCCCTTTTTCGTTCAAGATGATTTCTTTCTATTTTCAAAAACCAGTGAATTTCATTGCAATGCTCATCACATCATATTCTTCCTATTCACTATTTCAATAACCGCATCTTTCAATTCATTCACTATAAAGAAATTCCTATGTTCCAAAGTCATGAATGAGCGTAAAAAAAGCTTAAAGTATATGACTAGTGGATTGTATATATAGTTACTTTTACAAATGAAGGAAATAGGCTCAACAAAGGTTCAAATTGGTTCAATAAGAGTATACTTTAACAAATGAGAATTTATTAAAGTCAAAGTTGGTTGAACCTAGTGGCCTTATCATTTTCAAAAGAAACAAACCGAAAAAATCTAATTTGAGTATCAAACTAAGTTATATTCGATCAACAGACTCTCGAGAATTCAAGACTAACTCATGGGTAAGGTAAGCAATTAATCGTGCGCAAAAATTATGGCTATGAATCTCGCCCCTTTTAGTAAGTTATTATGGTGATTAAAACTGTCTCTATTTAGAAATTAGAAAACCAAGAAATACATCTAAAAAGTATTAAAGATAAAGATAAAGATAAAGCAACCTGATATATGTGTTAGGTGAGTCTTACTCCCTAGATTAGAGTTTAGTGACTTAGACCATATGAGTTCCTTACACAAGAATTCAAGTGGGTTCTTTACAACTATTTCAATCTAGGTCATTTCCACTTATATTTCCAAATAGACAACAGATACAATTCATCATTGGCATGCGTACCACTACAAAAACAAGAGCAACAATTTGTTTTGATACTGAAATGCAGTGATATGGCACTCAAGTTGCACAAGCAATTCTATTAAGTTGTAAAACTTCAAAAAATTAAGATATCACATGTTTCAAATTAAACTAGAAGGTAGTGGATATTCACAAAGGAAAATTAAACTACAACTAGCATATTTTATTATAGACCTGTATTTCGGGAAATGTTTTCTAGGTCTAACTCTTTCTTACCTCTTTTTGTTGTATCCTTCCCTCTCTTTATCTTGCTTGCAAGTCGGTTCGACTGTTATTCATCCAAAAGAAAACCAACTTAAAACTAGTAGATAGTAGCAAGTCGGGTCGAATTCACTGGATCAACGTGACTATCTAAGAACCGCCTAGAACACAGGAAGACTAAACCAAAAGTAAACGAGAAACGGATTGTGATGGTCACTCACCCGAGTGTTATCAATTCTTACGTGAGTGGTTGTCTTCCTAAAAGAACTACAACACGGAAACACAAATAGCAAGCAATAAAGTAAATGTGCATACGCAGAGCATGGAAGACAGATGTTTTAGCAAGAAAACATGGAACTAGACAGAGTAAAAGAGCATGGGGATCATCCTCCCTCTCTATCTTACTTCTTTATTGATTATGCATCCATGTGGTACAAAGTGTGTTCAATCAGATGCATAATTATCCCTAAGAGTCTGTTGATGTTCTTACGAGAGTCCTTCCAGTGAGTAACAAGCTCTATTCCGAGTAAATGTTTAACTTCCTTCAGACCATCAAAAGCTTAAATATTAGCAATCACCTTGTTCGATCCTAGTTGAAACCTTAGACTGTAACCTCTAAGTTACCGGCAAATTTTAGTTGTTTAAAATTGAGTGTATCCTTCCGAGATTCTCCCAGTATGCATGTACAAGTGCCTAGTTGATCAGAATAAAAACAAGGTTAATTCAAACACTAAATTTTTTGGCACACTTATATCATCCGGATGCAAATCTAAAGAATTTCCACATAGAAAGAGGGATTCAACCCCAACAAAAGACCTGGCTACTCATAATGAGTATTTTAAACACAAAATTCATGTAGAACTGCATAAAACATAATTATAAAGCATGAGAGAGCAAACACAGAGCTAAAGATACAAGTTTTGTGCAGAACAATAGACCAATTAGACGAGTTGGAAAGCCACTTCCCTGTGTCTATCTCTGATAGACTCCCTAAGAAGCTCTCATTACTAGAAAAACCCCAATATTGTAACACTTTATGTTAAGACACAATACTTTTATGACCTAAAAATACATAATTGAGACACTTTTATATTGCTACATATAAGGAAATTTTATTAAGACTCTGTAAGAAATATGTCCTACTAGAATGTCTTGTTGAAACCCTTTTATAAAAAAAAAAAATTCCCCCAAAATATAATATGTTTTTTTTGAAAATAGATATATTATATCTCAAACATTGCAAATGATAAATGAAGTAAAGAAAAAAAATCCCCAAAAGTAATCCTCCAGTTACCAGTTTAATTTAATATAAAGAAGAATAAAAAATCCCCAAAATTTATTTGTGGACAAAAGAATTTACCACAAGTTTAGGAAAGAAAAAATACACTAGAACATTAGGCTTCAGTTCAATGGCTAAAATTAACTAATACTCCCTCCGTTCTACAAAAATAGTCCACATTGAGTTTTGAGTTTTGTACTGTTTTTAGTACAAATTTGAAAATTCAATGTTGACTATTTTTGTGGGACGGTGGTTGTATAAAAGTTATGAAAGAAAAGCCAAAAAAGACAAATAAATAGAAGAAGCAAAATGCGGGAAAGAAAGCCCACGTATTTGTTTGGATTGGGCTTAGAGTATTGATGTTTTTTTTGTAAATTTGATTCTTTTATTTACCGAAAAAAAAACTACAGTATTTGATTATTTTTTTGTTTTTGTTTTCTTTTTCCCAAATAGATTTATTGATGTTATGTGCATATATAAGTCCAAAAAAGTAAAAAATCAACCACAAAGTTCCCAAACTCCCAATATTCTCGTCTTATCCACTCTTTATACTGTACGTCACAACAACTCTAACTCCAATGATTACTATTAGGAACCAAATCCTGTGGAATGAGGGAAGAGGCATGGTGGTAGCAGACGGCATCAGATCTTAGCGCTCGACTTCTGTGGTTCGATTCGAGAAGATTGGCGTTTAGAGATAGATTTGTGAGAATGCAGCCTTTATTGTTCGATTACAAAAGATTTTTGAACGTACTAAATTATGTAATACTAAATTATGTAATACTACTTTCGAAAGCCTTTATTGTTTTAGTCACCCGCTCAAGAGAGGTAGATGTATAGCAAATACAAGAGATGTTGACAACATCTTCTCATTCTCCACCAAAATTCTAATGCAGGCAAAAGGTATATTTCAATAGTTTAATTAGTGCTTAACTTCTTATAATTTTGTGTGTTTTATGACCAAATCATTATTTTTATTTTAGCAATTTCTTTTGGTGTATTTTAAAGGATATGTTGGATTTTTCAAGAGATTTTTTTCTTTCCCTAAAACGAATATGCTAGGATTACAATTTTCTCAAATCTATGTCTAGTTTTCCTCCGTTGATTTCTAATTTCTATGCCGCTCAAGTCACTAATTTAGGGAGAGAGGGTCACTCAAAGATATGCTAATTGATCTTCTCTAACTTCAAAGGGGTTGTTGCTTTTCTTAAAATACAGTGTAATTGCCATTGGATTCAAGAATAATCATTTCTTTCGTAGTTTTGCAAGTTAATAGTGCCATATTTGTGTACTTCAGTTTAGTTACTTACTATATATTTCAAAAATATTGTTGAGTTATTGTACTGATTAATCTCTTTGTATGGAATCCCTGCTATGTTCTATATATAAGTTCTTTTTATACTGATTTTTGTGAGGTTTCATGTGGTTTGGATTGATGCATTTGTTTCATTTTGTTATATATATATATATATTATATATATATATAAAAGATCTTTGAATGGTACATCTTAGGTATATCTTACAAAAATAGGTTGTGTTATAGGGTTGATCTAAAATGATTACATGAATGAATTTAAAGTGACTTCATTAACTTCTATATTAAACTAAGATACTGATTGTTATGTAATGACTATGATATAGAGTTTTGAACTCGTTTATCCATGTTCTGTATCAGAAAGAATGTGTTTCATATCACTTCTGGTACATGGTACGATTTGCTTTAATTCCCTTAGGATTTCTCTCCAAGCTTATTCTATGTCTTTTAAGCTCTTATTTGACAAAATAGTAGTTCCACAATTTTTTGTTGAAGTGAAACTTTAAATCATTAAAATGTGGGAGGTGGAATATAGAAGGAAATGCATGGAATATTAATAGGTTTGAGAAGACACATAAAACTTGAAAAGTTGTAGTTGAGAAAGGACATATATGATGCTAAAGATAAAAAAGATGCAACAATGTATGTTATATAAACTTTTTTTAAAAAGTTTATTTTTCACATTCTTTTACATAGTTCTAATCCTAAAACACTCTTTTAGTTTTTGTTTTATAAGCCTAGTTTGTAGTGAGCTTTTGTATTTAGTGTAATTTTCACAGTAATTTGGATAATTCAAGTCACTTGGAAACGGTTAGGTTGAGCTTGTTTGATGTGTGGATTCATTCTATCAACAGTACGTGTGGAACTGCTGCTGAGGATTCATATTGAATGGATTTTATTATCAACCATCGTTTTACTAGAAGAAGAATAACATATTTGTTATCTGGGATGATAGTTTACTTATTACCTCCCAAACTATATATTTAGATGTTCCCCTACGAGTTCTCCATACTAAATACTTTGGTTCAATTGGTTTGAACAGGACGAAGAGTTGAAAATAGCCACTACTTCTAATGATGAAGTTGGTTCTGTTATAGGAGATAAAATTAGCAGAGTTCATCAAATAGATTCATGAAATAATTCTCATGACATCCCGAAATCAGTGACTAAAGCACATGCAATCTACATTTTCCAGTCTCTTGTGGCTGCGGTTGTCTATAGTTATTTCTCGAGCAGGTTCACTTGTGGTACTTTGAGATTAAATTAAAGAAGAACCAAGTCTTTAGCATTGTACTAGAATTTGTTTCTTTATTGTATTGACTACTTTGATACTTAGAGAAAATAGATAATTACGTTGTTGTGTGTATAATTCATTTATGAAGTTAATGATTGTGTCTATGAGCACAATTTTTATTTTGTTTATTTTTCTTTTTATTAAATTTACGGAAAAAATACTATATTAATTTGAAATAATTAAATTTAATAAATAAAAATTAATTTCTCAAAAAGATTGCACGAAAACTTGAAAGTGTAACAATATCAATCTTGTTAAGACACTGAACAAGTGTGTTTATAGTGTATGTGATAATACATTCACCTATTGCCACATTGGAATAGAAGACACTTGTTGGAAGTGTCTTATTAGCTTAAGTGTATCAATATCATACATAGTGAGTCACATCCATATGTTATTATATGCAGGTTTTTTTTGTAGTGTTTGTTGTAGAGCTCTTTCCTAACTCTCTACTCAACTACATCTTAAATTCTCTATACTAAACTATGTTTCCTTCCCCTCCCCTTGAAAATGTGCTTCATTTCCTCTTTTTATAGAGTGATAGCAACTTGATTCATCATTGGGATGTAGCCACGTAGACAGTTATCAGATTCATCAAGAACGTCCATTTCTTGCTTTGCTATTTAGGCGTGATTCTAGCTGCATATTCTTGACATTTTGCGTTTATCTTATGGACCACAAGGCCACGTAGGTTGCATCTTCCTCGGCCACTACAGTTTGCTCTATTTTGATAAGATTTCAGGACAAGAAAATTCCCCCAAAGTTGCCTCCCGGATACGGCTGAAAACAGAAGTGGTCCTGATGTTTGTCCCCCTGAATTGTATTTCAATCCAATTGCCAAAATTTGCGATTTTGTTAATTTTTGCCAGAATTTCTGATAATTTTTAATTGAGTCCGTGATTAGAGGAAAGTACAAAAATTACTTATAATTATACAATTCCTCTCTAATTATTACTATAATAAAATAAGAAAGTGATTAAAAATAGTGCTTATAATCATATAAATTTGACACTAATCTTTTGTATCCTCTCTCAAGTTCACCATAGTGATGGTAGGTGTTGGAGTTAAGAGATCCTCATCGGTTATGCCCAAAGGAGGGGTCATTTTGGCCTTACACATCAAGTTGGTGATCAAATGGGAGAATGAAATATTTGTCTTGTTATCCTCTAATCGTGAGAAAATTTTCATTTCCCGTGAATAATCTCTCTCATTTAGATGTACACTGATGCACTGGCTGGTAAACGAGTCCCAACCTTGGGTCGGATACTCAGGCTCGGAAAAAGATTAGGTCAGAGAAGACAAATTGGTGCAATGTTTTTTTGCAAATAGGGAAATGGTGTTTTTCTTCTGTTTCTTCTCCAAAAGATGTATAGTTGAACGTTCATCTAGACATACCACCTCATACATTTTTTGATGTGTGATGAGTTGATGTGATTAGATTTTCTGTCATTTCTAAATTAAGTTGAACCCTTGAAGGTCATAATGGTTATTAATGGCCTTCAGAGGTAGTCAGAATACAACATGGCTCTCTTGGGGTTCTACATCACCATTTGTGCACAATTCTTTATGAGCAAAAAACTTTCGGACTACAACCCGGTTAGCAGCAATGTGGGGCTTCATTCGCAAACATTTCCATCCAAGCCTTCCACATGGGCTTGAATTTCTCCTTCCACCTTAAGGCCTAGTCGACCAATGAATAAGTGATGACAAAGAGCATTCTCTATAAGCTTTGGAAATGGATTGAATGGATGAAGTTACGTAGGTCATGTAAGTAGAAAGTATGGTTTCTTTTGGGTCCTCGAGGATGGTTGCTTTGGAAGCTTGGGAATTTCCTCATTAAGATGGTTTCCTTCTCTCTTTGACAAGTTTTCTTGACCTTGTGAGGTCTCACGATCTTGGGTTCCGTTTGTGGTTCAATGATTTGGATGCCGTTTTTTCCTTTCTTGATTCTCATGTTCTTACAAAAGAGATTTTGAGTTTTAAAATAGGAATAGGTATAAGATCATGTAAAAATATAGTGAATAGGTGTTGGTGAAAATAATGAGTTTTGTGCGGAATGAAGGCAATGCAACAAGTTATGTGTACTTTATCCACATGGACTACTTAAAGAAGTTGAATATTGTTAGACCCCAGAATAGATTTTGGGTCTCTTTGACGGGCTTATCCTGATTGTCAACTGATAAGACACTAATATGCATTCGAAAGAAATATGTTTGGGAATATAACCGCCGGGTACCGTTATGATTAATTATGGTATAATTCCTAGAATTAAGGGATTTGATTTGAGAGTTAATTCTATTCACACTTGGGTTGAGATTTACTTAGTTAAAAAAGGACAAGTTTGTTTGGATTAAAATACTTCCAACGTGATGATCGATTTGTTAATGGTAATTGATCAAATATTAGACCCCTGCTTCCACCTACTTCCTATTTTTTAGGAAATTAATATGAAGAAGATTTGGATAGATTTTCTTCCAAGAAACCTAAGTGAATTAGATTTTCTTGCCAACTAAGAAACTGGCCGACCTATTCTTCTATTGAATGGGGCAATTGCACGACATCAGCAACACATTACATCTTTTCATCAAAAATACAATGTTGATGCCTCTTTATTCTTTTTGTTTCTTTTGCGCATCTTTTATTTCATGTCTTTTATCATACTTTCTTCGAACTAGTATATGATACATAGTTCTTTACCTATTCTTTCTTCATTGAAATAGATAGTTAATTTAGTGATTTTACTTCAAAGAATTCGTTCTTGAAGTAATAGGTATTTTTAGGAACTTATATTTTACAGTCTACCCTCTGCATGCCTGTACTATCACTGTATTTCCAGTAATAGCGTGTCATCGGTAACACCTATAGTTCATCGACATTATGGTCTTTCCCACTTTATAGATTGAACGTCAGTTGGCTTGTTTCACTTCTATCTTCTTCTTCTTTTTTTCCTTTTATTTATAAACTGAAATTAACCCTAAGTCCTCGATTTTAGGTCCGATACTGGTTTTCAAAGTTATTAACAATCATCTCTATATTTTGGTGTTCCATGTCCCTTTTACCACGAGTGTGGGTGAATACTTTTTTTCGCAGAAACATAATTTGGCATACTCGGTGTTGGTAACAAGTTTTGGTTTGATTTCATATTTTGTGGGAGTCTTTTTTTCTATAATAAAAAATTCTCTATTTTTTTTCATCATTAACTAATTGAATAGCCATATTTATGGTTTTAGTACCCCTAAGTGCTCGAATCTACGATTTTTCATCACACAATAGGTCGCCTAATCCCCAATCTTCATATGCTAATAGCGCATCACCATTTGATTACATTTCTGCTATGATTGATAGTAGTAGTGACTGGCAAGTTATCTCTGATGGCTATTATTCCTAATCTTATTATCAGTATGATGCTAGTCGGCAATATGATCATGCCGATGAATGGCATGATACGGTGCAAGATCCCTCAACATCCGGGGAGCTGGGCGTTGTCAGTAGTCAAACATATACATATGATTGCTGTAACGGGGTAATCGATGGTTAAATTATTGAACAATCGATAGAGGTACAACAACAATTACAACTACAATTGATTTCGGAACAGTTTCTACCGACAGCACAACATCAGGAGCAGTGGGCACAGTATCGACAGGTGCTGTGACTATATATATATATATATATATATTGCTAGTGTTACGTGAACAATAGTTTCAGCAAGTGTTGCAGGTGCAGTTCCAACAAACAGTGCAGCAGGAATAGTATCAGTATGTCACTCCGTCGGCAGAACTGCAGTAGGCAATGCTGCAAGTAAACTTTTAATAGATAATAATACAGATCTCTTACTAGAATACGCGGGAGTTTGAAAACGTGTCTAGCACTTGATGCTCTTACCACCTGGCCACCTTAATCTCCAAACCACAAATTAAACAAAGGGATCCATGTGCTCCAATGATCGACACACGAAAAAGAAAGAGATAGAAAGGAAGAAAATAAAGAAAAGTTTTGGGTTAACAACTTTATCGGCCACCTCTCAACTAACCCTAGCCTTACAATTATGACTAAAACGAACGAACTAAGCCTCCAATAAAATGGTTAACTACTAGCTCCACCTATGAACAAACCTATAGGTTCAATAACATGCTAAAACAAAGCTCGACTTAAAAAAGTTGTGCAATGCACCTATTCTTGCAAGAATAAGACAAACGAGGAGAAATCTCACGAGTTTACGAATAAAAGTCTTTATTATTAAAGTCATGCATCAAAGTCACGGCCAAGACTTCTATTTATCGGTCAAGGAAGGGTCTAGGTCCGCCAAAAGGAAGAGAAATCTGATCACAACTCTTATTCGTATTTCTTGGACTAGAAGTTTCCTAAAATCTGAAAATATACAAAATAATTAAATAATTACACATGCCATAATTATTTAATATTAAAAGTATCCTAAAAATAAGGAGAAAAACGTGTGAGGGTCGAAATTATTAAGGAAAGTTCGAAATCCAACACAAATAGGAAACAAAACCTAGTGCAAAAAGGAAATAAAAATAAAATATAATTTCTCTTGAAAAAAATTCTAGTTCTCGTCTGCCACCTTAAAAGTTCTTCTTGGAGCATGATTTGACAAGTTGAGGACCGAAAATCTTGTAAAATTTCAAGAACAATTATTGAAAACCCATTATCCGGAAATTAGGATTTTGTCATAGGCTTAAGCATCGGCAGACATAGCTCTCGACGCACATCTGTCGACTCGTTTGTTGACTTCATTCTTTCGGCTGCAAAATCAGCGTGTATTTCTGTCAACTTCATCGTCAACTTGATTTTTATTTGACCAAACCATATTTTTGGTTTCAATCTTCCATCACATTTGAAACCTACATAAACATTTCCATCCTACAACTATGTGATCAAAATAAGTGTAATGATCATCATAGTTAGGTTTGATACTTAACGAGCCACTCAGGACCACATCAGGTAATGCCATTGACAAAGTTGTAGCAGGAAGTGCCATATATGAATTTTCAGGAAGTGTTCTTATCAACACAATTACATTTGTTGTCAAGTCACATACGCGGTTCCAGAAAGTCGTGCCGTAAGTACATGATCTGCATGTTTCATCACAGACACAATTCCAGGAGATTGTGCTACATGGACAGGATCTGCATGTTTTGTCCAGTCCATCTCTTTCTTTTTTAAATTTTTTTTTTAAAAGATTTCTGTTGAAACTCGAATTTTCAAATTTCGAGATTCTCTTTAGCTTAAGTCGGATTCGCCAAATCCGAGTTCATCATAAACTCGGATTTGGAATATCTGAGAGTGCAAAACGCTTTTGAAATCTATGTTTAGTCAATTTTTTTCTGATTAAAGTTTTTTTTTTTTTGCGAATCATAATTTACTCAATTTTTTTCCCCACAAAACAACAAAATTTTTTCTCTCCGAATTATTATTATATTAGTAAAGTTTAGATTTAGATAATCCGAATTTTATCTTAAATTCAATTAATAAATTTAATTTTTGTAATTAAGTGAAATTTTGATTCTCTAAATTCGATTTCTAACTAACTCAAATTTATTAATTTTTGGTATTTTTGTCCACTTCGTTCCATGAGTCCTAATTCCATCCACTCCGATTTAGGACCTTTTTTTTTTTTTGATAAAAATTCCTCCGGTCCTTATTATAAAACATTTTGATTTCTTATATGTTTTATTTATTGTGTTTTTTCAATTGAAAAAACAATAAATGAAAATATTTTTCTAAGGGTTTATTTTCAATTAGAAGAACATGATAAATGAAAATTAGAAGAAATAAAAAATCAAGGATTGAAGGAAATATTTTTATTATGCTTTGAGTTTATTTCATAATAACAATATACAGGTTGTAGTTTTTTTTTTATAAATCGTTATATTTGTGCTTCCAAATTTCCCATGTATCGCAAAGAATCAACAAATATTTCTTTTAACGAAAATAAATCTGTAACTATAAATGGAAAATAAAAACATTATTTGATTTTCTCGATATACATACATTGCTACCACCGTCCCGCGATTACAGGCCTGTAGTACTCATTTTGCTTTTCCTTTCTTACACTTTGTTTCTCTCTCTACAAATCTTGATTCGTTCGGATTCAATTCGCTGAAATTCTTGGGTTTCTTCCCCTCGAAATCACTTCTTATACGGCTAAGATACGTAGTTTTGATCGTTGGCTTCACACTGTTGGTTTTGGAGAAGGGGGACGGATTCTTTGTTGAAGGCTGGTGAAGAAATTGGATATCTGTTAGGGTTTCGGAGGCGGCACAGATCTGAGTGCCGACGATTTTTCCGAGTTCACCAGTGTCCTAATTTGTTGAAGAATTCACCATGTTCTGGCGTATGGCCGGTCTCTCCACTGCTTCTCCAGTGAGTATCGGAACTTGATAGGGATCACATCAGTGAATTTCATTTCGGTGTCTTTCTTTGTTTACTCATTGTTCTTATTGTTTTGTTTTTAAGAGAATTTATCGTACTTTGTTTTGATGAGGATTAACATTATTGGGTGAGATTGTTATTGATTTGCTGTTTTACCGTGGTTAGGATTCTGTATCTCAAATTAGAAATGTCTTGGTAAATTCTTATTCCTGTCTGTCAATTAAGGTTTTCTTGGGAAGTAGAAAATGTTGATTATAAACGTTATGGGAGTTTCTTGGCTTTTACTTGAACGCTGTGTGGAGTGGCAGCTGAAATTAAGAACAGTTGGCCTGATTTTCTTTGAGTTCGTGCTGTGCAATTTTTTTATATTTAGGTGCCTGTTTGAATTTCTTGCAAAGGAGGCGCAGAGGGAACATTGTCTGTTTGGAATTTGGCCTCAGGCTGAGGTTGTTAATGTGATGTGCTTTTTTCATTTTTCTTGGATAGAGTCAATATATGTAAACAATTTCATCTCTAAGAAGTTCTGGAATCGACATGCAATTGGTGATCTTGAGGTACTGGAAAGGGAGAGGCTGCTTTATTGTAGGTTTTGCTGCTCTCCCTTCTATATTTAGGGCATCTGGCTTTTGCTAGTATCTTGTTGATCTTTATCCTTGATGACCTCTTGCATTCTGTGATGGAAAAGAGCTTCTTTCTATTTTTCATCTTTTAAACTGAAATTGGAGGGGCCTATTTCATTATTTTACAGTACAGTTTATCATCTTATGTGTTCCACTTACAAAAGGTTTGAGAGTAATGCAAGTTTTCCCATTGCCCATAATACTTGGAAAAAGATGAGGTCTTTATAGTCATAGCCAGTTTTGTGTTTGTTGACAATGGGTATGATGGCTTTTATTACTGATCAGATAGACATTAGATGCTTCTAGGTCGGAAGAATTAGTACGAAATAGGAATGCATAGTTTTTACATGTGCAGTTCTACCTAACATACACTTTCTGTTTAATGGGTTTTCCTGTAACTACACACGCTCCTTGTGTAGTTTATGAGTTATGTTTACTGTTCTAGATTAGTTGTCCCTCATTGGTGGGTTCACATTATCAATTTTTGTTGGGTTGATGTTGCCACTTTTTGTTGGAAAATTATCAATTTGTGGATGAACATGCCCAAGAGCATGTTTCATCTTTGAATCGTTAGAGAGTAGGTTATTGAAGGAGAATTTGGTTTGCTAAAGACAAGATCTGGTATTTCGTACTTTTACATGTGGTGTGCATGTTATTAGAGAGATGACGTGATTCCTTGTTTGTTCTCTGCATAACTTGGGATTTGTCTGAAGAGTTCAAGAATTTATAGTGATTCAGCATTTGGAAGTTGTATGCTGGAAAGTGTGGTTGGATAGTTAGCTGAATTCTGGTCTGTATGAAGTCTGTTCGAAAGAATTGGATTTGTAGGTTGCAAACTGTATCAAGGTTTAGAGGTTTAACTCGGTTTTCAAAGTTTTTGTGGTCCTATGAAGCAAAAATAGAAATATGTTGTTATTGAAGAGACATCTTACTCTCTTCAAGAATTATATTTCACCTTCGTATCATATCCTGCATTTTATCAAACTGTGCATCTTCAATTGGAAAAATGAATTGTCTAGTGACTTTCATGTGAAATTGCCCTCTGATAACTACATGGTTCTATGTGTGAAATTTTAGTTTATGTCTATAGAAATTTGATTTCATGATAGCTATACAGCAGCTCTTTTCTTCTTCTTCTTTTTGCTGTATTCAGCCCAAGGGCTTTGAGGTACCCCTTTATGCATGATTGCAAATTTGCATTTTATGAGTTAATTTTAATATGTTTGCATCTGCAGATGGAGTTTGTTTTGTTATGGTTAAATCTGGAATTATGTTTATTGTAAAAACTATCCATCTAATTTTCCTAACATTTTTCGGTTACAAGATATGCTGGATTATTTAACTTGAAGAAATATTTACGGTTTTATGATGACTTTTCTTACTCATGATATGATTCTTTTAGGTGGAGACTATTCTGGACAAGGAAAATTTTACTCTAGAGGAGCTTTTGGATGAGGATGAAATAATTCAAGAATGCAAAGCTCTTAATGGCCGGCTTATTAGTTTGTAAGTTCTTGCGTTCGTTTCATCTTTCCTTGTGGCTGGCTTGTGCTCTCTGTTCTACAATATCAAAGACCATTTTTACTTGTTTTACTGAAACTGCTTAAATTTGTTGTAGCTGTACCCCTACCTTATTTTCTTCACCCGTATATTGCTTCACAGGATTCTGTGACTAGGATATTGTAAATTAAAATGATTTATTAGGCTACATACTTGAACTGTGCTTTGTCTTATGTGAGATTCCTAGCTGCATGGAAGTTTAGACCCAAGAGCTTTGTCTAACAAATCATGTTTGTCTTGCTTAAAGTCTAAAATAAAATGACCCTAGTGCTTTGTCTTGTTGGTAAAGTTTTCTACTCGAGAGAATAGTTTGTTCGTTTCAGCAGTGTGTATGTTTATTTTGGATCTCTTCTGTTGTAACTTAGATATGAATAATTAAGCTACATGCTGTGATTAGTTCTTCTGCTTAACATGACAAGCTGCATGGAAGTTAAGGATTTGACAGTTAAAGTGGTGTTTTGTTCTCAAAGTAGGTAGTAGGCCTCTCATTTATCAGTTAAATTGGGTGCCTTTTTCCTGCTGCCCTTTGTCTTTCCCCCTTTCTGCTAGTTTCTCTCTATCCCTCTCTTTCTTGATTTTATATGATACTGATGTCTGGCAATTTCTGTGCACATAAGCTTTACAGAAGAAACCATTTCTTGTTTAATAACTAGAGAGGCATAGTTTCCTCTTTCTAATTTTCTTTACGTTTCTTCTCTTTTCATTGGGGGTGGGACCAAGGTGGAGGTGGTTGTACATAAGAATTGGTTATGAGTTATGTGTTTCGAGTGAAAAGAAGAGTTGATTCCCAAAGATATCCTTTTCAACTAGTCTTGTTGACTTGATCATTATTAATTTCTGAGGTTTGGTGTAAGATTACTACATTCAGTAACAAATAACGGAACTTTAGGACTTACGGCAGGCAGCATTACCTTCTTTTTTTTTTTTTTTTTTGGTGCAGTGTGAAATTTGATGCCTGGTTGAAGATCATAATTAATCTTTGTCAAACTTTAGCCTCTTTTCTCTTAGAATCTTGCTAATTTAATTACCTTTACCTTGGATATCAGTTAATTCTCTAGTGAGTGGTTGTTTAGGTTCATTTTTCATGCTCTGTGTTTATTACTTGATCATCCATTGGTTAAAGTTGTATAATGGGTTAGCCTTGTGAAGTCCTTATTTACTAGTTCAGTTTGATCAATTGGAGCCTTGAATTTGTGTGCATGGCGGAAGTTCCACGTATTATGACATTTTTTGTATAAAATGTGCTGCTGCTATGATTACTTCTTTACTTTTTTCCTTCTGTTGTACCAACAATATCCGAATGGATATGCTGTAAAATGATGTCTTTTGTCATTAGATGGAACTGTGGAACCATTGGCACCAACTGCAATGTAGCTTTGAAAGATTCAAGGTCTTGGTGGCAGCTCGGTTAGAGCAGCCAATCCTAGGGTGAACCTTTTCAGCAATTTGTCCACAAAATAGATGATTTAGAACTTGCTAAATGTTTGCTGAATATTTTCACCAGATCTAGATGTAGAGCTTAAAGCTCACGTGCGAGTACGAAATGGCTTTTTTAAGGTTGGAATTTCCTGAAACCAGGCTAAGGGTGCTTAAGAATGGAAGAAGTTAAGTGTTTTGAAGATTGTGTGGAGGTTCATGACTAGCTTCAAAATACTTTGTCCATGGGAAAGTTTTCTAGGAGATGAACCTTTCTTTGAGGGATTAGGGAATGATTTATAGCTTAATAGATAGTGGCTGACATTTGGGAAAAACAACCAATGTTTATGTGTATGTAGGACATTAGGTTGATGTTAATCAAATTTTACTGCAATACATTGCATAGAAGGAATACCAGATTACTTGAGAAAAGTAACCATCCAGAGGGTATTATAATCTTGTGAGACTATAGTTTCATGGAAGGAAAAATGTGCATGCTTGGAGAAGGGAATCTGTTCTACAGTGAATGATTTTCGGTTGTCCTGGGCCAAATGTTATTTAGTGAAAAGTTTTTTGACTTTAGAATTCATTCTGGGTTTGGAGTCTCAATTAGCAGCTAGTAGTAGTTGTATTGTGTCTAACTCAATTTGATTTTAGCTTGTTCGCTATCCTGTTTAGTTTTGATATAATGTTATTGCTTTTATTTTGGGCTTCTCTTAGAGCTATGCATGTATTGAACTTGTCATGCGTGTATAGCTGTACGCCTTCCTGGCCATTGGAGGTTTACACCAAAATGAACACTTTGAACCTCTAATATCTACTCTCTCATTCCCCTCCCTTTTTTCCCCCCTTTTTTCAATGGTTTCTTTGTTGTTTTTTTTTAAAAAATTATATCTACAACTCCAAATGTCAAGTATTTCTATTTTAAGTTTAATTTATTTTCTTACATGTCTTTCAGCTTGCGAGAGAGAGTGCAAATTGAACAGCTTGTGAGATACATAGTGGAAAAAGCTCCAGAGGATGCCGAGAAAACTCGCACTTTTAAGTATGTACTGGCCACCTAGCTAAGTTGTTGTTTGAGGTTTAGAATATGCATGTTTTTCCCTGTTAATGTATTTTTTTGGCTACAACCTGTTAATGTTACTTTTACTTCGATGTTTCTGCAGGTTTCCATTTATTGCTTGTGAAATTTTTACATGTGAAGTGGATATAATACTGAAAGCTTTGGTGGAGGATGAAGAGGTGTGGTTCCACATGAGCTTGTGTGTTAATTTAGGGTTGCATAACATTATGGTCATGTCGGTTCACATTTGACTCTTCTGTGTTGGTGGACAGTTGATGGATATGCTCTTCTCTTTTCTCGAACCTGAGCGTTCTCACAGCACTTTGCTGGCTGGTTACTTTAGTAAGGTATTATGGTTTGCTGCTCCTTGCCAATGGACATAATAGTAATATCTTTTGTCATGTTTTTATGCATTTTTATGTTGGTTCAACACCATTAAAATAAAATGAATTCCTTTCTGGGATTGAAAAGTTGCTCAATGTATCAAGGGAAAAATATATGATTGTAGAATGATAAAGGGAAACTTGGGGTGTGCTGAGGATATGGTAATTTATATCCTGAGCTTTGTTGGAATTTAGTCCACCTTCTTAATTGAATTGCTTTTGCCTGATCTTTGGGGAGAAATGGACAGTCTTCGACTGTAGTTAAGAGTTTGTTTTTTCTTTTTTTCCTTTTCAAAGTTGGTTTTCGAATTTGTTGGATATTGCATTCTGGAATACCTCTTGCAATCTGGAATACCTTTTACTTAGGGAGTTAGGCTGATGAGTGATGACAGTTACTGCAGAACAGTTGCAACATGTTTTTGAATTTGACACCTTGCCATCGGTTCAGATAGTGTCCATTGAAACTGTGGCCCACCCTCGGTAATTCTAGCTTTCTAAACAAGCAAAGAAAGTGAAAAAACAGCAGTGCGATGCTGTGAATAGAAACAGTTAGAAGGGTGAGCCAGTTCATAATAAGCTAGGGTCCCTGGTTAACTTTAAGCAAAGAAAGTGTAAGAAATTAAAATAGGGGCTAAAGGGGTTTGCTTTTTCATCCTTCTGAGACTAAATGCATGTTTCATCCTGTACTTTTCCTGTTTAATTTCTTGGATTTTTTTAGAATCTACTAATTGCTAGGGTTGACAGTTCAAATTCCTGTGTCCATGAAGACACAGGTAAAATCGCGCTGTTTGGCTTTAAAGAATGCTTTAGCTGCATGTTTTTCATGTGTCTGTATCTAATACAAGTTCTTCTCTTAAATGGCATGTAATAACATTTACGTGTAAAGTAGATTAGAATTGTATACTGTTTGAGAAGTGCTTGGCTTTCTAGACTTTCTTTTCCTTAACGTTATTGTTGTTATTGTTACTATTATTATTACTGCTTTTATTGATGCTTGAATTTCCATGTGCTAGGTTGTCATTTGTCTGTTACTGCGGAAGACAGTTCCTTTGATGACTTATATACAGGTTAGTATTTGATTAGTTTTTTACGTTGCTTCTGGTCTTGTGAGTCTATGCATGTCTTTTGGCTTGTGAAGTATTGGAGAAATAGCATAGTATTATGCCGAGATCAGCTACGAAACTGGATCTTGGCTTAAACATACCTGTAGTAAAATTGAGAGATCATCAGAATTAACATCTTTGTAGTTACAAATTGGTGATTTAGTGTAATTAAGATAGTATATTGTGATAACATTCATGTATTAAGTAAGTGTCTGTTCATTCAAGTTCCAGGCGTCTATGTCTCTAGTGAATAAAAATTACATAGGGCAGTGCATAAGACTTAAGCCCAAATAAAGAACTTGTTATAATAATAATAGTGCTTGTAGTGTTTGGTTACTACAGTTCCGTTTTCCTCGGTTACTGATAGTGTTGTTTGGATTCCTTGAGAAAGTGTGCCTGTCGTTTAGTGCCATTTACCATGTCTTGGTTATTGCAAATGGTCTCATGTTTGGCACTTTAAGCAAGTCTCGTGCTCCTGTCATCATGTATTTGTTGCACTTATTTCTAAAATTCAACTCTTGTCTCATTTTTTTAGGGTGGGGACTGCGACAGTATTTATTTGTAGGGCTAATTGTACTTGTGTCAGTTTTAACTCGGAGTTCCTTTTTTGGCCACTTTGAAGCTCCACGAAGTATTTAGTTGTACGAATTGTCTATTGGAGCTACCCATTTCGGCTTCGCCTAACCTTTATAATATGATGGTCTTAATAAGTTTATAAATCGTCATCTTTATTGCTTGTAACCCTATATATTTGTTGGAACCTCTGATTTTTTTCTTCTCACACCATCAACTTGATTGGTCTGTCATTCAAAATTTGGTCGCATGTTCAATCATTTTCTGTTCTTGTTAGGCTCATCGGGACATTATCAAAAAGCTGGTTGACCTGATTGGAATTACTTCCATCATGGAGGTTAGTAGTTTGGCTTGATCTATGTTGGCTTTATCTGTGATTAATGGGCCCTAATTCTAATTTTCCTGCAGGTTTTGATTCGTCTCATTGGAGCTGATGAGCACCTCTATTCCAATTACACTGATGTGATGCAGTGGTTGGAAGAAACAGATGTGCTCGAGATGATTGTTGATAAGTTTAGCTCTTCAGTAAGTTTTGTATAGACCTTTATATGTCATTTATGGGGATGTGTATTTGTGCTGGCAAAACAGACCATGTGGATAAAACAAAATGACCATTTAATCTCCTTTTTTTAACATATTGGAACATAAAATTTTATTCTGGAATTCTGTAATAAAAATTTATTCACCTAATTATGTGGGAGAGTTCGATTCTGATGAATCATCTTTTAACACTTAGAAACCAGAGCAAATTTCTTCTTTACTTGTTAAAACTTTGAGTTTTTGTGGCTGTTCATATGAAGTTTTCCTGTTGCAGGATTCCCCTGAAGTGCATGCCAATGCAGCAGAAGCACTTTGTGCTATAACCAGATATGCTCCACCTGGGATGATGTCCAAAATTTCCAGTCCTAGGTAACACATTACTTGTTTCGCTGGTGCTATTGGATTTGCTGAGATTGTAAAGACTAGCTTTTAACATGTGATTTCTCAGTTTTGTAGGCAGATTATTTCATCATGCTTTGGAGGACTCAAGGCCACAATCTGTGCTCATTAACTCATTGTCAATATGCATATCGTTGTTAGATCCCAAGAGGTTAACATCTGGAGCATATTATACATACAACCGCCAAATGATTCTGGGTTCCAGAATAACTGTTAATGCCGAGACTCTGGATGGGATGCTGAAAAGCTTAGGTGAATTATTATCTGGCTCATTGTTGGGTGGTCAATAGGGGACGTCTTTTGGATGATCCCATTTTTAATGTCTGTGTCGTCTTTTGGTGAACTTCAATGGTCAGGACTAATAATAGTTTTGGTAATCAAATTAACAAATTAAGTACTTGAAAAGATGAGTAAGTGCTGCTCCGGGGTTTTCAAATTCTCACTGAAAAATTTTCCATTTGATTTTTTTTTTTCCCCTTGAGAAAAATTACTTGCGATTGGAAAGTCCTATTTGATGTCAGAATCCATTACATTCGTGCTCACTGGTAATGAGTTCAGTAAGGAGGCTATTTTTTGTGTTTGTTTGATAATGAATGTAGATGCTATTGATTTAACGAGATTTTGGAATTAACTTTTCCACTGCCTCAGACACAAATTAAAAGTATGTTTTAAATATGGATTTTTGCATAAGCTTAGCTCTTTATGATACACTTGGTTCTTTTGATTTGAATTATTGTCCCTGGATCTTCATTTTGTCTCCATTTTCAAGAGAAGTTTCTTATCTTGGCAAGATTGCATTTAACTATTAATTTCAGCTTCATATAAATGTTTGACTGCATGTGGTATTGTACAATTTATTTTTTTTTATTATTTTGTTTTCCTTAATTTATGATAATTGCTTTTGGGGCTAGTTGATTATAGAAAACATTAGCTGTTGATTACACTAGAGCTTGGAATCATGTACTCTGTTAGTTCTTAAGAGAGCTTAACAAAGAAGGATCTAGTTATGGGGCGATTGTGGCATGATATGGGGTCATCATTTGATTTCCTTGTGGTTGGTATCAGAAAGCTTCCTATCTTGGATTGAAATGTTGGCCTTGATATCATGTGATAATATATTTAGGGCATCCTGGATTTATAGATAGATCTACTTTCTCTAGATTTGGTAATTCTAAATGCATTTTTGTTGAGTGAATTTCTGATGTCGGGAATGGCTAAATTGCTGTTATAAGTTTCTGTGTCAGCAATGGGTTTAAGAAAATGTGTTTTGAAGTGATGTACGTTTGTTTTGTGTTGTATGTAATTTCAGGTGATTTGCTGAAACTTTTGGATATTTCTACCGAAGACCATGTCTTGCTTACAACTTATGGAGAGCTGCATCCACCTCTTGGGAAACATCGTTTAAAGGTTTATTTTGGTCTTGCTTCCTTTTCTTCTCTTAGTTATATCTTGAGCCCAAATAGTACTCTACTATTTGGGAGGGTTGGGTCTTTAGATTTTAGTCAGTGTATTAAGTCTGCGTACTACACAAGATTACTAGCCTACTTTCTCAGAGATTCTAGTGTGGTTTCATGCATTTACACACGAGATTTGTTTCCTATATTACTTATTCATGTACACGTGTATACCTCATCACTTTCTACCACAAGTAAGAAATATTCGTTTAATCGGTTGAATGGCTTTATTTTCAGATTATAGAGTTCATCTCGGTTTTAGTAACTGTTAGCAGTGAAGCTGCTGAGAAGGAACTAATTCGACTTGGTGCTGTAAAGCGGATTGTGGAATTGTTTTTTGAGTAAGTGTGGTCTCCTGGTCTCATCCAGAAATTGTGGCTTATTAAACAAACTTTTCAAGTTCTAATCTAGATATACTTTAATTTCAGGTATCCTTACAATAACTTTTTGCATCACCACGTAGAGCAAATAGTTGTCTCCTGCTTGGAGAGCAAGAATTCACTATTTGTTGAACATATTCTAAAAGATTGCAATCTGGTCAGCAAGTTTCTAGAGGCAGAGAAGAACTTTGCTTTGGCAACTGTTTCAGACAAAGTAATCATAATTGACTGTCATCTTTAACCTTTCTTTTGCCTGTTGTTTTTAGATCTATTTTATCTTCAGTACTTGCATCTAGTAACATTTTATTTACTTGCCCTAGTTCCTTCTCTTTTACTCCTGGGTTGTAAATTTGGTGATGACATTTAATCTTCTTGATACGTTTTGCTGCAGCCCACTGTCCCAGCTGAGGGAAAATTGCCTCCTAGGATTGGGAATATTGGACATATAACACGTATAGCGAACAAGCTTGTCCAATTAGCGAATGATGACAATGATATTAAATTGCATCTGCAGGTTCATTCATTACTTTACTATCATTATTGTTTTTTTTTTTTTTTTTCATATTGTGCTTTTGTTTGTACGTTCTAGATATGCCTAGTTCTTCACTTTGCAGTTATATATAAATTCCACCTTGGTGGGCCTCCAGTAGTGTATTTTGCTTTGGAATTTGCAATTTTTTTCCCCTTTTGTATTCCTCGGAAGATTTGCAGACAATATTATTTCAAAATGAAATAAAAATATTGTCAGTTTTGTGATTATATAGAATTTCAGGAGATTTGTTTGACATTCTAATTAAGGTTTAGTTGTTTTTTTCTTTTCTTATGTTCCTTTACTCTGGCACATCGACCTATTCCGTTTTACAGCTGCCGTTGCCCTTTCCTTTTATTATGTCGTATGTGTGACTTCAATCACATGATAGCAGATGGCCATCTGGTTTGATTGCTTGCTTGTCTTTGTGCCTTTTCTTTGGCTGTGCTTTTCTTTTTGGGGGATGCTTTCTATTAACATCCATTATTCCACCCTGGTGTGAAGCTCTGTTGTATTTAGTTTTGCTTCATTTTTGGTATTTCCTGTGATTACATATGTCGTCGTAGTTAGTAAATTTGCAGTCTCCTCTTTTAATCTTGTGTTTATTTGCAGCTAGCTTTCTCTTCTTCATGCATTTTCTCTCTTTTCGGTATTTAGACCATTTTAATTCTCTTATAGGAAAATAGTGAATGGGTTGACTGGCACACAAATGTCTTGCAAAAGCGCAATGCAGTGGAAAACGTGTTCCAGTGGGCATGCGGGTGAGTTCAACAGTTGCATTTATCAGTCATTTTTATCACATTTCTACTTGTTTGTCTTGCACTGGCCCTGTCTTAGATTAGAGATAGCTCAGAAATTGGAAAAACTTTTTTGATGATTGGCAATGCTTATGTTTGAGTGTACACTGCTCTGCAGCTTTGAAGTGGATAAATCCACATGTTTCATTACATTTGTAGAGTTAGAACAAGAGGCTTACGAACTCCAAATACTCTCCATCCTGAACTATCGTTAGACCAATGATATGTGGAAGGACCTGTAGTTGTAGTGATCTTTGGCTTATCGTGGCCTTTTAAATGATTGTCTTTTAAATTTACCCAAGCTCTTACCAACTTTCTTTAAGTAACATACAGTTAGCATTTGTATGAAGTCCTCAGTCGGATGGATTCAGTGGTTACTTATTTGCATCCGGGACTGCACTTCTGTAGTTTTTAAGCCCTACTAGTTTCCTGTTTTTGGTAGGACGAGTTCTTATGGGCTATGTACTTGTAGCTGGGGTTACCAATGCATAGACCTAGTCAAATTGTAGACTTTATTAGCATATTGTTATGATTGGAACATATTTTTGCTTTCCTTTTGGTCAATTGTTTTGGCTTATTATCATGTAGATTTTAATGTTGATTTTGTTTCTTGGAAGTAGGGTTGATTTAGTATTTCAGCAGCAGTGTCTGCTATGTTAATGGCTGATTAATTTTAACAGAGCTTTAGATTGTAGATTCATTTCATTGTCCTCCTTTTCTCTGGGCTTGTCTTCTCGCCTCTCTACTCGGTCCTATTTAATTCTTGAATCTTGAGATGTATGGAAGCATTGAATTTTGTAGTGTAATGTGTGAGAACTTTTGAAACAGTATAGTGTATTTGATAAAGACAATGTATGCTTGTAGTGAGGGGCTTCTCTGTTTCTTCCTTTTTCTTTCCCCTTGTGATATATGCTTGATGAGGCTATGCTTTTAAACTTAATATCATTCGTTACTCTTGCAGGAGGCCTACAGCTCTACAAGATAGGACTAGGGACAGTGATGATGAAGATTATCAAGACAGGGACTATGATGTTACAGAATTAGCCAACAATTTGAGCCAGGCCTTCCGATATGGGATTTATAGTCATGATGAGATTGATGAGGTGCACTACGTGACTAGTGAATTTAACTTTTAGCCTCATGCTTAATTTTACTATTTATGGTGTGGCGTGGGAAGCAATTACTCTTTAAGATTTCAAGGAAAGATATATTCTCAAAATTTAAGAAAGTAATTGATTCATTCAACTTTCAGAGAGAAGGTTGGTTTGCAGGCCAAATCCTGGAAACAATGTTATGCCTGTTGGAGTAAAATTTTTTTAAATTTTAAGAGAAGTGGCAACTGTTTTATTCTTCTTCCGTTCATCTTTGGAAATTTTTATTTCGTTTTTGGGATTTACTATCAGTCTTCTCTTGAAAAATATATGCATGCTGCGGGAACATGAGGCGGGTTCTACGGATATTATTCTGTAATTTATGGATTTTCAGACCTATGCCCTACATATCAGCTACATGTCTTTGGCTTATCTTCTTTCTTTTTCGTCTTCTTATTTATTTATTTTTTTTTGGGTGGGGGAATGCTTAGGTTCAGTTTCAGTTTGGCTATTCTGGCGTATTTCCTGCATCTTAACTATTACAACTAATTTTTTTTTTTTTTTTCAATCCTTGCAGCCTCATGGTTCACTCGAACGAGATGATGAGGTATGTTAACACTGGCTTATTTAAGTATTTGTTTTTCTTATTTTTATGATTTTTAAATGTCTTTTCTTATTTACTAATATTGGTTCAATAGAAGTTAATGGGGATGATTTGCCTATCTCGAATTCACTTTACCTTTTATTTTTGCTTTTCTGGGAAATCAATTTCTTTTTCTCCTTTGCAACTATCTTAAACATTTTGGTAGTAATGCTAGTTGAATTTCTTGTATAGTGCTTTGACATATTAATTTTTTTTAATCACCTGTCTCGGATTTCTTGTCCTTTGGTTTGATTTACTAACCTGCTGATAAATTTTGAACTTTGCCTACTAGTTATTCTCGATGCTACGGTGAAGAGGAAATTATGTCAGCACCAGTCTTTTTTTTTGTTAATTCTTACAGAGTTTCTGTGAGGATTGTGTATTTTGTGTTGTATTTAATGCTTGGGTCATTTTGGATTAATTATCATGTTTCTGTCTCGATGTTGAAGAAAGGAAGTTGTCAGTTTTGGAACTTAAAGAGGTATGCGTTTCCATTTATTTTCAGGATACCTACTTTGATGATGAGTCGGCTGAAGTTGTCATTTCTTCTCTTCGTCTCGGAAATGACCAGGAAAGGTTAGTCCAACAGTTTATGCTTGCTTTTTCTGACAATTATTTTTATTCTCTGCCCTTCTTTAGATCCCGATTTCACCAGATGAACTTGAAAGGATAAGTACTTGTGTTGTCAAGTCAAAAGTTTAATTGCCTCAAGAATTTGTTTGCAGTCCTTTCTGGAGATGATATAAATTCTTTCCATTTTCATTTCATGGGTTACTCAACTTCAGTTTTTGAAGTAATCATTGTGGTTCTTGTGCGTGTTTGCAGTGGGTCACTCTTTTCAAATTCCAACTGGTTTGCTTTTGAAGACAATAACATTGTGAATGAGCGTTCCACAAGTGAAATGGCTTCGCCATCACCCAAACTTGAAGAGAGTGGTGCGGATGTGAACATATTGGATGGAGATAATGATCCTGTTGATGCTGCAACTTCTGGATCACCTGAAGAACCAAGTTTCATTGATCCTTCAGCGGATGTTTCGCCGAAGGATTCAAGACAAAGCAATGAGTTTGATAAACCTGCTGAGGAGGAACAGTTGAGGGGAAGTTCTGATTTGGATGAATCCCCTGGCGCGCTGTCTGATTCAGATTTGACATCTGATAATACTGCTCGTCCTGTGCCTTTACCAAATGGAGGGCTTGAAGTGGAAACAGAGCCACTAGTTGATGACACAGCAGATTCTTTCCCGTCTGATGCTGATAAATCTGATAGCACAGTAGACACTGAGGTTGGATCGTTGCAGGAAGCATCAGATACCAATCCTGGTTCGAGCCCTTTGGCTCCACTGGATTCGGAAGCTGAGAACAACAAGAACTCCGAACCTCATACCGTAGGTTCGGTTGATGTAGAGGTGCCCCCTGTTACTGTAACAGAAGGATCTGGAGGATCAGACGGCAAAGAGTAGAAACAGCTTGATGTGGTTGATTGTAAACATCATTTCTGGGGAGCTAACCACCACACTGCAGCCACACAATAGGGAGACATCCTCGGCCCGTGCAATCTGTCAAATATTACTTAGAATGTACATTAATGGAGCTCTTTCTGTCAAATAGGGCTAATGATTCTTTTTCTATTTTACCACCTTTTGCATGACTTAGTAGAGAATAACTGAGATATACCCTGATCTTCTCAAGTGCAGCTCATCGTACTAGCAAAATTCTTTAGGTCTTACCTTCACCGCTCTTTAGCGTCAAGCTCTCGGTGAAGAAATCAGGTTTGCCTGATTTCCCTGATCACGAGAGAAGATGCAAGCTGTAAGCCAAGACCTCGATTATAGCATATCTCAATCAAATATCCCTTTTATCCTACTGAACGTTTATTGTTCTGATGAGGTTTTGGTTTATCCCTAATCATTTTGGTAGTTTTGTAGTTGTATATTGTTGTTTGGCTTGGTAAGAAAGACCGACGGATTTTATATTGTTGTCATCAACATTTGCTGCCGTGTTATCTTTTTTTCTTTTTAATTCTTTTATTTTTCATTGGAGATGCGGGCTGTCAATGGATCTGTTTGATCAGAACCACATAATAAAACAAACACCATTCGGTAAGAGGTTGTAAGCTTCACAGTTCTATGAATATTGCTTGTGAAAAAAAGTATCGGGAACAAAACGTAGAGATGATTTGAATGACACGATAAAACGGACACTAATTGGAAAATGATGATTTGCGAATTTCACAAGTTCATAATTATTGCTTGACGAGTTGGAAGCTCGAAATTAAAGACATAGTGATACATATGTGTGTGTTATATAATATATAGTGATACATTCAGGAAAAATTTATAAAAAATTCTAATAAGAAATGATGTGATTAAATTTTAATTATCCCCTAACTCTTAAAATAGATAAATCCGTAAAGTTAAATTTTAACTGTCGATTATAATTCATTCCCTGTATATTTTATTTACAAATTTTTCTTACAACAATCATTACTATATATATATATATTGTGATATGAAGTGATCAAACTCCATTGTATTAAATAAAGAAAAAAACATATATATGACAAAACAAGAGTGGAAATTAAGACCACAACCCTAACATTTTAGATCCTTATGCAACCACGACATAATAGATTTGATTGCAAAATTCAATCAACAAGTTATTTTAACTTTATAAATGTACTAACCTCCTTTTGTTTATATCTAATAAAAACTACACAAGACCCTAATTCCACAAGACTGGCACTCATAATTAATTAGTTTTTTTTCTCAAGATATGATTTATCCAAAATTGATGGGATTCGCGTACGTATTATAAATAAATTAAAACGATTAAAACGAAAAATCAATAAGATTGTAACAAGTAAAAAATAATTAAATTAGTTTGGATTGTTAATTCGCTCCAACATTAATCCGAGACATGATTTATCCATATTTGATAGGGTTCCGGGTATATTATAAATAAATAAAAATGATAAAAGCAAAAAATCAATAAGATTGTAACAAGATAATCAAATTAGTTTGGATTGTTTTTTCGCTCTAACATAAAATAATAAAAAAATTTAAACGTATTGCGGTGATAAAGATGAGTACTGCCTACTCAAATCTCTAGGGTAACATAGAAATCTGGACTAGTCTTTGTCTTAATCTGAATTGAGGAACCAAACCTTCTTTTTTTCTTACAACATCTCTGAACTTCAAAACAGATAATCAGAAGAACTCCTACATAAACAATGGCATAAAAACCTATCTCCACTTCCCACAATGTCTTCATCCATGCCTCGATCTCTCCCTTTCTTTCTTTTTACTCCGTTTAATTGCCTCCAAGAATTGAGAAAAAAAAAATTTACGAGCGTATAATTGGATGAATATGTTTTTTTTTTCTCCTTTATGAAAGTACGGGAGAAGAAACCCGACACTCATTGATTATATGCTAAGTAAATAAGTAAATTATTAATATGGAAACGGGGATCTTATATTAGGACATGATTAGAAAGGAAAGATTCGTAATATTTCCTAATATCTTAAAGAAATACTATTATCTCCGCTCCAAAAAAAAATAGCCAACGTTACAATTTTATAAATTGTAGTAGTACTATTTCTAGTACAATCCATACATTATAATTGTGTATTATTTTTTTTTGTGATAAAAAGAGTATTTCTTAATGTTTTGAATACGATTTGCTATGAATAATTATTTCTAAATGGACAGTTTCAGAGGTTCCACTGAGTTTTTTTTTTTTTTTAAAAAAAATTTATTTGTTTTAGTTTGACATTTTGTTAGGGTTTCTTCCACCTATCAGCACATTATTTCTACATGTCTTACTTTACTTGATGTCCCATCTTAAAAAGAAATTGTATATCCATCAAATCCTTCAAAAAATAGTAAACAAAAAACTCTTTGCATGATGTTGTGCTATTCTTACTCATCCTTTCCGATTTGATTCTCAGTGGAGTGGAAGCCGTATTCTAGTTTAATAACTGTGAAAAATGATCTTTCGCTTGGTCGTTAGCGTAGGAGTTCAATTTGGTTAAAAAATATATATTGCAAAGCAAGTATTGTAAAAATTAATACTACACTTGCTCAACAATCAGAAGCTGAGTAAGATACTTTCTGTATTTGTAATTAATGTTTCTAATAAAACTTTGAAGTGTACATGTCTTATAGTACGTTTCATATTTTATAAAAGTATTGTTCTAATTTGGTTGGAATTTTATTTAGCCACCATCGAATAAAACCACATCAAAACTAACGTTGGTCTTAGTACGTACCACATGTTGTCCGTTTATGTACGTGAATTTTTCTCGACTTTTAAGGTTAGCAAAACAGAACATTGTGTGAATACGAGGCTAAGGAACAATATTGTATTCTCTCGTCTCAGAAAAATAATATATATTATAAATTGTGAATCATATTAAAATTGTTATATTTTTAATCTAAAATGTGAATTATTTTATTAGGGTAAGAAAATATGTTCCAATATATATATGTCCAACTGCGTATTTGTACAAAAAAGAAAAAAAGAAAAAGAAAAGGAAATACTCCTCCAATCGACGAAGATTTGCTTCTCGAATAATATGCTAATAATAATGAATTTTTTTCCTAACTACTCAAATAAATGAACATTATTATTATAATTATTATCATAATCACTCGATCAATACACAATCTTTCATGCTTACAAGTTACAACTTGTCCCATCTATGATGTCCCGTTTTTGTGTCCTTTCATAAAGGTCGATTTTTAATACGTATTGTTACAAATATGCATCGACGAAATTATTAATTTTATGAAGGGGTGTAAGATATACAAAATTAAATAATATTAATTCTATTTGTTTAAATAGTTATATTATAAACATCAATAAATTATATTTCCGATCAAAACTGTTTTTATGCACAATACTTTAGCGAGATCAAGTCTCTTCTTACGCGATATTGTTGACTCTTTGCGGCTGTTATCAAACCTTAATGAGTTCCGATTGGATATTCGTTAAAAATTATTAGATAGCGTTCATTTTTTTTTAAAATAATGGAATAACAATAGGGTTGCCTACTCATAATCTACCATGAGGAACACCAAGAACCCTAAAACTAACCTTTCTATTTGCCGCCCATAAATGCAGCAAGTCTTTCCCGTTCGTTACACTGTCTCACAACTTTGAAAATAATACCAAACACAGCTCCTACTACAAAGATCGCCACAAAAACGATGGTCAGTATCAGCATTAGCTTCATCGTATCTTCCGATTTTTTTGTCTGCCTTCAATTGCCTCCCAAGAAACGAAAACTATATAGAGAATTGGACGAATTTGTTCTGTGCAACCAATTTGTGAACTATTTGTGTGTATTTATAGCCATATAGGACGGGGACTACGGTGGTAGTACGGGAAGATTTCAATTGCCCATTGATTACATGCTAATTGAAAACGGGATGATTTCCTTTTAACATGCAAAGATATGCAAATATTTTAGGAAAGAAAGTAAGTTGCCATTATTATTGATTTAAGAAGTGAAAGATTAAGGAAAGCAGTCTAACTATGATCAATTATTATGTGTTTTAAAAAGGGGGATTTGGGAAATCAATTACGATTGTTTTCATATACTTAGCCGAACATTTGTCTATCCCGCCGCAAAAAAAAAAAAAAAGAAAAAAAGAAAAAAAAACTTGGAATTTTGCCTTTTCTTTTAAAAGAAAAAAATAATATATTCTGGGAATTTCCAGAATTATCAGTTCTTCCTCTTAAAATAATATTCCTTCCGTCCCATAATTATTGTCCAGTTTGATTAAGATTAAAGATTTTATTTTTAGTCAAAGTTAGCTATATTTTGGCTTAAAACAATTAAGCCAAAACACAAAACCAACTCCAATTCATATATTCAATCAAAATTCAAGAACAACAATTAAAGAAAATATAGGGCTTTGCAATCTCTTCATTCTTCTTCTTCTTTGGGATAAATTTAATTCCGGTAATCTCAAATCCATATTACCGGGACTTCTCCAACTACCACGACTAAGCCCGCCGACAAGTCTAACTTTCAACCATCGGCTCAGCTCCAACCCGGGTCGATGACTAGTTGTTCAGAGTGTCTATCAATTTGACTCAGCGACGGCTAGCACCAAAGTCGATGATATCAATGTTGTTGCTTCCGCCACCGCAGGCGGCCGCTGTGACGGATCTGGCCAGCTCAACATCGAAGGAGTTGTTGGTGGAGGGAGCCAGAGGGGGATTGGCAAAGTGCTCTAGCCGGTTTAGCTAGTAAGGTTTTGGAGCTTAGTAGCTATTCAAAATGAGATCAAAAGTCACCCATCGGAGGAGTGAAACTGTTTTATATAGCTTGTTTACTCATTCCATCAGCCGGATAAAATGGTTACAGTGAAAGGCAAATTTGTAACTTACTCTTTAAAAAGTCAAATTGGACAATAATTTTAAAACAATTTTTTTTAATAAACTGGATAATAATTATGGGATAAAGGGAGTAATCAAGAAATAGACCGAGTAACCGGTTCTTCTCTTGGAGAATTAAACTGTTTCTATCAAATCTGGTTCAATAGTTAAGAACATTTGGTGAAAAATATTCCCCTGAGCTATTTTAAAATTCGATCGATCTGGTAACTTTTACAAAAGCGAAACAACTTAGAAATGGAGAATTTTGATTTTAAAAAAATTTGTCTAATTGGAATTCAAATTACATAGAGCAAATAAATCCGGTGTAATAACCCCCAAAAAAGTAATGAAAGAAAGAAACTGCTCCAAACATAATGCATTAATCTAAGCATATATTATTACTAGTTTTTTCTTTTTGCAAAAAAGTAAATACATAATGACATTGTTTGGAATTATATCTTAAAGTATAATTTAAGATAATTTTTGGAAATTTTTATTTTTGCCTGTAAATTCAAAAACACCTATACACAGGTATATTTAATTTCCCTATAAAAATTGACCTTAACAATTCCTCCAAAAACTGCCGAAAAAAATCAATTTTCTCTACTGTTAAAGAGATTGATTTGAGGGATAAAAAACCCTAATGAGAACCAATATATGAATGAGGCGATATCTAGATTAGGTACTAATGTATAAGTTAAGGTAATTTTTTTGAATATCATTATGAGTATTCTAGATTATTGTATTTGTGACATGACGCGAAAAGGAATACTATTACTGAGAGAGGCTCGGCGCATGCATCTCTGTTACTTGCGCTGCAAGCTAACGTCTGGGTTGCCTTACGCCTCTTGCCTAAACCTACTGATGGGGGTTGTCTCTGGCCTCCTGCCTATAAACCTACTGATGGAACTGAGGAAACTCGAATATGGGACTGCAAGGTTGAGTGACTGATAATGGTTTATTTGTTACTTAAAAGCATCACAATTAACTCTGAATTTAGTAAGAAATTGGGGGATATTTTCTATTATTAGTGCATTCTACTTAACTAGTTTTCATGTTTTTGTTAGGAAGGGGTTTGACTGCAAAATTACTGAAAAGTTGAGGCCAAGGGAATAAATTGTGGGCTCCTGAGGCAATGCTGCTAAGCTGGACGAGGAAGCACCTCCTTAGACAAGAAGCATCTTGCCATTAATGAGCATGTCTCCTCCAAGAGGCATGCTTGTTCCCCAACCGAAATTTCAGCCTCCCCGCTGATCAATGAGAGCAATGCTGCCACTTCTGGAAGAAGAGAAGAAGAACAGCCAAGTTCGGATTCCAGGCTCAAGGCATTGGGAGGATTAAACAATTACAAGCATGGGGAGGCCCTCATGATGAAGGAACCAGCTGCAAGGCCCTATAAAAGAGGGAACTGCACTCTCAGAAGGGTGATCTCAATCTCTGGTTACCCCTTCAGTTGCCACAAAAACACACAGAAAAACTCCAAGTAGAAGGCAAGAAGGAAGAAGAAACAACAGCAACTCAGTAAGGAAGCCAAGTGGAGAGTAGCCATCCTAGTTTCTGCTTCAGTTCCATGAGTGAACCCTTTCACTCCCAGGAGTGGTTCAGAAACTGCACAAGCTTTTTTCTCGTCTCTTGACTGTTAGCTTGAACTTTGTTTATTATGCATACTTCTATGCTGTCTGTTGATGTAGTAGATGTAGCATTAATCTGTATGAGTAGCTAAACAGTTTCTAGGGGTTATTCTCCTCAACTTATGTTGTAGTTGCAATGCACTGGTTTTGTTCCTTGCTTTAAGGTTGAAAGTTTTTCTACATTCATTTACTTGATCACTAAATTGAATGCATGCTAGAACTAAGGGAGATCTGGAAAGATAAACTTGGTTTGGATTGTTTCAACCTTAACTTGTGACATAAAGGTAACAGTCTATGGTTTTAACTGAGATAGGAATATACTTAGTTAACATAAGCATTCTTGAAGGCCTAAGAACTTAATGACCTTGTATCTGGAATCAATCATTGGAAAATAGATTGTTAAGGTTGCAAGGATGACTCTAGGAAAAATGAGAACTGACTTAGAGTTATAAGTGAGCTGAATGAACAAGAACTCAACCATTACAGTACTAATAAACAACTACAACAGTAAGAAGAGGAGAAGAACACCCCTAGCCTTCATTCCCCTGAGTGACTGTTTCCATTCCCCTGAGTGACACCTTGTCTGACTGGTAGTTTCTTACAACAAATTTGGTAATTAGCTGTCCTCGTGGGATCGACCTAGCTTCCATTATCTACAAAAATCATAATCCAAGCTAGTAATATTTTTGGTGAACTCGGCACGCACCAGAAAATGGCACCGTTGCCGGGGACGGCGTAAAACCTCTAAAAATTTGTTGTTTTTGTTTGTTTGTACATATATAAAATTCTTCTCTGGTTACCTCACTAAGCTTCCAATTTCTTTTCTTTGGTGTATGAATAGAAGGCACCAACGGAGTGAGCCTGTTTTTGACCCAGAAATTGAAGCTACCATACGCAGAACCAGAGCAGCAAGAAGAAGGCAGAACCGGTTGCAACAGGACAACCAAGAAGGTTCATCAGAAATGGCTAACCAAGGTGGTAATTCGGAGAACAATAGGAACCCTGGTGGGGATCAACAAAATCGACCAGAGAGACTGCTTAGAGATTTCTTCATCCCACAGCAAGAAGAAGTCCAATCCCCTTTGGTGTTCCCTGATATAGAAGCAACCAATTCTGAGCTCAAACCACAGATGATCCAATGGACTCAATCAGCCTGCCCATTCCATGGATTACCTCATGAAGATCCTAATGATCACATCCGAAGTTTCCTGCGTTTATGCAGTACTTTTAAAATTCAAGGCTTATCTAATGATGACATTAGACTGAGGTTATTCCCTTTTACCTTGCAGGATCACGCCCAAGCATGGTTCAATACATTACCCAGCAACTCTATCTCCACTTGGGAAGAGTTAAGACAGTGTTTCCTGAAAAAATTCTTTTCACCCGCAAAAGCTGCACAACTCAGAACAGCAATAATGAACTTCAAGCAGCATGGAACAGAAACACTCTATGAAGCATGGAAAAGACTGAATGAAATGATCAGGAAATGCCCTCAGCATGGTTTGGAAGAGCATCTTCAACTGAGCATCTTCTACAATGGACTGCTACCAACTACGAGAGACTCCCTTGATGCTACAGCTGGTGGTGTATTTATGATGAAGCCGGTTGATGCAGCAAGGCAGTTGCTTGACAATATGACCACCAACCATTCAAGATGGCAATATGATCCAAGGGCAAGTACAAAACAGCCAGGGATGATGGAACTTGATCCCAGTACACACCTGTAAGCACAAATGACTGTTATGATGAATGAAATGACTAAACTCAGGAGTGAGTTGTCCAAATCCAAGGCTGAAGTGTGTGTATTATGTGATGGATCCCACAGTTTGGATGACTGTCCCTCCAAAATGGAAGCTGTCCAGTTTGTTAGACAGGGCAATGTTGGGGGATTCAACAACTTCAACAGTTGGAGAAATCAACAGCAGCCTAACTGGAACAATGCACCACAACAAGGAAACTATCAGAGGCCTGCTCAACCCCCAGGATTTTACAGACAAGATAGTCAACCTCCCAACTATCAGAATCAGCAGCGTTCTAACCAGCAATACATACCAAGGGAAGATGAATGGATTTCTGTGCAAAATGCAATCAAGAATTTGGCGGTGTCTTCCAAAAGTTTGGAGAATCAGTTGGCCCAGATTGCAAAACAAAATGCTGAAAGACCATCTGGAAGCCTGCCCAGTGATACGGTTGTAAACCCCAAGGGGGAATGACCAAGAGCAAGCAAAGGCTGTCACTCTTAGAAGTGGAAAGCAACTCAATCAGCCAAGTGAAAAAGTCACTCCCATGAGTGACCCTGCAGGTAAGAATGAAACATTTTCTGAGAAAATATCTGATAATAATGATATGGTTGAACAGCAGCAAACAGCTGAAAAACCAGGAATGGAGGAAATTCAATTCCCAGCACCAATTAAGGAACCACAACAGCCAGCTCCAAATCCACCATATCCGGTAAGACAAAAGAAGGCCAAAATGGATGAAGGGCTCAACAGGTTTGTTCAAAACTTAGAAAGTATACATATTAATGTACCACTTGTGGATGCACTTAAACAAATGCCTAAATACTTCAAGTACTTGAAAGATTTGGTGGCCAATAAACCACAAGTGTATGACTCTGCTTTTATCACTCTAAATGAAGAATGTAGTGCAGCTATCCTGAGAAAATTGCCACCTAAGTTGAAAGATCCGGGTAGTTTCACTCTGCCTTGTACAGTAGGAATCAGAGAGTTTTCAAAAGCATTATTAGATCTTATACATTTATTCATCCGTAAAGGGATGTTATTCATTGGGTCAACAATTATTATTAATTTTCCGATTTCATAATCCCAGATTATTCATCATCTATTTATATTTATTCATTAATTCATCGAACAGTCATTCATTAAGTTTGTGATACATTTGATACGTTGATATTAAGAAACACACTAAAAAATTCATCACATCTGACAAGTTATTCATGGAATTTGTAAACATATTGTAGCATGAGCGAAAAATATCAGACAGAATCTGAAAGAAGCATGAGCGAAGAACAACAATCAGAAGTCGAAAGAAGCAGGATATCTGAATCTGCAAAAAGACCAAACCACAATAAGGGTAGACATTGATATAGAAGGTTATTCAGCAGTTTTGTAAACTAGTATTATTTTTTTGGTAAATTTAGTAGATCTTTGTATTATTCATCAGTTTGGTATAATTATTCATTGTTGAAATTGCCGTATCATTAGTTTGGTATAATTATTCATTGTTGTATATCATCTACCTCATGAATTATTTACTCCTTGTTTGTTACATTCAAATTGTTTCCAATATACAACACCATATTTGGACATTTTCCAATCTTTGAACCTTTTTATTGAAAAAACAATGCGCTAGAATTATAAGCAGCAAAAGCCTCTTCCTAAGAGTTGAAACATCGTCCAATTATTTATCAATAAGAACTCGTTATTCATTAATTAACGTAAGATATTCATCATAAAAACGTAATAAGATAATACACCATCGGTCAGAAAACAACAATGAAATTCATGTTCATCATTAACCATATAATACGCATTATCTTACGCATGTATATTCATCAATAAAACGAATACATTCTACATCAATCATCTTTCAATAATTGCATAACATTATTCATTGTCTAAACGTTGGTTATTCATTACTGGGAAAATACACATTGATTCTCCATATTCATAAGTCTCAATGATTAACCATAGTCAATTTTACTAAAATAAAATTCATCGTTATAAAAAAATTATCTCATAAAATAAAATAATATAAAAGCTAACATGATAAGTAAAAAAAAAGGTTTAAAATTAAACATGTGTCAAAAAAAAGGGATAAGATCAAGGAGTTAAATGCCAAAAAAAAAGGAGATAAAATTATGGGGATTAAATGGGATAAAATTATGGGGATTAAATGCCAAAAAAATGGGGATAAAATTCGATGATTAAATGCGCGTGTGAGAACTAAAAATCCGGACTAAAATGATCACTTTTTTCTCCTAAGTTTGTGATACAGGCACTGCCTGAGTACACCTTGCAAGGTGTACCTAGAATCTTAATATTATTTGCCCATGTTGATTTGATTATATTCCCTTCCCTTAATCAAGGCTATAATTAGCATAACAACTTGACTGATTGAATTAATGACGTTCTCCTTTTCATATACAAGGCGATCAATCACAGTGTTAAAACTAAAAAAAGTTAGAGATTATCTTCTGTTTTTTTACTAACTAAAAGTTATTTATATATTGAGCAATGACACTGTTTGTGTTAGGAGCATCATGTCAGCTCAAGTTGCCTTTTATCTTATGGAATCACTAAATCACTCAATTTTTTAATCCCAACTATGTTTCGACTTTCATCACTAGGGTAGAAGGAACTTTTCCATACCTTTTCCTTCTAAAAAGGGACTACAAAAATTACCATCTAAAATCAATTCGATACATTTTTCAAACATATTTAATGAAGTGAACATTGAATTGTGATGAATTATGACCTAATGTGTCATAACAGAACCTTCAAACACCATCGGATGTGGAATATATGCAAAAAAAAAAAAAATGTCCTTGATTAAACACATTTAGTTTGTAGTTGCTGGGGAACATTTTTTTTAAAGACCTTAACTGTTCTTAACTCCATCTTAGTTAATTGCTCCTTTGGAGATCATTCTACCTCAGAAATTTTTGTTTGTTTTGTTTTTTTTTTTTGTGGTTTTTTTATAATAATAAAATAATAACTATCTCATCCCAGCATATCTTTTTACATTTCCAATATACCTTTTTACATTCTGAATAAAAAAAAAATCTAAAAATACAAAAAAAAAAAAACGAAACAAACATTACTTAGTATTGAAGGTTGAGATAAAGAAACAAAGCAGTTTCAGAAAATTAGCAACTGCTGCCAAACATTTAACTCCCCAAATTAATCAGATTCTTGTACAAAAAAACTATCTTACTTGATGAATTAATAAAAAAATAAAATCGAAATATTTTCTCACCCCTTTCTTCTCACCAAAATTCTATTTACCTAATGCCCAAACATTAATATAAGATCGAGATAGACCCACCCAGCTAATGCTAACTGAAGACCAAAAGAGAATACCTAATGCCCAAACAATATAGGATACAATAAATTTAGTATATATTTTGCTCTAACTTGCTTATAGCACAAAACTATAATGTTTTTTTTTTTTATTAAGTATATACTATATCTATCCCTATTCAAACAAATCGATTAGTTTTTGTCAATTTTGTAAATTTGCATGTGTGTCCAACCATCAATAATAATAGTGAATAACATCTTAACTAATTAGTTTCAAATTCAGAATAGGGTTAATGTTCCCACTAACGAACTCCTGTCTTTATTTACTACAAGCAAACTTTCATTAAGGCAAATGAATTTGACAAAAGGCATTCAAGAGTTAAACTATCAATTAATTATATATCAATGAACAAGAACGTAGAATTTCCTTAACTGATGCACATTGAATCAACCAAAAATAACCCACTATAAATAGTGTCACAAAAATTCAATATATATAAAATCACCCTCCCACCTGATCAGCTATTAGTTTTTTTAGCTCATTACTAAAAGAAAAAGGAAAGAAAAATGGCTAGATTTTCTTCTTCAGCTGTATCATTCGCAGCGCTTGCCGTCGCTAGCTTGCTAGTCATTTGGGCTCCAGCGACATGTTCCGGCGACGACGGGATCAACTTCCTGGGCTTACCATGGGGACTACCGTGCCTGCAAGCCGTAATCGGAACCGACGGCTGCGTTCAAGAGGTGGTGTCATCATTTATAACTCTTCAGCCCAGAATTCTTGGGCCGCAATGTTGCCGAGCATCCATCACCGTCGACGATGGCTGCTGGCCAAAGATCTTTCCACTCAACCCATTTTTCCCGCCGCTGCTCAAGAGCTTTTGTGTTTCTCAGCTTCATCTGCCAGCATCCCCATCCCCGTAGGAAGGTGACAAATGCTAAATGCTGTCTTAGAAAAACAGTCCAAATCGTAGATTTAAAAATTATACTAAAAATAAGAGTATAATTTTTATTTTACAATTTGGACTATTGTTCTGGAGACAGATGGAGTATTTGCATGAAAGCAAATACTTTTCTTAGTTTTTGCATGGCTCTTTGGTCATTTTAATTAGTAGTTGTTTAATTAATTATTAGTAATACGGCTATTAGATGATATCTTCTAGCTGTAATGTTTTTAGTGTTAGGGTATCAAGTATTTTGGATGTTGCTGTCTGATTCTGTTTCTTTTTTATTTTATTTTTATTTTTATGTTTACTGAGTTTATGTAAAAGTAAAAAAAAAAAGTAATGGGAGAATACTTTATTATATTTTGTTCTGAAGATTGGGAACTGGTATGACAATTTGGCCACCCTAGCAATTATTATACTTGCATTCACTGGTCTACCCTTTTGTTTGATTGTACTTGTTGTTTGGAGAAACTATAAATAAAGATGAAGAATGAGATTAAGGAGGAAAGATGTCCTAGAATATTTTTGACTGGAAATTTACGGTCTGCTTAATACCTTCTGAGGCACCTGAGGTGGTTTCTTTGTTAGTTACAACTATTTCCTTATTTCAGTCTTGTTCATAAGTGAAGAGACAAAATATCGTAGATATACTTAATTTAACATTCTACTTAGCATTTCGTAGAATGCGATGTAATAGTTTAAATACTTTCTCTTATAACTAATATACATATAATTTTTTTTTTAAAAAAGGAAGTAATTGGCCCATGTCATTAGCCATAGGGAAAATAGTCCGGTTAATATGTTGTTTACTATTTTACTTCAACAACCGATAATCGTAATATTAATACAATCCCAAATAAATATTATTAAGTTTTATCCTCAAACTTGATAGTAAAAGAACGTATTGCGAAAAGTTCACAACAATGATCTTATCGAACAAAACTAATTAAGAGCTTTTGTTAGATAACACTATTTTTTGGTTTCAGCATGTTTGATAACAAAAACTGAATCACTTATTAAATTAAATAGTGCTGAAACTGCAGTACAAAATATACGCAATAAAAGTTAGCTTATTATTTATTCCGTAACTGCTTAATGTATTCAATATTTTTTATTCATTATTAAGCATTCAGACTCCACGAGACGCGCTTAATCACCTTAAGTAGAGAGTAACATGACGTGAAACACATTTCCTTTAATATGCAACGACATCAGTGAAAAATATTCCAGCCATGAGGATTGGATATATAATGGTCTTAACAAACTAGTACCACAAAGTCCAAATTACAAAATTTAATGTGGATTTTTTGAGAATAAAAAGAGTAGTATATAGCAATAGAACTAGGCATGTTGGATGAGATCAGTTCAAAATTAAATATTGAAACTTTTTCCTTTTAACCACTGTGTTAAAAAAGAGAGATGAAGGAATCAAAGTGTTTCTTTTTTTTTTTTTCTGTTTTTTTGTCTTTTTTTTTTTTGGAGAAACGCTAATATGGGACAAAACTATGAGCCGAAAACAATCTGGTAAAATTGTTCCCTCTATTTTGATATGGTTTGTTCATCTGTTTCAGCTGGAAATTTCTTTTCTTTTTCTTAATGCTTTAATAAAGGAGAAAAGACTGAGAGGTACGTGGGAAAAGGAAAAAAAAAAAACTCAATACAAAATCCAACAAATCAATCTATACAAAATCCAACAAATCAATCTATGTAAGGCAAAATATTTACTCCACTTCACCACCACACCCCTCGAAAAAGAAAAAAATGGTCCACTTCAACCAAAAAGTTAAAAACTTGATTTAAATCCCCCCTAATCAAAGAATGGAGATCGATATTTTATTGCGAGCAGCAGAGCTTCCTTTCTGTTTAGAATAAAAGTTAGGGAAATTCTTATTAGGTCATTGCCATAGTGTTCTTTTGTTGTTTTTTACCCTCTTGTATCAGAAGGGATCAACACCGATTTTCCTAAAGTGGCATATTGATCCAATTATCAATCCAAACCCTAATAAAAACAGCGGAGATGCATGTTTTACAACTGTAGATTAACTAGATGGCACTTCATCGTGAACACATTACATTAGCATGAAAATCATTAGAAGTCCTTAGTAATTAGTTCTAAAAACTAAACTTTGTTAACGAATTTGATTCGGAATTTCAAAAAAGGAGCATATAATTCACAGTTGGACTTGTAAGCGATTGAAAGTTAAAAACAGGCGAGGGAATAAGAATCTTTCTCAATAAAAATAAAAAAATATGGCCAACGAGAAGGGCACAAATATAATAAAGATATATAATCATAAAAACGAAATTAACGTGTGCAAAAACTCTCTCCCTCAAACCAATTGTCCCATTACATATTAATCATAACCAGAAAAAAAAAAAATAAAACACAAGAAACAAACACTAATTAAATTACTTTCAAAACCTTATAATTTTTCTTCTTTTTGCCACAAAGAGTCGCGTTAATTTGTAGCACTGATTTACACCGGATTGGCCTTAGTGGAAGCAACAGACTTCTGGCGCTTCTTTAAAATTGACACCAACCAAGGCACACCTACAGCAACCACGACGCAAGTAATACTTAACGCCACGATGACATACGTATTGTTCAAAATCTTCATGGCGTTCATCGTTGTTAATTTGGACAATAATAGTAATAATAATCTTATATATGATGATGATGGGAAAAAAGGGTTTGCAAATTTATGGCTCTGAATACAATTAAAATTGATGATTTGAGAACAGAACATTATACTGTATTTATAACCAACTTCGAAGTTTTAATTTAAGGAAATTGTCCAGAATTGGAAAATATGGGGAATATTATGTCTTCTTCTTCTTCTTTTTTTTTTTTTTGAAAAAAAAGGCAATTAAGCGTAAGTATGCCTCAAAATGGCAAATTATCCAGTATACCCGGGGGTACCGTGCCCCCCTTCTATTTTTTGCATTTTTAGCCCTTATTGTACTTTTTATCAATCTTTCTATATTTTACAAGTATAGTCCCTGTCATTTTTTCTCTCTCTTCCAAAAAAAACATCTCTAATCTTTAAACGAGCATATCTCTCAATCCGTGAAGAATTTGTGAACAAATTATATATGAAATTTGTAGTACTCGTCGAGATCTATCCAACAAAATCCATAGTGAATATTTTTTCGGGCTTAAAAATCACTTAATTCTGATGGACAGAATAGGGGTGGATATCCAGTTTTACAAGATGGATAACCAACTTGTTCTAAATTGGTTATCCATCGTGTTCATTCTGATTATTCAATCGGTTTGAACTGGTTATCCATTTTGTTTCTACTGCTTATCCATTTGGTTATCCAACTTCTTAATTCAAAATAAGTTGGTTATCCATCTTCTTAAACTGGATATCCAATGCACTAATACTGGTTATCCAATGGACTTACATGCTTATCCAAATTATTTGTAATGGTTATCCACTGTGTTCATGTTGATTATCCAACTTGTTTGTACTGGATATCCACTGTGTTCATGCATATCCAACTCTAATCTTTCAACGAGCATATCTCCCAATCCGTGAAGAATTTGTGAACAAATTATATATGAAATTTATAGTACTCGTCGAGATCTACCTAACGAAATCCACAGTGAACATTTTTTTGGGCTTAAAAATGACTTAATTCTGATGGGCAGAATAGAATAGAGGTGGATATCTATCTTTTTTTTTTTTTGAAGAGTGAATCTCCAACATATGATTGGATAACAAGTACGAACATAATGGATAATCAGTCCAAACCGATTGGATAACCATTTTTCAAAGAAAAACGAAAAACACATTTTTTCATTTTCTGCCCATAAAATTTAAATGCATTTAAAGTTCAAAAAAAAATTCAACATGGATCTTATCGGATAGATTTCGTCGAGTACTATAAATTTCATATATAATTCGTGTTATAATTCTTTACGAATCAAAAGATACAAGGAACACAACGATATGCATGTAAAATAAGTTGGTTATCCATCTTCTTAAACTGGTTATCCATTGTGTTCATGTTGGTTATCCAACTTATTTGTACTGGATATCCATCCATTTGGTTTGTATGCATATCCAACTCTAATCTTTCAACGAGCATATCTCCCAATCCGTGAAGAATTTGTGAACAAATTATATATGAAATTTATAGTACTCGTCGAGATCTACCCAACGAAATCCACAGTGAACATTTTTTCGGGCTTAAAAATGACTTAATTCTGACGGGCAGAATAGAATAGAGGTGGATATCCATCTTTTTTTTTTTTTGAAGAGTGAATGTCAAACATATGATTGGATAACAAGTACGAACAGAATGGATAATCAGTCCAAACCGATTGGATAACCATTTTTCAAAGAAAAACGAAAAACGCATTTCTTTATTTTCTGCCCGTAAAGTTTAAATGCATTTAAAGTTCAAAAAAAATATTCAACATAGATCTTATCGGATAGATCTCGTCGAGCACTATAAATTTCATATATAATTCATGTTATAATTCTTTACGGATCAAAAGATACAAGGAAAGGAATAATATGAATGTAAAATAAGTTGGTTATCCATCTTGATTATTTATGTTAATACTGTTTATCCAACTAATTAGTATTATTTATCCAACCTGGTTTTTGTTTTTATTATTTTTTAAAAAATAATAAACTAAGTTGGTTATCCAACTCGTTTGTATTGGTTATCCAATCATTGGTTTGTATTGGATTATCCAATGCGCTAATGCCTGGTTATCCAATGGATTTACATGGTTATCCAAATTGTTTGAACTGGTTATCCACTGTGTTCATACTGGTTATCCAACTCGTGCACACTGGTTATCCAACTTACTGGATATCCAACTTATTCTGCCCAAAGAAATTTGATCATTTTTAAACTCAAAAAAAATATTCGAAATGGATCTTGTTGAATAGATCTCGACAAGTACTATAATTTTCATGCATAACACATTCTCTAATTCTTTACGGATTATGAGATATGGTCATTGAAAGATTAGAGATGTTTTTTTTAGAAGAGAGAGAAACAATGACAGGGACTATACTTGTAAAATATAGAAAGTTTGATGAAAAATACAATAAGGACTACTCGTGCAAAAATAGGAGGGGGGGCACGGTGCCCCCGGGTATACTGGATACAGCCTCCTCAAAATCGTCAAACGTTTTGGTAATAATAGGAAAAAAATTAATGTGAAGATAATTAGTTTCATGTGAATCAGAAGTATGGTTTTGGAATCTTATTTTGTAATTATTATTTTCTTTTAGATAAAAGTGCATGCGGATGGTGACAACAATAGGATAACAAAAATAAAAATTGACTCGAACCTTGATTTTAGTTTGAATTATTTTCAAAAAAAAAAAAAAAAGAAAGAGAGAAAAGAAGAACAAGTAAGAGAATAGGTTTAAATGGAAAGTTTGTAGGGTTTCTTCCACCTGTGAACCTTGAATATGGAGTTAGGGACTCGTTTCTAAAAGCATCCTTATATGTATAATCTACGTTTTAGGTTCTAGGTTGGGAGAATGTTAGTAAATTATTCTTAAATTATTGAAGTGTTTGGTTTTAGTCCCAAAATGTGAACATATGTGTAACTTATGCCTTACGTGTCTCGTCTTTTCCTTCTAACCTCTCAAAAAACGAAAAGGTAGAAAGTGGCTTCTCTCTCACATCTCTTTTTAAGTTCTCAATTTTTTTCCCAGAGAAGAAGCCAAAGTTGTAAATCACAGGAGACATAGATCCATTTTCGACAATATTGATATACGAACTTCAAATATTGGTGTGTAGCAAAACTTTAAGAAAATGGGTTCTGTTCCTGGTGCTTGCCGTCACCATCAATGTCGGTGTCTTCAGCCGGAATTACACTTTCAATGTCGGTGTCTTTTGCGTCACCATCAATGGGTTTGTGGGACACACCAGTATGACAGAGGTTTAATTTTCAATTTGTAGTATAAACATAAAAGAAATTTCCAGAATAAAGAAGTCCGTCCGTTGAATTTGGTTGCTTCTCTCTGAAAACCTTGCTATGGTTCTGCAAATTTATCTCGGTTTAGCTTTGTATATCTATACGGCTGAAGTGTTTGTTTTGAAATTGCCCAAAAAATTGTTAATTCAACAAATACAGATACATCTGCTGTTATATATTGGAAAAAATTGTGCTCCAACATAACTTTAGTTTGCAATAAACAAGAATTTGCCAACGGAAAATGTAAAAGAGAAACAACTACTGAAGCCCATGGGGTTCCACCTCAAAACTAATTGGTAATGAGGGAATAGCCCGTGTACTTTTATATTGATATTCAGACTCTTTCAGCACCAATGTGGGACTGGGATTCTCAATAACAAATGATAAAGTTTGTACAACCATCAATGTTTCTTTATTTTGATGCAACTCCCCACTCTGGATGACGGTGATACAAAAAAAAAAAAAAACATCGACGAAAGGAAGAAATCCCATAACGTTTATTCCTTAGAATTCCTAAACATTCGCAAAAATTCAATCAGAAAGGCGGAAGCTTTTGGGCTTTGAAGCCTCTACAGCGACCCTTATATATCAGAATAGTATCCATCCAAGAATTCAAAAATTGTTCTTCATCCCCTATTACTGTCATCGTGTCACCCCAACATCACCGGCCGACTCAACCCGAATCTCCAACAAACAAAATTTCCACTTCCTCGAATTAAGTTTTGCTACACAACCATATTTGAATTTGAGAGACCAATACTGTCGATAATATCTCTAGCTTCTTGTGATTTACACTTTGGCATCTTTGCCAATGGATAAATTGAGAATTTAGAAGAGACGGAGAGAGAAGCTTTTTTTTTTTTTTTTATGTGTGTGTTCCTTTTCTTTTAACTCAAAAAAGAACTCAAACAAGGATTAACCATGGTTAATGAATTTTGGTAAGTGATGGGGTGGAAAAAAAAAAAGGAGACACGTGTCCGTTTTAGAATAAATGTCACAAATTTGTGTCACATGTGATCTCCACCCATGTTTTAGGTTCAAGGTTTAGAGAAGTCCAGTAAATTAGTCTCAAACTATCGAAATGTTTGATTTTAGTCTCAAAATTTGAACATTTTCTTAGTTTTTAAAGTATTGTTAAATCGTAGTGCTATTATAAGTGCCGCTAAAAGTATCTTTAGTGATAAGATACTTTTTAAAGGTACTTTTGACACATACAATTGTCAGTGAAATTCAGCAATAAATATTGAGTCTGAATTAAATTGCTCAACTCCATTTCCAAAGTAATGTTAAACACTAGACATAACAAGAGGACTAAGTGACTATGAAAAATCCGTATAAGTAAGTTACTCTTGAACGGCCTTGTAAGAGTTCAAAGTATCATCAGTAGCCTCATCCAACTTCTTGAACTCGGCCAAGTACAAGTAGTGATAGAATATGGAAATAATCGAAACCCTAATTAAGGTTTCCCATGTAGACGGCTAGGATTGTTACACTATTGTACTATAAATACCACAATGTATCATGTGAATAATACACACAATAATTTTTTCTTGGTATCAGAGATTTGAATGTCCCCGTGGGACCTGTGGGTTATGGGTCCACTACGCTTTCGTGGAATAATACACACAATAATTCTTTCAAGTAGTAGTCCCCCATCATCTTTAAAGGAAAATAATTGTCCCCTGGTTGCTTCTTTGGACAAAAATTTAAGAACCGAATCCAAACAAAATGTATTATTCCTTCCCTTGCAACATTCTCTTACTAACCCATTCACACGGTTTGAAACACAGTTTGATCAATGTACAAACAAAAGCGAAAAAAAAATAATAGCGCCACAACGTCAATGAATTAAGATATATCAACTGTTTCAAGAAAATAAATTACTTTGACACTAAAGGAGTACATAGGCGCTAGAGCACTAGTCAATTTTCTTGACAGGAATCGAGTCGTGTCCTGATGTTTAGAACATTTTACTTTTAACTGCAAGGTTAAGGATTCGATTTAACTTTAATTAAAGTTGAGGGTTCGATTTTACTTCAAACGTGGGAAGTAGGCAACTGAATGATGAAGTAGTAAGTAACTAATGAGTAGTGAGTTTAAGCATATAGGAGAGACCCGCTATCATCACCTATGGAGGACCGATCGAATACACCGATCAAGAGGCATACCTCTACAATACCAATAGATGCGCCTCAAAAAGAAAAACAAAATTATTGAGGAATGATTTAAAATACACATGTTTAAAAAATTATTCGAGGTTTATGGAAAATCACAATCGAAAAATAATACATGCAACTCGCCTATAGATAGACACCGAGTAGTAACTTACTACTGGAGAATCCATGGATTTAGTACGTGCAAAGGTTTTCCCACTAACTACTGAAGTATTTGCAATTAAAATATTGATTCGATTCCCCTTAATCTAGCGCGCAATGAATTTTAGTGATTTTTGCACATAAAAAGCGTATGCATGTGCTAAGAGTTTGGGGAAAATTCTTATTAGGAAGCCTTACAAAGCCTTCGCCAATATATTTGGGACTTTATTGAAAGAGAATTTCAAGAGAGTAGCATTTATTTCGGATCAAAGGAATAAGAATATTCTCATCAGTAAATAAATCAATGCCCAACAAGAAGGATACAGTAGAATCATGTTACGTCAAACCAATTAACTTGTCTACAAAATCTCCGTCAAACCAACTCTTCCATTACAATTATATCCGGAAAAGCAAAAAGACAATATATATACATATATATATATATATATATACAAAAAAAAAAGAAAAGAGAAAACAATGAATTGTTATCAAAATTGTATAAATTTTACCGGCATAAAGAGAGTCCTGCTACGTTTATCGTAACGTTGAATTACAGTGGAACGTTTAGGGTATCCTTAGACAACTTGCAGCAATTTCCCTGACAAATCCTTGAAACACAACAAGAGATGATTCCAAGAAGTACGATTCCACCAAAAATCCACCACCATTTGGACGTTGAATCGAGGTAATGCTCAAAACTTGACGTACTGTTCGTCATTGTTTGGATTGCGATGATGATGAATTAACGTGTATGCTAATTATTTCTTCGTAGGTTTTCCAGAACGATTTAACAATAAACCCTAGAACTCCCTATTTATAACCAACCCGTTATGTCTTTTTCAAATAGGAAATTTAGAGCAATTCGGAACTAAATAAGATGAACTAAAAAGAGGCAATTAATTAATCCGAAAGATTTCCAATTACAAAGTTAAAACTTTTAATGGGAAATATTACTATATTTATTTTCATGAATTTTAGAAACACTGTTATAAAATATTTAATTTTTATCCCAAACAAGTGAATATGGACGGGGGAGTACTGCAATAGGAAAAGAAATCATAAATTGACTCGAACCCTGATTTTCTTGCGGTCTTTTAAGTAATTAATTAAAAGTTCCTGAATATTGAGTTTTGAAGGAGTTACGGGTTTTCTTCTACGTTTATGGTGGAAGGAACCAGATATTTTCGCAAAGACGTGAGCATGCATATACATTACGAAAATGAAACTCTTAGACCCTGTTTGATAAACCAATTCAGCACTTAAACTTAATTGATTAAGTGTTAATTGATTAGAACTGTTTGATAACATAATTTCATAACAACTTAATTGATTAAGAACTTAACTAATTAAATTAAATTTTAAGTGCTATGATAACTCAAAGTAAGATGTCTTAATAAATTAAGAGAGTTTGAAATACTAGTACATATGTGAGTCTAAAAATAAGTGGTATGTCTATCACTTATGTCTGAACTGAATTATTGAGATGATTTTTTTTTTCTATTTATTTACTTTTATATTTATACTTTTGATGTTTTATTTTGAAGCATTTTTATTAATATTGGTGTGTAGTTATAAATTAAAATTTATATAAATTATTTTTTATTTAATAAATATTTATTATAATATAAAAAATTAAAATAAAAATAAATTCTATGATAAATATATATTTACCATAAAGATATGATACTTTTTTTTGAATGATAAGATAAGATATTATTATTAACTGGAACAATAATTACAAAATAAAATAAACCTAGTTTTATTATATAATTTTATAATAATACTATTATTTTTATTATCATAGTTTCATATGTATCTATTTTTTTCATATAAAATTATAAGTCAAGATATTTTAAATTTCAGTGTTCAGACTTTAGATTTAAGACATTTTATTCAGTCTTCAGATTTTGATCTCTATCAAACAAGACAAACTTAACCAGTTCAGCACTTTTGATTCAGTTTTCAGATTTCAGACTTCAGACTCAAATTAAGTTTTATGCCGTTGAAATTTTTTCTTTCCTTCCAAAATTACCCTTTTACCTTTAATTACTATTGGCACATCAGTCAGTATGTATTTTCATTATTTTTTCTCACTATCTGTATCATACATTATGCATTTACTACAAATACAGAAGAAAAAAAGTTTCACGACAATGGTGAATTTCATATTTTCGACCTCACAACTTTAATTTTTATTTTCTTATTTTAGATTCTTATTTGCAAATTGGTAGTTAGAGTTGCCTTTTACGTTATATGAGAAAATTGTTTTTGCAAATACTAACATACATATACACATAGGCACATAGTATTTGAATAAAGTGTACAGTCTTCATTTATTTATTTATTTTACAATAAAAACTTCATATAAATTTTCTTTTTTGAGTAAAACTTCATATCCATACATAAAACCAGTACATTAGCTCAGTACATCATGTGCACATGTTTAGTTAAAAACTTAGCTACCTGATTCACTCTACCTCAACTCTACTTACTTTAATAATTTTACAAGATAAAAATGTCTGCTTTAAACTAATAATATCGTTACTAATTCCTTGAACATCTAATGGTAGTTCGTCAAACTTCTCCTCTAGTTAAAGTAACATACTGCAGTCTGTATATAGTCTGCACACTTGTATATTTAAGGAGAGAGCTTCCCTCGATACAAACGACATTCCCACGGCTTCGGACCGAGTGGAAGATAAGGAGACAAATGTGCATTCATTACTCACAAGTTTTTGTCCCTGCCAATCCCAAATCTCCCACGCAGCTGCACCTATGCAATCTTTGCTGAGAAATGAGCCATCCACATAAATGAGAAATGTTCCTATATCCAACATAAGATCATTAGTGGTGAATTGAACTACAGAGTCTCTCCCATTATGTTCCCCAACATAACTGCTGCTGATCTTTAAGAAAATATTATGCTCCTGCTTAGCTCATTCCCATGCTATAACTGGGGTTTCCTTTATGTTGTCCCAAAAAGCTTTGTTTCTTGATATCTGTTGGGGATTTATCTGAAGGAGAAAACCCGACATGCAGCCCAATAAGTAAGATAAAACCCATCTGAACTCAAAAGCTCAAGCTAATGGGTTTTGAGACCACCTTACTTATTAACTGATTCACATGTCCTCATGCCTCTGATGTGGGATTCATAATCCTTGCCACATGACTCTCAATATTCTCCCCCATCATGGGAAATCTCCACATCGGGCTTCCAAATTATCTTGACAAGCCCAAACCTGTATTCCACCTGAGTAACTGGGCCGCCCATCCCTATGTTTCCGCTCATAGTGGGCCTTTGACTACCTGGGTTCAGTCAAATCAACCGAGATAATTTGGTAAATCACCCACCCAACTTGGCCCAACCTGGGCTCTGATACCACTGTTGGAAATTTATCTGGATGAAAAAATCCGACATGGAGCCCAATAAGTAAGATAAGACCCATCTGAACTCAAAAGTTCAAGCTAATGAGTTTTGCAACCACCTTACGTATTAACTGATTCACATGTCCTCATGCCTCCAATGTGGGATTCATAATCCTTGCCACATGACTCTCAACATTTATTGTTGGGCCGGTTATTATTCACCTCAATTGAGCTAAACTATAGTGGAAATCAAATCCAATTTGGATTTGCTTGGTTTGACCGAAAATACCAAAAACCCTTTTGGGTTTGGTTTCTTTGTTTTTTAACTTAGCCGTGGCTTATAAAAGCCATGGTGCTTTGGTTGTTTTGGTGTGTGCTTTCAACCGAGAGAGAAGGTGAAAAATTGGGCAGCCGCGCAAAGGTTTGTGCGAGAGAGAAAAAGAAGGAAAGTTAGGGTTTAGTTTTTGGTTTAACTCTCTTTTGGTTAGATCCTTCCAATCCTACTTTGTAGTTTAGGTGTATTTTGGAAGAGTATTATTGTAATCCACCTTTGGGTGAAGTCCTGTGTATCCACCGGTTGGTGAAGACTGTTTTCCCATTATTGTGATAGTGGAGATTTGACTGTTGTTACAGTCCCGTGGTTTTTCTCAATTTGGGTTTCCACGTAAATTCGTGTGCCTCCTTTATTTTATCAGTTCTTGAATTATTTTGCTAGTTTGGTTGTCCTATTTTATTGGTAGTAGGAAAGGAGATTTTCTTGGGGTTCGCTTCCGTGGTTTGTTGTGTTTATACCCTTTCCGCCATAACAGTGGCATCAGAACTACGGTTCGGTAGTTGAGGTGTTACACCAATAAAATGGAAGAGTCATCGGGTGCTGGTACGATGATTAAATTAACTTCATCCAATTATCATATGTGGAAACCTAGAATGGAAGACTTGTTGTATTGCAAAGATTTGTTTGATCCTGTTCTAGGGGATAAAGGTAGGCCAAATGATATGACTAATAAAAAGTGGCCTGATATGCACAGGAAGACTGTTGGTAATATTCGACAGTGGATTGATCAAAGTGTGTTTCATCACTTTTCGGGAGAAACAAAAGCTGATGAACTTTAGGAGAAAATCCAGAATATGTACTGGAAGAAGTCCGGCATCAATAAGTCATCTGCGCTGAAACAGATTACCAGGTTGAGGTACAAAGATGGTGCTAGCATGAATGAGCACTTGAGTTCGTTTCAAGGTTTGTTGAACCAAGCTGTAATGTAGGTTTAAAGTTGGATGATGAGGTGCAGGCTTTGTTATAGTTTAGTTCTCTTCCAGACAGTTGGGACACTTTGGTAGTGTCAATCAGTAATTCAACCCAGGATGGTGTCTTGACCTTGGATCAGATCAAAGAGGCTTTGATGAATGAAGAAGTCAGAAGAAAAGAGCAGAGTATTGAGTCTGAGTCGCAGGCTCTGGTGACAGAAAAGTCAGACATAAGAGGGAGAAGTAAACGCAGAGGGCCACGTGATCGGAATGACAAGTCCAGGGGACGATCTAAATCCAAGAAAGATGTCGTGTGCTACCATTGTCAAGGGAATGGGTACAGAGGGAGTGTAGGGTTCTCAAGAGAGAACTAGCAGCGAGAAAAGGTAAAGGCAAGAAGGATGAATCAAGTGATGATGACACTACTGCTGTAGTAACTACCAGTGATGTATTTGTGTACTGTGATGATGATACAATTAATGTTGCGGGTCACGACAGTGATTGCTTCGGTGATTCAGGTGCGTCTTATCATGTGACGCCTCACACACACTTCTTTACCTCTTACACATCTGGAGATTTTGGTCGTGTAAGAATGGGCAACCAAGCCTCATGCGATGTTGTTGGCATGGGAGAGGTATCATTGGTAACGAATACAGGTTGTACTCTTGTCTTGAAGAATGTCAGACATGTTCTGGATATGCGTCTGAACCTTATTTCCGTTGGTAAACTTGATGATGAGGGTTATCATAGCACGGAAGGTGGTGGCCGTTGGACAATTACCAGAGGGAATCTTGTTATTGCTAGAGAAAGAAGTTGAACTCTTTGTATGTGTTAAATGCAAAGTTGAAGAATGGAGAGGTTGATGCGACTCACAATGCCTCCATTGATCTCTGGCACAGAAGGCTTGGACACATGAGTGTTAAGGGGTTACAGACTCAAGGAGGCCCTCCTTCAAGAACAACAATCTCTCCTTGTGGAGGGGGCCATAAGCAACCGCAGTAGAAATAGAAACAACGGGGGGAAGTAGAAGTTAATAGCTTCACTTCCTTCGTTCCTTTGACTCTTTCTATAAGATTCAAATAAGTAGTCCGTCAATGCACAGTAGTGTGTTTTAATGCTCTTTGTTATCTTTCATCTTGTTCTATGTTTTTTGTTCACTTAATATGTTCTTAGTTAACTTTGTAATCTTGTGTGGCTGGTCTACGTGTGTGTAGGCTTCCTATTGGATGTACTCTTATGTATAAAAATGCTTGTAGTGCTGGAATGAATAAAATCTGCTTTGTTAAATATTCCTTATGTATACGTAATATCCGGTCTTCCATCTTTCTTAGATGTAGATGTTACTTCCTTCCTTCGTCGAGTGAGTTGCGGAGATTCGGTTCTAACTAAATTTCCTTTCATCCACGACTGGTAGGATGATGGGCACTAGCTATCGACTAACTCTAAGGGTAAGAAGGAAAGGACAATTAATACGAAAAGAGACTAATAGGTTTGTTTCCTTTCTTACTATTGATCAGAAGATAAGCTTTCACTAGTAAGGGGTTCAGCTATCGGTGGGGGGTTTTTTAACTATTTAAATCAAAGGCTACAGTGTCCAGTCGTTGTTCAATGAGCTCAGCTATGAACGAAAGCTAGACCTCTCCCTCTTACTTGGCGGATTCAGAATGATATATTAAGACGTCATGAAGGCTACGATTTTGTTCTTCTATCTAGGTTCCTTGTTGCAAGGCCGGGTTTAGGCATCTTAGGGCCTTTGAAACTTAATGTAATGAGTGACCTAATGAGATGCCTTAAACTCGAGGGTTGGCAGGTCCGAAATAGAGTCAGGTAGGTGCAAAAGGGTGGGGAAGTATAAGGCTGGGGCCAGAGTCCCCTGTATCTCTTCATAAACAGGTAGCCCTTGTGACCTTTTACAAGAAGTGGTAGGAAAAACAGCTAACGCGCCAGAAAGGATTTGATAAATAAGAAAATCTTAGGTTGTACTTTAATCATGAGCGAATTTGTTGATGTTACACCCATGAAGTATGGAAAGTGCCAAACATTAGGAACTACCCGAGGGGGACTTAGGAACAAGAACAAGGAAAAGCGAGAACCACTTAAATAGAGGAATTGATTGTATTTCGTCCTTTGTTCACCATAGCAACTGGGGATCAAAAAGCACCAAATTTGATGACTTATTAAAGGAAAGATGAAGTAAGAGCATGCTATTGAAGACGTTGCAACATATGTCGAGAAGGCCTCCGTTGATTGTTTACAAACAAAATACGAGTCCAAAGGCAGGCTAAGAAAGGGTTTAGCTAATGGAGATATTAACTCTTCCGAGAACCAGTAACGCATAAACCATGTCAAACCAAGACCAATCAATATCCGAATGGAACGGATTCGAACTTCTCCTAGAATAGTTTCCAGTGTGAAATGAAATTAATAAGAAATTAAATAAAATGCGTCCCATGCTGAAATATCACAAGTACCGCCTCGTCCCGGGCTGTCGCACGGAAAACTATAACCGAAATCCTTTTTATCTGGCATTAACTTGGACCCGCAGGCATCTAAAGCACCTTTTACTAGGATCAATGTAGTTGTATGTAAACCCAGGGCAATAGCATGATGAACTAAAAGTCTCCGTGTCCTATTGTTAAGAATAATGAATTACTATTTTCATTAATAGCATTTAACCAACCAGGCAACCAGATACTTCGACCCGCATTGAATGCTGGTCCACTCGTTGAAGATAAAAGTACATCGAACCCATATGACGTTTTACCATGAGCCAATTGTATCCATTGAGCAAATATGGGTTCGATCAAGATTTGCTTCTCCGGAGTACCAAAGGCAAGCATGACATCATTATGAACATAAAGTCCCAAAGTATGGAATCCCAGAAATAGGCTGGCCCAACTTAAATGAGATATAATCGCTTCTTTATGGTCTAGCACTCCTGCCAATACATTATCTTCATTTTGCTCTGGATTGTAATCTCTAATGAAAAATATAGCTCCATGAGCAAAAGCTCCCGTCATGATGAATCCTGCAATATATTGGTGATGAGTATATAAAGCAACTTGAGTAGTAAAGTCTTGTGCGATGAATGCATAAGCAGGTAAGGAGTACATGTGTTGAGCTACCAAGGAAGTAATAACCCCTAAAGAAGCTAGAGCAAGGCCTAATTGAAAATGAAGCGAATTGTTGATTGTATCATAAAGACCCCTATGCCCACGTCCTAATCACCCACCGGGAGGAGTATGTGCATCTAATAGATCTTTCATACTGTGCCCAATTCCGAAATTCGTTCTATACATATGAGCGGCAACGAGAAAAATTAATGCAATTGCTAAATGATGATGAGCAATATCAGTCAGCCACAAACTTTGCGTTTGTGGATGAAAGCCCCCTAGAAGAGTTAGAATGGCAGTTCCTGCTCCTTGGGAGGTACCAAATAAATGACTACCTCAATCGGGTTTTGAGCATAAAGGTTTCACTGACCTGTAAAAAGTGGGCCTAAGCCTTGGGGATGCGATTATACATCTAAGAAATTATTCCACCGAACATATTCTCCTCGGGATCCGGGAATAGCGACATGCACTAAATGCCCTGTCCAAGCCAAAGAACTTACGCCGAAAAGTCCTGACAAATGGTGATTCAGACGAGATTCCGCATTTTTAAACCACGAAACACTCGGTTTCCATTTTGGTTGTAGGTGTAACCAACCTGCTATTAAGAATATGGTAGAAAGAAATAATAGAAAAAGAGCTCTAGTATAAAGGTCTTCATTAGTGCGTAACCCGATTGTATACCACCACTGATAAACACCAAAATAGGCGATATTCACTGGACCAAGAGCACCCCCTCTAGTAAAAGCTTCAACAACCGGTTGACCAAAATGAGGATCCCAAATTTCATGCGTAATAGGTCTTATGTGTAAGGGGTCCTGTACCCATGATTCAAAATTTCCTTGCCAAGCTACATGAAACAGATTGCCAGAAGTCCACAGAAAAATTATTGCAAATTGACCAAAGTGAGAAGCAAAAATATTCTGATAAAGACGTTCCTCAGTAATATCATCATGACTCTCAAAGTCATGTGCGGTACCAATACCAAACCAAATACGACGAGTAGTGGGGTCCTGAGCTAAGCCTTGGCTAAACCTTGGAAATCTTAATGCCATAATGCCTTTCAAATCCTCCTAGCCATTATCCTACTGCAATAATTCTTGCTAAGAAGAATGCCCATGTTGTGGCAATTCCACCTGAAGGTAATGGGTTACTCCTACAAAGACATCCTTGTACAATGCTCAAGGCTCTAGGCTGAGTAGCAGGAGCAACTTTTAATTTATTATGAGCCCAAACGATGGATTCAATAAGTTCTTGCCAATAACCACGGCCGCTGAATAAAAAGCCCATACAAAATGAGCACCTAGGAAAAAAAGGCCATATGCAGATAATGACAAACCATAAGACTGAATTACTTGGGATGCTTGAGCCCATAAGAAATCGCGTAGCCATCCATTAATAGTAATAGAACTTTGAGCAAAGTTTCCTCCCGTGATATGAGTTACTACCCCTTGATCACTTATACGCCCCAAACATCATCGCATTTTCCAACTAAAATGGAATATCACTACCAAAATGGAATTGTACATCCGAATAGTCCTAAGAAGACATGATCCCAAGCCGAGACTTGACATGTACCCCTCTTCCGAGTCCATCACAAGGAAAACAAAAACCAAGATTTGCTTTATCCGGTATCAACCGGAGCTACGGGCAAATAGAACACCTTGCAAGAGTATCAATACCGTCACATGAATCGTAAATGCATGAATGTGATGGACCAAAAAATCTGCGGTTCCTAATGGAATGGTTCAGCTTGCCTTGCTTCCTCTATTCTTCCCAGGGATAGAGATGGGGATTTTCGCCCCTTAGTTCTTCTCTTGGTAGAACAAGGTACTTTTGCGGTGGGTTCGACTCCCACAGGAGCGCGCATTGATTAGCAATCTGCTGCTTTTCTTTGTTTATTACGTCATTCAGTTCTTATAGCTTCACTTCTAATAGCTTCATTCGTTCCAAATAGGCAGAAACTCTTCCATGGCCAATGAATTAGGCAGTGGAACTTGCCCTTAGTCTAACTAATAACGAACCAGAAATGCTTTCTGAGAGTGCTAGACTTAGCAAGACAGCCCCTAGCCTAATTGAAGAGACCCTCCCCCTTACTAGTTCATCGTACTAGCTGATATCCTTAACTGCAAAACTACTCCGAGTGGTTAGCGAACTATTTGCCTTTAGCCCGCAATTGTGTTTGAAGCTCTTGGGACTAAGATTCTGTGTATAGTATAGTCAATCAGAGGCTTAGACTATGTATGGATGTAGCTTACCCGAAATAGGTAGAGGAAGAGAAGGCAAGAACTTGCTCGGCATGTGACTTCTATGGCTATCCCATGTCTTCGGGCAAGGTAGCGTTAGCTATTCTAGGGTGTGAACTGACTCCGATCATATAAATATTCAATGGCTAATTTCTTACTTCCTAACCTGAGTTTAGGCTGTCGTGTGAGTCTAAACTCCCGGAGCCCAGCTCCAACTACTTCTTCGTAAGTAAGGTTTCTGATAGTTTATAATTCCTCCTCAACCCATATTCTCATAAGATTAGATTGCCTTCTTTCAAAAGATGCGTCAGTTTTCGCTATAAGGAAATAGTTCAGTGAAGAAGTTCACAGTTTCTGGTAAGAAGCAATTTCTCCCAGAGGTGAAAGGTACTGCTCTAGAACCTTGTGTTGACTGTATCTATGGTAAACAACATAGGGTCTCCTTTCAAAATTCTCCTCCATCTAGAAAGTCCAGTCCTCTAGAGTTAGTTCATACAGATGTATGTTACATCAAAGATAGGTCGTTGGGTGGAGCATTGTATTTTGTTACTTTCATTGATGACTATGCTCGAAAGGTTTGGTATTTTTCTTTGAAATCTAAAGATCAGGTATTGGATGTGTTCAAAGACTTTCACCTTAGACTTGAACGAGAGACTGGCAAGAAGTTGAAGTGTGTTCGAGCAGATAATGGTGGTGAGTACAGGGGTTCGTTTGAGAAGTATTGCCGAGACCATGGCATTAAACTTCAGAAGAGTGTTCCGAAGACTCCGTAGCAGAATGGCGTGGCAGAAAGAGTGAACAGAACTATTACCGAAAAGGTTAGGTATGCAAAGCTGCCTAAATCTTTTTGGGGTGAAGCCATGCAGACAACATTTGATTTGATCAACCTATCTCCCTCAGTTCCGTTGGATGGTGATCTAGCACAATGAGTTTGGACAGGGAAAGATGTCTCATTTAGGCATTTGCGAGTTTTTGGTTGTCGTGCCTTTGTTCATATTCCCAAAGATGAAAGGTCGAAGCTTGATGGTAAATCCAAGCAGTGTGTATTCTTGGGGTATGGAAATGATGATTTTGGGTATAGACTTTGGGATCCTGTAGAGAAGAAAGTTTTCAGAAGCAAAGATGTGATCCTCTTTGAAGACCAGACCATTGATATTATGGGAAAAGGTGAGATGCCAGAATCTTCACCTGATATTCCTGTTGATCTAGATCCAGTTCCTCCACAATCAGATGATTCTCCTGAAGGAGGAGCTGAGACAGAGCAGGATGGTGAGTTTAATGATGATCTTGTTACTGAAATAGAGACACCACCGGTTTCATCACCTCTTGTTCAGCCTAGGAGGTCCACCAGAGACAAGAGACCTTCCACCAGGTACAGTGCTCATGAGTATTTTTTGCTTACTGATGGGGGAGAGCCAGAGTCGTATGAAGAGGTTCTTAGTCATGAGCAGAAAGATCAGTGGTTAGCAGCCATGTAAGATGAGATCAAATCCTTGCATGAGAACAACATGTATGACCTGATGAAGCTGCCTAAGGGCAAGAGAGCACTCAAGAATAAATGGGTGTTTAGACTAAAAACAAGTGAGAACAGCTCACAACCGAGGTACAAAGCCAGATTGGTTGTGAAGGGATTCAATTAGAGAAAGGGCATAAACTTTGATGAGATATTCTCTCCTGTTGTAAAGATGTCTTCAATCCGAGTTGTGCTTGGGATAGCGGCCAACTTGAATCTTGAGATTGAACAGCTTGATGTGAAGACAGCCTTCCTGCATGGTGATTTGGAAGAAGAGATTTACATGGAGCAACCAGATGGGTTTCAGGAAAAGGGGAAAGAGAAGCTTGTATGCCGTCTCAACAAAAGCTTGTATGGGTTGAAGCAAGCTCCGAGGCAATGGTACAAGAAGTTTGATACCTTTATGATAGGGCAGGGATACCAAAGGACTACAGCTGAACACTGTGTGTTTGTGAAGAAATTCTCTGATGGTGATTTTATAATTCTTTTGCTTTATGTCGATGACATGTTGATTGTTGGTCATGATACTGCAAAGATTGCCAGGTTGAAAAAGGAGTTGAATAAATCCTTTGCGATGAAGGGTTTGGGTCCGGCTAGACGGATCCTTGGAATGAAGATTTCTCGTGACAGACAGAATGGGAAGCTTTGGGTATCTCAAGAGATGTATATCGAGGAGGTTCTTGATACGTTTAACATGAGCAGTGTAAGGAAGTCTCGACTCCACTTGCAGGGCATTTTAAGCTAAGCAAAACGCAGTGTCCTAAAAGTGAGAAAGATAAGGAAGAGATGAAAAAGGTTCCTTATGCTTCGGCAGTTGGCAGCCTGATGTATGCAATGGTTTGCACAAGGCCAGACATAGCTCATGCAGTTGGTGTTGTTAGTCGATTTCTCTCCAATCCTGGTAAGGAGCATTGGAATGCTGTGAAATGGATTCTCAAATATCTTAGGGGTACTTCCAGATTGAGTCTTTGCTTTGGCAATGGGAAGACCATGTTAGATGGATATACAGATGCTGACATGGCAGGTGACCTAGATGGTCGGAAGTCTACTTCTAGTTACTTGATGACCTATGGAGGGGGAGCAGTTTCATGGCAGAGTAGGTTGCAGAAGTGTGTTGCTTTGTCTACTGCAGAGGCAGAGTTTATCGCAGCTACTGAATCTTGTAAGGAAGACTTTGGTTGCAGAAGTTTCTACAAGAGCTTGGCATGAAGCAAGAGAAGTATGTGGTGTATTGTGATAGCCAGAGCGCTATTCACTTAGCGAAAAATTCCACATTTCATTCGCGGTCAAAACATATTGATGTGAGATATCATTGGATTCGGGATGTGTTGGAGTCCAAGGCATTGTTTCTTGAGAAGATCCATACGGATGACAACGGTGCCAATATGTTAACGAAGACTGTGAGTAGAGACAAGCTCCTGTTTTGTAGATAGGAAGCGGGTTTGGTTCTACCCCCCAATTGAGGTGAAGGGGGAGATTGTTGGGCCGGTTATTATTCACCTCAATTGGGCCCAAATATAGTGGAAATCAAATCCAATTTGGATTTGCTTGGTTTGACCGAAAATACCAAAAACCCTTTTGGGTTTGGTTTCTTTGTTTTTTAACTTGGCCGTGGCTTATAAAAGCCATGGGGCTTTGGTTGTTTTGGTGTGTGCTTTCAACTGAGAGAGAAGGTGAAAAATTGGGCAGCTGCGCAAAGCTTTGTGCGCGAGAGAAAATGAAAGAAAGTTAGGGTTTAGTTTTCGGTTTAACTCTCTTTTGGTTAGATCCTTCCAATCCTACTTTGTGGTTTAGGTGTATTTTGGAAGAATATTGTTGTAATCCACCTTTGGGTGAAGTCCTGTGTATCCACCGGTTGATGAAGACTGTTTTCCCATTATTGTGATAGTGGAGATTTGTCTGCTGTTACAGTCCCGTGGTTTTTTCCGATTTGGATTTGCACGTAAATTCGTGTGTCTCCTTTATTTTATCAATTCTTGAATTATTTTGTTTGTTTGGTTGTCTTATTTTATTGGTAGTAGGAAAGGAGATTTTCTTGGGGTTCGCTTCCGTGGTTTGTTGTGTTTATACCCTTTCCGCCATAACAATATCCATATACTGGCAAAAACTTGAAAAGACAGCTGAATAAGGGTGACATCTGGAGCTTCGAGTAGCCAAGCATTCATCCATTCACCAAAGCTTGCACTCCCATCTCCTTCGAAACGGAAACCTAAAGAAGACAAAAACCATACCTTGCGCGAATGTTCACATTCTAAGAAAAGGTGTGTAGTTGTCTCTGGTGCTTGTTCACATCGGCAGCACAAACCAGGTACCAACATTCCCCGCCTCAATAGGTTACTAGCTGTAGGCAGAGTTTTGATAGCTGCACGCCAAATCAACCATTGTATATGAGCTGGAATCTTTACCTGCCAAAATTTCCTCCAACCCTCAATGCTGAAGTTTGCTGCCATGGCTGAAGCTGAAGAAGCTGGTGTACTTGTTGCTTGTTCTTTATGTTTGTCCTGGAGGAGTCTATAATACCCACTTTTAATGTTATAGACACCATTCTTCGTGTGCTTCCAGACTAGTTGATCCTCAGCATCTTGTGTCTGTGTGGGAAGATAAATAGATAGAATATGCTTTACCACTTGAGGAGGAAACAATGCTTGTAGCAAATGCACTTTCCACATGCCAAAACTATAAATCAAATCCTTCACTTTTAAGTTTCTGCAGTCACTGATCACACCAGTAACTTGTAGCGGATTTGCGCATCTTGGAATCCAATCTTCCTCAATCCTGACCTTGGCTCCGTTTACTATCCTCCATTTGAAGTTATGTTGAAGCAATTCACAGCCCCATAAGATGCCTTACCATCCCCAAGATGAATTTTTATAGTTGCTGCAAAATAAAAATTCTACCCCACGACAGTATTTTTTGGTTAGCACAGTTGCAAAGAGCGATTTCTCATTTCTTAATATTCTCCAAGCCAATTTAGCAAGTAGGGCTTGGTTCATCTCCTTAGTTGTCCTGAGACCCACCCTCCTTTGAATTTCGATTGACACATAAACTCCCAAGATTTCTAATGCATCCCTTTACCTTCTTGATCCCCTTGCCAGATAAAATTAGAGATAATTCTATCTATTTCTCGAGTAACCCAAAACGGGAGTTTAAAAACGCCCATCATGTATATAGGCAAAGCTGATAATGTGTGTTTTGCCAGAACCAATCTTCCAGTCATGGATAAAGACTTCATTTTCCAAGTGCTGAACTTTCCTTTCAACTTCGTTAGAATGCTCCCAAAAAGTTCACTTTTCTTCTTCATAAAGTCCAATGAGAGGCCCAAATACTTACCCATATACGAGCCAACAGGAATGCGAAGCCATGAACTAACCAACTCCTTCATATTTGGAGGCATATTTGGACTGACCATCAGATTTGATTTATCGAAATTGATGTGTTGTCTAGACTCTCGAGCATAGGCATCCAGGATTATTGCCAATATCCTAACATTAGTGAGGGTACATTCAAAAAAAACTAAACAGTCGTCTGCATACATCAACTGCGACACTCTGGGCACACATCTACCGATACTAATCCCAATTCCCTCCCCATTCACCATGATATTATCTATGGCTGAAGAAAGAGTTTGTTGGCACAAAATAAACAGATATGGGGAGAGAGGACAACCTTGTCTTAGACCCCTAATAGGACGAAAATTTTCTGAACACCAGCCATTAAAAGTTAATGCAAAACTTACAGTGGTTACACACTTCATGACAACTCCGGTGAACTCCTCTGGAACCTGCATACGTGTCATTATTTCCTCCAAAAATTGCCAAGATAGACGATCATACGCCTTGCTCATATGAAGCTTAACAGCGGCTAAATTTAATCCTGATTTTTGCTTCCTGATATACTCAGTGATCTCACGAGCAAGTAGCACATTCTCCCCAATATAGCGACCAGGGACAAAACCATTATGAGTCTCTGCAGTAACATCATTCAGAACTTTTTTAAGCCTATTTGCCAAAACCTTTGCTACAACCTTGTACTTGACATTACAGAGGCTAATTGGCCAAAAGTCACTTGGCCTTACTGGATTTTTAGGAATGAGAATTACCTTTGTCTGATTCCATTCCGGAAACCAATCACGCCCATTCAAGCATTCCAAAACATTTGCTATGCCGCGTCACCCTAATAGTACAATATTTATAGATTTCTTTTTCCAAAAAAAATAAAATTAAAAAGTTTAAAAGAAGACTCATTCTTTGACATGGGGATCATCTCGATCGATCAAACCCTTTAATTTGCTGCAACTCTCGGAGGGAAGAATTATAAACTGCATAAAGAATCAAGAGTGTATACATCAATTGTGCATAAAGCATCCTACCAAGTCAGACTAAACTACACAACCAATCGACTACTTAGGTACGTTGAATATACCTTTGCTTTAAAACATGAACTTGCTTCCATTTCCTACAATATGCATATATAGATCGTAATGAAATTTTGTACTTGACGAGTCATAAATTAACCCTAGGCCTATTGGGCCTAGGATTAGATTACTTGGAGATTAAGTCACCGTCTGAACCTATTCTGCTAGGGTTTCAGGAAATAGGTAACACCACCTCTATATAACGAGGTGGTGCATCTCTCATAATTCATATCTTCTACCTATCTTCTACACCTTCTACACACGACACACATCCCTCTCTGTCTATTATCTTTATTCGTTTATTGACTAAAGTATCGGAGAGTCTACCCTCGGGAGACATCCGAGGCTCTGTCTTGCAGGTTCTAGGCCGTCCGCCGCCGCCTAGGTCATTATCGCCGCCCGTTCTAAGCACCGTACAAATCCATGCTTCGTCAAGTGGCACGCCCGGTGGGACTGATTTGTTTGGTCCTTACAACCAAATAAATTTCTTAGCGAAGCACGGAATCTTTTGTATCTTTCGCAGCCACGGTATTAATTTGTTGCTCCGATTTTGCAACTAGAAGATCACGCAAAAAATTATCTTTGTTTGGCCAAGAAGACATCAGCCGACAAGTAGCACAAAGAAGTTTTCGATTTCACAGATAATCGAGGAGCTGCACTCGCTCCACAGCTGATCGAGAAGAACAATTAGCTAGGGGCAACCTCGAAGATTGAAGTTTCGAGAGATACATCTCCTCGAAGGGGCAAGCATCCCTCGAGCACCATATTACTACACGAAGTGTTCAAGAATATACATCTCATCGAAGGGACAAGCATCCCTCGAGCACCTTACTACTACTCGAAGTGTTCGAGAAGACGTATCTTGATTTTTAGCTACTCAACTACTACCTTCTCGGAATCGAGGTAACACTTTCTCAAATAATCAATTTATTACGTGATCGAGGTTCTTCTAAAACCTTTTCATGCTTTAATATCTGATATCATTATCATATTACTATCATATCACGATATCTTTTTGAGCACGATCAAAGGAATCTTTCGAGAAACTGGCCCTTTAGGGAAAAATCCCATCACCCTGCAATGAGGAAAATCATCTCGGGGTTGCCTTCAATGAGGAAAACGTACTCGGGACACAAACTGGAAAAAACCCTAGGGGCAAGGAACTTGAGAGATCATCCTAACATCCTCTGCTTGAACGGATATTCCTTAGGAGCATCTTATTATATGTCATTATTATTTTGTATTGCATCTCAATGATCTACACACTCACGGTCCACCGCACAACCAAGGAACTCTCTAATACAAAGACCTCCTCGAGGCATTGTATCTCTCTTTATCTTATGTAGGTGACACCCGAGAATGAAAGAATTCAAGAACTGAGGCAACACTACGAAACTTGAGGAAACATCAACACTCGTAGCAACCCATATGCCTCTCATCAAGTCTCGAGAATATGACTTGTTATAGGCACTTGACGAGTCATAAATTAACCCTAGGCCTATTGGGTCTAGGATTCGATTACTTAGAGATTAAGCCACCGCCGAAACCTATTCCGCTAGGGTTTCAGGAAACAGGTAACACCACCTCTATATAAAGAGGTGGTGCCTCTCTCATAATTCATATATTTTACCTATCTTCTACACCTTCTACACACGACACACATCCCTCTCTCTCTATTATCTTTATTCCTTTATTGACTTAAGTATCAGAGAGTCTACCCTCGGGAGACACCCAAGGTTCTGTCTTGCAGGTTTTAGGCCGTCTGCCGCCACCTAGGTCATCATCGCCACCCGTCCTAAGCACCGTACAAATCCATGCTTCGTCAGTACTATTTTTATTTTTAGATCTATCGAACATTCAAACTACAGTTAATGAATTCCGGTAAATGAATCTTATGCAAAAAAATATAGATCTGATGACTAATCATCAGTTACCAATTTAAGCTTTAACCTTGGTTTAATGTGACAATGTATGAATCCTTCGAAGCCTCATTAGATTATGTCACTATCATCAACGTGCATCATTTTTGAGTATGTATATTTGTTAAGTGAAGCATTTCAACCATTTCATAGATTCCTATATTCACATGCATAGTTAAGGTAACTAAAAATATATATAATAGATTATTGTAGAGACAGAACATGGCTCATCTTGTAGAATTCCTATACAGAATAATAGAGGATTTCAATTTTATCAAAGGGCTGGTAATGATTTTATTTTGTAACATTTATAGGGTACTTTTTGGAGTATTGATAATGTACATTTTAATTAGTACATTGCAAACCTAATCCTACACTATTGCAACAGTCAATTTCCAGCAAACTTCATAAGTTATTTAACAGAAATCCGATGCCATATATGGTACTTCACACCCCAATTGGTCAATTCAGAATTCAGACAAAACTGAGCAGGAAAGGAAGACTACATATGTATGGATGGTCCGTGCTGGAGTACATGCAGAAAATGTATATCAAACTTGGAAGTCTTATTCACCTAGTAATTGTTGGTAACTATGAGATGAGGGCTGTAAACTTCCAACCATCAGGATTGCAGTATGGTATTCGTCACAGCAACCTGACAACACCTAGGGCTCATACTTCTTGCATTGGACAACAATTCATACAAGATCGCGGTATGTTAAACATATACTTGTACCAAAATTATCAATTTCCATTGTTTAGTTTTGGTTTGGTTGAACAGTATCATCAGAAGTGTCATAAATCATACATCCATATACATACTTGGTGAATTCCCTATCCTGTGTGTGCTTTCATTTTTCTAACATGAATATAACTGCTCTAGATGTTGAATCTGCTGCATTTTACATATGAATCGTGTCTTATTTAACATCAATTGTAACACAACATATTGATATTTTATACATATATGGATATTATCTCAGGCTGTGTATGAGAGCTACTGGAACCTGTTGGGATTCACAAACAAATCAATTGCTTTTGTTAGAGACGGACACGACCTTATGCTAATGCAACTTGCGACAATGAACAATCAAGTTATTGGATTCACTGGAAAATCTTGGGAATCATTCTACCTGAAGTACCGGATGAGGCCTGGACATCACATTGTCTTGCACTACGATGGCACCCTGTTTCTCACAACTGTTTTTGACAGGAATGGGTATATCCTTACATCAACAGGAAGGGAAACATCTGAAACTGAGAGTAAGTTTTATTAACCTATTTCTACATACATTAGATGTAATAAATACTAGGGCTGGCAATCTGTGTCGGGTCCGGGTTGGCTTGTCGGGCCAGACCCGAACCCGAATAATATTCAGCTGACCCAGACCTGACCTGTATAAATAAACAGGTCGAGTTTTAGAACCCTAACCCAACCTGTATAAATAAACAGGTTGAGTTTTAGAACCCTAACCCAACCTGAAAATATTTAGGTCACCCGTGACTCGACCTGTTAATCCGAAATTTAAAAAAAAAAAATCTAAAATCAAGAAAAAGTAAAATTGCAGTTCCAAAAAAATCTGAAAATTCCAGTTTCAAATCACACAAATTACAACCACCTTGATCCAAAGTCCAAACAAGTAAAGAACCAGTATTCAAATTACAAAATTAAATCCAAATTACAACCTTCTGCTATATAGAAAAACACGGGGACCAATCCTAAAATTTCTGGAAAACTAAAATCATCTTCTTCTTCACTGCGTTTCCGCTGCAACTCGCCGCCTGAACGCTGCCAACCACAATGACTGTAAAAACAATAATTAGAGCACTGAAAGTCGGAGCTTTTTGACATCCTTTTACCCTCTAACTCACAGATCAGATGCCCCATCTATCAGATCTTTCAGGTAAGGTTTCAATTGAAGGGAAAATTAAAAGAAAACAAAAAAAAAAGAAAAAGAAACCAAAAAAAGGAGAGAGGAGAATAGGCGGCCGAGCGAGAGTGAGAGGAAGAGAGGAAAGAAAAAGAAAAAGAACAAAAAAAAAGAGTGAGGAGAAGAGCTAAAGAGGTGGCCGAGGGAGAGGAAGAGGGGTATATATATGGGGTGAAATTAGGGTTACATTGTTACAAAATTACTAAATTACCCTACAAAATACATAAATTACATATATACGGGTCACTCGGGTAATCCGTTGAGTTGACCATAACCCGACCCGTATAATAAACGGGTCCAAATTCCCAACCCTAACTCAACTTGTTTATTATATGGTCGTGTTCATGTCAGGTTATTTTGTGTCGCGTTCGTGTCAAAATTTCGAGTCGTGTCGGAGATTGCCAGCCCTATTAAATACTGCAGTATCCGCAAATAATTTGCATTTTTGTAATTTCATCAAAATGATGTGAATACCGTAGTTGATGATCTGGATCCATTCAACAACTTTCCGTCAATTGAGAATGATTCCTTTTCCTATTTCATCGACGATAATGTCATCAGCAACAAAAGGCTTGTAAGTCAATCAACTCTATCATTCCATATTTAATACGAAAACATGTTTCATCCTAATGAATGGAATTCTACACTTACATTATGCTGTCTAACAACACCAAAATTTTCTGTGTAGCCTATAACTGAGTATTTAGTGCCTCGCTACAACCTAGGAAATGAAATCCAATGCTTGCTCAGTTATGAAGGAGACTGTTTCTGGATGACAATGGGAAAAAGTGCAGATAAAATCATGGATTGTGACTCAGATGATGGGGCATTATACATATTTGGTGATTTGGAGAACCTCTTGAACTACTATCAGATTCCAATTGGTAGCCGACTCGAACTCCATCAACACAGACACCGTCGGAGAATGCATACATGTTGAAATAATATGCTTATGTCCTGCCCTAGTAGACATTAACTCAGACTCAAAATGAAAGTCAAACAATGTTATTTGGAGTATTGTATCTTAATTTTCCTAGGTTTATGGATTTATGGAAACATCGTTGTGCTAAGAAATGAATTCTGACTGTCATTGATCAACGTTCGATCAAATTTTTGACCATACCTTTTCCCATAGTCCATCACTTCATAGATATGCAAAATAGTTTGCATGTTTACACTAAAAAAGGTTTTCTTAACCACAGCTTAATCGGGTTAAATTACAAAGGCAAAAACAAAAGAACAGTTAGAGTACAGATGATCACTGACTTCAATAATCCAAAGGCATTTCAGTTCCAGCCAATCAATTAAAAGTCATATCTATAATTGCAAGTCACTCTATCATTTAGATTTTACTTATTTAAACTCATTCCAATAATTTAATTTTTTTACGAAATTTATAATCAATGACTACGTAAATATTCTGGGAATTAAATTAACTAGATATATCCAGCTAAAATATACAACAAAACCGAACAAAATCGAAAAAAGTTATTCATAAAAACAAGACCTGCTCAAAGCAAAGATGACACAAAATGGTACACATAGTTCAGTACTCTAGTGAGATCCAGAATACAACTACACCAATATTTCATGTCTAATTGCAGGTACATCCATACACCAAAATAAGACAAAATAAGATGGCGAGAACACTATAGTTATAAGAAGCAAAAGTTGGCAACATCATGGGTTTCAATCTGATCATCTTAATCACATTTTTCCAACTTCACTTGAACTTTCATTTTTGTAGAAGAGGATTGTACACTTGTATCACCATCAGCAAAGTACAAGGTCCTCTTCATAGGGCTCGTGGCTGTAGACATTAAGTTCATCGAAGGATCTGCATCCCCAGTCAATTCAGCAGAGTTAACTGAGTCCTGCAAACAATGGCATCGACAGAGTGTTAAATAAGAAAACAAAATCAGATCACATACAGAACAAATCACATCCATGAAACACAACCTTGCCAGATACACATTTCCGCGTTACACTTGCAACCTCAATGAAATTCTCAGCATCAGTATCAATACCCTTATGAGTCACAAATAATAATTTTGGATCATATCTAAACAATCTTTCTACATTTGCATATCTAGATAAACAAAGTTGATCATGACAAATTCCCACACCTGATTAACAACTGTAAAACTAACAAAAGCACTCACAATCTCCATATCATCACTCATTCTAAATACAGTATAAACAAGCCAATTGTTACTAATATTGTATCCAGTCACTTCAATCTTGAACAAAAATCTCTTGCCAACCAATCGTTCCTGCTCTTTCGGCACACCAACAGTTTCAACATCAGTCTGGATTACCATGAACAATAGAGAGATCAATTACGTTTGCCATTAGTTCTACTTCAAGAGTAAACTAACAACAACTTATGAAGTAAGCTATTACATAGATAAAAAACATGCTTCACATTAACATCACCATGCAAACACAGTACTAATTACCTTGCACATGTTTGCCTGGAGTGAGAGCGCACTTGCACCAACACTAATTACCTTGCAAACACAGTACTAATTACCTTGCACATGTTTGCCTGGAGTGAGACCGCACTTACACCAACAATTCTGACCACATCCTTGTCAAACAAAAGAAAGGATATACTTCCAGTGTCATCAATTACCCTACCCGTGTCCTATATCTACAAACAATAAATAACCAAAAGTGGGATTAAAACTTACAAAGTACTGAATACATCACAACATAAGTAAAATAGGGAACTTAAATGAGCCAGGAAACAAACGTGTTGACATAGAAGTAACCTTGGTACAATGTCGGATACTGTAGTGTTACATTTTGTACAATAGTAATACGGTTGCTTTCTGGATTCACTGTCTTCCACGACATCCGATCCAACAACAGGATGCAATGTAAAACCAACCATACTCCGGCGGAACAGAAACAATCGATGCCAGAACCACCACCGTGCATGCCTTACACGAATGAAGATAGATTAGCAACACTACACATTAATATGATTAACTGACACAAAACATCGTATGCACATACGCACTTTTCCAATATCTACTAGTTCATCTATTCCTTTCTTGGGATACATGTTAGGAAGTCATCAGGGGCAGAAAGAGTAGAATGTGCAGGTAATTGTACCACCCTCTGTGGATTTTCTTCTTCACCTTTTACATTTCTTAACCTACAACATAGTGCTTAATATAAACAATGAATACACTGAATTGCGTAACACTTTCCTAAATAAAACTTTAATATCTTAATTTAAACTCGTTGATATCATAAACATCAGAATTGATGAAGAGCCTGGTTGAAAATAGGGAATTCGTCACAGTATTCGACCCTACAGGTTAAATTCAATAATCGATATTAGACAAATATTTGTAAACAATATCGGTTCAAATCATGTGTTTTATATGATAACTTAGCGAGAGGTCATACCTTTCCATGGACGGATCCTGGCGAAGTGGATGATCAATACTACAGTCCCAAACATGTGATTTACAAAGAATCTGACACTTGTTGAGCATATTTGTCCCACAATGTGACATTTACTTTAACTCCCCTAAATATTAACAGTCAAATAGTTATATAAAAAGTGAATAACAATAATGACTACAAATGCAACGGAAACAAAACGTAATTATAATACAATGAGGATTCTTATTTGCAGTCCTCAAGTTGCAACGAAATTCTACGGGACTGTTTGCCCAACCTTTCTCCAACGCTCATCTCACCAACAACAATGATCTCACCAATAACATCTGAAACAATTTGAAATGCATAAATAAAAATTCCCTCTGTGAACAGAACACAAAAGAATATAAAAAAAAATTCCTCTCAGCATTACCTACGGTACAGGAAACATCGAGACCCCTGGACAGAACATCGCTCAGGCACTAACAACTCATTACACTGCTTGATCTCCGTCCTCCTAAAAAAGTTTATCCTATATGGATGGCTAGTTGTCTTAAAATTGCCCAAGTTCTCAACTACTCCAATATGCGAGATGACTTTGAAGGAACCTACAGTTAAAGCATTTTGGAACAAAGGGATCAATGACCTCTTCATAGTAGCATGCATTTTCTTTCCCTGAATCATATATACCACAGAAGTTTAGAAAATAAAAAATACTAACACGATATTTTAAATAAAACAAATGTGAAAAAGTAAAAAGATAAAACCGAAATGCATCGATACATACATCCTCATCCATTAATACCATCTCCAGGCTACCATCTTCGGTTGGATTTGAATAAAAGGTTGCTTCCAAACACGTATAAACCTCACCATAACCTTACAATTTTCTAGAACCGGACTGACGGGCTCAATTTTACAGTTCTCTTCATCCATGACCAAGAATTTCTTGATCAAGATATGCAATCAGAAGTGAAATCGGAATCTTACAGTAGCCACTCTTACTCCCCACCCGTCAATCGACCAAGTTATTTATAGGCATTTATTAGTAACAATCAGATGTGTACTCTCTAGTCCGAAGTGGAAATGCCATGCAAAAATAACTATTAAATAATCTGCAGTGGCAATGCCATGCAAGGACAACTATTAATATTAATAAATTAATAAATAATAAAATAAACGAATAGGCAGCATTTTGTCACACATAACATGTCACACCGCGAATTCTCAATGGAATACATTGGCCCGTGTCCCCAAAATTTGTGCCCACGCTTGAAGGTAGTCATGATTATTAACATGAAAAAAAAACAATAAAATGTATATTCCTTTAGATGTAATAAAAAATTACATAAAATCGATAGAAAGGGGGGGGGGATTGGCGGGAGGACCAGCTAAAGAGCCAGTTTTTTTTATCAAATTAGGTAAATACCTGGGAAATTTATTAATAGAGCAAATAATTCTCGGGAAAGTGCTTAAGACTTACCCCGTACAATGAGAAACCGTCATATAATGACAGTGATTTAAAAACTAGTAAACTGTATCAAAAGAAAGACTAGCCAGTAATACACTTGTCTCTGTCAGAGACTTTAGTACAGTGCCGCGCTAGAGGATAGTAATCATTTCTTCAGTCACCATGATTCGATGTTGGACCTAAGGTTTGTCCTGATGATTGCATTTTGTTGTGCCAACTTGTTTCTCCTGGTGAAGTAAAACATGCATTATTTAAAATTGATACTTCAAAAGCCCCTGGTCCAGATGGTTTTTCTACACTATTCGTTAAAAATTCTTGGAGTATTGTTGGTTCAGATGTCATTAAGGCTGTGCAATATTTCTTCTCTAATGGCCACATGTTGAAAGAACTTAATTCTACTGCCATTTCGCTTATCCCGAAGGTTAGATGTCCAAAAAGTGCTTCAGATTTTCTGCCCATCTGTTGTTGTAACTTGGTCTATAAATGCATATCCAATATTCTGAATTCTAGACTGAAAGGAATTCTCCAGAAATGAGTTAGTTAGCAACAAGGTGCCTTCATTGAGGGAAGGAGTATAGCTCATAACGTTCTGCTTGCTCAGGAAATTTTTCAATGTTATGGGAGAGTTTGAATCAGCCCTAGATGTACTGTCAAAATCGATCTCCACAAAGCATATGATTCAATGAACTGGGATTTTTTGAAGGATCTGTTGATCCACTTGGGCTTCCCCTATAAATTTGTGGGTTGGGTCATGGAATGTGTGCAAACCACTCGGTTTTCAGTCATGATAAATGGAGAACTTGTTGGAAATTTTAAAGGCAAGCGCGATCTCAGGCAGGGAGATCCATTATCTCCTTACCTTTTCACTCTTTGCATGGAATATTTGTCCAGGTCTCTTCAAAGATTAGCAGAAGATGATGCCTTTGCTTAAATGTAAACACATTGGCCTCGCTCACCTTTTGTATGCTGACGACTTGCTAAACTTTTGCAAAGGTGAGTACTTTACTATCCAAAAGCTCAAGTCCTGCTTGGATAAATATTTTAATGCTTCTGCCTTAAATGCTAACTTATCTAAGAGTCATGTCTATTTTGGGGGTGTATCGGTACACACAAAAAGGACCTTACTTGCTTTGCTTGGAGTAGATGAGGGTTCTTTGCCATTTAGATATTTGGGTGTACCACTGGTCTCCAAAAGACTGTCTTTCACTGATTGCCTTCCCTTGATTGAGCAAATTACCTCAAAAATGATGTCTTGGACTGTTAAGCTACTATCTTATGCTAGTAGACTGGAACTCATTCGCTTGGTTATTCAAAGTATTGAAAGATATTGGTCATCTATTTTCATTTTACCCAAAAAGATGATAACGGAAATTGAAGCTCTCGCAAGAAGATTCCTCTGGACGGGCTCTACAGACCCATTTCACAAGGCCCCAGTTGCTTGGAGAGATGTCTACAAACCTAAGTCGGCTGGTGGGTTAGGACTTAAATGTTTTGATTTAATGAACAAGTCTCTAATGTTGAAACATTTTTGGGCCATTGCTACAAAGGCAGATTCTCTTTGGGTTAAATGGGTTCATGAGATCTACCTTAAAGGTATCTCTATATGGAGTGTTGATGTTAAACCTTCTTATTCTTGGGGTATAAAGAAAATACTGAGACTTAAAGAGTTGGCATTAAAATGCGTATCCGTGACAAATGAATCTTTGACATGGATAGCTCCAGGGAGGCCATATTCTTTTCAGGTATGCTATGATGTTCTGGACTCCAGAGTGTATCCTTCTCCATGGTGGTGCAGGCTTCTATGGTCCAGGTTAACTCCTCCAAAAGTCTCTTTTGTTTCTTGGCTATGTTGTTTGGATTGTCTTGTGCTTAAAACTATTGTGTCCAAATGGAATACTTCTGTCAATACTCTATATGTCCTTTGCAATCAACATGAGGAGTCAGTTAAACACCTCTTCTTGGAATGCCATTTCTCCTCTCAAATTTGGCTAGCGATTTGTGATTTTAATGGATGGGATCTTCCCTGTTCTTGGGATGCTATCACTCAACATATTCTAAGATGGAAGAATGACATTTTAAGTGCAGCTAAGAAAACTTCTTGGTGTGTCTCGGTCTATTATATTTGGAGAGCAAGGAATAAGTTTATCTTTCAAAATGAGCCTACGGTTGTCTCCAAAGTGATTCAAGAGATTGTTTTTCATTTAAAAATTAGATTTGTTTCGATAGAAAGGATCTCAAACTCCCCCACGGTCATTTTGTGGTGTAATAGAGTACACTTTAGTCCATTGGTTGTCAGTAGAAGATGACATGTATGATAATTTTTTCTTTCATTTTTTGTTGTATTTGTGATTCCTTTCGGATTTTTTTAGACAGACTGTACGTAATTATTTTTCTCTAGTAATGAAATTAGATCTTTACAAAAAAAAAAGAGTTCAAAGTATCATCAGTAGCCTCGTCCAACGGCCAAATACCAGTAGTAGTCCCCCATCATCTTTAAGGAAAATGATTGTCCCAGTGAAAAAGTTTTAACGAACTTTCACAAACCTGAGGTAGATGGGTGGAGGACCAAACTACCTGTTCTACTATGTTTGCTTCTCTCACACTTTGTTTCTTTTATATTTTTATTTGAAAAAGAAAAATAGAAAAACCAAAAACCTGCATATCTGGTACTCCCTCTGGTCCTTAATATAAGACATTTTGATTTTGTCTTAAGTTTCACCTTGTACACATTTTTTATTGACAAAAAAACTATAAACATATATTTTCACATTCGTTGTATTCTCATTATTTTTATGAAATATTTTTTTAAAAAAAATTTTGTAATTAAAAATATATATTAGATTAAATTTAAGACAAATCAAAATACCTAATATTAAGGACCGGAAAGAGTATTTCATTAAATCTCCACCAAAACTTTAGATACATCGAACATATGTGCTACTTCAATAAATTTACTTCTTAGTTGTGAAAGGATTAATAGTGTACTAATGTGCTTCGCAAAATACTGTCTACTATTAATAAATTAAATAAAAGGCCCAATGCCGGATTATAAGCTCCGGTTGCTTCCAATACTTGGACAAATAATTGAATCACCGACCGAGTAAAAAGAACCCGTATGTTTTCTAACTATTAGGTATCTTCCAACTTCCGGAGAACTAGTCAGTAATAATCCTTACAATTAATGTTCGTAGGCAAAACAATAATAATTTTATTGCGACGTACGTATTATTCATGTTACAAACAAAGTGTATAAACACAATATTATTTTAACAAGAATATCCAAACAAAGCGCATAATTCCTTTCCCTATTTCCCTTGCAACATTCTCTTACCCCTTCACATGGCTTGAAGGACATTTTGATCATCAATGCACAAACAAGAGCGAAAAAAAATAGCGGGAGGGATTATAAAATATATATATATATATATATCAACTGTTTCAAGAAAATAAATTACTTCTTTTGACACTAAAGGAGTATCTAGCTAGAGCACTGGTCAATTTTTGTTGAGGAATGATTTAAAAATATATTTTTTAAAAAATTATTCGGAATTTATGGAAAACCCTAATCGAAAAATAATACATGCAACTCTCCTATAGATACGGGGCAGTAACTAATACTGCAGAATCCATGGATTTAGTAGAAAGTTTTCCCACTACCTACTAATGTATTTACAGTTCAAAAATTGATTCGATTCCCTTTAATCAAAGGGTATAAATTAGCGCGCAATGAATTTTAGTGATTTTTGCACATAAAAAGCGTACTAAGAGTTAGTGGAAAATTTTTATTAGGAAACCTTACAAAGCCTTCGCCATTCGCTAGCATATATTTTGGAGTTTATTGAAAAAGAATTTCAAGAGAGTAGCATTTATTTTGGATCAAAGGAATAAGAATTTTCTCATCAGGAAATAAATCAATGATACAGTAGAATCATAAAAGATTCAACCGGAAACAAAAAAAAAATAAAAAATAACTTGTCTATAAACTCTCCATCAAACCAACTCTTCCATTACAATTATAACCGGAAAAAATATAAAATTTAAAAAAAAAAAAGAAAAGAGAAAACAATCAATTGTTCTCAAAATTGTAGTATAAATTGTATCGGCCTAAAGAGCGAGTCATGTTTATAATAACGTTGAATTACACTGGAAGTTTGGGGGTCTTCTTAGGCAACTTGCAGCCTCCCGTACAAATCCTTGAAACACAACAAGAGATGATTGCAAGAAGTATGATACCACCAAAAATCAACCACCATTTGGACGTTGAATTGAGGTAATCCTCAAAACTTGACGTACTGTTGTTCGTCATTGTTTGGATTGAGATGATGATGATGATGACGATGAAGAATAAACGTGTATGCAAATTTATTTGCTTCCTAGGTTTTCAGATCGATTTAACAATATAAACCCTAGAACTCCCTATTTATAACCAACCAATATGTCTTTCCAAAATAGGAAATTTAGAGCAATTCGGAGCAAAAAAAGGCGAACTAAAAAGAGGCAATTAATTAATCCGAAAGATTTCCAATTACAAAGTTAAAAATTTTAATTGGAAATATTACTGTATTCATTTTCATGATTAATTATTAGAAACACTGTTATAAAATATTTTATTTTTATCCCAAAAGTGAATATGCAGCAATAGGAGAAGAAATCATAAATTGATTCGAACCCTGATTTCTTGCGGTCTTTAAGTTTTAAGTACTATAATTAATTAAAGTTCCTGAATATTGAGTTCTGAAGGAGTTAAGGGTTTTTTTTCTACGTTTGTGGTGGGAGGAACAAGATTTTCACAAATGCGGGAGCATGCATATGCATTTACTGCAAATCCAGAAAAAAAAAAAAAATTGATGATTCTCCCAAAATAATTTCTAGTATCCAAAACAATTTTAAGAGAAAAAAAACATATTTACCCATTTTGAAAAAATAACACCACTTTTCATCATCTGTCGCTGCCCCTCCACAAACTCAGATCAGAACCCTCTCTCGCCTGCGCCAAAAACAGACGAAAAAAAAATATGAAAATTGTCTTCTTCCTGCTCTGAGTTTTTGTTAACTCATAGTGAGCTCCATAATTTTATAGTTCCCCCACCCCAAGCAAAAATAAGAATAACTCCTTGTTTTGCTCCTCTTGAAGTGTTATCAATTTTAATCCTGCTGAAATCGACAATTTGCCTCAAATAAATCAATTGTCATATATAATATTTCAAAGAATCAGTTACTATTTGAAACGTATTGGTACATAAACACTAACCAAATTTTAATATTGCAAAATCGGAGATCATCAACTTTGTTTTCTTTCCTTCAAATTGAACATGCCATCTTTTTCCTTCTCTCTGGACAAATTTTAAATTGAATGAATTTTCATTTTCAGATTTGTTAGTTGAGTAGTGGACTTTAATTTACCCTAGGTCCAAATTCTAAAGTTATCTACTGACTCCAAAAAGTGAGCACTCTTCTTTGAATTTGGAAATTCCGGCAATTCGAAGACCATTTGAATTTGTTATGATGGGCAGCAAGAGGTGAAAATTAATTGGTATGTAAATTTGAGAGATGAGAGATTGTTTTGGAAATGGGTAAATATGTCTTTTTAATTTAAATTTGTTTTGGATGCTATAAATTGTGTTAGCAGAATCATTACCCCAAAAAAAAAATTCACGACAGTGGTAAACTTGATATATATTTTGTCCTCATAATTTTTACTTTATATTTTTTTATTAAGTTAGATTCTTATTTGAAAATTGGCTGTTAGAGTTACGTACATTTTCCGTTGTATGAGACAAAAAGAATTGCAAATACTGACATACATATACATATGGGCGCATGGTATTTGAATAAAATGTGTAATCTTTATTTATTTTTATTTTTTTCACAATAAAACTTCGTATAATTTATGAAACGAGAAAAAGTTTAACATGAGCGTGGCCCAACTACACAACTAAAAGAGAGAAAACCTACTAGTTAATAGAGATGATCGTACGGGTATATATATCTCTTTCTTAAGTTTTTCAAATCATATACTTCATGTCTCAAAATTATTGTTCAATTTAAAATTTTATTTTTGATGCAATTAAAACTAAAAATAAAAATTCAAACTAAACAATAAATTGAGGATTAAGAAAGTACTAAATACATATGAGTCTATTTGGATATACTATTGATTTTATGGACGCACGGACACTTTGCCGGTCGCGCCGTCCATGCACTTTTTTAATGGATGGAAAAATTACAATAACATTAAAATTAACAAAAAATATACAAAAACAGAAAAAAGAAGATTCAGAAAAAAAAAAAAAAAGTGGGGAAAAAAGCCTGTTGAGTACTTGTTAATCTACAGACTTGTGTCTTACAAAATATTACTGTTAATGGGAGAAAAAGGAAAAGACCAAGCACATTTGCTATGCCCCGTAACCCTAATAGTGCCACATTTATAGATTTCTTTTTCCAAAAGAAATGAAAATTAAAAAGTTTAAAAGCAGAAGAATTCTTTGCCATGGGGGATCACCTCGATCGATCAACCCTTTAATTTGCTGCAACTCTCGGAGGGAAGAATTATTAACAATCCTTGTTATACTTCCTTATCAACCATACAAATCCAACAGAAAAAATAATACCAGCGACAATAATCACCACCCATCCCACGTAATCATTCATATTATTATTGATTATGATTATGCAAAAGAAGAGTATGTAGATTTTGTTGATTTCTTGCTCTCTCTCTCTTTTTTTTTCGGTGGCTATTAAACTACTAATAATACGACCTCTATGTATATATGACATGACGAAACTCCGAGGATCTGTAATTAGGAAATGATCATATGCCTTGGGATCGAATCAAAGAGTACACAAGTCTGGAAAAAAAGGATTTTATTTAATTTCCTTCTCATAATATTTGATTCGATTCCCCTAATCAAGGATACGATTAATTAGCAAAAGAATTTATGGTCATGTGTATACCATCTCCTTTTCACAATGTAAGTCCAGCTTTATTTTGGACTATATATACATGTCAAAATATAAGTCCACTTTATATCCCAATGCATATATATTTTTTTATTTTACCTAAATTATCTTTGTCTCTATTAGTTTTGAGTTAAGTAGTACTTCCTCTGTCTCAATATTATTGTCCAATTTTAATTTTAGTATAAATTGATTTAAAAGTGAAAATTCAAACTGAAAAATAATTTTGGAATGGAGTGAGTAGTGGACCTTATTAATCAAGGTTAAAGTGGAACTTTTATCATTAACTTAAAGCGGACTTTCATTGTGAGAAAAATTACAATAAACAGTATAAAAATTACATTATTAATAAATAATGTTGCGCCCATAAAAAATTAGTAATTTAAAGAGATTATTTTTTTGATTAATTAATAACTCTTTTTTATCAGTAAATTAATATTTTATTACTTTTAAGGGTGTTTTTTTTTTCAATTTTTTTGGGAAGAAAAATATAAAACGTCAATTCTACTCCCTTTATGTATTTATAATCCTATTATTTAGAGAATTATAGATAAAATTTCTCATATGTAAATTTTAAGAAAAAACAAACTTCACTTTCTTAGTCTTTCCTTGGTTTTTTTTTTTTATCTTAGATTATTATTGATTTAGGATTTTTAGGGACCTATAGTACTCCGTTCTAAGTTTATTTATTTATATTGAATAACCTATTTATAGTATTTATTAGAAGCAGTAAGCTAGAAATCGAGATCACCTATCTAAAATCTCTCTGTATCAGGCGGTTAATTTGTGGTATAAAAAATTAGAATAATTACTCTAGAACAGAAATATTATACGGAAAAAGAGAATAACTCTCTCACGTATATAACATAAAACTTTCAATTTCAATTTTTCATATTCGACTCAGTTTCACTTTTCAACATTAATTCTGTGCACTTTTTTAAGGTAGTTGCGATCTGTTTCGCATATAAATTGGGACAGTTTTGTAAGCTTGTTTGTCTTGAATGGTAGTAGTATTGTTGTGTTTATTCCGAAACGATCAACATTGTATATTTCTTTAAAAGTTACGACGTTGTCAACTTAATAAATAAATAAATCTCTTCTTTTATGAAAGTTATACTGGTCGTGTATAGAACAATATGGGGGAAATTTTCTGTTTTTTTATTTATTTATTTTTTTTAATTCTTTATATTCCCTCCATCCGACGAAAGTAGTTTCCATTATGAATTTTGAATCGTACCACCTTCAGAACAATTTATAATTTATAAGTCAAACAATTATTTTTGAAAGACAGAAAGAATAGTAACTTCGGTTACGTGAAGATTAAAAACAATAATCAAATAGTATAGTATCCTCCTAATTAATTGAAAGATAGAGGAAATCATAGTCTCTCACTCTCACTTACGGTTAGCCACCTTTAAGCTCCTCGACCAGCTGGGAATACTTTATTTTATGAGTAAAATACGTTACACTTTGGGACTAAGAATGCTATCATTTTATTTGTGAATAAAAAATTTCTACCTTAATGTTTAGTGAACGTACAGTACCAGTATTACGTTTTTAATTTATATTTACTAAAAGAACACTTTGAATCTACATCTATGTCCTTTACTTTTTCATTTGCATAGATATTCTTCTTGGGTTGGTTTTACAACCTTCTAGTTAGTACAAAATAGTGGATCCCTTTTCATTTATTTTTTCTTTTTGATCTCTGGGAGTAAATTAGAGTTAATTTAACATCAACAGTACAATACTTTCAAAATCAGCTTTACTTTGCTAAATTTATAGGCAGCATTGTATACTAAAACCTATTTAATTTCATTTCTGTAATTTTGAGTTTTTTTTTTTTCGTTTTGAGAGGTTAGTGTTACAAGTACAACTTTTAACTTGCATTGAGCAATTTTTGTAATGAAGTAATTGTCCAAAATTTATATTTTTTTTGGTACAATATACATAACAATTATTTTAGAACGGAGGAAGAACTACTAAAGTTTGTGTCAATCTAATCCCTTTCCATGTTTCTTCCAACAATCAAAGAAGCTAAAGCCCTTTTCAACCAAAAAAAAAAAAAAAAAAGAAGCTAAAGCTGAAGTGAAGTTACATAGAATGTACAAATATCGGTTTGTAATAAATGTGCGAGTACAACTCCGAGTTGCAAAGAGGTGAATTACATAGAAATCTTAATTATGAGATGTAAATACAACAAGAAGAAATGGGTAAAAACTGGATACATTCCCAGTTCACCAATCAATACCAAGTTCTTGAGATGTGAAAAGTTTGTCAATGTACGAAATGACAGGCCCACATGAATCAATGTAGTTTTGCATCTCAGCCTTTGCTGAGGTTTCTGAAGCGAAAAGACGAAGTCATTAGAAGTCGAAAGTAGTCAGAAGAAAAAATCTTCTAAAGGGCAACTCACATATGAACCTAAAACCATGTGTATCACCAAAGATTGGTTTAACAATCACACCTTTCCGAAGATCAATGGATTCTAATATACACTCAACAAAATGCACAGAAAATATTGAATAGGAAATGGTTCACAGGAGCATAAAGATCTGCTATGCCATGATAATATGGCAAAACATATGTTGCTGAGATACAAAGCCAACACAGCCTTAATCACAGGCCAGGTGCCAACTAAAGCCGCGTCTGATGAGATATATGATTATCTAATTAGCTTAGGGATGTATTGCGTTACCTATATCAATCTAGTTTCAAGTCCCAAAAAAAATGATTGGCATGTCCTTCAAACTATTGTTGGAGTTATACTAACCAGAGTCCAGTTAAACAAACTTGCAAAACATTTGGCTTGTCAAAATTAACCAGTTTCACCACCCAAGATAAAATAGAGACTAAATGGCGCTTTTTTATTTGATTCTCTGCTTAAAGCATTAAAGCAAGATATTTGAACGTATTCTGTTGCCAAAACAGATAGGTTAGGTTATGACTTCAAGTACAAACTCACCATCTTCATTGAGCTTCTTCAGTAGCTGAGCTCTTGTTGGAAGTGCATACATGCCTGCCGCCACAGCTTTCCTGATAGCCCATCCATGGTATGGAGCAAACACCTGGGCATAGGCTGTTGATGCGGGATCTTTCAAACTACTTCCCCTGCCATGGTATACGAAATGTCAGGGATTTTTAAATACTAACCAGTAAAATTGAAGAACTCAAAACCACTACTAAGTCCAAAGTAATCGAAAATTAAAATCACACTGGCAAGAAGATAAAGTACTGATTACCCATAAGAAAGTAATTCAGATTTACTATTAATTGAAACCGATATTTCTGTGAGCACAACAATGTAATGATAGATGCACCAAATTTTAATGATATTTCAAACAATTGCCGGCTAGCTACTATTGAACAGTAAAGTAATATCTGTGCTATGACATTCTATAAGGAAGCAAAACAGTGACATTCTCCTTCAGCTTTGCCTGGTATTACTAAAACCTATAGTTTTGTCTAGCAATACCTCTTCATCACTTTACTGCAAAACTGAACTTACAACCATGTAATTCACTCTTAATAAAGCCTTTTGATTGCATATATATCATTTTTTATTTCATTTTCCTTGAGGGTGGTAAACGGTGAAACTGTTCTCGTCATCAAAAAGTAGAGAGTGAGAAGGTGGAGGACATGAGTTGAAAGCTACTTTACATTCATATCACCCCTAACCTAACATATTACAAGTAAATTCCACTTTACTGCAGCATTAGGACATGAATTCGAAAGCTACTTCACATTCATATCCCCTAACCTAATAAGTTACAAATAAATTCCACTTTACTGCAGCATTTTGAGCATCCTTGTGCCCGTGGAAGAACAGATTAAAAAAAAACACAAGCAACCAGATTGAAATAAAAATAATTGCCACCCAATTCGTAACATGTTCACATTTTTTGGACCAGGGATAAACCACAAAAAAGATAACAGACAGAAACAAAATAATGTGAATGAAAGCGAGAATATTGCTATAAATAAGAGAGTTTACTTTTCAGTTTTACGAGTCTGCTGTCTGTATTTTTATATCACAGAAACACAGTATACATGGATAAAATGCTTAGAAACTCCTGCATAGTTCTTCCAAGTCCATTCAGAGTGGACAGATCTTCCATCCACATAATTGCGATTGCATCACTTGTTTGACCACTTATGACTTGTTATCTTTCTTGAAAGTTCGGTAGAAAGATACTTGGGAACTGCAGTAGGTTCAACCGTTTGCATTCTTTCAGTAAGAAAAGTTCCCCATATAAAAGAAACAAACTTCATAATGCTAAACTTAATGTTATACAACATGCAGGGTAGCCTCTAGTTCAAGTTGCAAATGAAATTGCAATCACACAAGAAGAAACAAGTTCATTCAGTTTGGTTATGAGGCAAATAACCAAAGAAAAAATGAAACCCAGGTTTATTTTCTGAAAAGAACCACTAACAAATAAATTAATCTAACAGTATCCCTTATCACTTTCAAAGTCAATGACTGCAATTCCACCAGATGCAAAACCACATTTTTTGGTCATATATAACTTCTCTAAGTTGATATCTCATCTCCTTCAGATATTTCTGACAAGGTTAAAAATAAATGGAAACAACAAAACGAGGATAAAGCCAACATTTGTTTCAATTCCCAATAACAAATATGTTGCAATCATAGTAAACAATTGATCATACGAGATGGATCATAAACCTAACAAGTGTTTGCAATGATTTCAAGCAGAATATCTTGCAACACTCGAGTCAATATTGTCCAAGTTCCTTGGCCATAGTCATTTCTATAGAATATAGAGCAAATATAGGGATGGTCAATGACACTAGAGCACTGACCAATGAGAAATAAGCATAAATGCCAACCAAATTGTAACATGCTTAAATTGTTCGGAACCAGAGATAGACAACAAAAAAGAGAATTAGAGAACCAGAATAACATGAGAACATGTTGACAGCCAAATAGTGCCAATGCACAAAAGAATTAACTTTTGGTTTTGGTGTTTTCCGTTTTTTAATTTTACAGAAACAGAGTATATCAGTTTCATATCCTACAAATTGAGATGCTTAAAGCTATTAGAAACTACAACAGCACTTCCAATTTCATTCAAACTGACCAGACACTTCCACTTGGAAAACTGCCATTCCTATACTAAGTTGGCCAATTATCACTTGCTATCTTGCTTAAAAAAATCCACTGAACTAGTAAGATAACACAACGGCAGTAGATTAATACCTCTCTCATTCTTCCCGGAAGACAGATTTCCAACCTCAACCAAATTATGAAGCTTGAAAATTTTATTATGAACTTTACGCAACATGCAAGCCCTTCTTTCTAGCTAGTCACTTGGGTAGCCAATCTTGTTGAATTCACACAAAAGGAAAAGTTCAATCAGTTTGGTTATAAGATGGTTATGAGGGACAAGTAATTCAATCAGTTTGGGTATAATATGGTTATGAAGGACAAGTAATTCAATCAGTTTGGTTATAAGATGGTTATGAGGGACAAGTAATTACAGAAGGAATCACACCCAGTTCATTAAACTGTACAGCAATTGTCAGACAGATTGTCACAAATGACGTAATCAGAAACTCCTAGAAGAGAGACCGTAGCAATTATATGAATGCAGAATCAATATTCGGACGACGAAATCTGACATTTCAATTCTTCTAAGGCAATACTGACTACTTAACATCAGGCAATATCATTGTGGCAAGAAGAATCAGTTCAATTTCGTTTTCTAACCACCAAACTTGCTGTTGAATACAAAAATAGGATATTCAACTTATGTGATCACTTTCTCTAAATTGATGATGAACAAGTGATCTTTCCACCGAGTTTGATATGTTTATTGTGCAAATCGTTTTTCTCATTTCTTTGCATAATGTCTAATGCAGATTCTTATATTCTGCTCATTTCATCACTAATCATCCTTCTCCTACTTACTTCAATTGTCTAAACATCCATCAGTTAAATTTCACAGCTTTTAAACAATTATCTCAATATAATCTCCCACAGGATTGTCTTAATGGAAGGATTTGAGAACAAAACTTCAAACAAAACAAATAAATACATAAAACAAAAAATGGAGGATGACGCAAATAATAGAACCAACGGAAATCCAAAACAAATAAACACATACAACACAGCAACATCTCTACAATGACACAATGACACAATGACAGAGTGGATCCTGTATCAAGTGCAGAAGAAAAGGCAGATATTTCTGCAGACTAAACAGTTCAAGAAACCCCACCGCAACAGTTCAGAAACGATGACATATTGACCTATACATCATATGATTTCTACCTAAACTATATAACTCACAATCATCTGCAATTGATAAATAGAGAAAGATGCCTGCATTTGAATTGCTATATGCAATTAAAAAGAGAACTGAACAGACACCAATTTAAGAACACAGACTACCCACATCAACGTATAACAACTATTTATCAAAATGCAAAGAGGGTGTCCTAAGAATCAGAGAACAGAGAAAACAGTCTGATGATTGGCTATTGGGCATGGGTAACTATCACCCAACTTTATCTAATCCAAAAAGAAAAACTGAAAACGGATGCGAACATAATGAACAGAAAAATTAAAATTTATTTGAAGTTTCTAGGCTCTTTTTAGGTCGAATTTGTTTGTCCTAGAAAAATTTCAATCAGAATTAAAAAATAATCAAAAGAAGTGGCTACGCTTTTGGTCTCGTGAATAAAATGTCTTCACTTGAATAAGAGGCCAATCACATAATAACAATGAGTGATGCTCAACTTTTTGGAAAGTCAAATTATTACTGTTATTGAGGAGGCATTTTCCCAGTACATATCACACAACAACTGCCACCATAATAATCCAGTTATGTGCAACCACTCTAACAACACTTCACTGAGAATTTCCACCATGAATAGGGATCAATTTGTCTAACTTCTTCTTGAACTAGGAATCAATTAGATATTTAAAAGAAGGAAAAAATTCTCAATGAAAGACACAGCTACGGAACTCATTTTCCAACAAGGTAAACATATTTATTTGGTCACCATTTGGTGACTGATGTATTGGATTATCTTCTCAAAAAGAGTTAGGCCATGCCTAGTCACTTAAAATGTAGTGTGACCCAATCACCATAGAGAAATACATAGATGTTCATCTAGAAATTCAGTAAAAGAACATAACAAATTAAATTACCACCGTAAGAACCTCTACTTCATAGTAAAGGTGTTATCTCGCATGGAAGTCTCTGCATTGTGTTAAAAATCCTAATGTATTTATCAAGCAAGAACGTCTATGAAGAATGTAGACATACCCTGACGCTATAATTTGTTCAAATAGAACTTTGACCATATCGAGCCCTCTCTTAACCCTTAAAAGGTTCCTTGTATGACTACCAGCCTTCCTTACGCAATCTGAATCAATGTCCCTCTTCATCATCACTTGTAAAGTAGTGACTGAATTAGATGCCTGGACCAAATCATCCACCTACCATCCATGACCAAACTTCTATTAAATATCACCAGCTTTCTGAAGAAACTCATGACACCATGCACAGATATCTCTTGCATGACCTTGGAAGAAAGAACTATACACTTCTCAGAATATACAGAGAATTCTTTCAGCATCGAAGTATCTAGATATGGAGAAACATAGACAAAGATGGAGACAAAAAAACTCTGAAATTAGAGCAGAAACGGGGTGTCTTCTTACCAAACAAACAAATAAATTCCAATGATCAGAAGTCATGCTTTTTCTCCAACAACAGCATAAAAAACCATTCTGACAAAATAGATGCATATTATGTAGCTAATGCTTATCTCTGCAAAATAGTATCGTTCACACAGGAAGCGAACGCTTTTGTTTTCTTTTCTTCTTTCCAACGAAATTATGGTCGAATGTCATTTAGAACAGCGTACAATCATGATTACAACTGAAGATACAGATGACCCATCATCAAATACAACAGGTAGACCACAAGTGCAAATTGAACACAAGGTTTGAACCAATAACCGTGTTCATTTGTAGCCTAAATCGCATTTAAAACCCACCGGTCCAGCATCAACAACTAAATCATCACAAAACAAAAATACAAATAAAAACAAGCACAAATTATTACAATTTGAATATCCCATTATCCAGTCAAATGCAACATCATTTTGCCCAAATAGTTTTGTTGGACTAAAAGAATCAAAGCACAAAACTTGATCTCATTTAGCGACCAAACTTGGGGGGAAAAAAAAAGAAGAAGAAAACAGCAACAAAAACAACAAGGAATCTTAATGGAATCGGAAAGAAAGAAATGAAAACTCCATACTTTGGCCACATAATCCATTTCTGCAAACTTGAAGGCGATGCCAAGGCAGCGAAAGAGAGGAGAGACAAGTGAGCAAGCATGAGAGAAAGGACCCACTTCGAGATGGACTTCGCCATTGTTGGTTTGGGAATTTAGAGTGTCGTAAAGGGATTTGAAGGCTACAGAAATCTTCCTCAGGGGCTTCTCCACTTCCTCCTGATTGATCGCCATTTCTACTACTACTAAAGCCTCCTCCACTCTGAAACTCTGTGTTTTCAAGACTTCTGTTTGGCTTTTTCGTTAACGATACGACCTCGTTTCCTAAATTGTAAATTTCGCATATTCGCATCACACGATTATCAGCATCTTTTTGGTTGACAAAATGCGTGAACTAGACGCACCATATTCATATTAATTAGACAGGTTTGAGAAAATTGGTGTTAAGATTGTTTAAAAGGTCCCAAGCTTTAAATTTATTTATTTATTTTTTTTAATGAGTTTGTCCCACTTTAAAACAGTGTGTCCATCTTGCCGAATTGAAATAATACATTAAAAAATTGAACTATCAAAGTAAAGTAAAGAGAAACATTTCAAGTTATCTTGAAGATTACAAAATGACATTCCGTTGTAGTTCTTGAGGATACATATAAACCGATAGTCTCGTTGTTTAAGCGTATGATTTTTTAGAAGAGCTCCAAAAAAATTTGTTACTAATGAGTAGCTAGGGATGTGAATTTTTAATTATAATCGTGATTAATAAGGTTATTGTGGTAGAATAATAATACCATTAATTAGGATGTTACGAAAAATTTTTAAAATTATTGTCCAATTTGAAATTTTACTTTTAATATAATTTACACTAAAAATAAAAATTTAAACTGGACAATAATTTTTGAATGGACAGAGCCGTATATCTCATGTCTATTACGTTAGAAAGTATCCAGTTAATTGATTTTGGCCGACCTCGATGTTCATCATCTGTGTCGCTTCTTACTGTTGTCTATTACGTCGTACACGCCGATTTTTGACCGGATTCGTAACGGTATCGGTGAAAGTTGTTGATTTCTTTCGATAACCCTTTTGAAGTTAAAAGCTATTTTGCTTGATTAGATTTATATATAGGCTATAGCAATAGCATGCACGTAAATCGATACGCTTGACTCAATCGACAACTTATTAAATATCAAAAGGCTAAAAGAAATAGCAAGAGTCACCATGCATTTTTTAACTAAAGTGGATGTACAAGTTCAAGTCCCTTGCATCACGACGACTAATTGATGTGAGGTGAGGTCCCATGCATTTTTATAAATTTATATATATGAATTACTCCCATATCCGTTACAAAATTATTGGTTCTTGTTGGGAAATTGAGCCTAACCAATTTGGTCACTACGATTTGTTTAAAACAGGTGAATGTTTTTTTTAATTGTTGAAGGAGATCGAAGGATTAATATTGCAACCCATTTCTTAATACTAGTTTTATTGGTAATAAAAATATTATTGGAGCCAGCTACATATCAGTACAAACTTACCTCTTCATGAATCAAGACTGCAGTGGGTCCATTTTCATTCTTCATGCACGATTGTAGTTTTACGTCTTAAAAATGTTTTATTTATTATTATACTAAAAATTGCGTATCTACATATATACAAAACTGAAAAACTTGTTTCAAGTCCAAGGAAGTATGATATTCTTTCTGGTTGAATAAGTCCAAAATTGCGTATCTTTTTTTACACCCCTTCTTATAGATGGTATACTACATTATCTGTTGGATACATTCAGGAGATAAACGAAGCCCAAAGCAAAAGATATTACAAAACATACTGCTCAATTAAAGAATCAGAAAGAAAGAAAAATAATTCACGGAAGTTATCGAGGCAGTTCAAGGTCCGGTCTTCTATCAAGTGCTTCTATGGTTGAATCATCTGGAAAGGCATCTGGATATGTAGCCATGATTTTCATTTTCATGCTCCTTTAAATTTAACACAAACATTTAAACAAATGAATAACTGACTTGGGATAACTCGATATGCACATTAGAAAAATAGCATCTTGATGATACAAATAATGCTACCTACAAGATATCAGATGCAATGAGACAACAGTGTCATCCATATGAAAATACTCCCTTCGTTCCTCAGTGATCGTCTAGATTGAGATTTTCACTTCTAGTACAAACTATAATAAAAATGAAAATCCAAATTGGACAATCATTTGGGGACGAAGGGATAGAAAATTTGCTAGCAAACTTAACGCACTGGCTCAGTCTTTTTTTCATATCATTTAGCATTTCCTTGCATCTCATATTTACATCAAATCAACTGACACGGCACCACCAATTAATTAAAATGAAGTTTTGAGATGAAAGTTGCCGCATTTTTACATGAAACACCAAGAAGGAATACAAACATGGCATATGGTTTATCAAGTGTGCTGCATTCCCGTATCAACCTCCATACTCAAACTTAGAGGTTAACTGTTTAGAATTTAAAAACTATCTCAAAGAAAGTTCATCATCCGTAGCACTTAGTATTGTGTATGATTTGTTCCTCAGAACAGAGGTCCTAAACTAACTGAAACTATCCGTCCTATATTTGATATTATCAAAATTATACAGCTACAAGGTGTCATAGCAATTGCAACCTCTTAAATGGGAGGAAAAGGAAACCAATCTTCTTGTGGTACTATCCTTTCCCTAAATATTTTTGCCTGGGACCAGTTACAGTCACTGGGGGCATGGATTCCATAGTCCCTAGCTTAAATTCATTTCCCAGGAGACGTCATACATGGATTACATTTAAAAAGTAGCCAGACCCCAGTTCATGGTTGTTAGTCGTAAGAAAGATCAGACAGGAGGTTGAAGCTAAGACCGCTTAGGCATTATCTATGATGGTTCATCCCATCTCCTTCCCCAGTTCTAGCCCTCCTGAAAGATACTACTTAGGTTACAAAATGTACACTTTTATCTCTGTTCAGCACCAGAATTTCAACCTTTGATACCAACATCCAATTCTTTAAATCCTTGATCGATTCATCATGCCTTACTTGAAATACATGAAAACGCCATATACACACACACATAGTTTTACAATAAATTGATCTATGATCATGGTAGATGAATAAGCGGAACATATACATGCAAGAGTTTGAAATTCTTAGAGGTGAGGAATAGAGAAACATTCAAGTAATTGTTACATACTTATTAGAATTGGCAATGGGTTTTAATTAGAATTTGTTATCATTACTAGGGCTAATGTATAATATCTTTTACTAGACCATTTAATTAGAATTCATCTCCTTATCTCCCGACAAATTAGGGTTTCTTTCTCTTCTATCCCAAATTCTGAATGTGATCTCCCCCAATTCCTCTCTTAATCTGATGTATGCATCAGTAATGACCTTGTTAGACAGAAAGGGTAACTAACCATCCCTAGCAAAGACGACTATGAAGTTGTAAGATTTCATCTTCCAGCCTAGACTCTATTTTGTGCACTTCATCATGTGCTTCCAAAAGTTTCATGCATAAAGTCTCTTTTCTCTACTTTGCACCCTCAAAACCTATTCTAACACTTTTTCCATTTTCATCATATACAATTGGCTCTATGTTGAAGCCTTGACTCGGTAAGTTTCTTCTGCCCCAAAGGAATCTATAGAGACAAACAGATTTATACATTTAATGTTATTCATTCCAATCCTTTCTTTTCCCTTTATTCAAGACAAACACAAAACAAAATTATCCTGGAGATTTCTTCTTAATTTTAATACATCCAGCGCAACATCATGTTTGTTAACTGGTCAATGAATGAACACAAGTCCCAAAAACCATCCTTCAATTGTGGGAGCAAGAGACTCAATCATGTTACTTGATTACACAAACATTCCAGACGATTTCAACAGACATGTACCACTATTGAAATTACAAACACGATAAGAAAGTACCTCAATTTCTGGAATATGTAATCAAGATCTGACTTCATCGATTTTAAAAGCCGCGTGTTCCGAGAAAAATCGGCAGAGACCTCTGTGAAGCAACTCTCAGAAAACTCATTAAAATGGGAAAGAACAGCGTTGCTATCCTGCAACCGGCCCAATCTGTATTACAGAGTAACTGGTAAGTAAGATAGCAATGACAGAAGAATACAATTATGTGGCTCATCAGAAAACTCCTTAGAGAGGAACTCCAACCATTCTATACAAAAGTAAAATGAATTTCAGAGCCAACATAACCATCTCAAAGATGACGCTATTACATACACCACACACCACATAAAAGAGGGAGGTGACCAGATAGCATTTTGATACACGCATATAAACAAGAAAAGGGATCAGCTAGACACCCTATATTCAATCACCAGACTCATAGACCATTACTTCAATACATAACTTCTTTTTTGAGGATTTGACAAATGCCGAACCTTCCTAAGTGAACTCCAACCACAGGATTCATATCCACAGAAAGAACAGAGACAAATTTGGGGACTTTTTTCAACCTAGATACCATATGAGTTCAAAGTTAATAAACCCAAAAAAAATAAAATTTCCAGATCAAAACTGTAAATCACATTAAACAAATAATCTGCATCGCTTATTCTGAAACTCAAGTGGTCTTATTGGATATTCAAGTAGTTCGCCTCTCCATAACTTACCCTACCTTTTAGTCAAATGCTCATTTGAAAAAACAAATACCGCAGAATTATTTTTCGTTCTCAAAATTGTAGCAGAATCATCACTTAATGGCAGAACACAGATAGACATAATTGCAGAAACAGTGTAGAAGAAAATGGAAAAAAAAAAAAAAAGCATCCTTCTCAATTCAATGATAAATTTCGAAAGCCCAGAAACTAAAATCATGTCTGCAAAGTGCTACAGTTGAATCACCAATACAGAAACACACCAAACGGAAGAAGTACATCGAGATGTCAGGGAAAGTACATGAGTTGTTGTAATTGCTTGAGGGAATCCAAATCCTCAGTATCAACGAGGGTTTTGAATTCCTGAGAGAGTTCTTCCGCAGCTGCTCTCATGGAAGCCTTCTCTGCTGCCTCCTCCATCGTTCCCCGCAATGGCCGCGAGACACACGCGAGCACAAACCCACTTTAAAAAAAAAAAAATTGAAGATATAATTAAGAGAAAAAGAAAATTTTACATAAGGACCTCATATCATTATAAATTCTAAAAGAGGGTAAAAAGTTTCATATATCAAATTATACCAAAAATTACTAATCACTTTCTCCGTTTTGAAAAATTAGTCCATGTTAAAAACTAACTAAATTAACTAACTTGTAAAAGAAATTTTGGTATCCTTACTAAAATCTTTTTTTATGTTATTGTCCGTATGAAAATTATTTCGTTGCATATCTTACCGATTATTAATTTGTATAGAAGATGATACCACATTAAGCCATAAGCAATGGCATGATCCTTGCATCCTTCTCCCATAATGAATCTCCTCCACTTGCGCTTTTTTTATGAGGTAAATAATTGAAAGAATGCATAAGCTTGGCTTGGATTTCACGTATTAATACATAGTAGATTGGTTTGTTTAGGGTAAGTAAACATCTGAGTGAAAAGAAGAAGAAAAAGTTTGTGGTAAAATACTAGATTGTGGAGGATAAAGAAACATACTGATCTTGTGTATGAACTGATCAAACGAAGAAGCAAACTAATCAAACAATTTCCAAAGAAAATGGCATAATGACTTTTACGCATCAAAGTTTCTAATAAAGAAGAAAAACAGTGCATTGAACGAATGTGGTGGATCGCTTTATAAGTTTTCAATGTGGTATCATCTTCTAAGTTTTCAATGTGGTGGATCGTTGCATTCTTCCTTGGATTTCAGCTCAAAAGTTTTCAATCTTGGATTCGCTTTATAAGTTTTATACTTCTCAAAATCCAGATAAAATACCTCAGAGAATCGAAGATTAGACTCAACGAGTAGAATATAATCTCTCTTGACACGGACACAGAACATAAATTATGAACTACGGAAAAGAAATAAACTCGAGCACAAACGCCTGATGCTGTTCCATGTAAACCACGCATGAAATTCCATATTTCTTGTAAGAAGTGTCCCTTTTTTCGATTAAAAGTAAATATACAAGTTAGAACTTGAAAAGTCCGGGCAAAACAAAAACTACTTTGGTTGGTTACTAATCTACAGCTAAACTAATAGACACAAAACATCTGAGATGGAAAAAGGAAAACATGACACGCCACACATTCCATACATTTTATGAAGTGTCTCGGCTGTTGAGGATTAACACAAACAAGGGAGAATTCCAAGGAATTTACTCAAAACCCAGGGATTTCTCCTGGCAAGGGAGCCAATTCATTTCTCCCAAACCTTTCCTCGTCATAGAAGCCAGCACGAACAACTCGACCCCCAAAGAAGCGACCTTCAAGATCAATAAGCGCTTTCGTAGATTGCTCTGCTCTTTCAAACTGAACAAAGATTCGAACTGCTTCCTCGTGAGGAAAATTTGGCTCTGTTATCTCAAATATTAGCACCCTTGTCACGGAACCATACTTCTGGCACTCTTCTGCTATCTCACCTTCTAGATCATCATCAACCTCACCAGGACCAACCTTTTATTCCCAATCAAATGTCAAGAATAAGGGGAAACAGAGGAACATAAAAAAGGAAACACCAAGCACAGAAAGCAATCAGAATTCAGAGATTCAAAGTGAACAAAAGCTACTAGCTCAGTGGTTCTGAATATATTCAACCAGTGATATTGTAATACAAATCCAACAACATTTGCCAACTTCACTCAATATGATGCGTAAAACGAAAACCAAAGACAGAAAGGGCACCACAAAAAGACATCTTTTCGGGATGGGGAACTCACAACCTCATCTAAAAACCATAAATCTGTCACCAAATGCATCCATAACGACAATTGCAACTAATGCGGACGAAGAAGCGCCTAGGAACTCTATCACTAGGATATTCTATACTTATGCCAAGGATCATCATGATCCGAGGAAGAAACCAAAGTGTTAGGATTTAGTTTGAGTTAATCCTTTATTAAGCAAGAATTTGGTTAATTTATTATTCTCAGAAATAATTTGAGGGAAGGGTAATTTAGTATTTTGGCTATGCTGCAGGATTTTTCTGGAGTAGAAAAGGAAATTAGGTGTGAATCCTAGTTGTCTCTGGTTTAGGTTAAGTTTTAGGCCTATTTATATGCACCTCATATGAGGAGAATTTACAGTTTATCAGATTAATAAAATTTCCAGCGAGCTTTTGCTTTCAACAGCAGTTGTGTGATGCATAGGATTCCAGCGGTGTGATGCCGCCAAAGGGCCCTAAGATTGATTCTTAGGTTTTGTTCTTCTTTCCTACCGTTTTGCTCCTATTTCCCTGCGTTTCCTACCTTGTTTCCCTTCAGATTCTTCTAGTTTTCGCTGCGTACTACTCTTTAATCAGCCTACAGCCTGATTTACTTAACCACCACATTTGTTGCTGTCTCAGCAACATTATAAGAAACAAACATATGCTGCATCTGAAAGACATGATTGTAGAGCAAAGACATAAAGCAACCAGAACAGATGCCAATGATCCAAACCAAATACAGTAAGATGATGACAAATTTCAAAGAGAAACACAAGCCCCTGCTTCCCTCTGAAGACCAGGGACGCCAAAAAGGAATAGGAGAGCAGGGAAGCATGATCCCTGCCTATCTGCTTATTTGTATAACACACAAAAAAACATAGGTGTAGGAGGAACCATCAACAACATAAGTAAGATGTCAAAAAGGTCAACGAAGCACAAATTTTAATTAGTTACTAGCACCGATCAAAACCTCTCCGAAGAAGTTGTACAGCAAACAGGTGCTGCGGGTACTTTTCTTAGTTAAAGCCGCTTACTACTCAGAAACCACATATTTGAATTGTAGGAAGGCAAGATGAGCAAATATTTCAAAGCATGAAAACTAAAATGTATTATGACAGACAGGTAATTTTCAACTTCTCAGACCATGTTAATTATTACAGAACATAAAGTAGTAACCACTAAAAACAATAACGGAACACGATCACATCAAATATAACTGCAGTTTGAGTGAAAATGATTGTAGTAGTTCTTAAACATGTAACTTATCTTTCATACACCACCTCCTCCCTCAGTCCTGCACTGCATGCATAGTCACGACTAAAATTTCCCTTCAAATAACATTAAAATCGCCACCTATTTCAGATTTAGGTCAATCTTACAAATCATACAGGTTTTACTTCCCATCAGGAAATCATAGCTCCTAAGTTTTATCGGCTATGTAATTCGAAGGTGATATCAATTCTACATCACTAATGTATAAAGGATCACTTCTTAAATCAAGTTTGTCCCTCATTAATCAACACCATCAACAGTCAAACAAAAGAAATTCAACAGCATAGAGGCAAGAACTACATAACAATGAGAAAGGCGAAGAACAAAATCCATACCATGTTCCTCAACAACAAAACCCGTGTCGGCGTGCCATTAAAGTTCACACTCTTGACTTTCTTCTCCGGCGGCTGCCCCTGCTGTTTTGGCTCAGCAGCATTGACAATGGCCCCAGCACGCCTATCCGTCTTCTTAACCATCAAAGGTGTAGTAATACCTTGTTCTTGTCTGCCCAATCCCTGCCCCTGTTTCCAACCCATTTTCGCCATCATTCTTTGAGCTGCAGTCATCTTCCCTTCAGCACCGACACCTAATCCACCACTATCCGATTTCCCAATACTAAAACCTTCTGCAGCTCCAGAACCTCCAGCCGCCGGAGGCGATGGTGACCTATTCCCTCCACCACCACTCATTGCCGCCCTACGCCGCCATGCCTCCTCTCCAGAGATGTTCAAATCCCTCTCTTTCTCCCTCTCTCTTTCCCTCCTTTCCTTCTCCTCTCTCTCCCTCTCTTTCCTCTGCCTCTCCTCCAACTCCCGTCTAATCTCCGCCTCGGCCTGCTTCCTTTTCTTCTCTCTCCTATACTCCTCATAATCATTCGGCTTGGATGGATCGTACTCCTCAATCACTGAGCTAGTGACGCCTACCAAAGCAGGTTGAAACGCCACATCCTTATTAGGGTTAGGGTTTGTATTCTCATCCGCGGAGACCGGCTTGGAGACGAATTGGGGTTGGGGTTTAGGTCTTGGCTGAGTTTTAAGGATAGTTTGAGGAGGAGGGAAGGGCTTCCGGAGGGTTGGCGGGGCTAATTTGGTGGTACTAGACCAGACATTGGCGGTGGATGTGGACGTTGATTTGTCATCGTCGCCGGCGGAAGACGGTGGCGGAAGGTCGCCGTATAACCCACCCAACATTCTTAAAGGTCGTTATAGTGTGTATTGAACAGTTGGCGAGGTACTAGTACAAGTATTTTATTGTACTCCTTATTAGTTTGCTTCGCCTTTAGATCCCACCAAAAAATTTGAGGGAAACGGAAAAGTTAATCGAGGGAGTTAAAGGTTAACCCCAAAAATGTTTTTTTTTTTTTGAAAATAATAAAAGATATAAATCCTTTTTATTATTTACCCTATTAAAGAAGAAAACAGGATGTTGATGTGGCATTTTCTTATTAAAATGTTTTGGCTCCAAATGCACCATATTGCATTAATCATTCTGCCACGTGTCATCTCCTTTTAAAAATAAAAAATATATTTACAATATTAACGAAGAGATCAGATGGTCACATTCATTTAAATTTTGAATTTGACAGTGTATGAAATTTTCCTTCTCCATTTATTTAGGACTTCCGAAAAAATTAATTTCTGGTCAATCAATTATCTTCATCAAAAGCTAAATTCATTCATAATCAGTTTTGATTATTTACATATCGATTTATTAGGTAGGACGCCCCCGAGCATTTGCCCGGGAGAAGCATCTAGTAATAAATTATAATACATACATGAAAAATTTTATAAGGAAAATAATGTGGTGTTTATTTGGGCAGCTGCCGCATGATTGACCTACGTTTGACCAGCCATTTTTCTAATGTGAATGATGTTTTAAAAAAAAATGGATTTTCTTTTAAAAAAAAAAAGAAGAAAATTTTAATTAATAGCATTGGGCAGCTTTTAAATTAATATAAAAGGGGCATAAGCCTTCTTTTATTCATAAACTAGCACTTACCCGTGAGTTGGACGGTGTGTGTTTAGATAAAATTCTATGAAGCGTTTCAAAGATTTTAAATACACATATAATATTTAGGTATTCATGTAAACAACCACTCAATAAAAATTGTATTTATTTGTGTAGAAAAAAGTATCTCTATAATGGAATTTTCATTGTTGAATAAAATAGATAGAAAGGAAAGAAATCAAATAGGTTGTGATATTATTGATAAAAGTGGAAAAAAATGCAACAAAAAATACAAGTAACGATTGCAGAGATCACATATTATGAAAAGTTTCTTTTTGAATCACATTAATCGTTCGATTGCAAAATTCACCATCTTTGTTGCAAATAAATATCTTAAGACATTTTCTTGACTTCAACCTCGGAAAAGTAAATAGAGATGGTCATGAGTAAGTTTTGAATGTTTGGACTAATTATGAGAATAACAATGTAGGAGGTCAATCATGTCCGGCCCAAAGGAAGCTGAAGTTTGGGTTTTAGTAGAGGCCCAAATGCCCCATCTTGTCTTTAAGTGGTTAAGCCCCTTTTGTGTGGTTGCTATCTACTATTATTTACGATTTTACCCCTGAGTAGCGGGGTCCACATGTATTGTCCCATTGGGAACTATAAATATCCCATGATGATTTATCACAAACTTAATTCCACACTCCGTTTCTCTCTCTTAATTGTGCTAATTTGCTGCTTCTCTCTCTAGCACTAAATTAATCTTCAGAGTGCTAATCCTTACCTTGCAAGTGCACATTCGGGTTTGACCGTTGACCCCACGCCTCCGGCATTTACCCTCGACAAACAATAAAATAAGGAAGTATTATAGTTATAATATAGAGCTCCTGTACCTAGTTTGAAATTCACGCGCCCAAAAAGAGGGTAAAAATAATAAAGATTTTGCAAATTTTCAATTTTCTAATATCTCCTAATTTTCAGCCATCATTAATCATATCCATCCAACTTCCTATTCCAATCCAAAGACGTCTCAAACTAAAAAATCTAAAAAACAAAATATTCTTTGCAGCGATGTGGCATCAAAACTTCTCGTCGGCGGTATTTTTGAAGACGAAATCTGATTGTGCATCAAATCCTGTAAGTTTGGTTGTAATATACGCTGCTGAATATAAGAATTACGGTAAGATTTGAGATTATTCATCTGTTTTGTGTTTTTTCTGGTGAACTTTAGAAAAGATTAATAGATCTAGGTGCTGTTCATCAGTTTAATAGATCTATTTTGTGTTTTGTCCGGTGGCAGAGATTTGAGATTATTCCCGTCGATTAGTTTTGTTGATCGATATGTGGTTGATTTTTTGGAAAAGATTAATAGATCTAGGTGCTCTTCATCAGTTTAATATCATTATTCATCTTTATAACATGTTAGTTCGTCGATGTTCTAGTCTTGTTCATCGCTTTGTGGTTGATTCAGAAAATATTCATAGATCTGGCATTATTCATCATCTCGGTATCATTATTCATCATCAATGTGTGGTTGTTTTAGTCATGTTTTCTTCTTCAGTGAAATGTTTATTCATCATTTATCATCGATTACTGATGTTAGTTCATCAATTTCTTGGTTTTGTTCATCGATATGTGGTTGATTTTGGAAAAAATTAATAGATCTAGACTTTGTTCATCAGTTTAATATCATTATTTATCTTTAAAACATGTTAGTTCATCGATGTTTTAGTCTTGTTCATTGATTTGTGGTTGATATCAGATTTTGACATCATTATCTATTTCTGGCGGTTATTCATCATATCGATATCATTATTCATCATCAATTTTGGGTTGTTTTAGTCATGTTTTCTTCTTCTGTGAAATGTTTATTCATCATCTATTTCTAGTTATTCATTATTTTCGCTTAGTTATTCATTCTAGTTGTGATACAAATTACAAATGATGTTGTTCATTATGTAATATGTGATTGTACACAATCGTAAATATGTGTCATTAATCCTGTAAAATAGTGTTATTCATCCTGTCAATATGTGTCATTCATCGTTTGAACATATGTTATTCATTCCGTAGATATGTGTAGTTATGTTGTTATTCATCATGTAATATGTACCGTACACGATTGTTATCAACTGGATTCGATTTATGTAATTTTAATGTTTATTCATCATTTTCAAAATGATTATTCATCTTCAATAGCATTGTTATTGATGATTAACAGAGTTTTGATTGAATGTGAAATCTCACTTATTGTAGTGTTCTTTTTGTTTGATCAACGGCAAAGAAATGCTCATCAAGATGAACTCGATCAGTGAGGAATCAAATATTTGGCAGAGTTGCTGAAATCAAACAATCAACATATAGGCGTTTAGCATCGGCGAATCATTCAAGACCGTATATGTTAAAAACAATGACTAGTATTATTAATCATGTAAAATAGTGTTATTCATCTTGTAAATATATGTCATTCATCGTTTGAACATGTGTTATTCATTCCATAGATATATGTATTCATCATGCAAATATATATCTATTCTTCATTTTATTATTGTTATTCATCTTGGATGGGATCATTATTCATCAACAACTGCTTCGTTATTCATCTTTGTAGATATCTATATTCATTTCAAAATTTTAAATTTATTTATCCATAACTTTGTCACTATAAGAACACCATTATTCATCCACAATATTATCATTATTCATTAATAAAAATACTATTATTCATCCGAACAAATATTGTTATCTATTAAAATCTTCCATAATTGACGCTTAATTCTCCAAATTTCATTGATAATCAATTCAATTTTTTTGCTCCAGTTGATTCTTCGGATTTATAAGTCTCGATGATGAATCATATTCAATAAAATCCATAGCTATAAAAAAAATTTCTCATAAAATAAAATAATATAAAAGATAACATGATAAGCAAAAAAGAAAACGGATTAAAATTAAATGTGTGAGAAAAAAATGGAATGAGAATTGGAGGATTTAATGCGCGTATAACTGAAAATTAGGAAAAAAAATCAACTTGTGTAGAACGAGAGTGTATTACACATGCCCATGAGGTACATCTTGCAAAGTATACCTAGGTGCTTGTTATTGTTATCGAAAGCATTAAGGCCCGAATAAAAACACGAAACTACATTAAGGGCCAGTTGATTATGGGCCCCAAATTGGCATACTCATCCAACATTTCCAACATATCTAATGGTTTGCAATGTCGTATATGGAAGGGAAAGTTTAAAACGCATTAATATAACAAATAATGTGAGCGAAAAAAAACTCTACTTGAATTAAAATACAAAAATTAGTTTCAACAAATAAAATATGAATAAAATGTCAGCTTAAATATAATCCAAAAATATAGTAATGTTAGTAAACAACTCCACGCAATCTTTCCAACAAATAGCATTTTTACAGAAATACAACCACTGATTGAATGAGAATATACAACGACGACAAAAGGAGCTTAACACACATATAAATGAATACCACGGATTATATCATAATAGATAAATAACGATTAAGCAACTACATTATCCAACTTATCATTCAAAATTTAAGCGGGAAACATTACTTTAACAGTAAACGATTCACCTCGATCATTACATAATTTAAGAGAATTGTCTTTTACGTACAAAAACCATTTAACAAAAATAAAAAGAAAAACCACAAACAACTATGTCTTTAGCGTCGGAGCAAAAGAAAATGAAATTAAAATCCACAAAAGATTAAATGTACAAACTACTTAATCAATGGGCAAAATACAAGTTGAAACATAATACATCTCCGTCGACCTAAGGCTCATCATCATCACATGAAAAAATTATTAACAATTAAATGAATACCAATAATTACAAAGAAATATGATCTAAGTAGGTTTAGAACGGAAATAATCCATATTCAAAGACGATAAAAGAAAATTCAGATTGAGGACTACAGAGGATGACTTACTCGATGAGAAATCCGATGGTGGCAATCAGCAACAAGGATCTCAAAACCATAGACATCAAAAACATCGAGCAAAAACGTAGTCTCGTGCCCATGAGTAAGCAACATAACGTGGCTTGAATTCAGGTGGTGAAACTCTATGAAAATTCGCCAATGGAAACCAAAAAAGCCAGCAACATCAACATCATAATGCCATCGAAATTCCTAATTGGTACCACCAAATTCAAAATATACAAAATATGTTTGAGTCAAGGTTATGGATTGCAAAAAAGCATGAGAAATCACCTGAAACAATAATAATGTACATTACACTATTAACATATAAATGATTACAAGTATTCAGCGTATATATAAGTATTACACTATTAACATATAAACGATTACAAGTATTCAGCGTATATATAAGTGGTCACATAAATAACATATACTGATATTTTAAGAGAAAAATACTTACTATAAAGCAGTCATATGAATCATAATTTACTCTGAATATGCACTTCATGCCAAATGGAGTAAAAGAAATTGATCACATAACTGAATGAAATCCATCTACACCAAAATTACTGGCTTCAAGTTCATAGCTGTCTCTATAATAGTTAGTAATAGGACTATCAAGCTTGATTTTTTGTCTGAAATTTTCAAGCAAAAGCACCCTCTCTTTGTCTGAAATTTTCATTTCAACTTCAAATACGCCAATAAGACTATCAAGCTTGATTTTTTCTGGCACATACCAATTGAAGCATTCACACAAAAGACTCGTCAGGCTCTAAATTAAAAACAATATTCATATTAACACATATAAACTATTATAAGATAAAATGGAAAATAACTTCATCCAAATTAAAAAAAATTCCTTGCAAAACCCAACAATTGGTAATCATTAGAAACGATGTACATAAATTGGAAGTGATCATCCATGATGAATTGAACAATCATGTTTCATCATGATGATAATTTTCAGCCTTACCAAGATACGTGTAAGGGCCTCTTGATTTTAGATAAAAGGTCTTTTTAATATTTACATAGTCGTCTTTCTTAGTTTAAAACATTTAAGATTTTACATCTGCACAAGGGTTAGCTAGTATACACTGCCCTTCTATTTTTTTTGGATATGATGGAATAAATTCGGGGTTCCGCTTACTAGAATTAGAATAGTTACAATATTCATCTAAGTGGTATATCCTCCTAGTATGTTGTGGATTTCTATTTCAAGTTCGTTGGTATCTCTTTCTTACAAAAAAAAAAAGCATGTATAAGACACATGTGTGTGTATATATATAAATATAGATATATATATATATATATATACATACAAATATATTCGATCAGAAATGTAAATATCAAAGATTTTGTGCATCACTTAGTTCATACCATAATAATATTACAGACTTTAAATTAATAAGAACAATGAAAAGATCAATCAATATTATGATAGTATAAAAGTTTAAAAAATCATGAATCTAATAGAAATAATGAAGTAAACAAACATCAATGGTGAAAACAAAATCAACATTGACAAAAAATGTGGTTTGGATACATGAACAGATGATTCGATCATAAGAGTAAAAAAACATGAAGTTTGTCAAAATAAGAAAAACGAACCACCTCGTCTAGATAATGCAGACTTGTGAGATGTAAAATAGCTTGAGAAGAGATAGCAAATGAAAGAATCCACCAGAAAAAATGGAGCCGGTTTTAGAGGAGTAAATGAAGCAAAAATGTGAGAAATGGTAGAAGTAGTGGTTAAAGAATTAAATGGGAGTAATTGTAAAAGTATGATAATTAATGGAAAGAAATGATGTGTTTGAATTGATGGGATATTGCGTGTGGATTTGTATCAGTATTTGAAGGGATGTGTCTGTTTAGTATTTTAATTAGGACACTGTATTTGTAAAAAAAATTGCATAACTCAGAATACAATATTTTTCGATCAAATGTAATTATCAGATGATAAAAAAATGTTTTATAATGTCAAAACACAGATTATTTAAAAATAATAAGGATCATCCTTTTATATTGATTGTGAGTAGAAACTTCATACACAAATCACACGTTGGAATCCATATGCAGTGTACCGAAAAAATTACAGACGGAGATTTCATATTTGTATTAATTTAAGTAGAACTGTTTAAAGTCTTAGAGGACTAGTGAACATACACTTGGGCCAAGTATTGAACTAATAAAAGAACAACTGTTGGTCGAAACATTACATTAGTATACAATAAAATCTATGACATATGGACCAAATAAATAAAATGTTTGAATCCTAATCGGTAGTAAATCAATAAAAACTTATCGATGTGTAAACTTAAAAAAGTAAACAAAAATAGATCGTCACTTGGGAAATTGACAAAGTCAATTGACAGAGTGTAGAAGAACCATGGTCATCCTCCTTCCTATCTATATGATCATGTATTGATTCTTTTAGTTCTTTTGGTACATATGAGTATTGTCTGATCAGGCACATATATTCTCTACCTTCACCTTCGATACCAGTACAGAGTCCCAACTTAACCAAATCACCTCCATCTCTGTAATAATTATTCATTACTCCGAGCCATTGATTACCTAAGCCTTATTGATAATGTATGCCAATCAACTAACTCTCATTGATGATTGGAGACAATGATCGTTATCCCCATTGTCATAGACTAGTTCAAGAGTTCTGAAACTATGTTCACTTTCTCAAGATTCCATAATTATGCATGTACAATTAGCTAAGTGGTCATTTTAACTAATAGGTTAATTAAAACACTCAAACTAGATACAATGCTTTATATAAGAACTTAAATCAAACATTCACATATAGATAGTTAAGATTAAACCCTAGGATGAGTTTAGCCACTCATGTTTATTGATCTAAACATGAGGGCAATAAAAGACAAAAGATTCAGGATATTCAATACAAAAGATAGAAGACATAATGGGGTGAAGAGTGTAGTAGAGCAGATTCTATGTGCTTACTCGGGGAAGTGAACTTCATTGGAAGAGTGTAGCAGAGCAGATTCTGTCTGCTCACTTGGGGAAGTGCACTTCATCACTTGCCCCAATGACAGTCTACACTCTTTCTTCTGCTACCTCCTGTTTCTGTCCTAACTAACTACTCTGTCTTTGGATCTGTTCTAACTTCTCAATCTGTTGTTTTCTAACTGCTACTGATTGTCCTATTTATAGAGATTTGGAGAGGGCTTGGATGGTTGCTTCTTCTTGGCAATAGAGTAGAGGTGGCCACTTGCAACACTTGGAAGTTTGTTTATTCATATTACTCTTACGATTACTAAAATGGCATTCCATATATTCCGTTTTAGCCCTACTTATTGTGAAATCTTTAGACTTTAGATCCTCCCTCCAAGTCTCTAACTTGGCATTTACCCGCTCCCTTGTTTCATCTATTAAAACTATGTCATCTGCAAACAACATGCAATCGGGGATGGCTATTTGTAAATGCTTAGTAATTTCATCAATTACTAAAGCAAAAAGGTATGAGCTTAATGCTGACCCTTGATGCAAGCCAACTGTGATTGGGAATTCACCCGAAATCCCTACCAAAGTCCTCACGCATGTTATTGCATTAGTATACATGTCTTTTATAGTTTCTATACATCCCACTCTCACTCCCCTTTTTTCTAACACTCTCCACATTGTATCTCTATTAACCTTATCATATGTTTTTTCAAGATCAATAAACACCATATGCAAATCTTGTTTTCTCTCATTAAAGTGTTCACATAATCTTCTTATTAAGTGTATGGCTTCCATTGTTGATCTTCCCGGCATAAAGCCAAATTGATTTTCCATTATGTTAGTTTCTTGTTTTAACCTAGTTTCTATCACTCTTTCCCACAACTTCATTGTGTGACACATTAGCTTTATTCCCCTATAGTTAGCGCAATTTTGTATGTCTCCATTATTTTTAAACAAATGTATTAATGTACTCTTCCTCCATTGATTAGGCATCTTCTTACTCTTCATAATTATGTTAAATAACCCCGTTAGCCATTTAATTCCAAATTTACCTAGGCATCTCCATGCCTCTATTGAGATATCATCGGGGCCTACAGCTTTACCATTTTTTTATTTTTTGCATAGCTTTTTCAACTTCTTTAAGTTGGATTTTTCTATAGTAAGTAAAATTTTTATGATTCTCACTTTGCTCTACTTTTCTTAATGTATTTCTCTATTATCTACTTCATTAAATAACTTGTGGAAATACTCTTTCCATCTATCTTTTATTATCTTGTCCTCAACTAAAACATGTCCATTTTCATCTTTTATGCATTTAATTTCTAATAAGTCTCTTGTCTTCTTTTCCCTTAGTTTTGCGATTTTATAAATATCTTTTTCTCCCTCCTTAGTATCCAATTTTTTGTAAAATTTTTCAAAAGCTTTTATCTTGCCCTCACTTACTACTTTTTTTTACTTCTTTTTAGCCTTTTTATATTTTTCCAAGTTCTCGTCACTCCTACAAGTATAAAAGGCTTTGTAACAAGCCTTTTTCTCTTATAATTTTTCTTGAATATCTTGATTCCACCACCACGATTCTTTATTGCATTTATTACCTTTTGACATCCCTAGTTCCTTTTTAGCAATTTTTCTTATTTCTTTAGTTACTTTTTCCCAAATTTTATTAGCTTCTTTTTCCATGTTTCAATTGACATTTTCAAGTAAATCTTTAGTAAACCTATCTTTTTTATCTTTGTTATTAAGATTCTTCCATTTTATCCTAGGTATCTTAGGTATTTTCCTTTTACATACACTAGTTTTAATTCTTAGATCCAAGACTAGTAGCCTATGTTGTGTAAATTGAGCTAATATGTTCGGCCCTAGGAAGGTATTTCATTAAGGGTAATTTAGTCTTTTGCCATTAACAGAAGTAAAGTTAATTAATTTGCTTAATGATTAAGTTAGAGTTAGAGTTAGAGTCAAAATTGGCTACGTCTTTCCTTTCGATGTATTGGATCGAGTAGTAGAAAGAGTAAGTGACCTTTTCTTTAGCCTTAAGTTTAGGTTTTAAGTTTTAGAGAGCAAGAATACTTTCCTATAAATAGGTGATCGAATTCTCTCTTCAATATGTGGTGTAATGAGTTGAAAATAATGTGTAACCTTTGAGGTTTTTAATGAAATATTATCATTGGATGTTTTTTGTAACAATGAGTGTTTCTCGTTGCTTGGGAGGAGTTGGACGGTTAGTCAATTCATTCTTTCTTATGGCCTAATGGGACTTGATCTAAGAGTAAACCGTTTTATCATGTTGAGCTTTTGCATAATTTAAATGTTTTAAAACTAATATTCTTATTATCTTTTGTTAGAAAGATTGATTGGTTTAGCATGTTTGATTGCTTTATTTTTCGAGTTTTTGTGACTTTAGGTCGTAGGAACCTTGTTGGTTTGTCTGTTGATATAGATGAGTTTGTTTGGAATAGCATGATGAATTATGTGTTTTGCATGCTTGTTACCTTGGCTATGAATGTGTTCTATCCAATATAATAGTATATTCGATGGTTTGTTTGTAGTTGAGTGAGTAATTTGCTCATTGCATGTGTCGTCAATTATATGGGTATTGTTCGATTATATTGAAAGGTTTAGTCTTTTGTGATTTAATTGTTCAATCCGAATGGTTATTTAGAATTTGTGTTTGTGCCTTTGTTTGAGTTAATAAGGTAGTGGATATTCTTTCTAATGTTCCATTAATTTGTGATATTCCCACACTCTTATAGAGTTTCACTTTTAAACAATCTTTTTCGTACTTTCTTGTTGATGGTTCCATTAATGAAATTTGGTTCGTCTACGAGATTGCTATCACAAGTTCTGTTTGACACCTCTGAGCTCATATGTGAGACAAGTGAAACGCATCTGTTCTAGGGGAGCTTGGGTTAACTGTATGCGTTGTGTGTTGTGCTGTGTGTTTCTGTGTGTCTTGGGCCTTGCAAGGAGCAAGGATCCAAATGGGGGCCGAGTGTGGTACCCAAGGAAGTAAGCACCTCCTTAGTCCCACATCGTTCACGGGAGGGGCAGAGGCTTGGTTTATAAGCTACAAGCTGCTGGTTTACTAATAACTTGGGTTAACCATTTTAGGTATAGCGAGGATAAATACCCAAGTAGTTATTGGGACAGCCCTAGCTGCTGGGGCATCACACTATATCATTGGTAAATTGGGATGAAATATGTAGGGGGAAATGGTGGGAGGTTTGGGTTTTCGGGATGCAAGAGTATGGAACAAGTCTGCGATACTAGAGAAGGTCTGGCAGTTAGCTTTATGAAAAGAATCCTTGTGGGTTAAATGAATACATGAAGTTTACTTCAAGAACTCTTCTTTCTGGGAAATTCAGATGAAAATAGACACAAGTTGGTAATGGAAACAAATCTCAAAATTGCGGAATCAAGTAAGAGATGGGTTTGGAAACAACCAATGGAAAGCGGGCAAGAATGGTATGTACGCAATCAAGTCTGGATATAAATGGTTGATTGGTCAAGGAGAAGAACTGAGAGAAGCTCAATGTATCTGGTCTAGAATGAATATGCCAAATCATTCATTTATTGCTTGGCTGGCATGGAGGGAACGCCTGCTTACCAAGGAAAGAGTAAGAACTATGTAGGTGATGATTGCTAATGATAGCTATTTACTCTATAAAAAAGAAGCTAAAACAGTTGAACATCTCTTTGTTTTCAGTGTGAGTTTGCAGGAGATTTGCAGGAAATGGTGGTAATCTGGCTTAAATGTAAAAGGATTTTGGCAAAGCTTTCTAGATGGAAGAAGCAGATAGTCCACATTTGGAAAGAGGCCAAATGAAAAGGAAGATCTTTCTAGCAGTCTTCATATCTAGCATCTACCATTTGTGGTAAGAGAGGAATTGAAGGTTGCATGGACAAGTTTGAAGGACTCCTATTGGAATATTTAGCTTGATTCAAATGGGGATAAAGTGCAGATTCTTGTACTGGCAGGGGAAGAGAGCCTCTGGAGTTGGAAGAGTAGTATTGCAGCAGCTGTTTGATGTGGTATAAACTTTAATTATGTCTGCTTGTAGTCTCAAGTTGATATGATAAAGTTGTGTAAATGTGAGATTGTTATCTCAGTAGTTTTATAGCTTGAAGTAGGTAATCAAACGAGAATACATATGGCCCACTTTGGTGATTATGTTTATATATGTATTTACCTTTTCACAAAAAAAAACAAACACTTTTTGTGATGTGTCATACTCATATGGCTTAATACTTAAACTTATTAATTAATAACTTAATAATCAGACTCATTAATTACTTATTTAATAATTATCTTAAATAGTGACAATAACAAACTCTAGAAAAATTTAATTTAATTCAGTTAATTATCTTTCGGTGTCATTTTTGCCATCTACATCATCATCCCATAGTAATTTTTCATACTGAAAAAAGATTTTTTCAAAACAACAATAAACATGTACCAGAGAGAAAACTCTATTAAATAAGCAATTACATCAGTGCCATACTTCTCAACAGAAACAAAGTTCTCTCCTAGCTGGTTATGATTGCGAAAAGTTGAGTGATTCTAGTTCTCCATTGAAGCGAACTACCTCCGCCTGACCTCCTCCGCTTGAAGATTCACAATTGTCAGATTGATTCTTCCATAGGAAACTCTGTAACCTAAAATGGAAACTCCACAACTCAAAAAGATGAATGCAGAGTTTGTAGATGCTTACAATGATCTTTTACATATGCATAATGATTTTACCATACTCGATCATAAGGCCTTGGTTGCTGGAAGTCAACTGTTGCATAATGTTGTTCCTGAAAGGCAGCACCAGATGGTTCACAATCTGATTCAGCAAAGGAACAATGAAAGAGTTGTGTATGAAGAATTTAGAGATGCCTTTGATGTTCCAGCCGACCACCAGTTTGTGACTTTTCTCGATCCGGCAGAGTGAGGGTTTTAAAGTCCTTTCACTTTGAGCGATTCTTCCCCCTTGTCAATGAGCTATTTTTAGAGGTTGGATATCATCTCACTACTTTGCAGATTAAGCTCATTGAGGATACTTTTATTAGTGTATTTGGATTCCGATACACTTAAACCGAAACAGCTTGAATGCTTTTCGCCATGTTTTAGGAGAGCTGAACTTTGACTTTCGTAAAGTTGCCGACGCACAAGAACGTGCTAATCACAGATTCACAAAAGGGAACTTGGGGAATCAGGGACCGAGGAATCAGGGACAAGGGCAGTAAGGTGAATGATACACAACTTGAAAAAAGATTTTTTATTCCCCTGGATTAGATCAATATCGAAAATGGTATTGAATCCAATTATTTATGAATGATAAGATTTTTTTAGATTAAAAAAATTCTATAGTCGTATGATAGTTATAAGTTCCTCCAATTATTTATGAAAGAGGGAAAGATAAATTTTAACCCACTACCAAACTAGGTATGGTTGAGATCAACTTGCTACATCAGTGGAGGGTAATATTAATATCATTAGATTTAATGCAAATACACTCTATAAAGCACGTAAATAATGGACCGATAAAAGTTCAATACAGCCTATCAATTGGTTGCCTTGTATAAAGTATGACTGATTTGTGCAAACCAAAAAATAAGTAGTCCCTTAGCCATTCCTTATATGTTTCCTGGTGTTTGACTAGTGTTTTTGTCTAGCAAAAGACAATTTCTTCACTATTGCCCATTTAATGTGTACGTTTAGGGATTCCACTCATATCATTTTCCAGTTGGTAATGGATCACAATATCCTAAAGTTGGAAAAAAAGCATAGGTCATATAGATCACGAGTCAAACCACCAGCCACTAGTTGCACTATTTTTCGGTTCAACAAAGTTCTTCATTCTTTAGTTTCAAAAGTGGCTCCAATTTTTTTTATACTTAATTTATAGTAACATCAAACAAAGTAGTCCGTTGGTTGCTTCCATAAATCCAATCAAATCATAAATTAAACAAAACCATTATTTTATATCATTACTGTACCAAAATAAATCAGACACGTAGTTGCTGATTCATCATCATAGCTCCATAGTTCACAAGTCATATAGAAATGTATTATGTACTTCCATTTTTCATTGCCAACTAATGTTGCGGGAACCTCCAAAATTTTGTTTTGCTTGAAGTATCTAATGAAGTAAAGCCAGGAAAAAAATTAGGCTTTAATGGAAGACACCTTACCTTAGATATATGAATAGATAGACAACCACCCACCTTTAAATGTGGTATGACTTTTAATAATAGTATTCTTCAACTGTTATTCCAATTTGTATATAATCAATGAATTGGTCAAATAATATGTACTACGTTAGTGCATTTATAATTTATTTGCCACGTAGTTATCCAAAAGCCCATAAGTTGGGTGTCCGTCCTCACTTAATAACTCAAGTTTCAAATGTTCTCATGTGCCCCCACATATTGCATTTTTGTTCTTTTCCGCTTTTCCGTTCAATTACACTTAAAATTGTAACGATCAACAAATGAACTGTGTTAAAAGGGTAATTTTGTCTTTTGTCTTTTTACTAAAAATAATTAAAAACCCAAAAAAATCTATAAAACCAAAACCTATAGTTAATTAAGTGTGTTAAAAGGGTAATTTTGTCTTTTACACATTCTAGTTAATAGTACAGACAAATTGTAAAACCACAATCAATTAAACAATCAAACATCAAAATGCCTAATAAAACTTAATCCAAAAAGAGTAGATAAACTTCATTAACTTGGAAAGTATGGTTATTTAGCAGATGTTTCTCAAATGATGGTTGTTGGGATAAAGGAACTCAATGAATGGTCATACGAAAATAAAAGAACGTGCGTGTGAGCAAACATGCACTTACGCACCCACACATAATTTTACATACATACATGTCTGGAATTTGTTTTTTTTTTTTTCAAGAAATTAGCTTTTAGAGAGGAAAAGAGATAAAATTTCAATACATTAATCAACTAAAACAAATAAAAAGAAAAAAAAAACACGAAATCCCACAATGTATTAACAACTATGAAACTGGAAGGATTTAAAAAATCAAATGTAGAAAAAGAAAAGTCATAGTCTCCAACTATACGTGTTACTGGAGTTAATAGTGTGATTGCCCGTAACACTCTAACTTTAAGAAATTTCATCATTCAGCTTCTCAATGATAGAAAACTGGACCATGGCATGTTGCAGATCCGCAGCAGCTGGATGCTGATGAGTGACAATTTTTGCATGTTTTAAGACACATTTTTTACCTCTTTGTACTTAAGTTTAGGGTCAATTAGATTAGCATTTTATGTTTATAGTTTAATTTGGTGACTTTTGGAGACCCAGGGACTTAACTGCAAAATTTGTAAAAAGGTGGTTAAAATGTGGTAATTTGGTGAAGTTCTGGGCGCAATCAAAGCTGGTTAATTGAAGCTAAGTTGAAAGGCATGGCTATGGTGAATCCAGCAGGATTTGGAGAATTCAACCAAGACTTCAAGGCTAAGTAAGGAAGGGCAAAGAGATGAAGTGATGTTGCTAACAAAGGAATGGGTTGATGTGCCTTAAAGCTGATTAAGTCAACCAAAACCCCTCCTAAAGATGATTAGAGGTAAGGGGAGAAGGTGAGAAAGGTATGGGTCTCCTCACTTTGGTTTAATCTATTGGGTAAAGAGGAGACCAACCTCATTAAGCAAGATTACTTCCCCCTAACCTCTATAAAGACCAGCAGCAACAACATAATAAGGCATCAGAGTTAGGAAAGAAGTAGTTAGAGTTAGCTTAGTTTTTGGTTAGGTTAGACACAAAGCATAAGTCTGGAAAACAGTCTCAGGGATATCTCTTGGGGAAATGATAAGCTGACCTTGCAAAGTCAGCAGCACTTTACCACTCCCTGACTTTGTTCTTCCCCTATTTTCTATCCTTTCTATTGTAATCATGATGGAGCTTTTGTAATTTATTTCTTTTGTATTTAAGCTTTGTAGCATGTGTAGCTAAATTCTTTTCTAGGGTCTAATCCCTCTACTCTATATAATTATGTTTTGATTTAGCTCTCGGATGATATTTGTGTGTCTAGTCTTAGAGTTTTCATTAACCTCTTAGTTGAATTGGACACCTAACTAATTATGCTGGCATGTTAAGGGAGTCCCAAGAGGGTAAACTTAAATTAGAATGCCTAAGATTAGCTAATGATGGGGGGTAACAGCCCAAGATTTCAAACAACAACTAGAGTTAGTTGTTTGGCATGAGGCAATCATAAGGGCTTAGGAACTTAATGACTTAGTAGTATTCTGGAGTTAACAACGAGAGTTTGTAGGCTTGTTGCTGCTAGGACTGCTGTTTGGAATATCGTGAGGGACCTTACAGCGATTAAGTGCATGATCGAACACAGTTTCATACCACAAAGAGAGCAAGAAAATCAAAGTATATGCATATAGAGTAGAGATAAGGACGAACCTAGGGTTCATCTACTTAATCAAGTTAGAAACTCACTTGTCCAAGTCATAATTCTATTCATACTTTAACTTGCACTGGAACCCAAATTTCTATGACATTTCTCGTCTTTATGGGGTCAACTCTTCTTATCACTTTTTACAAGTTTTAAGTAGGTTTTATTTTGGTGAATTCGACACCCATTGGGTGTCGCCAATGGTAGAATTACTCAAGCTCGTCAAGCCGTGGATGTTTGAGAGCTAGTCTGGACTCATACATTGCTGTTTAGGGCCCAACTACACAACTATCATTAACAACCCCTCCCCCCCGGACTAGGCTCCTCAGTGACATTGTTATAGGTTCATCAGATTTTGTCGTCTTCTTTAAGTCACTATCTACTGAGATTTTAGTGTTTGAGTTAAATGTTAAATCTATCTACTATTGAATTTTATTATTTGATGGATGTAGAACTTTTTTTAAAAAAATATTATGATTGTTAGATGATATCAAATCAAAAATTGAATAATAGGATGTATGGAGTGCAATAGAGCTGCATGGCAAAAAAAAGTGGGGAAAATTCAAGTAGAAATCCAATACTGAAATACTTTTTAAAAAATGGAGTCAAATAAAGTGGACGACAAAAAAGGGGAATATTCAAAAAATTAAATGCTAACTATGAACAAATTTTAAAAGATCCGAACTCAATCAAAATGATTAGATCAGAATAATGACAGAGAAATTTCTTTTACCAAGGAGATACCTAAGTTTACACCAATGCTTCATCAACTCGATGACAAAGTATTAGAAGATCGAGAAGTCATCTTAGCAACTGTAATAAAAAAAATTAAAAAGATGGAGAGATAAATGCTTAAAAGACACATGCCAAAAAGAAGAAGTCAGATCTCAAACCAAATAAATCTATGTACCTTATTTCAGATATTCAAATTCTTTTGGCATGAAAATCTAGAAAAATTCACAGCGGAGAAAAAATTATTATACAATGAAAACATAAATCTTCAAAATATTTTCACATCTACATAAAGGACAAACATGATGCCCATGAAAGTCTCACACTTAGACTATACTCATCTGTGGTGTGTTATCTGTGTGGATGATAATTCTCTCGACCTCAATCTAGAAACCGATGCACATGCACTTCAATAGGTCTTCACAGATGATTCATGCCCATGAAAATAATTTTTGTAAAAGAGATGACATCTTTGAATGAAGTGATTCCTGATATTGAGCCTTTGACACGCCAATCAACTGTGGGGTCAGTTCAAGTTTTTGATTGTGTGCAGATTATGAAATTGTTTTCAAATACAATGGAGGCTCTGGCGGTTGCCATCGTCGAATTGTCAGCAAATTTTCAAGAGACTAACCAAATCCTTTATTGCATTTAGCTCCTATTATTTCATATGAATTATTGATTTGATTTATTGTTGTATCACATTGAAGGAAGTCCACATTGAGAAGTGGCACCGTGATGCCCTATATGGTAAGATATGGAGAGATCCTGACATGGTTCCAAATACTTGTGTTTTAGTCTCAAAAAAATCGCATATGTGGAATTTGAAGACCATCAAGATGAGAAGGCCAAGTTAAAGATGATAGTAAATCATGCTTTAGTGATGGAATGAGTTGATATCCAATGATCTTCTCAAGCTGGTAAATTCAAGAAGATGTTGATGTTATCCAAAGTATCTCCATCTTGTAAAATTTTCTTTTTTTTTTTTGGACATGACATCAATGGTATTTTGGAAGGTACCATTATTAATGTCATACGTATATTGGTGAATCGAGAATTTTCTTTCAAAGCTCGTTGAGGAGGAAGATAAAAACAATAAACAAAAACTCAAGATAACACTTAAACTTATAGAGGACAATTACATTCTCTTACGCATTCTCCAACGAGTCTTTGATTATTGGTAAAACAACTCGGTTTCAAAGAGATATAAAAATAGTAAATAGAAATAATCAAACAATGCGAAAAGACTTCAAAAGAATTGAATCTTTAAGTCGTTTAGACAAACAAGATCAGTTTGGTTAAACCTTAGGATTATATCAATAAATCCATATTCAAGCGGGTCGAAGTTATATCTTTCATTTTTCTTCAATTATAAATCTAAAAGTATCAATGATTTCATATACTTCTTTCTTTTCCAAGCATAATTACAAAACATTTTTTGCGGGTAAATTCAACTACAAAAGTAAAAAAAAAAGAAGGTATATTATTATCTAGTTTTGCTGGTTTTGGATGGAGTCTGGAGTTAGAGACTCATCAACATGATAATAGATGAGATATCACTTCTTTTATGTCTTAAGATCAAATTGTCATTGCTAAAAAAAAAGGAAAAATTGGGCGTTTTGTAGAGAAGGTTGATTAAACCATAATGTATTATGAATGAAATATTCCGAATGAATCATCAGAACTAGTTTAATTTCCATGGCAATGAGGGAGCCGGATGCCAAACAGGTCAACACTTCAATATGTATTAAAAATTATTTTGAACAAAAGTTCAATTCATTAATCAAAATCATCACTGAAGTTCAATCACCAAAGACACCTATATACATATATATAATAAATTTTCATATAGGCATGATCTGGTTCTGTTGTACAAAAGAGTAAAAGATCAAGTGATAAGGGAAAAAAAGAAGGATATTACAATCATTTTGGGAGTTGAAACATGCAATAAATATATTAAAATCCAATTTGCGAATGAAAGTAATGCGCAATATGATTTTTTCAATGATCTCAATGAATCCCAAAATTTAAACTTGCAGAAATTAGAATATTCATGATTATAGGATTATAAGCTAGCGAAGGAGTTTCATCTATTTGAAACTTAAATTGTAGAAAGGAGCTACTGAGTACTTTCTAAGGTTAGTGGGCTGAATCTCTATTATTTGTTTCCAAGAAGTTAGTAGGCATAAAAAGTTTGTAGAGATGCATTATTGTTCAATCTCAATTGTATTACGAGTGACTTGTGAGGAGAGATCACTCGTAAATTACACTTATTTATATCATTAATATGTTGTTAAAAGATTAGGATCGTTCCTTCTATTATGTGAGTGATCAGTATTGTACTACCATATCACTTCTTTCTATTGCATACTTTTGATAAGTGAGTATCACATAACTTGGAAAAAAGAGATACTACAGTCATACGGAAAACTAAAAGAAAAATATTGAGTTGGTTTCAACAATGCAAATATTTTATAATAGATGAGTATGGGTATAAGTAGGGGGTGTAAGTACAAGGACCCCTACTTATTGTGTTTCTGAACATACAACTTGTTAGTCCTTTAGTCTTATGGTGCCATCTTTTTACCATGCTTTAATGTGCACCAACATGTGATTCTTTTTGTTGTTTTATATACAGGTGATAAATCAGTGGGACATGGGGAAGGACTTTTGATTGTATTTAATAGATTATCTATTCTCTTGAAGTTATTGTCATGGGGACCTGAGGAAAGACTTTTGATTGTATTTAATATTTCATCTATTCTCTTCAAGTTATTGTCAAACCCAACCTAGAGCCTTGTTGACACGCAACAAGTATCGTCTATACCTCAGTATAAACTATACAAGTAAGGTGATGAGAGTTAAATTATACCTCAAGAAGCGGGCTTAATTTATATCTTTTTACTTTTAAAGTATAATTTTTAGTTAAGGATTATTTATCTCTAATTAGGTTTTCATGTTTTGGGTGACTTAGGGACAAAAGTGGGAAAAATGGTGGAAAATTGGGCAAAATTGGAGAATGACAATTTGACCAAAATGCAAAGGAATAACGAGATGGCTGGAAGCTTAAATACTAAGGAAGATAAGGCAACTTGGTCAAGAGACAAACAAGACAACAAGGTATGGGCACAAAACGTGTCCAAAGACTAAGCTAAAAAGTAGTCTTGACTCTTAGGGAAGAAGGAACCTCAAATCAATCAAAAGGAGATGAGGCCATACTTCTATAATGGGGGGAGAAGATCTAAATAAAAGGATCATTAGAGAGAGAGGAGTGATACCTATAGAAAGATAGACAGTAGAGAGAAGAGAAGGGAAGCATTACATAGAAGCCACATGCAGCGACTCGGGGAAGTGACGGAGTCACTTGCTCAAGTCGCCAGCCACTAGTAGCAGTAGCGGATTTGTTTTCTTACTCTCTTCCTTTCTTTTGTTGTATTTGTTTTGAAATCATGTCTTTGACAATGAGGATCAATGTTATTTTTGTTATAGTCAAAAACCCATAGCTAATATGTTTATGGGGTTTTAATCCCTTGAAGTTCTCAAGTGATTTTTCATGGTTGTGCTTGGATGATATTTGTGTGCCTAAAACTAGAGTTTGAATTAACCTTTTAATTAACATGATAAACTAGTCAATTGTGTATACATGTAACGTGAATCTCAGAAGGGAAAACATCACTTAGCATGTCTAGTATTAGCCAGAGATGAAGGGGTAACAACTTGAGGTTTCAACCAACATCGAAAGATAGTTGTTTAGCATGAGGCAGCCATAAGGGCTTAGGGACTTAATGGTTGAGTAATATTCTAGAATTAACATGGAAGATAGTCGGTTTGTTTCAATGAAGACTCTGTTTGGAACAATCGGAAGTGACCTTAAAGTAGATACGTGCCTGCTCAAACACAGTTTCATTGCAGAAAAATAGCAATCAGAATAAGAAGCTAGAGAGAGGATAGTGGAGTAGGAACCCAGGATGCTTAGCTAAGTCAGTCTGTGACTTTTGCAAGTCGTTTGTTTTCTTTGTTAGTTAGTTTCTACAGTCGAATCATTTGGGATTATTATAGTTTCACCCGTTCCTGTGAGATCGACCCAACGTATATACTGCTATCTGCAGTTTTTAGTTGGGTTTATTTTGGTGGCTTCAACACCCATCAAAAGTGACGTCGTTGCCAGCGACGACGATAAAATTTCTTTTAGCCCGAGCTGATTTTTTTTCTTTGTTTTGTTGTTTGTCACTTTGTAGAGTGGTCTTTACCACTTTTGAAAGTCTGTCAGTTCTAAGTCTGTGCCAAAAATTTGACCTTTTAATGAAAAATTATCCGGTATATCTAAGAGATCCTTATATTTCACAAAACTAGCCCAAAAGCTTGATAGATTACTTTATTGCATATCAAGAAGCTGATCTTTATGTGCCGGGCTCGATTTTACAACTACAAGAGTAGCTTGCCATGATTAATATGAGGATTGACTTGTTGAAGTTAAAGATTGACTCCAAGAAGTTTTGCGGTTGGAGCCGTCCGAATTTTAGTTCTCGGGATAGTTACCAACCGAATACACCTTGTTATAATCCTTTTTATATAAATAATGTTTATTACTTTTATTGACAAGGTTATTACTATTCGACTTCACCAACGTATTCTTGCTATGATGTCGAAGAGCTGTAACTCCAAAAGGAAATAGAGGAGTTTCGGACAATGACAGAGGAAGTGAGGCAAATGAACGAAAGAATGGAGGAAGCACAATGCCATAGAGAGATTAAGGAGGTCCGAGACATGTTAAAAGAGTGTATGAAAAGTTTTGACCTAATGAACCTAGCGTGCCAAAGGTTTGAAGACATCGCAACAATGGAGAGAGAGCAAGTCCACGAAAAAATGGTCTTGTCAACGAAAGAGAATGAAGCAAAACCAAAACCAAAGATGGAATCCACAATACAGCAAGTGGAGGTACACGTGCACACACCACCTATACCTCTTTCCACAACCATACCCACTCAGGATTTGTGAGAAACTGACTTCCTTAAGTGGAGCGGAAAAATTTGTTGAGCCAAAAGTAGTGTAGCAAGTTGTTAATGACTCACTTGATGAGGAGTTGATGTTAGAGGAACTGTTTAGTGAGGATCATTCGTGCTTAGCTCTAAATAGGACTCTTTCTCCAAAGGAAGCGATAGTTGACTTGGGGGATACAAATATGTGGAATGAAGAAGAGTCAATTATCTCCACTCATCAGAGCAATATTGGTGAAAGCAAAGGTTAATTCACTCGGGTTATGCAAGATGATGTTGATTTCAATCAATTTCAAGCCAAGAAGGTCCCCAAGAAGTTGGAGAGGTGGAGCATGATGGATTTTCTTCCATGTTGGATTATTGATATTTATGATGAAAATACTTCCTGGATGCATGATCGAGTGGTAGAAGGCACATTCTTGTGGTACGGAGATGGTTAATTTGAGTAATTTGAATCCAAGAGACTTAATGATTGAATCCATCATGTATTATAACCTTTTGCTTAATTCATGGGAGACAACCCATATTCTTTTCCTGTTAGTTTGCTATTTATTTGCGATTTCATTTTGTTGTGTTTCTTGTGTGTGTTACCATAAGCAGAGAAAATCCAATACCAAGGTCCATAGCAAGTACTTTGATGACACTCATCACTAAGAAATTGTCGGTTAATACTTTCTCAGACTATAGGCCAATCAGCCTTTGTAATTTCATGAATCTTTACAAAAGTATTAACGGAGAGGCTAGAAGCTATTTTGCCAAAACTTATATCAGAGGAGCAGTCAACTTTTTTGGCTGGGAGAGATATTATTGAAAATGTAATGCTTGCTCAGGATTTATGTCAATTATTAGATAGTAAAGCTGAATGAGATAACTTTGTCTCGAAGCTTGATATGATGAAAGCGTTTGATCGTTTTAGGTGGACTTTCTTGGAGAAAGTCTTATTCAAATTTGGCTTTCCAACTTGCTTTGTGCGATTGATAATGAATAATCTTCGCTATAGTTGGTTCTCAGTCCAGATAAATGGAAGTCTGGTGGGGTTTTCCCAATCCTCTAGAGGTATTAAACAAGGGAATCCATTATCCCCCATATTTGTTTATCTTAGTCTCGGAGGCAATGACTAGAAAGCTCAATCATCTTGTTGGTTTCGGATTACTGGCAAATTATGGTACTCCAAGTGGATCTTTGGTGATTTAGTATTTGCTAATGATTTGATTATTCAAGAGGGCTGAAAAAGTCATCCGGTGAGCTCAATCACTTCTTCAATACCTATGAGAAAGTGTATGGCAAAAAAATCAACCATCAAATAAGTTCCTTTATGGTTTCTGAGAATTGTAGTGTTGGAAGGGTGGGCAATATACAGAGAGCTTTAGGTATACAAAAAGGTATCATACCTTTTGTTTACCTAGGTTGTCGGATGTACTATGGAATGCGCAAGGCTGTCACTTTTCAATTCTTCTTAGACATCATGGACACCAAACTTTTAAGTTGGAAGAACAAGTTGTTAAGTCAAGGTGACCGTCTTAATTTGTTTAAACATGTCTTCATGTCTTCTCAGCTCTACCTCTGCCTAAGTCGATTATTCGAGAAATGGAAATGAAATGTCAATGTTTTCTGTGGTGTGGTGCAAATGAAGATAGTAGGCGACATTGGAGATCTTGGGAGATGATTACATTTCCGATAACAAAGAATGGATTGGGAATAAGGAGTTTCCATGGTGTAATTGATGCTTTGACGTTTAAATTGTGGTGAAAATTTAAACAGCAAAGGGGTATACGGAGTAAATTTCTAACATCATTTTCAAATGCTGCCAGGAGGAAAACATCTTGGAGCCGAGTATAAAAACATCGCAAGAAAGGCAGCAATACATACTAAGGTGATTATTTGGGGAGGTGATCGGTCGTTCTGGTTTGACAATTGGCTACAATATGGAGTTACTTGCGATGTAGATCATATGCAGCCGCCTCTTCTTGACCTATCTATAAAGGAATTCTTTGATAACAAACATCATTTTCTGTTGGAAACATCAACACTCATTAGGTAGTCTGAGTTGTATATTTGCTGCCAAATTTGATTTGATCGAGTTGGTTATATGAATACAACATTCTTAGTGTGAATAATAAACATATATATACTTATAAGGTGGAAAACTTCCTTGTGTTAAATCCCTTCCATATCGTTACTCATAAATATTCATGTAAAAATATTTTTTAAAAACGAAAAAGGGTAAGCGTCTACTTTTAACTCGTAAATATTCTGCATATAATGTTGATGGTGATAAAATCCTCAACTGAGCTCTTGGAATCTTAAAAAATAAGATTATAAGAGCTCAGTTGAGGATTTTATCGCCATCAACATTATATGTAGAACGATACATTATAAGAGTCGATGCCCATTTTACAAAACCTAAACTACCGGTATTGGTTATTTGTATTTAAAAAAAATGATTTAAAAATGGAAAAACAAAACATGACTGAATTGCAGAAATATTTTTGACGGCAATAAAAATCCTCAAGTCAGCTCCTTTTTTCTTTTTTTAAAAAAATGCTACAGTACAAGAATCAATGTACTTCACATAATCCTGAACCAACAATATTGATTTGAACTTAAAAAAGTAGGAGTAACATTAAAAATTGTAAAATAAAATAAGAGACTGCAAATGTTTTGCTAGGATTGATATACGAATGTGTAGTCTTAAGGTTAATATGGGATGATTTGTAGTACCAACTCCCTTTATAAGGAAAAAGAACAAAATCAAGATATAAGAAGTTTTGTCTATGACTCCGAGAGGCTTGTGTGCTAGCTTCATCGCCCCAATTAATCACCTACATAGTTTAAATACTTCACCTTATTCTCATTCTAATTGAACACAAGAAAATGTTGTTCAAACTTCAGAAATACACTAGATGTTGCACATAAGGAAACACAAGAAAAGATTCGATGCATTTCAATTCATTCAGACTAGCCAAGAAACTAATAAAGGAAAAATCGAGTTCACTCCCAAGTCAACTAAAATCGTTTCTCGCGCTTAATAATTGAGAACAAACAACGACGACGTACACCTAAAATCAAGAGTGATAAACGGATGGTATACTGAAGAACTAAGCAGATCATGGCACGATTTGAATTTCAGCAAACATAATATCATCATCAAGTGTTCTAATTAAACCTTTGTATATAGTGTAGCCGAAATAGAAAAACATCATCTTATTATCTTAGAGCTTGAGAGATAATACAACATACTCAGAATATTCCTAACTTCGTTGGGTTGTGGGATCAAGATGAAAAAAATTTGAATACCTTGGAATGATGGACATTTTAGCACGTCACAATCTAAATGCATTAAAAATAGTCTAAACACAATGATTCCAACTCACAGGAGCCCTATACAATTTATTTTCTTGTCACACAAATACACACAAACACCTTAAAATAGAACTTGTACAATATTTCACACTAAAAAAAGCCAGAGGCTAATTGGGGGAGTTGGATTCAAATTAATATCCAAGGTTGATCAGGACGCTGCCCTATAATAAAAATATACTCTCTCTGCTTCAAAATTATATCCAATTTGAATTTCATTTTTAGTTCAATTAGTTACAAATATCTTTAATTCAATATTAAAATTAGACTTGTTACAATATCATTACTCACTAACATTAATTCTAAAATAAATATGGGATAAATGTGGGGGTTAATGTTGAAATTAAATACTAGGGGGTTATAGCCATTGCTATTAAAAAGTATTGTTGACTATATATTTGTACTTGGGTGATAGAGAAAGTTATATTAGTCAAGTTATTCTTAACCTTCTTCTCCTACACATTTTTGACAAAAGTGTTTCTATAAGTGCTTTGCTTAACACTTGTTTTTGTTAAACAATCTTTCAAAGATTTAATATTTTGTAAACCCATTTTCTATATCTGAGTTGGGCAAGTCGGATCATGATCGTTCGCAATATAGAGAGCTCTACCTCCACCAAACTCCTATGAGAATTGTTGTATATTCGGAAAAGAACGCCGTCAAACTCTGTGTGGGAAGGGCGTATCTCTTCTTAGGACAACGCCTTTGGCGTGCCTCAATCCAAACTCCATTTCTTAAACTCAGTCTTTTACTTATTTAACGTATCATAATTTGACGTGTTTATATTTTACTTGATGATTTAGATTTATATTTCTAACAATCTAAGAAGAGATATATGATTATAAAATTATTGACTCAAACCATTTGTTTCTTTGCATATATTGTTGTGACTGTGGAAGATCACCATTGATTTTTCTACAACGTAGAAAATGCACATCAGATTGAATAGAATGGTCAATCTACATAAAGGAAAAGTGAGCAAAACTGAAATTTTATTCCAGGAGTGGACATATGTATAAATCTTATCATATACATGATGTTAACTTGCTGGTGTCTACAAGATGCTAAGTATATGGTTTGCTAGATGCTAATTATGCGTTCCGTGCATTAATGGATCCAAATAATCTTTAAAACCATGACGAAACTTTCTAGCATAACATCTACATGAATTTATGTGATATATTAACTCCAAAGTGGTAACTGAAATTGTTTAATATTCTTGACATTTTAATTGGCAAGAGTATCAAAAATGAGTAGTGAGTATGTGCTTTGTGTGTGTTTACAAAAGCATTAATCAAATGCATTAGATTTGAATTCAATGAATAGTAGGAAAAATTATAAAAACTGTATTTGGAAATGACTTATGTTGTAGTCTGCATATGACATGTTTTTGTATTCTAATTATATGAAGGTATCCGCTTTAAGGTAAAGAAATTTTATTATTATTATTATTATTATTTTTAAGAGAAGGAAGTAACGTTTAGAGTAATACAAAGACTGAATATACTTTCTCATAATGTATCCATTGCCAACATCATTTTTTAAGTAAGAATGATGGCCAATAATACATGAAGTTACAATTCGCAACAGTTATGTTTAAATATTTACGTTATAAATTTTGTCAAGTTAACATTCATAAATTTTGTTGGTGGTTGTTTATTTTGCATATAATTTAGTCAAGAAAGTAAATGTCATTTAAGAATGTTATTATTAAGAATGGAATTAGTGGGATGTTAAATATTATAAATTATATTTATGATTTCATCTTTTCTAATTATATTATAATATTTTCTAATGATAATGTGGTCGTTGATAAAATAAAATGTAGGAAGTAAATGATCACTATATGGGCTGGTTAACAGAGTTCTTTCTAATTTCAAGTTTATTAATATGTGTTACATGTAACATACTTCCGTCTATTTGACAAAAAAGAGTGTTTAATAAATAAATATTAAAAATAGAGCAATAATATTCTATCTATTAATTTCAAAAATTATTTGAAGAAATACTATTGAGTTTATCTGGTTGCAAGTCCCGTGCACTAATTATTTTAGCATGAAGTTGTGATATATTAGTTTTGAAAAACATAACACTCACCTTTGGAAGTCGATTTTTGCACCAAAAATATTTTTGTGTGGTAAAATTGCATAACCCCACTTGGTGTATTTGGAGGATTATCGGACAAATGGTTCCTACTAGATAATGAAGCTAGTGACCATTCATAAATATAAATGGTTCCAAGTAATAATAACATTACTGACCATGAATGAAGTGCAAAGTTACAATTGAAATTAGCAGCTCCTAGTAGTAGATTATTTATCATCATGTTATTATTCCTAGTAGTGAGGCTATTGGCTACTTAGTAGTTCCTAATAGTAGGCTACATGTCATTTTTCATGGTGATTTCTAATAGTAAGACTACTGACTACTAAACTGTGGTGGTTTCAAATATTGAAATAAAACTATAACACATCTAGCGGTGCCTATATATCCAAATGTGACCCAAAAGTATAATAAAAATTAGATATCATATTCGGGTGGAATCAAAGTTGCTAAAATGGTGCATTTACAAGTGAAGGGAATATGTAAAAGTATAAAACAAATGGTCCAATATTATCTCCATATTTAATATATTCGAGGAAATTAATTTTCTTCAACATTGGGAAGGATTATATTTGAGCAAAGCTCAACAAAATCGTGATGGATTTCAGATAATAGTCGGAAAAAATGAGATATGTCTCTGGTACCAGAAGCATGCTACAAAATAATCACTAAGTCAAGACAAGTCTTGATTGTGGGGCATAAAATAACTAAGCTGAAATCTTTATAAAAGATTGGCTTACTAAATCATCGAGGGGAATAAGATTTAAAGCCTATGAACAAGTCATCATAGTGGACACCTAACCTCTGTGATTGGAGATCCCATGAAGGAGGTTCAGTAGGTACAAACGACACTATATGGATGTCTATTATCCACAGACATATATATAGGGAAATATCCCTTTCTCATTCATAAGATGAGTGTTGATACTTGTAATGGAAAAATGAAGAATATATCTCTGAATGAGTCCAAGACAAAAATCTGCAGGGTGTGGATCACAAACACTCTTGGAGGACTTACCTATATGATTGCTAGTAGTTAGGCCGCTACTCTGGGATGAAGGCTAATCCCTAGATAGCATTCATGAATCAAAGATACTCGCGCATGGCCGTTAAGAGCGCACAACCGCTAGAACTGATCTAAGTATCCATACCATGTATGCTACTTGGAAAATTTGAGTTAAAGAGTCTGGTTCAAAACTATACGTTACCATGATTCTCCATATAGACCTAGTTGTCACTAAGTGAAGGTTCAAGTCCAGAAGACACCTATCACCTATTGCATGGTATTTTTGCCCAACAAGTTTTATTTTAAAATTTTAAAATATTTTAATATTGAATTATGTGGGGGATTGTTACAAATATATTTAATTCAATATTAAAAATTAGAGTTGTTACAATATCATTACTCACTAACATTATTTTTAAAATAAATATGGGATAAATGTGGGGGTTAATGTTCAAATTAAATACTAGGGAGTTATAGCCATTGCTATTAAACAGTATTGTTGACTATATATGTGTACTTGGGTGATAGAGAAAGAAGAGAACAAGTTATATTAGTTAAGTTATTCTTAACATTCTTCTCCTACATATTTTTGACAAAAGTGTTTCTATAAGTGATTTTCTTAACACTTGTGTTTGTTAAACAATCTTTCAAAGATTTAATATTCTAGAAACCCATTTTCTATATCTGAGTTGGGCAAGTCGGATCATGATCGTTCGCAATATAGAGAGCTCTACCACTACCGGAACTCCTAAGAGGATTGTTGTATATTCGGAAAAGAACACCGTCAAACTCTGTGTGGAAAGAACGTATCTCTTCTTAGGACAGCGCCTTTGGCGTGCCTTAATCCAAACTCCGTTTCTTAAACTCAATCTTTTACTTATTTAACGTATCATAATTTGATGTGTTTATATTTTACTTGATGATTTAGATTTGTATTTCTAACACTATTTGTACTGAAATTAAAATTATAAACTGGATAATAATTTCGGGACGGAGGGAGTACAACCTTATTCCTCTATTGTCTTTCCACCAAACCAAATCAAAATTGGAACTCGAAACCAAAACTCGAGACATCTCGCCTTGATGGAACCAATATTGACTGATTGGTCGGCCATTTCACTAAATCCAGTGGTGGAGATAGCCAAACGTATATCCCTTGTGGAATATTTCATGGCGTTCAGAGGCGTGTGTATTTCTTGAAGAGCGGCCACCAATAGAGACAAGTTCACTTCTCGTCCTAGAATTCCGTGGCTTATGTTGGCAGATGAACACGAGGAAGACTATGATTACATGGAAGGCGAATTTTACAGCCTATCGTAAAGAAAGATTTGTATGAGATTATCACTCCCAGAAATAAAGTACAAATGATGCATGGATGTTGGATTTGAATGGTTATTTACTCTTTCGGATTCGGGGGACATCACTTTGTTAAATCCCTTCTCCCGCCAACAGATTCACCTCCCCAGTTTTCAAACTCTCCCTAAGTTGTATAAAGATTACAAGCCGCCTAAACCGTTTTTGTATTATATGCGCCGCTAGCCATATTGTCACGAATCCATCCAATACGTCAAATTTTATCTTGTTTGCTACTCTATTTGGCGGTGTGTTTCTAGGGTTTTGTATGCATGGAGATTTAGCCTGGACGTGGATAGAAACACATTACAAGTACGTATTCGAACATGTAAAGTACTACAAAAGAAAGTTTTACGCAATCACTCATTCTGGAGTTTGGGATGATAGTTCGCCTGCGACAACAATTCGTATTCTCTTCACCATAGATTTCTTGTTACCCTATAGGAAGTTATGTTTGGTGGAATCATCGTTTGAGAAGTTACTACAGATTTTGCGAGTAGATAATGGTGGCCCTTCATTGAATGATGGCAAAAGTTACTATTACACTACGACTTTCAAAGTTTATCTATGTGACACAAAGATCACAAAATGGGAGAGAAGTTGAATTAAAACTAATTGTATATATTTCACAGATGACAATCGGGACTCCACAATGGGAGGGGACAAAAAGGATACCGGAATTTATAATGTTGAAGATAGAAGTGTTGAATGCATCCCTACAAATCTTAGGGTCTGTTTGATAAAAATTAGTGCTTAATTATGAATGCTTAATACTGAATTAAAAATAGTGAATTCATTAAGCAGTTAAGGAATAAGCAATAAGCTAATTTTTATTGCTTATATTTTGTACTGCAGTTTCAGCACCACTTAATTTATTAAGAGGTTCATTTTTTGTTATCAAACATGCTGAAATGAAAAAATGTTTTAGAATGGCATTGTGGAAAGAAAACATCAACATCTATTGCGAATAGCTAGAGCTTTGTTTATTAAATGCAATAATTAGTTTGGAGTTCTCTCTCTCTCTCTCTCTCTCGCGAACCCTAATTTTGACGGCTAGTTTTCTCCGGCCATCATGGCCGGTGTGCCACGAGCAACCGCGGTTGTCCCCACTGGACAAATTCGCACCTTTGCAAGCTTCTTTGCAAAACCAGTTCTCTCCAACCCGCCTTTGGAAGACTTGATTTCTCCTATGCACCCTAAGAAGGTTACCTTCTTCAATGGAACGCCGGAGCTTGAATATGATGATGAGAAATTTGAAGAATTGATTGCTCTGCACAAGATGAATCTGGTGGGTAAATTTTCTTATGCAGACCAAAAATTGAGGCCTTGCACGAGGACTTCAAGAAAATTGGATTCAAGGGATCATATTTTCTTGGTCTCATGAATTCACAACATGTGTTGATTCGGTTTGAGTTGAAGGAAGATTATCAACACTGTTGGATCACATCCTTATGGAATATTGGAGGCTATCAAATGTGCATTTTGAAATGGCAACTGGGCTTCAAGTTCGAAGAAGACCCTCTGATTGTCCCAATCTGGGTTTCGCTCCATGAGCTCCCCTTAGAATGGACACACCGCAAGGTTCTTTTCTCTATTGCATCTGCTGTTGGGAAGCCTCTTCAAGTTGACACGCCAACCCTCAATTTGACGAGGCCATCTGTAGCGCGCTTCTGTGGTGAGGTTGACCTCACGACGGAGTTGCGGAAGTCAATTCGCATTGGGAAAAAAGGTAAGAAGTATGAGCAGCTCTATACCTATGAATATGTTCCGTCATACTGCTCGGCTTATTGCAAGATCGGGCATAAGGAATTTGATTGTAGGAAGGGTAAAGGAGTGGCATTGAATGTGTTAAAGGCTGATGCAAAGAAGGCCGAACACGCGGATTTGGAAATGAAAACGGCCGGGAACAAGAATGGAATTCGATTGCAGCAGAAAAAAGTGACATGGGGCTCTAGAAAGACGGGAAAGTCGACTGACTTGCAGGTTGAGATCATTCAGGAAAACCCCCTGACTGTTAAAGGAGTAGAGTCGAAAGTCGCTGAGTCGCGGCCTGCGGAAACCCTAGCACGCAACGGGGGTTCAATTTCAGGATTGTTCGTGAAAGACAAGTGCGTTGTTCCTGTCGATATTGTGGATAGTTCCCCTTCTGATCCTGGGCATTACCATTTGGAAGATACTGTCCATGTTGTTCCTGAGACTCGAGTTGCTGATGATTCGTGAATGAAAACTAACGCGCAAGGGGAAGTTGGCCTTCTATCACAATCAACTCAGCTAGTGGTCTTGCAGGATATAGAAACAATGGATGACCATTCTAAGCTATGTGATCTGAATAAATCTGCCCCAGTATCGCAAGCAAACAAGTTTGCGATTCTTCAAGACATTGATGACTATGGTGATGCGGTTAAAACTTTCGAAAATGAAGATGATAATGATGATGTGGAGAATGTATTTACGGAAGAACATAATGACAACCAGTTGACTCTTGTTGACAAGGTCTCAAATAATCTTGTTAATGAGGGTTTGCCGGCAAACTCTCTTGCCCGGATGACTCTTTTCTTGCGGATTCATTTGAAACGGATGATGATGAAGCTGCTCAGACAGATTGCTGGTCTGAAGGGAATAAGAAGAAGGGAGAATGCGCAAAGGGAATTTTCAATCAAGAAGAAGCGAGGCCGCAACTTGAAGGTGGAGCACGCCAAGCTGCTGGATGGTAAAGAGCTTCGGCGATCTCTTCGCCTTCAATAATCTCCATTTTTTCCAATGATAAGTGTTATATTTTGGAATGTTAGAGGAATAAGAAAACAAGCTTCCCAGTGACGCTTGAGAACTCTCATTCGGATGTATAGAATTGTTTTTTTGGTGATTCTGGAGCCAATGTTAGCTATAAATAAGTTGGATGAAATAAGGCGTGGGCTGAACTTTGTTTTGCTTTCTCTTCCAGCACTAGCAAGTTTTGGGTTTTTCATAGTAAATTATTTACTGTTAATCGGTTGGAAGTTGGTGAACAAATGATGCATTTTGAGGTTGGATATGTACCACTTCAAAGGATCTTCCTACTTATGGCGGTGTATGCAAAGTCAAATAAGGTGGAGAGAAGATCTTTATGGGCTGATCTGGAAAATTTTAGGACTCAACATCTACCCCAACCTTGGGTTGTTGGAGGGGATTTCAATGTCATAAGGTCTCTTGACGAGTATTCAGGCAACTCAGTTTAGGACTATGGTGCTATTGATGAATTTAATCAGTGTATTGAGGTGAATACTTTGATGGAAGTCTCCCCGGTTGGAGATGAATTTATCTGGGGTGGAACACGAGCTAATGGATGGGTTAGCAAGAAGTTGGATCGTATTCTTTTCTCTCCGGAGTGGATGGACGGGTTTCCATTGAGCATTTGAGTCGTACTACATCGGATCACTCCCCATTGCTGCTTCATTTTGATGCTCAACTTGAGACTAGGCCGAGATGTTTTAGGTTCCAAAAAATGTGGCTTCGAAGAGGTGATTTTAATGATATTGTTAAAGCTAGTTGGTTGCAGCTGGTTGGTAGTTTTGGTATGGTGGCTTTCTCTAAGATGCTTTGGCGTTTGAATGTCTTTCTTAAGGAATGGAATAAAACGCATTTCGGCGATGTCTTTCAAAACTTGAAGATGGCGGAAGATAGAGTGAACGAGCAGGAAAATTGTCTATGGTCATTCTGGTAATGCGAATGATAGGCAGAACTTAAGCTTAGCTAATGCCAATTTGCTTCAAAAACTCAAGGAGCATGATGATTTCTGGAAACAGAGAATGCGCCTAAAATGGTTGAAGGAGGGAGATAATAACACTGCCTATTCTCATGCCTCTCTTATTGAAAGAAAGTTGAGGATGGGAATTCAAAAAATACAAACGGAGGATGGTCGGGTTTTAATAGAATTGGAGGATATAGAGAAGGAGGCGGTGAGTTTTTTCCAGTTTCTTCTTGCGGAGGAACAACCGCATGTGCAGCAAAATGAAAAACAACAAATCTTCTTGGAAACGCTTAAGGATGATTTGAGTTTGGAGGATAAGGAAATGCTTGTAAGGCCGGTCACTATGGATGAGGTGAAGAATGCGGTTTTCAATCTTGATGAAGATAGTACGCCTGGAATTGATGGTTTTGGGGGTTTCTTTTACAAAGCTTGTTGGGATATTGTCGCTGATGATCTTCTAACTGCATGTCAGGACTTCATCGGAGGTACTCCTCTTCCTAGGGTTGTGGCAAGTACTGTGATTACCTTAATTCCCAAGAAGGTTTCGGTTAGTGCATTTTCAGATTTTCGGCCTATTAGTTTGTGTAATTTTCTAAATAAGGTCTTTACAAAAATTCTAACCAAAAGACTGAAGTTGGTTTTGCCTAAAATCATTTCTAAGGAGCAGTCTGTTTTTTTTTGTCGGGGAAGAGATATAATTGATAATGTGGTTTTGGCTCAAGACCTTTGTTAGTTCATTAATCATAAGGCTGTTGGGAATAATGTTGTTATCAAGATAGATATGATAAAGGCGTTTGATAGAGTTTCATGGGATTTTTTGGAGAAGGTTCTTCGGGAGCTAGGGTTTCCAGCTCACTTCATTTTGTTGATTATGAATAATCTTAGAAATAGCTGGTTTTCAGATATGGTGAATGGCTCTCCAACAGGGTTCTTCCAGCTGTCTCGGGGAATAAAGCAAGGTGATCCATTGTCACCCTATTTGTTTATCTTGATAGCAGAGGCAATGTCCAGAAAATTGAATGATCTTGTTCAACAAAAGAAGATTGCTGTTTAAGGCACGTCGGCTGGTTCAATGAGAATTTCCCATTTAAGCTTTACTGATGACTTGGTAATCTTTACAAGGGGTGAAACAAGGCCGTCGAAGGGGTTGAATAAGTTTCTGGAAGCTTATGAAATAGCTTCTGGTCAAAGAATGAATCACAGTAAGAGCTTTTTCCTAGTGGCGGAGTCTTGTAGTGCGTTTCGGGTTGAAGCAATTAAAAGGATTTTGGATATGTCTAAGGGTTCCTTTCCATTCATGTACTTGGGGTGAAACTTGTTTTGTGGAAGAAGTAAGACAGCTTTCTTTCAATTTCTTTTGGATTCTTTGGATTCAAAGGTTGCTAGTTGGAAGAACAAGTTTCTAAGTCCGAGTGGAAGGTTAATTCTATTGTGACATGTCCTGGCAGCTATGCCAATACATGTATTGTCGGCGCGCCCCCCCCCCCAAAAAAACGGTTTTGAAGGAAATGGAAAAAAGGTGTCAAAGGTTTTTATGGCAGGGTGCGAGTGATGAAAAGAAAAGGCATTGGAGGGCTTGGGATCGATTGTCTATTCCTACGTCAGAGAATTGATTAGGGTTGCGAAAGTTGAGGATGTTGTGCAAGCTTTTTCTTGTAAGCTATGGTGGAAATTCAAACAGCAACATGGCTTATGGAACAAGTTCATAATGTCTCTGTCAAATTCAGCAAGGGATAAAACCTCATGGAGTAGGGTTTTGAAAGTTGATACGGAGGCGGCCAAATGCTCGAAGTTTCTTGTTAATGGAGGTGATCGGTCCTTTTGGTATGACAATTGGACATCTGTGGGGGTTATATGGGAGGATCCTAATGCTCGTCCACCTTGTCATGAGCTCAGTATCAAAGAATTTTTGGCCAAGAAAACTTCTTATTTACTTGTTCCATTTCCGGAAAAAGTGTGGATTACATGTTATGCCATCTATTTGTCTCTTTTGTAGAACTCATGTGATTCATGTTCTTGAGTGCTCGGAGGTCAAGGAAGTTTGGAAACATTTCTTCCATTTGTTTGAGCTACCATGGCGGGAGGAAGCAAGCTTACTTGCTGTTTTACAAGAATGGTGGAAACGGGGCTGTTTTACTTCAACATTAAAAGCTTTGGTCAAAATTGCTCCATCTCTTATCCTTTGGGAGATTTGGAAAATGAGGAATAGGCTGCTATATGATGGGGAGTGCTTCAATCGCGAGAAGGTAATTTCCGCAACTAAGGTGGAAATGCTAAATGTTTTATCAGTTCATCATTTGAAGGCGCGAAGTGTAGAGGAGCGGACTCTTATTGAAAATAAGTATGGATTCAGACTGCAAAGCGTAATGTCGCGATGTTGCTGGTGGATTGTCGAAGCTCCCAAAATAAATTACCAACTTAAAATGTAGATAGGATAAGTCGGGTCGATCCCATAGGGACGGGTTATACTTCAAATAACCGGAAAACAAACAAGAATATAAGAGTTGGACAAACAAGGAAGAAAATTACAGACTCACTTGCCCGAGTGACAAAGTCACTCACGCGAATGGACTCTGCAGAACTGAAGACAAACAGACAACTGAAACCTCACTCACGGGAGTGAGAATTCTGACTCAGGGGACTGACTCAACAAACTGAGATATTCATTCTCTTTTCCCTATGTAATCAAGTGGTAATCTTGCACTCTTTTGGTATGATTTCATGCTCATTCAGGCACTTATATATCTCTAAGTCACTTCTGATTTTTCCTAGAGGTATCTTTATGAACTCAATTAAACTATTTTTCAATGATTAATCAAGTCATGAGGCCTTGTTTGGACATCAACTCATTTTGAATTTTCACTCGTTTTACCTCTTAAACACAAAACCCAATGGAAAAGAAAACATCATCCAAACAACTTTCTGATTTATATTTTAAATTCCAACTTGAAACACTTTTTGTTAGTGTAATGACCATTTTAGAACTACAAATAGTTCAATGACAAATTTGGCAAGATTCTGTTGTTGAGTGATTGTTTTTGGAAAAGTTCTTTTTTGCAGTGACTATAATTGATAATATTTAATTGTTTAGTGATGACTTGTATTTCATATTTTAAAATGTAGTTCAAAATACTTTTTTTCAAAACCAACATCCAAAAAACATTTTTATTTCCTATTTAGTTTTCAACTTGAAACACTTTCCACTTTTAAGTGGCAAAATGAAATGTAAGTTGACGTTCAAACAAGCACGAAGTCATTAAGTTTTCAAGCCTTACATGAATGCTTATACTAACCAAGTATATTCCTATCTCAATCAGAACCTTGTACTGTTACCTACAAGTTATAAGTTGAAGCTGAAATCTATCCAAACCAAGTTTATCTTTCCAGATCTCCCCTAGTTCTAGTATGCATTCAATTAGTGATCAAGTAACCGAATATAGAAAAACTTCCAACTTCAAAACATGTATTCAACAAGTGCATTAAAAACTCAAATTACATAGGTTCCAGAGAATGAAATCTGACTAACTACACATACAAACTACAGAAAATATAAGAAAGGAAAGAAAGAAGCGAGAAGAAGCAAATCTGAATGCTGGACAACAGGTCACTCGCCTAAGTGACAGAAGTCACTCAGGCGAGTGAGGCCTGTTATCCCTCCTTGCTGCTACTGGGCTTCTTCTTCTTGGAGTTCCTTCCTCCCTTCTTCGGGTCTATGTAGTGTTGGTGTATTGTATGTGTGTTTTTTGTTCTCATATATATGTTCTTTATGCTGGGAATGCAGCTCCTTTTATAGAGCTTGTTGCCGGTTCTTTTTCCAAGAGAGTCTCGCCATGCTTGTGTGTTTTTTATTAGCCCTAATGCCTTGTGTCTTGAATCCGGTTTTGACTGGCCTTTTCCCCTTCATCCAGCAATGGTATCAGCAGCAGCATTGATCAATGTTGGTGGTTGGTTCTTCAGGCAAGGGGACAAACATGCTCTTGGGTTTCTATGGTGGGACACCCTTATTTACTCCCAATGTGCTTTGTGTCTTGAAGTTACTTTTGACTAGTTCAGCAAATTTGAATCCGGCAGCCCAATTTTTGTTCCATAAGCCCCCCTTTTTAGCTAATGTTCACTCAGGTCCTTACCTAATTAAAAGCACAAAACTAGTTAAGTAAAATGAACTAATTCTGAGAAACACCCCTAATTTATTACTAATTGAAGAGTAAATTGCCATGCTTTTATGTAAAAAATTAACTGTTATCAGTTGCATCATGTTTGTTGGCAGGCTCCAGACCATAGTGATTATGTGTTAAACTCTGATGGTTCTGTGATTCATTCTGAATCGGGATATGGTTTTTGCATGAGGAATAAGGATGGGAATTTTGTATATGGTGAAAGTCGCTATTTAGGAGAAGTGGATAGCTTTGGTGCTGAGGTATATGGAGTTTTGTTTGGGGCTAGGAAATGTGATTAGCTTGGTTTAACCAAAGTGGCAATTCAGACGGACAATAAAGCCTTGGTGGATTTTGTTGTCTCTGTAAAGAATTTGCCATGGAAGTATTATACACAGTTGATGGAGATCCACCACATCATTGGAAGACATGCTTACACGATACATCACATTTTTCGGGAAGGAAATGCCGTGGCAGATGGCTTAGCGAGTGAAGCATCTCTTGGAAACTCAATTAGATACAATGCAATGATTCGTTTGCATATACATGTTAGGGGACTTGTACTCCTAGATCAGGTTTCCTTTCCTTACATAAGGACTAGATATAAGTAATCCTTTGTATACTGGTAAGTCTTAAGCACTGCCAAGTTTATCTGGTAATTAATAAAATCAGGGAGGAAGGACGCTAGGGAACTAGATGATATACATGTCCATCTATTGGGTAGACCCCTTGGATGCATTGTATTATCTAACACTATCTAATTCAAAAATTCATCTCTCGGGTATACCCCTTGCATGTTTTTGAGTTAGTTGGAACCTGAATTTCCTTTCGACCCTCTTATTTATTTTTTAAAAAAATGTTTAATCCAATAATTTTAAGTATTAAGAGGCTTTATCAAACATGCCCTTAGTATAATTTGTCCACCCATTTGGATTTCTCTAGGAAATTAACCAGGGTCGTAGATTGTAGAAGTTTAAAAACTTTTAGAACAAGGTCATCTGTGATTTTACTATCAATTGAAGAATTCATTTAGTTCATAATTTCTTATATATTCAAAAAAGGAAAAAAGACTCAGAAATAAACTGGCATGCATATCTAGTTAAAAAGGGGCCAAAAATTAGAAATGTAGAAATTGGGGATTACATGTATTCTCCCTGAGCCTTATATTCCGCATATACCACAGTGGTCTCAAGTTCCTGCAAACTTCCTTGTTCTTTCACTGCATAGTGTATCAGTTGGCTACTTGTAAGTGTCACTATAACTCGGTAATGTGTCCCTTATGCCATAATACCAAGATTTTGCCTTGATCTTTATCTGTATGATAACTAGCATAGTTAAACCTAATCCACCCTTCATGCATCAATTCCTCCACTTTACAGCCTTTCAATGCCAACTTCATTCACAGTGTGGTTATGATCAACCTCCCTGTGTTTTAGGGGACTGTTTAGTCCCCTTATGTTCCAACTGATGATGTTATTCATGTAACTATGCCCTATATTGGGCTAATGGTTCCATTGCAACAAATTTTGTTTCTTCTATCACTCTCATTTCCTTTTGGTTTAGAATCTGTATTTCTTCTTTCTGGTTGCTTATATTCCCACTGTTATTGATACTTGAACTTTTTCTTTGAACTACAGTTGGTTGGTTTCTCTTGGTTTTTGTACTTCCTTCTTGGGGTAACATTTTCTGTTTCTTTTGCTTTTCTTGATTCCTCTTTTGAAGTTTTCTGTAGGTTTGGATTACAGGCCTTCTGCATTTTGCAGTTTCATTTCCAATTCTATGCGCTGTATGCAAATCACTGGCTTTATATTTTATCTTTTGTTCCCTGTAGAATTCCATTATTATCCGCAAAGTACAGCTCCTCTGGCATTTTCTTCCACTGGCATATCCTATTCTCAACATATGTGCAATTAGTCCTGACCACGGTTCTAGAACCATTGGTTACGGTTCTAAAACAGATAGTTCATGATTTCAAGATAGATGCAGCCATAATCGAACGACATAAGAGACGGTTTCAAACGGTTACGGTTTGAGACGGTTCTGGTTTTGGTTACAATTTTGGTTATGATTTTGATTTCGATTATGGTTAATGTTTTTTATTTGATTCTAATTATGATTTTGATATTTTTTGGATTTTATGAGCTTTATTTCTTCTTTGAAAATTTTCTTTTTGTCATGGAAGACAATTATTTCAACTTGACAAAGACTGAAGAATGATTAATTTAATTTTTGTTTATTAGTCTTACTAAGTTTAGGAGAAGTCATATGAGAAAAAATTAACTAGAAATAATTTTTAGTTTTTAAATAATTTTAAGTATAATTATTTTTTTTAACGGTTCGAATTAGAACCGAACCGCCGGTCACGGTTCTTGTTCTTATAAATGAAGAACCAGAACTGAACTAATAGATAATGGTTACGGTTATGATTTTTGAACCATAAATTGCGGTTACGGTTTAGAACTGAAACCGACGGTTCGGTTCCGGTTTGGATCCGGTTACCATAACCTTGGTCAGGTCTATGTGCCATAATATCATCCATCTCAATATGTTAATTGTGCTAGTGGAAATAGAATATAAATTCCTAAGGAAGGTATGGCCATAAAGTTGTAAGGGGGGCTCATCTTGCGGGAATGACGCTATCAAAAATTGATTTGATTGAATAAAAGAACTGCCATGTGGATTAATTAAGATGACAAAATTTTTAAAATGAAAGAATCATATTGTCAAGATTAATAGATTCCTCTGACCATACATAAAGATTACTACTGAAGGGTAACAACTAAACAAAGATGGACGAAAGAATTAAGTAATGAAACGGAAATTACTACAAAGAAAATGCTACTCATTAAATAAAAGAATGAAAACCCTAGCTAATCACGAGAACTATGGTTTTTTTCCCTCAATATGTCCATACTCCATAGTACTAACAACGTCGAATTCATATATAAGCCCAGATGGATCCTCCCGGAGGAATGAACGGGAATTGGGTGTGCGGCGCAAACTCGTAGCCGGAACCGTGATATTGAGCCGGAATTTTGTAGTCATGTTCTCTTGGCTTTGTTTGTTCACATGGTTTGGCTGCTATATGTGCCGTTGCTTCTTCTTTCTCGGGCTGCACCTTTTTCTCCTAGAAGACCAAACAAGGAAAGAAAGAAAATTTATGGAAAAACTAAATATATTTAGCACACAGAGATTCGTGATTATACTAAACGAAGAGGAGGGCCCAAGAATCGTAAATCGAACCATAAAACTAAGATTTTGAAACTTCCTTCATAATTGAGACTAATGCAAAATATCGTGTAATCCGGGTTTAAGATTAGAAAAAGATTGCGCTTATATGTACATGATGGACAAAGGAAAAACAACCATTAATTAGGCATATGTTTTTTTTTTCAAGATCTGGAAAAAGACACAAAAAAATAAAAACAAAAGTTTAATGAAGTCAATCCCGATGAAACAATTTAATAATTGATCAAAACCTAAAATTTTTCATATTGATTCTTACTAGCTAGACAGTCCGATCGCATTGGGCATCTATGATTATTAATAGTGAAAATGAAAAAATCCATAGAAAGAAACAAAAGTGAACGTAAACAAAGAAAAAACAGAAGGAAAAATTGAACAAAATTTACCTCAATTGTATTGTTTCCACAGGAAGCCATGGCGACTTGAATAACCCTTATAAATTCAAGTTTACGAGGTAGGGAATTTCAGAAGCCTTACTCTATGATTTTTTGGTGGGGCGGTGCGGTGATGAAATTGTTCACAACCAATATTGTCTCATCATTTTTATTCTTGCAAGGGGCTATTTATACATTAAAATGTTTTTCTCTTTAAGGAAAGTACGTAGTTTTAGATAATTGATTACTACGCAAGACAATAATCTAACTACGCGTACGATTATTCTCTAAAGAGATAGCTAGTTGAACTTTTCATTCTAAAACCGACATTTGATGATTTCTTAATAGCTGTAAGTTAAAGGGCATATCAAATCTTTGCTTTTAAATAAAATTTTATCATTCTATAATTAAAGTTTTCGAATGGCATTAGCTCTACGTAATTATTCGTTAAAAATAAAACTTACCATAAATTGTATTCATGTCCGTGCTCATTAGGAATTCGTCTGAGCTGTATTTTTGCTGCCAAATTGATTTCATCGAGTTGGCTGTGTGAATTCAGTATTGTTAGTGTCATACTTCTGAGGTGGAACTTTCCTCTTGGTTACGGTAATCTCTTTCATGTTTTGTTACTAACAAATATTGTTTCATTCCTATAAAAATAGTCCACATTATAAATTGTAAATAGTACGACCTATACTGTAATTTACGATTTGGACTCTTTGGGGGATAAATGCAATAATAAGTATGTCAAATGTGAAAAAAAGAAAAAAAGGAAGAATTTATTTTTTTTTTTTTTCGCGATGGGAATTTCAAATAATCAATTTGCATAGATTAACTAATACTTGGTTCTCGACCCGTGCCTTGCACGGGTTTGGCCTCAATCTAAAGATTTTTAATTTTAATTTTTCCCGAACAAATGTTAGGATATTTCTTTTATTGATTATGGCAAAAAGATTATCTATTAAATGTGTTATGTTGTTTTGTGGTATCCTCCATAGAAATAGTGTTATTATAAATAATTATAGAGTCGTTTATTTATGCCTGTTACGACCCAAAGGTAAGCAAGCAGTTTTTCTTTTGCTTTGGAGTATCGTTTTGACAATTGTTATTCGTTTAGCTTTTTTTTAAGAATTTCCTCAATGGTGATCTCAATTTTTTTCTAGAAACGATGGGGTTGTAAGTCTTGTTCTAGTGCCAGATTTGTTTCGTGTTTGATGTTTCCAGTGGTTAAAAAGTCTTCGTTCTGCTGTCATAGGTTTGTACTGATGCTGGTTTTGTGTTCTCCGACAGATAAAATCATGTGACAAGAAAAATTGAAGGACGAAGGAGATAGACAAGTTTACATAGAAAATAACTGTATCCCTTTCCCTTTTTGCAGGGGGAGGATTAGACCGAGAAGTGATTGGCGGTTTTATTTCTCCAAGTAGATAATAGAGAGATTAAAATAGAGGAATTTAAAAAAAAAAAACAAAACACGAATAGTTATAACTAGTGGGTGGCCTGCACGTTGTGCGGGTTGAATTCACACAGCTAATTCGATGAAATCAATTTGGCAGCAAAAATACAGCTCAGACGAATTCTTAATGAGCGCGGACATAAATACAATTTACGCTAATCAAAATCTACACAAATGCAAATCGATTTTTGTTAATTTTAGGCAAAAAGGTTTATTTACATGTATATTAGTATTAATATTTAATACTTATAAGTAACTTATCATTCATGTAATTCTAATTAGTCCCAAATTTTATGCTAATTTAAATTTTAAAATGGGAGAAGGCATTCGTTCTCTGACTTTTACCTTAGTTATATACATTGATTACATATAGAGTATATATAATGGTTATCATTTTTTCAAAAAATACATTCTTGAACAATATATTCTTCTCTATTAATATATAAGATTCTTGAACAATATCTTCTTGGAATAACTCATCATCTCAATATCGTAAGTGAAACCAATGATTCTCAAAAATAAATAAACAAATAAAGATAAGAAAATTGTTGGTTAGTAAATGCTTACATGACAGAGTATGCAATATGTATTTATTTCTCAGTATTTTTTTTTTTAACTCGTCAATCACTATACTTCTCCTTTTTATCTTTTTGCCCTTCCAATTCCTCCATTTGTTAATATCAATCATTAAAATGAAGCAATGAAAAAGTTTCTATTAGAAATAAGGCCACGATTGAGTTTAATAAAATTTATGGAAGTGGAAGAACTCAAAATTGATAAATTGGTTAGTTAGGTAATCATGTTCAATCTTCATCGGTGAAGATGACCAATGAAGTAGAGTCCTTTCGTATGTTTTATTTTTCTTCAGTTTCTACAAATGTGACCGACTTTTTTCCTTTAATTTTTAAAAGACATTTAATATAGAATATAATTACCGAAACAATATATTTTTACCCATAAGAAATTTAAATTGCATAGATGATCAGCTTTTCTTTTTTCAACCTTGCTATATGCATGTTATCCATCAATATTAAACCTTTCTAATTCATGTGAACAAAAATGCACAGGAAATGAACATAAATTCCACAAAAGTTAGTAATGCATATTTACATGTACATTTTGTTGAACATTTCTCTACTCCTTTTTTTTTTTTCCTTCTTTGCATGAAGTAGAATAATTGGCACATTTGTATTGGAGTAGGATTGTATTGGAGTAGGACGGTTGCTGCCTCCAGTACCCAGAATTTTGTGCCTCGAATGGTAATTTCTTTGCGCCGGAAACAGACGGTCCCTTATTCAAAAGGGACTAATTTGTAGTCCAAAATTTCAAATGAAGAGAATGTAAAAAAAAAAATAAAAAAGAAGTTTTAGAGTTAAAAAGGAAAAAAGAAATCTGAACCTTCGAACGATAGAATTCATTTAAGATTATTGCCTCCCATTCTCGCAAATAAAATTGATGGGTTCGAAGACGCTAAAAAAAATCACAAAAAAGAATTGGGAAAACACAAGAATAAAATTTGTTCACCAGAGATTTTTTCCCGTTGGATTACGAAACACCAATTCTGCACTGCACACAAAAACAAAGTAAATAAGCAATCAATAAAAATATCAGGCATACAATTTAACGTAGTATAAAAAACTGAAAAATCCCAAAATAAAATTATTAACCTGAGAACTTATCCGTTTGATTCTCAAAGTCTGATTCTACAATGAACACAAAAATAATACTGTCAATAAGCAACACAGATGAGAATCGGCCTTTAAAAAAACTAATATAGTATTGCAAAGAATAAAGAAAAAGGAATACAGAAAATGATAAATTGTTTACCTGAGAATGATTAAGTTCTTATCACTGGAAAAATAAATAAGGCGTAAGTTTTATGGGATAAGGCGTATCTCACATGTGAAGTTTAAATTATTATTTTTTTTTAAAACAAAAGTAAAGAGTAGATATGTAGACAAACAATAGGAGCAAATCCAAACACTAATTGCAAAGACAAAATCTCTAAATTTAATAATTTAATCCCAATCCTCCCCAAAACTCACAAAAGATTTACAAACTAATTTCCCAATCATCCAAACCCTTATGACTTTAATCATCCATATCCTAAATCCTAACCCTAATTTTTTTTTAAAAAAAAAACTCACCGACGAACCGATAAAGGGTACGACCTTGCCTCTTCAAGGCGTATATAGATGACATCCATAGTTATGTCTTGTGTCGGGCGTGCTCAGTGTATGCCACAGATTCTTCACGAAGATCTTAAAGACGCCATGGGTTTCTTCGTAGATGAGGCTGCTGATAATCTACATATACGGAAGTATAAATGAATTCGAAGGTGATGTAGGATAATATTTGACTCCTAATTAAACTTTTAAAAAACTATACTAACGAACTTATCGTAACTAATTCTCTAAATTTCCGAAGTTTCATAATGGAACGGAAAGCATTATAGGCTTTTCTTAAAAACATAATATCAACAAATACATTAAATAAAATAACCTTAATTCAAAGCAGAATAGAGTTAGGATTTTATCAAACAATTAATCTTTAGATATCTCGTGGATCTTACATGTTGCGGTTGCGTTAATTTAAAGAATAAATAGAGTCGGCTTTGGGTTTTTTGTGATACATTTGTGTAACACTCTCTATGACACTGCTTAAAAAGATAACAAAGTGTCCAACTTGTGTAACACTCTCTGTGACACTGCTTAAAAAGATAACAAAGTGTCCATCAAGTTAACGCACTCCTAACTAAAGAAAACTCTGGTTACTTTGTCTAATTAAGTAATTTCCTAATATAACTTTACAAACAAATACCAATTTTCAGAATAAACAAAAATAAAAATAAAAATAAAACTGTCAATCTTCGGTCACTACTCACCCACCGGCAACATCGCTCCTCCGTTTTCCGCCGATCAACCGTTCGCTCCTATAAATCCTATCCATGGGAAAGAATCATTTCTTTTAATAAGATTTAAAAGTGGAGCCTCTATTGTTTAAAAAATAATGGGGTTTTTATTTTGTGGATTGAAACTCTGACGGTGGGCTATTCCCTTTTTGTTGAGAGAACATAGAAATCAATTATTTTTTATGTGTATTTCATCAATTATGGCCGATGATAGTGATGATGAGGCTAGTGATTTTTTTATTGGTTTTGTACCCAAATCAATATGGCAAATCACTATTTGTCGCAAAACTGATGAATAATGAGATACGCAGCCACAACGCCACCACAACTCCACCGATGTAAATGGTTTGAAATGAGAACTCAAATTCTCATTAATTTTTCCGTCCATGTTAATGCTCCACTTTTGAAACTTATTATATTAAAATTAAAAAAAGGTATCCATATAAAACAATCACAGACATAATCCTCTTCCATAGACAGATCTCTGGAGAAACGCTTGATCGGCGGAAAATTGGAGGAGTGACGACACCGGCGGGAGGGGAGGGGAGGGGTTTTTTTTCCCCTTTCTGAAATGGGTAAATTAAGTACTAATTAATTAAATAAATAACCAGAGTTTGATTTGGTTAGAGTTGTGTTAAGGTAATAAGACACTTGTCATCATTTTAGGTAGTGTCACAGGCAATAATGTGGGTTTATATATTTTTGGAATGAGAAGTTCAACTACCAATCCTTTTTATTGAACGATCGTTGTATGACGCGTACTTTGATTATTTCCTTGCGTAAAAATTGATTTGCTAAAACTACGTTCATTCCTTAACCTATGAAATTTTGGTGTATAAATTAATAGCCCTTGCAAGGATGAAATGTAGAGAGAATACACCGCCCCACCAAGAATACATAGAGTTAAGCTTCTTAAATTCTCTAATTCTTCATCTTGAATTTTAGGGTTACTCAACCCTAGTCGAGACGCCAAGGCTTCATCATGTGGAAACGTTACAATTGAGGTACACTTTTTTTCTACCTTCTTCTTGTTGTTTTTATTTTTATTCCCGTTCACTTTTGTTTATTTCAATGGTTTTTGTCTTTTTCACTATTAGTAATAATAGTTTCCCAACACGATTGGAAATTGTTTTCTTTTAAGAATCATTATAGATATGAAAATTTTAGGTCTTGATCAATTAAAAAATTGTGAGTTTATCAGGATCTATAGTTCACTTTATTAAACATTGTTTTTTTTTTTTTGTGTTGTCTATTTTTCAGATCTTGAAATCAAAGTGTATGTAATGGTCGTTTTTTTTTTTGGTGAACATGTAATGTCGTGTACCTATAAGCGCGAGTCAGTTCCCTTGTGTGCTCTATTTCTAAATCTATGTTTCTTTTTATTTTTATTTTTTTTGCATGCATCTGTCTTCAATTGTCAAAGAAGTCCAAAATCACTGTGTTTATGGTTCGATTAACGATTCTGGGGCCCTCCTTTGTAACATAATCCTGATTCTCTGCGGTAATTGCATTTAGGGTTTTTCTTATCGGTTCTTATTCCTTCTTTGATCTTATATATAGGAGAAAAAGATGCAGACAGAGAGAAAAGAAGCAGAGGCACAAGAAGAAACAGCCAAAGCAAGTGAACAAATGATGGCAAGAGGACATGATTACAAAATCCCGGCACAATATCATGGTTCCGCTTACGAGTTTGCGGCGCCGCACACCCAGTTTCCGTTCATTCCTCCGGGAGGATCCATCTGGGCATATATATGATGAATTCGTTGGCGGACCAACCAATGATGTTCCCATGATTAGCTAGCTTCTCCATTCCTTGATTTAATGCGTAGTATTTTCTTTGTAGAGATAGATTTCGCTTTGTTACTTTATTCTTTCTTCCATCTTCTTGTTACTCAAATAACCGAATTGATTAGAAAGTTAGAATATACATTGAGATTGTTGATACATACTTTTGCTCTTTAGGTGATTGCTAATGAAGACTTCAAGGAGACGAATTTAATTTGGTTCTTAAATTTTTTTTTTCGATTACGCTTGTATTTGTGTTGTAAGAAACCTATTGCAGTTTCTTCTTTTTTTGTTTGTGTGGAAAAAACAGTAAGGATAATTATGTAAGAGCAAGAGTATTTTAATGTTATGATTTTTGGATAAAAATTTTCTGCCCTTAATAAAAATTGTTTGATGGTCATACTCCTTTTATTAATTTGACCATTTCTATTACCTCTAATCCAAATTTTCCCTTGTAATTTTGCTTTCTCCGCTTCCATGAAAACACGAACCAGTTGTCGATGCACATTGGGATTTAGGACCTGAGATTTGATGATGTCGGACACTGAAATATTTTGAAATGAATCAATTTTGGAAAATACAGTAAAATCTCCCTAAGTTTTTTTGGTAAAACGTAAATATGTATTGATTACCATGAAAAGTTCATATTTACACCAAAGAAACTACTATATACATCAAACTAATGGGAACATTGATCCAAAAAAAAAAAAAAAAAAAAAGAAAACTAATGGGAACAAATCTTCTAATAGTTTCCTATCACCCTTACAAAGATCAACCCTCCAAAGAACTTCCTGTTTTGCTTCAATAAAACTTCAGTGGTCCTTTCCTTGCCCGAGAATAGCCTTTGATTCCGCTCCTCCCATAAATAGTAAATAGTTGCAGCTATTGAGGCATACACAATCCTCCTTCTTAGCTTGTGGTTTTTACACCATTTCAGCAGCATAACTCTCCACCATGCCTGATCACCTGACTGTATTGGCACCTTCAACCATCTGCCAATCTCCAATAATATATCAGCAGCCTGTTTACACTCAAAAAACAAGTGTTTTGCTGTTTCCATCTGGCTTTTACAGAGTACACAGTCTAGACTATCCTTCAACACATTCCTTTTGAACAATCTATCTTTCATAAGTAGTCTATTATGCCAAAACAGCCATACAATGAAACAATGCTTTGGCACATTACATCTTTCCCAAATAAACTTAGCAGCAGACATTCTATCTTTTCCTCCTATCAGCCAGTTATACCCAGAAGTGAGACTATACTTACCAGAGCCAGTGTACCTCCACTTTATCCCCTCAAATTCATTCTTCACTAAGTCTTTCACAGCCAGGATCTTCCTCCAATGCCAAGGGGAACTCTGTTTAGGTGCAAGCTGCCAGAAATATGGTCTTTTATATAGTGCTCATGGATCCATTTGATCCATAAGTTATCTGCCTTAGCTGCAATACACCAAATTTGCATGATTATGGCAGCTTCATTCCAAATTTGCACATCACGAATGCTAAGTCCACCTTCTTATTTTGGTCTGCGAACCTGCTCCCAAGTAATCAATGCAATACTCCTACCCTTTTCTTTGATGCCCAACAAGAAGCACCTATAGATTCTGTTTATCTGTTGAGTGACCCTGTGCGGCAGCAAGAAAACAGAGGCCCAAAAGTTACTAATACACAACAAGACAGAATTTACAAGCTGTAATCTGCCAGTGTAGCTAAGGTGTTTAGTACTCCAACAACTAATTTTGGCTGTAATTTTCTAGACAAGCATTTCACAGTCAGCTGCATTCCACTTCATAGGGGATAAGGGTACCCCTAAGTACTTCACTGGGAATTTCCCCTTTCTGAAACCAGTAATCTGACATAACTGCATCTGAATCTCTTCTGAAACTCCTCCAAAGAAGATCTCAGATTTAGCATTGTTTGCCACAAGACCAGTAGTACCTGCAAATCTTTCCAGTGCACACATAATTTTTGAAACCATATAAACATCTGCTTTACAGAAGATCATAAGATCATCTGCAAAGCAACCCTTGCATTATGGATGGAACTTAAACTTCTTATCCTCTGCATCATCAGCCAGCAATCTGTGAGATACTCCATCACAAGCACAAACAGAAGGGGAGACATAGGGTCCCCTTGTCTCAATCCCCGTTTCCCACGAGAAAATTCCGATTCAGGGCTAAAGAATACGTAGGCGTTCTAACACCTTCTTGCACTTCCTGAATAAAAGAGGAAGGAAATCTATACCCTACTAACATCTCTTCTACAAAATCCCATTCTACGGAATCATATGCTCTTTTCAAGTCTATTTTCAACATACACCTACCGCTTATACTTTTCCTGCCGTACATTCTAATCAAATCCTGAGTAAGTAATAAATTATGCAAAATTAACCTATTACTTACAAAGGCACTATGATTTTTTCAACAAGTTCATGCAACACTATTTTCAGTCTATCTTCGAAATACATTTTTAAACCACATTACAACATGCAATGGGTCTGTATTCCGAAGAATTCTGTGGGGCATCATTTTTAGGTATAAGTGCTAGAATCATAGAATTTACCTGCTTTAGCAGTTGACCATGCTCAAAGAACTCCAAGACTGCCCTGATGAAATCCTCCTCGATCACTGACCAAGCTACTTTGTAAAAGCCGCTTGGAAAACAATCCAATCCTGGACTTTTATTGCTGTTGATACCCCCTATAGCTTCCTTTGCTTCTTTTTTGGAAATCTTCTTTAATAGACTCAGTAGCTGTTGCCAATTCGGAACAGTGCCTTTCTAAAAAATTGACATTTGGGAGCTTTCCCTGGTGTTGCATTGGCCAAGCTGATCATGAAAAAACTTGATGAAATGATCCCTAACTGAATTCCAATCAGTTATAACTTCACCCTGTTCATCCACAATGGAGTTAATCATGTTCCTCATGGTCTTGAGTCTAAGTCTCGCATGGAAATAAGCATTATTCGAATCACCTTGTTTCACCCAGAGTTCCTTAGCTTTCTGTTGCAGGAAACTCACATTCGTCTTACTCTTCTGCATCAATTCCTCATGAAGTCTTCTTTCATACTCTATCAGTGCCATATCTGTCCCCTTATTCTGCAATTCTGCTTGAACACCTTCGAACTCTGTCCTTAACATTACCACATGCTGTTGTATGTCATTAAACTGGTCTGTATTCAATCTCTTCGAAACAGGTTTCAAGTTCTTCAATTTCTTGATACGCTGGTACATATAGGTGCCCTCTACAGGTTTACTCCATACCTCTGCCACTATTTTCAAAAAATCCTTAGATTGGTGCCACATATTGTAATATTTAAAAGGTTTCGTCCTTTGCAGTATCTCTTCTGTCAGTTGCACCACCAAAGGACTGTGATCAGACACCCCTTCCACCATAACAGTGACATTTGAATGAGGGAACTCCATTAACCAATGATCATTCACCAAGGCTCTATCGATTTTGGAACAAATTCTTCCTTGACCAACGTGTTTGTTAGACCAAGTGAATCTAAGGCCTTGTTGTTTGAGGTCTTGAAGCTCACTCATTTCAACACATCTTCTCATTCCTTGCATTTCAATTAATGCTACAGGATTTCCGCCTATTCTTTCATAAGTATTCATTACGTTGTTATAATCCCCTATTGCCAACTAGCTTCTACTCAGTCCACTAGCCAAGTTAATCAACTCTTCCCACAGTTGATTCCTTTCTTTCTGCCTATTGGAAGCATAGATAGCAGCTAGAAAGTAACCATATTGTTTGTCCCTTTGATCTAATCAGCAATGAATGAACTGTTTATCCCTCTTTAAGACAGCAACATTCACACTTCCCTGATCCCATATCAAGATAATCCTGCCTTTTTCATTGGTCAGACAGTTGCAGCACCATTCATAACCACCCCACTTCTATTTTAGTAGCTTCTAATTTAACTTCAACTACACAAATTAAACTTGTATTGAATTTGGAACTAATTCTTTTTACCTCCTTCTGCTTTACAAGGCTGTTCAAGCCCCGTATGTTCCAGTGTAGTAGACTTGTCATGGATTTATACCAGGGTCCAGAGGATTATCACTCCTAGCCTGTCCCTGCTGCTGCATTGCCCCTACTTGCCTGGTCATTCTATTTGTTAATTCTGCTTCCTCAGGTAATACAACATCTTCATTCATATCTAATACTGAGAAGCTATTGGCACCTGTGTTACCCGGACTCGGGTACGAGTGTCGGATACGATACGAGATCTAAGTGTCGGACTCGTAAACTTTGCAAAATTAGGATACGAGGGTACGGATTTAGACACGGGTACGAGTACGGGTACGGGGATCCTTCTTAAAATTAATTCAAATATTGATAATTAGAGTACCCAGTTATAAATAATTTGAAGTTGGATGAAAAATTAGGAAGGTGATGATTATTATCATCCAAAATTCATATACTTTCACAATTAATCTAAGAAATAAGGGAGTTAAGTTTTAATTAAATGAAAGTTTAAGCTCTTATATTAATAATTTTATTATATGGGATTTGGGCTGAGAGAAAAAGATAGCATGGTTTTATGGAATATAAAAAAAGAGCACATTGGACCAAATTGGATTCATAGGCCAGTGGGCTTTTCTTTAACTTTGAAGAGAAAGACCCCAATTTAAAATAAAAAGAAGCCCAGTCCGTCGAAGTTTTCTGCCTTCTTCGTCAACATCCAGACTGGCGGCGGAACAATTTTGCAGAGGTGGTCTGCCAAATTTTTGGGACTTACCTTCCCCAAAAAGCGAAAAAAAAATTAAAAATCCTCCCATCTGGTCAACACGTCTTGACCGACGAAATCAGATCCTGTACGGATCTCACACCCGCACCCGTGTCATGTCGTGTCGACACGGGTATTCTACCCCAAAGGGCCGAGTCCGGGTAACATAGATTGGCACCTTTCCCACTAGTATCACAAGCTCCTTCAGTGAAGAGGTTCTGATTTACAGCAACCTCCTTTTGTGGTAGTACCAGTTGATCATCATTCACAGTATCCCTAACTATGCCCTTCTTTGTTACTATCCTCCACTCAGAAACACGTTTCTCTTTAAGTTGATCCTCTTTCCTTGGTTTCACAGGTTCTGATACTTTAGTCTTCCTTCGACAGTCTTCTTTCCCATGACCAAAATAACAGCAGCTCTTGCACTGAGTAGGCCGCCATTCATAATAAACCCTCTGCTCTATCAAATTTCTAGTCTCATCAACAAAATGGGCTATCAGAGGTGGCTTATCTCTTATTTCAACATCTATCAACACCCTTGCAAAAGCAGCCCTGTCTCTCGTGGCAGTTAAAGCATCTGTAGCTATAGGTTGCCCCAAAGTGCTGGCAATTCGACTAAGTGTAGCCGGATTCTAAAACTTCAGTTCTAAACCTGGAAACTGAACCTAAACCGGAACATGCTTTACCTCTTTATAACTAGAACCCATTTTTACTTTCTAAGGTTTCAAAATTACTGGATTAGCACCTAAGTCATTAATTGGATCAGATAATGCCTCATCTCTATCCTCCATAGTTTTAAAATGGATAACAAACAGTCTAGTTGGAAGAAGAATAACTTTATCACCATTCAAATGCTTCCAAATACGCCGATAAAATGAATTCATTACCTCGTAAGGAGGATTAGCACCAAGAACAAAGATGAGGATGGATGGTTGCCAATAGTCCAATTCGCTTTGTACGTCCCTTTGTAGCACCAATGCAACCTGGAATCCATCTTTCACCTCAGGTTCGATATAGTCTAGGGGCACACCACCCTTCTTGAGCCTCTTCACTATATCCGAATCGCAGCACGATGTCGTCTCCTTCTCTTCAAATCTTGGCCATTCCAATTTACGTGATGGATTAATGCCAAGAATCTCACTCAGCTTCTTTGCATGATCCTGGAGTTCCTCTTTTCCACTGTTCTTATCATTTTCCAGCCCCGATTTTGGTTCATCAGCCCTCACCCTAACCCTAAAAGAACTTTCCCTAATTTGAAATTCACTTTTCCCGAATGATTTGTGGCTAATTCAATCGGTGAGATGTTGTTACCCTTCACATCGGGTGGAGATCACCTGTGACATAATTTTGTGCCACTTCCTGTTACATTCAACCAGAAGTTGACACGTGTGTTTTCTTTTTGCTACGTAAAACTCTTCCTATAAACTGGTTAACCATGGTTTATTATTTAGGAAACATATTAATTTACAAAAAAAAGGAAACACAATAAAGGGCTTTTTCCAATCCGACATGATTTCTCCGATTCTTCTCCGGTAAGATGAAAAAGAGTAAATCATAAGTGCCTGGATCAATTCTCGATATTGCCGACTTCTGAAATTCAAATGTATTTTAGTGTATCGGAAGACTTAAAATTGGGTTTTGTTCAGGGTGTGTTGTCTTGGAGTTGAGCAGCGGCGATGCCGGTGACCGTGACGACGATGAGAATAAATGGGAATAAAGGACGATTTTTGAATGTTTGGATTGAAAATTAAATCTTCTAAAGCGCTTGAAAATTAAAATTTTCAATTAGGCGTGGGTCATGATGGCTTTGTTATTTCTGCAAAATGCAATCTCAAGTGGTGGACATTGCAGTCGCCATTGTCATCGCAGTCGCCGGCATCGCCGTTGCTCAATTTCGAAACAACAATTTCGTAAAAACTTTGCAAAGATCCCCCACACACCAAAATTTAGCTTCAGAGATCAACAATAATAGAGAATAGTTTTAACCCTTGTCATTCATATGTCGGCATCTTACTGGAGGAGAATTCTAGAATTTAGATAGAGCGACCGGAAAGGAGAAGGTTTTTTGGTGTTCCTTTCTTTAATTTTTTAGAGTCTAGTTAACCGTGGTTAATGAGTTTATAGACAGAGTTTTGCGCAGAGGGGAAAAGAAAGACACGTGTCAATTCCTTGTTAAATGTAACAGGAAGTGGCACAAAATTATATCACAGGTGATCTTCACCCCTTCACATCCTTGTCCCCTTGTACCATTTTGACCACTCCCTTGCTCTTCACTCTCCGTTTCACCATGGAAGGCGCAAGTTAGTCGCGAACTCTTAACATGCACCGAGAGAAGAGAGAAGAGAGAGAGAAAAAATATGTTCTAGTGAAAGTTAAATATTAGTGCTAAATATTATTCAAGTTTTAAAATCTCCCTAAGTTAATCACCTATTAAATGATAATCTCTATTAAATAATATCTTTCTCCCCTTCAACCTCGGTGCTAGTATAAAAAATAAATAAATTTGATTAATTTATAAGATAATAATTTTTCAAGAATCTCCTATGTAAATGAAGGCCTCCATAATTTCATACATTAATAAATACCTTAATAATAAATTAGATTGGAAGATTAATATGGATTTAACTTAGGTAGTTTTGTTTTTGTTTGCAATTATCATGTTTTGGTTATATTAGAAAAATTATAATTTTATGGCTAGGGCTACAACAGACTTTTCTTGGTGTAAAAATAGTACATTAACTTTTTGTATTGTCTTACTTATAGGATTCAAAAAACTCTTCAAATTCATAGAATATTAATTTAAATATAAATAGATAATTGATAATAGTTTATTTGTTACATAAAAGCATCACAATTAACTCTGAATTTAGTAAGAAATTGGGGGGTATTTTCTATTATTAGTGCATTCTCCTTAACTAGTTTTCATATTTTTGTTAGGTTGGGGTTTGACTGCAAAATTGCTGAAAAAGTGAGGCCAAGGGAATAAATTGTGGGCTGCTGAGGCAATGTTGCTGAGCTAGACGAAGAAGCACCTCCTTAGATAAGGAGCATCTTGCCATTAATGAGTATGTCTCCTCCATGAGGCATGCTTGTCCCCCAGCCGAAATTTCAGCCTCCCCTGCTGATCAATGAGAGCAATGCTGCCACTTCTGGAAGAAGAGAAGAAGAGCAGCCAAGTTTGAATTCCAGGCTCAAGGCATTGGGAGGATTAAAAAAATTACAAGCATGGGATGGCTCTCATGATGAAAAGAACCGGCTGCAAGACCCTATAAAAAGGGGAACTTCACTCTCAGAAAAAAAAAAATCTTTTTTGGTTACCCTTTCAGTTGCAAAACATACACAGAAAAACTCTAGGTAGAAGGCAAGAAGGAAGAGGAAGCAACAACATCTCAGTAAGGAAGCCAAGTTGGAGAATAGCCATCCCAGTTTCTGCTTCAGTTCCATGAGTGAACCCTTTCACTCCCAGGAGTGGCTCAGAAACTACACAAGCTTTTTTCTCGTCTCTTGACTGCTAGCTTGAACTTTGTTTATTATGCATACTTCTATGATGTCTTTTGGTGTAGTAGATGTAGCATTAATCTGTATGAGTAGCTAAACAATTTCCAGGGGTTATTCTCCTCAACCTATGTTATAGTTGTTTAATCCACTGGTTTTGTTCCTTGTTTTGAAGTTGAAAGTTTTTCTACATTCATTTACTTGATCACTAAATTGAATGCATGCTAGAACTAAGGGAGATCTGGAAAGATAAACTTGGTTTGGATTGTTTCAACTTTAACTTATGACATAGAGGTAACAGTCTATGGTTTTAACTAAGATAGGAATATACTTAGTTGACATAAGCATTCTTGAAGGCCTAAGAAGTTAATGACTTTGTATCTGGAATCAATCATTGGAAAATATATTGTTAAGGTTGCAAAGATGACTCTAGGAAAAATGGGAACTGACTTAGAGTTATAAGTGAGCTGAATGAACAAGAACTCAATCATTACAATGCTAATAAAACAACTACAACAGTAGGAAGAGGAGAAGAACACCCCTGCCTTTCATTCCCCTGAGTGACTGTTTCCATTCCCCTGAGTGACACCTTGTCTGACTGGTAGTCTTTCTTTACAACAAATTTGGTAATTAGCTATCTTCGTGGGATCGACCTAGCTTCCATTATCTACAAAAATCATAATCCAAGCTAGTAATATTTTTGGTGAACTCGGCATGCACCAATAATTATTAATTTATCGATAATTAATAAATTTTTAGAAACCCAAGTGTATTAGTTTATTGATGTTTTACTGTATGAACTTGAGTAATCCACTGAATCAGTGAGTAGGGATGGGACTTCCATGAAAGCGAGGATCGATAAGGAATCATAGATTTTGCAAACTTGTAGCACATGTTTTGTATAATTGAAGATTGGGATACACATAAGTTGGAGGGAGAAAAAGCAAATGTCATTTAGAAATAGCAAAAATTGTATCGTTGTTTTCTTTTCTTATTTCGATTTTTTGTATTTCTTTAATCTCGGGTTTAGTGAAATAATTTATTATGTCGTTTTGTGGATTATGTTATAAATTTTAATCTTGTTTTCACTTGGTGGGTTTGACTGATTTTTTTGATCTTGTTCCTTAGAAAGTAAAAAGTCTTTTTTTGCATTAAAACATTTTCTAGTGGGTAATGGCTAAGATTCCTTTTTTCTTTTTTGTCCCTTACTTTTTCTTGATTGTTTCTGTCATTTTTTTAGGAGAATATAAATATTAATTGAGCTCACTAATTTGCTATGGACGAAGGAGCTGTTTTTCATAATTATTTTTTACTTGTATTTTTTTATTGGTTTTTTTTAATCATCTAGGAATGTTTCTTTGTATAAATTGTCTGTGAACATTGTTTTTCTATTATTATTTTCTTTTGTTAAATGTAAAAAATATTCTTCTTCAATAAGTGTGAATTTTTTTCTGCCCTCTAACATGAAAGTTCTAGTTCCGTCACTGTCTTCACGCATAAACTTGGCTAGTACAAAGAACAAGCTTTCCCCTGGTTCTATTATGTTGGTGTTTTTGCTTATTCTACAACCATATCTTAGTTGTGCCTAAAAATTACAATGTGATGATCATGTTAACGTTGTCCCCATTAATAATTGCAAGTTCCTGGAAAGTTTATTCAACATTCCCGAAAGTCCCTGAAAGTTTATTCAACAAGTTTTCTTACAGGATTACCCTTGACAAAACAACTAGTATACCCTATAATGGCCTTCTAATGATTGAGTATTTTGCCTCGGCATTTGGTGTACCAACACTTAATCCGTACGAGAGAGGAGTTGAGGGGGTGAATTTTGATCATGGAACCAACTTTGTTGTCACGGGTGCCACTGCTTTACCAGTTGAGACCTTACAAGCTAATGGTCTTCAACTTTGCGGTGAAACCTTTGAGGGTTAGCTCTCAGCCAAAGGACTTCATCTTCGCTTCACCACGAAATTTCAATCGGCGTGCAGTTGGAGTGGTTGTCATCTCATTTAAACCAACTTGTTAAAGCAAAGAATCATGCCATGTTGAAAAACTCTTTGTTTTTCTAGGAGATATCGGAGCAAAGGACTGCAGTTATGGGCTCTTTGGTCTTGAAGATGCGGAGTGAGATGTTTTTGCTCCGGAAGTGGTCCAACATATTGCACAAACTTCTAGAATAGTTATTGGGCTTGGCCCAACAAGAGTTCTTGGAAATCTCCCACGTGGTTGTCTTGTTGTTTCTGAGTTTCTTCCACCACAAGGAAAGCAGTCCATTATTTTATGATTCTAACCGTTATATGGTGGAATTGAAAAATGATGCTACTCGTCACAAAGCAGTCCTTGAAGAATTCAAGAAGGAATATCCAGAAGTGCTGATTATTTATGCTGAGTACTATAGTGCTTGCCTGTCAGGGTTATCCAATGCATAAAATCTTGGATTTGAAGACAAGTTTTCAGCTTGTTGTGGGAGCTAGAAGGAGTTGAATTTTTATTTTGGGAGCTTGTGTGGGATGCAGGGTTGGTTCTTGCCCGAATCAAGACAATAGTATAAGTTGCGGTGGAATGAGCCTGACTCAACAGACCTACAGGTACATTGCAAATTATTTGATCAATTCTAATACTCCTGAACTAAAATTTGGTTTTTTTTAAAAAAATCACCTAGCACATTGTGCTTCCTAAGTATTTAAAAAACATAAATAAATAAAAATAATCACGAAAAAAATAACAATTACCTTATCCTTACATACTTCATTCACTTGCTATATACTTCCTCTGTCCCAATTCAATAGGCTACCTTACTATTTAAGGTTGTCCCACTAAAATGGCTGGTTTCCTTTTTAAGAATTGCTTTTCTAATGAAATTCTAATTATACCCTTATTTTATTTAACCACCTACCTATGATTAATGTCTTTATAAGGGTATTTTAAGAAGATGGAGGTAAAAATAGTTAGTTAAGTTAGTTTTATTAATCTGTGTAAAAATTGTTACAAGCCTATTGAATTGGGACGGAGGGAGTATATAATAAAGAACTAAACTTGGTTTGTGAAACCAAAAATCAAGGATCAAGAACCAAACATGTCTTCTTCTGCCATTTTCTTTCTCTTCCTCTTTTCCAAACTTCATTACTCTACAATGCATCATCTTCCAAGGCATCTTTCAACGTTGAAATGGACCTCACTTATAAGCATTGGTATATCTGAGTATCTTAACTTTTTTGCACATTGGACCGCAAAAAAAAAACCATCCCCTTCTTAGTTTAGATACTAATAATACCTCTCAAACCTTAGCCTGATTGAAGGTTATGTGTTTTGTTTGAAGTAATTAATTTATTTTTTTAGCTTATCAATAATCAGATACTATTTTGTTTGAAGGTTATGTGTTTTTTTAGCTAAATATATTGTATTTGTCGAACTCTGTTTGCCTTCCTTTTATAGGAAATTTAAAAATTTTCTTCTTGTAATAATAATAATAATAATAATAATAATAATAATAATAATGTTGACTATGCTCTCGTGACTGTGGGCGAAAACACCTTCTAGTGTGTGACGTCAATTTCGTTTCCCTGACGTAGTTACGTCCGCCATGGCAAGAGGAACGAAGAAGAAGAGCAAAGCAGTTGTCAGTAAACATCAAGAGCAGCCAGAAGATGATAGGAAACTGCAGACGATTGATTGCGTGAACAATTTAGCGAAGGATCAGGTAAGCTCAGCTCAAACTAGATCTGGACTTAACTTGAATAAATCGGTGGAGAAAATTGGGAATTATAGGGTAATTGAGGTGGGGGAAAGCTCAAGGAGCTCGGGGAGTGATAGATCGGGTAGAAAACCGGATGAACAGGAAACACTGGTGAAGGGAGTATGGCAGGGTTTTGATCCAAAGCAGTTGATGGTGGATAGGAAGCTTTCATTCATTGAACCGGTAGTAGTCCACGATAGGGTGATTAGCAGAGTAACTAAGGCTAAAGTTCAAACGGAAGTGGAATATTGGAAAACATCGGTGGCTTGTTTTGTGTTGGGAGCTCACCCTCCATTCCCTGTTGTCAATGGATTTATCAGAAGGAATTGGGGAAATTCTGGAATGGATAAGGTGGTGTTGTTAGAAAATGGAATCTATGCAATCAGATTTAAAACGATGGAAGCTAAGGAAAACATTCTGAAGCATAGTATTTACCATTTTGATAACAAGCCATTTATTGTGAAAGATTGGTCAGTGGAAAAGGATATAACTATGGAAGACATAAAATCTATTCCACTGTGGATACAGCTGCCAAAATTGAAGCTCAGGTACTGGAATGCAATCTCGTTAAGTAGAATGATGAGTGCTATTGTTATTCCACTGGAAATGGATGATATGACCTCAAAAAAGATGAGAACAGCTTTTGCCAGAGTATTAGTTGAGGTTAAGATAGCTGATAAGGTCCCGGATTCTATTTGGTTTGAAGATGAAAATGGCCTACTGCAGGAACAACCAATAGTTTTCGAATGGAAGCCAATTCAGTGTTTGAACTGTAAAGGATTTTGTCATATGGCTGACATCTGCAAGCATCCAACTCCACAGGAATGGAAGGCAAAAACAGCTGGCAGGCAACCCATTCATGGATTGAAAGATAATACTGGGAAAATGCAGGAAAGAATAGAAAAGGAGATTCCTGAGGAAGTAGAGAAGAATGTTGCTCTGAGCAAAGGAAAGATGCACAGGGAGAAAAGTCCAAGTGGGAATAGTAGTTCAAGTGAATCTGAAATAGAAAATAAGGGAGATGAAGTACTGATCCAAAATCAAAAGGGAATGAAGGTGGTAAGTGGAAGACAAAGTGAAAGAGTAAGCTCAATAAATGTGATATATTCTGCTGATACCAGTCACCCTTTTATAGGGTCTAGTAAATATGAATAACATCATGAGCTGGAACATTAGGGGACTTAACAGTCCTCTGAAACATAGAGAGGTCAGTTCATACCTCTCTATGAATAAAGTTGGGTTTGTAGGGATATTAGAAACAAAATTAACAGGGGAAAAAGCTAAAGAGATAGTGATGAAGAACTGGCATCAATATGAATACTGTGGTAATCATGAAGGGAAGAGCAAAGTATATTAGTATTATGGAGGAATAAAGAATATGAAGTTCAAATACAGACTGTTAATAAGCAGTATGTTCATTGTTGGGTGAAAAATCTCAACACTAAGTGCTGGTTCTATGTGACAGTGTTGTATGCAGATTATTTGGCTCAAGGGAGGATTAAGCTGTGGGAGGAGTTAAAATAGATTGCAGATCATATCACTGGAGCATGGCTAATAATGGGTGACTTTAATTGTGTAACCAATCCTGAAGAGAGATTAGGAGGAAGGAATGAAGTAAGTGCTGATACAGACAAAGTTAAAGCATGGATGGAAGATGGTGAAGTATGGGATATGCCAGTCTATGGAGGAAAATATACCTGGTGGAATAGGCAAGTTGGTGACCATAGTATTATGGCTAAATTTGGATAGAACTTTGGGGAATGGAGATTGGTTCAACCAGTTCAATACAGCATATACCATAGTAATTACAGCAGGAATCTCAGATCATAATGCTTTGATTGTTAGATGGGGAGATGATCCAGTGGTTAGCAAGAAATCGTTTAGATTCTTTAACATGTGGGCTCAGAGTAAAGAGTTTCAATCCATTGTTAAAGAAGTCTGGCAGAAGCAAATCACAAGTACCACAAAGTTTAGTGTTGTGAGTAAGCAAAAGTTGCTTAAAAAGCCACTCAGAGATTTGAATAGAAGGAAGTTTGAGAATGTGGAGGTCAAATATCAAGAATGTCATAGCAAGTTGATCATGATCCAGGACCAACTTAGCTTGGATCCTGAGAATGTTGCTATGCAAAAGGAAGAGAAGCAAGCCAGAGATGAGTATGTGGAAGCAAGCAGACATGTGTTGAGCTTTTGGTCTCAGAAACTGAACGATAAATGGATACAGGAGGGGGATATTAATAGCAAGTATTTTCATGCCAGTTTAAAGGAGAAGAGAAGCATCAATAAGATTAGGTCCTTTATTAAAAGTGATGGAGAACTAGAAGAGGACTATCAGGAAGTGGAGAATCACTTTGTGAAGTTCTTTGAAGACCTGCTTGGGAAAACGGGTGATCATACACCAGCTGATGGTAGAATACTTACTTAGTTTAGGGTTCAAACTGTCAGACCAACAGATACTCCTGATTAAGGATTTTACTAAGGCTGATGTAAGAGAAGCAATCTTTAGTATTGATAGTAACAAGAGTGCTGGTCCAGATGGATACAGTAGTGAATTTTATAAAAAAACATGGAGCACCATTGGAGATGAAGTCTGTGAAGCAGTTCTGGAATTCTTTCGGACTGGTAAGTTGTTGAAGCAAATCAATTCTACTGTGATTTCATTGATTCCTAAGAATGCTAATCCCAAAGATGCCACTGTGTACAGACCCATTTCTTGTTGTAATACACTTTATAAGTGTATTACTAAGATGATCTGCAAAAGGCTAAGTAATATCCTTCCTGATTTGATTGATATGAATCAAGGTGCGTTTATTAAACAAAGACTCATATTGCATAATATACTGCTATCCCAAGAGCTGATCAAGAAATATAATAGGAAAGATGCTAAAGCCAGTTGTGTAATGAAGGTGGATTTAAGGAAAGCTTATGATTCAGTTAGTTGGAAGTTTTGTTGAGGAAATGATGAAGCAGTATGGCTTTCCAAGTAAGTTCATAGGTTGGATAATGGAGTGTGTGACTACATGTACTTATTCCTTGAATTTGAATGGAAATATGAAAGGATTCTTTCAAGGAAGAAGGGGATTAAGACAGGGTGACCCTATGTCACCATTTATATTTGTTATGGTCATGGAGTATTTGACAAGGTGCTTCGAGGATAAGGTGGATCATGGTCTGTTAGCTCTCCATCCGTACTGTGAAAAGCTTAGGATCACTGCTTTGTGTTTTGATGATGACTTATTGATATTTAGTGCAACTGATTTGAAAACAGTAAGGGTGATAAAGACTGTGCTTAATCATTTTGAAGCAGTGACAGGGCTCAGTGTGAATAATCCGAAATCAAATGTGTACTTTGGAGGGAAATCAGTGGATGTGCAAGGAGAAATTCAGGAGATTATGGGATTTCAAGTTGGGCAGTTCCCTATGAAATATTTAGGTATGCCACTTTCACCAACGGCTTGGACATAGAGAGAATGTAAAATGATGATAGACAAGATTACTGCAAGGATTAAATGCTGGTCATCAAAGCATTTATCCTATGTAGGAAGAACAGTGTTAGTTAATTCTGTGCTACTCAGTTTGAATTCTTATTGGGCCAGTATTTTCCTGATTCCTCAAAGTGTCATACAACAAATCAGTAAATGTTGCAGAGAATTTTTATGGGGTAAGAAAGTGAATGGAGCATCAAGATCACTGGTGGCATGGGAGTTAGTTTGCAGAAGGAAAGGTGAAGGAGGCTTAAATGTTAAAGAACCAGGAACATGGAATAAAGCTCTTCTGGGAAAGCAGCTTTGGGATATAGCCAAGAAGAAGGAAAGTTTATGGGTGAAGTGGATTCATATTTATTATGTTAAACAATAAAATTGGTGGGAGTATAAACCTCCTCAGGATAGCAGCTGGCATTGGAAGAAGATCAACAAGATCAAGGAGGTATTTGCACCAGGAATCCTGAATGGAAAGTGGCAGAATAATGGAGGAAATGAGTATAGTGCCACCAGTGGCTACAGATGGTTGAGAGCAGATCAGCAAAGATTCCTACCTGCAAGGGTTTTCTGGACTTCAGTTGGACTTCCTAAGCACAATTTCATCAGTTGGATGGCCTGGCATGACAGACTACTTACAGTGGAAAGATTGCAGAAGATGACAATCCAGGTTAATGAACCAAGATGTGTATTGTGCAAAAATGAAGATGAGACAGGGAAGCATCTGTGTTTGCAATGTGGCTATACTCAGAGAATTTGGAAGGATTTGCAGTCTTGGCTGGGCATCAGAACAGAGATCAAGATCTGAATGCAGGCAGTTTGATCAATATTTGGAAGTTTGCTCCTGCTAAACAGAGATTGTTGTATGCTTAGTTAAATGCTACAGTGTATCATGTTTGGTTAGAAAGGAATAGCAGACGGTTTGCTGGAATGGAGGAGCTGGCAGAGCATAAAGTTGGTAAAATCCAGAATGAGATGAAGTGTAGAATTTTGAGTTTACAAAAACCTAGGAAGAACGCTTGCTTACTGAACTTTTTGAGATAAATTTTGTATAGGAAGGTATGTAATAGCAGGAGGTAGGTTTGTAAAGGTTGAAGGTGATTAATACACATTTACATATTACCAAAATAATAATAATAATAATAATAATAATAATAATAATAATAATAATAATAATGCTATAAAAGTATCAATGACTGTGAACGATGTAGAAGACAAAAAAGTATAAAAGTAGAGAAAATATCAGAAGTCGAGTTCTCTTATATTGATGCATTCGTTTGGGCACTATGTGACCTATCGATTTATACAAGTTATAGATGAATACAATCACATCATTACATACAAGATATTATAAGAATATTTACATAATCATATCTAATCATATCCCGGAGATTATAGAGAATAATAAGTAGACATTCAATCAAATTAAATGTTTCGTAACAATTTATAGTTTAAAAAAGATCTCTAATTGTTTCTTTTTTATTTTTCGCCCTCCTTTTTAGTGCACGAGGATTGTCTGATTTACGTTGATGAAACATTGATCTAGAAGCTTATAATGAATTCTTTCTTGAATTCAACATTAGAATGGGACACCAATATATGGTTTATATATCCTTGAATTTTTCCTTAATTTTTGAGGTAGACTCCCCTACAAGAGATAACGAAGTTTTATAATTTATGCCTGGGATTTGAACCCAATTAATTTAATTAACCCATGAATAATTACGGATCTAATATATAATGAACCATCCACTAATCTAACTTATCTACCTTGTGTTTTGAGTTATGACTTATTTTGTGAAGAATGATCCAACATAATGTTTCAACGAAAAGTTTGAACTGGTTTTGCCGTCTTCCTACAAGTCTAACTAATTTGAAAGCTGATCAACCCACGCTTGAATTTCAAAATGTAGATGGCAATTGATTGCGATCTCTTTTTGATTGACGAAATTCGTTATCGTTAAGATTCAAGCTGCCTCCTCCTTTTTTAGTACACTTAGAATAGGGAAATTGTATTTCATTCATAATATATTGTGCACAATATACAGACTATATATAGACAATAATAAACCCTAATAGGAAATATACTAAATATTACAATACGCCCCCACAAACTTACGGCGGAGAAGAGAGAAGCCGAAGTTTGTCCCGAAATCGAAAGAATAACTCTTTGGACAAAGGTTTTATTAGAATATCAGCAAGCTGATTAGCACCAGAGATAGAATTGACCGAAACAAACTTACGCCGAACATGATCTCGAACAAAGTGAAAATCAACCTCAACATGTCTTGTACGAGCATGGAATACAGGATTGACAGCAAGAAAAACTGCACTACTGTTGTCACACCAAATAGAGGGAGGGTGATTTAAAGAAAAGCCTAACTCGGACAATAGATGACACACCAAATGCAGTTCAACACAGACATTAGCAACCGCACGAAACTCATCCTCAGTAGACGAGCGAGCCACAGTGGGCTGCTTCCTAGACGCCCATGCAATGAGATTAGGTCCCAAATAAATGAGAAAACCAGTAGTAGAACGACGATCATCCGGACAACCAGCCCAGTCAGCATCACTAAATGCAGTAAGAGTACCCAAATCTGTAGGATGCAGAACTAAACAGTAATCAACGGTACCACGAAGATAGCGAAGAACCCGTTTGAGAGCCTGAAAATGAAAAGTGCGAGGCTGATGCATGAACTGACAAAGTTTATTAACCGCAAAGGAGATAGCTGGACGAGTGAGAGTGGTATACTGCAGACTGCCACACAGCCGACGATAAGTAGTCGCATCAGGAGACAACAGAGTACCATCCAAACGGGACAACACAACATTAGCCTGCAAAGGAGTGGAAACAGGTTTGCAAGTATGCATATTTGCAAGTCGTAGCAAATCAGTGACATACTTGCGCTGAGAGAGAAGCAAACCCTTGGAAGTACGACGAACCTCGACCCCAAGAATTAAAGTAACTCAATGAACCTAAATCTCGAAAAGAAAACTCCTTAGCAAGACAAGAGATAAAATGCTGGACCAAACCAGAAGTGCTGCTTGTAAGAATAATGTCATCCACATAGACCAGCAAAAAACACAACTGAGACCCACGGCGATAGACAAAAAGAGACGGATCACAACGAGACTCCACAAAACCCAAGGTAAGTAGAAATGCTGTCAGTCGAGAATACCAGGCCCGAGGAGCTTGCTTAAGACCATATAAGGACTTATGCAGTTTACACACATAATGAGGGCGCACCGGATCAACAAACCCCTGTGGCTGAACCATATACACGGTCTCACTTAGAACACCATTAAGAAAGGCATTACTGACATCAAGCTGAGAAATCGACCATCCACGAGCCAGGGCAACAGTCAAAACCGAACGAATGGTGATCGGCTTAACAACCGGACTAAATGTGTCAGTGTAATCAACCCCAAAAGACTGAGTAAAACCTCGAGCCACCAACCGAGCCTTATACCGCTCAATGGAGCCATCAGCATGAGTTTTAATCTTATAGAGCCATCGATTGCCGACAACATTGCCGGAGGAAGGAGGGGGAACTAAAGTCCATGTGTTATTTTTGAGGAGGGCGGAAATTTCATCCTTCATGGCATCCTGCCACTGAGGAAGAGATTTGGCTTGAGTGAAGGATGTAGGAGCAGTAGACAAGACTGGGGAAACAGAGGTAAGATGAGCCGAGGGATCAAAGATTTTCTTGGGCTTGGGTTGTGGACGAAGTGTCATTGAGTGCTGACGGGAAGAAGGAGGAGGAGGTGGCGGCGGAGGACTGCAATCAGATGATGAAGAGCTGGATGCAGGAGACCTAGCTAAAGGTGATGAATCGGGAGGAATAGGAGGAGACGAAAGAACTGGTGTACCAGAAGGAGACGAAGAAGACGCAGAAGACGACTCAAGCATACCAGGAGAACTGGTTACACACAACCAAGGGGTAGCAGGAGACTCCAGCAGTGAAGAAGAAGAACTAGAAAGAGGATGTTTAAAGGGGAAGAGTTTCTCATCAAACTCAACGTGACGAGCAACATAAAGACAGTTATTCACCAGATCAAAACAGCGATAACCAAGATGAGATGGAGAATACCCAAGAAAGACACACTGAGTAGAACGAAAGGAGAATTTATGTTTATTATGAGGGCGAAGAAGAGGATAGACAGCGCAACCAAAGACACGAAGAAAGGCATAATCAAGTGGCTGGTGATACCGTGTAGTGAAGGGTAGGTGACCTTGAAGAGGTTTACTAGGGTGGCGATTAATCAAAAACACAGCAGTTTCAAAAGCAAAATTCTAAAACCGAAAAGGGGTACTGCAATGGCCAAGGAGAGCAAGTCCAATGTCGACAATGTGACGAATTTTGCGTTCAGCAGTGCCATTCTGCTCATGAGTGTGTGGGCACGCTAAACGATGAACAATACCGACATCCTTAAAGAAAGAATTGAGAGAACGAAATTCACCACCCCAATCAGAGTTAACACTTTTAATGGTAGTGCCAAATTGGTTTTCTACGAGAGCTTTGAATTGTTTGAAAACATGGACAACATCACTTTTATACTTAATGGGATAAATCCATGTGAATAAAGAGAAGTCATCAATAAAAAGCACAAAGTAGCGATAACCATTGAATGACAAAATAGGAGCAGGACCCCAAACATCAGTGTGAATTAAATCAAGAGGTTTAGAGCTACGATGAAAAGTAGAAGGTAAACTGACCCTATGTAACTTCCCTAAACAACACGCCTCACATTTATCAGTGGACGTGGACACAGAGGAATAAGGAAGTTGAAACTGCCTAACCAAAGTACGAAGAGTGACATTATTAGGGTGCCCTAAACGAGCATGCCACTGACCTAAAGAGACAAGGTAAGCTGCGGGAGACAAGGAATCACGAGCAGGAAGATCTAAGCGATAGAGACTATTATCAGCCCGACCGCGGAGGAGGAGTTCCTTGGTTGAAAGATCCTTAACACAACAAGAGTCAGAATAAAATTCAAAAAAACAGTGATTATCACGGGTTTTTGAACAGATAACAGAGGCTTAGTAAGAGAAGGAGCATGCAAGACACGATTTAAATAAAGAGGACGAGAAAACGATGGCAAGACAGATTGACCAACATGCTGAATAGGCAAAGCATCTCCATTACCAACTAAAATATGATCCGTACCAGTATAATCATTAGAGATACTGAGAGAGGACAAATCTGGCGTGACATGATCGGTAGCACCAGTGTCCGGATGCCAGGGAGTGACAGAAGGGGCATACTGCGCCATATGGGCTTGAGGAGACATAGTCGACTCCGGGTAAGACGGAAGAGGCAACAAACCAGCTGAAGGCGGTGCAAGAGAAACTGCCTGGGCATAAGCAGCCGACCGAACGGCAGGGGGTCGAGGAACAAAATTAGTATCAAAACGGCGTCGACAAGTGGCGGCCGTGTGATTCAAGATGCCGCAAAGCTGACACGTCTCACCCGGAGCAGGAGGGGTGTACCCACGCCGACCACCGCCACGACCAAAAACCTAATTGCTTCGCTCGCCACCGGCACGAGAGGATTGAGGCGGCGTAGGAGAAGGTGGCGACTGCACAAGCATGGCCGTGGGCTGAAGGACCGGCTGTTGGGCGTGAAGAAGCACCTCATACGAAACTAACTGTCCAAGGAGATCTTGATAGGAGGGAGGTTCGGATCGCTGTTGCAGAGCTCTGATGATGCCATTGAATTCGGCACCAAGCTTGCGGAAGATTATGACATTAAACTCTGCAGGGGATATGCGATGGCCGGCAAGCTGCAGTGTATCGGCGATGCCCTTCGCTTTGGAGAGGAGAGCCGTGACCGACAAGTCACCTTTTTGCAAGCTGTGGAGCTCCATAACAAGCTGGGTCTGTTGAGCATAAGAAAGAGTGCCGAAACCCTGCTGAAGAGCTGTCCATGCAGCCGCCGACGTTGTGCAGCCCTGAAGAACGGGAAAAATGTCTTCAGCAATAGAAGAAAGAATCCAAGAGAGGACCAGCTGATCCTTTTGCTGCCAGATATCAAACTCAGGATTGAGTTGGGGTGTGGCACCACTGACGGAAGGAAGAAAACGTGGCGGTGCAAGGTCAGTACCGTCGACAATACCGGCAACACGAAACATAGTCAATAAAGGAGTAAACTGAAGACGCCAAGACGAATAGTTGGCTCGAGATTGCAGCTTCACAGTAAAAGAATGATTGAGAGATTGCAGACTAGGTTGAAGAAGTGGAGAAGGTGCCGCCGGCCGAAGATGGGTAGACGAACTACGGCCCAAGTGGTTTTTTTTTTTTGTTTTTTTTTTTGTTTTTCTTTTTTTTGTTTTTGTTTTTTTTTTTGTTTTTTTTTGTTTTATTATAGAGGAACCAGCAAGAACCGACAACCGAGCAGCAGGCGGCGGTAGGGAGGTAGAAAGCGACGCCGGCAGCAGCAGCTGTGGAAGACAGAGGAAGAAGTACCAACGACGCCGACGATGCCGATGACAGGGTCTGAACGAAGAGCAGCAGCAGCAGACGACGATGACGGCAGAAACGACGACGACGACGACAGATGACAGAAAGCAACAACGACGAAGACCGGTCTGAACGAAGAGCAGCAGCAGCAGACGACGATGACGACGAAGACGAAGAACTGACGACGGCAGAGAGACCGGCAGTAGCAGGCGGAAGCGACGACGAACACACACCGGCGAAGAGCCTGTGTGGGGCGGCGAAGAGCAGAGGCAATAGACAACAGAGAAGGCGGCAGGAACGATGAACAACAGAACCGGCAGCAGCAAAATGCCGGCAGCAGCAACGGAGATCAACGGCGGCAACAGAACCAGCAGGAGCAGCAGAAAAAAAAACGGCGGCAGCTAACGGATTCGAACAGGGGAAAAAGAAGGGGCACGCCGGCTAAGAACCGGTGTGTGGCGGCTAAGAAAGAAGAGAAAAAAAAAAAAACCGACTTCGGCGGATGGATTCTCACGGCCAGAAAAGAAACCGGCGGGGAAGAGAAAAGAAAAGAGAAGAAAAGAAAAAAAATTGGGTAACCTAGCTCGATACCAACTTAGAATAGGGAAATTGTATTTCATTCATAATATATTGTGCACAATATACAGACTATATATAGACAATAATAAACCCTAATAGGAAATATACTAAATATTACAATACGCCCCCACAAACTTACGGCGGAGAAGAGAGAAGCCGAAGTTTGTCCCGAAATCGAAAGAATAACTCTTTGGACAAAGGTTTTATTAGAATATCAGCAAGCTGATTAGCACCAGAGATAGAATTGACCGAAACAAACTTACGCCGAACATGATCTCGAACAAAGTGAAAATCAACCTCAACATGTCTTGTACGAGCATGGAATACAGGATTGACAGCAAGAAAAACTGCACTACTGTTGTCACACCAAATAGAGGGAGGGTGATTTAAAGAAAAGCCTAACTCGGACAACAGATGACACACCAAATGCAGTTCAACACAGACATTAGCAACCGCACGAAACTCATCCTCAGTAGACGAGCGAGCCACAGTGGGCTGCTTCCTAGACGCCCATGCAATGAGATTAGGTCCCAAATAAATGAGAAAACCAGTAGTAGAACGACGATCATCCGGACAACCAGCCCAGTCAGCATCACTAAATGCAGTAAGAGTACCCAAATCTGTAGGATGCAGAACTAAACAGTAATCAACGGTACCACGAAGATAGCGAAGAACCCGTTTGAGAGCCTGAAAATGAAAAGTGCGAGGCTGATGCATGAACTGACAAAGTTTATTAACCGCAAAGGAGATAGCTGGACGAGTGAGAGTGGTATACTGCAGACTGCCACACAGCCGACGATAAGTAGTCGCATCAGGAGACAACAGAGTACCATCCAAACGGGACAACACAACATTAGCCTGCAAAGGAGTGGAAACAGGTTTGCAAGTATGCATATTTGCAAGTCGTAGCAAATCAGTGACATACTTGCGCTGAGAGAGAAGCAAACCCTTGGAAGTACGACGAACCTCGACCCCAAGAATTAAAGTAACTCAATGAACCTAAATCTCGAAAAGAAAACTCCTTAGCAAGACAAGAGATAAAATGCTGGACCAAACCAGAAGTGCTGCTTGTAAGAATAATGTCATCCACATAGACCAGCAAAAAACACAACTGAGACCCACGGCGATAGACAAAAAGAGACGGATCACAACGAGACTCCACAAAACCCAAGGTAAGTAGAAATGCTGTCAGTCGAGAATACCAGGCCCGAGGAGCTTGCTTAAGACCATATAAGGACTTATGCAGTTTACACACATAATGAGGGCGCACCGGATCAACAAACCCCTGTGGCTGAACCATATACACGGTCTCACTTAGAACACCATTAAGAAAGGCATTACTGACATCAAGCTGAGAAATCGACCATCCACGAGCCAGGGCAACAGTCAAAACCGAACGAATGGTGACTGGCTTAACAACCGGACTAAATGTGTCAGTGTAATCAACCCCAAAAGACTGAGTAAAACCTCGAGCCACCAACCGAGCCTTATACCGCTCAATGGAGCCATCAGCATGAGTTTTAATCTTATAGAGCCATCGATTGCCGACAACATTGCCGGAGGAAGGAGGGGGAACTAAAGTCCATGTGTTATTTTTGAGGAGGGCGGAAATTTCATCCTTCATGGCATCCTGCCACTGAGGAAGAGATTTGGCTTGAGTGAAGGATGTAGGAGCAGTAGACAAGACTGGGGAAACAGAGGTAAGATGAGCCGAGGGATCAAAGATTTTCTTGGGCTTGGGTTGTGGACGAAGTGTCATTGAGTGCTGACGGGAAGAAGGAGGAGGAGGTGGCGGCGGAGGACTGCAATCAGATGATGAAGAGCTGGATGCAGGAGACCTAGCTAAAGGTGATGAATCGGGAGGAATAGGAGGAGACGAAAGAACTGGTGTACCAGAAGGAGACGAAGAAGACGCAGAAGACGACTCAAGCATACCAGGAGAACTGGTTACACACAACCAAGGGGTAGCAGGAGACTCCAGCAGTGAAGAAGAAGAACTAGAAAGAGGATGTTTAAAGGGGAAGAGTTTCTCATCAAACTCAACGTGACGAGCAACATAAAGACAGTTATTCACCAGATCAAAACAGCGATAACCAAGATGAGATGGAGAATACCCAAGAAAGACACACTGAGTAGAACGAAAGGAGAATTTATGTTTATTATGAGGGCGAAGAAGAGGATAGACAGCGCAACCAAAGACACGAAGAAAGGCATAATCAAGTGGCTGGTGATACCGTGTAGTGAAGGGTAGGTGACCTTGAAGAGGTTTACTAGGGTGGCGATTAATCAAAAACACAGCAGTTTCAAAAGCAAAATTCTAAAACCGAAAAGGGGTACTGCAATGGCCAAGGAGAGCAAGTCCAATGTCGACAATGTGACGAATTTTGCGTTCAGCAGTGCCATTCTGCTCATGAGTGTGTGGGCACGCTAAACGATGAACAATACCGACATCCTTAAAGAAAGAATTGAGAGAACGAAATTCACCACCCCAATCAGAGTTAACACTTTTAATGGTAGTGCCAAATTGGTTTTCTACGAGAGCTTTGAATTGTTTGAAAACATGGACAACATCACTTTTATACTTAATGGGATAAATCCATGTGAATAAAGAGAAGTCATCAATAAAAAGCACAAAGTAGCGATAACCATTGAATGACAAAATAGGAGCAGGACCCCAAACATCAGTGTGAATTAAATCAAGAGGTTTAGAGCTACGATGAAAAGTAGAAGGTAAACTGACCCTATGTAACTTCCCTAAACAACACGCCTCACATTTATCAGTGGACGTGGACACAGAGGAATAAGGAAGTTGAAACTGCCTAACCAAAGTACGAAGAGTGACATTATTAGGGTGCCCTAAACGAGCATGCCACTGACCTAAAGAGACAAGGTAAGCTGCGGGAGACAAGGAATCACGAGCAGGAAGATCTAAGCGATAGAGACTATTATCAGCCCGACCGCGGAGGAGGAGTTCCTTGGTTGAAAGATCCTTAACACAACAAGAGTCAGAATAAAATTCAAAAAAACAGTGATTATCACGGGTTTTTGAACAGATAACAGAGGCTTAGTAAGAGAAGGAGCATGCAAGACACGATTTAAATAAAGAGGACGAGAAAACGATGGCAAAACAGATTGACCAACATGCTGAATAGGTAAAACATCTCCATTACCAACTAAAATATGATCCGTACCAGTATAATCTTTAGAGATACTGAGAGAGGACAAATCTGGCGTGACATGATCGGTAGCACCAGTGGCCGGATGCCAGGGAGTGACAGAAGGGGCATACTGCGCCATATGGGCTTGAGGAGACATAGTCGACTCCGGGTAAGACGGAAGAGGCAACAAACCAGCTGAAGGCGGTGCAGGAGAACCTGCCTGGGCATAAGCAGCCGACCGAACGGCAGGGGGTCGAGGAACAAAATTAGTATCAAAACGGCATCGACAAGTGGCGGCCGTGTGATTCAAGATGCCGCAAAGCTTACACTTCTCATTCGGAGCGGGAGGGGTATACCCACGCCGACCACCACCATGACCAGAACCCTGATTGCGCCGGCCGCCGCGTTGCGAGCGACCGGCACGAGAGGATTGAGGCAGCGTAGGAGAAGGTGGCGACTGCACAAGCATGGCCGTGGGCTAAAGGACCGGCTGTTGGGCGTGAAGAAGCACCTCATACGAAACTAACTGTCCAAGGAGATCTTGATAGGAGGGAGGTTCGGATCGCTGTTGCAGAGCTCTGATGATGCCATTGAATTCGGCACCAAGCTTGCGGAAGATTATGACATTAAACTCTGCAGGGGATATGCGATGGCCGGCAAGCTGCAGTGTATCGGCGATGCCCTTCGCTTTGGAGAGGAGAGCCGTGACCGACAAGTCACCTTTTTGCAAGCTGTGGAGCTCCATAACAAGCTGGGTCTGTTGAGCATAAGAAAGAGTGCCGAAACCCTGCTGAAGAGCTGTCCATGCAGCCGCCGACGTTGTGCAGCCCTGAAGAACGGGAAAAATGTCTTCAGCAACAGAAGAAAGAATCCAAGAGAGGACCAGCTGATCCTTTTGCTGCCAGATATCAAACTCAGGATTGAGTTGGGGTGTGGCACCACTGACGGAAGGAAGAAAACGTGGCGGTGCAAGGTCAGTACCGTCGACAATACCGGCAACACGAAACATAGTCAATAAAGGAGTAAACTGAAGACGCCAAGACGAATAGTTGGCTCGAGATTGCAGCTTCACAGTAAAAGAATGATTGAGAGATTGCAGACTAGGTTGAAGAAGTGGAGAAGGTGCCGCCGGCCGAAGATGGGTAGACGAACTACGGCCCAAGTGGTTTTTTTTTTTTGTTTTTTTTTTTGTTTTTCTTTTTTTTGTTTTTGTTTTTTTTTTTGTTTTTTTTTTGTTTTATTATAGAGGAACCAGCAAGAACCGACAACCGAGCAGCAGGCGGCGGTAGGGAGGTAGAAAGCGACGCCGGCAGCAGCAGCTGTGGAAGACAGAGGAAGAAGTACCAACGACGCCGACGATGCCGATGACAGGTCTGAACGAAGAGCAGCAGCAGCAGACGACGATGACGGCAGAAACGACGACGACGACGACAGATGACAGAAAGCAACAACGACGAAGACCGGTCTGAACGAAGAGCAGCAGCAGCAGACGACGATGACGACGAAGACGAAGAACTGACGACGGCAGAGAGACCGGCAGTAGCAGGCGGAAGCGACGACGAACACACACCGGCGAAGAGCCTGTGTGGGGCGGCGAAGAGCAGAGGCAATAGACAACAGAGAAGGCGGCAGGAACGATGAACAACAGAACCGGCAGCAGCAAAATGCCGGCAGCAGCAACGGAGATCAACGGCGGCAACAGAACCAGCAGGAGCAGCAGAAAAAAAAACGGCGGCAGCTAACGGATTCGAACAGGGGAAAAAGAAGGGGCACGCCGGCTAAGAACCGGTGTGTGGCGGCTAAGAAAGAAGAGAAAAAAAAAAAAACCGACTTCGGCGGATGGATTCTCACGGCCAGAAAAGAAACCGGCGGGGAAGAGAAAAGAAAAGAGAAGAAAAGAAAAAAAATTGGGTAACCTAGCTCGATACCAACTTAGAATAGGGAAATTGTATTTCATTCATAATATATTGTGCACAATATACAGACTATATATAGACAATAACAAACCCTAATCTAGGACATAATAGGAAATATACTAAATATTATAATAAGTACCAAAATGTTGAAAATGAAGGTCGTCTTTTTTTCTTTTGGTTTTCACCTTTTCATTTCAATGGTTGTTATTCATCAGCTGAGTTTTCCTAATGATTCATCAGCTGCCATTTTTTCAACAACATGGAGATGATATTAAGTGTTCTGAGTTAGGGAAAATGATTTTTACACACAAAACTTACGCTTGTGTTAATTAGTAATTGTAATTCTTGCGGTGTATTCAACAATTTTATTGAATTATTAGTACAGTATATAGCTTATTACAATATGAATTAAAAATTCAGCCAATATGATGATATCGTTTTGACAGCTGCAAAAATTTCAGGACATACGAATCTCTTCAAAGAGAGCGTTTTATTGGCTCATATAAAAATGATAAGAATAAATTTACTATTCAAAATCAATTAATTGCACACTGCTAAACGTTATTAAAATCGATTATTTCTCTTTAATTGAAGAATTATATGAAGTATAGATGTGTATGATGACGACGTATTTTGATCATTTTCTTCGTCCAATTTCAATTTTGTTTTGGTACATCAAAATTCATTAACTGTACGCATACTTAATACATTGCTTAAAAGGCCCAATTAGAACATAGCACTCCTCCGCATATAAATAGCCCTTGCCCTTGCAAGAATGTAAAAGAAATTGGTAGTGAAACTTTCAGCACCGCCCCGGAAGAATACGTACATGTAGTTAAGCTTCTGAAGTTTTCGACCTCTTCAACTTAAAGTTTGGGGTTATTCAACAGTATTCAAGTTGCTATGGCTTCCTCTGGAATCATTACAATTAAGGTAATAAACTTTATACTTTTTTTTTTCTTGTTGGTTCTTAAATCTGTTCACTTTTGTTTATTCTGTGAATTTTTCTTTTCCAATAATGATAGCAATGGATACCTTTGATAATTCCGATGAAAATATGTGTGGTAACGATTGGAAATTTTGGTCTTTAAATTTCTAAATTTGAGATAAACAAATATGAAAATTTTAGGTTTTGCTCAATTACTATGTGCAATCCCCGTTATTGAACAAGTGCATAAGCGCGGTTAATTCTCATTTTTTGGGTAGTCTTTTTACAGATCTTGAAACCAAAAAGTATGTAATGGTCATTTTTGCTTTTCCCGTCATGTACATAAGCAAAATTAATTTAGTCCCCTTTTTCCCCCCAAAACCTTCAAACCAGATTATATTTGTTTTGGTCTCAATCTCAAAATCAGTGTTCATGGTTCGTTTCACTATTCTGGTTTTCGAAGACGCCTTGTTGTTGAACTAATGCTACATCAATTTTTTCTTAAGTACAAAAATGAATAGAGTGAAGAATTTGTAGCCCTCCTAATACTTATCTTTTTCTTTTTTTCTTTTCTGGTTTATAGACAAAAAGGTACAGCAGGAGGGGGAAAAAGAAGCAGAGGCACAAGAAGCACCCAAAACATGTGAACAAGTAATGCCAAGAGAACATGATTACGAAATTCCGGCACAATATCACGGTTCCGGCTACGAGTTTGCGCCACACACCCAATTTCCGTTCATTTCTCCGGGAGGATCCATCTGGGCTTATTTATGATGACTACTATGGACATTGAGGGAGGAAGGAGACATGGTTTCTGTGTCTGTGTGTGATATAGATTAGCTATAGGGCTTACATTCTTTGATCTAATGATCATTTTCTTTGAGTGATATTTCGTTTCGTTTTGCTTTATTCCTTCTCCCATTTTGTTAGTGATGTAATTCTGCTGTTATCATCCTTCAATAGCGCTCTTAGTTTCCAGAAGAATCGAATAAATCTGCATGCTTTTCTTGCCAATCTGGTTTATTTCTTTCTGACAGTTTTGTGACTTAGTCTTCTCAATTCAGATGACATTATCGGAATAAGGTTTTGTTTGTTGCAAGTTTCATTGTGGGTTAGGATTTGGGTTGTGGGACGATAAAACTTGGATTCATTGATTGTGATTTAGATTTTTAAATTTCTATTCGGGGTGCTAAGGGTGGGGGTACTTATTAAAGGTCCCAATCCCACATCGGTGTTGGGAGACTATGAGTATCAATATATATGCTTCATGGACTACTCCCTTCATTGCCAATTGGTTTTGAGGTGAAACCTCATATGCTTTGATATGCTATCAGAGCCAACCCACCGACATTCGGACTCCAAAAACCCAATAAAAGAATAGGGTTCAGACGTGAGGCGGTGCCAAGCTGAAAAAATAGGACAAGCCTAACACAAAATATACGTTAGGCTTTCGGGAGAATATTAAAGAGTCTCAATCCCACATCGGTGTTGGAAGACTCTTAGTATCAATATATATGCTTCATAGGCTACTCCCCTCATTGCTAATTGGTTTTGAGATGAAACCCCATAGACTTTGATAGTACTGTCATGGTCGTGAAATGAAGATATATAAAAGGGTTTGATTAATTAATTTTTCAAATGTTGAATCAAAGATGGGAGAAAATGAGACGATCCCCTTTTTTTGTCCCATATATCATTATATATATTAAAGGAAAGAAAGATAATCGACACGTATCGCTAATTGAGACCATCAAGCCTCACTTTCAACTTATTGTCATTTTACCCCTTAAAGTTCTATTTATGTGCTATTTAGTATTCAAGTTTATCGATTTTACATTTTTAAGGACGATTAATTGTGTCTAATCCCCAAAGTCACCTTACCTATAAATAAATCATAGACATCTAGACATAATTTGCGTATTTTTTAAATATATTTTTTTTATCCAAACATAATATTAGTTAGTGATGACAATTTTTGTTATACAACTTTTCAAAATTTTTGTTGTAATATTTTTGGCCACATCTTACAAATATACATCTCATAAATAATATCAATACTCTCATTTTGATCTAAAATTAATTAATCAAAAAATATTACGGTTTTAAGAAGTATTAGTAACTACAATATCTAATTAATTCTTTTGGAGAAAAAAAAATACTGTTATGAAATATTTGATTTGATTGAATATTCATAATTAATATGTGTTATTCTATTCAAAATCATGGAGATATGATTTTGTAATATTTAGCATTAATGATATGTGATTTATTTTCCCATAGTTTGATCTCCTACTTCTTGTATAAATAGGAAGCTCATTCATGCTTCAAAATATCTCTAAATACAAGTCTCTTATCTCTCTCTACTCTTTTATATCTCCTTTTTGTTCTTATGCTTAATTTTAGTAGTCTAGCATTAATTTTATTACAAATTCTTTTTTATCATGTACACTTAAATTTACACGTTTTGATCTCATAAATTTAATTCTACAATAATGTCTTAGTCCCAAACCATGATTCCGATTATCTTTCCATCTTGGAAGCACTTTTTAAAGATGCGCTTTCCCAATTTCAACTCAGTTTCCATGAATGATGTTGGCAGAATGACAGTGATGAAAATTAATTTTGCGTAGGAAAATTAATTGGATTTGGTTCTCCTCGGTGTGCTTGAAAGTTGGCCAGTCTAAAGGAGTGAAAAGCATGAAAATGAATGTGCTGAAAAAGAAATAAATATGAACTTGATATAAGCATTTAGGTCCTAAAAAAGGGTAGCCTCTTGAATTAATCTTGGTGATAAGAAATGTTGACGATCAAAAAAATAAGAGTGTTGCTAAATGCAGATTAATTTTATTTCATGCAACTTGTAAAATAGATTAAAATACCCTTGAACCTGCTCGAAATAAAATCAAGCAGTACAAAATAAAATCGAGTTACATTTAGCAATAATCAATTTTTTCTTTCTTTCAATGTATTCAAGATGGTAAAAATCCTTTTAATTGCAAAAAATATTTGTAAAATGATCACACACACACAAAAAAAAATTGCACTGAAGTCGCCAATCACACCAAAAAATGAAAAACAAAATTACACCAAGAGAAAAAAAAGATCACCTATTTCGTGAAAAAAAATCACTGGTCACCGATTATACCAAAACCAGAAAATTTAGCCCATAATATTTCGCAAAAAATAAATATATAAAAATAAAAAACAAAAACCCCAAAAAAAAAAAATCCCCCGAGAAAACCCATAACATCAAATCTGTCCAATAACATTTTTTTTTTAAAAAAAAATCCACCCCAGTGGACTTCACTTAAATGTGCGTAAAATCCCACTTTACAAACTCTGGTGGGAATCGAACCATGTTCTATCACCAGGAAAGACAGCAACCTAACCACTAGACTATCATTCAATTCCCAAACTGTCCAATCACATACGAATGAAAAAAACCGATAAAGTTCATTTGAAAATTACATCACTCTCTTCGCTTTCGCGTGTTTTTTGGTTTACCGCCATTGCAAACCATCAACGATCAGTGAATTTTTTACTGTATAATTAAACAATATGTGTGAAGTTGTAAAAAGAAATGATCGTATAAAATAGTTTGGGAAGGTTTAGAATTCAGGGATATTTTAGTCTATTTTACCAGTTGCACGAAGTAAAATTAAGTTGTATTTAACAACTCACATAAAGAAGAATTAGACAATCAATTGCCATCTGATCTCCTTCCAAGCAGTTTGATTGTACATTGATTCACTAGGAAATGTAAAATTAGTTCAAGCCTTTCTCAAGAGACATTATGGTAAGGAAGATGTAAAATACACCATAGGCCAGAAGACAAGATACACGAGTCTGATTAGGTGATATATAGTCCACTCCATACATTTTCTTTGATAGTGCGTGAATAGAACTAAATCATTACATTGTATGAATATAAAACCTAAAGAACATCGTTTTGATTTAATCCTCAAGCCCAAACAATCTGCCCAAGCCTTGTTCAGTTGTTATATGTTAAAAAAAGTTAAATAATCTGTCATGAAATCTGGAAATTCATGTATAAGCTGGACCTCCCATTCACGCACCAACATTTTACGAATTCCCCTAGAGCTCCTTCATTAACCCTGAAAAATTAAACTCTTCCTATAACCATTTTAATGACGAGTTATCAACTTCTGCGTTAACATTGTTAATTACTCCCGATAGATCAGTCCATATAAGTCACGGGGTAAATTGGTTGATGGGTTGCAAAACTTTTCTTCCATCCGAACGTCGTGGGAGGAAACTTCTAGATCCTTCTTCGACGAAACAAATCAGACAATCTTTGCATTCTAAAAATTAACTTAGGTTTGAGATTTGTACCTTTTTAGTGTAAATCTTTAAAATAGTTTCTTTTCACATATAAGAAAAGGAAATTCCTTAATTGCCTATTATTTCCTTTGTTGTTGCGTTAAATTGCCGATTTCCTAATCAACAAATTAGCCATCAGCCGTCTATATAAAGTATCACTTCAAACTTTTTCCAGGATCACGTGTTTCTCAGCCATAAATTGTCTCTTCTCCTCCGCAGGGTAAATCAATATCGAAGTCCAATGACGGCCAGGCAAATCATGAGTACTTTTTTTCTTGCTCTTCTTTGTCTCGGTAAAGCCCTTTTTTCCTTGGTTTTTTTTTTTATTACTTTTTGTAACGAGGCTCTGGATATGTTTATCGCAAAACACTTCAGAGTTTTTAATCTTTTTTAACATCACTTAAAACCTCTGCAACTTTGATGATTTAATAACGTTGTTCGTGAGATCTATTATGCCACGTGATTGATAGGATCTTCAACTTCAGAAGATAGAAATTGATAAACAATGTTGTTACGTACTTTTGTTGTGAAATCGCATTGCAGGCAGGCCTTCTTAGTTATTCCCTCCGTCCTCAAACTACTTTTAGATTTGAATTTTTAACTTTAGTACATATTACATATTGGGATGGAATGAGTATATTCCATGCCACCTGTTGACTGCAGAAACGGAGTTAATTAATTGATTCGTTTTTTATGATGATGCTTGGCAGGAACAATTGGTTCTACTTCAGCCGCTGTCTTTACGTTACATAACAATTGCAAGTATACCGTCTGGCCGGGAACTCTTACCGGTAACGGCGCTGGGGGGGCAGACGGATTTGCGTTAGCCCCTGGCGCAACCACCACACTCACCGCCTCAGGCGGTTGGTCCGGTCGTATCTGGGCACGTACGGGATGCAAATTCGATGCCACCGGAAAAGGTAGCTGCGCCTCCGGTGACTGCGGCGGTGCACTGAAGTGCGTCGGCGGGGGCGCACCGCCGGTGTCACTGGTGGAATTCACCCTCGGCAACACCACTGCCGATAAGGACTTCTACGACGTCAGCCTCGTCGACGGATACAATGTCGGAGTAGGAGTGCGTCCCACGGGCGGTTCCGGCGACTGCCAGTACGCCGGGTGCTTGACGGATTTGAACTCGAACTGTCCCCCGGAGCTGCAAGTGAAGGTTTCCGGATCGGTGGTCGCGTGCAAGAGCGCGTGCGAAGCGTTTCAAAAGCCGGAATACTGTTGCACCGGGGCCCACGCCACGCCGGACACCTGTCCTCCTACCAGTTACTCGAAGCTCTTCAAGAACGCTTGCCCTACGGCGTACAGCTACGCTTACGACGACGCTTCCAGCACGTGCACTTGTGCCGGATCGGATTACACTATCACGTTCTGTCCCGGTAACTCGGTGCCGCCGCCTTCAAGCAAGGGCTTCAGACCGCATGTTGTCGGAGGCGCCAGTTTTGTAATCTTTTTTTTACTGATGTTTTTAATGTTCTGATGCAGCAAGCCGTAGATTCGAAACCGAATAACCAAGGGTTTCAGCAAGCCAAATCTTGTAACATTTTTCGATTTAAGATTTCTTAAATTATAGTTTTCGTTATCACTTTTATATGATCATTAATTAAGTATTCTTTCTAATCATTAAATATCGCAATCATCAAACTCTTTTTTCTTCATTTTCTAAGTAATCTCCTGTCTTTTTTTTTTATTTTTATTTATCTCTAATCATTTTTAGTTGCGTATACCTTAAACAGGATTCGAGTATTAAACTCAGCATATAATAGCACATTATTGTCATCACTCATGCAACGTTCCTTGCAGTTGGCATTTAGTACCAGTTCTATACTCCGTTGTATCCATTAATCAATATAAAGAAGAGAAAACTATCTGCCTGCTGCTTAACCACTGTCAACTTCCTTTTGATGTTATTCAATACTCTGATCTTGATTTCATCTTGGATTTTTTTTTTCCCGAACTGCTTCGCCTGTAAATTAATATCCTAACTCTTGTTCTTGAGTTTGCATTTGCCTCCAAATAGGGTTTCGGTCGATCTGCTTCCATCTTGTGTAGCAAATGGACAACTTGTTAACACCCAAAGAACGTAAGAGCCATTATGTTTCATTTTACTATTGGCACAAAGGACATGTTGTATTCACAGCTACAATATTTGTCAATGTGATAATTATTCATATGATAATTATCTCTAGTTGTGATAAATTTAATTAAGTTTATCTTGTAATTGGTATTATCCCATGTGGTATTATCTAGTTGTAGGTTCCTCTGTATAAGTCATATGTAATAGCTATTGATAATTGTTCAATTGAAACCATTCTATTCTCTAAGTTGAAAAAAACCCTACATTTTTTTATTTTTTTTCCTTGGCCGCCACCGCCGTATTTTTCTTCTCCTTCCCGGCCCCTTTTCTTCTTGCTCCTTCTGCATCCTATTCATTCATCATCCTTCCTCACTCCATTATCACCATCATCATCCACGCACAAACAAAACAAAAAAGAAAGTTCTGATTAGTGCACCTTGCCGCCCGACTTTATTTTTGGACTTCAAAAGCCTTTGGTCTTGTTTGTTCAATATTTATTTTCCTTTTTTGTCTCATTTTACCTCTTAAAACACCTCTCAAACATAAATCTCAATACTATCCAAACAACTTTTTAATTTGCATTTTAAAAAATATTCCAAAAATTATTTTTACACAATTTTCGTCCACCACAACCAGACCACCTCCACCACCACCCGCCAACACCGCCACCCAACACTACCGTGCCGCCTCTTGCCGCCGTTGGGCCGCCGTCAGCCGGTGACCGGCCGGCCAGATTCTGGCCAAATTCCTTTTAAAATGCATTTTAAATCACATCTCATTTTCAAATCAAAATGCAAAACGAGATTTTGGCCAAACAAGCCCTTTATTTTTTTCCTTTTTTTTCCTTTGCCGCAGCCGTCAGTTTCTTCGCTCCTACAAAACAATCCTCCAGCCACAACAAAATACCCAAACCAAGGTTCCCTTGGTCAACACCAATACCGCAAACAAAAAAATACAAAAACAACAACCCACAACCCCCTTAGAAAAAAAGAGCAAAAAAAAAAAAAACCCGGCCCCTCCTTTCTCCACCTCTTCACATTCATCATCCCTCGTAACCATCTTCAGGAGCCATCCTCCATATCTTGGCCAATTTCCAGATTTTACAGTTTCAACCTTTCTACTTTTTACAATTTACAAATCAGTTCCATCAATTTCCCTTTTGTGCGCATTGGTCCTATACCTTCTGGTTTGTGCACATTAGTCTTATTCCTTGTGGGTTGTAAACATTAGACCTTATTGTTTGTGATTTGTGCAAGTAGGTTCTTTGACTCCTGCATTTGTCGATTCAGTCCTTTTCTTTTGCTAGTACCCAATGAAACACACATGATAACACCAATCCCTGTCGGATTTTCTTCGACCACATCGAAGCACATAATATATCTCTACTCTTTTTCTTTTTCGCGCCGTTTATTTTTCTATTGGACGTTTTTGCGTTCATTCAGGCATACAACATTGCCGCCTTTGCCCTACAACTCATCCTCTAGTCGGGCTGCAAGCTGCATTCTTGCGCAGCCATCAGTTATTTTCCGGTCGTGCTGTATTCTTGCGCCGCCATCAGTCTTCCTTCGGTCGTGCTGCATTCTTGCGCCACCATCAGTTATTTTCCGGTCGTGCTGCATTCTTGCACCGCCATCAGTCTTCCTTCGGTCGTGCTGCATTCTTGCGCCGCCATCAATATTTTTCAGTGCTGCATTCTTGCGCCGCCATCAATATCTTTCGGCCAGTGCTGCATTCTTGCGCCGCATCACCCTCCCTCCGATCGGGCCGTTTCTCCTTCTTGCGCCGCCGTCAGTCTCCTTCTTATTCTGTTGTCGGTTGTCACTTTACTGCTCCTGTTTGCTTGCTGCTGCATCGTGTTTTACCTCGATTCTTGGGCAAAATGAGACTTATTCCGTCATCAGTTTGTAATAATCTCTAGCAATTTATATTTATACTTTGTACACATAATCCTTTGTGCCGACTCGATTAGATGGTATGTTTGGGGTACTTTTGAGGAAGCCATTTTTGAAGAGTTTTAATTATTAGAGTCTTGAGTATCTTCGTTTCAATGTACCTCAACTTTCAAGCCTTTTTCAACATTGGTTTCGAACTATGCCTGTTTCAATTTCATCTTCCAAAGCGACCAAAGAAATGTTACTTTTGAAGTCCTTTAGTGTGTGTTTGTGTTCTTTTAGACTTGAAACTAAAACCCCCTCAGTCCCTAACAAAAGAGTCCGATTTGTTGTAAAAAAACGAGTTCATGCCTTCTCTCTCTCTCTCTCCCTCTTTTTCTTTTTTGTTTTTTGATTAAAAAAGGAAGCCATGAAACTGAAACTAGATTACAATTCAATAAGGGTGGGACACCCATATAATATCGTGGTTAAACAATTAAAATATTCATGTTGGAGGCTCCAAGCGTATACGAAGCCACCTGGATTTACCGCCGCCAGTAATGCCATATGTTTTGCAGCAAAATTGCACTTCTTATGAGCATGAATAAGTTCTACGTACAGTCCATTCTCTGGTTAAAAAGTCCCCGGATCGCTCTCAGCAAGCCTTCATGCACGCACGGAGGTCTACTACCATCAAAAATCATCATCAAATATGCTAGAGTTGTCCACTTCAATATTGTGTGCGAAAATTGCATTTGGTGCTGGTCAATGTGCTTGGAAGTTTTTTACCGAGAAGTAAAAAGGCATGAAAATGAATGAGCTGAAAAACAAATGTGGTCGATCAAGTAGGGACCGGAATCAATTGCCATATTGTATATGTATTTCGAAATTCAGGCAGAATGATAAGATAATGGAGTTGTATTGCCATATTGGAGTGTTCTTTTTACTAGTGTTGTTAAGCTCGGCTCGAATTGGCCGGTTGAATCGGTTTAACCGGGAACCGGACCTTAAGTCAAGACAAACAAAGAATAAAATTGGAAAAAAAAATAATCGGTCAAAACTGGTCAAGACCCCGGTCAAACAGGGAATCAGTATAAATCGGATCGGACCGACGTCTTTAATTATTTTGACTTGTTGACCAAAAGTTTGCACATTTCCCCTGATTACAAGTTCCAATGTCTTCTTTTCAAGGCCAAATTTTTTTGTTTTGTTCAAAATAACCCCAAAACTTTTAGTAATTATTTTTTTTCATAGTATTAGTATTTTAATCCCCAATTTTAATTTTAATTCCTAAACAGTATTATTTTGATTATTTTCTTTTAATTTCACTCCACAAACTAACTTCCGTCATTTTAAGAATCATTTATATTATAATAATTTTAATATATCACAAAAATTTAATCTCATATTCTTGATGTTCATATTGTTTATCTTGCAAATTCAATAATTTTTCCAAAAAATAATTTATTTATCTTAATTACTTTAGCAGTATGCTAATTTACGTAACAAAAATAATAATTAATTGCTACCAAATATCAATACAACTATTACAATAGGAAAATAGATATAAAATTTAATTTTTTAATCTTAAATATTTAAAAAATAAGTATTATTTATTTAGTGAAAATGACATCATCCGGATAGACCTCCTGAGTTAAATTTGGACACATCAAAACCTATTTAAAATTATGAAATATTAATTTAACTTTAACAATTGACAAATTAATATATAAAATTATATATATTCTGGTTAAAAAAATAATTATTAATTAATTAATATTTATTACGTCATTATGACATCATCCGAATCGACCTTCCGATTCGCCCCAAGTCGACCCCTGATTCGCTCAACCCCTTGGCGTTGCCAAGTCAAGCTCCGGTTCGAGCCTGACAATACTGCTTTTTACCTCCTAACCTGACATTAAAAAAAAAAAAGAACCATCCGCAAGAGATTTTATCGTAAGATAATGAAAAGTTATGAAAACCAGGGAAGATTAACTTTTTAGATGCATTGATCTTGCAGATTCATATTGGACGGCTGATGTTCAACAAAAGACTATCAAATTATTTTAAGCACTGCAAAATTCGTGCAATCATTGAAGCACTGCTAGTGGACTCAAATGAAGCAATCTAGGATGGACTTAATGAGTTTCAGAACATGATTAATAATTTTTGTTATTACAATAAAATGAATGTAATTCAATTGGTGGATTACCCAGACAAAAATGATTAATCTACAAAGGTCATATCATTTGACAATAGTAAAAATTATTAAACGACAGAGATCAAAGCATTTGAGAATATTGTGGCTATTATATAATTCAATTAGGGATGGAGGTGATAATAACTTAGTACCTTTGAAACTAGTCACACGTAAAGAAATACTCAAATCAGCAGCAACTCTTCATAAGGGCAACATGAGAATACGACACCAGAGCGCTTCAAGGTCAATAAAACAAATCAATGATGAAATCTTATTAGATATAAATTTCAAGAAAAAAAACAAGACTCAATAAGCTCATATTTTACTAAATCCTCCAAGTGATTAGTATTTTTTCGCATTTACGTTATTTATTAATTTATGATATTGTTGAGAACTAGAAATGTATATGAGATTGTTTGAAACATTATTACCTTATTATCATTTTCTCAATTTTATTCATTTATTGTATTTAGGACTGAAGAAAATTATTAATTATTTGAAGTTATTGATTTATACATTATTAATACTTTACCAACGTTCTACTTTAATGAACTTCATATGTAATTAATCAGGGCTTGAATTTAATTGGGATGATATCCCACATCAATTGATCGAGCAGCAAGTTTAGCCAACAAATAGGGACTAGGAAACTTCTAGATCCTTGTTAATCTTTGCAGATGGGAAGAAAGAAAAAAAAGAAAAGGAAAAAGTGTTATAAAATAAATATAAAGAACTGCAGAGAAAGAACAATAGAGGAAGAGAATAAGTTGAGAGAGGAAAAGAGAGAATTGATTTGTATTATTTCTGTAGAGACTGCTCTCCTTTTATAGAGAAGATGGATACAAGGATAAGAATAAATAATGATAATATCTAACTATGATAATATCTAACTAAATATAATCTCTGAACAATTGATTCCTCGTATAACTCTTCTGATTTGTGGACATCCACATTAATATTTATAACACTCCACCTTGGATGTCCATTTCTTGGGATAATGTCTCGTTAAAACCTTTACTAGAAAAAACCCAGTGGGATAAAGATCTAATAAAGAAAAAAGAGTATATTCCTGAATATGACGTTGCCTCATTAAAAACCTTGTCCGGAAAACCCATTGGGACAAAACCTTAATCAAAGGAAAAAGAGTACAGTGTGGGGTTACTCCCCCTGTTGAATACATCACTTGTGATCTTCTCATTGCATGTATGAATAATCTTGAGTGCTTCCAGAAAATAGAGATCCATAACTATCGTACACCGAATGTATCAATATATGCAATATTTCAATGTCTTGAGTAATTGATAAAATAAACCGATATTTCATATAAATTACACTATGGTACTTTAGGACCAAATCAGTTTACAGCATTATTCAAAAGTCAAAACGGATCAATACGCACATCATGATTATAATCAAGTGTGTCCAACAAGAGTTAAATATAAACATACTATGGTCAAGTAAGACCGAGATTCTATTCAAAGTCTACTTATTTTCTTGTTTCAGGCAAATAGCAACCTTTTTTAATTTAGCAACCTTTTGAACTTCTCTAATTTTGAAGTCTCAATAATGATGAACTCTTCCAGAGTTATATTAATTTTGAGGCTATTTGAACTCCATAATGAGTTTCGATAATATTTAGTCTTTTCAAACTCTTCAAGAGTTTAGTATAATCTGGGTTCTAAACACATAACGAACACACATATCATTGCCATACAAGTATGATCATCAAATACATAGAGATTTATAGACAGACAAACATAACATATTCAGATAAAACATGTATATAGACGAGTGCATAAACCAAATATTCAAAAATATGCAGCTAAATATTGTCTAAACACATGAAGACACTAGTACTTGCGCAAGTATTTCGAATTACTTTCTCGAGAATCGGAACCATGTTTCTTATTGAATCCTTCTGGGATTTTACATAGACGTCATTATCAAATATCAAGTATCATGTTCAAATATCAAATTTCAAGTGATCACTACATTCAATAGACACATTTTTATTTCTTCATTTGTTGCCAGATATAGCAAATAACGGAAGAATTTTATTCTCATCCACCATGATTAACATCCGAACTTTGGAAAACTTGTGCAACAACTAGGTTGCTCTCTATCTTTTGCACAATCATCCAACAATATTAAGCTGGTACATTATTTGCCAGGACTTTTACAGTTTCAAGCAACTTTAATTCTACTAACACATCTTCTATGTGTGTATTGCTTCTTTTAATTCATTATGGCCAAAAAATTTAATGTTTGCACTCACAACAGACTTTCATTTTTATGATACTCATTTTATTCATTTTACTAACTACTGCAGCATAAGCAAATTTTATGTCGACATTTTATTGCCGATCAATTCCATCTTTCCATAGTAATGAGATCTCATAATCATTAAGTTTTTCAAATATTCTTGTTCTTCTTCTGGAAGTTTCTTTTCACTGTATTGGAAAACCATTTAATCACTCGTATATGCCATCTCAATAGATTTAAACTTTGTAATTTATGAGAATTCTTATCATTGAAATAGACGGTTCTACCACTTATCAAATGGATATTAAATTAAACAATAGTGGTAGATGATCCTTCCGGGATATAACAGCAAAACATTAACAACCTTTTGCATGTAATATAATTACACGTTTTGGTTATACAAATATATGGTCTTAAACATTATCTCTTGAATTTCAGGTTCATGCTATCAAGGATCTAATGAGATAATGAGATCGTTCATTTAATTTATTAATCAACTGTTTTTACTTCTCCCCCTGATATTGGGTAACTAAACCGTCAAATTGGTTGTCAGCCAATCGAGTAGCAAATAGATCTTCTTTTGGAGTAACTAACTCGTCAAACAAACAATAAGCCAATCGAATAGTAAACCCAACATCAATAACTCCAAATGCTAAAGTTGCAAACAATCCATGATATATTTTTAACTCTTTTGGAGGCTCCATCTTTTTGTACATTGTAGCGGAGCAATCATAATATAAACTGCACATTGAAAATTTGAAGATGGATAGATATGATTTTTTGACCGAAAACCAACGTTTGAGACTATATCTATAAAGACCCATTTGGCCTTATGTATATAATTTATGCTTTTTGTGTTTCAAAACATCATCAATTGTATATGAGGTATTTGTTTCTCTTACTTAATGATTTTAACTATCTGAACACATTTAGCGAACGATTTATCAGGACCGCTTTATATTTATTCTGATATTTCATTCTCGATAAAGAATATGTAAATACACACTTCACTTTAACCCTATAAGAAATTCACAAAATTCAGGTTTGTAAGTTAAAAATAAGCATACATGTAGCTATCTCGTAAGCACACCAGTTAATAACCTAATTATCAAATAGTTTTACAACATGGGAGAATAAACTCACTTGCGTTATTATGTATGTTTTGTATTGTGCCAGATATTTAGCCTGAATTTTATGGTAATAGTGTGGTAATCACTTCACACAAATACAAAAGTATATACAAATTCATCCTATAGAAGAATCTTCTAGCTCTTCACAGTAGTCACAAAATTCTTTGACCCTTTATAGATTGTAATAAACTGGAATGGCAAACCAGTTTTCTCAAAAATTAAGTCAATATAATCAATAAACTTTTGGTTTGACTTGTTGGTATGAGAAATGTACTTCTCTAGTTTACTATAAAACCCAACGATTGTAATACATGTATAATATCTTAACACAAAAGAATACCAAGATTAAGACAAATTTTCTTCAGGAAACTGTATTCTTAATGTACAAGTATATGATAATAATTTTCTGATATTTGAAAATATTTTCTCGAGTACTTTTGACAATCGGACAAAATTTTATTTGCTCATGACATTATTTTATTTACGCTTCCAGAGACAAATTCACAAGTTCTCTTCTGGATATAATAAACAACTAATTATTCAACAAAGACAAAATAACCCTTCTTCATAAGAGCATTTACTCTAATGGAGTTTTATTTACTCTGCAAGAGTATTGTTTTAATCAGTTATTTTCGTTCTATAAAAGTATTCTTACTCTTCTGAAGCACACATATAAAGTACTATATAACTGATACTCTACAGGAGATTTCATCCAATTTTATTTATGAAGAAATGTACTTACATATTCCCATAGTTAGGGAGCATTCACAATATGGTATTTTGCCATAGCAAATTCGGCTATTCTGAAGCTTTTGTGCAAATTTGTGGAGAAATCCATATAGATGCTCTACAAAAGCATTTAAATAATTTCCTTCTAACAAAGAATGATGACATTGCTTAAACTCATAAATCATAAGGAATAATAAAGTATAATAATAAAGTATATAATAAAGGAATTACTAATAAAAATTTTAAATAAACTACCACTAGATGTTTTCCTTATGAACAAATAACTAATATCACATTCAGGGTGATCATCCATAAATAGTTCTGATTCTTGATTTGTTCACCTTTCAGGGAGAACATATAACTAACATCCATGATAATATCGCTAACACTTTTCTTAACATAAATAATTTTTTGATTATGATAGAGAGTAACAATATATTTTTAGCACAAAGTAGGTATATGATGATTTTTTATGCTATAACAATACCATTTTTTACTTTTTACACTTTTGCTCTCTTCAACTTTCCACTTCAGGCGGATTATTTTATTTTCATTAAAATCTATCACTTCTGGTGATTAGAAATATTTTTCGTATCATTACCAATTCTGAATTATATTTGAGACTTCAATTTGTCTGCTATTAAATTTTTGATAATTGCACCCACTTCAGGAAATGCAGTAATCCAATTTGGACAAGTCTAATAATTTTTCAACAAAGAAAAACTCAATGGTTTATTTAATAGTAATAAGAAAACAAATTGTTACATCAGGAGCAATTCCTTAATTTTTTTTGTCACTAATCTTCCACTTTGAGTGAAAAATCATATTTTATATGTGATCTTCGTATTGTTATATAAGATTTACTATTTGCAACTTGACTCGCAAAAGTAATTCTTCACTTAGTTCAAGAAGTGAGAAATTATCAAATCAAGGGGTCTCCTGATTTCCCTTAACAAAATCATATTAGTAAACTTAACAAAAATAATAAACCGCCACTTCAGGAGCAATTCGACTTTATACTTATGAATCCAAAAATCTTGTGAATGTAAACTCATCCAATCATCGAAAATGTTTAAAAAATAGTTATTACTAATTTTCAACTTCGGATGGTTCGTGATATTCCCATAATTTGTCTTTACTGACAGACTCAATCATATTATCGTTTGTGTTTATTCATATTTATCAGTTTAAGTGGTCAATTTACATGATTATGATATTTGATCATATTCAAATCCACTTGCTTCAGGAAGTGAAGAAAATCTCTTTGAATATTTTACTAACCTTTACATTTGCTAGTAGCAGTCTGTGTATATAAAATATCACTTTCCAGTTTCCACGATCACGAGTTTCTCAACTACAAAATAACCCTACTTCTTTTCGCTGCCATAAATCGTCTTTTCGCGAGCGCAAATCAATATCTAAGTTTTCATCCATGGCGGCCAGGCGAAACACGATTCCACTGTTGCTTGCTCTCCTGTATCTAGGTAAAACCATTTTTTCCTGATGCTCTATTTTACTTTTATCACTAACAAGACATCTGACTTCGTTGTTATTTGTTTTTTCCAAAACATATTACTAATCAATCACCTTCACAATTTTCTTCGTGAATCCATGACGTCGTACGAAGGATTTATTATGCCACGGGATTATTTCGGAATTTAACTACAAAAGAAAATTACTGAAATCCAATATTGTTACTTTTCCCGTAAAATTGTCTTGCGTGCCTTGTGAATTATTTTCCATGCTTAATATTATCTAGGAAAAAAATTTACGCAAATCTCGATTTTTCAAAGCGAGAAAAAAAAAATCATGAAATTCTCGATCTTTAACACCCGTTAATTGCAATAAATGAGTAGGAGCTAATTGATTGATTTTTATTATGATTCTTTTGCAGGAACAATTGGTTCAATTTCAGCGGCTGTTTTTACGTTCCAAAACCATTGTGGGTTTACAGTCTGGCCGGGTACTCTTGCCTTTGACAAAAGCCGGACCGAGGGTGGATTCGCGTTATCCCCCGGTTCGACCAACCAACTCTCACTCTCAACCGGTTGGTTCGGTCGTATTTGGCCACGTACGGGATGCAACTTGGATGCCACCGGGAAGGGTAATTGTTCCACTGGGAACTGTGATGGACCCACCTGCCTCGTTAACCCCGATACACCGGTGACCGTGGTTGAGGTCATGCTCGGCGGGAGGGCCTGGGAAAAGGACTTCTACGATGTCAGCCTCGTGTACGGACACAATGTGGCAGTCGGAATCCGTCCCACGGGCGGCGTTTCCGGTGACTGCCAATACGCCGGATGCGTGGCGGATTTGAATGGAAACTGTCCCCCGGAGTTGCAAGTGAAGGATTCGAGATCGGTGGTTGTCGGGTGTAAGAGCGCATGTGAAGCGTTTCAAAAGCCGGAATACTGTTGCACCGCCGCGTCCACGCCGGGCACCTGTCCTCCGACCAAGTACTCAAAGCTGTTTCAGGATGCGTGCCCGGCAACCAACACCGGCAGCATGTTCAATTGCGCGGGGTCAAATTTCACCGTCACATTCTGTCCGAATAAGGATGACTCGACCCCGGTTCAAGCGCCAAGCCACTCGAGCAAGGGTTTCAGACCACATTTTACCAAAGGCACCGTTTTTTCAATCTTTATTTTATTAATATTTTTAATGTTCTGATGCTGCTAGCAGCTGAATTGAAACCCAAGAATCAAAGGGATTGAGACACAGTGTATAAGAGATAAAGAGAATAAAAGGGCAAAAGGGAGTTGGGGGAGAGAAACGGATGAAAATAGCGACTTATTTGTGTCACAATATTCTTTTAAGTTTATAGGATGTCTTAAATTACAGCGTTGTGATAACTTTTGTATGATCACTAAGTATCTCTCTATAAATTAAAAGCTTGAGCTTCTAAATTTGGGTGTTCCACAATTTTCCAGTCTTTTCAAGGATTGATGTCAAACTATGCATGTTTTTAATTTATCCCCCCAAAGAACCAAGAAATGTTACTTTTGAAGACCTTTACTGTGTGCGTGGGGCGTGTGTTTTCAGACTTTAAACTAATATACTACGTACTTCTATTCACACAAAACAAAAACAAAAAAAAATCCAAATTGAGTTTCTGATTTGTTTAAATAATTTTTTGCACGAATCACAATATGCTCTATTTCTTTTTGTGAAGAAGGACCAAATGTATTTGGTAAATTATTATTATAGATACATAATTGTTTTATAACCGTAAAATGGCTACGAAAGTTCTTGTAAGCTCCTTTTTGAAATGACTTTTCCCATTTCGACACACTTAGTAAGCACCTCCATGTTGTTGCCTGAATCGGCAGATGATGAATTAATATTTTGGTGTAGGCAAATGGAATTTGGTGCTGTTCTTGTAATTTGTCCGAGTAGTATGAATTAGCCGACAAAAAAATGTGGTCAACCAAGAAGGGATCGGAATTAGTTACCATATGATCATACTTTCGAGAAGTTTTGTTGTACGTTGATTCACATGGAAAGAAGTAAAACCACTCCAAGAGTAAAACTCGTAGTTATAATTAAAAGAAATCCTCCTACAACTTAATAAATTTTTCCTTTTACTTTTTAACCTTTCACAAGCTCAAGCCGAACCGACTTTTTATCTCCCAAAACTAGATGATTGCATAATTTTCTGACTGCCTCAATCTTGTCAAAGTTGATTTTTTTTTTCAAAAAAAAAAGTAAAATAAAAAACAACACAAGGCCTTTTTTATTTGTTAAACCATTCCAATTAGGTTCGAAAATTTTAATTCGGCGTCAGAGCAAAAGAAATCACGGGGTTGGGGCTTTTGCATTCTGGCAAACAATGGCAAGCGACGATTTCTCGAAGAATGACTCGCCATTGGTACTTTTTGGTACAAAGTACCTGCTAAATCTAAAAACAATAATACTAAGAAGAAACTTATAAGCCACTTTGACCAAAAAAAAACACACATTAATAAGTATAAACCTAAACACCAAACTATTTGTGTACAAATCAAAAAAACAAACCAGAAAACAAGACTGGACAAAGCACTACACAATAATGTAAAACATGCCGAACCCGATTTCCATATGATTGATGATATTAATCTCAAGTATCTTTTTTTTGGGGGTCAAATTCATCTCACTTATTTAGTTTGAAAACAAAAATGAACAAAGCATTACAAAATAATATAAAACATGCCAACCGATTTCATATTGTTAATAATATTCTTCTCAAGTATTTTTTTGGGGGTCAAATTCATGTCAGTTATTTAATCTGAAAACAAGACTGAACAAAACATTACACAATAATATCAAACATGCCAATCAAATTTACTCTGAAAATATGAGAAGATTCACACCATTCCATTCGGACAGTTCTTCAATCTAATCAACTAAATCATGTAACAAACCTGGAATTTTTTGTGTTAATGTGGAGGCAGTGCCACACCTACCAGATGTATGCCGAATTGTACCCAAAAATCAATGTATAAAAAATTTCTGGGTTCTACTATATAATGAAACTTTTAGGTTTCTTGTTTTCTGAAGGAAGACAAATGTGCCGCCAAAAAGAAAAACAACAACTAACTTTGTGAAGTAGAGGCAATGATAAAATTAAGGAATTATCAAATATTAAGAGAGTAATACGTGTGACAGGCTTGAGCCGATAGGTTAGAGGTTAAAAAGTAAAAGGAAAAATTTGTTAAGTTGTAGGAGGGGGTCTTTTAATTAAAATTACGTAGTTTTACTCTGAACAGAGATTTTTTGGACAGGTGATACGAACCCCTAAAAATGGATTTAAATTGAGTTTTGAGATTTGTACTATTTTTTAATATAAATCTTGAAATAATTTTTGTCGCGCAGAAGGGGTTAGAAAACAGAAAATTCTATAAGTTTAATGGCCTATCACTTCTTTTATTTTCTGTTACATTGCCGATTTCCTAACCTATAAATTAGCAATTAGCAGTCTCTATAAAGTGATCACTTCCCACTTTCCACGATCACAAGTTTCTCAACTACAAAAAACCTAGTTCTTCCTTGGCCGCCATAAGTCGTCTCTTCCCTTCCTTGTGAGAGTTCAATGGCGGCCAGACGAATCATTTATACTGTTTTTCTTGCTCTTCTTTGTCTCGGTAAAGCCCTTTTTTCCTGATTACTTTTATTACTTTAATCATTATTACCGCAAGGTCTGGGTTTGTAGGAAGTATATCGCAAAGTAATCCAATCTCATTATCATTTTTTTAACATTACTAATAGATCACCCACTCAATTTTCTTAATGAATTCATGACATTGTAAGTAGGATTTATATTTGGATTTTCAACTTCAAGGGAAAAGAATTGACATCCGATATTGTTGATTACTTTTCCGGTGAATCGTCTTGCATGCCTTCTTAGAGATTTTCCATGCTTGAAAATTGAAATTATATAGGAGCAAAAATTGCGAAAACGTCTTGTTTATCTCGATTTTTCCAAGCCAGAAAAGAAAAAGATTAGTAATTATGAAATTCTTGGTGTTTAACACCCGTTAATTGCAATAAATAAAAGAGTTAAGAATTAATTGATTGATTTTTATGTTGATGCTTGCAGGAACAATCGATTCTATTTCAGCAGCTATTTTTACGTTCCAAAACAAATGTGGTTTTACGGTCTGGCCGGAGACTCTTCGGGTGCTTGACTTTAGGGTGTTTCAAACCCAAAGTTGTAGGAGAAAATACTTCTAAGGTTTTAAAAGTAGACATTTATATATTTCTCGCACTTTGAAAACGAGAAAACAAAAATTCAATTAAAAATTCGCGTTTGTGAAACACGAAATCTGTTAATGGAATTAAAAAAATTAAATTATTATTTGCACAAATTGATCCGGGAAAAAAGAAAAAAAAAAGAATTAAAAAAGGTGAACAAAAAATAGCGTTTTGAAAACGCGAATATTTTTTTTCATGTTTAAAAAACGGGAAAAACTGTATATTTAAAATAAACTTTTAAATTAATTTTATACAATTTAGCATTTTGAAAATAGACCGAATATTGTGACAATTTAGCGTTTTGAAAACGCGAAAAAATGGTTTTAGCGTTTTCAAAACGCGAAAATTTGTTTTAGCGTTTTGAAAATGCGAAAATATCCAGAAAATCTCCTCAGCCACTCATTCGGCTCCACGTGTATTTTGCTGATAAGTTTTGAATGAATTTGCGTTTTGTACGCGCGAAATTTAATATACACATACCAAAATAACGACATTTCTTCCCAAACCCACCTTATTTCCTTCTGTTGAGCTCCGAATTTGAGTTTTACTCCGGAGGACTTGGCTGAATCCGGGAAAGCTCTCATTTCTTTCAAATTGAGAAGTTGCTCCGAAGTGAAAGAAAATTGATTTGAGTCCTGAAGTCTATTTAAAACCATAAGTTTCAACATTCAGTTTTGTATTTTTTGTTATAGAAAACATGTACTTTTTTATGCCTTATTGTGAGCATAGGATGATTTATGCATTATTATTAGTCAATAAATAATTGTGATTTAGTCAATTAACGGTGGGTTTTTAATCAGACTGATAAAGTGAATTAAAAGAAATATTAGTTAATAGAATGTTAAATTAGACGAGCTTTGTAAATTATTGTATATCATTTTTTGTAAAATAAAATAAAAATATAATAATGATATTGAATTTTTGAATATTTTTAGCATAAGAAAAAATTACTGTAATTCGGGCATAAGGTTTAGATTTAATATTAATTTTTAGCATAGAAATGAAGTTTTAAATTCAGGCGTATAGTTGTTCTTTTGAAATTATTAAATCTGTAAACGGGATAAATACTGTTTCGGCAAAAGTAAAATTCGAAATGTATTCTAGTATTCTGATTTCGTAGGAATTGATTTTGCAGGTTTTAAATGTCTTTCACGGAGACAGTCTGTCTGAAAGCATACTGGAATACTACTTATACAACTGAACCTGATCATTGATCGTATGTTAGATTTCTCGGAACTTGTTGATAAGGTATGTGGTGTAATGGAAATCGATAGAGAAGGGCTATATATTGATTTTTCTTTGGTATGGACGGAGAGGCCAGGAAAAAGGTCTTGCGTGTACATTAATGATGATAATACTGTTCGGTTCATTTATCTTTGTGCTGATAAATGGCCGGAATTGTACCCTGAAAATGTTGAGAGAATAGGCCATGTTTATGCAAGTACATCTGGCCAGGATATTGGTGCCAACAGTGGTGATGGTAGAACAGTTGAAGACAATGAAGATGAAGATGGAGATGAAGATGATGAGGAAGATGAAGATGAAGATGAAGATGGCGGGGGTTGCGCACGATGTCGAAGTTTAGATCATGATACTGTGGAATGCCCATTTTCTCATCCACCTGCTGACAAGACCGCTATTGATAAACTTTGGCCACGTGTCCAACTTCTGGTGAGTCACACTATTCGCGTTTCGAAAACGCGAAACTTTGGCCAATTTAAATATATTTCGCATTTCTAAAACGCGAAATGTTCCTGCCATGCATAGAATTTGCGTTTCTCAAACGCGAATTTGTGTTTGTGCAGGAGTCCAGGACTAGGACTCCGATATAATTAACTTAAACACCAACCATTTTCAATTTATATTAGTAATATTTTTTTGAAAAAAACGTCAATCTTCGTCATTATGTATTAAAAATGTAGTACTAATGATTACTATATACATGTCGTATAAAGCACTAATTATCTTGGGACGGAGTGAGCACTAATTATCTTAGGACTTTACGATCCATATGGAATTCGTAGTGATGATTCTGTTAGTGTTTGTATTTGGGTGTTGTGTTGAACATTCATGTAATAAATTAATGAGGATGATTTTGTTTGCGTTTGTATTTGTGTTAGTGTGTTGGTTTGGATGTTTGTGTGATAAACGCTAAAGGATCATTCACTTTGTGTGAGTTGTTAGGGTTTAGGGTTTAGGGTTTGTGTTTATGTAACAAAACTAGTTATTTGTTTATTCATTTCGTGATATACAAAGTTGGCTTAATTCTCATAAACGCGTAATTAGTTGTCTAAATAAAATTAGTTGTCAAAATTATCAAATTACCCCTAATTGGTAAGAGTTCAGGACTTGGACTCCAGTATAATGGACATGATATTTATCTCTTTTCGGTCAAGCAAATCCGATTTCTTTGAAGTTATTTAAAATTCGCGTTTCTGAAACGCGAAATATTTGTGGGTTAAGGAAAATTCGCGTTTTAGAAACGCGAATTTGTGGTACTTAAAACGTTTTCGCGTTTCTGAAACGCGAAATATTGTGGGTTAAATCACAGTTTTCGCATTTCACTTATTCGGTTTCTTTCTTTCCCGGTGGCCGGCGGACTCCATAGAAACCGGCGAATTATTCGGAATTGTAGCCGGAAGCGAGTTTCGGCGTCAACTTTTTGCATTTTGTGGGCTATATATCGAGGTAGGTTGTTATTTTGCTCTTATTTAATAGTTTTTTTTAAAATTAATGCTTTTAATTCCAAATCCTAAAAATTTTGTGTTGATTTTTTTTTAAATTTTAATTCGCGATTTAATACTCCGTTAATAGATCTAGTATTATAGGTGGTGTAGTTGTGGATTTTTTTAAAAAATTCGGGATTTTGGGTTATGACGGGGATTGCCGGCGGGGGAGTCGAGGTTGTGGGTTTAGAGGGGGGTTGCCGGCGGGGGGAGTCGGGGGACTTGCAGGGGGTTAGAGGGGGGTTGCCGGGGGGGGGAGTCGGGGGACTTGCAGGGGGTTAGAGGGGGGTCGGCGGCGGGGTGGGCTTAGGGTTGTGGAGTTTTGGGTTTGGGGGGTTGGGTTGGGTTTGGGGGATTGGGTTGGGTTTAGAATGTGGGTTTGTGTGTAGAGGGTGGGTATTGGGTTGGGTACGGGGTTGGTTATTGGGTTGGGTTTAGGGGGTTGGGTTATTGGGTTGAGGTTGAGGTTAATGACATTTTGAGTCAAAAACTTGCACCTGTAGACCCGACCCAGCAACATCCACCTCCCAGACCTCCGAGGCGTTCGCGCAGTCTCGGCGTGGGCGTGGGGGCAAGAGACTATCACGCCCACTTAACCACATCGGTCCTCCCAAAGACGCTAGCCTCATATCCCCTTCACCGACGGTTCATCCCATCACTCCACTTATGTCTCCACACCATTCTTCTCAGCATTCATCCCATCAGTCACCATATTCTCCACATCATTCATCCCATCAGTCTCCACATCAGTCTCCCCATCATTCTTCGCCGACCCAACAGGCGTTTTTAAAATTTTAATATAATTTTTTAATATAATCATTATTAAATTTTTGATATAATTTTTTAAAAATTAAATATATTATAATAATTATTTCATACTTTTAATAATTTATATTTAGTATAGCTCTATTTAATTTAATGAGTATCTATTATAATATTATATTCTTATTCAAAATTTAATTTTCCTATTATTAAAATTATCAATATAATTTTCCTCTTTATGGCTCTATTCAAAACGATTATTTAATGATTATCAATTATAATTTTAAAATTTTCTTTTAATTTCATTATTCAAAATTAATAATTTTTTTAAGTAAATTTCCCTACAAATTTTTAAACTAGGCAAATTAATCAAATTTTTATGACTATTTCCTTTTTTTATTTAAATAAAATATTCTTTTATATTTTTTTCGCGATTTAAAAACGTGAATATTTATTTAATTAATTTTTTTACCATTAATTAGTTACGATTAAGTTAAATTAATTACGATATCTTATTTTTAGCGTTTCTGAAACGCGAAAATGGTTTTTTAGCGTTTTCAAAATGCGAAAATTTTTTTTTAGCGTTTTTAAAATGTGATTTTACTTATTTTTGCGTGTTTGAAGCGCGAAAGAATCAGTTTTGGCGACAATTTAAAACCTAGATCTATTTTATTCTTCAAAATTTTTTTAGGTTATATATAAGTAAATTTTCCGAGACTCTTCACCTTGAAACTAACAAGACATGGCCCGGATCCGAGTTATCAACCGGTTCGGCCGCCGAATTCTTTATCCCAGGCGGTTGGAAATGTCGTATCTGGGCACGTACAGGATGCAAATTAAATGCCGCCGGAAAGGGTGGCTGCTCCACCGGCGCCGACCCGCCAGTGACCGTGGCTTAAGTCTAGCTCGCCGATAACATCGCCGAAAAGGACTTCTACAATGTCAGCCTCGTGTACGGGTACAACATCGGAATAGGACTCCGTCCCACGGACGGCCGCTGCCAGTACGCCAGATGCGTGTCGGATTTGAACCGGAGCTGTCCACCGGAGTTGCAGGTGAAGGATTCGGGATCGGTCGTGGCGTGCAAGAGGGAGCCCGTGTGACGCGCTGAAAATGCCGGAGTACTGTTGAACCGGAGCCCACAACACGACGGAGACCTGTCCTCCGACCAAGTACTCGAAGCTGTTTAAGGATTCCTGCCCTTTCGCGTACAGCTACAATTATGAGTTACCAGCTTTTTCAGTTGTGCTAGTTCAAATTACACCATCACCTTCTGTCCGAATAAGGATGACTCGGGTCAAGGGCCAAGCCACTCGAGCAAGGGTTTCAGACCTCACTTTACCATCGAAGGCACTGTTTTCTTAGTGTTTGCTTTATTCATGTTTTTAATGTTCTGATGATGCTGCAAGCAGCAGAATTGAAACCCAAGAATCAAAGGGAGGATTGAGTCAGAGAGTAAGAGAATAAAAGTGAGGGAAAAGGGAGTTGGAAAAGATAGGGATGAAAGTAGCAGAAGTACATTTGATTCCAGCATTGTCGGACTTAGAAAGTTTAAAACAATTTATTTCTTAACAGAATTACTTTGTAATATGCTATCCCCGTTAAGGGAAAATAAAGTTCACATTGTGTTTTTCAATTTATATAATTTTAGTATAAATTTTAAAAGTCACTGTAAACTAATTTTTTTGGGACAAGAGAACTGTATGCTTTTGGTAAAATATCTTAACAAAGTTGCAGAAGTAAGGAATTTTCGTATTTTCAAAATATTCAGAGAATAAACAAGGACAGGGGTAAGTTTTCTGCTTGAAACAACACACATATTTCATTCTTTTCATTTATATTTATGATACAAAACAAAAGCATACTGCACCCAAAGTCAACTAATAAACAGTGACATATCTTGGCTTCTATTCGAAACAATTTCTACATAACAAGGATCACCATCTTTTTACTACTTGCACACTTCTTACACAAGTTAAACAAACTACTCCAAGCAACTTAAAGCAACAAAGATATCATAAACATACCAAACACAACAAGACAAATCTAAAATCATTCAACAAGGAAAAATTCTCAGAAAACTAACACTCCTTGAGAATTTTCTTTGATACTCCAAGCCTTGATCTTAACTCCTCAAACTTGCCTTGGGGAAGTGTCTTTGTTACGATGTCGGCAACCTAATTCTCTGAGTAGCAATGCCTCAGATTGATTACACCATTATTCACTGCTTCTCTAATGGCATGGAACCTCACATTAATGTGTTTGGTTCTTTCGTGTTGCACTGGGTTTTCAGCAATGTCAATTGTTGATTTGATGTTCCATCCAAATCACGGTAGGATAATCTTGATTATGCCCTAAATTTGAAAGTAGTTTCTTCAACCAAATTGCTTGGTTGGCTGCTGCTGCTGCTGCTGCTGCAGAAACATACTCAGCTTCAGCTGAGGATTGAGCCACTTCCAAATGAGAATACATAACCCGAAGTGCTTCTAAAATCATGAGCTCCGGCATAATCACTGTCAGAATATCCTTCAAGTTTCTTGCTTTTATTCTTGGAAAACCACAGGCCATAATCATAAGTTCCTTTGATGTATCTTAAAACTCTCTAAGTAGCACGATAATGGATTTGAGTAGGCGAATGCATAAATCTTGAGAGTAAGCCAACATCAAACACCAAATCGGGCCTTGTAGCACATAAGTAGAGCAGGCTACCAATAAGGCTTATATAAATAGAAGCATCTACCTTACGGCCTACTTCATCTTTGGACATCTTCTCATTCACAACCAATGGCATTGCCACTGGTTTGCATCTCTCCATGTGAAGCTCCTTCAAAACCTCCAAAGCGTACTTTTCTTGAGAGATGAAGATTTTATCTTCATTTTGGTGAATTTCTATGCCCAAAAAAATACTTCATTTCTCCTAAATTGGACATCTCAAATTCTTTTTCCATCTGCAGCAAAAAACTCCTCAAAACATTTGAATCACAACCTGCAACCAACAAATCGTCAACATATAAAGAAATGATGAGTTGAACTTCTTCTCCATGCTTCAAAATGTAGAGAGTAGCTTCACTTTGACTTCTTGTAAAGCCTTGCTGCAATAAATGGGCATCAATTCTGCTGTACCAAGCGCGAGGCGCTTGCTTCAAACTATACAGAGCCTTACAAAGTTTGCAAACTTTGTTTTCAGCTCCTAAAATCTGAAAACCTTCTGGCTGCTCAACATAAACATCTTCCTTGAGAACACCATTTAGGAAAGCCGATTTCACACCAAGATGGTGAATTTTCCATCCCATCTTTGCAGCTAAAGCAATCAACAGCCTTATAATATCATGTTTGGCTACGGGAGCAAAAGTTTCTGAATAATCAACTCCATACTCCTGAAAATAGCCTTTTACAACCAGTCTGGCCTTAAGTTTGTTCGTAGAACCATCAGGATTATATTTGGTCCTGTAAACCCACTTAACACCAATAATTTTCTGGTTTTGAGGCCTATCTACGAGCTCCCAAGTCCCATTTTTATTTATCATCTTCAACTCCTCCTCTATTGCAGCCCTCCAACCAGCTTCACTGGCAGCTTCATCATAAGATTTTGGTTCCAACAATGCTATTTCACATCTCTCATAAATTTCAGCAAGGGACCTTGTTCCTCTTGCGGGAATATGATCAAAATTTTCAGTGCCAATTTCATCTTCTATATCTTCTTCAAATTGATGTATGGATTTCCCAAGTTTATCAGCATCTTGAACCTCAATCTCTGCCTTTTCCCAGTTCCAAACAGCCGCTTCATCAAATTGAACATCTCTGCTCACCACAACCTTATTGTTTTTCAAGTTGAAGATTCTATAACCCATAGAGAAAGGGCTATATCCCAAGAACACTCCAATTTCAGATTTTGGCTCCAACTTATTCCTTTTCACATCTGGAACATGAGAGTAGAACACACTTCCAAATATTTTTAGGTGCTCCACAGTTGGTTTAACTCTAAACCATGCTTCATATGAAGTTTTATCCTTCACCTTCTTGGTTGGAAGTCTATTCAGCAAATAGACTGCCGTGTTGACAGCTTCTGCCCGAAAGCGTTTAGGCATCTTCTTCTTTAGGCATCTTCTTCTCAAACAAAAAGCATCTTGCCATCTCCATAATAGTCATGTTCTTCCTCTCACTCACGCCATTTTGTTGAGGAGAATAAGTGACGGTGAGCTGATGTTGAATTCCAGATTCATCACAGAATTGCTGAAATTTGTTTGAAGTGAATTCAGTCCCGTTGTCCAATCTTATCACCCTGATGCTGCAGTTTGATTGATTTCCACAAAAACTTTGAACTTCTGAAAAACATCAGCCACTTCGGACTTTTGCTTCAGAAAATACACCCAACACATTCTTCTATAATCATCTATGAATAAGATGAAATATACACTTCCATTCAGTGATGGTGTCTTCATTGGTCCGTACACATCCATGTGAACTAATTGTAGCTTTTCAGAAGCTCGCCATGCTGAATTTACAGGAAATGGTAACCTACATTGCTTACCTAATTGACAAGCTTGACATACAACTTCTTCACTAAAAAATAATAGAAAGGCCTTGGGCCAACCCTTTGTGGTGCATGTGCCTATGTGCCTCATAGTGAAAATGGCCAAATCTTTTTTGCCATAATTTAGAATCATCAACTACAACTTTAAGTGCATGCAAATTACTATCTTTTCACATAATTGGAAAGTTTTTGTTGACCATTTTTACTCTAATCAACTCACAACCAGCTCTATAAAAAATAATGCATGACTTATTTTCAAAATGCAAAGAGAAATCATTCTCAAGCATTTGGCCAACACTCAGCAAGCTTTGATCAATTTTAGGTACAAATAAAACATCTGAAATGTATTTCGTACCTGAGGGAGTTTCAACCACCACAACTCCTTTCCCTTCAACGTCAACTAAGTCTCTATTTCGAATCCTCACTTTTGACATGTATGACTGATCCGGCTCCTTGAATTTGCTGAGTTCATAAGTCATGTGGTTTGTACAGCCACTGTCAATAAGCCATGTATCATCCGAGCTGTTTGTTACAAGATTTGTAACCATAAATCGCTGCTCCTCTTGTTGCTGATATTCAGCAACTTTTGCCTGCTGCCCTTGATCTTGTTGCATTTGCTGGTTTTTGTTTTTACAAACCTTTTGCACATGCCCATATTGCTTGCATGATCGACACTGCACTCCAGACCTAAACCAGCAAAAATTTTCAGAATGGCTGGTTTTCTTGTAGTGAGGGCATGGTGTATATTTCCTTTTACCTTTATTTTTAGAGTTTTGGCCATCCATCTTCTCCTTTCCTTTCCTCTCACCAAGTTGCTTCTTCTCTCCTTGGAAAACTTTCTGTTTTGCAAACAAAGCTCCTTCGCTGCTACTTTCTTGCATCATTGATCTCCTTTGTTCTTGAGCTTGAAAAGCATGAACAAGCTCCTCCAAGGACATCTTGGTTAAGTCTTTTGAGTCTTCAAGAGAAGAGATTTTAGACTCAAATCTTTCGGACAAGCTCACCAGTACTTTCTCTACAATCCTCTGATCAGTCAAGTCTTCTCCAAGAAGTCTGATTTTGTTAATAACCTCCATGAGTCTATCAACATACTCTTTGATGAACTCATTATCTTTCATCCTCAGAACTTCAAATTCTCTCTTCAAATTGAGAATTTGCATCTGCCTTGTTCTATCACTTCCCCTATACATCTCCTTGAGTTTGTCCCAAGATTCTTTTGGAGTTTCACAAGCCATAATTCTTGTGAAAATTGTATCTGAAACAGCAGCATGAATGAAAGACAAAGCTCTTAGAGCTTTGGCTTCTTCTTCTTCAGGAGCTCTAATTTGGTTGAGAGTTGGAATGTTTCCCAAAGGAGGTACTTCCTTATCCATCTCAACCCACTGCCATAAACCGAGACCTCTCAAGTGAGCTTTCATCTTGACAACCCACACTTGATAGTTCTCACCATTAAAGGTTGGGGGTGAAAGATTAGAAGAATTGCTTGTAGCCATAAGAAACTGAAAAAAAATATTTGGTTTTTGTGAAGGGAGCCTGACTTATTTTCTCTCAAACTCTCACAAGTCCTTTAAGATCTTTTAAGCTCTTGATACCATGAAAAAAGTTGCAGAAATAAGGAATTTTCATATTTTCAAAATATGCAGAGAATAAACAAAGATAGAGGTAAGTTTTCTGCTTGAAACAACACACATACTTCATTCTTTTCATTCATATTTATAATACAAAATAAGTGCATACTGCACCCAAAGTCAACTAATAAACAGTGACATATCTTGGTTTCTATCCCAAACAATTTCTGCATAACAAGGATCACCATCCTTTTACAACTTGCATACTTCTTACACGAGTTAAACAAACTACTGCAAGCAACTTACAGCAATAAAGATATCATAAACATACCAAACACATCAAGACAAATCTGAAATCATTCAACAAGAAAAAATTCTCAGAAAACTAACAATATCATTACGGATATAAATTTTATATAACAGCAAAATGACTATAAAAGTTCTTGAAAGCTCCCTTTTGAAATTGCTTTTCCCAATTCTACACACTCAGTAAACACTTCCATGTGGTTGGCTGAATGTGCAGATGATGAATTAATATTTCTTAGGAAAATTTGATTTAGTGTTGCTCGGTACCTGTGCTTGTAATTAAGTTATTTTCCGAAGTAAAAAGCATGAAAAATTATGGGATGGGAGGGTTGGGTGGGGTGGTTAGGGGATTAGGATGGGGATGGTTATTACCGAGAAGTCTAGGGTTCGATTCTCATTGTAACAATCTAATTAAAAAAAAAAAAGCATGAAAATGAATTATCTGGAAATTTAGTCGATCAAGTAGGGATCGGAATAAGTTGCCTTATGATCAGCTTCCGAGCAGTTTAATTGTATCTTGATTCACATGCAAAGAAGCAAAACCATTTCAAAGACTTTTGTCTGGGGGCACTATGTTAGGTTATTTTTTCATAAAACACGCTATAACCTAAATACAAGATACATGAGGCAGATTAATAGATAGTCCACTCCATGTGTGATTAATCACGGGTTAAATGTGTGATTAATCATAGGTTGACGTCCCGCATGAATTGATAGAGATAGAGAAGCAGGTCTAACCAAACAAAGGCAACTAGAAAAAATTCTAGATCCTTGTTCTTTGTATTGTCATGAAAAATCAAGCAGCGCTTGCAGAATTGAAAAATGCAATTCGTGACTTCTAAACTATAAATTTCCTATATCTTTTATTTTTGTGTGAAATTGCTTGCTATGTCTAAAAGTATACTTTCCATATCTAAAAGCGATTTTTGAGATTTTTATTATTATTGGTATAAATTTTCAAGCTACATTTTTTTCACATAGAGGAAGTACAAAAAAAGGAAATTCCATAAGTTCAGTTTCCTATTACTTCATTTATGTTTTTATTAAGTTGCCGATTTCATAACCCATAAATTAGCGATTTGCCGTCTGTATAAAGTGACCGACCGCTTCCCAGTTTCCACGATCGCGAGTTTGTCAACTACAAAATAGCCCTACTTCTTTTGGCCGCCATTTTCTCTTCCCCTCCTCCTGAGCGTAAATCAATATCGAAGTTCAATGGCGGCCGGGATCATGATTACTTTTTGTCTTGCTCTTCTTTGTCTCGGTAAAGCCCTTTTCTCCTGTTTTTTTTTTTTTTTGTTATTACTTTTATCGTTACCACAAGGTCTGGGTTTGCGTGTGGTACGTACATCGCAAAGCAATCCAGTGTCATTATCATTCTTTTTTAATTAAACATTACTAATTAGTCACCCACTACATAATTTTCTTCATAAATTCATGACGTTGTACGTAGGACCTATTTTACCTCGGACCACGGTATTGATTTAGATCTTCAACTTCAAACTAAAAAGACTTTGAAATCATATACTCCCTCAGTCCCACAAAAATATTCCACCTTGAATTTTGAGTTTTGTACTCTTTTTAATACAAATTTAAAAACTAAATACAGACTATTTTTTTTGGGACGGAGGCATATTGTTAATTACTTTTCCAGTAAATTGCCTTGCATGCCGCCTTAGCGATTTTCCATGCTTGAAAGTATAAAGGAAAAAAATTACGCAAAAACGTCTTGGTTATCTCGTAATTATTGGTCTTTAATTATGACCCGTTTGATTGCGCTAATAGTGTTAGAGTTTATTGATTGACTTTTATGATGATGCTTGCAGGAACAATTGATTCTATTTCAGCAGCTATTTTTAGGTTCGAAAACAAATGTGGGTTTACGGTCTGGCCGGAGACTCTTTCCTTTGAGACTAACCAGACCACGGGCTTATTCGCGTTATCATCCGGTTCAGCCACCGAACTCATTTTCCCAGCCGGTTGGTATGGTCGTATCTGGGCACGTACAGGATGCAAATTTGACGCCGCCGGAAAGGGTGGGTGCTCCACCGGCGCCGACCCGCCAGTGACCGTGGCTGAAGTCGAGCTCTCCGATAACGTCGCCAACAAGGACTACTACATTGTCAGCCTCGTGTACGGGTATAACATCGGAATAGGACTCCGTCCCACTGACGGCCGCTGCCACTACGCCGGATGCGTGTCGGATTTGAACCCGAGCTGTCCCCCGGAGTTGCAAGCGAAGGATTCCGGATCTGCGGTCGCGTGCAAGAGCGCGTGTGACGCGCTGAAAAAGCCCGAGTATTGTTGCACCGGAGCCCACAACACGAGCGAGACGTGTCCTCCGACCAAGTACTCGAAGCTGTTTAAGAATGCGTGCCCTTTCGCGTACAGCTACAATTATGACAACGTTACCAGCTTTTTCAGCTGTGCTAGTTCAAATTACACCATCACGTTCTGTCCGAATAAGGATGACTCGGGTAAAGGGCCAAGCCACTCGAGCAAGGGTTTCAGACCACGTTTTACCACTGAAGGCATCGTTTTTTCAGTTTTTGCTTTATTCATGTTTTTAATGTTCTGATGATGCTGCAAGAAGCAGAATCGAAACCAAGAGTGAAAGGGATTCAGTCAGAGAGTAAGAGAATGAAAATGAGGGAAAAGGGAGTTGGGAAAGAAAGGGATGAAAAATAAAGACACATGCTTCATATACTTATTTGTGTCGCATTTTTTTTCTTCTTAAGATGTCTTAAATTACAGTTTTGTTTTCGCTTTTATTTGATCATTAACTATCTGCAGAGGATACATAATTGATAAACTAACACGTAAACCAAACCCTATCATTCCTCATACCATCGTTCCATACAAGTTCTACAGAAAATGTAGAAGTGACAAAAATTGCAGCAAATAGAAAGTTATTATCGTCATATGGCCCGGGGGCTGTATCTTAGAATTCTTTGTTACTTCGGTCTGCACTTGTTTTCTTGTTAATCCATCCTTTTATTCGCAAGGATTTGGTGTTTTTGTTTTCCTTTGCCTCTTCTTTCTTCTTTGTTTTTTCCTATCCGATCTCAAATCAAACCCGATGGAAATCAAAATGAGTAATTTCAAACCGGGAAGTGGATGAAAGAACAACCAAATCAGTGGGTACAATTTCGGTTGATGCGTTCTGATATGCAGACACAATTCCAGGCGTCACTACAAGAAAATTAGGCTTCAGTGAACAGAAACGTTTTGACCGCAGAAAACGTCGTCAATAAAGGCACCATTTATTCACGAGGAGTTTAAGTCGTCACCACCTGTCGTCAATAACATTAGTTTTGACAAAGCTATAAAAGTCGTCAATAGATAACTCATCACTGCTTGGAAACTTTGTGATGACATAAAGTCGTCAATAATTTTGCTTTTGTTTATTGACGACTTTCAGTTGTCAATATGACCCTGTATCTTAACTTCATATTGACAATGATGGTTGTCAATGAAAATTTTTCAAATTTTTTTCAAGCCATTTTACGCTTTTATCTCTAAATCATTATTCTCTATAAAAATTTGTGTCGTTCTTAAGTTGTTTGTAATTATGGTATATTTAAATTCATAGTATTATATGAGTATTTTAGTATTTTAATGTGATAAAATATAATTTGTCTCAACTACAATACAATAAAGCAGATTATTTTGTTTGAAATTGACGTAGTAACATACGTAAGATATTTTACTTTTTTTTAAGTGATTTTTTTTATTAATTTGAATTAGATATATATTGCCCGGAACATCCTAATATTAGATTGTTATTCAATAAATTAGTTAATTAAAAACAATACTCTTGATGTTCAAATAAAAAGAAAAGATTTTATTGTTGGCTAAATTAATATTTATTTTTATAGTTTACCATGGACTGCTTTAATATGTCATTGGACTTTTACTAGTAATATTTAACGTGGACTACTCTCACATCTTATTGGGCTTCTATTAGTGATTTTAAATTGTGGTTCATAATAAATGAATTTATACTTTTTGGTATTGGCCCCGAGTGCAACAATCTAACAATATTGACAAAGGTATCAAAGCTTCAAAAACTATTACTAAGGCACCTTATTATTTATAACTTAACCCCAAAGATCATAAGACTTTAAATTACGATTGTGTTTATGCGTAGGATCTTAAAATGCATTGCAAGTTAGTACTTAATTACTTTTAAGATAACATTACCTAATAATATGTAATTCTCAAACAGGATTAATAGTAGTATAGTTTGAATAATTGTGACAATACTTTAAATTACTACTTCAAAGATTTTATCAACACAAGAATCACGGTAACCGTGAGATCACTACTTGAACCATCACTAGATTACGAAGCAATTAGATCACTAACTCAATAAATTTAAAAATTGAATTTAGTCAAGACAAATAGTTATTAATTTACTAGTTCATATGTTCTAGCTATAAATGACTCTCAAATGAGTACATTGCATATTATGTTGTATTAACTACATTACTGCGTCCTAATGCCAGTAAATCTATTCAAATTCAATTACAACATTACACTCTTCATGAAAAAAAATAACCCTGTTTGTTATTTTATTTTATTCTTTTACGAAATTGACTACATGTTTTGTAAAACGAAATGAGTTATTACAATTTATAGTAGTTGTTTACTTGTCATGTTAACAATTGGAGTCAAAACTTTGATTTTGCAACATACAAGATACTAGTCTCGATTAGTGCATGATATGATTCATGGAAACAACACAACTCGTATCTTTATAGTATAATGATAATGAGATTGAAATAACCGATTTTGACTTTGAAAAAAGCCACTTGTTTAATTTAATGATTTTTAAAAACATAGCTTTTATCTAGTAATAAAGATTTTCCTTACATAAGTACGGTCAAAATGTTTCACAAAATTGATAAGTCTTTATTTTCATTAATTTGACATAATACAATATCTTAATCGTAATGGTCACAATGTTTTAAATAGCATCTTTAAACTAACAAAAAAAAGACAAAATAACATTTTTATCTAATACATCAAAATTATGATTAATTTGTACATGAATGAAACAAAAGTTAATGAAGTATACCAAAAGTGTCAAATTCATAAAGATTTCTGAAATTAAAGTTTAACACTACTAATTGATAAAGATTTCTGAAATGAAGGGTATCATTACATAATTTCAAGGGTAATATAATAGATTAAATCTTTTTAATGTGTTCAAAGTAAGAATTAAAGAAAATCATTTTATGAAACATTTGGCACTTCTTGACTAAAATTTCCCCGCCTTCGCTTCCCACACCCCCCTCCCCCCACAATTGGAGTCAAAATTTTGATTTTGCAACATACAAGATACTAGTCTCGATTAGTGCATGATCTGATTCGTGGAAACAACACAACTCATATCTTTATAGTATAATGATAATGAGATTGAAATAACCGATTTTGACTTTGAAAAAAGCCACTTGTTTAATTTAATGATTTTTAAAAACATGGCTTTTATCTAGTAATAAAGATTTTCCTTAAATAAGTACGGTCAAAATGTTTCACAAAATTGATAAGTCTTTATTTTCATTAATTTGAATACAATATCTTAATCGTAATGGTCACAATGTTTTAAATAGCATCTTTAAACTATCAAAAATAAAAGGCAAAATAACATTTTTATCTAATACATCAAAATTATGATTAATTTGTACATGAATGAAACAAAAGTTAATGAAGTATACCAAAAGTGTCAAATTGATAAAGATTTCTGAAATTAAAGTTTAACACGAGTCTGTATCCAGTATACCCGGGGGCACCGTGAACCCCTTCTATTTTTTGCACTACTAGTCCTTATTGTACGTTTTTCTCAATTTTCATATATTTTGCAAGTTTAGTCCATGTGACTTTTTTTCTCTCTCATCTCTATTGATTATCCAAATTGTTTGCAATGCTTATCCAATCATTTTTTCTTTCTTTCTTTTTTTTTTTTTTGAAGAGTGAATGTCAAAAATATGATTGGATAACAAGTAGAAACAGAATGGATAACCACCACAAAGAAGTTTGACAATCATTTTCATAAAAGAGTAAGGAAAAAAAAATACTGGATAACCACCACAAAGAAGTTGGATAATCAATATGAACGCATTGGATATCCAGTTTGAAAATATGGATAACCAACTTATTTTACATTCATATTGTTGTGTACCTTGTATCTTTTGATTCATAAAGAATTATAACACGAATTATATATGAAATTTATAGTGCTCGATGAGATCTATCCGATAAGATCCATGTTGAATATTTTTTTGAACTTTAAATGCATTTAAATTTTACGGGCAGAAATGAAGAAATGTGTTTTTCGTTTTTCTTTGAAAAATGATTATCCGTTGTGTTCATGCTGATTATCCAACCGGTTTGGACTGGTTATCCATTCTGTTTGTACTTGTTATCCAATCATATTTTTGACATTCACTCTTCAAAAAAAAAAAAGAAAGAAAGAAAAAATGATTGGATAAGCATTGCAAACAATTTGGATAATCAATAGAAAATAATTGGATAATCAGTGCAACATGTTGGATAATCAGTACAAAAAAATTTGACAATCATTTTCCTAAAAGAGCAAGGAAAAAAATACTGGATAACCACCACAAAGAAGTTGGATAATCAATATGAACACATTGGATATCCAGTTTAAAAAGATGGATAACCAACTTATTTTACATTCATATTGTTGTGTTCCTTGTATCTTTTGATTCGTAAAGAATTATAACACGAATTATATATGAAATTTATAGTGCTCAACGAGATCCATCCGATAAGATCAATGTTGAATATTTTTTTTGAATTTTAAATGCATTTAAATTTTACGGGCAGAAATGAAGAAATGTGTTTTTCGTTTTTTTTAAAAAATGGTTATCCGTTGTGTTCATGCTGATTATCCAACCACTTAGGACTGATTATCCATTCTGTTTGTACTTGTTATCCAATCATATTTTTCACATTCACTATTCAAAAAAAAAGAAAGAAAAAAATGATTAGATATGCATTGCAAACAATTTGGATAATCAATAGAAAATAATTGAATAATCAGTGCAACACGTTAGATAATCAGTACAAAAAAGTTTGACAATCATTTTCATAAAAGAGCAAGGAAAAAAAAATGGATAACCACCACAAAGAAGTTGGATAATCAATATGAACACATTGGATATCCAGTTTAAAAAGATGGATAACCAACTTATTATACATTCATATTGTTGTGTTCCTTGTATCTTTTGATTCGTAAAGAATTATAGCACGAATTATATATGAAATTTATAGTACTCGACGAGATCTATCTGATAAGATCAATGTTGAATATTTTTTTGAACTTTAAATGCATTTAAATTTTACGGGCAGAATTGAAGAAATGTGTTTTTCGTTTTTCTTTGAAAAATGGTTATCCGTTGTGTTCTTACTGATTATCCAACCGGTTTGGACTGATTATCCATTCTGTTTGTACTTGTTATCCAATCATATTTTTGACATTCACTCTTCAAAAAAAAAAAAAAGAAAGAAAAAATGATTGGATAAGCATTGCAAACAATTTGGATAATCAATAGAAAATAATTGGATGATCAGTGCAACATGTTGGATAATCAGTACAAAAAAGTTTGACAATCATTTTCATAAAAGAGCAAGGAAAAAAAATACTGGATCACCACCACAAAGAAGTTGGATAATCAATATGAACACATTGGATATCCAGTTTAAAAAGATGAATAACCAACTTATTTTACATTCATATTGTTGTGTTCCTTGTATCTTTTGATTCGAAAAGAATTATAACATGAATTATATATAAAATTTATAGTACTCGACGAGATCTATCCGATAAGATCAATGTTGAATATTTTTTTGAACTTTAAATTCATTTAAATTTTGTGGGCAGAAATGAAGAAATGTGTTTTTCATTTTTCTTTGAAAAATGGTTATCCATCTTGTAAAACTGGATATCCACCTTCATTCTGCCCATCAGAATTTTATTATTTTTAAGTTCGGAAAAAATATTCACTATGGATCTTGTTGGATAGATCTCGACGAGTACTATAAATTTCATATATAATTCGTTTACAAATTCTTTACGGGTTAAGAGATATGGTCATTTAAAGATTAGAGATTTTTTTTTGGAAGAGAGAGAAAAAATAACAGGGACTAAATTTACAAAATATAGAAAGATTGATAAAAAAATACAATAAGGACTAGAAATGCAAAAAATATGAGGGGATACACGGTGCCCCCGGATATACTGGATAAATTGTCATTTAACACTACTAATTGGTAAAGATTTCTGAAATTAAGGATATCATTACATAATTTCAAGGATAATATAATAGATTAATCTTTTTAATCTGTTCAAAGTAAGAATTAAAGAAAATCATTTTATGAAACATTTGGCACTTCTTGACTAAAATTTCCACGCCTTCGCTTCCCACACCCCCCCTCCCCGGCTTTTGCTTATACCTCTAATTTTACTTTTTGCACGTCTGAACAAATATCACTTTACCATCACTTCCTCAATCCCCTTCCTCGAAAAACCTCACTCTCATCCGGCTTCTCTACAGAGGAATCTCCACCCAAAATCAACCGTCGGTAACCACTCCAAATTGCCGGTGTACCTTTCAATGGCATTGCTTATTGGCAGCTTCGTGCAACCGAGGGCAGTCTGCCTTACACTCTTTTTCCTCGATTATATTCCATTTATACTTTCTCATATCTCTCCCTCTCCACAACCCCCCAATAATGTAATTAATTATTATTACCCCTCCAAACACTCACAATCGGTGTCCTCTCCCCAATCTGGTGCTGATATTACCTTTGGATAAGGTATTATCATTGTGGCTAAACCCTAATCTTGGGATTCCCATTAGATAGAAATGAGTTGAAGTGCAGGTCTATCCATTTGAAGCAGGAAGGTTTGATTTCACCATTTTTGGGTACCAAGTTAAGCGAATCTAACTTCAAATTCTTGCCACTCTCCCCAATAAAATCCCAAGTACTTCATTTAGTTGGTGCAACTGGTAGTCCCAAGTACTTCATTAGAAAAGCCCCAATCTCAAATTTCATGATACTTTGAATTTGATCCTTAACTTCCTCCACTGGTCCTCTAAAGTAAATGTTAGACTTGTTCACATTCACTTTGAGGCCAGTAGTATCTGCAAAATGATCCAGTGCTGCTTTGATTTGCTGAATGGTTTTCACATATGCTTCACTGAATATTAACAAGTCATCAGTAAAGCTCAATGAAGTGATTCTCAATTTCTCACATTGAGGATGCCTTTTAAACTCTCTTTTATCAGCTTCCAGTTTCAAAATTCTTGTTAAGTATTCCATCACCAGTACAAACAATAATGGTGAAACTGGATCACCTTGTCTTAAACCTATCCTTCCTGGAAAGTATCCCGTACTACTACCATTCAAGTTGAGAGAATAAGTGCAAGTTGATATGCATTGCATAATCCAGGTAGTAAACTTATCTGGAAATATATACTCCTTCATCATTTCCTCTATGAAACCCTAGTGGACTGAATCATATGCCTTTTTAAGATCCACCTTCATCATGCAACTTGGCCTTGAGTTCTTCCTTTGATATAGTCTTATGAGTTCCTGTGCTAGCAAAATGTTGTGCAGTATCTGTCTATGCTTTACAAAAGCACCTTGGTTCATGTTAACCAATTCAGACAGCACTAGATTCATTCTTTTACACAACATTTTGGATATACATTTGTACAATGTATTGCAGCATGATATCGGTCTATATTCAGTGGCATTCTCAGGACTATCATTCTTAGGAATCAAGGATATCAGAGTTGAGTTTACCTGCTTTAAGATCTTGCCATTCCTGAAGAACTCCAGTACTGCTTCACACACATCATCCCCAATTTCACTCCAAGCTGCTTTATAGAATGTACTATTGTACCCATCAGGACCAGGACTCTTGTTTTGATCAATACTGAACAGAGCTTCCTTAACATCCGCCTTTGTGAAATCTTTAATCAAGAGCAACTGTTGATCAACAGTTAGTGTTGTCCCTGACTCAAAGACTTCCTTCCTTGCTTCTGTTCTTTCCACTTGTGTTCCAAGGAGATCTTGATAGTAGTTAAGAAAATGCTCTTCCACCTTCTGTTTATCTTCCTCCACTTCATCTGTCTCTGTCACAAAGGATCTGATTCTGTGTCTGATATTCTTTTGTCTTATTGCATCATGAAAATATTTAGTATTAAAATCCCCTTAACAGATCCATTTTTCCTTTAGTTTTTGAGCCCAGAAACTCATAACCATCTTGCTAACTTGAATGTATTCTTGAGATATCTTTTTCTCCTCATTTTGTAAGTCTACATTCAAAGGATTAGTTTGTTATGCCTCCTGGATTGAAGTCAACTTGAGCTTGTATTCTTGCTCAGTCTCTTCTATCCTTGCAAACTGTTTTCTATTTAACTCCTTGAGTTTTGGCTTAAGTAATTTTTGCTTCTTAGCCATTATAAACTGATGGCTTCCTGTTACCTCATTCTTCCACACATCTCTCACAATCTCCTTGAAAGCATGATTTTGAGTCCACATATTGAAGAACTTAAAGGATCTTTTCCCTTGGCAGACTGTTGTACCCCATCTGATTAATATTGCATTATGATCTGAAATTCCAGCAGGCAGAATAGTATTGTAAGCATCCGGATAACTAAGTAACCAGTCTTCATTTACCATAACTCTATCCAGCTTGGAGATTATTCTAGAGCTTCCAAGTTGCTTATTTGACCATGTAAAACGACCACCAATGGTCTCCATTTCACACATTTCAGTGTCTTCAATCATCCTCTTAAAATCCTCTGTATCTGGACTCATATCATTTGTTCCTCCAATTTTTTCTTCAGCTTTTATTATGCAATTAAAATCTCCAAGCATAATCTAGGCTCTTATTATCTGGTTAGCCAATAGTTTTAATTCCTGCCATAAACCTCTTCTTCTGGAAGCATTATATTCAGTTCCTTGGTATCCAGGAATCATTAAACCACTGTAACATAGAAGCATTTCTTGGTATCCAGTTCCTTAACTGACAGATGAATGAATTCTTGCTTAACCTTGCAGACAATTACTTGATACTCCCCTTTCTTCCACATTATCAATATTCTTCCTTTTCCTTCATTTCCTTCATTACTTACATACTCAAAATGAGGCAATTTCCTATTCATCACTTCTGTCACATTTTCGTTATTCAGTTTTGTTTGTAATAGAGCAGCTAGTCCAACACTATTCACTGAGAGGTTAGTATCAACCTCCCTGTGTTTCAGGGGACTATTGAGTCCCCTTACATTCCATGATAGGATGTTACTCATGATTATTAGGCCCTGGATCAGGGGTACTAGAATCTGAATAACAGATGATGTTAACTGACCTCTTTTTCTCACGATTCTTTCCTTCACTGATCCTTATTCCCTTCTGATTCAATATTCGGATAGTCTCTTCATCTGAGTCTTCTGTTTTCTCCTTCTCAGTAGTACACTCTGTCTTTCCTGGACTCTTCTTTATTTGACAATCAACTGTTTTCTGACTTTTTTGGGGGCATTCAACTCTGATCTCATCTCCTTTTTTATTTTTCCTCTATATTTATTGAACATTGTTTGGGTTCTGCCTCCTTCCTATTATTCATCTCTGTTTTTTCCTGCCATTCTTTAACCACAGGAACTCTGCATTCACGAGCCTCATGGCCATATCTCTTACAATTCAAACACTTGACTGGTTTCCACTCATACTTGACTGTTTGCTGCTTCACTTCTCCTTTTTCATTTTTATACCATATCTCATCTTTCAATTTTTCTTTAATCTCTACTTCCACCAAGACTCTAGCAAAAGCTGACCTTTGTTTTTGCATTGTCATTTCATCCATTTCCACCGGCTGTTCAATCATACTTGCCAACTTACTTAATGTGGTTTCATTCCAGTATCTCAGTGGTAGCTTATGGAATTGAATCCATACTGGTACTTTCTTGATATCATTCATGTTGATGTCATCAGTTATAGACCAATCTTTAACAATAAAAGGTTTACTATCAAACTGAAAGAACCTCTGATCTAGAACTTTCTCTTTAGCTGCCATTGATGTAAATCTGACAACAAATACTCCATTTTCTAGTAATAAAACCTTGTCCATACGAAGCTTTCCCCATATTCTTCTGATGAAACCATTAACAATCGAGAATGGCGAATTAGCACCAAGAACATAACAAATCAATGATGGTTTCCAGAAATCAATTTCAGACTGAATTTCTTCGTGAGTTATCTTCCCAATTTCACAGTTCTTGACCTTCGATGGCTCTATGAATCTCAGTTTCTTGGATTGATTCTGAAATTTCTTAATGTCAAACTGTTTCCATACATTTTCAATCGGATTTCCTCAGGTCTCAAACATTCCAATACATCAAGATTCTTACTTCCCGACCCTTCCCCCACAGCTACAACACGTTTATTACACAATTTCTCAAACATTAAATGCTTCTCAGACAGGCCATTAATGGCGGTTTTAGGGTTACTGACCTGATCTTCTTGTATTAACTGCATCTTACTTCCATCCGTTGATCCCTCAGCAACTTCAATCTCCATTGCTCCTCCCTTTTTCTTCGATTTCTTAGCCATAGCAAACGTAGAATGCGTTGAAGAAATCATGAAGCTGAAAACACACACTGGGTGGTGAAATCGCCCCTAGTTCAAGAATGGAAGGCGCGTGTCATGGCGCGTTAGATGTTGGAACTATTACCAATGTGTTATATCTTCATTGAAGACTTGTAATTTAAAACTTATACTTTGTGAATCGGAAATTTATAGATTGATTTTACTAGCAATTATGTTATCGTATTACAACAGAATTTTTCTAGCATAATTAGGAAAAGTTGGCGATCGTTCCTTAAAGTTTTCGGTAGCTATAACCATTAACTAAAAGTATTAACAGTTGTCAAATTTGTTGGATATGAATATTTTTGATAATTTTGTCTATTGATATACAAATCCTATCAAAGGTAACGGATTTTATATGAAAGCTTATTTAATATACTACCAAGAACAATTGCCAAACACCTAATACATCTAAAGCCACTCAAAATTTACCAACGTCAATTGTTCCAAGAGAGAAAATACCAAATAATGCATAGAACAGCAGACATCCCACAAGAACTAACCATTAAGCATTTAAAATTATAGAATTGCTGGCAATCACAATACACGAACTGATCCAGCAGAAAATCTCCAGTCATCATCTGATTGCAATCTCCTTCCTCTGACTCTGAAGTATCGTACCATGTCTTCCTCCCTGGAGTCATGTGAAGCCTCATTACCATAGAAATTTAATTCATGCATGGTGTCTCAAATGGACCTCTCGCGGGAAGAGAATGATGCCCAAGATGAATTGCTCGGACACAGCCACCAACATAACGGTTGTCACGAGATATTCCACACACTATGTTCATTACACGGAGACATGTCTGACCATCTGATTAGAATTATGGAGCTTCACATCGATGTTTTTCAACAAGTGAAGCTAAGAAAGTATTCTTTTCACATGGAGGACCTAGAATGCTTCCATTCAAGAAGAGAGGTAATTTTGATGTAAGAAGTTGGCTCCCAATGTGGGAAATCAATCCTCCACTATTTAGTGGAAGCAATGAAGAGATGAATCACTAAGTAATCAAGTTAGTGAAGATAGATGAGTATCGAGGATGAGAATGACCAAAGGGTGGATCAAGTCTTACAATAGTGTTTCCAATGCAGACCTCCTAACCTGGCTTCTCTAGCCCTTTCAGAATTAGAGATACCAATGTAGGGTAGAGAAGCTATGTGAGGAAGTCCGCAAGAACGATCAGACATTATCGTTGTTTTCGTGATCTGTGACGGCTGAACAAGAGAAAAATCCTAGCTAAAAGCGCACTTCAGATGACATACAATAGGTTTTTGTTAGTTTGTTTTGAACAATAATAAATTTAATCACATAACCTCCTCATTAGTTTTAAAAAACGCAAGAAAAAAACCCTAAAAATATGTAAAACATCAAAACCATCTCTTTTTTTACTTTGTTTATTTATTTTATCCTATTTATTCCATTTCTCTTTTACTATTTTTTTTATAAGTATAAAGATATTCTATTTGAACTTAAATTAAATAACTATATCTTTTTAACTACATTGTACAAATTAATCTATGCCTAGATGTAGCTTAGAGTTTTATGCGAAAAACTAATGGAAAATTTTTCAAAAAGGACATGGGAAAGATCAAATTTATTTTTAAGGGCATTGGCATTTATGATATTTTTGTAAATTTCTTATATAAAAATAAATGTTTTTATGACAATATACAAGACTATTTTATGCTTATTATGGCCAAATACTTGTTTATCCTTCCATCTTTCACCGAAGAGTAATCAGCACTTTTTACTTTTGTTCTCTTCTCGACTGGGAGCAGCAGATTCTTGAACTTACTATTTTGATCCAAATTGGTTTTTGTTGTTTTCTTGTTTTAGCTTTTAGCTTATATGGTTTTAGCTCTTGAGTTTGAATAGTGAAAACAATCAAATTAGAACCCAAATTTTCATAAAAGATGGGTTTGGTAGCTGGTGGAAATTAAACAACTTCCATGGAGAATGAAAGTCATTGAATCAAGGTAATATTTTCAGGTTAATTTTCCATTTGAATTATGTTTTTTTCTTTCTTAGGGGATCTTATTGAAAATATCTCGATTTGTCTTCTTGAATATTATGAATGGGTTAAGTTAGTTTTGAATAGATTTCTTTTGTTTGGGTTCTTTCAGTATTGAGTCGTTATTGGGAATTAGAAGAGGTTCAGCCAGATATTTATTGAATGTAAAATCATTGATGGAATTAGTTCAATTCAGTGTTTCTTCTTATTCGATATTATCAATATACAAACTGGTCTATGTAAAAGTGAGTACAATTGGAGAGGGTGTTTTGATCGACTTCATAGAGGACTAGGTAACGACAGCTCTAAGTTTGAAGCTTTCCAGCTGCACTTATCTCTGCAATCGTTCCGGGCATTCCAACTAGAATGACATGCTTATTCTTCTTAAGGGCTTAAGGGCTTCTTCCTGTCTACTTCTGTTTGCACTCTTGATTAGTTGGTGCATATTCAAGGTAACACTTTCAAGCAAGCATCTTCATTAATTAGTTTCTTCTCTTGCCTTTTGCTTTTTTTTTCCCCCTACACTTCTTATTGACTTTGTTATGAACGTGAAAACAATTGACTAACGGTAACATTTGATTAAGCTAAAAAAGGTATAAAGCTTTGCTACTGGAGCTGCAGGAAGTTGATGGGCAAATTCTATGATGTCCAAAATCAGATTGTATTTGTCGCAGATTCGCAATATATATAGAAAGTTATTTATGTACATTTACATTTCATAAGCATATCATCTAAAACTTTGAATGCCTATGCAGATTTTTTGGCTTCAAACATCCATTGAAAAAACTACACATATTAAAATGAAGAGATGTTCAGGAGAGTGGTCCTTGATCTAATCAAGCACCTAAACTTTCCCTCCAACCCATTTTCCATGATTTCAATGGTAGCTTCGAAACTCTCCAATTTTCATTTAACAATTTGGATTTTCCCATTTGGACTCTGATCATTTCTACAAAGGCCGTTGACTGCGGAATCCACATTTTCCAACTCGTTTACACCTTCTTGTTGATGATCTTCACATCCTGCCTTTTCTTTCTGTACCAATCTTGGAACCAAAGCCCATTTGATTGTCTTTGGTTTGGTAGATTGACCAGACAAGAAAAGCCACACTGACTGGAAAATAGATGACTAGAATGACATGTTTATTCTTCTTAAGGGCTTCTTCCTGTCTACTTCTGTTTGCACTCCTTAACAAGCTTCTGTTTGTAACTAATAACTTTCTTCTTCTTACTTTTTGGGATAGTAGAAATGCCCTAATGTCACGGGCAAAATTGCAGAAATTCATAAAACTATGAAACAAAGCCGTCGTTTGGAATTGAGATAACATCCTTTCTAATTCGTGATAAGTTGGACTCGGATTAGGTCCTTCAGGATATTTTTCAGATTGCAGCTGTTATTAGTAGCTTCAAATGTTGTTATTAATGATCTTGTTATTTTCATATTAATGTAGAGCAATAAACGAAAGCGGAATTTTTAATGCTGCAGTAGTTGGCTTTGTAGCAAAAAAGTACGTGTAATGGAAATAATCTCTATTTCTTGAAGAACTGGTAGGTCTTGCAAAGCAAAAGATTGCAGAATCGGGAGTAAATTATAATCCGGAGATATGGAACGAGCGCGTCAACTGTTCATGATGGTTGCAGCACAACATGCCCAGAAACAACTTGTTAGTTACTTTAAAATGGTGGAAAATAATAGTTCTCTTTGTCAATACATCGAGTAGTCCACCTGAATACGATTTTGGCCAACAGTCTAGCAGTTAATGGACTCCCATCTTTCAATGTTGCTTGTGCTCCTCTGAGTGCATGCCCGGTCTCTGCTTCGGCCATTGGTGGTTACTAGGCTGATTCGCAACATCTGCCTTTCCAAACATAGTCATTTATGCAGAATGAGATGCTAATGCCAAGGCAGAATAAAGTCGCACAAAGAAAACGAACATAGTCATTTTCTGCAAGGACGGTGCCTTGGTAGATGCTTTTGCAAAATTTCATTAGTTTAGCTTAATATCTAGAGTTTTCCTTCGAGAAGCACCAAATACATTTTTATATCAATACATACATCTATTGTACAAACTCTATTACAAATACAGTACTTGCATTACATTTTTTATACTTCTCCGGATCAGAGTATATCGTGTGTTGTCGACTTGTAATCCAATATTGTGAAGAATCAAATTTAGTTCAGGTCTTACACTAATCTAACTGGAGCTCCCACTCAAGTTCGTAACTATAAGAAGTTAGAGCTATGCTCAAGAAATACCGTTCAATAAATGTAGGTTCTCTGATTACAAATCTGCATTGATATGATAAAACACCTTCAATACGCATAAATAGATCTCTCGAATAAACATCATTCTAACAAATAAATATCATTATAACATTAAAAGTATTGAGAAATTTCTAAACATTATCCCATAAAATGAAAAAATAATTTGAATTTTCCTTCATGGAAAAACTTTCTAGGCTTGCTGCAAAGGCTCCTTACATGAAACACGACTGTAACCATATCCATGATATCGAGAGCATCGTATTGGTCTCTTATTGATAAATTGTGACTCAATTCTCTTTTTATGACGTCTTCCGGGAAGCCTTTTTGAGCATGGGGTGGTAATAATCCACACAATGAGGTTCCGCTTTCATGGTTTCCTTCTTCTCCACATGCAATAGGTCAATCAGTATGCATGGGCATATCAATTGTAGGAATTCCAGGCATTAGCTCACTATAAATATTTTCTTGAACATCCTTCTAGTAATAATCAGCAACAAAACCATAAATGTTAGTATTTTGCATCTGGATGGCACGACAAGCATGAGGACATGAAATTCCAGTCATCTACCATTCCATACAAGTACATGTGTGAAGCAAAATGTTTACAACCAAAACCCCTTTACAACGTTCAGAAACTTTAAATTCAGATGGTGGTCGATGCTTCACAGTTCACACTAAATCCTTGGCCTCGAGCAATGTTTTCTGCTAAGTTTTCTTCAATCCATTTTCCAATGCCATGCATCCAAGAATGTAGATCATTTACCTTGTTTACCAATAATTGAGAATACTTCTCTACATGAGCCTGCATCATTTTTCCGATTGGATAAACCGTGCATCTCCCATCCAAGCATTAAAAATTTCAGCCATATTACTATTTAACCAATCCCACCTGTTTTGGAAATAAAGCGTTGCTCCAGTTCTAAGGATTATTATCCTTCACCCAATCATGAAGCTGTTGCTGAAAATCTGACATTTTGTTCAGTGCCATTTCATATGCATCCATGGTCCGAGCATAAACAATCTCATCAGGATTTGATGAGCTCTCTGCTTCTTGATGCTATTTAAGCGGAATGAAGTTTTTTTATCAATGAACGAGCTAAAATTCTCTTGCAAATGCCGATAACAATGTGCATGATTCTCCGACCCAAACAAAAAATCCACACTCTTAAGTATAGCTGGATTTTTATCTGAGATGATGGCAATATCTCTGTCCTTAATAACATGTTTTAAATGTCGCAAAAACCATAACCAATCCTCCTCATTTTCTGATTTAACTACATCATATGCTAGAGGATACATTCCATTATTTGCATCAATACTCGAAGCAGCCAGTGAGGTCCCTTTGTAAGGACCACTAAGATGGCATCCATCAATAAATACAATAGGTTGACCCCCAGAATGAAATCCATGGATTGAGCATCATCATATCTTAGTGGATATGTGACCCATGGATATGAAACAAAAAGTTGTTTAATGCACCATCATCATATCTTGATCATACAACAATTGTGTCAGGCATAACCTCTATTAACCGTTTATAATACCATGGAATAGCTTATAAGAATCTTCTACATCACCATTTAACATTTTCAACGCCTTTTCTTTTGCATTGCATGCCTGATGATAAGTCAATGGCATTTGATACTCATCCATTGCATCTTTGCATATCTGTCGAGGCAAATATGTGGGAGTGTTGAACAATTTATCAATCATCATACTACCCACTGACTTTGACTGATAATTGGGTTTAAAACTAACCATATCACCAATTGAATGAGTATGCACATCTTGAAATTTCTTTATTGACACATTCTTTGTACCTCCATCTGCTGATGAAGTAATCTTCCAATCACAGCCCTTAACATCACAATGAATCTTCTGAAACTTTGGTTTATTGTGTGTATAAGTGTAAAGAAACTGGTGGGTAATGGAAAATTTATATATAGCATCTCGAAATGCTTCCATATCTTTAAATGGCTGACCTACGTCTGTAATAATATTCTTCCATTTTCCACCAATGAATAGTTGAGAGCTTCCACTTACTGAAGAATCTACTGCCGCTTGATTCGAGCCACCGCCATTTGGTAAACCGGGATTCTTGTCAACAAGAAACCTGGATACAACTAATCTTTATTTACACCATAGTTAAACTAACAAATAAAGTTAAAATATAAACAAACTTGTCAACAAGAAACCTGGATACAACTATTCCTGTTTACACCATAGTTAAACGAACAAATAAAGTTAATATAATCAAAAAAATTTCAAACCACATACCTGCTGTTAGTTGCATGAGAGGGCTACTATGCTTAATTCAGATTCTGATGCAAAGATATGAGTATATTTTCATCATTGCAAGATAACAGTGTTTGTATCCCAAGATCATCTTTCAAAAGAATAAACTGTTTTGGATCATATTTCACTGTAAAATATAATGATTTCCCTTCAAAATCTATATTCAACCGATTAAAAACCAATTATTTGAAATCCTCAAAAGGCATGCCACTATGCAAACGAATTGAATCAGTAACACCTCCTTGAAAAAATATTGATACATCAGTTGTCAATAGATTATCGCCATCGCAATGACAAAAACAAAAGATTACTTTCTCCATCCTGAACAAAAAAAAAAAAAAAAAAAACACCTATGGACGTCAGTAATACTTCCTTGAACCCGAATTAAAAAGGATGAACATATATAATACTTTCTGGAACCTGAATTGAAAGATGAATATCTATAATACTTTCTTGAAACCGAATTGAAAAGATGAACGCTAGTAGTACTTATGATCTTTAGGATTGAATCCAAATTGAAATAAATAAACATCTATTGAAACCGAATTGAAAAACATGAATGCCAGTAATACATATGATCTTAAGAATTGAAACCGAATTGGATCAGTAGTACTTCTTTTTAAAACTGTGAAATCTTGTTCCAATCGACAAAATCTCATAAATTAAATCGTGAACGTCAGCAAGACTAGGGTTACACTGATACCAGGCGATGAGTCACGTACAGAGTCAAAAACTGACTGAGAGATGGTTTGGAGAATAAAAAAAAAAAAAGAGACGAGAGAGAAATAAAAGGAGAAAAGTGAAAAGTTACCGCAATAGATTGATATTAAAAAAGGATAAACAAGTCATTTTCTATTTTAAAAGATATGAAGTTATTTTAATATTCATGCTGAAACATTAAAAAATGCCAATGCCCTTAAGAATAAGTTTGATCTTTCCCATGCTTTTTTAAAAACTTTCCCAAAACTAATCTGCTACATCATAGACAATGCTATTGACCTTAACAAGAAGAGATACTCTCAACTCGACTTCATACCACAAACTAAAACATTGTTGTTGTTGTGGATTCGCAAGGTTTTCCATCTTAATTGAAGTGGCAGACATATAAAACACAAAATCTTTTTTTAAAAAAAATTTAAAATCCAATTTACCAAAAAAAAAATTGATACTTATACAAATTACATTCTTTATAATATTATCAATACCAAGATTTATTTATATAATACAATGCAAATGCAAACTGGTCTCGTAATGTTTAATAAAAACAACTATTCCCCGTAATAATAAATTAGTTTATATTACAAAATATTTTTTATCATAGTTTAGTAAATTATAATTAAACTTAAGAGACTACCGATTGTATAAATACTTTTTTTTCCTATTAAAAATATTAAAATAAAATATAAAATTATTAAGACCTTGAAAAGATTCTCCAAACGTAATTATTTTCTTCCTCAATATTTAATGCTTATTCTCTATCACTTAAACTTGTCATCCTACTACTACAGTAGAATGTCGGTAAATTAATAATCTATAAATTAATAACTTCTAACAATTAATAATTTTCTCTGGTCCCAAGTTGAGACCCGTATAAAAAGTGAAAAAAATTGATAAAATAATAAGATAATAATGTTTCAGAAAATATCTATATATCTATAGATCCCAACAATATCACAAATTAATAAATACCCTAGAAGTAAAAAAATAATAATAACTATAAATATTTAGTAAAATATGAACTATTGATATTTATTTTTTAGTCCTGGAGATGGTATGAACTATTTATGGACTTTTGGTGTTCAAAAGAATTTTAATACTTCATTGATTCAGATGTGAAGGAAATTGCAAATTAAAAAAAATTAGTGACGGTTCTTTTTTCTCATAGAGATTCTTTAAATTAATAATTTATTAATTTACCAATTATTTAATAATTCTCCATATTAATAAATTTTTGTGGTCCCAACACTATTAATTTATAGAAGTTCTACTGTACTTCCGTTTATCTACTTCCAAAAAAAATATACACAATAAATAATTCTTCTTGCTCAAATGATGTATAACTTTAAATTTGATGTGTAATTAAGAAATAAATATTATATTATTGCATTACTTTTAATTATTTTGAAAAAAAAAACTAGGTACTATCTTATACAAGGATGTGAATCAAGAGAGGAAATCTTTTTTTTTTTAAAAAAAAAATGATTTTATGTCATAGAGAGCTTGTAGGGATAAATAGCACTATTAATTATTTGTTTAGTAAGAGTGACTTCCACAACACAAATTTTTTAAATCTCCTCACAAACTCAAATAAAAAACTAAAACAAAACGTTGTCTAAATACCACCTAAGCTTTCTGAAGCTGCCACGTGTCTTTCCAGGTAGTTGCTTTAAATAGGTGAAAAGGATATCTCTCAAATCACGAGATGTTAAACCTGCGCAATGGCAAGTATATACATTTTTATGAAACCTTTTGTGCCAGCTTTACATGTACCACAACTCTATATATTATCTCGTGTTGGGTCTACATAGAACAAAATATTATTGTTTATATGTTTATGTGGTTGGCTTTGGCTCTTATTTATGGTTAAGAAAAAGTCTTCATAATTTTTTTTTTTAAATAATCACACAAATATGAAAGAAACAAAATTCTGGTATTAAATTTTTGATGGACGAATGTATAAGAATATTTTCTTATTCAATCGTCTGTGATCCATCTATATATAGGAAAAAGATATGCACATATTAACTTGTAGAATAGCTATTGTTTGAAAACAAAGAAATGATTTATTAAAGATCATATGTTATTTTTATAGTTATGAAAAATAGTAAAAGAAAGAGAATAAAATAAGAAAAAAATAAACAAATAATGAAAAGATACCGTTTTCTTGTTTTTATGTATTTTTACAGTTATTTTACAATTTTTGAAAATTATTGGGTGTTTTGGTGATTAAATTTATTGTATTTATTAAAATACTAACAGATATTCGTTAAGTTTCAAAATTTTCGTCAATTGGATTATTTGATAAAATTTTCATATAATGCGGACGAATTTGACTAAGGGCATTACTTTTGAGTACCAATTACAGTTACCCGAACGTTTTGGGTAGGATCGGCAAATTTTCCCACATAAGTTCTTGTAATTCCCAATTTACCTATTTCCCCGCCCCTTTTAACCAGATATTCTCTCCAGTCTCCGCGCCATCATCTGCTCTGAGACTTAAACCCCGCCACACTAAACCACGGCGGCGGCGGTGGCGTTTGCAGCCTTCGGCTTAAGATCTGAGAGGAGGCAGCCTCGGGCAGTCAATTTCTTAAAATTGGTGAGTTGACTCTTCTTTACAGATTGCAAAGGTTTGCAAAGGTCGTAGTGTAATTTTGGAGTTTCCTTCTTTATAGATTGTCGGGGAGTTTGATTGACCTTGTTAGTTCATGTGTTTTTTTCGGTCTGAAATTGTACACATTCTATTTTGAAGTGTTTGTGTGTATTATAGAATTGATTGGCTTGTTAGCTTGTAGTTGATTGCCATACAAAAAAGTGTTGGAAACTATAACTTCTTTTCAAAGTATATTATTTGGTAGTGGATGTATAGGGCTATTTCTACCTGTTCTTAGATAGCCGTTGGTTGGTATATTACCTGTTGATTACTCGTAATTTTAGTCATATTTGATTTTACTCTTGATTTTGGTTGATCTGGAAGTTAAACTTCCTTTCCTTTACTACTTTCTTGGCTTCTGTATGAATTGAAATGCATTCCCCAAATCTTTCTGTGTCCTTATATGCTACATCTAGTATATTTCTGAAGTCTTAACAACCTCCTTTTCTTGCTGTTAACTAGAATGAGAATAACTAAATGTATGCGGTAGTGATATCGTGTGTTAAAGTGATCCCTTTAAATAATTCCTCCAAACTTTTATGGTATTCCCTCTGTGCCAAAAACATGGTTTGACTATATTTTTGGGATAGCGGGAGTCCTGCGCTCCCCTTCCTTTTGATCCTTATGGTGGCTCTCATTTTATCGGTGATGGTTATGCAATTTTTTGATATCTCAGCGTTATCCAAAGAACCCAGTGGATGAAGTCTAAGCACAATTTTTTAATCTGTGATTATACAGTTTCATATAACGAGTTCTTATTAATTAGCTACTTATCCATTATAATTATTTTCTTGTGGTGATAGTAATGTATATATTTGTTTTGTTTTCTGACAGGATATACATTCTTTTTCTATTTCTAAAGGTTGAGATGGCTAGCTTAATTTCGCAAAATACTGGTCTGAAGGATCGGTCACTTAAGGTTAAGCCTCCAGTTAATGATATTTCAAACCAGAGTCATGATGGGAAAGGGAGAAAGAGGAAGAAAGAGTCAAAGGAAGGTAATGATGAGTTAGAGATTGCGCAACAGAGGGAATGAAGAAGCTAGAAAATTCTTTGTTTGGTTCATTGTACTCTCCTGTTGAATTTTCAAAGCATGAAGATGATGAAGTTGGAGTTCAGGTGGATGAAACTCCTGCTCTGTTTATCGTGGACAGGTCTCCAAGTAGTGGTTTGTCTGTCTATGAAGAAGACCACGACTTGGCTGACGAGAGTAGTGATAAGGAAACTGTGCAAAGAAAACCTGTATGGGTAGATGAAGAAGAGCAGAATATCTCTGTGAACATAGCTAAAGTGAACAGATTGAGAAAGCTCCGGAAAGCAGAAGAAGAGTTTGTAATTTCTGGTTCTGCTTATGAATCCAGACTGAGGGCGCAGCATGCGAAGTTAAATCCTGGTACTGATTGGGCAAACCTTGATTCTCGAGAAATGAACTCTGGCTCTGACAGTGAAGATTCAGATGTCGAAGATAGCAACGCCACAGCTGCAGTTGTGGGCGACATTCTTCGAACTGATGAGGATCTAGTTGTGAAGGATGGTTCAAAATTGCTACCTGGAATTCTTGAGTATTCAAGACTGGTTGATGCCAACTTGGAAGAACCTTCTAGTGGTCCAATAAACTCAGTTCAGTTCCACAGGAATGCCCAGCTACTCCTTGCTGCTGGATTGGATAGAAGACTGAGATTTTTCCAAATCGATGGGAAAAGGAATACTAAGATTGAGAGTATCTTCATCGAAGATTGCCCAATTCGAAAGGCATGTTTCTTACCTGATGGGTCTTCTGTTATTGCTGCAGGGCGAAGAAAGTTCTTCTATAGCATTGATTTAGTGAAAGCAAAGGTTGATAAAATAGGTCCTCTAACTGGTAGAGAGGAGAAGAGCTTGGAAGCGTTTGAGGTTTCTCCTGATTCTAAAATGATAGCTTTTCTCGGTAATGAAGGTTACATTTTGTTAGTTTCGTCCGAAACAAAAGAATTAATCGGGACACTCAAAATGAATGGAACAGTTCGATCGATAGCCTTTACCAGTGATGGTAATCAACTGTTGGGTTCTGGAGGAGATGGCGTGATTTACCACTGGGATTTAAGAACAAGAACTTGCTTTCACAAAGGTGTTGATGAAGGCTGCATTACTGGAACCTCTCTTTGCACATCGCCAAATGGAAATCTTTTCGCAGCTGGTTCAGACAGTGGAATTGTTAACGTGTACAAAAGTGATGACTTTTTAGGGGGGAAGAGAAAACCAGCCAAGGTTATTGAGAACTTGACCACTAAGGTTGATTTTGTGAAATTCAATAATGATGCAAAGATTTTGGCAATCTGTTCGAGCATGAAAAAGAACAGTCTAAAATTGATCCATGTTCCGTCATTTACTGTTTTCTCAAACTGGCCTCCTTCAAATAAAAGCTTGCACTATCCCAGATGCCTAGACTTCAGCCCTCACGGAGGTTTGATGGCAATGGGAAATGCTGGAGGAAAAGTACTGTTGTACAAGTTGCATCACTGTCATCAGTCGTAGTAAAGTCAACGAATGGCTTTAGCCTTTCCCTTTGTTCTTCACAATTATCTGGGGAGCATATGCTTAGGCATCTGAAAATACAATCAGTTGCATGGGTGCAAATGGGATCAGCTCGTACAACCTCAAGATGAAAGTAGATTTTGCATTGTTGTGAACATGATGATGCCCTGGGATATTTTCTGCTAATATTGTTTTGGTCGAGGGGCAATTGAGAAAGTGATGCATCTGTCGTTGAAGATATTGTTGCTTCCTAAGTTCATGTTCTGAAACCATATTGGTTTCATTGGTTGCATCTGAAAGACATTTATATCTTCAAGTCCAATCTTGGTTGTGCTGCTGTTAGAACCGCAAGGGATGAAGCTGAGGTTCGTTTTGGAACGTGATTGATTTAAACCTGAAGATTACAGTCCATGTTGCTGTCGCATTTTGTTTGTTGTTTTGTACACTGAAACCTTGTTATCTGGTTCAACTTTGCTGCTATGCAGTTCTTTGCTCTTTTCTTTGTATCTTTATTTTACCATAGAAAACTAACACTCCAGTAGATTACGACATTGTCTGGTTCAGGATTACATAGTACAAAACTGTAATTCACTCCCTGTAATCTATGCCTAGAAAGTTTGATGAAGTTATGCACTGATCTCCTTATATAGTTAAGTTCTTGTATGACTGCTGGAATTTTAACCGGTCCATTTGATCTGGTTCGTGCAGTGCCAAGTTTTATACTGTTGCTAAGATAGTTTTTGTACTGTACTGTGCATTTGATCCGAGTATCCGACACAACCTCGTCAGTTGTATGAATTCATTCTTCTAGATTTGAGTTAAAACGGATTTTTTTATTTTTTTATTTTTCAAACAACATGGTATCAAATCTACTTTGGCCATTGGTTGCGCCGCCTGTATCACTTTTGGTTAGCTGCACCATGGTATCAAACCACGTTGCAGTCATTGAGCTTTTTCTCGTAGAGATTTAGTTTAGTTTTACTTTATATTCATGTTGTTACCCTTCAGTATTAGTACTCTTTATTTACAGATGAATTAAACTAATAGTCTGAATGCTTTCTATATATTGACAATTTTTCTTTTATTCAATCAAATTAATTTTCGATGACTTGCATGGATCATTTCAGCAATGTGATCCTGGGATCCTCCCTTTCAAAGATTCTGTTTTCTGGACTTCTGTTAGGAGTAATGTAATACTCCATTTCCAGTAGTGTTGTATTATTATGTACAAAGGGAACTCAAAAAAAAAAAAAAAAAAAAACCCTGTGGTGCAGGATTCGGTGGAACACAAACGTTGGATGTTCTAATAGTGTTGAGTTGTGGCAACATTACACATGAGAAAAGAGCAGCAGACGGAACCCGTACATAATAATAACAAGATCAAATTACGGCATTTGCAGATTGTATATATAACAAGATCAAAATTGTGCACATATTCCCTCCGATCCTTATTGTAAGTTATTAGTTATTTATTTTAGATTTAATTATCGTAATTTTCTAATTTAATAAAACTTTAAAAATATATTTTTAATATTTATTGTGTTTTTCTAATTATTATAAACATTTTTATAGTTTCCTATTCAATTGAGAAAACACGATAATCATTTTTTAACGGAAAACATTTTTGGACCTTTTAAATATTTTAAAGTAATTTTCTGGTTTTTACTTCGGCTATACTGTCTTATTCTACTGTATTTTTAAAACTTTAAATCTTACTCCAACATTTGTAGTTCAAATCGATACAATTAATTTAGGATTTTGTAAAAATGGGCATCGATTCTTGTACTGTGGGTTTTTTTTTAAAAAAAAAATTAGACGTGAGGATTTTATCACCATCAACAATATAAGGTTGATAAATTGGCATGCTTCACTTTTTTAAAAAAAAAGAAAAGGATGAAAGATAAAAGATAAACTATTTTTTCATTTTTGGATTTTAATCAGACCTCACTTGAGGATTTTATCGCCACCTATATTTATTTTACAAACACATTATTTTTTCAGAACTGAAAGAATATTTACAAGCAAGAAAAACAAAAGGGATTTACCAAGCGGAAGCTTCCACCTCATAACCCATGAGTATGACACAAACAATGTTGAATTCACACCCAATAAAAACAGCTCAGACGAATCCCTTATGATCAGCGCGGTCATGAAGGCAATTTATGGTAAGAGCTTTTTTTTTTTCAAAAAAAAAAAGAAGAAATAATTACGTATAGTACCATTCAAAGTCTGTAGTTATATATAGAATGATACAATTTATTAAAAGCAAAGATTTGATATGCCCTTTAACGTACAGCTGTTAAGTAATCATCACTAATTAACGTCCGTTCGTATATTATTGGAATGAAAAGTTCATCAATTACCTATATCTTTTTTTTATTGAACGATACTTGTATGACGCGTACTTTAATTATTTTCTTGCGTAAAAATTAATTAGCTAAAACTTCGTCCATTCCCTAACATATGAAATTTTTGGTGTATAAGTAGCGAAGGATGAAATGTAGAGAGAATATACCGCCCCACCAAGAATACATATATAGAGTTAAGCTTTTGAAACTCTCTAATTCTTCATCTTGAATTTTAGGGTTAGCCAACCCTAGTCGAGTCGACATGGCTTCATGTGGAAACATTGCAATTGAGGTAAATTGTTTAATTTCTACCCTCTTCTTCTTCTTTTTTGTTTTTTTCGGTTCTATGGATTTTTCTTTTTAACTATTAGTAATAATAGTTGCCCAATTCGATTGAAGATTGTTGTCTTGTAAGAATTATTGATATGAAAATTTTAGGTTTTGATGACTACTTATAAAATTGTGAATTCATCAGGATCTAGAAGTTCACTTTATCCTTCTTTTTTTTTGGTTGTCGTTTTCTAAATCTCGAAGACGGATAATTTTTATTTTTTTGGGGTTGGGGGCTTGCATCAATCTCAATTATCAAAAAGCTCAAAATCACTGTGTTATGGTTCGATTTAAGATTCTGGGACCCTCGTTTTTAATATATAATCATGATTTAGGTTTTTTATCAGTTCTTTCTTTCCTTATTTGATCTTATATATAGGAGAAAAAGATGCAGACAGAGGAAAAAGAAGCGGAGGCAGCCAACGCAAGTGAACAAATAATGCCAAGAGAACATGATTACAAAATCCCGGCACAGTACCACGGTTCCGGCTACGAGTATGCGCCGCACACCCAATTTCCGTTCATTCCTCCGGGAGGATCCATCTGGGCATATATATGATGAATTCGTAGGAGGATCAGCAAATGGTTCCGTGATTAGCTAACTTTTCCATTCTTTGATTTAATGAGTAATAATTTCTTTGTATTAGAGATTTCACTTTGTTACTTTATTCTTTCTTCCATCTTCCTTCACAAGTTGATGTTGTAGTTTAATGTTCGGATGAATCTAATAATGTGAAAGGTTTTTACAATTTATGATTCTTCTCTTTTTGACACAATAATTTCATCTTAAATCAAATAACTGTAATTTAATCCTCCTTTTCAATTATGTGGGCATCCATTGGTAGGATTTCAAGGCCTAAAGATAAAACTGTACTTGCGATATTGAAGTATCTACTCAAGCCTTTTTCTGAACTTTATGTTTTATCCCATATGTTTTGCTCATCAGATTACTTGTCATAGTTAGTTTTGTCACTGTACAAATGTAGCGTATGTCATTAATCACTCTATTAAAATACTCTCCATTTTAGTTTTCTATTTTAGTATAATATGTATTATATGAAAATCTAAATTGGGCAATTATTTCAAGATGGGAAAATTTTTATGATTTCAATGGTTTTATGTTGCAAGAATAGTTGGTCTGTTGAATCAAAATATTGAATCCCTGGCTTTTTGAATTAATACAATTTGATTTTTCTGAAAAGGTACTATCAATAAAGAAATGGTAAAGGACTATCGTTAAAATTAATAAAATGTTGAGGACCAGCATATTAATCCCGTAAACAAAATACTCCTTTTGTCCCAAAATTATTGTTCAGTTTGAAATTTCACTTTTAGTATAATTTGAACTAGAAATGAAAATCCAAACTGGATAATAATTATAAGACGGAGGGAATAGTTAGGTACATGATTATAGTGTGCTGAAACTTTATTTTTTTTCGTTTTTGTATACATGCAAAAGCTTGAAATTAATTCTAAGGGGTTCAAGCTTATGTGGTGAAGAAAAGTACTATTTCTACGAATCCGAAGAATCAGCCTTAAACGCGGGGCCTTGTCAACATATAACATAATTAAGAGTGAGTTTGGACAAAGTTTTGGTGGTATACCTTGGAGTAAGTTATGAAGAAAAGAAAAAATAAAATGATGACATTTGATTATTTTAATTAATACTAATTAATTATATGTGATAATTATTCTAATTAATGGCAATGAAGGCGGGTTCATGGGCCAACCTCTTCATATTTTCTTAATCATAAAATCTAATGGTTTTAATGATAATTTTAATATTTTAATGATTTAAGTTTAATGGAAACTGAAAAAAAATAGGTATGTTTTATTTGTCAATTTATTGATAGATTTTTTCTTTAAATACAAAAGGGGCAATACATGCATTATTGGTTGCTCTCTATTTTCTTTCTCCCCCAAATCGATTCACCTCAACACCGAGTCCTCTTACTTCTCCCACCATGAAAGTGAATATCTGGTTAGTTAATATTCACCTTTGTTCTTTCTTCCTTTTATTTTAATTGTCTTTAGCATGAAGAAATTAATCTTATTGTTTTCTTTATTCTTACTCCTAAGGTCAACATGATCTCTTCTAATGGTGTTTTAATTATATAATGAATTTTGTAAGCAGAGAAACCTATTTTAATGGGTAATTTTGTGTTTAGAGTAAATTAAATTGTAAATATGAATTATATATAATACCTAATGAAAATAACTTAGACTTTGAAAACATGTGATGTCATTATTTAGGTGATGTAAATTTATTTTTGATAATGTGTAATACTATGCCTGTTTATGAATTGATGGTTGAATTTCCTGATCAAGTGCGTAAAAGATCAGTATCTTTTAAAAATTTGTTTATACAATTAAATGTGGAGTATGATTTACAAATATGAAGGGTTTTCATTTGAATTATTTTTACATTTTGTTTATTGTATGTACACTCATTAAATTATGTTATACATCGGATACGCGCGAAGCACGTAGTATCTGACTAGTTATTAGTTACAAGTATGATGGCAAATTGATGTTACTAGCTAGCCAATGCAAGATTAAATTTAGTTTAATTATTGACTAAAAAAAATAATTCATCCTTTCAAATAAGCGTCGTTCTAGAGAAAATATGTAGTTTTAAAATAAGTATCGTATTAGAAAACACATCGTATTTTAACTAAAGTCAAATCTCCATCCACTATTGAAATTATGTTATTTTAGGGTTTACAAAATTTTTTAAAAGTAATTATGTTATTTTTACAGAATCGGGGCAAATTTGTCCATATTAGCCTACCCAAGACAGAGGGTGGATTGAATGTGAGGAAGCCTGGCAAGTGGAGTAAAGCTCTGATGAGTAAACAGATATGGGATATAGCTCAAAAGAAAGAGAGCTTAAGGGTTAAATAGGCGCACATGTACTAAGCTGTGGCAGTATTCACCTCCCTTGGATTGTAGTTGGTACTGGAATAAATTAATAAAGTTGAAAGGAAAAGTGAAGACGAAGGCAACATAAAGTTTGATCTCTGAGAAGGATCAAAATTATACCGTCAGGAAATACTATAACTTGATGAGAGGGAACGTACCATATGAAGATGAGGGAAGCTAAAATCATATGGAATTCATACTGTATAACAAAGCGGGGTTTTAACTGTAGCTTCTAACCAAAGATAGATAGCAGAAGATGATGATGCTCAAAGATGGATCTCAATGTGAGTTCTGCAGAGGTACTAATGAAACAGTAGATCACTTATACTTTGAATGTGATACGCTCAGGGATAATAAAGGGTATTCTGCACTGGTTAGGACTCAAAATAAAGTTGAGTTGCTTAAGGAAGAGTGTTACTAAATTAATGAAGACTTGGAGATACAAAAAGGTGAAGCAAAAAGTGTTGCATGCTAGTCTCGTGGCAATAGTATCCAATATTTGGAGGGAATGAAATGAAAAGAAATTTGGGTCTAGGAAAATGACAATACAGAAAAGAGTTGAGCAAGTCCAGCAAGAAATAAAGTGGAATATTCAGTATCATTGTAAAAAAAGGTAATAGTGACGAAATACGATTTTTGGTTGGATTGGACATCAACCCACAATTTTGAAATACAGAATGTAATAGTAGTAGGAAACAAAATATAAAGATTGTACAGTTTTGGAAGCAATATAATTTACATTTTACCAAAAAAAAAAAGGAAAAACTTTGCCGAACTCAAAGAATATAACAAAGTAACTAATTGGAAGGTTTGCATCCTTAAAAAAGATATAAATGCCTACTATAATTCAAATGTCTAAAACATTTTTTGTTCTCGTTTTCCAAAGTGAAACATACAAATTACCCTTAAGCAGTAATTTAATTCATCCGCGGTGCATTGTAACAATTTCCTTTCTTCTTTTTTTCCTCTCAAGTGTGTAAAGGATTAAGAAGTTGTTTTGACTTTTGGACTGTATTCCGCATCGAAATCATTAGTCTTCCTAGAATATCTTTTAATATGAATTGATCAACAATCACAAATGTTTTTGGTGTACGTAAAATATATTCCTTAATTAAGTGATATAAATCATAACTACAGTACTAGCGATATCGAATTGATATCCCATCCTATCAAATCAAAACTACAGTACTAGCGATATCGAATTGATATCCCATCCTATCAAATCAATTTGACAGCTGCAAAAATACAGCACAAAAAAAATCTAATAAATGAGTGTGTATTATAACTCAAGATATTTTAAATTTCATTGTTCAAACTTCAGATTTCAGATATTTTATTCAGTTTTTAGATTATCAAACAACACAAATTTCATCAATTCAGTATTTATAGTTCAGTCTTCGTATTTCAGATTTCAAATCCAAATTTAGTTTTATCAAACGGGTCTACTCGACCAGCAGTAATCCAATCATCATTCTTCGATTCAATGAAGATGACCACATCAATGGCGAGACACAAAAATTTTTTTGTTATGGGCAGAGTCTGTACGAAATCAATTCAAATAGACCAACAACTCATTCTCAATTTTTTTTATGACTTCTTGTCTGTAACGGAGGGTTAGTTGTTTAACAAAGTGAAAAACAGACTCTCTCCTACCAGGAATCAAAGAGACAATCGAAAAATCAGTACATAGAAAATCTTGATGCTGATTCTTGAATATCCACTAATCATTCCCATTCAACTTAACTACAAGAATAATCAGATCATGTATGGTGTTTATCAGAGAGTTGTTTTTCCCAATAAAAGCTTGAAAATCAAACAAACAGACGCCTACATCACCTCTACAAATCACTGCATCCTGGGTAACCTCATCACATCTCTTATATAGACAAAGGTGAATTCGAATAATACTTTTGAGAAAATGTAGGCTTCTACTGATCACATCCCTAATGATAGGGAAGACATGGCGAATCATGTAAGCAACAACATTTGGCATCTAAATAACAAGGTTTTTTGGCAAATCTCTACCCAAGTCCCAGCACCGTCACTTTAGATGACTCATGACCCTAGACCTGTTATGGTACAAAATGGCACTAACTATTTCATCGCCTCTCCCGTTGTGAACATTCATAATTGCTACAATAGGGGTTGGGGACTCTGATTCAAACATTGGATACATTGTCATGTAAATTTCTCAAAATAGGCATTCTTAAGCACTTTCGATAGGCATCCATCCCATCTAATATTGCGAGAGAGCGAGGATCAAGCGGACAGACGAGTATGCGTAAATCAATACAAATTTGTTGGCCCTCCCAAAAGGCAGCTCGATCAAAAGTATTGGTGCTAAAACAAAACGATGGCAGGTCGGCCAAAGTAAAATTTTTTGCTATAACTTCTTTATTTTTGTAAAATGAAAATAAATTGCTTCTTTTTCTCATTTATAGACCTAACATAATTATCTTTTCAAATTATATCGGGTATAGAAATAGACTATTCAAAAACTTTCATTCGAATAATGTGCCATAACAACAAGTAAATTTCAATTTTTTTTTGGTATGGTAAAAATACAATGATAAAAGCGAAACAATAAAACTAATCAATGAATACCTAATGAGATCTATCCAAGCTGACCAGCTGAGTGGGGAGGATCCTCCTCCGGTTGGAGCAATGGCAGCTAATGAGGCTCTTAATGAAATCTATGTTGAAGAGAAAGATTATGAAAGGTTGCACAAAGCGATCGATTTGCGAGAAAATCTTGATCTTAAAGACCTCTAGGAGATTGAGTATCACACATTGCTAGAAATGAGATGTCTTATCGTTGATATTTATAAGAAGACTAGTAGATGGAAGCATGTTGTTGCCATGTCCATAAAAGACAACCTTTACCTAGATGCAATTGAGACGACATTAATGAGCATCATATGTATGCAATTTCCAAAAGTGAAGAATTTTTTTTAGCCCTAACATGAATGAGGTGAAGCCGTCAAGGACTTAAGGTTAAATTGAGTTAAAGTATCTCAGCCAAGGAGCAATTGTCGTTTTGGAGGAATATATATATATATATATATATATATATATATATATATATATATCAGCCAAGGAGCAATTCTCGTTTATATATATATTAGTGATGTCTGGTCGCGCAATGCGCGACCCTGGCCCAATATATCTGTACATCTTAGAAATGTTTGTATCTGGAAAAAAAAAATTTTGTATTTGTGCCGATATATTTTAGAAATGTTTGAAAAATTTAGAAATGCTTTATAAGTGTAATCATAGAAATGTTTGTATTTGGCATAAAAAGAAATTGTATTTGACACGGTACGTTTTAGAAATGTTTGAAGATTTTAGAAATGTTTTATAAGTGTTACTTCTTAAATATAAATAAACTTGATCAAATATATGTCTTGAATTAAATGCTAGATAAAATGTAAAAGCATCCTAATAAGTTTAAACATTAGTAAGATAATTTATTGATGTTCTCCGGTTTTGCCAAATCAATACATAGTTTTGGAGATTTATAATAGCTTTGTAGTAAGTTTCCTCCCAAGGGTATACGCTTAATTGTTGAAACTATTTCTTGCAAAAGTTTATAAGTAGTAAAATATCAAAAATATGATTTTGAAACTGGTTAATTAATGAAATTGGTTGATCACAAATATGAGAATGAAAATAATGTAAATTTGCATAGGTTTCAAGTTATACCAAAAAAGAACTCACCTCACCATGGCAAATAAAAAAAAAGAAAGTAAAAGATAGCCCATTTAAAATTGAGAAATTTATTTTTTTCTGTAGGTAAAAATGTTGTATAAAAATACAAATAAACGTAGAAACATCATTCTTTCCCTCTCCGCCTCAAATTCATAAAAGGCTTCCTCAGAAATTAGTTAGAAGAAGCGACCTGAACTATTTAGATGATGAGAAACTAAAAAAAGTCCAAAAACTAAAATTCAAAAAGTATATTCTTGAAAGCCTGAACACAAAAAAAAAAGCGTTTTATTTGCAAATAAAATAAAATAATAATAATAATAATTGGTCAACTGGGGGTATGAAACAAAATAAAAAACAATTAAACAAAGAAAAAATACATTTCGTAACTGACCATATACGAAAAAAAACTGAGACTCCATAATTAAAAAAAAAAAAACCACTCTAATTGAATGAAACATTAAAAAGAAGTTTAAAAAATCACACTTTGTAACAAAAACTCAATTAATCAATTCAATCCAAACAGAACTAAAATCATACAAAACTTCTAGGCTAACTAATTATATAAGAAATTACATCATATTACCTGACAACGGCTACAATAGCTGTAACGGATGGACGCATAAAAATAATAGTAATAACACTATTCTTAAATGGAAAAAATAAAAAATAATAAAAGCCAAACAAATGATCTGTGGAAATAAAATCATTTAAATTTTAATACCTGTAATTGCACCACCACAACGGCCGAAGCAAGATTAATGAGAATTTTTTTTTTCCTTTGTGTTTATATAGAAAGGTAAAGAGAATATTTTTTGAAGTCGAAATTTTATCTGATCAGGATGTAGTTGATCATCACTAATGAAAAGATTGAACATGCTAATAGAAAATGAGTATATTTCACCACATATTCTCAATTGATGATTGATGAGGAATTTTTTTTTTTTTTAATTGTGGAGAAGGGATTGATTAGGGAGTTGATTGTCGTGGAGATGGGGATGAGGATTTGGGTTTTTTATTAACCCGTCTTTTTTTTTTTGGTTTTGGCAAAAATAGGAGATGGAGGTGGATTTAGACTGCATTTGCCTTTTATGTCTAGGAGATGTGAAAATAAAGATTTATTTTAAAAATATGATGTGGAAATACCACATGGCAAATGGTGGTGCTTTCTCTTAAGTGTGATTTTTGTTTCTAATATAGTAAGATATATATATATATTAAAAATGACAGAAAAGATGAAAAGACTAAGATTGACAAAATTGAATTTTCAGAAGAGTAAAGAAAAAAAATACATACATTTTTTAATTCACATATTTGGGAAGAATATTACAAATGTTAAAGCATGAGAAATGGGAACAATAAAAAAACTATGTATAAGAAAGATAAAATTAAATTTTTTTAGAGTAAAAATCATGAAAGAAAATAAAAAGATATCCGTTAAGTAAGAGAGACAAACTTTCTTTACATAATGTGTGTGTGTGTGTTAGGCTGGCAACAGTAAAATGTGGGAACTGTATTATTAACTCTTGGTTAAAATCTAACACAAGTTTGAAGGTATAGACAAAGAGAAGATGAAAAAAAAAGACCTATAAGAGGGGCGTGAGTTTATCCCTTGGGATAAAAGTTGCCGAAGAAAGAAAATCAAGATTTGGATGAAATCTTAAATATAAGTTTTAAATATTTATAGTTGAGAAAAAAAGAAGAGTATTGGCATGCTCAAAATAATTAACTAGTTGACTCGTAAGTCCTTGGTACATATTTTAATAAGTGAACCTTAAAACAAGTCATCAACCTTTAATATATTTCTATTTTAGGTCATCAATTAAATTTATTTGTAACACATGTTACCTTACTAAAGTTTTAATCCATTTCAGATTATTCTGTTAACTTTGACCGTTAAATAGTGACGGAAATACATTTTTCACATGTTTTTAGGTTCATGGGTATTTTTCTCATTTTTTTATTTTTTAATTTTTTAATCATTTAATTTTTTTTTTTTACAATTTTTCTTCTTATACTTCCTAACTTAGTATAATTCTAAATTTTAAAAATTTATTTTCGTTTTGTATTTTAACTTCTAGATTATAAAATTTTTTTAATAAAATTTCAGAAATGAAGAAGAAAAATTCGAGCTAAAGTAAACATGAAAATTAATAATTTACAATTTTAAAAAAAAGAAAAAAATAAACTAATTAGCTAAGACAAGTTGTTTCTTCTAAGTTATTTAATTTTTTTCAACTCGATTGAATTGTTTAATTATTAATTTTCATGTTTCTTATTCCTTTTTTATTAATAATCTACAAGTTAAGATACAAATGATAAATTAATTTTTAAAAATGAATTTGTTTGTCATTTGTATCTTAACTTCCAGATTATTAAAAAAAAGGAATAAGAAATGTGAAAATTAATAATTAAATAATTAAATCGAGTTGAAAAACATTAAATAACCTAGAAGAAACAACTTGTCTTAGCTAATTCTTTTAGTTTTTCTTTTTTTTTTAAATGATAAATTATTAATTTTTATGTTTACTTTAACTCAAATTTTTCTTCTTCATTTTTTAAATTTTTTTTAAAAAAAATTTTATAATCTAGAAGTTAAAATACAAAAGGAAAATAAATTTTTAAAATTTAGAATTATACTATCAATATATACAAGTTAGGAAGTATAAGAAGAAGAATTGTAAAAAAAAATTAAAAGATTAAACAATAAAAAAATAATAATAAAATGACAAAAATACCTCTGAACCCAAAAGCATGTGAAAATGGATTTTCGTGACTATTTAACGGCCAAAATTAAGAGAATAATCTGAAATAGATTAAAACTTTAGTAAGGTAACCTGTGTTACAAATAAATTTAATTGATGACCTAGAATGAAAATATATTAAAGATTGATGACTTGTTTTAAGGTTCACTCTATTTTAATTCCAAACTAGCATAGTACACAAAATTATGATGTAAAAGCCAATATTTAATCCGCTTAATTTTTTTTTTCTTTTTCTCCTTCATCATCTTACAAAATTCTTCCCTAATCTTCTTAACTCTCTTTCCATTCTCCTCCTCATATCTCTAAACAATTATTCGGTTCTTCTCCTCAGCCTTGATCCCTTCATAATAGCCTCTACGTCTACCCAAGACACGATAAGAAAAGAAGAAACAACCGAAAAAATAATAATTATAATTATAATTAAAAAATGTTTGTTTAAATTAATTGTTGCTCATACTTTTCGGAAATCAACGTATAACTCCAGTGGTAAGCGAGCGGTCAAAAAATAATGAAAAACATTTTCACTCAATATTTCTTATCCATAATGGCTTTCTTTCTGTACAAAAACATACACCAACACATTTATGATAAATATATTAACAATTGAGCTGATGAATCCACGACACTTTCTTTCTGCACAAAAATGGGAAGGGGTTACTTAATGCTTAGCAATGCAATGCTTGAGTAATAACAGTTTAAGCAATAAGCGACTTCATTCTGTTTCATTTCATCCCCAATTTGTTCTGTTGATGCTTCCATAGATTGCCCACTCCAATGCACTTCAACCTTTTCGTAGAGTTGCAATATCAAACAACTCACGAGAACTTCTCTTCAATTCCTTGCAATTGCATAATATTTGTTGGTTATATGCTGGAAGGTAATCATAAGAGAAATCCCATTCAACAAGGCCCATGGTGAACTTTGAGTTCCCGGAATTCATCCTCTTCACATAAGTCCCATTTCTGCGCCCCTAAGGTTATAGCCCACAAATTCAAAAAACTGACATTTGGTAGTTCTCCGATAATACAAAGATGATTTTCCTTATACCAAAAAAAAAAAAAAAAAGATGATTTTTCTGTTAGTTTCTTGAAAATTTGTTGGACAAGAAAATCTCCAAAATGTGGAAATTAGTGACTCCAAAAGAGTTAGGAGTTACATCTTATGGCCTCATTGTTCCCCGACTGCCAGGATATGCATCTAAATTTGTGGATGTTAGGAACCCTCTTCAATATAGTGCATGTATCATCCCTTTGAGACTGTAATGGGATGGAAAAAAACTTCCTACATGTGAAGTATTAAGAGCTTTATGGTAACCTGTTTGTACAGTATAGTTACCATGTGATGTATGTACCCATTGCAGCCTATCCTTGTCCATGTTTCGTGATGGATTAATGAAGATGCCACAAATGTAGGGGATCAAGTGATCTAAGAAGATAGTTCTAAGGAAAGGGAGTTTCCACTGGCCATTTGGTTGAAGTAGATCCTTGACCATCCAATTAGAATGAGCTGCCAGGAAGGAATCACGCTGGATTGGACTAGGATGGTTTGGGATCCAATCATCTGAGATTTTAATATCCTATCCTGAGATCACTTTCCATTAGGTGTTGTTATGTAACAACCTTGCTCCCCAGAAAACACTTTTGTAGCCCCAGGTTGCATTGCCTGGTACTTGAGATTGTGGAAAGGATTCCAATGAGCAGTACTTGGCTATGTAGATCCTCGATAATAGGGAATCAGGCTGCACAAGGATTTTTCAGGCATGCTTGGCCAGAAGAGCTTGATTAAACTCAGCAGTGGCTTTCAATCCAAGACCTCCATGGAACTGGGATTTTGTGATCTTTTTCCATGCTCTCCAGTAAATGCCATTGGTCTGTTGGTTCCCTTTCCAGATAAAGTTGCCAATGATGCTATCAGCTTTCCGTAATGTGGATGTCGGGAGCTTGAATACACCCATTGGATGGACGAGCATGGCGGATAGGGTGGCTTTGGCTAAGGTAACTCTTCCAGCAAAACTTAATAATTTGGTCTTCTAATCTGCAAATTTCCTGGATAGGCGTGTTGTGAAGTCATTAAAGATGACCTTTTTCTTTTCCTGGAAGTCCAGAAAAAGTCCTAAATATTTACTGTTGAATGTGCCCTGGGGAATGTCTAGAGTTGAGTGGATGATTTCTTTCAGATGCTGGGGGGTATTAGAACTGATTAGGATGGAGGATTTGTATTGATTGATCCTCTGATCAAAGAATGCAGCATAAGCCTCTATGAGCCCTGTTAATGCCTGAATGGAAGATTCTCTACATTCTATGAAAAATAAGCTATCATCTGCATACATTAAATGACTTCGTCTAGGTGCATTTCTACTGATTTTGATTCCCAAACCTGGAAATAGCCTCAATTCAGAACGAATGATAGAGGATAACACATGTTGGCATAAGATGAACATGTAAGGGGAGAGAGGGCAGCCTTGCCTCAATCCTTTGGTAGGTGCAAAATATGGAAGGCCTTCACCATTGAGTTGGATGGAGTAAGTAACTGTTGTGACACAGAACATGATAAAATTAATCATGTTGCCTGGCAGACCTGCTTGTGTAAGAACAGCTTGAAGGAAAGGCCAAGACACTCTATCATAGGCCTTACTCATGTCTAACTTAATGGCTGCAAGTCCTAGATCTCCATCTTTCTTCTTTATATGTTCTATAACCTCATGGGCCAACAATATATTCTCACTAATATTTCTTCCCGAGACAAAGCCATTTTGATGATCATCAATAAGATCTGATATCACCAGTTTCAGTCTATTCGTAATCATTTTTTTAATTATTTTGAACTTAACATTACGTAGACTGATGGGTCTAAAGTTACCTGGATTGGCAGGGTTTGGAGTTTTTGGTATCAAGACAATATTGGTCTGATTCCATTCCATGGGGAAGTGCTGCTGGTTGATGGCCTCCAGTATTGTGGTTTCTAGATCAGGCCCTATGATATGCTTGTATTAACTAAAGTCAAATCTCCATCCATTCTTGAAATTATGTTATTTTAGGGTTTACAAAATTTTTTAAAAGTAATTATGTTATTTTTACAGAATCGGGGCAAATTTGTCCATATTAGCCTACCCAAGACAGAGGGTGGATTGAATGTGAGGAAGCCTGGCAAGTGGAGTAAAGCTCTGATGAGTAAACAGATATGGGATATAGCTCAAAAGAAAGAGAGCTTAAGGGTTAAATAGGCGCACATGTACTAAGCTGTGGCAGTATTCACCTCCCTTGGATTGTAGTTGGTATTGGAAAAAATTAATGAAGTTGAAAGGAAAAGTGAAGGCGAAGGCGTCAAAAAGCTTGGTCTCTGAGAAGGGTCAAAATTATACTGTCAGCAAATGCAATAACTTGATGAGAGGGAACATACCATGTGAAGATAAGTGAAGCTAAAATCATATGGAATGCATACTGTATAGCAAAGCGGGGTTTTTAACTGTTGGTTGGCATGTAAAAATAAGCTTCTAACAAAAGATAGATAGCAGAAGATGATGATGCTCAAAGATGCAGCTCAATGTGAGTTCTGTAGTGGTACTAATGAAACAGTAGATCACTTATACTTTGACTGTGATATGCTCAAGGATAATAAAGGATATTCTGCACTGGTTAGGACTCAAAATAAAGCTGAGTTGCTTAAGGAAGAATGTTACTAAATTAATGAAGACTTGGAGATACAGAAATGTGAAGCAAAAAGTGTTGCATGCTAGTCTCGTGGCAATAGTATACAATATTTGGAGGGAACGAAATGAAAGAAAATTTGGATCCAGGAAAATGACAATACAGAAAAGAATTGAACAAGTCCGGTAAGAAATAAAGTGAAATATTCAGTATCATCCCAAAAAGGGTAATAGTGACGAAATACGATTTTTGGTTGGATTGGGCATCAACCCACAATTTTGAAATACAGAATGTAATAGTAGTAGGAAACAGAATGTACAGATTGTACAGTTTTGGAAGCAATATAATTTACATTTTACCAAAAAAAAAAGGAAAAACTTTGCCGAACTCAAAGAATTAACAAAGTAACTAATTGGAATGTTTGCATCCTTAAAAAAGATATAAATGCCTACTATAATTCAAATGTCTAAAACATTTTTTGTTCTCGTTTTCCAAAGTGAAACATACAAATTACAATTATAATATAGGGATCCTAGGTAAACCTAGGGTGAAACTCACGCGACAAAAAAAGGGGAACTCTCAATATTTACAACAATGTCATCCGAGTGTTTACACGCGCCCATTAATACCCCCATTATGTGCGATTTTTTAATTTTCAAATCTTGATAACCACCATTATCTCCTAATTTTCAGCCATTATTGATGATCCAATATTCCATTCGATCTATTCCATTACTCCCAAATCAAAAAAAAAAAAAAAAAAAAGCTGAAACCCCAAAAAATCAATCCTGCGGCGACACATTCAGAGAAGCTACCATCGGCGGGACTTCTGAAGTCTGAATCGAATCGTTCATAAAAAACGGTAATTCTGATTACAAGTTACAATACTGAAGATGAGGATTAAGGTGTATTCTGGTCAAATTCATCGACTTTTCTGTGTTTATCCATTGTTGTTTGATTCTGGTTTGATGAATATTGTTTTTTCTTAAAATATTCATGTAGATGCCTATGGCTGAGGATTCCGAACCGAGTATGAGTAAATCGGAGGATGAAGGGGAAGCGAGGTAATACAACTACTCTATTCAATCATTAGTGTGGTTTTTTTGTTTGGGTTATGTAGATCTAAGGTATGTTCACTCAATTAACGATGTTTGTTCATCAATTTTAGAGATATGTTCTTCGATTTGCTTTTTTTTTTTTTTTGGTAAATTAGAAGATCTGAGAATTATTCATCAGTTTGGTATAATTAGTCATTGTTGAAATTATCAGATTCATCATTTTCATAACTATTGAAATTATCAGATTCATCAATTTTAGAGTTTTGTTCTTCTATTGGACGTTGTTTTTCTGGTAAATTGGTATATTTGTGTATTATTCATCAGTTTTGGTATAATTATTCGTAGTTGAAATTGTCAGATTCATCGTTTACCAAAATTATGTAGTATTATTTTTTGGTAAATTATTAGATCTTTGCATTATTTATCAGTTTGGTATAATTATTCATTGTTGAAATTGCAAGATTCATCGTTTACTGTCACTTAGTATTTTTTTTTTTGGTAAATTACTAGAATTTGTATTATTCATCAGTGTGGTATAATTATTCATTGTTGAAATTGCCGGATTCATCACATCTGACAAGTTATTCATGGAATTTGTAAATATATTGTAGCATGAGCGATAAATATCAGACACAATCTGAAAGAAGCATGAGCGAAGAACAACGTTCAGAAGCCAAAAGAAGCAGGATATCTGAATCTGCAAAAAATCAAACCACAATAAGTGTAGATATTGATATAGAGGGTTATTCATCAGTTTGGTATAATTATTCATTGTTGAAATTGTCGTATTCATCAGTTTGGTATAAATATTCATTGTTGTATTGCACCTACCTCTTGAATTTTTTACTCCTTGTTTGCTACATGCAAATTGTTTCTAATATACAACACCAGATTTGGACATTTTTCAATCTTTGAACTTGTTTATTGAAAAAACCAATGCGCTTTGTGTAAGAAATATAAGCAACAAAAGCCTCTTTCTCATAGTTGAAACATCGTCCAATTATCAAAACTTCTGTTATTCATCAATAACAACTCGTTATTCATTAGTTAACGTAAGATATTCATCGTAAAACTGTAATAATATAATACACCATCGGTCAAAAAACAACAATGAACACCCTGTTCATCAATAACCATACATTACGCATTACCTTACGCAACGAGCGACAAGAAGAAACCTGGTTTTAAAAAAATCATCTCATAAAATAAAATAATATAAAAGCTAACATGATAAGCATTAAAAAAGATAACATTTGAAATTAAACATGTACTAAAAAAAGGGATAAAATTTGGAGGAATTAATTCACGTAATTAAAATTTGGAGGAAAAAAAAGGATAACATTTGATCACGTAATTAAACTGATGATTTGCATAATAAATGTGCGTGTGGACTCTTTTTTCTCGGACTTAATTATTCCAATTTCTCTTCCTCCATGTGTGGTTCACGCACTGCCTAGGTATACCTTGAATCTTAATATTATCTGCCATACAAATTACCCTTAAGCAGTAATTTAATTCATCTGTGGTGCATTGTAACAATTTTCTTTCTTCTTTTTTTCCTCTCAAGTGTGTAAAGGATTAAGAAGTTGTTTTGATTTTGAACTGTATTCCGCATCGAAATCATTAGTCTTCTTAGAACATCTTTTAATATGAATTGATCTACAATCACAAATGTTTTTGGTGTACGTAGAATATATTCCTTAATTAAGTGATATAAATCATAACTACAGTACTAGAGATATCGAATTGATATCCCATCCTATCAAATCAATTTGACAGCTGCAAAAATACGGCATAAAAAAAAATCTAATAAATGAGAGTGTATTGGCCTTTTTTGTACAGCGTATTGGCTTTATATATGAATCTGTACCCTTAGATAATTAGGTAACCAATACCCTTAGAATACAAAGCTAAAATTATTAAAAATAAAGATTTGATGCCCTTTAATTTACAGCTGGTAATTAAAAAATATTGTCGGTTCGTGTGATTTTATAAAGGAAATGTTCAATTCATTATCTTGGATTGAAGAAGAAAACGTATAACATGACGCGTATTTTAATCATTTTCTTGCGTCAAAATTAGTTAAGTCCGTATGCATCAACTTAATTAACTAAGAATACGTGCATTCCTTTAAAAATCAATCAATTTTGGTGTATAAATAGCCCTTTCAAGAAGGAATAGGAAGTCAGTATTGGCTGTGAATAGTTTTTCCATCTCCACCACAAAGAATTCATTTAGCTATTAATTAAGCTTATTGAGTTTTTCGATCTCTTCAACTTAAAACTTCAAAATACTATGGCTTCCTGGTGGCCTTTCTGGTGGCCCCTTATGTTTAAGGTAAAACTTCGTTCTATTTAATACTCTCATAATTGTTTATAATTTCTACTGATTTCGCTTTTCGAATATGCATAATAATTTTTCCGAATCAAGAAGTTGGATGGGAGAACGAGGATAGAGGTGATAAGGCATCGGGTTTTTTTTGTTCAGGATTCTGAATTTCAAAAAGAAAAAATATGAAGATCTGATATTTCATCAGTGCTAATAATTTGTTTAATCATACTAATTCACTTTATTGAACATTAAGTATCGATTAAGAGGGGTTTTTTTTTTATTTGTGTGTTCCTTTTTCCAAATCTTGAACCGAAATATAATAGTTGTTTTTTCTCAAAATTATTATTCAGTTTCAGGTTTTATTTTTAGTTTAATATGTACTAAAAATGAAAATCCAAATTGGACAATAATTTTGAGATAGGGTATGTTTTTGCATTTTTGCATCAATCTGAATATTAAACTGAAGTTCAAAATCACTAGGTTTTATTCTTTCCGTCCCATAATTATTGTCCCGTTTGAAATTTCATTTCTAGTTAAAATTGTAGTAGAAGTGAAATCTCAAACTGGACAATAATTTTGAGACAGGAGGAGTACATAATTTTGATATTTAATGGATAAGCCTTGTTGTCCATGTTATATGCTTCCCTTTCTTATACATTTTCTTTTCTTTTGTTGCTCTCTTTTTTGTTACATATTCGTGATGCTTACAAGTTTTCTTCCGATTTCCGGGTGCTACAGACAAAAAAGGTACAGCCCGAGGAGGAAAAAAAAGCACTCGAACCAAGAGAACATGATTACGAAATTCCGGCTCAATATCACGGTTCAGGCTACGAGTTTGCGCCACACACCCAATTCCCTTTCATTCCTCCGGGAGGATCCATCTGGGCATACATCTGATGACGATCAGACGCAAGTTAATTACGTACCAAGACGGGAAATTTGTCGGAGGACCTTTTAATTCACATTCTTTGATTTTATGAGCATTTTCTTTGTAGTGATTCCGTTTTATTGCTTTATTCTTTCTTTTCTTTTTTTTTCCTTCAGTAGTCCAATTCGTGTTAATAATCTTGGTTTACACATACAGTAAATCTAGTATTATCAATTCTATCTATCTCAGTTTCGATGACGTTTTTTCTTTAATTCTATCAAATCATCAAATTCTGATACCTTGCATGGATTATTTCAGCAAGTCGATCTTTATTCTTCTCTTTAAATTTCATTATCATTAATTCCTTATGTTTCAAAATTAAAGTAATTTTTGTGAAAATATCTTAATAGATACAAAATAATTTTGTGCTACATATTGCGTTCTCCTTTCTGGCGAGTTTTTTTTATTTCGATTAGTTTCGTAACTTTGAAACCTATTACTAATAGCATACATCATCAACGGATCAATACTCTTCACTATCATTGAATAAATAAAATTAGGTTCACAGTTGGTTTCAAATGAAAATTTCCGCAAGAGTTTTGAGTTATTTCATACATTGCATGTATGAACGGCCTCAAATACCACTTGAGAATTTAGCAACATCTTTTGTTTTCTTCTTTATTTTATTGTTATTTTGTTTTTGTTTTATTTTTGGGAGAATTTAGCAACATCAAAAGTACGAAATTCCAACTATTAATTTGACATCCTTAGAAAACATACTTGTTCTACTCTGGGTCTTTTAAGAATAAAATTTCACTTCTACATATGAAATGAGAGGGTTCTCAGGGAAATATGTAGGTTCTAACGTAAAAAAGTCCATGTGCAGAAGACCTAATAACAGTGAAAATTTAATTGGCAACTAAGGTTAAATAATAGAGGAAGCAGCCGTGACATGTAGAGTTGAAACATATGTATTGTAGGGTAAACTTTCCAGCAGATTTTCTAGTATCGGTGATCTTGGAAGATTATTTTCAGTAGCGGATCTACTCGCTTATATCACCGGAAAACTTTTTCTTAACAATGCTTGCCCAACCAAAATATATATATATATATATATATATAAAAGATTGAATTTTTACATGAAAAAACACATTTTTTTCATGTGCTTTGTATATGGACATAGTAAACCTATAAAAAAAAAATTAAAATTTCGGTTGTTGGATACTATACTACATCCGTCCCTGATCATTTTGGTCACAAGAGCTTCCATTTGGTTAACCTTTGGTTGATAGATGATGGTGTTGGAATCACATACCAACATTTTGTAATACGACGTGCATTTTTACCATTTTCTTTCGTACATTCATTTAAAAAAAAAAATCAATCGAATTTTGGTGTATAAAAAAGCCCTTTCAAGGAGTAGGAAGAGAGAATATTGGCTGCAAATAATTTCTCCATCTTCCCACAAAGAATTCATATAGCTATTAATCTTGGGTTTTTCGATCTCTTCAACTTAGAACTTCAAGCTGCTATGGCATCCTGGTGGCCTTTCTGGTGGCCCTTTATGTTTACGGTAAAACTTTGTTCTACTTCATGTTTTCGATTGTTTTTTTTTTTTTGGAAAATTGTTATCGATTGCTATTTTAGCGGATTTTCCCTTTTTAATATTCTTAATATTTTTTTTTCGAATCGAGAAATTGGATGGGAGAATCGGGGATTGTTTTTCAGGATTAATCTGAATTTGGAAAAAAAAATGATATGAAGATTATTTGATCAATTGCTATTTCGTTTCATCATAGTAATTCATTTTATTGAATAAGTATCAATCAAAGTTTAACTTTTGTGTGTGTGCTCCCTTTTTCCAATTCTTGAAATTGAAGGAGTATATATATTTTTGCATCAATTGTCAATATGAACCGAAGTTCAAAATCACAAGGTTTACAAAATTTTGATATCCAATTGATGAGCCTTGTTGCTGTTTATTTTATGCTTCCTTTATTTTTCTTCAAGGAAAAAAAAAAGAAGAAAAGTGTCACCAATCTTTTGAACTTTTTTTTTTCTTGGAAATCTTTTGAACTGAGTGGTTCTTATAAATTCCTTGGCTTTTGTTGCTCTCTTTTTGATACATATTCATGATTCTCACAAGTTTTCTTCCTTTTTTGTTGGGTAATTATAGACAAAAAAAGGTACAAGCCGAGGAGGAAAGAGAAGCAGATGAAGAAGCACCACTCAAACCAAGAGAACCTGATTACAAAATCCCGGCACAATATCACGGTTCCGGCTACGAATTTGCGCCGCATACCCAGTTTCCGTTCATTCCTCCGGGAGGATCCATCTGGGCTTATATATGACAATGATCAAACGCCGGTTAATTGCCAAGCCAGGGAATTTATTGAGGACCTTAATTTACATTCTTTGATTTAATGAGCAGTATTTTCCGGGTTTTTTTTTTTTAGAAATTGTTTTATCCGTTTTGTAACTTCATTCTTTCTTCCATTTTCTTCCGTACATTCATGCATTCATGTTAATAATTTTTTTCCTTACATATAAATCTAATAATTATTCACGCTTTTATTGGCAATTTTTTCTTCTCAGTTTCCGTAACGTATTTTTCTTAATTCAGTCAAATCAAAACCTTGCGTGGATCGTTTCAGCAATCTCTCTTTAAATTTCATAAGTTATACTAAAACTACTTTGTCCAGTAGTCAAAATATAATTAGGGTTTTGGCTTCTTTATGTAAAATTCAGGAAGGCCTAATGGAACGAGCATGGAAGAAATTTAGGGCTCATAGCTTGTTGAAAATTGACTTGGCCAATCATCCCTTCTGTTTGGCAATTAGAACAATTTTTTTAAAAATATTTTAATACGTGATGGTTATTATTTTAAGACGGAAGGGTTTGCTAATAGTATAACCTTGTACATATTCGAATGTACTATCACTAACTGCTCTTACCGAGTATGGAAATGTCACATATATTATATATACATCATCAACGGATCAAACCTCTCTCTCGAACAATTTCCCGTCAATGAATAAATTAACTGGGTTCAAACTTTTTAATCTTATCATTAGTACGAGTACATCAGTTAAAACCTTGATTTAAGAGGAAAAAAAAATCGAAAACAATCGGTTTCAAATGAAAATTTCCGGAAGACATTTTGAGTTAAATTACATTACAAATTGATAATTCAGCAACATTAAAGGCACGAAAATCCAAACTTAGAACGAACAGACTTGTTGGTCACTTGCTTTCTTAAGCACAAAAATCACTTCTATCAAATGAGAGAGTTCTAAGGAAAATGTGTAAGGTATAACGCAAATATAGTCCCATGGACAGAAGACCACAACTCCAGGTAGGTACCATCTTCAATTTTAACCTGAAACTTGGAGTCAAAAAGAAAACACGTACCTAACTTTATATGCATGAGAATATAGCTCACTCGAAACTCCAAACAGCTAATCAAAGGACACACCAAAGTCCCAAACTTTTTTTCCGAAATTACTTTCTGATAACCTTTTCCTGAATTACTACTCCAAAGAAACTTCCTAATATGAACACTCCACGCAAAATAGATTTGCTGTGCTGATCATGAAACTAACAAACTTAATTAGTCGAACTCTTCCGACATAATTAAGGAAGTGATTGCCCAACGCTAAAGTCCAACATTTCCAAGAGAGGCTTTTAGATGTGATTAATGGCACTTCCTAGTTTTGAGAGTTCATTGAAATAGAATATTATATTTAATCGTGAATACTGAGTTCAACCAATATTGACTAAATTTCCTACAAATGGTTATTGATCTTAGCGCATTGAATATGGCTAATGATACTGTCAGTGCAATAACTAGTTTGTAGAACACATTATGCGGGGTTTTCCAAAGTTACCCTCAGTTGATTGAGCTTCCAAAAATTTTTCTGACGAGTCCAACCGAAACGGCAAAACCCCATGTATGTTTACCCCTCCAATATGTTTTTGGTCACGCTCAGATCATCATTATGAGCATTCAACAATTATTTTCCATTCCAGATTAATCTAAACTCACAACATTAATTTTTGTTATTGCATGTTTTGTCCATTAAGATACAGAAGGCTGATTTAGGAATATTGGGGGATTTGGACAAATTTCATGTACCCAAAAATAAATTAAGCGTAATGGAACCAAATTTCAATGTCGATGAACGAAATTAATTTCTTTTATTGGTGAACAAAATTTCAGTAAATTCTTCCTCGAACTTAAGAAGAATTGACGACGACAAATTCACAAGCCGGAATACAAATTGAGGAAGCCTAATTAGAACACCCACAAACTGAAAATAGTAGAGTGGAAAAGGATGCAAGTTTTTTAACATTATCAACGGAAAATGTTTTGGACTTAGATATGTAGTTGGAGGCGCAGTACGTAGCTTTGGAATTGTATCGGCTCAAAATCTTGTACAAACAGAATAAGATTGGTGGAAATATTGAAATTTGAACCAGATTTTATAGATGTGAAAGGTTAATTGAAATAAATTTTGAGCAAATTTTGAAGCTTGCTAATCTCAAGGAATATATGTTAACACAATTCATTCCCATGATTTGAGCATGGAAAGCTTTGAGTTTTAGATTTTTTGGTAAGGTTGCGGAGGGAGGAGACAATGTAGATGAACGTAAAGACATGGAAAGATGAAATGGAGTAAAGAGTAAACGTCGACTCCGTGAAGGTAATTTAGAAAAGATCCACTTAATTTACTCTGGAAGTTGATTATTGTACTGGTGATATTGCTGGCCATTGAATATTTGGTTCATTGAAATGAATGTTGATCTAACTTCAAAGGAATAATAAATAATGAAACAGTAAAAATGATCACTCACAATATATGTAGTTCAGGTAGAATGGAATTGTTATTACCATTACGTTATGTCGGAGGTTCAAAACCTAATTGTTTGATATAATTAATGTAAATTTCCAAGCCTTATGTTTGTTTCGAGGCCTCCATTAGTAGAGAGATATTTTGTCAGCTGGTAAGGGGAAATTAATTGTCTTATACCAGTAAGTTTTTTTTTTTTTTTGGAAGAGTCATGAACATAAATTAAGAGACAACGCAAATCTCACGTCTTAAGTACAAAAATTTAGAAGTTAGAAACATTAAAAGACCCAATATATATTTATCTACTATCAAGTCACTGTCAGTCTGTCATCGCATCACATCGACCACAATATCTACTTGGTTCACGCCCGTGGATCAGTGCAGGAGCCACCACCACACCCCATGAAATTATCAGACCTCTTCATCAGGACTGTCATCGTCTGTGTAACCACGTTTTAAAATCCCGCCAATAAATATCCAATCCTTTGTTCTCACAGGGTTGACAACCAACTTGGCACATGCGCAACCTTTTTCAATTGGTTGTTACGCGTGACCTGAATCACCCCTACCACGTCCTACCCAAAACACTTGAAACACCAAAGGCAATCACCATTAGGGGAAAACTGGTGGACATTCGGTATAAAAGGAAGTAGGAGGCGAGAATTGATCCCCTGGTATAAAGAAAAGCAACCTACCACTAGCAAATTTCCCACTGTAGGGAAGATTACATGCAAACTTGCATAACGTTTTCAGGGCCCAATTCGCGGCTTGAAAAGCTTCCTAGGGTTAGCCATGGCGGAACAGAGAAGAATAGAGAAGACAGAGAATTTCTCAATTTGGAAAAAAAAAATGGTTTTTGGTTTATTTTCTATCTTTCTTAAATTACAAAACTCAGTAATGAGTAGTATTTATACTAACTAATACTAATCCTAAACACCTTATATACACTAATATCCAGCTGAAATTTACAGAACTTATTTACACAAAGTCTAAGCTAATTCCACATCAGATATGTACAAGCTATTTACATTAACATATTTACACTACAACAATTGAAGCACATGCTGCATTACCATGTGATCAACATCAACTTCTTCTGTTGAAGTTTCTGGAAGATGCTGCTGCTGAGGTGGATCATCCAAGTGTATATTTTGCAGATCCTTCTGAATCTCGTAGATCCCCTCCTCAAGCTGAGACTGTGGATTATGCAAGTCAGCAAGGCTCAGCTTGGACAGAAGATAGGTGAACTGTGGAGCACAGAGAACTTTAGTAAACAAGTCAGCCGGTTGTGACTTAGTACCAAGGTGTCTAAGATCAAGGAAGCCACTCTTGTATTGATTGCGTACAACATGACAATCAATATCAAGGTGCTTTGTGCGCTCATGAAAGGTGGGATTGGCAGCAATGTGAAGGGCGGATGGATTATCACAGCAAAGAGTGATGGGAAGAGAAGGAGCAGTGTAAAGATGGGTTAGGATGTAAGATAGCCATTGAAGCTCACATACGGTTGCTGCCATGCTGCGGTACTCAGCTTCACAGGAGGAACGTGAAACTGTGGTTTGCTTCTTAGTTTTCCATGAGACTAAAGAATTTCCCAGGAAAACACAGAAGCCGGTTAAGGAAAAACGACTGTGAGGACACTGGCCCCAATCAGCATCCGAAAAGGCAGTGAGCTTAAGATCATTAGCAGAGGAGTAAAACAAACCTAAAGAAGGCGTGCCTTTCAGGTACTTTACCACATAAAGGGCGGCCTGCCAATGAACCTCCTTAGGAGAATGAACATGCTGGCTCAACTGTTGAGTAGCATGAGTGAGATCGGGTCGAGTAAATCCCAAATAAAGAAGCCTACCCACAAGATGTCTATGAGGTTCAGGGTCAGGAAGTAAACAAGTCTTAGAATCATGAAGTAATAAACCCTTGGGTAAAGGTGTAGAAACTGGAACACATCCGAGCAGACCTGTGCTATCAAGAATATCAAGAACATACTTCCTCTGATTAAGAACTATGCCAGAAGATGATCTAGCAATCTCTACACCAAGGAAATACTTGGCAGGCCCTAAATCCTTGATAGTGAACTACTGATGTAAGTATTCCTTGGTTGCTAAGATCAAATTGTTAGAAGAACCAGTCACCAATATATCATCAACATACACAAGTAACACAAGAAAATCACTGGCGGTAACCTTAGTAAACAAGCAATGATCATGAGGAGACTGAATAAAAACAAACCATTGTAACTAAATGGTTAATTCTTGATTCCATTGCCGAGACGCCTGTTTAAGCCGTATAAAGATTTCTTGAGCCTGCAAACCTGATTCGGAGCAGCTGAAGCATAACCAGGTGGACAATGCATGTACACGGTTTCTTCAAGATATCCGTGGAGAAATGCATTATTCACATCAAGCTGGTGCAAAATCCAATTCTTCGTTGCTGCCAAAGCAAAAACAACTAGAACAGTAACAAGTTTAGCAACAGGATAAAATGACTCACCATAATCCTCCTCTTCCACTTGGGTATAACCCTTAGCCACAAGACGGGCCTTATAATTTCTACGGTACCATCGGGATGATATTTGACTTTATAAATCCATTTGCATCCAATGGCTCTTTTCCTTGGTGGCAAAGAAGTCACTTCCCATGTTCGATTTTCTTCAAGAGCAGTAAGCTCCCTTTTCATAGCCAGTTGCCACTCAGGATGATCTTTAGCTTGGTTATAAGTCTTAGATTCAGAAATTTTAGAAATGTTGGTAAGAAATGCAGAATGCTGAGGATGAAGGTAAGGTTGTTGGATAAAAGGAAAAGTGAGTGGGGGAGTAAATTTAGAAGGTGTGAGGATATCAAACGAAGTAGCAGAAGTAGAAGCCAAGTGAGACACATAAGAGTCCATCCAAGAAAGAGGCTTTCTGATTCGACCACTAGTGCGAGGAATGAAAGGTGGTAGAGGAGGTGAGGTTGGTTCAATATCAGAAGAAGTAGAATGCTGTATGGAAGGAGACATATGACCAGAAGAATTAGACGGTGGATCAAGGAGACTGCTCGGAGAATTATCATTATCAACAACATCAATGGGCAACTGAGGATGGGGTAAAGGAAGAGCAGATAAAGTAGGAGAAGAAGACTGAAAAGGAAAATGATCCTCCTTAAAAGACCGCGTCTCTTGACACATAAGTCTTGTGATCATCAAGATTATACACCTTATAGGCTTTCTGTCCAGTGGGATAACCTATAAAGACACATTTGAAGGCTCTAGGTGAGAATTTATCCTTATGTGGCTGAGTGTTGGTCATGTAACATAAACACCCAAAAACCCTGAGATGAATAAGAGTTGGTGGTTTACCAAACAGAATTTCATAAGGGGTTTTCCATGACAATAAAGGAGAGGGAAGTCTGTTTATGATATATGTAGCTGTGAGTATTGCATCTCCTCAGAATTTCTTAGGAAGAGATGACTGGAACATCAAAGAACGGGCCATTTGCAGCAAGTGTTTGTGTTTACGCTCTACAACACCATTTTGTTGGGGTGTGTAGGCACAAGATTTCTAGTGTAGAATTCCTAATGAAGAGAAAAGATCTTGACAGTGTTGGTTGACAAACTCACTGCCATTGTCTGTACGAATAGTCTTAACTGTTGCATTAAACTGAGTTGCAACCATAGAAAAGAAAGTCTGTAGAACTTGAACAACTGTTGTTTTGTGTCTGAGCAATTGTGTCCAAGTGGTTCTACTGAAATCATCAACAATTGTAAGGAAGTAGTGTGTTTGTGAGAGGTTTGGGTGACTATAAGGTCCCCATAGATCAACATGAATAAGCTGAAAAGGAGCAACAGATTTGGTAGAACTATCTGGAAACATAAGTCTTTGTTGCTTTGACAAAGGACATATATCACAACATTCAATGTTATGAACTTTACAATCCAAAAGCTTATCAAGATGCTTCAAGACAGGAAAAGAAGGATGACCTAAATGGTTGTGCCATTGAACATTCAAGGCCACAACATTGTTATTATGTAGGAGTGAAAACAGAAGAATCTAAAGTAGTTCTAAGGAACATTCTGGGAAAATGAAGCTGAACAGAATGTCTAATGAAGTCTGGATTAAAAGAATCTTTAGTGAGTGCATATAGTCCTTTGTACACCATTCCAACACCCAAGACTTTGTCAGTCATGAGGTCCTGCATGACGCACAAATCAGACAGAAAAGAAAAATAGAGGTTTTCAGTTTGTGCAAGTTTCCTTACTGAAATCAAATTATATTTGAAAGTAGGCACAAACAAAGCATTTTCTAAAGTAATCCTATTATTCAAGCAGACTTGTCCTGTCTGTTGAACATACTGTACTGATCCATCAGGGAGTTTAACAGGGGTACGAATATCTACTGGTTTAGACGTATGAAACCAAGAAAAGGTGTGAATCATGTGCCCAGCGGCACCACTGTCAAAGAAGCCAAGATCATCCTCTAAAATGACACTGTTATGTAAAGGAGCATAAGTAGTGCTACCTGCAAATTCGCTAAAGTGGGCAAAGTTGACTTGGTGCTGATTTTGATCCACCAATCCTAGCTGAACATTCTTCCCTTTCATTAAGGTGCTGAAATTGTGCTGAATCTGGTTGATCTGCTTAGCCATAGTGTTCCAGTCCAATCCCGGTTCACCCAACTCCAACGGTGTTTCAGCTTCTGCAATGTGAGCAAAGTTTCTTCCATTGTTACCATTCTGATTACCAGCTTTTTGCTTTAATTCTTTCCACCAATCAGGAAATCCCACAAGTAGAAAAAAGCCTTCCTTTAGGTGACCAGTCCTATTACAATGCGTACAGAAAAGCTTTGATCTCTCCTTTTTGCTTAACCAGTTGCCTCCTGATCCTGTGTTGTTCCTCCTTTCAAATTGCATATGTGACATCTACGGTTTAGCTAACAATTATGTGCCTGCATTGTTGAAGACTGAATCATTTCCACCACTGTTCCCTTGAAGATTCCCAGAGTTTCCTGCTGCAAGCATCTGACCAAACTGATTGATAGCACTTGTATTTCCCAGTAGTGCATAATTCTCTGGATTATTAGCTATGAACGCACTGTTTTCTGAGTTTAAAACACCACAAGTATTTGGCCTAAGTTGCTTCTCTACTCTTTGTACCATGGCATATGCCTGCCCAATAGTAGGCGGTGGATCAATCAACAGAATTTGATCCTTAACTGCCTCATATGATTTATTCAACCCCATAAGAAAGTCAATGAGCTTATCTTCCTGATCTCTATTCAATAAAACTTTTACAACATCAGGTGTGCATACCGATAAAGGACGATAATGCTCATACTGATCCCAGACTCTTTTGAGTGAATTATAGTATTTTATGAGTGAATTGTCACCTTGTTGTACTGCAATTCTTTCATTCCTCATGTTATACAGTTTGTTGCAGTTTGGCGTACCATACTGTTCTGCCAAATCCTCCCAAATCTGCTTTGCTGACATAGCATACATATAGCTGTCTGCAATGTCTCTGGAAATTGATGCCATAATCCATGACTTTACAGTAGAATCAACCTGCTTCCACCTCACATGTAGCAGAGAATCAACAGGTGGCTCAGGACCCTCCCATCGATAAAAGCTACCTTCATCTTCGATTCCAGTGCTGTACGCATAGATCGACTCCAAGGAAGATAATTGTGTTCATCTAAAGGAACAGACACTAGAACAAGACCGGGAAAGGAATATTTTCTACAAAAACAAACAACAAATCGCAATGACTAAAAAAATCATAAAACTAACACTTAGCAAACAACGTTAATAAACCAAAATAGAGAGAGAACAAGGGAAAGGAATCGTACTTGGTTTCAGATAGGTCGCGAGTCTGGCCCCGAGGACGTTTCTCTAATGAAGGCTTACCTACTAAAGGATCATTAACTCCCACAACAGAATAGAACATTTGATATCTATATCCGGTGGCCAATACATGCCCCTATTATCAGTGCATGTCTGCCGTCCACAAGATACAATGCCGGACGGCCCTAGAAAGAATAAGAATAAAGAGTCTTGATTAACCAAAGTGCTTGCAACAAAGACCAGCCAAGTTGATGCAGGAAGATTGAAGAAATAGCTTTAAACTTCTAATTAAGTAGTTTCCTTTTAGTCATGTGTTCTTTTTTGATATAATGTCAGTCTCCTTTTTGTTATGTGTTCTTTTTATATAATGTCAGTTTCATTAGAATGTCTCGATACATAAAGCAGTTCAGCCTTATTATTTTTGTTTTATAATTTATACAAAGTGAAGGTTTAGTAGCCCTCAAAGACTGTGTTTCTTAAATCCCTACTGCTTGGTTTGCCTATTTCATCTCATTAGTTTTCAATTCTGTCAGTCTACTCTCATCGGTGCATACCTTAGTATCGTCCCACCCAGCGATGAGACCCACTTCACGGCGATTTCTCAGTATCTCGGTCATCGAGTCTACTGCCTGATTAACGGAGGCTCCAGGCACCCCACCATTTCCATAGCGCATGCACTGGCATACACAATGTAGAGATAAGCCAGAGTAGAAGAGATCATTTTTTAAGTCTTTTGGGATATTGACAAATCATTTTCAGGGAGCTGAGGGAGTACAAAATACTTACCTTGGCGCGCAGATCTTGCATTAACTTGTGGCATTTAGTAGCCATTCCGCCAGTAATAGAGACAAAAGTGTGAGGACCGACACTATGAAGGTCACTTAGAGGATCATCAACTGATATAATGAATTTAATAAAGTAAGTTAGATAAGAGCTAATTATTCGGTGGGTTCAACATGTACCCAAGAAAACCAATATGGAAATAATCATGCAACTATGAAATATTGAATCGGTAGTAAGGTTAAGCGTAATTTATCCTGTCCTAACAAATTTCAGGTACTAAAATAACAATAGACAAAAAGCAAAGAATCAGAGTACCCGGAAGTTTATGATTAAAAGCAACCACGATTCCGACGGGGAGACGATAACCAAAAGCCAGGGGTCCTTTGTTTCCTAACAAATTTTCATCTTTGGAACGGAGATGCTCAAGGAGAGGGACGATGGATCCAGGATTAGTGATTACCGCCCCATCTCTAACCTGATGCCAATAATCAAACTGTAGATCCCACGGATGGATGTTCGCCTGATTTGCGAATTGTTTTCGAGAGGAGTGGTTACATCTGGTGGGTAAGGGTTTGGGATCGAAAGGTAAAACCAAGGGAGTCTTATCAGTAATTTTATTTCTTCCTTCTAGTACTTAAAAATTTTCACCTCTTCATTTTCATTTTATGTAAGCGTAATGTCTTTGGCTTGACGACCTTACATCTTCTTCCTAGAAAATTCTTCTACAAATGATCCAGAATCACCAATATTTTTGGCGCACGTAAAACTTATTATCATTGGTGTGATTATAATTGTAGCAGTATTGAATTCACAGCCAATTTGACAGCTGCAAAAATACAGCACGAAAGAAGAATCTCTATTTAATGAGTATTAATTTGATTACATATATGAATGGTAAACCTTAATAACGTTATTACGTATATTGCCTTATACCATTCCATATCATTAGCTACTTATAGAATGATCATATTTTTTAAAAAAGGAAAGATTTGATATGCCCTTTACTTGACAGCTAGTGATTAATCAATAATGTCGGTTCATATGTGTTTTACAGAGGAAAAATTCAACTAGTTATCTTCATTGAACAATTATATGATGTACAAAGTATAAACGTATCATTTTGAACGCGTATTTGATTATTTACTTGGATCAAAATAAGTTAGGGAACAAAGAATCAATTAATTAATTTAATTAACCAAACGTACAGCTGTAAACTCCTTTGGCAACCTAATTAATTAACTTTTAGCATATAAATAGCCCTCACGGGGATGAAAGTGAAGAGAGAACATTGGTAGTGAAATTTCCACGGTCTCTGACGAAGAACATAGTAAACTTCTGAAAAAAAATTTCGATCTCTTCAACTTGAATTTTAGGGTTCTTTAACGTTATTCAAGCTGCCATGGTGTTCTGTTGTCCCTTTACAATTCAGGTAATTTCAACTTTGCTGTAATTTTTTTAATTGTTTATTTATGTGGATGTTGCTACACTATTCATATTCTTTTTCGATTAAAGAAGTTGGATCCCCTTGAGTGTAGATCAAGGGAGGAGGTAATTAACTGAATAGGGTTTTGTTGTCTTGATATTCTGAATTTGAAAGAATGACATTTGATCAATTACTAGTTCCTTTCATCACATGTTAATTCACTTTTTAATAAAACTATATATAATAGTGTTGTAAAGTGAACTATATTTTTATGTAGCAAAAGGACTTGTGATCATTTTTGCGTATCTGTAAATTTAGTCTTTTTTTGGGTGTCTTTTCATGATCTTGAAACCAGAATAAATATTTTTTTTTCTTTTTTGGCATCAATCTACAAATATTGAATAAAAATCACTGTGTTATATATTGGTTAGGTTCATACTTTGATATTCAATGAATGAGAGTGCATTGTTGTTGAATTAATGACTCATATAATTGATCATACATTCATTAAATTTCGTTACTCTTATATAGTAATATATTATGACTCATTGCATTTTCTTTTTTTGGTATTAATAGAGAAAAAAGAAGCAGCCAAAGAAGAAAAAGGCAGAAGAAGAAGCACCCAAACCATCAAATCCACCACCGCCTCCAATGCCAGGAAGATGCAGCAGAGAGAATCCCTGCATGGCTGCATACGTTATGGAGAACCTTTGCAATTATCCCGGAGAAATCAACATTCAGATGAGCGGAAATCGCGAGCGTCAGCCGTATGGTGGTGGTTCATTCGCTCATTCGTCCGGGCCCCGCGGCCGGCTGCCAGGGTTTGATGGCGAAATGCCACCACAATATCTTGGTTCCGGTTATGGTTATGATGATTATGGCCCTCCAAGATCATTTTTCCGGCCGCCACGCCGTTATAACCAAATGCCGTTCCAACCTCCCGAGTATGGCGGTTATGATCAAGGCATGTTCAATAGGACATGAGTTCGAGTATCTTTCTTCATAGGAACACCTACAAATTTGATTTGATTAGATTAGCTAGATCTTCTATATATTCTTTGATTTATTTAGTATTTTGGTAGTGATAAATTTTTGTTACTTCATTCTTTTTATTAATCCATTTTTTCAGCTGTTCAAGATGAATCTAACAATGTGAATGCATTCTTTTTCTTTTTTCTTTTATTTTTGACAGTCCTGTCTTTCCACTTCGGATGTCAAATGACTTATATATTCAATAAAATTAAATTATGCAGTTTACTGTATTCATATTTGTGGCAACTTTTATACATTTTTAAACGAACCTAAATTGGCTGATTTTGAGGCATACAATTATACAAAGGGAATAAATTCCTTAAAGTTGATATGATAGGTCTCCTTTTTGGAAAATTTTGGATTAAGGGCAGTAGAGAGATTTTAATTAATAAAAGAGGTATAAGTTTTTACATAATATAGATTAAGGGAAGTAAATTGCTTTATCAAATTTATAAAATTAAATTACTTATGCTCTAACGAAAATAACCCCTTCTTCTCTTATTTCTGCGTGGGGAAAAAAAAAAGAAAAAAGGAGGATCAAAGGAAAAAAAAAATGTGACGATAGGAATTACTGGTTACCGATGGACTGCAAATCGATGTAGTGAATTACATTGATAATTGTATATAACAGAGCTAATTACAACAATATATGCGGGACAGGATAACATAAATGTGTTAAATGGTCAGGAATGTGTTTTCAAAATTTTGCACAATAGATCCAAAAACTCCCATTGGCACGAATGGGTTACTTTCAAAGTAGTAGCCATAATGATTCATCTAGCAGCCAAATCAAATAAACAACGGAACATAAATAGTGAATGGCTTCATAATTGGCTTCAAACAAATTGACTTCAAAAAGTTATGAATCAAAATGTAAATATTACCTTGCAAGAGATGAGGATGGGGGACTCTAGGGTTGAATGGGAGACGAAATTTTCTTTGATCCTTGTTTTTTTTTTTTCCCCCAAGCTTATATGAGTTAGATAGAAGGGGCATTTATGTGAGAGCACAAATAATTTAATTTTATAAATTTGAGAAAGTAATTTACTGCTCTTAATCCATATTATGCAAAACTTGTACCTCTTTTATTAATTAAAACTTCTTTACCGCCCTTAATCCAAATTTTCCCTTTCTTTTTGTTACAGAAGACTACCAATATTTGAGAAAGGTGGATTAATCCATTAACGAGATTTTTACTCAAGACTTGAACAGATGTATTCTAGCTTTATGTTGCTAATTAATGATTTTGTTGATGATGCTACGCCTTTGTTAGTATTGGGTGCTTGTGAAAAAACGATTACTACAAGGAAATTGTTCGAAGAGAATATTCTTCGGAACCCCTTGCGAAAGGAAAACTCGAGTGTTTTTACTACGGCTGCTGGAAAGTGAACTTGGAGTTGTTACCAAATGTGGCCATGTTTTCTGCTTCGAGTGTGTTTAATCACTTGACAGAGTTGGAGCACCGCTAGTAAACTTTGAAGAAAATGGAAGAAACCCAACTATGTTGAAACAAATCCATGGTGAAGTTCATATCCACTTTCACAAAAATCATTCAAGTATAATGTGATTGCTTAGCAACTCCAAAAGTTCTTGAATCCTTGAACTCCCACAAGGGAACATCTCCCTGTCTCTCTCAGTAGGGATTTTTCGGTTGCAGTATGGTTTATTCGCCATTCAAGCTAAGCAAGCAACCGAAATATTTGTATCTACACCCGAACTAGCTAAGGAATCCGCTTTGGGTTTTCCTTCAAGGAGTTTTGAGTGAAAAGCTTGAATTCAACTTTGTTTGCTTTGTTTTTTGGATGGTTTTTTCATAATAATAAAATAATAGCTATCTCATCCCAACATACCTTTTTACATTTCCAATACAAAAAATACCTAAAAACACACACTAAAAAAACGAAACAAACATAAGCTTCTTGATAGACTCCCACTGCAATGTGCATCGTTGTTTCGTTTATCAGACTAAAACGCAAAAACGGAGGATTACTTCATAAGTTACACAAAGAAACAGCAGCAGCTACATATGAACAGTTGACAATATACAAAAGAGAACATTAATTTTTGCAAATTGAACTCTCATACAGAAGTCAGAACCTAATTTCCGATGAGGGATCCAAATCACAAACTGGTAGGAATCCCGAACCAAATTATCATCTGTGTATCGACTAGTCTACATCTTACCCGGAAAAATAATATCTAACTTAAATTATGCAATACTAATGCAGAAGTATCACTAGATATCTGGGTTTCAAACCTAGCAGTAGAGGACTTAGTTATCTAACCTACCCTTTTCACTTCCGTCTTGTATGGCTTCTGTCCCAGATTCCCTTCCAAATCCTAGTTCTGACATGTCTTGCTTTGCCATCAAGTTCCTGCACGTAAAAACACATTAAAAACTCACTTCAAGGCCCCAAAACTCCATCCTAACTAACAAGCTTTGACAATAATTAACAAAAAAATGACATCAGCAGAAGACACAAACATGAACAGATGCTGATGGAGGGAATAATTACTAGTAATCAGTCGTGTCATGAACTCATCGTCTAAGTAGTAAAGCTGCAACCTTTTTTCCATTAAGAGAGAAAACAAAGGCATGAATACTAAGTTCATTTTCTCAGATCATGTAAATTCATAAGCAATTCGACTACTGTACAGCACAGCATCATAATTGGCTATATCAAAATTGCAAAAACTTGTCTCCTGAGCATCTGATCCAGGATTGACCGATTAGTACAGAAGCATAAAGATCCAAGAATACCTTTCCCCATTCTTGGACTAATCAATCTGGATTAAACAGATTCTCAATGAGCCAGTCGAGCTGCTCTTTCATCATTTAGGAAGATTCAGATTGGCGGCATTTAGACAATCAGTAAGCAGCTCATCTGCGGAGTTCTCCGGTGGCAAAATCATCTAAAGTCCCAACAGTTTCAGGTCATTGCCATATTGAAAATGTTCGCCGAAGTATTGAACCAATTGGAGGTAACATTGGTGGATCAGCCATGGATGTTGAAACTTCCTGCTTACCAAATCAGTACCACTACTAGGAAACTAGCTTCTAGTCCCCCGATGCTCTTCGTTCACTAATTAGGGCTTTCTAAAGGTTTCCAATGTCCCATTTGTACAACTGCATCGACATTTTTGGATAGTTCAACAATTCTACTTCCTATGTGTTGATCTCTCGGCATTGATACTTCTAAAACTGGCAGACTTGCAGACTTTTTTCCCATTTTTTCCTCATACTACGAGATAACAGACTTTTTTTTTCTCTTTCTAGATAATATCGTAGACTAACTTTTAAAGGTGAATGAGAGGACTAATTTAAGCTCCAATTGGCACCAGAATCAGGTGTCTTCGCATTCACAGATCTCAGTGGATTCGTCTGATTAAGTTACCCTTTAATCAGATTAATCCGCTTCAAGAGTTCAACCTCAAGATAAAGTCACAATTCTATTGTTTTCTGCCGTAATCCTTTCAAACTCCTGCTTCTTGCTTGTTACGCCCAGGCAGCGTCCTCTGATTCAAAATACCTAGCCACAATCTTCTCTTTTCGAGGATTCCTGATTTCAGCTGCATATCTCCCCCCAATCCCTTCTCTCAATGATTTTGCAGTCTTCATTAGATTTTATTTCTTATTCTTCTGATTATTCTTGTCATTTTTTTTCTGCATACTCAAACGTCAAAACTCTGAACATGCCTTTGTTACTCTCTCCTTTTACTATACCACAAATAATAACAATATCCTTGCTTTTGTTACCACCATGATCATCGTGCACATCACTATCAGAATCAATATTATCAGGATCAAGCCAGCTAATCATAATTCTTCTGACAGCATACAACTCCTCCACCAAACTTCTTTCTTTTTTTATCTTTGTCCACTTCAAGAATCATAAAAATGATGGCATATTGTAAACGGATGAAACATGAAGCAACAAGGAAAGAATTGAACAAAAATGATTTTCACTTTCTAATTAGTATTGAATAATATCAGTCCAAAGAAGCACCAGCATTATCAATAATCAGCCCATTAGATGGAATAACTCCGAAGTCCTTTCAATGCATGGGAGAAGAGGGGATAGTTTGTTTTAGCCTTGGGAGAAGAAAAATTTTTAGTAGAGGTAACGAAATCAGGCAAATTTTTAGTACTTCAAAGCTATCATACTTACCGCATCATTACTAAAATGGATCATGAATAGCCATTGGTTGCCAAATGATAAGGTTGAACGAAGATTCATTAGCTTCAATGACGACCACCAAAACAGAAAGCTCTATGCTTTAAGCCCTCATGAAAAATGTGAAAGGCTACGCCACAATATGCTCCAACATGTTGTTTAACTATGGCTATGAAAAAAATATATATAAAGCAAACTTCAGAAACCACGTTGCTTACTTTTCCATACGGCATTGCAGATACATCTTTGAGAGGTGGCGGCATTTTTCAGATTTATGACCAGAAGATTTAAGACAATTGAGGTATTCTTTCTTCTCCTGCAACAAGATACAGGCTAACTTTGAGTAAAATAGCTGAGTCCAATGTATTCAACAACTCAATGGAACATCAGAGGAACATTTAACAGCAAAAGGCCATCCTTAATGAACCATACCAGGTCACATAAATGCATGTGGTCCAAAGGGAAGACTCCCTTCTCTGGTGGTACAGGCCTCACCCCTCTGTTTCCTCCAAATGCACCACCTACAAGCCAAAAACAAGAAAGTGCACAATCAAGATAAATACAAGGCCGACAAAGAGACTCCCCGCCACCATGTTTTAGATGTTGCAAAGTCAACGCAAATGCTTAAACAGTTATCCATAGCATAAACTGATAGTAGAAGAGTAAAAGGACGAAAAAAAAAAAAAAAAGAGAGGGAGAGAGAGAGGTCTCTAAGCAATAAGTTGAATCCGCAAATCATCCAAAAATCAACTTAGTTGATGAACACCATAAGAAAAGATTACGAGATATCTCCATAAGCTTATCCTTGTTGCCCTCTAAAAGCAAATTTACTAAGTACAAATGACCTCGCCAAAAACTAATGAGACCACAAAGGTTAGAAATAATAATACTTAGGGTGCAAAATTAATAGGTGCTGGAGCTGCTACAATCGCTTTAGCGGAAGCTATCTTTCTCAAATTGTGAAGAACCAAGGCGGAATTGATGTAAATTGTTCTAAGAAAAGTTCAGCAAATCATCACGGACTCATGATACAAAAGGCAAGGGATGCATAAATAAAATCACCTACAGATAAAAAATAAATACTACAGCATTCAGTAAACGTTAAAGGAGAAATACATAAGGATGCAGCTATTAAGACGAACGCAGAAACTAATAGATCTCAATCCAGAGTAGCAATAAGGGATGGAAAGACGAAGCCATTACAGAAAGCAATAGACTTACTAGCAAGAACAGAGAGCTTACCAGCACTCATGCCCAAATTCCCCGATAATAATTTTAGGAACTGTGAGTTTTCCTCTCTCCTGCAATTCCTTCATTCGCAACAGTTCAAATCATTACCTTGTTGGAAAAAGTTTCGTCGAAAATTAACTCACAAAAAAAAGAGAAATCTGTTCCTCAAATTAACTTACATGGCTCCTTTCATTCCATTTAATCTTTACAAACAAAGAAACAAAAAAAATCACAACGTCCCAACATGGCCTACACCTCAACAACACCTTCCTGGTTAGACCCATAAGATGAGCGAACCCAATTTCAATTTGAGTTAACCAACTATCCTAGAATCCTCAGAAGTTTCTTTAACTAAGTACAATAAAAAGGAAAATCCATCAAACCACTGTGAATGGAAATTGAATCTAAGTTAAATAAAAAGAAAACAAGAAATGATTTCAATTTTACCTTTCTCTATTCTTCACTTCTGTTCTCCTAATCTCGGCTTTGCAACTTTTTGTTTGGTTGTATTCCAGTTTAAAGATGATGAAGATGTCATGAAAGAATGAAGCCTTTGAAGTTTGAACTATTGTTTTGGTCGAGTGAGGAAAAGCCGCTGAAGTCAAAAGGATCAGGGGTTAAAAATGAAATAAAATAAAAGACTTCCAGTACATTATCTATTTTCCTAATATTTTGAAAATCCAAGTACATAGTAGTAATATTTTAGTTTGTGCTATATTAATTTAGTTTGTGCTATTGAGCAACGTTTTGACTTGTTAGGTGCCTTTGGCACAAGTTAACAAACACAGAACACCAATGCAATACAAACGTGAATTGGATCATTTGATTTATACTCCTTGCGTTCCAAAATTCACCGTTTTCGACCCTTTTATTAATCATTTCCAAGCATCAGAGAATTCGTCTGATTAAGTTATCCTTTAATCAGACGAATCCGCTTCAAGAGTTCAACCTCCAGATAAAGTCACCATTTTATTGTTTCTGCCATAATCCTTTTCTAGCTCTTGCTTCTTGCATGTTATGCTCTGGCAGAATCCTCTGATTCAAATACCTAGCCACAATCTTCTCTTCTCAACAGGATTCCTGATTTTCAGCTGTATACCTTCCCCCAATTCCTTCTCTCGATGATTTTGCTGACCATTATTATACCCAAACTTTGCCCCTGACAATTTCCTAAGCCTTTCAATAGATTTTATTTCTTATTATTCTCCTGATCATTCTTGTCATGTGTATTTTTTCTGCATACTCATAACTCCGAACAGGCCTTTGTTACTTTCTCCTTTTACTAACAATATCCTTGCTTTTGTTACCACCATGATCATCGTCCACATCACTATCAGAATAAAAAAAAATGCTTATACAAAAAAATGAATTCACATAGCATTTCAAAGATTTATGTACATCATTATAATTATACCCGAGAAAGAAGTGCTAGTGATAGAAATCATAACGTCAGAAAATGTGGACTTATACTTTTTCTTTTTAAGCAATTGCCTCGTAATAATACTAAAAATGTGAAGTCAAAATTTGGTTTTAAAAGTCCTGTTCACAATGTGGTTACAAGACCTATGCCTAGCTCTTCTGCAAGTTCATCCCAAACCGGAAGAAGGGTCAGGACAACCAGAAAAATCGCCAGAGACACAATGGTTTTTCTCCAGGTTCCAACCTCAGTAACGTCATTCAAGCATGGTTTCTCCGGGGTTCTCTGGCATATCAGTACATACAACCCCCATGGAAGCGATAAAGGCCCGCCAAGCACTCCCAATCCAAGCAATGTGTAAGTTGCCAAACCAAAGGCAATCAGTGCATTTTTACCAAAGGCACCCTGCACGGCTCTTCCTCCATCAAGACATCCAACTGGCAACATATTAAAAGCTGAAGTTGTCAACCCACACCAGCCAGCAATCACAAGAGGATGTATTGAAACAGTTGCTGCATGCATTGCTGCATAGCCAAGAGTGGACCTACTGATCAACCCAAGAAGCAGAGAACCTTGAAAAAGCATACTTGGAACCTGAACTAAATCAGTTGTGGCAGCTGGATTTGATGAAAGTAGCAAACCAACTACAAACATCGAAAAAGACAACAAAGCGCCGGCAAAGGGACCGGCCAAAGAAATATCCACTTTTGCTTTTTGATCAGGGAGAATGGACTTGAACTGAGTGATTGCCCCAAAACTCCCCAGCGTTATATTCGGGATGAAGTACGGAATGCCCAGTTTAACATTCCTAGGAAATGCAGCCAGAAAATGTCCAACTTCATGAAATAGCTGAACTCCCAAAACACCATATGCAATGGGCAAGGCAGACTCAACGAATGGTAATAAAAGTTGCATGTCAGGAGGTTCAACAGCATTCGGATCAGTAAAATATTTAACTACCTCTGGAGGAAGCCTGTTTATTTGACTTGCTATTCCTAATTCCACAGATGAACCGACAGTGAGGAGAAATAGCAGAAGAGCAATTACATACTGCCAGAGGGTTGTCGGGCCTGGTTCAGAGACCTCTTTCCTCAGCATTCCAAAGCTAACTCTGGGACCGCCACGTGGATCCAGTGCTTCTGAATTCGGTTCCTCAACCATAAACAAGTTGTACTTGTCACCCATAATTTCAGATAATTGACGTTGAAGTTTAGCAAACACATCTTCTCTTTTTCCCCTAAGATTTCCAAGGAAAAGAATCCCCTCTCCAAGGTCTCCAAATGGCTCCTCTCTCGTCACCCAGAAGGTAGAATAACCAAATAACTTATCCTTAATTATCTTCACATCTGTAGGATCAACTTTCTCTGGTCCAAGCAGTTCCAACAGTTTAAATGAGTCTACCTGAAAATTGTTGTAAGGGGGCCCCATAGGAGAAACACTAGGTTGCTTTGAAGACGTAGAGGATGCTAAATTGTCTCCATCATCATCTTTTCTCAACTCAGCAGTTGCCAAACTGGATTTCTCTTTATCCTTTCCCTCCCCATTATTACCACCATTTTTACTTTCTTCATTATCACTGTAAGATGACCTTATCAGAAACTTATCGAAAACTCTCCCTGAAATTTGCTGCTTTCTTGTAAATACTCCCCGCCACAAAACACAGCTTCTGCAAATGTCACTACGATTGTATACAATTCCATTTCTCTTTATTGAATGCAAGTCTTTTTGGGAGTGTATCCTTGAACAATTCAAAGGGTACCTGAACAAGATGGCACTTGAACAATAGCATGTTAGAGCTGCCATTTTGACTGTGTAAGTGTGTGCAAAAGGAGAGAAATAGAGCAGGCAAAGAGCATGCACCGGCATTATCAATAATCAGTCCATTAGATGGAATAACCCCCAAGTCCTTTCAGCATGGAAGAAGATGGGATAGTTTGTTTTAGCCTTGGGTGAAGAAAGATTTTTAGTAGAGGATAACCAAATGAGGCAAACTTTTAGTACTTCACAGCTATCATACCATGTCATAAGATTAAATGGATCATGGACAGCCATCCGTTGCCAAATAATAAAGTTGAAAGAAGATTCATTAGCTTCAATGACGACCACAAAAACAAAGAAAGCTCTTTGCTTTAAGCACTCGTGAAAGATGTGAAAGGCTACGCCACAATATGCTCCAATATGTTGTGTAACTATGGCTATGAAAAATATATATATATAAAGCAAGCTTCAGAAACCAAGTTGCTTACTTTTCCATACGGCATTGCAGATGCATCTTTGAGAGATGGCGGCATTTTTTGGATTTATGACCCGAGGATTTAAGACAATTGAGGTATTCCTTCTTCTCCTGCAACAAGACACAGGGAAAAGTTTGGGTAAACAGCTCAATCCAATGTATTTCAACAACTCAATGGATTATCAGAGGAACATTTAACAACAAAAGGCCATCTGTAATGAACCACACCAGGTCACATAAATGCAGGTGGTCCAAAGGAAAGACTCCCTTCTCTGGTGGTAAAGGCCTCACCCCTCTGTTTCCTCCAAATGCACCACCTAGAAGCCAAAGAAAATGCACAATCAAGATAAACACAAGGCCGAGAAAGAGACTAACCACCACAACTTTTTAGAGGTTGCAAAGTCAACGCAAATGCTTAAACGGTTATCCACAGCATAAACTGATAGTAGAAGAGTGAAAGGACCAACAAACAAAAGTCTTAAAGCAATAACTGCAATCCACAAATCATCCAAAAGTCGACTTAGTTGATGAACACCACAAGAAAAGATTACAAGATATGTCCATAAGCTTATCTTTGTTGCCACCTATAAATGACCTCACCGAAAACTAAAATGAGACCACAAAGGTTAGTAATAAAACTACTTATCTCTTGCAAATTGTGAAGAACCAAAGCGGAACTGATGTCGATTGTTCTTAGAAAATATTCAGGAAATCATCACGGATTCATGATACAAAAGCCAAAGGATGCAAAAATAAAATCCTCGTCAAATAGAAAAATAACTACTACAGCATTCAGTAAACGTTAACGGAGAAGAACACGAGGATGCAGCAAATTAAGACAAACATCACCCTCAGACGCAGCTAATTAAAAGGCAGAAGCTAATAGATCTCAATCCGGAGTAGCGATGAGAGATGGAAAAACGAAGCCATGGTAGAAAGCAACAGACTTACTAGCAAGAACAGAGAGCTTGCCAGCGCTCATGCCGAAATTTCCGGATAATAATTTAGGAACTATGAGTTTTCCTCTCTTCTGCTATTCCTTCATTCACAACAGTTCAAATCATTGCCTTGTTGAAAAATGTTCGTCGAAAATTAACTCACAAAAAAAAAGAAAAAAAGAAAAGAGAAATCTGTTCCTCAAATTAACTTATATGGCTTGCTTTCATTCCATTTAATCTTTACAAACAAAGAAAGAAAAGAATCACAGCGTCCCAACACGGCCAACACCAGGAGGTCACCAACAACCTACCTGGTTAGACCATAATAATAAACAAACCCAATTTCAGTTTGGGTTAACCAACTATCCTAGAATCCTCAGAAGTTTATTTACTAAGTACTAAAAGAAAAAAAAAACATCAAATTACTGCAAATGGAAATTGAATCTAAGCTAAGAAAACAGAAAACAAGAAACGATTACCTTTTTTCTATTCTTCACTTCTGTTCTTCTAATCTCGGCTCCCTACTTACTTAGCACCTTATAGTTTCGTTGTATTCAAGTTTAAAGATGATGAAGATGTCATGAACGAATGAAGGTCTTTGAACCGTTTTGGTGGAGTGAGGATAAGCGCTCAAGGCAAAAGGATCAGGAGTAAAATGAAATAAAATAATAATAATAATAAAAGACGGAAAAAAATCGATGAAAATTTTAATTAAGGGTATCGGAAAGATAAAAATTATTAAGAATGGCATAAATAAAAAATACATTAAAACTGAATATTAACTTATATATATATATATAGTTATTCTCATGCCTAATAGTTTATGAGTGTTAGGCAGTACTTTTTCGAATAATATTTCTTTATTCTTGTTTGAAAAAATTTGTTACAATCAATGTATAGTTAAACTAGTTATTCTCACGCCTCATAGCTCATGAGTGTTAAAATAAATTTATTTTTATTGAATTACATGTTAAAGGATTGAATTACTATTGTGCATTTCTTTATTTATTAAATAGACAAGTTTAGAGGATATATTGAGTAACTTTATTTTAAATAGTTTATTATAGAAAAGAACAGAGTTCGTATAATTTTACCTATTATGTTTCGGACTTAATGAGTTATTTCATTGTAGGTTGAATTTTGGTCTCACATTCAACTGCATCCCTAATAATTTTTGAAAGAAGTAATAGTTGATTTTGATTTTTTTATTCTGCAAAAATAAATATATTAATATTAAAATCTTATAAAGTTGACTTAAAACCTCGACAGCAAAAGAAAGGAAAGCCAAAATGTGTAACAAATTACAAGAACAGAAAGCGATGGTTATATGACTAATGTACAAAAAGATGTTATAATTAATTTCGTAAATACCAACGGGAATAATGATTCAGGACCCATAAATAATAAAATGAAAGATTATTGCGCTAAGTATTGCAACTGAACCAGTACATGATATCCGATGATTAATGCAATTGATGAAATGGAAACACTTTTCTTTAAAGCCTAACCCATAACCTCAAAAATTACTAAAAAGAAATACAGTTTGAAGAATGAAATTTCTGGCATAAACTTAATTTGAGACGTAAAGTGTTTTTATCCATTGTACTTAATTAAAGCAACATACAAAAAAGACACGTGTTAATCTCACATTAAAAATTTTCCCGCCAAAACTATTTTTCATTACAAAATGAAAAACACCACATGACACTTCAGATGAGCAGAAAAATGATGATTTAAGGAATTTCTTAAGGAATTTAAGAAAATGCAGGAAAGAAAAAAACGTACCATAGTTATCGGTAGCTAAACGATTTTTCCAATAATTTGGGGATTAAGAATCAGTCTCATAATTACAGTATATATATATATATATATATATCAATATATGTAAGCTTGATAGAAACAGTAAATAAACAAATTAATATTAACAATTCTGCTTATTATATTACAAACACACAACGATAGACATAAATGATTTTCACCCAATTCTATCATGGATCGAGATATCTGTTTCATTCCCTGAAATCTGGCTCCATCGTGTTTCTTCCATTTATTGTTGCTCTAATTATACGGTAAACATCAGATCAACTTCCCAAATAACAGTTTTGAATTTAAAAAATTAAATAATCAAATTAAATTAAATAACAATCCAGAACAAGATAATATCATTACCATCGGTGATTAATTGCTTGATTGATCCATGTTTATCTTATCAACAATCTATAGGTGCATATCTCTTTTGCAGTTTTTCAGTGAACATCAGAATCTCAGAGATATGCTTACCTTCATAATCCCATGGAATTGATGATCACATACTCTGTATAAATACCTTCACAGGTATATGAGATATTCACCAAAACCTAAATCATCTCCCCAATTCAACAACACCAAATTCCGTTTCTTAAATTAGGTTAACTGCACCCAAAAAAAAAAAAAAAACAGCCCTGTTTTTGAACCTGCCACCATTGATTCTCAAGCTCCAATTGTTGCTTCTGTTTCCCATTCAAATTTCCAATCTCCCACTATTTCTGAAACTCCCATGGGTTCATCAGAAACCCCTGTTGTTGATTCTCATAATCAAATCCATCCTGAAATTCCAATTGCTGGATCTGAAACCCAGAATGTTGCTCATGCAGTTTAAACAGAAACACATCTTGTTGATTCTGAAAACCAACACCACGCTGAAAATCCAATTGCTGGAAATCAAACCCCCCCCCCCCCTAATGTTGATCAGCCAGTTCCAACAGTTGCGCACAAAGGTACATTGCCGATATCAATGGCTTGGTACCAACCAAAACTATCCATTTCTACATAGTTGTTCGTGTTATAACCATTTGGAAAATGATAGAGATAAAAACAAGAATGTCAAATCTGTTGAGTTGGCATTGATTGATGCTCAGGTATTATATTATTTAATACAGTTTTTAAATTAATTAATGTTTTACACATTAGGAAGATGCAATTCTTATATAATTATTTGTCCAAACTTTTTGAAATATAGGTATCCAAGATTCAGGCGACTATACCCGCGAGGATAATGAAAGTTTTCCAGAAGTATTTCCTTCAAGAGGGTTGTGCCAGGAGGATCTCACGTTTTGATCATTGCCTGAATATAAGTGGGGGATACCGTTGCTCAAAACACGAATACAAAATTGTTTTCCGACCTGACACATTGGTTCAATCTGTTGGTTACCATGACATCCCTAATCATGTGTTTGAATTTACCCCTTTTGCAGAAATTACCAATTTCGTTGCAAACTTTGACTTCTGTTTTGGTAAGGATAACATCTTTCATATTTCAGTATAATATTTTGCTTATGTATCTTTTAAAAAACATCCAAGTATGATTAATATTCATTCATTTATTTCATATTTTTTGGGACACATACTTAGTTACAATGATCCAATTATCGATAATGGTAAGAAGAGGATTTCGATTGAATTGGAAGATGAAAGGTAAGTGATTTTACCAATGTATATAATTTTTTTACTAATTTTGTATGTATATTCCTAATCAGTTGAGCATACACAACATATTTTGACTAATTTTAAATTAAATGCAGGGCCGATAGGTTAAAGGTCACATTATGGGATGAGCACGCAGACAGGGTTTATAACATGATGACTAAAAATCCTGATTACCCTGTTGTCCTGATTGTTCAGTACGTGAAATGCAAAAAATACTACTGTAAGTATATTGGGTTTTAAAGCATAAATCTTTGTTTGTTACATTAAATTTTAGCAGTTTTAGTGACACATATACTTTGATCTGATCCAGCTAAAGTTTCAATCACAACGAATCTGTTCAATGGTAGGATCTTCCTAAATAACATGACCATTCCAGATATATACGAATACAAATTCAGGTAAAACAAAATTAATGTCACAGTGTATACAAATAGTTAAATGAAACCAAATTGGAATGGCAAGTAATGGACTCACATTCACAAGATTGATCAGGCAGAGATTAGGTCTGCAAACATCCAAAAGATTTCCCTCCTATCTTCCATTTCAGGATACACAAATTTCGAGGAATTTGTGTGTGATGCTGAAATGTTGACATTGGCTGGGATTGATGATTTGGAACAGGTAACATGTTAATATATACTTTCAAACCATACAAAGTAAAATTTTCAAATTTACATTTTTTATTGATTTCTTACCCTGTAATGTAATCGTTTACAAGCTTCTGGTGTTATTGTTTTTGCAAAAATATCTGGATTGGGAAAAGAGTATGACTGGTCATACATAGGTTGCAGCAACTGTAACAATAAGGTTGTTGAGATAGAATCATCTGCAAAGGAAAACATCACTGGGGGGAATAAAAAGTCTGCCTTTGGCAAAGGTAGAAAGGTAGATAATGAAAAGCCAGTTGGATTAGCAAATAAATGGATGTGCAAAAACCATGGGCCTGTTTTTGTTGTCGCTACAAAGTAAATCAACTTTAGTCACATATAGTTTATAATGTTTTTCATACTAAAAGTTTACACTATATGTCTCTGTTACTTTGTAAAATTGGTAACTGATGGACAAATTTCAGATTCAAGTTGCAGGTGTATTTAGTTGATGGTTCAGGTAGCAGAATTGGTACTCTATGGGGCAGAATGGTGTACAACTTCATAAACAAGAGTGCCTCTGTGCTACGTGAAGAGGTACAAATTAAATACAATTATAGCATTCATTGTTTATATTCAAGTGTAATTGTTGCATTATTTTCAAGTTATTGATTATTATATGCTATTCATTTGTAATGCTATAACAGTATCCCAAAGGTTACCCTGACATTCTAGATGAGATTGTGGGGAAGAAGTGTCTGTTCAGGCTAGATGTCTCAGACTATAACATTAGAAACAACACCAGTGAGATATCAGTTACAAGGGTTACAATAGATGCAGACGTTATAAGGAAGTACCTTGATGCTGTCTCTGATGATCAGGTTTTAAACAATAACATATTTATGTAAATCATTATAACTGTTGCTATTTTTTACCAGTCACATTATTTCATAAATTTTCAGGAAATTGATCCTGAACTAAGTGCCGAGTTCTGCCATAATTTAACCCCATTATCTGAGAGCACTGCTAAGGTATTTAATAAGTGTTTATGTAATGTACAAGTAAAACATATATATTACTGTAAGTAAACAAGTTTGTTGACTTACTATTCCTTATATTTACAGACTGCAGTTTCGTGCACTGATGATACCGATATGGGAGGTCCTGGAGATGAAACGGGTGACAGTCCTCCACCGAAGAAGAATGCGTCTGCACAATGTGGCGAAGAAAGTGTCAAGTCCCACCCCAACAAGCGTGTCAGGAAGCTTTAATCAGAATGAACAATTACCAAGAATTTTATATCTTAATAAAGGATGCATCTCTTGAACAATTTATTTCCCTTTACATAATTTAGTTTTCGTTGGGAACTTTATCCTTTAATCCGTCTTTTTGCTCTGAGAGCAGTACACCAGTTAGATTTCAGAATTGTGGTTTTAAACTTATTTGTTTATTTTTCAGAATAAAATGCCATCTGATACGGCGATTTCAATATTTGCATTATTTGAGCTTGAGAATATTTGTATCCATTTTACATTTCTTATAATTTTTATGTTCCTTATAACAGCAAATCATTACATGCATATTTGCTTTTACTTCCTAATAAAAAGTGCAGGTTTATTTACTTGATGGGTCAGGTTGCAATACTGGTAAAATATGGGTATACATGCACTAGTAAGGAACATTGTATGTATTTATATAATCTACATATAAATCGATGGATTACTTGCAAGTAAACAAATTTGATGACTTACTATTCTGTATATTTACAGATTTTACTTTTGTGCTTTGACTGTTCTAATATGGGACTTCCTGGAGATGAAACAGATCACATTGCTCCACTGAAAAGTTTCTCATTTGCTCAAATTAGAAAATAAGTGTCAATTCCAACTCCAACAAGCGTCTCAGGAATATTATCTACAAGTTTTGGTGACCTTTTATTAAAGGATGGATCTATTCATTCATAACTGATTCATGAATAATAATGTTTTGTTCGATGCTTACTTTTTCAGCCATTATGTTGTTTTTCCTGTAACAAGTACACTTGTTAGGTTTCTGAGGTTTGGTTTTAAAATTATACATTTATGTTTTGAAGGTTATCAGTTAATATGTGTCGATTTCACTTATGAATTATTTGTAATAACTTATTGGTTGTCTCCATTTTAGACTTACATGAGGAAAAGTAAACAAAATACTCGCAATAAATTTTTATTTCCATTATTTTTTATTTAAAAAATAAGGTACAGTTTAATATCAAATATATGTAGATAAACATAACAAAGAAGGACAGAGTACAGAAAAGTATGATTCTAAAAATCTTAATCAAATATTATCTAAGTTGAAACTGAATAGTTGTCATTAAGAACAACTGAATTAGGAGTTTCATTTTAAACAGAAATCCTCATAACTGACCCCTCAGTTCCAAATTTAAGGTGCCTTAAATAGGTGTACAACATATCCAAACTATTTATATTCACACATAACGTATCTAGATCGTTACCAAGTTCTTTCCCCTTCTTTTTACATTATTTTTCATTCAAAGAACAGGCAGAACACAAGTTACCATGGATTTCAGGTACGATCAACTTATTACTGTGCCAACAGACATATGGAGAAAGGGATTTATAAGTATATAATACAAATTCTACTTGAATAATATATACTGTGTCATCCTGTTTTTAATTTTTTTTTATTTAACAGATACTTAGCAGTAACCTTACTGCAAATATGAAGCATGTTGGTCAGTCCGTGTTTGCAAATTTACATATTAATAAAAAAAGAATATGTCAGTTGTGGGGAAATGCTCTAGAAGAATTCTTTACATCCATTGGTCTATCTCCTCACACAAAAATTCACGTTGTTTACCAGCAACAAAGAAAAGTTCTACAGTTATTTCATTTTTTTAATGATGGAAGACAACGGCTCACATCAGATCAAACTGCAAATATTGGCAGTCGTTACCTTTTGGAATTGAATCCAAACGTTGCTAATCGATGTGTAAGTTTTTATAAACAGAATTTCATATATGGTATTTGACTTTTAATCTTTTAATATTTAAAATTATTTGACATCTGTTCTATCTTCTTCTCGACCTTAGGCTATTAACACACAGTACTTTAGAGCCATAAATTGGCCTTTAGAACAAAAGCTTCATTGGTAATTGATGATAATCAGAAGCAGTGGAAGTTTCAGATATATACCCAAGAAAATGATCTAGCAGGTTTTGAAGGCCCTATGTGGGTTCCATGACTTCTATTTTAACCACTATGAATGTGTAAATGTTATATTGATTTACACTGGAAATCTTTACTTTAAGGTAAGGGTTTTTAACAAAGAAGGGTACTGTTTCAGCCATCATCAGAAGACTGTCGGTTCAGACACATCTGAAGGTTTGCATAGGTTACTTATGCTGTCTACTACATTTTATTTCACTTTATATAAATTCATATATCTTTCTATGTGTTTATATAGAACTCTAAAAACATAAAATATTTACATCACAGGTGAGGTTGACATAATTAACTACATAAGGTCCAACAGCGATCAGAATACTTTCAATGTGGTTATGACCGCTGATGTAATTACCGATGGTAGACTGGTAAAAATATTTAAACTTTATTAATATTACATCATACTTATAATATATAACAATAGTTTGTTAATTGAATTATTATTTCCTCAACAATATTTAATGTACTGAATCAATTATTTGCCACGGGAAACACTATGGCACATTGTCAGAAGATTGGATATTCAAGACTATCAATTATTGATCCTGTACTATGATGGAGAACCTATTATTAGTATGGTTCGTGCCAATGCTGATGATTTTCCACATCGCTTCATTGTTCAAGGAGACCTCCAACATATGATGATTTTGAAAAGGATCCCAACTAATATAAAGCTCGGATTTTGTATAAACGCCCAAAAGGCAGCCACCAAGGAGTCGTTGATATTGGAAGTGTTGTAATCAAGTTTAAGTGTAGTTTTTAATTCAGTTTCAGAGAATAAGTTATTTTATTATTAATAAATTTCAGTCCAAACAGTTCCAACCTTTAATTAATGATGTTTTTGGATTCTTTACTAAAATACTGGAATATAAATGTTTTTTATAATAAAACGAAAATTAGTACATTTATTTGGTCATAAATAATTTTATTATGTCAAAAATGTCATCAATCCATTTCCTGCAATTTTGCATGAACATATTTAAAATCTATTTTACTTTACGATTTTATTCACATCCATAGTACTTAATAATGTTATAGTTTGGAAAATATTTTACTTTAATTAATACCATAGATTGTGTAATTTTGTAAATATATAATTACCATATTTAAAATACCTTTTATTTTATGATTTTATTCATATCCATAGTACTTAATAATGTTATAGTTTGAAAAATATATTAATTTATTTAATACCATGGATTGTATAATTCTGTAAATTTGTTATTACCATATTTAAAATTCCAGTCCTTTTTACACTTAATGTTATAGAATCCTGTGTTTACTTAATATAATTGATACTTATCAAAATTTGTTCCTCTCTATCATTTACATATATAAGATAAGTTACTCAACCACTATCAATCATCAATAAGATACATATTCTTACTGACAGAGGTTCATTAATATATTATCTCTTTTTTCATATTTGTTCACTACATATTCTATACTCCATTGGTTTTTCAAGAACAAGGAAAAATTATATGAACGACGATGAAGATTTTTGATAAAAAAGCTGCAAGGTTATTCAGAAAACAGACATTGGACAAGAAAAGGCATAGGGTTATTCGACCTTTAAGATATGTGAAAAGTAAAGTTCCATTAAGATTACCACGGCCTGATCCATTGACTGCTAAGATCTCAAGGTCTCGAGGAAGAATATCTTATATCAGAGATGTTTCAGTTCAGTTTTAAATAACCAATTTGCAATCATCTGCAACAGGCAAAGACCAATTTCTAGAAAGGGTTCTCGATTGGAGAGGAAGAAACTACTGGATAAAAAGAAAGGCAAAGTTATTCCTGAAGAACAACTTGTTATCATTGGGGGTATTGTTATTAATGATTCCACAAATTTCACAGGCAGTTTTTTCAGGAATACATCTTCGCAACAAATCATAAATACCGCAAGTACTAATCAAGGTTGCAATTCCCATTCACAGTTACATAAAACTGTAAATAAATTTAAAGGTACATATTATCTTCCAATTTTACCTTTTCTTTTCAAGTTTTGTTGTACTTAACAGTTACACAGACTGATTTGACTTTAAGATAATAGATCTAAAGAAGTACTTGTATTATTATATTTCTTCATACGAAATCACATTGTATGAATTTGCCTGCTGCTTCGGCTGAGATTTTGTCTGCAGAATCATCTATAACCCATCAAAGCTCAGCCAGTCGATCAAAAAAGGGTTTGCAGCCTGTAAAGTACCAAATCAACCACATAAACTTCACTCAGATAAATACAGGTAAGGTTGAATCAAATGTAAATGCATATATTATTTCCAGTTAGTTTCACTTTTCTGACAATAAAATCCCACATTATTTGTGTTTTGTAGAATATGATGATTTGGGAGATCCCACGTATGTATGTGAATATTGCGGATCGAAAATGTGGTATGAAGAAAAAGTAAACAAGTAAAGGAAACCTCAACAGCCTAAATTTTCTATATGTTGCAAACAAGGAAGAATACATCTCCCTTTGTTAAGTGAACCACCTCCAAAGATTCATTTCTAATACTGAGAAAAGTAAACACTTCCTGGAAAATATCCGAGCATATAATAATATGTTTGCTTTTACTTCTATGGGTGGTAACATAGTCAGTTCAATTAATGATGGTCGTGGCCCTTATGTGTTCAAAATGCACGGACATAACGGCCATTTGATGGGTAGTTTACTTCCAGAAGACAACGAGAAGCCCAAATTTTCTCAGTTATACATATATGAACACCCAGAATGAAATCAGTAACAAAATTGGAGCTCTAAGCTACGTTCTATTTATTATATGCATAGTAAATCATATATTACGTAAATATGGAACTATCATGTATTTTAGTTTAAAATTACATGATGATTCTGTGTTCTCATTTAATTGCAGTTCAGGAAAAACATAAACAAAAACAAAGGAGCTTGACAGTCAGATTGTGGACAACATAAAGTCAACAATGGATTAACACAATGTATTGGTTAAGACATACAGGAAGGTGCGTGACACAGTTCAGACAGACGGTTCAAATGAGATTAGACTTAAGCTAATTTCAACTAGAGAAACTGATGCTCGAACGCATAATCTACCATCTATTGATGAAGTAGCAGCTATATTACCAGGCGATGAAGGGAATGAAACTGAAACCAGGGACATTATTGTTCAGTACAAGTCTGTACAACTGCAATGTATAAATGAGTTGCATCCATCGTATATTTCCTTCCAATATCCTATACTGTTTCCTTATGGTGAGGATGGTTTCCGTGTCAATATCAAACTCGGGGATCCAGACACTGATTCTGATGAAGAAGATCAGTGCGATGATATTGATGGTGTTGATGACCAGAAAAAAGGACCATGAAAATGTATGAGCATGCGGGAGTGGTTTGCATACCGTATAATGGATAGAGACATGGAAGGATCATTGCTATTATTGGCACGCAGGTTATTCCAGCAATTTTTAGTAGATAGTTACAGTGTAGTTGAAGCTGGAAGAATTTTCTGGATTAGAAGAAATCAAAGAAATCTTCGATGTGAGACATATGAAAAGATTAGAAGGTCACTCGAAGATTGAACTAATGATGCTACAGATGTTGGTCAGCGGGTTATAATACCGTCTTCATTTACAGGAGGTGAGCGATGGAAACGTGAAAATTACATAGATGCAATGACCATAGTCAAGACTTTTGGTTATCCAGATATTTTTATAACCTTCACTTGCAATAACAAGTGGCCAGAAATAGTTAAATATTGCTCAAAATTAGGATTGCGGTCTGAAGATAGACCAGATATAATTTCAAGGGTATTTATGATGAAGCTTAATAGATTGATGAAAGAGATCAAAGACAAACATATATTTAGTTGTCAAGAAGCAGGTATGTACAGGTTTACATCTTACATTAGTTTTTATGCATAATTTATTTTTAACATAATTCCTTAATGATTCAAACATACTAAACCTATTTTATTATACAATGCAGCTCTATACACGGTAGAATATCAGAAGAGAGATCTCCTTCATGCACACATAGTTGTGTGGCTAAATCGGGATGACAAATTATTAAAACCAGAGGATATAGACAAATTCATTAGTGCTGAATTGCCTGATAAAGATACTGATCTAGTTCTGTACAATATCGTTACTGAGATGATGATTCAATGGACCATGTGGTATGGAACATCCTTATAGTCCTTGCATGGTGAAGAATGAATGCTCAAAGAAATTTCCTAAAAAATGGAAGGAGGAAACAACTATAGGTGACGATGGATCCCCTGATTATAGAAGGCGTAATGATGGAAAATCATTTGAGAAAAATGGGGCTACTATATATAACAGATGGGTTGAAGGTTACAATCGGTTTTTGACACTAAGGTTTCATGCACATATCAATGTTGAATGGTGCAATCAAGCAGGTGCTATTAAATACCTATTCAAATACTTGAACAAGGGTTCAGATAGAGTTTCTTTCAAATATACTGTCAACGGAGAAGTTATCACTGAAAATTATGATAAAACTCCAAAGGGTGAAGTGAAAGATTGGTACGAAGGCAGGTATTTATCTGGTTGTGAAGCTGCATGGCGTATGTTTGAATTCCCAATACATCATAGGACACATCATGTAAAACGATTAAGCTTCCATATGCCTGGTCAGCAAAGTGTAGTATACGATGAAGACCAGACAATTGAATCTGTTATCAGCAAAGCTTCTAAAGAGAGTCAAAGTTCACTGCATGGATGGAATGTAACAGCATATACCCTGAAGCAAGAAATCTTCCGTACATAAATTTTTCATCCAAGTTTGTGTGGAAGAGAAAGGACAAAATGTGGAAGCCGAGGCAAAGAGGTGATAGCATTGGCAAGATTCATGAAGTTCCCATAGTTGCTGGTGAACCTTATTATCTAAGAATGCTTCTTAATATTGTTAAAGGTCCAACATGTTATGAATAAATAATGATAGTAGATGATATAGAATACACTTCTTTCAAAGAAGCTTGCTTCGCTAGGGGTTTACTGGAAGATGATAAGGAATACATTGATTGCATAATGGAAGCATCAACTTGGGGGTCAGTAAGTTACCACAGACATCTTTTTGTAGAGCTATTAGATGGAGAAATTCTTTCTAAACCTTATAATGTCCTAGAGCAGACTTGGGTCTGCTACACGGAAGATATACCATTTAAGTTAAAAGCGTTTGTACATGAATGAAGGTATATTTTCTTCTAGTTTGTTATCTTAAGTTTTCACGGATGTTTCAACATTATATATTCCATTTTAATGAACTATGATTTGTTTTTGTTTGTTACTAATGTTATTACCCATAAAACATGTTACACATAGATTACGTAGTGTCCGAAGATGAGAAGAAAATGCATGCATTGAAGGAAATTGAGTTTATTCTACGGACTCATGGTAAATCCCTAAAGCAATTTCCTGGTATGCCATATCCAGGAGATGTTTTCATTGATGATGGAACCAACACCATGATTCATGATGAATTAGACTATAATAGATAAGAATTGAGAGAAGAACATGATGTGCTATACGAGAATTCGACTGATGAGCACAGGAAAATTTACAAACAGATTACAGGTGCAATTGAAAGAGGTAAAGGAGGTTTATTTTTCGTTTATGGTTACGGTGGGACTGAAACGACATATGTCTATCGCACACTTTCAGCTGCCATTTGGATGGAAGGTGAAATTGTATAAAATGTAGCATCAAGTGGCATTGCTTCGTTGTTGTTGGTTGGTGGAAAGACTGCTCATTCAAGATTTCAAATACCAATTGACATTACTGATGAATCAACATGTACCATCAAACCAGGAAGTGATTTGTGTGCTTTGGTTATAAGAGCAAAACTTATTATATGGGATGAGGCACCGATGGTACATAAACATTGCTTTCAAGCTCTGGATAGGACACTAAAGGATGTATTACGATGTACAAATCCAGAAGGTGTAGAACAACCATTCGGAGGTAAAGTTGTTGTTCTCGGAGGTGATTTCAAGCAGATATTGCCTGTGATTCCAAAAGGTACAAGAGCTGACATTGTCAGTTCTGCAATAAACTCTTCCTACTTATGGAGGCATTGTAAGGTACTAAGGTTGACTCCTAACATCAGGCTACGTGTTGGTGATACAACAAATAGTCCTGATGAGATACGCGAGTTTGCTGACTGGCTTCTAAAGATCGGAGAAGGAAAGGTAAATGAACCAAATGATGGTGAAGTTGAGATTGAATTCCCATATGATGTCATTATACAGGAACTAGGAGATCCTATCGAAATTATTGTTAAGACTATATATCCAAATTTATTAAATAACCTCGAAAACCCTGTCTGGTTCCTCGAAAAAGCTATTTTAGGACCAACACATGAAGTTATTGATAAGGTCAATGATTACATGACAAGTCTATTACCTGGCGAAGAACGTGAAAACCTCAGTTCAGACAGTATGTGTAATTCTGAGCATGGAGGTAAATCAGATCAGGGTACATACACTCCTGAATTTCTCAACAGTGTAAAGGCTTCAGGTCTTCCCAATCACAGATTGGTATTGAAACGTAATGTTCCAATCATTCTACTCCGTAACATTAATCAAAAGTTAGGACTGTGCAACAGGACTAGACTACAGGTTACACGTATGGGACGTTACGTGATAGAAGGGAGAATTATATCAGGAAGCAATATTGGTCATGTTGTGCCTATTCCCATGATGAAAATAATTCCATCTGACAGGAACATTCCTTTCAAAATGAAGAGGAGGCAGTTTCCCATAGCAATATGTTTTGCTATGACCATTAACAAAAGTCAAGGTCAGTCTCTTTCTACAGTTGGGACTTTACCTACCACGACCAGTTTTCAGCCACGGCCAGTTATACATGGCTCTGTCAAGGTTAACCTCTAAAAAAGGTTTGAAAGTGCTGATTTGTGACGGTGAAGGTACAAAACCAGACAAAACTATGAATGTGGTCTACAAGGAAGCTCTGCGAAACGTTAGGTAAAATTAGTTGTTTTAAATTCCTTTTTATTAACAGTATGTTAAATTATTCTGTTTAAGCTTAGATGAGAATAATATTTTCAGATATTCTGCGTATAATTTATATTTTAATTCGAAATTTATTAATTCAGTTAGTACTTATACATTTAAATAACTACATATTAAGTTATATGGATGGCTGAGTAACCTGAATATTTTTATGAAGCAAAAATTATGACATCTGTGAGTTATTTCTTATCCTAAAATCATTATCCTTCTTCCAAAAATACATTCTAACCACAGATTTGAGAACAATATATTATGAACACCATAGAAACAAATACACACAAACATTCAATTAACTGTTAAACACAAAAAATAATATACTCAATAATTACAAATAGAAATGTATTTTAACACAGAACATATCAATTAAATAATATCAAAAAAAAGTTTAAAAAAAACTTTATAATTACCTCATCAAAAAACAATTTGCCCAAATATCATCTTGCATGTTAAACTCCAGCTTTCATACTGAACATTGACTAAGCATTTCATCGAACATCTTCTGCACAACACCATTTACATGTTCAAACATACATTTGTAATTGTATTTCATGATTGAAATACATAACTGTAAACGAAAAGAAATAGCATACCGTATGCTACTGTCAATAATATTACCTCCTTAAGTACAATCGAAATAATACTTATTGCGCCCATATTAAAATGGGAACGCCGACCTAGAATCTTGAATGACTACAGCTCAAAAACTTTGATTGAACAATCCTTCATATCACGAACCAAATTATATTGAATCATAAAAGATACACATCAAAACAGACGTATATCCATCTATAATCAAGGACGCTTTTATCTGCGAACACCCCAGTAGCTTTCAATCCCTTGAAGTGATGCTGATTAATTCAATCGATCTGACCCCTTCTCTGAACCGAATAAATGTTTGGATTTCCTCAAAAACACTTGGATTCATTACCAAAAAAAAAAAAAAACCAACCGCGATTTGTATAAATATTTCGAAAAGATTGGTAACGAATCTCAGATGGAAAGTATTTGGATTATACACCTTCTAAAATGAGAATTGAGCTGATAAACTTTCTAGATCTATTCGATACGAACAATGACTCAAATTAGTACCTTTTCCCGTTGAATGTTTTGTTTATATTTTTGCAGAACACGCATTTACACTTCTTCCCCTCGATTTTGATCTATTTATTTTATACCCACTGTCGAGGGTAAATCCCGGGGGCGGAGAGCCAACGATCCGACCTAGACAGGAACCTGCAAGACAGAGGTTAGCACTCCGAAGATTAAGTCAGTTCTAGGGAGAGAATTAGGCAATTATCACACTTAGAGAGAGAAACGGGAGTGTGGAATTGAGTTAGCAATAAATGAACAAGGAGTATTTATAGGTCCCAATGGGACAATACCTGTGGGCCCCTGTGTTGGGAGGGGCAAAAGCGTAAATAAACATGTATTTATTCCTTGTAACCCGGCTGGGCCTTTAGGAAGGAATAAATAGACTTCTTGGGCTTACAAGATAAGCCCAAGCCGGATGGCCAGTTGGGCCGGTCAAAGTGGGTCGGAGTTGACCCCCCATCAAATGCCCCTGTCAAGCCCATTGCAGCAAAGCCGGATTGGGCTTGACACAAAGGAGTTCTAGGCCCAACAAACCAGCCCAACTTCCAAAATCTTCCATCTCACGACCGCCCTAGATCCAACGGCCCTTGGCTCTTCCCGCTCAAATGTGATGGATGTGTAGGATCTCATGGGAGGCTGCGCCATAATGATGGCGCTGGATGGAAAATAGAGGGGACTGTTCCTCTTCTCTGGAGTATATAACTCTCCCACAGGACACCGCAATTCATTTTTTTTTCTCTCTTTTGCTTTCAAGTTTCAAACATACTGATCTCCGACTTCTTCTCTTCTATTTTCTCTTTCGCGAATCAGAGCATATTACCATTCGGGAATCAGAATCACGGCCGGCGACTGACCGTAGCGGCTTCTAATCGACCCTTAACGAGTAAGTCCCCCTCTTCTCTTGTACGTTCGATTTACCACATGGCCAAAGAGGTAGTTAGGGTAGAGGACGTTGAGTGTTCGCTAAACCAAGATAGGTTAAGTGATTTAGAAAACCACTATAGCCTTACGGCTATCAACCCACCTTACCAGAAGGCCATGAGAGAGCCAGTACTCCCCCTCCGGGGAAAATCACAATTTATGAGAAGTTTTTGGAATACGGGCTGCACTTTCCCCTGATGCGCATGTTCAGGATGATAGTGGAAGCCTACGGCCGACCCCTAGCCCAATACACCCCGAACCTCATAACCATAGTGTTAGCCTTCGTACACGTATGTAACAAGACGGGGGTAGAGCCAGATATTTTCTTATTTAGATGTTTCTACAAACTCGTCCGATGCGGGAAGAGTTTCCCCGGGTGGTTCAGCTTCACCAAAAATCCACACGGGCCTTCCAAAGAATTAGTAGCGAAGAACGAGAGTTCCAAGCATTAGAGGTCGGGCTTCTTTTACGTGGACGTGAACTTCGTTGCCCTCTTTCTGTGGACGCCGGACGAGGGAGGAACGACCAGCTTAGATCCGTGGACCAAGAAGGATAAGAAAGACATGGAAACCCGAAGAGGGGACTTAGACAAATTGGTTGAGTGGAAGAAGACCTACACCTATAGGCAAATCACGCCGTTAACCGATACGATCAGCTCCCGTAACCAAGGTATTTTACCCGGAGACTAATTTTGGTTATTTTTTTGTTGATAGGTATATTTGCTAATCTGATGGGTAAACGCTTGGCTTTTGATGATTCAGACGAGGAGGAGCAGTATCCCGAGGAGAGGCCGCAAGGAACTCCCCAACGGAAAATGGGTCAAGCACCCTCCAGTCAGATGACGAGGGTGCGCGCAGAAAGTTCGAGGAAGAGGAACCCCTCGGGCCAAACCTCGGGCCTTCAAAAAAGGAAGCGGGGGGATCCTGAGGTGGTGGAGGTCGATCCTCTGTCCTTTAGCTTGCCTGTGATTCACGAGCTATCCTCCATCGACGAACTTTTGAAGGAGGGGTACGAGGATCAAGGGCGGGGGACAGGCCAGTTCGAGGGCGTACCCGAGGGTCACGCTCTGCTGGTGTTCGATCCTCCACGGGTCAAATGCGTGGACTTGCCCGTCGCCGGAGTGCCGCGGCTGGGGGACGGCATGAGACAGGTAAAATTTTTGCTCTAGTACTTACTCCTCGTACTTGGAGGGTTCCCTTACTGATCAAGGGTATCCGTCATGCAGGCTGTGCAGGCGGTGAACTCCTTCGTGTCCGTGTGCGCAGACTTGGAGGGACAGCTGGCTTCGGCCAGAAGGAAGGCCGCCAGTGAGGCCAGCAAAGCCAGAGAGACTGAGACGCGGCTCGAGGCCCTGGAAGAGGATAGGAGGAGACTGGAGAAGGACGTCACGAGAATGAGGGCGCAGCTCGAAGGCATGGAACTGACCCACAGTCTCCAAATGGAGAGTCTGCTGGCAACGAACGTCCCCAAATCTCGCCTGGATGCGTACATTCTCGCAGGGGTTCAGAGGTACTTGGGGTCGTCCGAGTTCGCCCTCGGGATAAACGACGTCATGGACCCTGCAATGGAAAGAGGGGCGAGGAAGGTCGTCATGGAGATAGAGGCGGCCCGGAGGAAGAATGAGGACATCCAACCCATCCTCGATAAGTACGCTGATAGGGAGATGAAGGGAAAGACGTCCGCGGTAAGGCTGCGGTGCAAGGCCCGGAAGCACTTTTGGGACATGGACTTCGCACAGCTCCCCATCATGCAACAGATCGCCGGGACTTGCCCCTCCATTTCAAAGCCCGAAGACATCCTGAATATCCCGGGCAGCCCTTCCTTCGTCTTTCAGATGCCGAGGGGAACACAAACGCCTCCGAGCACGCCGCCGGGACCCGACGAGGAGCCGGAGATAATCGGACCTGCACCTCCCCCCCAAGGGCACAACTCTGAAGCCGCGGAGGAGGGGGCACCTTAACAGACTCCAACACCGACAACGGAGACAAGGTGAACGATGCGTAGGGTTAGGACTCCTCATAGTGATCACCTGTCTTCGGGGCCTTCTCCCCGTTGTAACTCTTTTAACCGAGTATTAATGAATTTCTATTTTATTCACGGCCGACTTGTTATTGACTCGTTTCATTACTTGTTTCAAACTTGTTTGTTTCTGTTTCATTGCTTGTTTCAAACTTGTTTGTTTCTTAATAATTTCGTCTTTGTTCGTCGGCTCAATCTTATTTTTACCTCTGAGGATACCTTCTAGCCCGCGCCTCCTAATCTTCCCATTAACACACGCTTCCTTTCAGGGGAAGGACGCGGCTTCGGACTTCCCCCATCAGCCCGAGGGAACCTCTCGAGGCGTGCTCGCGACTCTGGGTCATTGGGAAACATCTGGGATTCCCTGGATCGACCTACAGTTGCCCGACCTTCATTATGACCTGACGACCTTTCCATTGTATGCGGCAGTCGGAGGCGCTTTGGTAGATCCAACCGTTGACAGGAGCCGAGGACGGCTGTCGGGTCTCGAGGGCCAGCTGGAAGAGGCCTTGGAAACTTTCAGGGCCTCGGAGCTGCACGAGGCACGCAGGGCCGTCATAGAGGCGAGGCCGAAAACGACCGGCTGGATAAGTTATGAAGGGACACGGAGGCCTACTGGGAGGATCACTTGAAGAACTCTATACAGTTAGAGATATTGGCTAACAATCGCCTCCGGACATTCGAAGCCAAGATACGGAAGAAAAAGAAGGACGAGGGTTTGACCGAACCAGACCCGGAGGATTTTATTCCCCGCAACTATTTCGAGAGCGTCTTGGTACATCTCCGGAAGGCTTATGCCTTAGTTGCTGTAAAGTGGGATCGGTCCTCTGACAAGATTGAGGATCTTCGGGCGTATGCTGGTAAGCTTCGGGCAGCTTTAGAAAACGCGATATCTTTTATTGTAAAGACGGGGAAGGAGTATGATTTCAAGGCATTGTGGCCCGATCCCTGTCCGACCATGCGAGACGACCCCACTTCTCCAACTCGCGAAGCCGAACGCCTAATATATGAGAACGACGCTCTGTTTTATGAGTTAGGTCGAGGGTCTCACTAGGGACATGTAACTAGGTTAGGTGATTTTTGGTGTGTTTTTGCCAAGTGTATAGATCCGAGGGCCATACCTTCGAAATTCACACATATATAATTGATTCGTCCTTTTTGAACATCGACTTGTTTTTGCTTTTCCTCATTTATTTGTTTTATTATTATTTCCTAGTTTATTTTATTATTATTATTCAAGCTTTTACAGTTGTATATGTAAAATTCTGTATATTGCCGACGCTTTTTGCTACGATCCGACGGAGGTAATATGAGTATCTTCCCTCGGGTTTTACATTTCAACTGTATTATTAATGTTGCGTTGATTTAGTCGATGTTTAGTTAAACCGTACCTTGTCAAGGGCCGCGGGAAACTTAGGAATTCCACTGCTGCGAGGTCTGTTAGGTGCCGTTGGCCACTAGGGTCGAAACGGCTTTGTAAATGCCCCAAGGTCATGGAGACCGTAGGAGTTCCGTAGGCCGCGGAGGCCACACGGTACCGTCGGCCACTGGGGTCGAGACGGCTTTGTAAATGCCCCAAGGTCACGAAGACCGTAGGGGTTCGGTAGGCCGCGGAGGCCACACGGTGCCGTCAGCCACTGGGGTCGAGACGGCTTTGTAAATGTCCCAAAGGCACGGAGACCTTAAGGGTTCCGTAGGTCGCGGAGGCCATACGGTGTCGTCGGCCACTAGGGTCGAGACGGCTTTGTAAATGCCCCAAGGTCACGGAGACCGTAGGGGTTCCTTAGGCTGTGGAGGCCACACGGTGTCTTCGGCCACTGGGGTCGTGACGGCTTTGTAAATGCCCCAAGGTCACGAAGACCGTAGGGGTTCCGTAGGCCGCAGAGGCCACACGGTGCCGTCGGCCACTAGGGTCGAGACAGCTTCAGTAAGGATGGGATTCTCACAAAGGCACGGGAAGTAGTATATTAACAACAAAAGTGCCGGAGTTCTCCTGCTTGGCTATATCTATTACAAAAGTGGGCAGAAGCCTACAGATATTGAACTTCCTAAGGTTCTGGATGTTCCACCATCAGGGATGTCGCGGGGCTCGTCATCACATGTGCGCAGGCGATAACTCCCTGAGGGAGAAACTTCAACAACCTTGTATGGTCCTTCCCAATTCGGAGCTAGCTTTCCGGTCGGTTCAGCGGGCTCGCCTCGTTTCGTTGGAGGACCAGGTCTCTGACTTCAAAGTCCCGAGCCCGGACCTTGGCATTGTAGTACTTGGCCATGAGCTGCTTGTATTTAGCTTCGCGGGCTTTGGCCAGGTCTCACCTCTCGTCCAGGAAATCAAGGCAAAGACGGATTTCATCTTCGTTCATTTCCTCCGCGAAGTTGACGACCTGGGGACTAGACACCTCTATTTCAGCTGGGAGAACGGCTTCCATGCCGTAAACGAGGCTAAAAGGGGTTGCCCCCGTGGCCGTTCTCATGGTGGTGCGAATGGCCCAGAGGACGTGGGCCAACTCCTCAGGCCATAGCCCCTCGGCTCTCTTAAGCCGTGTCTTCATGTCCTGTAAGATGGCCTTATTTATATTTTCAGCCAACCCGTTGGCCTGGGGATGGGCCACGGACGAGAACCGCTGTTCAATCCTAAGCTGCTCACACCAGGATTTAAAAACTCCCGATTCAAACTGAGTCCCGTTGTCTGAGATAAGGACTTTCGGAATCCTGAACCGGTAGACAATGTTCTTCCAAAAGAATTTGGCAACGTTTGCCCCTGGTGGAGGCCAGAGGTTCCGCTTCGACCCATTTAGAAAAGTAGTCAATTGCGACGATCACGAACTTGAGCTTACCCGGGGCCAATGTGAAAGGCCCTATTATGTCCGTTTCCCACTTGTAAAAAGGCCACGGACTGCCAATTGGGACCATCTCATGCTGGGGTAGACGCGGAATAGGGGCATGTTTTTGGCATTACGTGCACCGAAGGACGATGTTATAGCAATCTTGGGACAGAGTAGGCCAGTAATATCCGGCGCGGATCAGCTTCTTGGCCAGGTTACGTGAACCTAAGTGAGCCCCACAAGCGCCTTCGTGCATGCTCCGGATCAACGTCTCAGCTTCTCGCGGTCCGACACAGCGCAGCAAGGGTGTTAGGTACCCTCGCTTGTACAGGATGTCATCCCTCATCAAGTATTTAGGCGCCTTGAGTCGAATCTTCCGGGTCTCTCCTAGGTCCGCGGGTAATGCCCCGGTCTGGAGGTACTGGACAAAGGGTGTCATCCAAAATACCTCATCCATCGTCACAGGCAAGACTTCGTCGTCCAGGATACTCGGACGCGTCCTGACTTCCATATGAATTTGTTGGGCTAGGTGCACAGCGCGGGAAGAAGCTAACTTGCTCAGGGCATTGGCCCTCTTGTTCTGCGACCCTGGTATATACCGAATGTGGAAAACACGAAAGCCGCGTTCCAACACCCTGACTTTCCGAAGATACTTTTGGAGTACCACCTCCCGAACCTCGTACAACCGAAGAACATGGTTGACGACTACCAGAGAATCACTGCAAACCGAGATTTCCTGAACACCGAGCGCGTGGGCGATGGATAGCCCCGCGATCAATGCTTCATATTCAGCCTCATTATTTGTGGCGGAAAATCCAGCTGGATAGCATAAATAATTTCTGACCCGTGGGGATCGATCAGAACCATGCCGGCGCCCGAACCTTCTTTCGAGGAAGATCCGTCGACAAACAAAGCCCATAGTTGCTGCCCGGTGGGGGAAGATCTCTCTGGGACTTGACAACATTTGCTAGCCTCGGCTTCCACTCCCCGAGGGACTTCAACAAGGAAATCGGCCAAGGCTTGAACCTTGATAGAGGTCCGAGGTCGAAATTCTATGTCGTGCTCCCCGAGTTCCACAGCCCACTTAGTCATCCGGTCCGATGTGTCGGACCTTCGGAGGATCTGCTGCAGGGGCTGATCCGTAAGAACAAGGATCGGGTGCGCCTGGAAATAGGGGCGCAATTTTCGGGCCGCGGTCACGAGGCAAAAAATCAACTTCTCAGCAGGAGTATACCGAGATTCGGCGGGAAGGAGGACCTTACTGACATAATAAACAGGGATCTGCTTTCCCTTATATTCCCGCACCAAGGCTACACTCACCGTGGACTCCCCCACAGCTAAGTACAGAATCAGAGTTTCCCCCGGGTCCGGTGTGCTCAGGGCCAGTAGAGTCTTCAAGTGTTCTTTTAGTTCCATGAAGGCTTTCTGACAAGTCTCGGTCCAGCCGAAGGTATCGGACTTCTTGAGAACCTGAAAAAATGGCAAGCTCCGCTTGGCCGCCTTCGACAGAAAGCGCCCTAAGGCGGCAATAGGTAAGCCTTTGTACTTCTTTGACGGACTGCGGAGGCTGCATTTCCAGGATGGCTTGAATCTTTGAAGGGTCCACATCGATCCCTCTCCGAGAAATATGGTAGCCTAAAAACTTTCCTGATCCGACGCAGAACACACATTTTTTCGGATTCAACTTCATATTAGCCGCTCTGAGGGTCTGGAAGGTCTCTTGGAGGTCGTTGACAACAAAGTCAATCCGACGACTTTTCACCACCATGTCATCCACGTAGACCTCTATGTTTCTTCCCAACTGGTCCCCGAAGATGCGATTGGCCACACGTTGGTAAGTAGCACCCGCGTTCTTTAGACCGAAGGGCATTTTCACATAGTAGAACACCCCTTTTTCAGTGACGAAGGCCGTCTTTTCTGCATCACCCTCATGCATCAGGATCTGGTGGTATCCTTTGTACGCGTCCAGAAAGCTAAGCACCGGGTATCCCGAGATAGCATCGACCTTCTGCTCGATTGCCTAAAGAGGGTAGCAATCCTTAGGACAGTGTTTATTGAGATCCTTATAAAGCACACACATACGCCAAGAAGAGTCGGGCTTCTTTACCATGACCGGATTGGCCAACCATGTGGGATAGAAGATCTCCTTGAGGATGGACGCGGCCAACAGCTTAGTAACCTCCACATCGATAGCGGCATTGCGCTCGGGAGCCATCTTCCGCCTCCTCTGCTGTATGGGCCGCGCGCTAGAGTCAACATTTAGTTTGTGCACGCCCAATTCGGGAGGAATCCCCGTCATGTCGCTGGGACTCCAAGCGAAGACGTCTTTGAACTGCTTCAACAATTCAACCACCATGTCACGAAGACTGGGGGGCAAAACAGCTCCTAAGCTGACGACCCTTCCTTCTACAAAAGGATTCAGGGCCACGTCCGTAACCTCGTCATCTGTGGGACCAGAGTCGTCGTTTCCTTGGTCTTCGTCTTCAGAGATCGGGGCCTCCTAGACGAACCCGACGGTTATCCTTCCCTGAAGGAAGTCACGCCCTTTCTTTGCGGCGATAACCATGCACTGTCGCGCCAATTGTTGATCTCCCCGAACTTCTGTAATCCCAGCCTCGGTCGGAAACTTCATGACCAAATGATATGGCGAGTAAATGGCCTGCGCCTGACTCATCCAGGGCCGCCCCAGAATGATATTGAAAGGGGCCACGACGTCCACCACTGCAAAGTCGACGAGAATTACCCGGTCCTTGGGATAAGTCCCTATGGTAACCGCCATGCTGATTATGCCTAACGGCATTATCACGTGGTTAGAAAAGCCGACCAAAGGTATGGACGCGGGGCGGAGCTGAGTCTTGTCGAGGCCCAACTTCTGGAAACAATCACCGTACATGACATCCACTGTGCTGCCATTATCAACGTATACGCGTCGAACTTCCCGGTTGTCGACTATGGCCGTGATGACCAACGCGTCGGAGTAATCTTCGGATCCACCTACCAAATCCTGCTCTGAGAAGGATATCACCTCCCCGGGACGGAGGCGTTTAGCCTCGGGCTCATCCGGCGGTCGGGGGCGCGAACTCCTGCGGAGAGCGGAAACACTCTGGACCCCCAAGGGCGCCCCATAGATAGCACCCACAGGAGCGGCCAAAATCTGCTGTGCCTGCGCCGGATCGACACCATCCTGGGCTTTGGCCCCGTCCCTGATGGGGACTTGATTGGCGGTCTTAGCCTTGTTTTTCTTCCACCTCCGGTTCTTGGGTTGGCCTAGCGCTTTTTCTTGGGACCCCTTCTGGATACAATCTTGAAACTTACCTGCCTTAAGACCCTCCTCAATCTCCTCCTTCAGCCTGTAGTAATCTTCGGTATCATGCCCCTTGCTTCGGTGAAAGTCCCACCATTCGGATGAGGATTCATTCTGAGACCGGCCCGGGGGTGGAAGCTTGAACTCACTCTTGTGAATTTGAAGAATCTCCTTTCTAGTTTTGGTGAGGACGGGTACTTTGGACTCGAACTTCGGAGATCCGATGTTGAGTTTCTTTGCCTCCGGCTTCCCTGTTTTCTTTTCGCCTTCAGCAAAAGCTTCTCTGACTCTCTTCATGGACTCGTCCGTCCGGATCTCCTTTTCGACTATCTCCCACAACCTCTGGTTAGTGCCCGGGGGCTTAGCCGTGAGCTTGCTCCTCATGGCAGTGCCCGCACCAAAGGGAGAGAGGCCGTTCACGAACTCGACCCTCACCACCAAATCATCGACTTGATCTATCATCATGAGTTCCTTCGTGAACCTCTCGTAGTATTCCCCCAAAGACTCGTTCCGATGCTGGTGAACTGATGACAAGTCATGGATGGTGCGCTTGGCTCTCTTGCTGGAAAAGAATCGGACGTGGAGCTTTCACCCTAAGTCCGCGTAAGAAGTAACGCTTCCCGGGGGAAGGCTATCGAACCATATCTTAGCGGCCCCTGTTAGAAAGGTGGGCATCGCTTTAGCAGAGAACTCCTAGGGTGAGTCTCGCAAATCCATGGCTGCGGTGTAATCGGCCAAGAAGCTAACTGGACAGGTATCACCCCCGTACTTCGGGATGTCCGTTGGGAGTTTCAAGTTTATCGGCCGAGGATAGCATCGGATATGCTCGGCGAAAGGACTTCCCAGCGTCTCCCTACTGTTGAGTATAGCCTCGAGCCGGGGATCTGACACATCCTCGCAGTCCACCCACGGCTCGAGTCTTGGTGGGGTTTTAGGGTCGCGTTCTCTGGATCGATCTCGACCCCGAGAGACCCTTCGTTCCCCCATGAACATGAGACTGTCGTCCGGACCTTCGCCTTTGCCTCCATAATACATGTTCTCGAACTTTTTGAACTGTTCTTCGAATCCAGGGAATCTTCCGGCAAAGGATCTCCAGAAGCTGTCGTCATGTGGCCCTCGTTCAGGTGAACGGGACGGGTGAGGACGCTTGGAAGGTTCTTTGCTCCTCTCCGCTTCTTTACTGGTCCGGCGGGACCGGCTCTTTCGGTGTTCAGCTGATCCGTGGCCGTGGCCCTCGCGAGGATCGTCAGACCTCCTCGAGCGGCCCTGACGGTCATTAGTTCGGGAAGCCTCTTCGGCATCCTCCTTGTCTCGGTGTTCTCCGCGGGACCGGGCAGATACGCAGGAACTCCCCCCTACCACCCTCGATCTCAATCCAGGCCTGCGACTCGTCCCTTCGTCGGGCCTTGTCCGGGTGGAGACCATTACTCTCGTAGAACAACTTGATTTGCCCTCGGCCAAACGGGAATGGATTTTCTCATAGACGGCGCCACTTGTCGAGGGTAAATCCTGAGGCGGAGAGTCAACGGTCCGACCTAGACAGGAACCTGCAAGACGGAGGTTAGCACTTCGAAAATTAAGTCAGTTCTAGGGAGAGAAGTAGGCAATTATCACACTTAGAGAGAGAAACGGGAGTGTGAAATTGAGTTAGCAATAAATGAACAAGGAGTATTTATAGGTCCCGATGGGACAATACCTGTGGGCCCCTGTGTTGGGAGGGGCAAAAGCGTAAATAAACATGTATTTATTCCTTGTAACCCGGCTGGGCCTTTAGGAAGGAATAAATAGACTTCTTGGGCTTATAAGATAAGCCCAAGCCGGATGGCCAGTTGGGCCGGTCAAAGTGGGTCAGAGTTCTGACTTCTACCGCATTGTGGAGGACGGGAATTGTTTATGAGTTCAAAGGAATTTTTGGGGAGGATAGGGAAATTAGATTGTTAGATGGCCCTTTTATCCCAGTTTTATTTTTGCATATTGTAGGGTGTCCACGTCGGCATGGCGAGGTTTGAATCCTTAATTTATGGTTAAGGGTAGAGGAGTCCTTACCACTCTACCACAACCCTTTGGTTTTTATCCTAATTTTCTAATTGTACAACTATCCTTCTGTGTGCAAAATTTTTTAATTTAGTGGAAACTACATATCTTTCTATCTTGGATGTTTTAATCAAAACGGGTAAAGAAAATTGGATGCAATGCAATGAAAAGATTGGAGTGGATGCTCTTAAATCTTAATCAAAAGAAAGAATGCTTAGGAATAAGAGGTACTGATTTGTCCTCTCTTGAAAGACGGGAGGAGATTTAACTGCTCATTGTTGTTCTATGGTTCTGCACCTGGAATGGCTAATAGTGAAATCTCCACATTAGTGAGCAACTATAGTTGATTTATTAGCTACCTTGGCATAACTTAACTAACTCAGAACACAAACGCAAGACAATGTGAATTGAATCATTTGATTTATACTCCCCTCCGTTCCAATATTCACCTCCGACCCTTGTATTGACTATTTCATTGTAATTACACAACAGAAAAAAACAACGGCATGCCCCCCACAGCCATATCGGGAAAGTTCCTTGTAGAGATTTTCTTTAGCTCATTGGTAGATAACACACGGTTGAGCATCTGAGCTCATAATCTGAGCTCGTGCACATTCTACGCAAAGAAAATGGCATGACAGCACGGCAGATGGTAATTATTAGGTAATACAAAGTACTAATACATTCGAAAAAGTTAAGTAGCAAACTTCAGGTAAGTTGACAACATTAGGACACATAAGTTTTTTAAGTGTTTAGGAACCCCTAGTGGGGCTAAATTACCATGTTTTAAACAACTCGCAAAAGTTCACCAAAGTAAAAGGTAAATAACTTAACATTCTAGGAACATTCAGCTCACTGCAGCTTCCAGCGTCAGACCTTTTGTCACACAAAAGACCAGTTCATGAACATGAAAGCCAAGCAGTGATTGGAATCATCATCATTGAGAACTTTCCATGCTACCGCTTGTTCATATGATATAGGCCTGCCCATGCTAGATACACACACTCCTGCCGGCAAGTAAGCAAAGCCCTGCAGCAACACGGATAGAAAGACCAGTATGAGTTAATCACTCACTTATAATGCAGGTGAGCATCCTTAGAGCTAATAATATAATTTCCGACACAGTTTAGAGGATACAAATAATGTCATACAAGTTATATTGTGATGGAATCACAAATTGAAAATAGTGCCAATTTGTACTTTATATCCATTAAAACTGCTGCTTACCAAAAGAAGAAAAAATCCACATATTACCTGCTGCATTATCTTAGAGAACTCAGAAAGAAGCATCTTTCGACCAGCATCATCAAGGATCTTGTCAAGCATAATATCTTGAAGAGCCACGAGAGTCGTTTCCAGCATGTCTAGACCAGCCTGATTTGCAAATGTGAACACTGCAGATGCCTGCATGAAGATAAACAACAGTAGCGCAGCGAGAGTTTCAATAAGAATTTAGATAAAATTCTATTATTTCAATTTCAAAAAGTTAAATAAGAATTTAGATAAGAATTTAGGGTTTAGGGTTTAGGGTTTAGGGCTACAAGGTCAAAATTAGCACTACTCACATTTGATTTTACAGAGCAGCACATTATAGCATCAGAATGCTGCCACAGCTGCTTCAGGATATGGTCATTTCCATGAGATTCCACATGAAGAAGCTCTCCCCCAGTATGCAACCTGAAAGTCACAAGTATGTGCAGGAGAAGTCAGAAGGCACTCAAATGCAGGGAAAAAAATGGAGGGAAGACCCAATAATTAAACAAAGATTGTCTGGTTTATGTTGCATAAGGGCATTGAATTGCAGGTGGTCTGGGTATTGAACATAAAGGCACACAAGTGCAAATAGAACATATCCTAAACAGTAGCATACAAGGAACATTAAATAAGGAACAGAGGTAAAATTGAAGGAAGTCACAGCAAACTAATAACTGGCCCGCTAATGTCATAAAAGAAAGGTTAATAAATTTTGTGAGTCTCCCACCTGTAACTCCTCCATATCCATCGTGCCAGAGTAATGGCTTCTGGCGAACCAGGTAAAGACACCTTTGGTAGCAGGTGGGAACTATGTGGCGAAGGTGCAATGGCCATAGCAACTCTCTGAACAGAGGCTACAATGCTTCGAACGTACTGACGGGCCATTGCAGCCACATTCTCACGATAGTGATTCTCAAAAGTGAACTGGAATGCAATAGTTAAAACCGATCTATGGTTCTGGTTCTTGGAGTCAGCATCACCAGTTGAGCGTGCTCCAGCAGTTCCCACTTCAAGCGTGGAAGCTAAATCCAGAGTCCTAGAAGTCCCAGGTGCATCCTACACACACAATCAAAGGCAGGAGTAAGACAGGCTTCCAGAGATATCAAAAACTTCAACAAGCTGAATATGCGTATAAATTATTCCAAAGCTGATCACAACAATGTTAGCAGCAGTTAAGAGAAACTGGATCAATAATTTAAGACCATTTGATGTCAAAGTTGATTACGTATAATATCGTGCAAAAAGGCAAGTCAGCTAAATTCCAGTCGTTATTTTGAGAGCCATTCTTCACAATTTTCATCGCTCAAATATGGTCCTTCAAAAACAGAGATGATCTGGTACATAATTGCAATTGTTTAAAGGCCAAAAGTAGGGAACTAAACTGATTTAGCATCCAGCGGAATAACTCGAAAGCCAGACGGCAGCAACGGTGCATCATCTCCAAAGGACTCGTCTATGGGAGCAAAAACTAGCTGAGCACAGGCACCAACAGCAGTTTCATCAACCCCGCTGCATAGCTGCAAAAAACAAAAACAACAATTATTAAACAAGGATAATAAATGCATTAAAAAGTCAAAATAAATTATTGATGGCCAGTTAAACAAAGAAAGACCTGTAATAAATACATATCACGTGATAGAGCAATCTCTTCTGGGGAATAAGCATGACCCTCCAATCGAACAACCTCCAGAAACTAGAGCAGGAGCACACAAGTGAATCAATAAAAACCAAAATCGAGATGAAAAGATCAGCTGCAATGTCGTTATAAGGTCAAAAACAGTTGATTACCTCCTCATGTTCCACAGTCTGAGCAAGAGGTAGAATGACTTGGGTACTAGGAAAGCCACCAGGTCTTGCACATGGAACTGCAAAAGGGCTAGCTTTCAGAGAAGCAGCAGAATACGCATCCACACCATAATCAGCCCACTCAGATCTGTGCTCCCTCAGAAAACGAACAAGCAAGGCAGGAGGAACATTCTGAAATCGTGAACACAATTAGTTAGTGGAAAGCAGCACAACAGTAATTACTAACTACTTACGTAAATGAGAAAAACGGTTTGAACAAATCTACAGTTTAAACTAGATAGAAGTGAACAGACAGAATATGCTCTAATTTACGAAGTGATTAAATAGTCAACCTGAAGGAGCATAGATGCTTTTGCACACATTACTCCCCCAAAGCTGGGAAGCATAGACAGAGTACTATACTGGGAACCAAGGATTTTGCTTGGTGATGAATTGACAGCTATAGTTACATCATCTGCACCATCACTGCCCATAATTGACCATCCATCATCCATAAAGCCATTAACAGCATCATTGAATCCCCTACAACAAATAGTAAGAAAAGAAAATCAAAAGATCATAAAAACTGCCTCCCTAAGATTTAAAAGATAAAAATCATCCAAATGGTTTGCAACCCACCCCATTCTTTCTCAGCAGATTTTAAATGAAACAAAAATTAATTATTTCACTGCTAGAAAATAATCTTGAGGTCCAAATTAGAGGGGTAGACAGAACCAAAAATTATGTTTAGGAAATTAGATTATTGTGGCCTCTACCTGCACAATCTCTGACTTAATGCCCTCAAGACAGCAGGCTGACGTCCACCACTGTACTGAATTTCCCCACTCGTTTCCTGAGCAATTTGGCGTACATGTCGTAAAGCCTGTAAGAAAAACTTAACCAAATTAGGATTTATAACTACATCAAATACAAATGCACGAGACTAAAACAGCAGCAAACAGTAATATATATACCGCCATCGTCATCTTCTGTGCAAGGATCCTGGATGATTCATAAAGAGGTCTCAGAACTTCAGGGACACTCCAAACCTACATCAGAACAAAAACGATTCTCAGGGAGAGAGCTTGTAAACAAGTGATAGAATGGAAAAAGAAAAAGAAAAAGAAAAGAAGAAAGTATTAAGACTGACATCCAAGTCAATGTGATCAACTATGTGAACGATGGAGCCACCACCCTCACAAGGGCGTATCAGACATCCACTGGGTAGCATTTCAGCTCTAGCAAAGCAAGTAGATGGAGGACCAGTTGGGCCACCAGTAGAAGACGTGAGAGACCTTTCACAAATCTGCAAAGCATCCGAACAACTTTTGAGGAAGGTTTGAAAGGCCATAGAAATCAAATACAACAAAGGAATTATGACAACTAAGCGTTCACCGCACTTTTAGGATCAGCAACATAAGTCACCTATTCACATCTCACCGTTACTCTCTTTTAAAACACTAGGAAAAAGAGTTATACACTCAACCAAGGGAAAGATTTGTTCCAAACTACTTCTTAGCATTTCAACAGAAATGGAAAACCTCTCTTTTCCTTCATTGCACAACCCATAATTCAAGCCCAAAAGTGGATAAGCTCAAATGAATAACAAAATTACATGCTACATTAGGTCATAGAGATCAGTTGTCACATTACCACAAGACTGCCATCTTCCAGGCTAGTTGTATATCTTAATGTCCAAAAATCACGAGCAGATGCCAAAGTGGTAGGCGCGTAAGTCTAAAATAAGAATTTTTTTAATGTCAGTACACACAATATGCATTGAATTTTATATCTGGGATCAAAACTTCATGACAATCACAATTAGTCTTAGAAAAACCAAAGCACCTGCATATAAACAAGCTCGATTGTCCCTCCATTTCCGGCAGGAACTACACTAAGTATGTCAAGGCATCGGCAGTCCCGAAACCAAGAAGGACGATCTTTGAAAATTTCTGCGACCTGAATCACAAGTCAAAGATGTTCATCAAACTTAATCAAACTAATCATCTATCACCAACATTTTACATCATAACCAAAAATGGAAAAGGTGTTGGCCGACATTATAACTTACCTTTGTGGGCTCTAAACTCACAAGACCGCAAGCACGTGCAGCTACCCCACTACAGTTGCGGGACACTGCAACAATGCCAATAGAATCCGGACCAGGCTAGAAATTCCAGAAGGGAAATATTAAAACTTAGAAACCACAACAAATAAAAGAACCATTCAAGAAAAAGGAAACACTAATTCAACAAGGCAATATGCAATACCTTCATCCCAATCATCTGGACCCAGTCGACAGCAGTTCCAGTAGCCTTACCAAGGAACTCTGCCAGGGTCTCCTCAGCAACAGCGAGAAGACTGAGCACAGTAGAATTGTTGGATTAGCTTAAAAGCCCAACAAGAAGTTAAGATCACAATAGTTGAGGAAAGCATAGCATGATAGATACCTAGCTGGGTTATTAGCATCCTTTCGTGGATGCTGAGGTGTTGGGTTAGTTTGTTGCTGCTGAACAGTCATGACCACAGACTCACAGCTTGCATCTGTGGTCGTTGCGCTTACCTATTAAGATGAAAGAATCCCAACAATCACATAAGGACAACTTACAATAATGCAGAATGGTCCATAGATAACAGAAAACTAACAAAATGCAATAACTCAACAGAGTTTTTATTTAAAAGACAGCCATAACATTTCATGGTATTCAGAGATGATGTAGAATTTAAAGCGAGTTATCTTTTTTACCAAATATGACGAGATAAAGATAAAGTTTGTTCAAGGTTTATTTCCAGCCAGAGTCCAGCTAAATCAATAACTTACAGTTTGTATCTTAGTGCGCATGAAACCATTCTCATAGACCAAATGGGAGACTTGCTTTTGTAAGCGGTCATTCTCCTCCATCAGCAACTTGTTCATGGCATTTAGCTTCCTGTTCACAGTCTGAAGCCGAGAAGCTTCCTTCCTTTGCTTTTCGCGGCATCTGGAGAAGATAAGAATGTAAATTTCATCCAATGTCAGACTCAGGCCCACAATGTACAACTTGAATTCCAAACCCATGATCTAGAATGTTACAATACCATAACAGGTAATACTCACTCTCTGTAGTTGACTACCTACTTGCAGGATACTTTTTTTTTAAAAAGAAAAAGGCCGAGCTTATGAACAGGTCTATAACTATTCCTTTGTGTTTGGCACATATCCCATTTAACCACATGGCACATCAGACCAAACAAACTGCATATATATACAGCACTAGACACAGGTAAAAAACCTACAGTTGGGATAATCTTAAGCATCAAATCGTGAAAATGTGTAGGTTACAGACTCAGAAGCAGCAACACCAGATAAGGTTACCATTTTCAAAATTCAATATGTACTTCAAAGTATAGAAGGAAAAGCCGCAAATGTGCACATCAAAGGCTACTCATTGGAACTCCACAAAGAAAGTAAAAATTGTTAAGGAAGATATTCCAAAGTGAGAGAAAATAAAATAGATTTTATAATGGGCAAATACAGGCATTTATCTTTGACATTAATCACCACAAAAATCTATCATCCTGTTTTGTTTACATGCCAAATCGAGATTACTTCAACAACAGGAAACATACATTAGAAGCAACAGAACATAGTTTTCCCAGAGGAAGCGGACTCATTACAGTGATTAGCTTCCTATTAACTATTCAAAACATTGTTAAAGTTTAGGAACTGGAGTAAACATAAAGATTCAGTATTTTTTAGCAAGAAACTATGCCAATCAAAACACGACAACGCTAGACACATCCGTTACATGCAATGGTTACTAAACTTTAAAAAGGATAAAGTGACTGTTATCAGACAAAAAATGACAAGATGAAAAACTAGACATTGAGACAATCCCAATAAAACAAATTCTTGACCAGTCCTTATATCTGAAACAGTGCAGGATACAATGGTAAAAAACATCAGAATAAAAAACAAGATAGAAACGAACATAGGAAAGCAGATCCATCCGTACCCATTCCCATTACTTCCAAGGAAACATAAATGGTAAGCAGCATTAATGCAGCAACAAAAGAAGATTATACAAAAGATTAAACATTCATAACCACGCTCTTTATTCACAGAGAATTCAGAAATGGAAAGCAAGATGTGCACATACATCCCAAACAATCAGAAAACAAATAGGAGAGACAAACACAAGAAAGGCCTGGTTTTTGTAAACATGCAGAATGGGGAAGGAAAGCTAGAAAGTACTACAAACCTTCTGTTCTGAAACCAGACTTTGATCTGTTTAGGCTCAATGTTGCAGAGAATGGGACATTCCCTAATGAGCTGCTGCCTCCTCAGAGAACTGGGTTTAGGGCATTCAGCATAGACCCTTTCCAAGGCCTCAACTTGCTCCGGCGTGTACCTAACGTACTTGCCATTATCCATATTTTTGCTGCTTCCACCAAAGATTGCGTCTCTATTCATAGAAAGAGACATAAACAACCAGAACCCACAACCAGAATTTGTACAGCAACGAGAGAAAAGACTTTATTCTACTTAACAGCTCCTGATTATAACTGGGTTTTTACAACAAGAAATACAGCAGACAGTACTGAGATTTTTTAGCTTAAAAATGGTGGGCTTTTCTTATTATTCCTAGGATGCATGAACAGGCTGGCTCTCTCCTTCAAAGAGAGCCACCTCTCTGAGTCATGAAAGATTTGATCTTTTTCCACTGCAAAATGAGAAATAAAGAAGAAAAACAAAAGGGTTTGAACTTTGAAGCTGAAATAGTAAAGCCGAAAGAAAAATTTCAATGGTGTCCCTCTCTTGGTCCTTTTTATCTTAAAGTCTCCGATCTCGAGAATTTGAGAGAAAGTGAAATTTGGAAAGAGAAATATTGAAAATTGACGTTTGTTGTTGCTGTTGCTACTGCTGCCTTTACTGTGTACTGTGTTAATTCATCAAATATACAGAGATAGTATATGGATGGGATGATGGAAGATAAATGATGATGAGAGAGAGGGTGGTTTTAGCCTTTAGGACAGAAGACAGAATTGCTTACAAAACCAGAAGACCTAAAAAAAAGAGAGAAATTGAATTGAAAAAGAAAATGAAAAATTTGTTGGGAAACAGAGAAAAACAAATACAGTAGACAACAGTCTAAGGCTACTGTGTAGTCTGATGACTAGTCTTTTTGCTTTTTCTGCTCCCAAAGGGAGAAAACACCAAAATCCAAGAAAGAGGGCAATGCAAACTTTAATTATAAACACCCTCCCCACTGTGTGTCTGTGTGTTGAAACAGTGTGCTTTTGTAGCAATCCTATTGTTTGCTTGTGGTATCACTTCCCTACTGCTTCCTTGTGACCAGTGAGGGGAGTTTTCCTCTTTAATGGCCACTTCAAAAAAATATCATTTCAACTTCTTATGATTTTAGAAAGAAAAAATTTACTACCAACAAATACTTGGTTCCATATAAAAACATATGACATGAATATGATCAGTGATGATTATTTGTCACTACAATGTATCAAACACAACCATCATGCTACATGCATTGTTATAAATTAATTTGAGTTTAAGATCATTTTAGAATTTCAACCTTAAAAAACCCTCAACATCCCATCCAAGGAAACATATTATTACCATTTTCTTTCACCAAACCAAAACACCCACAAAACCATCATTATTGTCATGTTTATTATATTATTTGAATAATGTAATATATTAGAAGGTAGTCATTTTAATAGGTAGTATTCTTATGATGTAAAGGATCTCTTTAATGGGACACATAAATGATCTTTGGTTTAAACAATTTTCACCATCTTTTTGTACGTTCTTGTCTGTTTGCGGGGCTTAGCTCTCTGCAGAGCAGGGCCATTGATTTGAAGTTTGCAAGTCTACTCTACAGATATGTATCTTCTTCCCTTGTAATAAATGAAGCCTACTGTATCAATAGTAGCCGTAGCAGTATATTAGTATTAGCTATGGAGAGTAAAACCCTTTTTTTCTTTTTTCTTTTTTCTTTTGGTCATTCTTGTTGCTTATTTTTTATTCATGAAAATTAGAATTATAGTGAAAAATGACAAGATTAATAAAAACAAACAAAAGAAAAAAGAAAACCCAATAGACACTTGGGTCTGTATGTAAAAATTAATAGATTATTGTGTAGTTTGGATTTTTATCTTTAATTCAAATTATAATACAAGTGAAATTTCAAAATAAATAATTTTAGAACAAATAAAGTATATATTATTGATCACTTAAAAATTACAATATAGTATTCATGTGTGTGGTTGACGGGAAGATTTGTTGTTTTTTTTTTTTTGGAAACGACTGGAAGATTTGTTGTTTGTTGTTGTTTTGACACACAGTAATAAATATAATAAATACGGGCATTTATGAGGTAATTATTCAAAGAGATTACACAAAACAGTGAAAATGGGTGGAGGGGTGTTGGAATAAAGGGGAAAGGAAAGTAAAAAAAGATGGATGGTTTTTGATGAATGATGGTGGGGAGAGCTGATCGTCTGTCCATCTTGCCCCTGTCTTATTCTGGTTCGGTATCAAAAGGAAGTCGTTTTTTTAGAATAAAAAGTCGCGGGTATGTTTGTTTTATTTCTTTAGTGTATGTTTTCAGGTGTTTTTTGTATTGCTAATGTAAAACGGTATATTAAAAATTTAAAATGAGATAATTATTATTTAAATATTTTGAAAATACCATAAAAAAAACTTAACAAACAAAACTTTCGAAATTTTCGGTGATGAAGGTCGCAGATATGGGTCGGCGTTGAAGGGTTGGAGCCACAAGGGGGCTTGAAGAGAGGGTGAAGGAAAAAGTGAAACGAAAACAAAAAGAAAAAATAGGAAGAAAAACCAGTCCAGCCCTTTTTTGCGGAAAGCGGCGTCGTTTTCATCCATGGACAGAATAAGACAGGGACAAGATGGAGAGACGATGAGAAGAACCAAAAACCAATACCAACTTTTTAGAAAGGCAACAAGTAACGAGTTGGCAGCTGTTCAATTTTTTTTCACTGTTATGAATAGGTAAGCTATTATTTGCAGAGCTGCAGACTACACTACTGTATACTATAATGTAGAAAGAGAAAAGAGGATGCAGTAAATAATAAAGTCTTTGTTTTTTTTTAACCACTTCCTCTCTCTTTCTCTTTCATCTTCTCACGCTTTGATGGTGTTGTGTGTGTGTGTGTGTGTGTGTGGGGGTTAGAAAAAAGAGGAAAAGTTACGGCTCCTCTTTTGCATACGAAGACTTTTCTGCACTCTCTTTCATCTCGGTCACAGGTTCATGATGTATATGGAATGGGGAAGCATGGGGTAGTATAGTGGATTAGTATGTAGTTGTTGGTAGTCAAAAAAAAGTTTTTTTTTCTTTTTTTTTTTTTAAAAAAAAGATTTTATTGATGATGATGATTTATTTATTAAATTTCAAAGTACAAATGTGTCTTCATAACTCCATAAGTCGGGATTACTCGGGATAATATAATTTCGTATGCATAATTATGTTAAAAAAAAATCCACCACTCTTTAAAATATAAGTTAAAACACAGGTAAATTCTTACATTATCTCTTACTTTATTGATGTCTACACTGTCTAATCCTCCTACTACTACTACTCCTCCTGCCATAACAAACTTCATCATGTCAAAATGGAAGGCAAAACTTCTTGTGCAAAACTGTTCTTTTGGGTTTGTGTCACACATGGAATCTGATTTAGTTCGAAATACTATTTCGAAATATTATTTCTTCCCTTCCACAAAAATAGTTCAATTTAGTTCAGTTTTAAAATGTACGTCTTTTTTAATTTGATCAACTATTGTACAAGTCAATTTTTTCTTTATATTTTCGATTATATCCGTAATTTAATTTGTACATCGAGAATTTTTCTCAGAATCATTCTCGGCACTTCTTCCAACAGCCGACCTTAAATCCAAAAGCATTTGTCCACAGCTCCACCGCACAACACTGCGACTCCTCCACCCTCTTCACCTTGCATCACCATTTCTATCCTCAATTGAACTCCAAATTACACCTTAATTAACTCCCACCGGTATTGCAAAATCAAAAAGTTCATCACCACCATAATTCTCACACTTGCAGAAATCCTCTCCTTCCTCTAAAACTCTAGTCAGAGAGAGGGGGATTCTCTCCGCTGTTGAGGCTAAATTAGCAGAAGGAATTTCGCCGGAGAGGTAGAGAAAGGAATTCCCAATCGGCGGTTAGAACATTGATTTTATCAGAGCCATCCTACTAGGTATGGATATTGCTAGAGAACTGGGAGTCACAAAATTGGCGGTGGAAACTGATTCCCAAGTGGCATTTGATTTGGTGTACCAACTCAAGAACCAGATGCAAACTCCTCTTGACCCGGAGTTGAGAGGAATTTTTAATCTTTTGCTTAAAGATTGGGAGGTGCATTTTGAGCATACGAGTAGAGATAATAACTCGTGTGTGGATGCACTCGCTAAGGAAGCATTAGGCTCCCGAAGGAGGTTACATATTTTTTATGTTTCCTCGAATTGTATAGTTTTGCTATTAGAGTCGGATGTAAAAAACTTTGATTTAGTATGATGCATAATTAATCCTAGCCTGTTGGCTATTTATCCAAAAAAAAAAAGAGAACATTGATTTTGCAGACATGGGTAGGTTTGGTTGATTTTGGGGCTGGTTTTATGTTAGGGTAGTAGTAAATTTAATTTGGTTGTAAGGGTAATTTTGTATTTTGGTTCAAATTTTATTTTAATTTTTTGAAACTAGATTATTTTTTGGGACAATAATTTTTATTAAAGTGGACTATTTTTTTTTTTGGATGGATGGAGTATTACGCTAAATAATTATCTAATTTGCATTTTTTTTATTTTTAATAAAAATCGAACTAAAAATAAAAATTCATAATAGACAATAATTTTGAAACGAAAGAAATAGAAAGTAATAAGTAATAACGGTTAAAGAGTATGTCGTGAATGAGATGGTAAAGATAGTAGAAGATGATAAATGGTAGTAATGTAAAAGGTAGACTAGACAATAATTTTAAAACGAAATAAATAAAAAGTAATAACGGTTAAAGTGTATGTCGTGAGTGAGATGGTAAAGATGATAGAAGATGATAAATGATAGTGACATAGAATGTAGACGAAAAAATGGATGAATGTTCACACACGAAAAAAAAAAAATATATATATATATATATATATATAAATATTGATGGAAATTTTGTTGGGCCGGAAATGAGTAGCTGTCCATAAAATTGTTCGGAGACTGGATCTTTGGTCTAAAGGTCAGTGGAAAAAATACTTCGACTGGCCTAGACAGTTTTCTAAGAAATGGTTTGGGTTCAAGTGGCTACCATTTGTTTTCTCCAACATGTCCAGTTTCCAGAACATCAAGTCACCCATTTGTGTTGGATGGTTTTCGAATTTCATTTTTTTCTCTAAATAATGAAAAAAGAATGACCCTATAGGTGTTAACTTCAAGTGCCTATCCAGTATCCATCAATAGATGAATCAATGATGGTCTAGTTCCGTACTTCACAGGGCTGATTTCAAGCAAATTTACTAAACTTGTAAACGTAGTATCTTAACAAACTGGTTGTGGTGGAGTGGAAGGAACTCTTCCACCCTTAACCATATGTTGAGGGTTCGAACCTCACCATGGGCATGGAGTAACTTTAAATATTTTGATCAGCTGTTTTACCCATCGAAGTGCCTACAATTCAGTGAGAAGGATATTTTGGTCAGCTGTTTTACCCATCGAAGTGTCTACAATTCAGTGTGAGAGATTAGTCACTGTTGCCGACAGTGGACACCCTACAAATATGAAAAGAAAAATCATTTTTTTTTTGCCTATGATACATGTGTTGTTCCAAGAAAATTTAGATCAAATTTTGGATTTGTTTGAATTGTTGTTTTAGTTTGTGTTGTATATTTGTGTATTTGAAGATATGTTTTGAAATAAGTTTAACGTCCACACTTTTTCCTCTCTAAAGTATTTTTAGATTCAATTTTCGTTCATATTTTTTTCCAAATGAAAAAAATCATCATGAATATATATATATATATATATATATATATAGAATTCATCTGATTGCCTAGAATCAGGTTAAAACTTTGACGAAAGGAAAGAAAAATTATTGATTATGCCCAATATTTCAAAATTTATAAATTATACACCAAACAATAAACAATTGTTTCAATTTTTCTATTTGAGTCAAATTTTAAATTCTAGTCCTCCCCTTTTTACAAAAGAAATTACCCTATCTATCTTTATCTATCTTAGCCAAATCTTAGGATCCAAATACAAAATTTTTCCTTTTTTTTTAATCTTATCAAAAAAATTAATATTTTTTTTAAAAATGAAAACTCGTAAGTTTTTCTATTCTTTTAAGAACCAATTTTACTTGTGAAGTGAATTTTTATTCATTTACCAACTGTAAATCCTAATTTCATTTTAAAAATAAAATATTTAGTATTAAAACAATCAAACTAATGTAACACCGCAGTTGAGCAGGTCTATCCTAATAATAATTTAAGTGTTCATCCTCTATATACCAAAAATAGTTAACCTAAGTTAATTAGTAGACTTGACAGCTGGCTTATATACTTTAGCCCCTCCAATTGTCAATGTGGGATGCGGGAAGCAGCATGCTTGACATGCTTGCTTTGGTGAGGCATCACAACTAAAGTATTTAAAAAAGGTACCAAAAATTTTTCCTCAAGAACTCTTCGAGTTTTTACATCTAGACTCATATTTTACACCAAAAAAATATATTAATATTTTTAAAATATTAAAAAAATACTCCCAAACAATCTACTTCCTCTCGATTCCTATTTACAGCCGCATGACCGTTTTGCCTCTGACGCCTTGTTCATCCTCTGCACTACACCGAACACAGTAAAGTGCATATCAAAATATTCCCCATGAGTAGATTTACAAAATCATGTTTGAAATTTCCCGATTTATGATAGAATTATCAAGATAAAGTTATGGACAATGAAATTTTCTTTACCGGAGTGTTCATATGGAAATTCTCTAATCTAGTCGTGTTGAGCACTGAATTTGGTGAATCACACACGCAAATGATCCTCTCACTTTATATATCAATAAGGCCTATTAATCCTTTGTAATTAATGGACGAGGAATCTGGACAGAGAAGTCGGGCAAAAAGGAGCTTGGTCACATCCAAATCAGCTGCAATGTTGCTCAGGGTGTTCTTTACTATTGACGGTAATCTATTTCCAAGACAACAACTTCTTAGCCATTTTTCAATATATTCCATTCTGCATGGGCTCTTGACTTCTTCGTAAAATTTGTAGTCCTTGCTTCAACGTTTGTAACAACCTAATGAACATCTTAAATGGGGCCATGAATCTTGAGATGACCATCATTAAGAATGGCCTATTCACAAATGTTCAAAGCATCAGATTTTGTCCACCTTTTGGTTTATTTTTTATTTTTTAATATCAATCTAATTTTTTGGTATAAAATATGGGTCTGGTAGTGAAAATTTTGAGGATTTTGAGGGGAAAATATTTTTGTTCTTTTTGAAATATGTCATTTGGTTATTTTAATATTGAATAATTTGTTTTTAAAATAAAATTGAAATTTATTTTTAGTAATATAAAAGAAAATGGATAAGGTTGGGGAACAAAGAAGAGAATGGATAACGGAGTATGGCTGTAATGAATTGGTATATTCGAAGAATTTGGGGAAGACTGGAATTGATAAGGTATTACTGTTAAAGAATGGAGTTTATGTTGTAGATTTAAATCAGTGGCAGCAAAAAAGAAGAGGTGCTAAAACAGAATATATATCACTTTGATAAAAAGTCGTTGATTGTGAAGAATTGGTCAGTGGAAGAGGAGATTAATGTGAATGATATACAGAAGGTCCCGGTTGGATTCAACTACCAAAGTTGAAAATCAAATACTTGAACATGACTACCTTGAGTAGACTCCCTGGTATTATTGGTAAGCCAATTGAAATAGATGATATGACATCACAAAAACTCAGAACTAGCTATGTAAGGGTTCTGGTTGAGGTAGAGATTCTGGAGAAATTGAAAGAAGAAATCTGGTTTGAGGATAAGAATGGTGCATTGTAGGAGCATAAAATCAAAAGTCAACTCAATATAGGAACTGTGAGGGCTATAGTCAAGATGATCTGGTGTGTAGAGTGGCTGTTAAACACATGCAAACAGAAGTAAATCAGTCAAGAAAAAGTATCAAAAGTGGAGGATAAGAAAAAGGGAGAACAAGCTGCCATGCAGAATCATGCAAGCTCTAAGACTGCATTTAATGCACCTCAGAGAACAAAGATGCAAAATAAGAGTCCTCGGGAAGTAAGGCATGAGGATAAGCCAACAAATGAAGGAGGAACAAGAATTATGAATCAAAAAGTGAAAGTCGCTGAAGGAAAGAAATGTGATAGAACAAGGTTAATGAAAAAGATATATCATTAGATACTAGCAATCCGTCTGGAGGAACTAGTTATCATTAATTATCTTTTATCATGGAATGTAAGAGGACTTAATAGTCCCCTAAAACACAGGGAGGTTAAAATATACCTCGTTGTCAATAATGTTGGAATGGCTAGCCTAGTTGAAACCAAACTAACAGAAGACAAAATAAAGGAATTGATGCAAAGGGGATGGAATCAGTACAATTATATTGGTAATCAAGAGGACAAGGGAAAGGAAGAATTTTGCTGATATGGAAAAAGGAAAGCTATAATGGACAAGTGGAACAAATAAACAGGCAGTTTACACATTGCTTAGTTAAGGAGATCAACAGTAGCAGGCAATTCTACCACATAGTAGTATAAGCAAACTACTTGACTCAAGGGAGAGCACTGCTTTGGGAAGAACTTAAAACACTTCCTAATACAGTTGCAAGAGTATGGTTAATGATGGTGGACTTCAATTGTATACTTGCTACAGAAGAAAGAATGGGAGGTCAAAATGAAATGAATAGAGACACAAAAAAGTTTAAACAAGTGGTGGAGGAGTGTGAAATATGGGATATGGCATGTCAAGGAGGGTTGTATACATAGAGTAATGGGCAGATGGGTTAGAAACTTAGAATATAATCATTTCAAAATTGGATTGAATTTTAGTAAATGGTGAGTGGTTGCATAAGTTCTCAGAGGCATACACTATTGTGCTGTCAGCAGGAATATCATATCACAATGCACTACTAATTCGATGGGGAGATGTCATGCAATGTGAGAAGAAATCATTTAGATTCTTATAATGCGTGGATACAAAATCCTGAACTTGAGGTCATAGTCAAAGACGTTTGGAGGAATACTGTGATAGGCACCAAGCAATATAATCTAATGAGAAAGCAGAAACTACTTAAACCTGAGTTGAGGGAACTAAATAGAAGGAAATTTGCGGGAATTGAAAAGAAGGCTCAAGAGTGAGACTGAGATAGAAAGGGTGCAAGAGGATTTGATGGGAGATCTCTTCAATGAAAAACTGCAGGCACATGAAAAATAAACAAACAGAGAGTACATTGAAGCCATTAAAGTACAGGAAGGAGACTTGAATACAAGTTATTTTCATGCTTGTATCAAACAAAAAAACCAACAAAGGAAGAATTAGATCATACATGGAGGAGAATGGGGAATTAGTTGAGGATTGGCAGAAGGTGGAAAGACATTTCTTGCAATATTATAAAAACTTGTTTGGGTAGAATGCGGGAAGATCATCAGCTAAGTGTGAAGTCTTTAAATTAGGGATCAAACTGCCTGTATACCAGCAGATTCTCCTTATAGAAAACTTCACAAAAACTGATGTGAAAGCGGCTATGTTTAGCATTGAGAGTAACAAAAGTTCAGGGCTAGATGGTTATAACAGTGGATTTTACAAGAGCGTGTGGAGTATAATAGGGAAAGAAGTTAGTGATGCAGTGTTGGAGTTTTTAAAATAGGGAAGTTGCTGATGCAAATCAACACTACCCTAATCTCATTAATACCAAGGAATACAGCTCTAAGGTAATGGAATTGTGAAAAATCTCAAGGGAAAAAAAAATATTTTGCATAAAGTTATGTATAAGTTTTGGCCTGTAACATTGAAACGAAAGTTTCGTTGATATCCCGATATGGATGATTCCATCCAAGTGCCTCCACTATGTTGAAACATGAGAAAAATAAACCTTATTATCTTACAATTGAAATTGTTTATTCTCAAGGTTATAACTCCCAAATCACTAACTAAATGCTCTAAAATTTTGTGTGGTTTGATTAATATGAACTCAGCTTTTGCCCTTGTTGCTCTTGCACTATACACAAACAACTTAATAATTCTCATGCAGATAACTATATCTAATTAAACTTAACCAAGTTTTTTTTTATTGGGGGAGCTGTAATTTAATATACTCAAGATTTTGCCATTTCAACAGGGATTGACTTCGAGAGACATCTGCAATTTGGTTTCATTTGTACAGTGTTTACCAAGCCATTTCTTTACTTTCAACATGGACTAAAACTCTTTCATGTATCTAGAACATTTACAATATTGGTGAAACATTTTATGTAATCCCTCTTTTTTTGTAAAATATATATATATATATATATATATCTGGATTCTTCCTTATATATACTATCATATGTGGTATCTTTTCATAGATTTTTCTAAGGGTCCATCATGTCAAGTAAATAATAGGTGGCATTCCAAACCAAACTCAAAAAATACACCACTTCAAGTAAAAAATAATTGCACTCAAGAGAATATTCAAAAAATCTCACTGAATGTCAAGTAAATGTACCTTTTTTTATTATTTTGTTTTTGTTGAAGAGCTTGTTTCACAATAAACTTGGCCTTTCAACTTCTTGAGCTAACCACCTATTTATTCGAAAATCATTTTTGGAATAATTCAAGAAAAAAAGAAATCAATAAAATGATGACATACATGAAAGTCTAACCTTTTGTATTATCATCTATGGGCAACATATTGAGATTTCAACAACTCTAATATACAACAGAGATTTATTGACCTCAGTTGGTCTTTTGTCTTTGTGTACCTCAATGGAAACATCCTACTCACATTGCACTATATATTTTCACTAGTTTGTTTTAAAGGCTAATCCACTCATATTCTTACGGGATTGTTAAAAGAAAATTAATTTAACATACTCAATGAACTATGAGAGGTTTTCTTGACTAATTTATTTATTTATTTAACAAAAATAGATTAGATTTGCATGAATATAGAGATGGACAAACTTGGTACACTGCTCTTTGAAATCTCCAATGTCAATGATGTTGTGGTCATTACTCAACTTATCTCAAATGTCTATATTCAATGGTATAGTTCACTTAGTATAGCCATTTCAACCAAAAAAAGTATTGAATCATAAAATAATTGCTCCAATGCAAAATTTGCTTGCTACAAATGCAAATTCCAGAGCATAATGAATTCAGTTTCACACCATTCCATTGAATATTGATGATGAAATATATTTTGCACACTGGAATTTCGAAATACAGCTCTGCAGCAACAACCAGAAGTAATATTTAAAATATATAATCTACCCCAAACTTTCAACACCTCATAATTAACGTAAAGTATAAATATACTTTGGAATCCTCTAGAGTACTAAAGATTCAACCGCTTCAGCGAGCATACTCCAAAATGTCTTGAAAAATCAGGTATTCACAATTTTGATCCCGAAAGCTGCAATATATATACTTTTAATGTAAACAATATTTAAACTACACTTCTTTTTTTTTTATCAGAACCAGGGCGGTACCTGGCAGACATCCGCCCGATTTTATTAATTAAAATAAAAAATTACAAAAACAGTGCTTAAGACTTACCTGAGTCAAAAGAGAGACCGTCTTACAAAAGTTCATCTAGTAAACTCCATGATGGCTCTTAAACATGCTATACTAAGAAACTGTCTTACATGGATGTGCTATTATCCCTTGACAGTTCTTTTCTATAAGCTATAATAAAACATATTAAATAGAAAAACTATGAGCTGTTTTACAAAGGGTTGTAAACCCCCTCACCCCTCCCCTCCCCCCCCAACAGATCATTTATCAATTCTATAATGCCTAGACTTTCTATCTAACTCTAAGATAAGGGAAAGATCTTTGGTCTAGATATAACAAACCTCTCAAAAATCTTGGTAAGTCTAAGAGTCTATTATATTGCATCGATGTCCCTCTAGATGCTTGGTTGGATAGACCGTCCGCTACACAATTGATTTCTCTAAAGATATGCTGAATTTTAAATCCATTTCTCTCCATGATATTTTTTATTTCTCTTAAGGCATGATGATGTTGCCAAGGGAAGATTTTACCGTTTGTCAACAGTTGAGAAACTACTTGATTATCCGTCTGAATGTACACGTTCCTGAAACCTTGATCTTCGCACCATTTAATTCCATTGAGAATTCCTTCTATCTCTGCCTTGATCCTAAAACCTTCCCCCACGACTGACTTGCAGCTCTAATAAATCTCCGATGTTCGCCCCTCACTACATAGCCCCAACCCGCTTGACCTGGGGCTCCTAGCGCCGATCCATCGGTATTGAGAATAATCTCTCCAGCATTGGGTGGCGTCCAAGATAAAGATCTATATTTTTCTGCTTTAGCGCTTTAATCTTTACTTGAAAGATGCTCTCCATCTCCTGTTGCTCATTTACAGAAAGTGAAAATAATTCATGAAGACTTAATACATTTGATACATTTAACCTCACCTCATGAATTATTGATTCCAAGAAAAACTTTTTTCCTTCCAACACATATTTGTTCCTGCTTTTCCAAAGTTCCCAAATACAGAAAGCCGGCAATATGTGGACCGCTACTCTTTTAATTGATTTGTTTCCTCCTGCAGTATACTAAGAACTCAAATAATGCCACAACCCTACATTGGAAGACATTATTAGACTTAACCTAGATGAAAAGTGGAGCCATACCTTTCGCGTGAGCCTACATTCCAGGAACACATGTGGGATGCTTTCTCCCGAGATAAGACAAAAAGGGCATTTTGAAGGTCTTGAGTAAAACCCTAGTTTCTCTAAATTCTTAGGAAATGGGATCAAATCATTATAAAGTTTCCAGAGGAAAAAAGAGATTTTAAGAGGAGTGAACTTATTCCAAAATATTTTTGTGAATTGACCTTCTTCTCGGGGATGCCTCAATGCCTTATATGCTGTTGAGAGCTCGAACTTCCCTATTGCTATAGTTTCCAAATTCGGCGATCATCTTCCATGCTAAAATCTGGATTCATGGCCTCCAATTGTTGCTTGACCTGCGGCTGCAAGTAATCTGAAAAATTAGATAGAAAAAATTCTTTATTCAAAAAATTCTCTGACCTGGAGGTGTTCGTAAGGGGGTTTACTCAACATGTGAGTAGCCCAAAGTTGCCCTGTTTCAAGCCAACATCAAACTAGAAACAAGTGTTGCCTCTTTCCAATATCACTTTGGTTTGTTTACTTGCAAACTCATCAATTTTCAGAATCCTCTTCCAGCATGTTTTTTTCTTTGTTGTATCCGAAACGGAGTGTAAAAAATTTGCCCAAATTCCTTGGCAATTCTTCCATTTCCACCAGAGCTTTGAAGAGAAAGCTTTGACATCATCGCTAAGGCACTGAAACCCCACTCCAGTTTCTGCTGTCGGATACGTAAGCAAGCTGATTCCATGCTCGCCAGTGTCGTTTCTCTCCATATTTTGTCATCCCCCAAAGAAACCGTTGACATTTTCTCTCGAGTTCATTAAGTACTTCCTTTGGAGGCTCCATTGCAGCTATTGTGTGTATAGGAATGGCAGAGAGGACATTCTGAATCAAAATTATACGGCCACTCGGGGAGAGGTATTTATTTTTCCATTGTGGAAGTCTAGCCTCAAAGGAGTCCAACAAGTGCTGGAAATATGATGCCTTTTTCCGCCCTTTATAGGTTACAACCGAGATAGAGGAATGGAAAAGTACCCCTTGGCATTTGGAGTGCCCTGCTGATTAGGGCTATTCGATCTTCTGGAACTTTCTCGGATGTCAAAAAGAAGCTCTTTTGTTTATTCATTTTTTGTCCAGTAGCATCTTTGTATTCCTGGAAGAAAATGTTCAGGTTTTCCATTGATTTCTTGCTGTCCTTAGTGAAAACAATTAAGTCATATATACTTTGTATGTAAGCAATATTAATTAGTTGTGATCGATCTAATTTGGGAATGAGTAATTATAAAATTCACCACTCGAAAGCATTTGCATAATTACATCCCTTATAAAAATATCATTGTAGGTAGGTGGTAAATTGAAAATGACGTACAAAGGACTTCTAGCAATCCGAATAACATGATTTAGTAACTAATTGTACTTGTTTATTTTTTCTAATAAGATATGGCATTAAATTAATGCAGAGAACTCTACAAATTCTTGTATGTCAGTGGTTCTTTCATCTAAAACTGAGAGTACCTATTAACAAAAGAAGAGGAATAAAACAAATGTATAAATAGAAAGGGAAAAAAAAAGAAAAAAAGAAAGAAAGAATGATAAGCGCAATTCCTTGACAAACTTATGTAGAAAGAAACAAAACTAGTAACGAATGAGATGACAATCATAATTATATGTCGAGTTTTTTTTCTTCTTCTTTTTTTTTTTTTGTAGAAATAGACTTTTCAGTCAATTTTGCAATGTCGGTAGACATCATTTATGTACTGCTTTACAACCACACTATATCTCCTTTCAAACTTAAAAAAAAATGTTCTTAAATATTCAATCAGCGTCTTGCAGTATGCTTGACTCTAAAATCATCATAAACCAAAAACAAAAAAGAAAAGATCAATTAGGCCGGGGAAATTAGTGAAAGACATATTGACAAAGGTTGTTTGTGCCATTGACACAAAAATGGCACATGAGAAATAGAGAACAATTAATTGCTACCTTTACATAAATTAGGAGCCCCTGAAGGCTACATCTTACAAACAACGGGTTCCAAACTTAGGGTACGTGAACATTAATCTTCCAATTAGTTTTGCCCTTTATTGAGCTAAGATCTTCGATCGCATCAAATTCTTAAGATACCTGGAATTGATTGACGTCTGCACCTCTAAATATCTATAATTTGTACTTTTTTCAATATGAAAGTAAATGTTCTTTTGATTGAAATTTGAATCTGTGAACTTGGAGAACCCTTATGGATTATGTTGATATACTTACAGCCAGGTAATCTCTAAATTTTGTTGCAGATTCAAAGTCAAATCTAAAGATCAAAACTTCTTTGAAGATTCAGTCCATAGAATCCAAGATATTTGGATAGAAGATTAACGCATAACAGGGAATTCATATAGCAAATTCAAGCCTCAACGATTATGAATGAGTTTAATGGGTTTAAAATTAGAAAGGATTCTTTGTTAACAAACTACGACGTGATCCTATAAAACTAGCATAGGCAGTAAGTCAACCATTATAGACTTATAATTGGAGTTTTTTTGCCTTCTAATAAATATGATAATTTAGAAAATTTAACACATAGGAATATAGGAAAGCCATCCTAGTTCTCTCTAGGTTTTCCATAAAAATAGTACATAGATTTGTAGGAATAAGTAACAAAACCATAAATCATTAACAATCATTACCGATTCTTACCCCTCGCAACCAAAAAATTAAAAAACAAATAAATAAACTTCTTGTAGGTTTTATAACTCACTAATGGATTCTATAAATTTAACCCAAAAAAAGAAAGAAAGAATAACATGGATTTGGTGTACCAGGATTGCATCTAAAATAAAAATAATTATATATATTGAGATGGATCAATTATATTACTTTGGAGCAATCAGTTTGTTTAAAAGAAACCGTGCCATTCACTAGATTATATCCAATGAGGTAATCCCCCTGTGACAAGTTTCCAAAGATTGGAAGATCATCAGTACCAAGTAATGTGAAGCAAATTAAGTCATCACTAACTTGTAAGAATGTATTGAATGTAGGCAATATGATATTAGCGCCAGTGAAGTGAGCAACAATATCTGGGAACGTCGTGCCTTGCCCGGTCTTATAACATAGGTTAAAAAGTCCCTGTGGATCTGGTGAGATGGTGCCCGTAATAGATTCACGTAGAGTTGCCTCCAAATCCGTAGCCAATTGTCTAGGAAGAAACGTCAATGTCACACCAGAATCGATGATGATGTTACCACCCTTTTTAGGACCAAATGTAGCAACTGTTTCACCATTAGAACTCATTTTAGTCACGTTGATTCTCTTTGTTTTTGTTGTAATATTATTTGTAAACCCCACACCACTTTTTATTTCTCGTTGAATAATACTAACTCCTTCAAGATTTAAGAAATAGAACGTGTCTAAGGGTCCCCGGTACATCGGGGTTGACTTTTTTTTCCTACCCGAAACAATAGAAGATGTTCCGAAACTGATTTTACTTGTCAAATTATGGTTTTGTCTGAATGGAACTAAACAATGTGAAAACATGCCATTGATAACACCACCAAATTGGTTGACCATTGAGAGTGGTCCACCTCCGAGTGCAAAAAGTCCCGAACCGCTTCTGTTAAATGGTTCTCCATTTTGATGCGCGCACCCAAAAGCAATGTTCGGAATAGAAATGTTCTTTCCAGAATTTGTTCCAAAAGTGAATGTTTCATTAGCAAGATTGCCAACGATGAAGGACCCGTCTACGTAGGAGTACTTATATGCGCAAGAATCTGTCTGGTCACAACTCGATTCACCAGCCTCAAAACATAAGGCTGTGTTGCAAGGTAACTTTTTATAAGATGAACTTTTTGAAGGATTAAAAATCGGGGCTTCTTGCTTGTAACATTGAGCACAAGGCTCACATTGAGTCCATGTTAGATCAGAGCCGGTGTCAACGATTGCCATGAAAGTGAACGGTAGAGTCCCGACGGAGACTTCCATTAGGTACTCTCCAGCCTCATTGATTATGAATGACTTGATTTGTCGTTTTGATCTTCCATTTGTATTCTTGGTTTGCTTTGTTGAACCCGTAACTTGCGCCTTGAGAAAATTTTTCCTTGAAAATGAACGAAGAAATGCACCATGTAGCCTTTCATATTGAGATTTTGAGGGTTCATGGCTTGGAGATTTGCTATGGTCGCGATGGACCAATTCAACAGAAAACCCTTCCACCAGAAAAGGGATTAAAATAACATGAATATAGATTGAAATCAAACACATCATTGAAAAGAAAGAGAAGGAATTTTTAACAGCCATGGCTTTTTTCTCCTTAAAAGCAGTGTTGAAAAAAATATCCAATAGAAAATGCTATGTTTTGTTTAGAGAACATAGGAAGTCATTATGGAAATGATTTAGTGAGAAAAATGTGAATAAATGTGGTTTATATTTATGTGAGAGATTTACCGAAATTAAGGATATGCATGAACGATAGGAAAAAAATATTTTTACCGTGAATAATGGACAACGTTAAAATCTCTTTTCATTGAAATTTACTAAAAATAGTTGTGGCATTTGCAATGATCTGGAATCATTTGGTATTAATATTATGTGAAGGAATTTTGGGGTGTCTGACCAACTATGATGACTACAATTATATACACATATACCCACATACATTCTAGAAGATTATCATGAAAATTATATATGATACTTCTAATGTTTTGTCTAATACAGATATGATAAGTTGTCTAACTTTGCTCCACAACCAACTTTATATTGTTAAATATTACACTAAGTACAATTGACCAATACAAAAATTTATCCCTAAGATGACACACCAAAAAGAAAAAGAACCAACAATTGCTTTCGACTTAAGATATAATATATCATGTTTTTTTTCCCTAGTTTATATAATTCCAGAAGATAGGTGCAACGCTAACTACCGTCTCAATACACTTTTCACATACTACCAATAAAAGTTATTGTAGCTAAAGGAAGCTAGCCACAAGGAAGAAGAACTCTTAAACCCGGATACCAGCCCCCCGCGGAACAGGATTTTCTTTCTCTTTTCCAAGCCCAGTTATTAAATCTATGCTCTACTCAATCTCCGTATACGCTTCCTTCTTCAACCGGTTTAGTTTCAAACAGGCTAAACCAAACTCATGCTGTCATGGTTTTAAGGCTCTCTAGTTTCAAGGTTGTACGTGTTTATGTTTTTATTTTTTTTCGGCATGCCCCTCCGCGAGCAAGAAGTGCCACGCACGAGCGAAGCAAGAAGAAAGAAAGGGGAATTTCTCTTTGTTTTTTTTTGGAGAATTGCGTATTTAATATAAATCCATGTCTTTCTTGTTCCACTGACTAGGAAAAAATTTTGACATGTCTTTTTTTTTTTCGTTTTTACAACCGTATTTTTGAATGTCAAAGATCAGGAGTTATGCGCAAATTCTCATTGGATCTTAGTTGTTCTTAACAGCGATGGCTATTCATTTAAGTCTTTAGGTAGCACCACTAGATCTTCAACAAGGTTAAGTGGAAATGAAAGAGTAGAGTGAGGGAAAGGGTGGAAAGCCACTAAATTGAAGACGTAGAAGGGGACAATCTGTTGCTACCTAAAGATATTGCACTAGAATATTAGAGGGCCTACTAAAGACCGTAGCGCAAGTAACACAGTACTCCATACGAGGGAAATGAAAGCAGAATTTGTTCGGATCCTCCCACATGTTCAATCTTTTTCTAGCGATTTCCCCGGATATCTTTATCATTAATGCAACCTTCATTTTACTCATTCATGGAGTTGTTTTCAGTACATCTAACAAATATGATTATCCATCGTTATCTCTTTGATGTAAGCGGTTTTTTTGGCATCTTCCTAAGCCATGAATATTTGATGATATCCTTTGTAAGCATTGAGGAAGCTTAAGATCCGGTAGCTAGTGATACCTTATCATCTGAACAAGGATTGGCAATGGATAGAAATACTTCATATAAAGCTTATTAAGTATGTGTAATCTTGGCTCATACGCCATGAGTTGTCAGGCTTCTGAACGAGGACTGGGTTTGCTAACCATGTTGGCCAGAGAACTTCTCGAAGGATTCCAGCATGCACGAGCTTAATAGCCTCCTCTTGATCACATCGTTTCGATCTCAAGCAAAGATATGTCTCTTATACTGTACAAATTTGATGTTTGGATCGACGTTAAATGAATAGCCATATGTCTCTGACATGATAGGAGTCTCTCCAAGTAAACAGATCACTTAGATGTTCATCAATCTTTAATCCGTCAAGCAAGGGTCCAATGAAAGCTTGTTTGATTTTCATCATTGATTCATCAAGAAAAATTTGCAAGTATATAATCTCGACAACAGAGATATCCAGAGTGGTTTAAAACAAGGGCTCAACCTATTCGGCAAATGGGCCAATCTGCGGATCAAACTTTCAACTAAGCCACCCAAGAGGACACAGGAAATTTGGGCAATAGTTGAAAATCATATACACCCTGACCAAACATTAAAATGGTCACAAGAATCTTTCTTGATGGCAAGTGATAAGGTATCTCAAGAAAGGGCAAAGGCCATGCCAGACAACAAGTTTAAGTATGGGTTACCCAAGATGGATCGACAACTCGATTGATAACTAACACAGTTAATTAAGCCACAAAAAGAGATCCTCCAAATCAATTATGATGAACTCCCTACTCGAAAATCTGTGGCTCCTAATCCTAACCGATCTCAGGATCAATACTATGAGTATCACCGTGATCACGGTCACGATACAGAGAATTGTCAAGCACTGAAAAGAGAAATTGAGAATGGAGTTAAATCTAGAAAGTTCCAGTAATATGTCCAAAACAGTGCTCACCAAAAAAGGGGGGAGGGAAGAAGTAGGAGCACGGAGAACAATCACAACCTATGATAGAAGGAGCGCCAGAACCTATCCAACAGCTCCCTCCGGCAGATCCCACAAGACAAATAACCACTCATGTCGGAGCTATTTATGCAGCACCCCTGGAGGTCCTCTCAACTTCTGCAATGAAAGCTTTAGTTTGAACAGTCGCCAAAACTCTATCACAAGAGCATAGCCACAAGAGATTCAAGGGAACAGAGGCAATTGTATTTACAGATAGCAACATAGTTCCGGAGATATGCCCACATTATTTTTTAAGAACTAAAATTATATTTGAAGATGAATTTTTCTTTAGATTAACTAAAATAAATCTCAATTTTATTTTAAAAAGTAATTATCAATATTAAAATAACCAAATGACGTATTTCCGGAAACTACAATTTTTTTTTATTACAATCTCGTAGACGAACCAAATTTTATTAATGAAATCCTCAATAAAAAGTATATAAAGATGTTTAAATGTAAAACTCTAAAAGAGTGCAGAAATATCACAAAAAAACTGGATCGTTGATATACCAAAACACTGTCTTATGAACTCAAATTCAAGCTATAAACACAAAATCTAATAAGCAATCGAATTGAACCATTGAGTTGCATAGAATAGAACTCTTCAATATATTTGAACAATCACCCGTATAATTGTCGACACATGTAATGAGCAAATCATTACTCAACAAACAACACTATTCAAATAGAACTATTCGTAACCATTTCCATACATAAGAATTAAATAGAGAGAAACTTAGAGTCTTAATTTATCCATCATGTTTAATTTAGGTACATGTAGACTAGTTTATTTTAAGAACTAATAAGGGATTTTGCACAATTTTTGTAAATCTGTTCTTAGTTCTAGAATTGATAGATAGTAGAACTGTCAAGAGATATTAGTGATATCTTTGCGAGACAGTTCATAGCTGTTAATTGTATAAGGACCGTCATGGAGTTTTTAACGAACTTTTGTAAACGGTTTTTTTTTATCGGGTAAGTCTTAAGCACTGCTCTTTATACTTTTTCTTTTGAATATTACTAAAAGCGAAGTCCTTCCATCAGGTACTGCCCTGGATTTCCCTTAAAAAAAAGAAGGAACTATTCGTAACCAAGGCAAACAAGCATGCAAAACACATAATTTGATGTGCTATTACCAAGCAAACCTATTTATAAAATATACAAACTCAATATAGAGAATGTTTCTTGCTCTCCAATAACTAAACCTATACTTTAGGCTAAAGAAAATGATATATTTCCTACTTCTTCTCTGTTTCCACTTGCAGGAAGGAAAGACGAAGTCTCTCTGACTCAAACTTAACTTAGAAATAAAGATAAACCCTACTCCTTTTAATAAAAAGACTCAAATACCCTTAATGATTTAGACTACTTGGCCGGTCGTTAGGCTTCAATGTAACCCAATAGTAAATTAATTTTTTGACTCTAGGTAAATAGAATTATTATCTATTTACGATCTTTTCCAACTATCAAAGTAATAAAGATAAAAACACCCTTTTAAGGCGCCATTCGTCGATCCTCCTCTTTGATACTCTTTGTCTATATCTTCAACTTTGACATTGAGATGGAAAATTATCACACACGGACTCTTCGCATGGATCTAAATACTCCTCAAACTCTAATGAAGTGATCTCTAAACTCAAGAGTGTGTATCTTCAATGCTCTCCTTGCCTCTATTCCTTGGAACAAACTTACTTGCACTGATCTCTGTAACATCTTCAATTGAGCTATCACATGAATCATCACTGGTACCCCAATTCTCAGCAAAGCTATCACTTTACTCATGATAATTGATCGTCACTTTGATGTTTAAGTGACACTTCCTCATTGTTTCCTTCAACAGATTGAGATGAGGGCTCCTTCATGGAAGGCCAACTCCTTGTAAACTTTCCCTTACTCTTGAAAGGAAACCATCTTCGTCCTCTTATTGACAAGAATACTTTTGATTCCTTCAATTTGGAAGAACTTCAATGGGAAGCTCCTTGATTCCCATCAATTTTCCCCCAAATCTATAAAATTTTCATTACTAGACCCATATCTTACACCAAATAACTAGATTGATATTAAAATATAAACCAAAAAGTGGACAAAATGTGATCATTTGAACATTTGTGAATTGGCCATTCATAACAATGCATATCTCAAGATTCATAGCTCCATTTGAGACGTTTATTAGGTCGTTATAAACCTTGAAGCAAGGACTACATCTTTTATGTAGAAATCAAGAGCCCATGTAGAGTGGAATACATTGGGAAATAGTCGAGAAGTTGGTGTCTTGGAAATAGGTGTGTTGTCAATAGTGACGTACACCAAGAACAACATTGCAGCTGATTTGGATGTGATCAAGCTTCTTTCAACTGGACTTCTCTATCTAAATTCTAGCTCCATTTATGCTGAAGGATTCATGGGCCTTTGATGGGTGTCGAGTCCACCAATAGAAAACCAACTTAAATTTGTAGTAAGTGATAAGAAGGATCGATCCCATAAAGACGGTTAATATCGAAAAAAAAAGAGTTCGAAACCAAGAATGTAAGCTGCTGACAAATTTGCAACTTGTGAAAGTGGCTTTCTAGCTTGACAAAGTGGATGAAACTTAGGGTCATCCTCCTCTCTATTTTATACTTATATGCTTTGATTTATTTGCTCTTTCTGTGGTATAAAACAATACTCGATCAAGCACAAATACAACGTAAGTTACTTCTGATTTTTTCAGACAGAGTTCTAGTAGCAACAAACCCACTAATTTCTGTAATTGATTCCAGAATACAACTAATCCATTAAGATCCTAAGCCCTTATAATCACCCCGTACCAAACAATTGACTTCTATTGTTGTTACCCCCTCGTCATCGGATAATCTTAGACATTCTAAGTTAAGTTTACCCGTCAGAGATTCTCCTAACATGTATGCATAATTAGTTAAGTGGCCCATGTAACTAAAAGGTTAATTAAGACTCTAAGACTAGGCATACAAATATCATCCGAGAGCTAAATTAAAACATACTTATATAAAGTAGATGGATTAGACCCTACTAAAGATTTTAGCTACACATGCTTGGAATCTTAAATACAAAAGAAATGAAGTACATAAATTCCACCATGTTTTCATATAGAAAGGAGAAAAAACATGAGAAAATGAGAGTCAGGGAGTGTGGCTCTATTCTGCTAACTTCTGAGAAGTCAGCTTCTCACTTCAAGTGACACCCTGATTCTACTTCCTGTTGATCCTCTGTTTTTCTAACCTAACTATTGAATTAAGCGAACTCTAATTTCTTTTTCACTCGATGCCTTGTTGCTGTTGATCTTCTGAGGCTGGGATGGCCGAGCTTGCTTACTAGTTTGATCTTCACTTTATCAAGATGGTCAAGATTGATTTTCTTGATTTAGGGGAGACCCATCCTCTCCCATCCTCGTCCTTCTCTTCTACTCCACTAGTTGTGAGTTGTTTATTTGATTATTCAGCTTGTGGTTCACGATCTCTCCTTAAAGTCAGCAGTATCCCATCATCTCCATCCTTTATCCTTCTTTAGTCTGGGAGGTTTGCTTGATTTTCTAGCTCCACGTTGCCACTGCTACTGCCGGCTTCTTCGCCTTCTAGATTTGCTGATAAGGCCTTTATTAACATATTAGTAATGATTATTTATGTTTGATTTTGAGTAGTATTTATGCTAAGTTTGGTGTTTTTATGATTATTTTGATCAAAGGAGCACGGAGAGGACTTTGAAAGGAATTGTGCATTAAAAAGACAAAAACAACGTTGAATTTCCATATCCCAAACAAGTGGTCTGAAAATTGAAGAAGAAAATCCAGCAAAGGACAAGAATTCCTACTTGGAACACGCACAGAGACGGAATTGCAAAAGTTGAAAAAGTTTTGGGGCTGAAATAAAATTTTGCAAAAGCTTAGGGACTAAAATGAAACTTCTAAAATCTGGGAGTGTAGCTCACGTGAAGCCCATCTGCACTTTCCCATGAGTTTGCTGGGTTGATTAAGTCGGCTGATTAAGCCTATTTAAAGAACCCACACCCCTCAAAACCCACGGGCAATCCCACCCACCAAACAACCTTCCTCCACCAAACCCCTTCTAGCAACCACACAACCCCACGCCATACACCTTCACCCAAAACTCTTCTCCACCATCGACTCACCTCATCACCCCATTAATATCACTCACGCAGCATCATACTCCATCACACACATCATCGGAGGAGGAAGCAAGCAACTTTTGACTAAACTTTTGGCCTACTTCTCTCGAGTTTCATTGTTTTATTTATTTTTGAGATGATGTGTAGCCAAACTATTTACTCTAGGATTTTGAATGTAGCCGCTATACTATTTAATTTAATTCAATTGATGATTCTTACTTTTATTCTATGTGAGTATTTGATCACCACTTGGATGCTTTAATGGTGTTTAAGTGAAGGAACGACAGTTGAAGGTTAACACTAATTCATAAGAATATTAGACTTAAGTAGTGAGCCACGACGGTAGGAACACCACCTTTGCAATTAGAGATTCTAAAGTTCTTAATGTGCTTTATTTATCCCTATAGTCATGACAGTAGTCATAGGGTTAGTTTAATTTAGAGAATTATTTCACGACAGTGAATAGTTCTTAAACAAGTGAATTGTTGTGAGATTAATGAAATTCCAAAATCATGTATCTATAGATTGAATTAAACTGAGTAATCAGTTGGCGAACCCTTTGCCTTAGGTTTCTCTTTTACTTGTTCATATTTTTAAATTAATTGCAATTTTTAATTTAGGTTTAGTTTAGTTTGAAATTAGTATTATATTTTGTCTAAATAATAATAAGAAGTAGTTTTAATCGGTACTTGGTAACCTTTCTTGTGGGATCGACCCTGCTTTCTGCTTTACTACTAGTAATTGTATTAAATAAGTTAATTTTATATTTGACTAGTGTGATGACGGCTTGTCATTTGCACATCCAGTCTAATCGAGCCGTTTTCAATTATGCCTAGAATTTTACCTTTTCCCACCAATTTGACCACCTTTTTCTAGATTTTGAATTAAATCCTTGATCACCAAAAGTCACAAAACTATATTAAAACTATCTAATTCCAACTAAATTAACTTAAACACAAGTATAAAGAAGCAAATAATGTTTGCTAAAATATGTATAAGTTGAGTCTCATCAGTCTTATAGATGCATAAAGTGAGAGGATAATTTGCGTGTGTGATTCACTGAATTTGTTGCTCAACTCGAGAAGAATAGAGAATTGACCTTGTGTGCACTACGGTGAAGAAATTATTGTGTTGATTCCGTCGCAAATTGGGAAATTTGATAAATAATTCTTGTAAATATACTAATGAAAACATTGTGATATATATTTCACTTTTTTTGGTGCAGTGTGGAGGATGAACAAGGGCGTCCGAGGCAAAATGGTCTGATGGCCGTAAATCGCAATCGAGAGGAAGAAGATTTTTTGGGAGAATTTTTTTTTATAAAATATCAAAATAATTTTTTGGTAAAAAATATGGGTCTGGCAGTAAAAATTTTGGGGCTTTTGGGGGAAATTTTTTCGGTACTTTTTCGAAATACTTTTTTTTTTGTCAAAAGATTGTATTATGCACAATCACTCGTCATCTGTACATTTCCTTAATAACTATTACATATACTTCTTAAGCCAATTTTTTCTCAGTATCGAATATCATCATTACTACCCAATCTACAATAGTTTTTGAATTATTTTTTTTCGGTCTTCTCTCTCTAGAAACACCTATCCTCCTTCACTCTAGAAACCCTAGGATTGTCCGAACATTCCATGGCGGCGGCCTCCCGTCCGCCGGACGATACTCGGTCACCACCACTTTCTTTCGCGCAAGTTCTCAATGGAACCAAGCCTAGCCCCTGCAGCTTGATTTATCCGGCTGCACAAGAGAAGAAGGAAGCTTCCTTCATCACATCCAAACCCTCACTATACGAAGGTGAACCAGCCTTCCTACTGTCCAAAGAAGAAGATGCAAGGCTGGTGGCCCCCTTTCAGTTCTCTCTCGTCGGAAAATTTTCTAAGGGGCTGCCAAAGATGGACTTCTTATGGCAAAGCTTCCGTACGGTTGGATTTAAAGGAAACTATTCGCTCGGGATGATTGATCATAGGCACATTCTTATACACTTTGATCTGGAAGAGGATTTCCATCGATGTTGGATCAAAGGGGTTTGGTCATTTGATCAACATGTAATGCGGGTATTGAAATAGACTCCACATTTTAATCCATCAGAAGAATCGTCAATTGTTCCGGTTTGGGTGGCTTTTGAAGGTCTGCCCATTCATCGTTTTAATGAGGATTATTTGAGAATTTTGGCAAGCGTTATTGGAACTCCACTCAAAATTGATGTTCCGACATTGAACTTATCACGGCCCTCCATAGCAAGAGTATGTGGCGAAATTGATTTACTACGTGAGTTACCGTAGAGAATTCGACTTGGTACGGAAGAGCATTCGTATTTTCAAGCAATCACGTATGAAAATCTGCCTGAGTATTGCTTGGAATGTAGGAAAATTGGACATGCTTCAAGGAATTGTCAACATGAAAAATCAAAACACTTGCACGATGAAAAGCAGAAAATTCCAGCAAATCATAATGAGAAGAAAGCTCCAGTTGGGTATTCCAATTAGCAGACATGGAAAGAAAATGTCCAGCCAAAAAAAGATAATGTAGTGGTTGATGGAAACAAAGATTCTTCATCAGGCCTCACTTCGGCGGAGAAGGAAAAGATCCCAATCAAACCAGTAGCATCGGCAGATAACAGAGAAGTCCACGCCAATCAAACCAGTAGCATCGGCAGATAGGAAGATTTCTAAGTAACAATTAAGTTCAATTATTGAAAAGAATGGCATAGAAGAGAGCAGCTGGGATGATGAAGCCGCAGGAAAAAAAATACCAATTTGGCAGCAAACTTGGATAAACAGCTCGCTGTCTATGACCCGAAGTTGAACATCTCATCACGTTTTGATGTTTTGGTTGAAATAGCTGATGATCATGTCATAATTAAGGGAAAGGCGAGTGCAGAAACCTTCATTCAAGTTGAAAATTGAGATGATGTTACAGATTCTGAAGATGATGAAATACGAATTGATATCGGGGCTGAGCAACCTGTCACGGATAATTCAGTTCGTGATGATATAGATATTGGCAGACATTCTGAAGGAAGCATGGACATGGTTGTTAGAGCTGTAGAATCCGATGGTGAAGGGAAGCAGAAAAGGCCAGGTCGTCCCAAAGGTTCAATAAAAAGCAAGAACTCTCAGGCTACAGGAACTCGAAAATCTTCGACACTCAATTGCGATTGCTCAACAACTGTTTCCAATGAGTAATCAAATCATATGGAATATTCGTGGTATCGATAATAAAGCGTCGGTACGTCGCCTAAAGAATTTAATCAAAAAGCATTCTGTCTCGTTTGTTATAATATTAGAGCCTATGTTGCCATCTAGTAAATTGGAAGAAATAAAATTCAAGCTGTGGTTCAAGGAGGCTTTCTCATCTTCTACTGGAAAAATCTGGGTGTTTTTCTCGCCTGAATGGACAGTTAGATGGCTGGGAGGTTCAGATCAAGTACTCCATTTTGAGGTAGAAAGTAGAACAACTTTAAAGAAGGTTTTAGTTTCAGCTGTGTATGCAAAGTCATCAAGGACTGAGCGCCAAGCCTTGTGGTCGGATTTGAAGGTTTTTTCGGATCGGTTTGTTGGAATGCCGTGGATGGTTGGGGAGGAATACAATGTAATACGATCCTTGGGCGAGTATGATGGGAATTCACAGCCGGATCAAGGCTCAATGGATGATTTTAATGAATGGATTGATGATAGCGGTCTGATTGAGATTACTCCTCTCGGCAATCCTTTTACTTGGTTCGAAATGAGGCCGAATGGTCGTGTTTTGAAGTGACTTGATAGAATTTTGTTTAATCAGGAATGGGTCAATGCTTTTCCGGTGTCTTCGGTTCATCAATTAAGCAGAGTTTTATCTGACCATGCGCCTTTACTTCGCCATTTTCAATCGAATGTGCTCGGCCTAGCATGTTTCGGTTTCAAAAAATGTGGGTTAGAAGGGATGGCTTTCTGGCCATGGTAAAGGAGAATTGGGAGCAACCGATGATAGAGCCAGGGATGTTAGGTTTCTCTTTGAAGCTCCACCGATTAAAAAAGCGGCTAAAGGAATGGAATAAAGTCGACTTTGGTGATGTATTCCATAATTTAAATCAAGCACAGGAAGCTGTTCGAGTGAAAGAGATGGAATATGATCTATCCGAGGCTGATTCCACAAGGATTGAGCTCAATCGTCTTCAAGCAGAACTATTATTGAGACTTCGCGAGCATGATGATTTCTTGCAATAGCGAACAAGATTAAAATGGCTGCATGAAGGGGACTCTAATACCAAATACTTCCATGCCTCACTGACAGAAAGGAAAGCTAGATTGGGAATCCATAAAATTAGAGGCCATGATGGCGCTTGGCTTTCTGATAGAACCGGAATTGAACAAGAAGCAGTCTATTTTTTCAAAAACTTGCTTACGGATGATAGAGTACAAAACCGTGAGGATGCAACCAGCAAGGTATCAGGATTTGTTAGAGGCTTGTATAGAATTCTTGAATGGAATTCCTATACCTAGGGCTATAACCAGCACAATTATCACCTTGCTTCCCAAGAAAGCGACGGCAACATCTTTTGCGGATTTCCGGCCAATTAGTCTGTGTAATTTCATCAATAAGGTGTTCACAAAAATTCTTACAGAGAGAATGAAGAAGCTACTTCCTAAGTTGATCTTGGAGGAGCAATCAGCCTTTTTAGAAGGTAGGGATATTATAGATAACATTCTTCTAACACAGGACCTTTTACAGTTTATGGATCACAAAGTGAGAGGGGGAAAAAATTTGATTTTAAAGGTGGACATGATGAAAGCTTTTGACCGAGTATCATGGAGTTTTTTGCAGCAAATCTTGTTGAAATTTGGTATTCATCCCAATTTTGTTAATTTGGTGATGGGTGACTTACATCGAAGCTGGTTCTCAATTCTTATTAATGGAAGTCCGGTTGGCTATTTTCAAGCAATGCGAGGGATCAAGCAAGGCAATCCTCTTTCGCCCTATCTCTTCATCTTGTTGTCTGAGGCCTTAACGCGAAATATGAAGAAATTCACAGAAGATGGGAGGATAGCATTGTATGGAATGCCGGCCAGAGCAGTCATCCCGTCTCATTTATGTTTCGCAGATGATCTCATCATCTTCACGAAAGGCTTAAAAAGCTCTATGCAGCAGTTAATGATATTTTTTCTGGACTATGAAGATGCAACAGGGCAAAAAATGAGCAAGCAGAAGAGCACTTACCTGGTATCAGAAAAAAGTGGGGTGGATCATATCTCATTAGTTAAAAATACCCTGCAAATGCAACGAGGCGTATTCCCCTTCAAGTACTTGGGGTGTAACTTATTTAAAGGTAGGAAGAAGGTGGAGTATTTCACTCATATCACTGAAGTCATAGATACCAAATTGTTGAACTAGAAGAACAAGTTTTTATCTCAAGGGGGAAAGTTGCTGCTTATCGAACATGTTCTCGCTGCGATCCCACTTCACACTATAGCTGCTATCGTTCCCCCTAAATCAGTTATTGAGACTATTGAAAGGAAATGCCAGCAATTTCTTTGGGGAGAAACAGAAGAAGGGAGTAAATGCCATTGGAGGGCTTGGAGGAATTTAACTTTTCCAATAACGGAAAATGGGCTAGGTTTTTGAAGGTTGGAGGATGTTATCCAAGCTTGCTCTAAGAAAATCTGGTGGAAAATAAAGACACATCAAGGTCTCTGGACACGTTTTATTTGCTCTCTTTCAGCTACATCAAGGGAGAGGACATGCTGGTCTCGAGTCTCTAAGATTGATCATCTAGCGGCCTCCAAGACAAAAATGGTTATAGGCGACGGCTCGTCTTCTTTTTGGCATGATCATTGGCTAGACTCGGGTATACTTTGGAAGGAATCAGGCGCACCCCCAGCTTCAGATTTAACCGTGAAGGATTTTTTTTCTTCCAAAGAATTTTTCTTGATTGTTTTTGCAGGTCTTCTGGAGGAGCAACAAATGGACCAGTTGCGTAACTTGGAGCTATCTTTTGTGGACGAACCGGATAAGATAGTGTGGACACCGACAACAACTGGAATCTTTTCCATTGCCTCAGCTTATGAGGAAGCTTGGCATCATAGAGAAGATTTTCTTCCTCTTAAAACTCTTTGGCATAAATTTATTCCTTTAAAGATTTCTTTCTTTGTTTGGAAACTTTTTAACCGGTTACTTCCTTTGCCTGACATTTTGCAGAAAATGGGATTAGTCATGCAACCTTCAAGATGTCCTTTTTGTCCTGCAAATGAGGAGACGATTGACAATATTTTCTATACATGTCAAAAAATAAGATTGCTTTGGAACCATTTGCCTCCATTTTTGGAATTATGATTTCGGGAAATGCATGATGGTGGAATAGCTTGCGGACTTGGTAATTGATGGGAAGCTTCACCACAGCAAAGAATTCAGTCATCATGGTTACTCCTATTTTTCTCTTATGGGAAACATGGAAGTTGCGGAATAGAATCATTTATGATGGTATGAATTTTTCTATGAATTTTTTGATAAAAGAAATCATGACTAACATTTCCAATATGTTGAGTGTGCATGGTTTAAAGGCAAGAACTTTGGAAGAACAAAAAGAGCTAGAGGATTTATTTCAAGTGTAGGTCTTGAAGCCAAAGAGTAAACGGATACAGTTGCTTAAATGGCAACCTCCGCTTCCAGGGGAGGTCACTCTCAATACGGATGGGTCTGCACTAGGGCAACCTGGCAATGCTGGATGGGGATATGTAATCAGAGGAGAACAAGGAGCTTTCATAGTTGTGAGGTGTAGCTTCATTGGTATTGCTACAAGTTTTGAAGCAGAACTAGAAGGAATCCACAACGGTCTCAAAGCTTGTGAAGAACAGGGATTACACCATGTGGTAGTCCAAACAGATAATGCTACCATTGTCTCCTTATTACAGTGAGGAAAGGATTTCCCTTGGAAGCATTACATGCTTTTGAAAAAAGTTCAGCAACAATCGCTTCTTACGAGCTCAAAAATCATGCATATCTATCGTGAGGTAAATAGTGTGGCAGACGAGCTTGACAAAAAAGCGTCAATGGGAAGTACTTTACACTTTCCTTCTTATGAAGATCTCCCAACAACCTCGCGAGGAAAGGTATATTTAGATAGGCACTGCTTCCCTTACTTAAGGGTTAGATAGGTTTATAGTTTACAGTGAATTGAAACAGAGATATCATGGGATTAATGTGTGAATCTTTGTACGACATTCTCTTAGTTTGATTTTATTTTAGAACTTATGAAAACTGTCAGGGGATAGTTAGGACTATCTTTATAAGACAGTTTGTAGAATACTTTGCTTGAGAACCGTCATGGGTTTTTTAGGAAAGCCATCTGTAAGACGGTCTTTTTTGATTTGGGTAAGTCTTAAGCACTGTCTCTTGTAATTTTTTTCTGAAAATTAATAAAATCAGGGGAGTGCCCGCCAGGTACCGCCCTGGTTCACCTAAAAAAAAACAATAGTTTTGAATTTTCCATTTGAGTTCCATCACAATCTCGCTAAACCTTGCTTCTTCTGCCTGTTTAGTGTTGCCAAATTTCCTTTTATTCCTCTCCCTCCACATGTGATACACAACATCAACTACTCCTACATACAGTATTTTCCGTCTCAACTTCTTATATCTCCAGTTTTTTAGCAACCGGTTAACACTACCTCCAAAAGTAGGCATCCTCCTCTTTATTCCAACCCAATTCAGTACTAATTGTATAAGCTTCTAAGAATATCTACATCTGAAAAAGAGATGATCCACATTCTCCTCAACAGCACCATACAATTCACATTTCACATTACTTGAGAGTATCCCCATAGATAGCATTCTGTCTTGTGTAACAATTTGTCCTTTGCTGCCATCCAACATATAAAACTGTGCTTTGGCAAGTTAAAAGTACTCCATATTATTTCTGCTATCCATTGCTTTCTCTGCTGTCCCATCAGCCAGTAATATCCAGACTTTGATGTGTGTTTTTTCCCTGCATTTCCTGTCCATTTCCCATTCAGCACTCCTCCTATCATCTTATCTCTGATTTTGATGAGGTTTTTTCAATGCCAACTAGTATTTTGTGTCAGCTGATATTCCCAGATGCTTTTGCCTTTTAAGTAATACATATGGATCCATCTGATCCATAAACTTTCTTTTCTTTGAGCAATATCCCATAATTGTTTTCCTAGCAAAGTTTTATTCTATAATTCTGGATTCTTTATATGCAGTCCTCCTTCTACTTTTGTTAAAACACCTCATTCCAAGCCACTTTTGATCTGGTTCTTGCTGCTGATGATTGCCCCCATGAAAACTCTCTATGGAACCTTTCAATTTCTTGTGTTACTGCCTTTGGGATTAAGAACATTCTAGCCTAGTTTGAATGGAGATTTAATTGCACAGAGTTCACCAAAACTAACTTGCCAGCATAGGACAGATGCCTGGTTAACCAACATTTTATTCTTGCAGCAATTTTCTCCACTAATATTTGACAATCAGTTTGTGTCCAAGCTGTACATGAAAGGGGAACTCCCAAGTATTTAATGGGAAAGCTTCCTTTACCAAAACCCATTATTTGCTGCAACTCCCTTTGCTCTTCCTCATATACTCCTCCACAGTAAATACTGACTTTTGGTAGTTTAGAGTGAGACCAGTAACTTCTGCAAATTGTGTGAGAACTTTCTTGATGCTTCTTACTGTTGAAGGGTCTGCTTGGCATAAAATGATAAGATCATCAGCAAAACACAAATTTATGATTTTGGGTTTGTCACAGTGCTGATGATACTTAAAATCCGTCTTTTCTGCTTCTGTTTTAAAGAGTTGGGTGAGATACTCCATTGCCATTACAAACAATATATATATTTCAAAAATTTATAATCCAAAATCCTCAAAAAAAAAAAAGGTTCGTGACTTTTCCCTTCCTATATATATATATATATTTTCTTTTTCCTTCTTTCCAAAAAAAAAAGTGCGAAACACTTGCATTGTTAATATAAGATATCTTTTTGGTTCTACGAAACACATTAGTATGGGCCCTCGTTTTTACACATGGTCTTGTTCAAGGTGAAATTTCTTGCCTTGTGACCATTGGTGAAAGATGTCCTATTAGTGTTGTGAGTAGTTGCATGGTGGAAAAGTTGAATGTTCCTACTTTTTCCTTGGAGGTGGACGGTATGATTACAATGGATGTTGTGCTAAAGTTTCTCATACGGCACTAATTTCCTTTTCCACTAGTAATTATCATGGGAGTGACTGCTTTTTAGTTGCACCAATAGAGGACACACAATTGCTGTTGGGTCGAACATGGGAGCATGATCAGCCTCATTGGCGAATTCCATATGATGATAATTTGTTCTTTTTCCATATACTCGTCGTGGTGTTTATATTTTTGATGCAATGTTGCCACAAGATTTCCTTGAAATACAAGGGTCATTAAGGAAATTAATGGCTAATGATGCAAATCCTCAAGAGGGAAAGGTGATAGAAGAAGAGGCAGAGTTGGAGGAAATCCAAATTGAACATGAAGAGGAGATGATTGATTGTTTCTGTGATGATCTTTCTATTGTCACTAATCCTTTATTGCAGAAAATTCCACATGATGTTTCTCTTGAGTTTTTTTACTTTGATATTGTTGAACACATTGATTTTGTGTTTAATAATGATGTTACTTATGAGAAAAATTCTATTAAAAGTGAACTTGGAGTATTATTGGTTCATGATCATGTATTTCCACGAGTTGGGAATGTAAAGTTCTTAGTTCATAAGGGCATCCTGATGTTCCAAGAAGTTCATGGTTTAGATTTTGATGTTCCATTCTTCGATCGCGTGTTTAAGATTCGAGGGCAAATCTTTTCAAAGAAGGAGGGAATAATAACATCAAAGGTGACAAAATAGGATGAGAATTTCACGTGAGTTTGAAGTATTTTCTTCTTGTGCTATTGAGGTACAAGATTTGAGGACGAATCTTTTTAAAGAATGAGAGAATGATAGCATCAAAGGTGAGAACCTTGATAAGAAGTTCAATCGGGGAAGATCTCTTAAAATAATGGACGAAAGTCCTATGGGCAAAACTATCTTTTTACTAAAAAGGGCAGAATAGTTATTTTATATAATTTCGAGTTTTCAACTCATTTTTAATAAGAAATGTTCAATTTGATGTCTACTAAACCATTTGATGGATATGCATCAAGATGGATGGCTATTATCACACTACAAGACGATATTGATTGAGTTCACACTCAAGGAAGATTGTTCACTATCAAGTTGATTGTGTTCACTCTTGGATGAGATTCTTTTAGAGAATATCTCTATGTAGTAGTATTTTTGTATTGATTTATTATTGGCTCGTTGTATTTGAGTTTAAGATGGAAATATTAGATTAGATAAGATTTGATTCTTACTAAACTAGGGTCTTAGTTGTCAATTTCTATCTTATCTCTTTAGAATATGGGATTAGGATGATTGAGAGATTTTTTTTTTTTAATCTTTTTAGGAGTCTAAATTTGTGCTTCCTCTTCTCCTATAAATAGGGTCCATATTCTTCATTGTAAACTAGTTGAGATTTTATTAGAATTAGTGTTGGGTTGTTACCTCAATTGAGGAGTTACTGCAAAATTCTATTTTGTGTTTCCGAAGGGACTTATCAATTGTGACCGTTCATAGCATTTGTTTTTTTTTTTCACTATGGATTTATTGGTCTTGATTCTTCCATAGTCAAGGTTTTTTATTCAAAGTTGTTAGAAAGGTGGAACTTTATAATCAATGTGCTCCTCCACAAGTTGGATTTGTGTGTTGGTTTCTTGGAACAAATTACCATCTCATCTATTTCATATGTGGTCTACCATAAGACCTCTCTCAAAAGGGACAAATTATCCTACCAATCTTTAAGTTTTTCAAGATCAAATGCTTCCGCACTACAAGTCGCTATCACGTTGAAACATTTATGTGGCCTCTTTTTATTTTTCAAAAAAAGGGCAAACTACAATTTACCTCTAGAGTTTTGGCCCATTAACTAAATACCTTCCTGACATTTGATCCGATTAACCAAACCCACCTTTTGTCATCAGAAATGTCCTTTTATTATATAATATTAAATAATTTATCCAGAAAGTACCATAACTTTGAGCTCTATATTCATTCCCCCCTATAGTTGAAAAATAATTTAAGTCCCACCATAAGTTGAATGTTTGTATTTTTACACTTTTACGTCCAACTTCCGTTAAATAGTTAACGGTCAACATTTCAATCATTGACTTATCAAAAGGGTAAATTTATCATTTTTGGAAAAAAAATCTCTCTTTTTTTTTGAATTTATAAAACTTATTTCCATTAATCTTTTTTCTTATATACCAACATTTACTTTTTTTTTTCCTAATTTTGTTTCGAATAATTTATCTTTTTACTTAATATAGAAACAAATTTGTATGATATGTGTGTTTTTTTTTATAAGGACTATGTGCAAATTTTGTTTTTAAAAAACTAAAAGTAATAGGACATACTTTCTTTATTCTATTTTTGTATTTTCTTTTTTTCCCTCCTAAGTCATTCCCCAACATCAAATCATTACAACTTAAATTAAAACCACTGCACTAGCCGGTAGAGCCAGTAGCCACCCTTCATCACCATTATAATTTCCTCACTTTTTAAAAACTTCCAAAAGAAAACTTTAAAACAAAATTATAAATAAAAAAAAATTTGAATGGACTTATATCACTAGGTAAAAGTTTAATCCCCAACTTCTACTCAGGACAAGAACAAAACGGCACCGTCACCAACCCACCTCTATCTTCATGTTTATTCCCATGTGTTTTAGGATTTTATATGTGGAAAAATAGGGGGAAGTAAAAAAAAAAAGAAAATAATCTTTTTAAAGTACCATTCAAATTTGTTTTTATTTTAAGTTAAAAAATAAATCATTGGAAACAAAATCAGGAAAAAAATTAAATGTTAGTTTACAAGAAAAAAGATTAATAGAAATAAGTTTTATAAATTAAAAAAAAAGAGAGAGAGATTTTTTTTCCAAAAATGACAGATTTGCCCTTTTGATAAGTGAATGATTGAAATGTTGAGCATTAATTATTTAACGGAAGTTGGACGGAAAAGTGAAAAAATACAAACATTGAACTTATGGTTGGACTTAAATTATTTTTCAACTTAATGGGGGAAATGAATATAGAGCTTAAAGTTATGGTACTTTTTGGATAAATTAGTATATAATATTCATATCTTTTTTTTATACATTTAAATATTGTGTTCAACAATATTGGGGATAATTAGGAATAGACATTGGATTTTAAAAAAACTAAATCCATCATATACTTATTGGATAATTGTGAGAATTGATTTTTACTATATGTATTTTTCAAAAAGAATTACTCGAATATCCTAGTATTTTTTCTAACAAAAAGAAAAAAAAAAACTAAACATCAAAATCCCTAACCCTCCCACGGCCTTCATCATCAACCATTAAAAATCCAAATAACCTCTAAATCCTTCGTGGCTTCACCCTTAACTCCCCTCCCCACCAGCTGCTCTGCCTACATAACTATCCACTCCACCTACAATTTCGTAATTCATACATGAATTCATTGGCAGAATGCACATTCTAGGCTTCTACATATGCCAAGTCATCAAACAGTACATCGCCTCTATAGATCTGGATTTTTGTTGGATATAGCAGATAAGGCGAATGATGCAAAATAGAGACGAACGACCGAAGGTGTATAACTGCTAGTGGAGGCCTTGAATATTATTGTCATGTGGTTCGACTTGCTTCTCAGAATGATGGTACTTTATTGATTGGCATCCACCTGAAAGATTAAATTGCATATAAAATCCATGTTCTTTTCATCTCTTTCATAGATAAAGTGACAATTCAGTTGACAATGTGTTGATCTGGGCTTAAATGTTAAAGCTTTGAAAAATTTCTTGCATTGTTGTGATCTGTACTGGAGCTCACTTGTCCATTAACCTAGGGAGACTGTGATCCGAGAAACAGATTAAGACAGCCTTACGCATTATGGCAGCCTGGATTTGAGCCCATAGTGGTTTGGAATAGCCTAAAATACCTTGGAAAAAAGGGGGAGTTGGAGATTAAATCTGAGTCTAAGTGTTTTACTAATTGAGGGAGCAAAGACAGTGCGCAATGTGGCATTTTAAATCATTGAGAGGTGAGGCATGACACCAAAAGAGAGGAATGTCTTCAGGCCTGGTGAGATGAAAAATATATATGCATAGAATACTATAAAGTACTGAAAAAATGTGCTTAGTATATGCCTGAGTGGGGGAAAGGGTATGAGGGTGAAAGATGCACCCAGTGTGCTAGCAGTTCAGAGAGCCCTTAGTCTTAGACTCCAGTTAGAACACCTTAGTTGCAGGCTTGATGAAAATAGGTGCAGATCAATGTCCACTTGTGCTGAAAATGAACCTAACCTTAATGGATAATCAACACTTTGTTCTATGTTTTGTCACTCACACACTGAGAAGTGAGTTTCTGTCTTGCTCATGTAGTTTTGAACTTTGGTGTACATAGCCTGTCTCTGATGAGACTTGTTTCTGAGACACTTTTTGATCACTTTTCTTTGTTGCATTCTAATGCTAGAGTCAGTATGAAGGGGTAGGTGTTGTGTTAGCTTGAGGACAAGCAATTCTTCAAGTTTGGGGGAGTGTCAACTTATGCATGTTTTTAGAGACATATTTTACCTCTTGTGCTTAAGTTTAGGGTCAATTAGATTCGCATTTTGTGTTTATAGTTTAATTTGGTGACTATTGGTGATCTAGGGACTTAATTAAAAAATCCATACAAAGTTGGGAAAATGTGGCAACTTGGTGAAGTTCTGGTGTCAATTGAAAATGGCTGATCGGACCTGGAGGTGCAAATTCTAGGTTGAGTTCAATCCAGTGGGAAAAGGAGCTGCAGAAGACAAAAATTCAATCGATTCTTCAAGGCTAAGGCAAAGGGAGCATAGAGGAAGTCACGATGCTACTGTCAATCGAGGGAAGGCGTGCATAAAGACTGAATTAATCAACTAAAACCATCCCAAAAAGGTGATTAGAGGTGATGGGGAATGTAAAAATAGGTATGGGTCTCTTCACTATGGTTTAATCCATCGGGCAAAGTTAGGAAGGAAGAAGTTAGAGTTCACTTAGTTCTCAGTTAGGTTAGAATCAGAGTATAAGTCTGGAAAGCAGACTCAGGGGTGTCTCTTGGAAGTGAGGAGCTGACTTTGCAAAGTCAGCAGCACTTTACCACACTCCCTGACTTTGTTCTTTCCCTATTTTCTATCCTTTCTGTTGTAACCATCATGGAGCTTTTGTACTTCAGTTTTTGTGTTTAAACTTTCCAGTATGTGTAGTTAAACTCTTTTCTAGGGTCTAATCCCTTTACTTTGTATAATTATGTGTTGGTTTAGCCATCGGATGATATTTGTGTTCCCAGTCTTTTCATTATCCTCTTAGTTGAATTGACCACTTAACTAATTGTGCTTGAATGTTAGGTGAATCCCGAGAGGGTAAACTTAACTTAGAATGTCTAAGATTAGCTGGTGGCAAGGGGGTAACAGTCCAAGGTTTCAAACAACAACGAGAGTTAGTTGTTTGGCACGAGGAAATCATAAAGGCTTAGGAACTTAATGGATTAGTAGTATTCTGGAGTCAACCACAAGAGTTAGTGGGCTTGTTGTTGCTAGAACTGTTGTTTGGAGGGACCTTATAGTGTTTAAGTGCCTGATTGAACACAGTTTCATACCACAAAGAGAGCAAGAAAATAAAAGCATATGCATGTGGAGTAGAGAGGAGGACGACCGTGGGCTTCATCTACTTAGGGCTTGTTTGATAAAAATTAATGCTTAATTTTGAATGCTTATACTGAATCAGAAATGCTGAATTCATTAAGCAGTTAAGTAATAAGCAATAAGCTAACTTTTATTGCTTATATTTTGTACTACAATTTCAGCACCACTTAATTCATTAAGAGGTTCAATTTTTATTATCAAACATGTTGAAGCATGTTGAAGCCAAAAAGTGTTTAAAGGAATAATTTTAAGCAATAATTTGTGTTATCATATAGGCCCTTAGTCAAGTCATAAACTCGCTTGCCCAAGTCATAATTCTGTTCATACTTTGCATAACTTGCACTGAAACCCAATTTTTTATGATATTTCTCATCTCTGTGGGATCGTTGCTTCTTATCACTTTCTACAAGTTTTAAGTAAGTTTTATTTTGGTGGATTCGAGACCCATCACATATGTACACTATCATAACTGGTATCTTCTCAAATATATTTCTAAAGGTCCATAGTGTCAAGTAAATAATAGGTGGCATTTCCATATCAAACACAAAAATTACACTACTTCTAGTACAAATTAATTCCAGTTAAAAGAATATTAAAAAAGTATCACTGAAGGTCAAGCAATTGCTCCTTTTTTATATATATATATTTTAATGTTGACGAGCTTGTTCCACAACGAACTTGGCCTTTCAATTTCTTGATCAAGCCACCTATTTATTCGAAAATCATTTTGGAAATAAAATGATAACAACATACATAAAAGTCTGACCTTTTGCATTTTCATTTATAGATAGCAACATACCGAAATTTCAACAACTCTAATATACAACAAAGATTTATTGATCTCAGTTGGCTCATAGTCATTTTATACCTCCATGGAAACATCGAACATTCCAACTCACATTATTCTTTATACTTTCACAAGTTTGTTTTATAGGCTAATCCTCTCATACTTTTGCGGGATTGTTAAAGGAAAATTAATATAAGATATTCAACGAACTAAGCCAGGCTTTCTTGATTAATTTATCCATTTATTTAACATAAATAGATTAACTTTGCATGAATATAGAGAGGGACAAACCTAGTATACTAGTGTGGTTCACTTGGTATAGCCATTTCACCATAAAAAGTATTGAAGGTAAAAACAATTGCTCCAATGTACATCTTCGTGGTACAAATGCAAATTTCTGAGCATAATGAATTTATTTTCACACCACTCCATTGAATATTGATGATGAAATATACTTTGCATTACTAGAACATTGAAATGCAACTCTGTAGCAATTACTGGAAGTAACATTTAAACTATAGAATCTACTGCAAACTTTAAAGATTTAAAGAAAATGACACCACATAATTAACGTAGAGTATAAATGTACTTCGGAATCCCCTGGAGTACTATAGATTCAAACACTTCAGCGAGTATATTCCAAAACGTCTTGAAAATTCAAGTATTCGTCATTTTGATCTCCAAAAACTGCTGTTAAATATACTTTGTAATGTAAGTAATATTTAATCCACAGTTATATATACTTTGTAATGTAACAATATTAATTAGTTTTGACCAATCTGGTTAGGTGGTAAATTGAAAATTGATGTCCAACAGACCTCTAGCAATCCGAATAACATGATACAGTAACTAATTATACTTGTTTTTTTCCAGTAAAATATGACATTAAATTAATACAGAGTACTCTATAAATTCTAGTATGTCAGTGGTTCTTTCATTTAAAACCGAGTACCTATTAACAAAAGAAGAGGACTAAAACAAAGGTAAAAATAGAAAACAAAAAGAAAAAAAATGAATGAAATGATAAGTGCAATTCCTCAAACTTATATAGAAAGAAACAAAATTGTTAATGAATAAGATCAGAATCGTAATTATAATTTGAAATACCAAACTACAGCAAATCAGCTACTTCCACATGAATGGAAAATAAAAAGGCATGTTCTTTACCTGCTGTGCAAGCATTATCTTCTAGGTTTTCGCGGAAATAGACTTTTCAAAGGTCAGCTTTGCAACATTGGTTGACATCACTAGTGTAATGCTTTACAACCACACTATATCTCCTTTCAAAAATTTTTTTAAAAGAACAACTTTCTTAAATAGTCGATCAGCCTCATGCAGTATTCTTGACTCCCAAAATCACCATAAACCAAAATGATTAAAAAAAAATCAATTAGGTCGGGGAAAGAATTAAAAGACAAATTACCAAAGGCTATTTGTGCCCTTGACACAAAAAAGGCATATGAGAGATAGAGAAACAATTAATTCCTACCTTTGCATAAATTATAAGTGTCTGAAGGCTAGATCTTGCAAACACTGACTTCCTAACTTAAGGTACATGAACATTATTCTTCCAATCGCTTTTGCCCTTTATTGGGGTATGATCTTTGATCGCATCAAATTCTTGAGCCGTGCACTGCTCGAAATCTTAATTTGTAATTTTTTCAATCTGAAAATAAAAATTCTTTTGATTCAAATTTGAATCTTTATCAATTTGAATCAGTAAACTTGGAGAACCCTTATGGATTGTATTGATAAACTTGCAGCCAGATCACCTCTAAAGTTCGTTATAGATTCAAAGTCAAATCTGTGGTTCAAAACTTCTTTGAAGATGGATATTTAGTGTATAGAATCTAGGATATTTGGATAAAAGATTGATGCATAACAGAGAATTCATATAGAAAATTCAAGCCTTAGCAATAGTGAATGAGTTTGAAGGGTTTAAAATGGAAAAGGTTCTTTGTTAACATAAGATCATTACAACGTGATCCTTTAAAATTAGCATACGTGGTAACTCAACGGTTATAGATTATAAATGTATGTTTTTTTGGCCTTCTTTATAAATATGACAATTTAGAGAATTTGACACAGAAGATTATAGGAAAACCATCCTACTTCTCTCTAGGTTTTTCGTGAAAATAGTATATAGATTTATCAGATTAATTAGCTAAACAGAAAAGCATTAACAATCATTACAGATTGTTACCTCTTGTAACCAAAAAAAAGAGAAGAAGCAAAAACTATAAAAAAACAAACCTCTTGTAAGTTCGACTCAATAATGGGTACTATAAAACTTAAACAAAAAAAAGAAAGAAAGAAATTAACATGAATTCGATGTACCAGGATCGCATCTAAAACAAAACTAATCATATTTCTCAAGATGGATCGATCAGATTACTTTGGAGCAACCAATTTGTTTAAAATAAACCGTGCCATTCACTAGATTATATCCAATGAGGTAATCCCCTTGCGACAAGTTCCCAAAGATTGGAAGATCATCAGTACCAAGCAATGTGAAGCATATTAAGTCATCACTGACTTGCAAGAATGTATTGAACGTAGGTAAGATGATATAAGCGCCAGTGAAGTGGGCAACAATATCTGGGAAGGTCGTGCCTTTCCCGGTTTTATAACATAGATTAAAAAGTCCTTGTGGATCTGGTGAGATTGTGCCAATAATAGATTCGCACAGAGTCGCCTCCAAATCTGTAGCCAATTGTCTAGGAAGAAAAGTCAACTTCACACCAGAATCGATGATGATGTTAACACCCTTTTTAGGGCCAGCTGCAGCGGCAGTATCACCATTAGAACTTATTTTATTCACGTTGATTATCTTTGTTTTTTTAGTAGCATTATTTGCAGAACCCACACCACTTTCTATTCCCCATTGAGTAATACTAACTCCTTCAAGATTTAAGAAATAGAAAGAGTCTAAGGGTCCCCTGTACAACGGGGTTGACTAAGTATTCTCGCCCGATACAACAACAGATGTTCCGAAACTAATTTTACTTGTCAAATTGTGGGATTGTCTGAATGGAACTAAGCAATAAGAAAACATGCCATTGATAACATCACCAAATTGGTTAACCATTAGAGTTTTCCACCCCCGAGCACAAAAAGTCCGGACCCGCTTCTATTGAATGATGCTCCATTTTGGTACCCGCATCGAAAAGCAATGTTGGGATAGAAGTTTTCTTTCCAGAATTTGTTCCAAAAGTGAATGTTTCATTAGCAAGATTGCCTACAGTGAAGGAACCATCCACGTAGGAGTACTTATATGTGCAAGAGTGTTCCTTGTCGCAATTCCATTCACGAGCCTCAGAACATAGCGTTGTGTTGCAACGTAACTTTCTGTAAGATGAACTTTTTGCAGGGTTAAAGAGCAGGGTGTCTTGCTTGTAACTTTGAGCACAAGGCTCGAATTGAGTCCATGTTAGATCAGAGCCGGAGTCAACGATTGCCATGAAAGTGAATGGAGGAGTTCCGATAGAGACTTCTATCAAGTATTCCCCAGCCACGTTGGTTATGGATGACTCGATTGTCCTTTTGATCCTCCATTTGCATTGTTGGTTTTTTCCATCGAACCCGTAACTTGTGCCTTGAAAAAATTTTTCCTAGAAAATGAACGAAGAAATGCATCATGTTGCCTTTCATAATGAGATTTCGAGGGTTCGTAACTCGGAGATTTGCTATGGTCGCGATGGACCAATTCAAAAGAAAACCCTTCCCCAAGAAAAGGGATTAAAAAAAGATAAATGCATATTAAAATCAAACATCGTGTTGGAAAAGAAGGACAAGGAACTTTTAAGAACCATGGTTATCTTTCTTTCTTTTTATTTTTGTAAAAAAAGAAGTGATGAATAAAATATCTAACAGAAAGTAGTATGTTTTATTTAGAGAATGTAGGAAGTCATTATATAAATGATTTGATGAAAAAAAATGTAAATGAATGTGGTTTATACATATGAGAGATTTACTGAAATTAAGGATATGCATGAACGAGGGGAAAAATATTGTTACCGTGAATAACGCACAATGCTAAAATACCATTTCATTAGAATTTACTAAAAATAGTGGGGGCATTTTTAATGACCAGGAATCACTTGGTGTTAATAGTTTAACTGAAGGAATCTTAGGGTCTCTTGACCGACTTTGTGATGTGCACATAATATATCTATTTTTAATATCCCTTTATGCGAGATTTTGCCAATATTTTGAGTACAAATATGCTATTTATGTGATTTCATTTTTAATTGTAGGAATTGTACTCAAAAGGAGAAATTGTTAGAGTTTTGGACTAAATTGAAGATAAGAAGCAATTCAAAAGGGCATAAATGAAGACTAGAATAATCAAGGGGGAAGAAATCTGATGAGTTGAGAACTTTGGGGGCTTGAATTGAAAATAAGGTATTATGGATTGAATTCTGGCCGAAAGAGAGGAATTGGACTTGCATGGAATGGAGTGGGCTGGTTTCAGCTGGGTTCTGAAGCCCAAATGCTGAAAAGAATGGTCTAGTTTACTTGCTGAAATTAAATAAAAGAAGTTGCTCATGTTATCAATTTAAAGCCCACGTTGGCTCTAATTTCCTTTCTTGAGGAGTAATACACCAAGAGCATCCAAGTACTATTATCAAAGGGGGCTCTTGTTTTATTTTTCTGGGGCAGAACCGGATGCACATTATTTCCCTATCATCAGAAGAAGTTGCACGCACGCACGCACGCTCAAGAGAAGCCAAGCAACATCGGATGGCGGTTGTGTTCTTCTCTCTGGGTTCTTCGTTCCATTATTTTAATTTTATTTTTATTTTAAAATAATGTGTAGTGGTTAAACTAATTTAATCTAGAGTTTTGGATGTAGCCGCTGTACTATTCAATTTAATTTAATTTATGATTGTGAGTTTTTCATTAGTTGATATTTAATATTCTTGATTTTATTCCATGTGAGTATTTGATCACCACTTACATGCTTTAAAGCTATTTAATTGAAGGAACGACGGTTGAAGGTTAGCACTGGTTAATGGGAATATTAGACTTAGGTAGTGAGCCACAACAGTAGAAACACCGCCTTTCAAACTAGAGATTCTAAAGTTCTTAATGTGCTTTTATTATCCCTATAGTAACGACAGTAGTCATAGGGTTATTTTAAGTAAGAGAATTATATCACGACAGTGAATATTTCTTATTCTTGTGAATCGTTGTGAGATTAATGAAAGTCCAAAGTCACATATCTATAGATTGAATTAAGCTGAGTAGTCGGTAGGTAAACCCTTTGCCCTAGGTTTTCTTTTACTAGTTTATATTTCAAATTTATTGCAATTGTTAGTTTTAGATGTAGGTTAGTTTAAAATTGATAAATTGTTAATCTAAATAATAATAAGAAATAGTTTGAACCGGTACTTGGTAACCTTCCTTGTGGGATCGACCCTACTTGCTACTTTACTGCTAGTAATTGTATTAAGTAGGTAATTTTATATTTGAATAGTGTGACAACGCCTAGTCACTTTGATGACCTCAGTCTTATATATATATTCCAGAAGATTGTCAATATTTTATTTTCATTATTATTTGTTCCCAAATTCTTAGTATAGGATATGATAAGTTTATCCAACTTTACATTGTTAAATTTGACACCAAGTACCGTTGACCAATATAAAAATTGTTTTCCCTAAGATGATACCCCAAATGAATAAAAGAACCAACAATTGCTTTCACCATCTCATACAATGATATCCTATTTGTTCCCAGGTTTATAAGACTCCAAAAGGTATGTACAATACTAACTACTGTCTAAATACACTTTTCACATAATGCTAACAGAATATTGTAAGATGAATGTATGAACATTCTCAGACATAAAAGCCATTGAAGGCCAAAGCCCATAACCTAAAGTCGTTAACAAGAGGCCATGGCTTTCCATAACTTTAAGAACCCAGTGATCGCTGCTAAAAACATTACGATACCCAATGCAAAAACATAATGAGCTTTGAATGGCTTAACAATTGTTGTATTTAACTTAAACCGCAATTGAGATAGAACAAACATAACTTCCATATACACACACAAAATGCATAGTCGATTCTACTGGTTTGAGTTTTTAAGTTTTACCGCGAGGTTGCAGGTTCAATTTCTATTATCTATTGTTTGTGTTATTTTTACCAATATAATATCCCTTATTTCTATTGATGAATTTGTGAAGCTAAAAAAAACACGAGAAATCACCACATAATAAAAAACAAAGTTGTCTGTCTTCCATATCACTTGATATTAGCTGAAATCGAATCATATAAATGACCAGAAGGATTATGTCTATTTCAAATGGATATATTTTTCTAGCTTTGTTCTAATGATGACTTAGACTATATTTGCAACAAAAACATACTAGATATATTCATACTAGATATCGACGAAGTTGCTAAACCAAGCAGAGTATGTATACCATATTCCTTATAAAATTTATTTAGGGGATATGGACTGAATTTTTTGGTATGTCAATCTAATGTATGCGTGTTTCATAGATTAAAAATTCAATTATGATATCACCATTGTATCTACATTTGGTGAAGAATAAAGAACAAATAACCCACTTAGACATTTTCTCAATTCTTCAAATTTTTTGAAAAAGAAATTCCTAACTACACTTTTTAAGTTATTTTACATGTTCTTTAAGAAAATATAGATGGTCGTTGTCATTTTTTAATTATTTTGTTATATTATTTTGCATGTCAGATATGGTAATGTAGAATATTTTCAATTTTTTTATCATAGTAAAAATACGAAATAATTTTTGAGATTTAAATCATGTTCTATATGTGCACACGTTTTATATATGTGGATGAAAAAAAAATAGTATTGGCCTAGTGGTAGAATAGTTCCTTTCCTACTTTGAAATCATGTGTTCGCCCAAGTACATTTTATATGTAGATATTTAAAAAAAACGTGAATTTTTAGGTCCATTGGAACGCTCATATTTAACATCTGGTTTCAATTTAGATAAATTTTTGAAAATCGTTTTCTTTGTTATAAATATCTAGTGTTGATGTCTGCAAATACCTGAGTTATACAATGAGTCAAATAAATAGAGAGATACTATTTAGTTTTATCTTATCATGGTATCTATTCAATTACTTTTATCATTGTATCTACTTTGTCTACAAAGTGAGATCAATCCCTTTGAATCAAGATACAAACCTATTTTCTATCTCTCTCTCTCTCTCTCTCTCTCTCTCTCTCTCTCACACACACACACCTTGTCCTCTCCCTACTTATTCTTTCTCTACAGTTCTATATTTTTATTCTTTGATTTTATTTTTTTAACACGTTATCAGCATGATTCTTTAGCCAACTGAAATGGCTCCTATTGGTGGGACATAGAAAATAAACCATCACAAGAATGCACATGTGATAAGTCAATGCTCCATAGTTTTAGTACTTGGATATCTAATTCTCAACAACTATAAAAGTGGTCCAATTACTTCATCCAATTCTTCATTTGCTTTAGCCAGTGTCCTACGAGCCTTCTTCAAGTCACTTTTCAAGCTCATCAATTTTGCTTGAAGAGAAACTTCTACAGCCCTATGATTTTCTTGAAGGTTCATTTTAAACTGTTCAACGGCATATCTCCATAAATGCACACCAAATTCAGATTCAATTCTTTGGCATATTTGCTCTTTCAGTTCCAATTACTTAATTTTATGGGTTAAATTATAGACAATTAATCTATTATAATAATATGGTAGTAACATATAAAATGTCATTAAACTCATCTGAGTTGGATTACTACATTTCTTGAAGGAAATACCATAATTATGGAATTTAACAGTGGACAAATTGAAGTCATAAATATAATTGGGAATTATTGTTACCAAAAATGCTACAAATCATTAGAAGTGAGAAGTTTTAATCAGGTATTCTACCAGAAGTTGGGAAGTTGACGAAAGCAACAAGGTTAAAGATAGAAAGTACTATCGTTGAGACGAAAGATCATTGATCTCAAACCTACTCCGCATCAAGACCATATTGCTACTCTCTATCGAGAATGAGAAAGATTATGCTAATGTTAATTATGACATTAACGATATTAATATGGATGTTTGTTTACAATCACCCTGAAGAAGATAGTAGTTACTTTAGTTTATAATGAAAACATCCAAGTGTATTTTGTTTCTATATTTTAAATTGTGTAGTTTCTTTATTATATGCTTTATTAGATACTTTAACGTTTCTAGTGATTATATGAATTTCAAAAAAATGTTATCACCATTTTGTTATAACAAAATTAAGTAGATACTCCTATGGAGCATCTATATTAATTTCTCCAGGACAAATGCTCCATAAGAGCAGAGTTTGCTATGGCAAAATATAATAACTTGAATTTTCCCTAAATATTGGGAACATGTAATTGAATTCTTTCATAAAGTTGGATAAAATTTTCTGTATATTATCAATTACGGATAACTCAACAAGATTACATATATACTCTAATAGAGTAAGAATACTTTGGTAGCATGAAAAAACTGAACAAAGAAATATTCTTGTAGAGTAGATATGCTCCGTAAGAGTAATGTTCCACTGAAAAAAGAATTGATCTGGCATAGTTGAATAACTACATTGTTTTCTCCAGAAGAGAACTTGTAAATTTGGCTTTAGAAGAGTGAACAGAATATGCTAGAGCAAATCAAGTTTTGCACCGATGCCAAGAGTTCAAAAAATAATTTTCGAATGCCAGAAAGCGATGTCAGATATTTGTACATTAAGAAGTTCAATTTACAAAAAAAAAATTGTATTAAAAGAATTTTCTTCTTATTTCTATGTGTTAGGAGATTACACATATTTTACTATAATTAAGATTTGTACTAAACTAAAAATTTACTGATTACAACAATTTTAAACATTTGAAATAAGTAGTTGATCTATATGATGTCAAAATGAAATACATTAGAAAGTTCATGTGTTTTAAATTTAGAGAACTAGGAGTACCTTCCAACAAGTTAGGGTATTAACAGATGCACTAATGAGATAGTCATATGTATGCTTATGCCTAACTTGCAACTTGGAGTTTGCGAAACTTAAGTATAAATTTAATTTCATTACGTGCATATTTTCATATTCTCCTATCATGAGATTTTTTTGGTGGTTCTAGTAAGTGTATATCATGCTCTAACAGATGTTGCATGGTTATTGCAACTCCCAATGACTCCCTCTGTGACATCACATCCTCATAGACTGGCCCAACAACTTTCAGGCTTTCGTCTTCACTAGCCCAAAATGGTTAACCCAAGTTGTTAGTAGTTTATGAGGTTGAGACTTATATACAGGTCATTCACTTTGTCAGGTAGCAATGTGGGACAGGATGTTACAGCCCACCCCCTTTGGATCTTTGTGTTCTCGCAAAACCCAACAAGCAAGAATGTGGCCCAGTCTTCCCTCGGAATAGGACTCTAGAGGTGGCTCCCATGCTTCGCACTTGTCCCGTCTACAGGCTCAATGGTGTCTCTGCACTTGTCCTGTCAGTGGGCTCAGAGGTGTGTCCACACTAGCACTTAGCTCCTAGATCAGGGTCCACTCTAATACCACTTGTAACATCCCAGCCTAATAGATTGGCCCAACAATTTTCAGGCTTTTGTCCTCGCTAGCCCAAAATGATTAACCCAAGTTGTTAGTAGTTTATGAGATTGAGACTTATCTACAGTTCATTCACTTTGTCAGGTAGCAATGTGGGATAGGATGTTACACCCTCCCTTAAACCCTAATATCACCGACGGCTCCCATCTCATCTCCGGCCTTATGGCCGATCAGAAACATGTGGTTGCCCCCACTGGGCCTCCCCGTAATTTTGCTAGCCTATTCAACATGAAGGTTGCGTCTAAATTACGGATGAAGGTCAAATCAAGGAGATTAAGTATTTCAACAAAAAGTTAAAATTAGAATTTGATGATGATGAATTTGAAGCTCTTGTGGCTCCTCATCGCCTAAGTCTTGTGGGTAAGTTCTCTTATGGCAGGCCGCGAATGACAGAACTGAGGGCGGAATTTGACAAGCTAGGTTTTCATGGAGGCTATTAAATAGGGTTAATGAACCCTAGGCACGTTCTCATCATATTCGAAAAGGATGAAGACTATCTGCACTGTTGGATATGGATATTCTGGAATGTGGCTGGTTTTTTGATGAGAATACTCAAATGGAAGCCTGGATTTAAGTTTGAGGAAGACCCACCCATTGTACTTATATGGTATCTTTGCATGATCTTGCAATTGAATACTTTACTTGAAGAGTTGTTTTCTCAATAGCAAAAGCAGTGAGCAAACCTTTACGGGTTGACACTCCAACCTAACACTAGCAAGACCATCGGTTGCACGTTTTTGTGTGGAAGTGAATCTGACAAAGGAGTTACCAAAGTCTATAATGCTTGGGAAGAAATACTAGAAGCATGAACAATTTTTTACTTATGAGCATGTCCCTTTTTACTTCGGCAAATGTCATAAAATTGGGCCCATGGAAAAAAATTGTAAGCAAGGAACATCTCATCTGGTAGTTACCTTGTAAGAAGATGGTGTTAAAAAGCTCAAAAAAGGGAAAGATCTGATAAGGAAGCCAACAAGTTCAATGGAAGCCGAAAGAACAAGATTTGAATAATAAAGCTTCTACTTTTGGACTTTCTAAAAAAGAAAAAGCTGCGACAGTTGCTGATCTTGAGGACGTTCAAATAAAAGAACAATTGTTGCCTACTACCAATGGGGAGCCATACTTTTGCAGCCATATATCCGCGGGTCTCAATTATCAAAGCAATGGAGGCTAAGTGCCAAAAGTTTTTGTGAGGGAATGTTGAAGGAAAAGACCGAAGGCATTGGAAATCATGGGATAGGTTAACGTTTCCAGTTGCGGAGAATGGATTGGGGCTGAGGAAACTTGGTGACATCATTAGTGCATTCTCAACAAAGTTGTGGTGGAAGATCAAAACAAGAAATGGAATATGGGCCAAATTCATTCTATCATTGTCGGGATCAGCAAAAAAGAAGACCATGTGGTCTCGGGTGGAAAAGATAGATCATATAGCTGCTAAAAACTCAAAATGTATAGTAAGAAGTGGGGATTGCTCATTCTGGTTTGACAATTGGACAACGTTTGGGATAATATAGGATAATTATCAACTTGTTCAACCTCCGCACCCAGATTTAACCATCCGCGAATTTTTTGATGATAAGGAAAGCTACATGATCGAGTTTCAGGAATTTTTTCCATCCGAATTAATTGATGTCTTGCGGCACATTGAGATAGAATTTGTGGAAGATGAAGACATTATAATATGCTAACCGATGAAGTGATGCGTGGACGCCAAAATCAGAATCTAGTGCTGAAAAATTTTTGGCATAAAATTATTCCATTGAGAGTTTCTGTTTTCTTGTGAAAGCTTCGTAATAGGATGATGCCTTTTCCAGAAATTTTGTAAACTTTTGGCATACACTCAAGGCCTCAAGATGTCCTTCATGCTGCAATCAGAGTGACGGCATTGAACGTTGTTTTTTTTAGTGCGAGATCTCATCGCAAATCTGGACATATTTTTCGCTGGTCTTCAATCTACCATTGCCATCTTTCTGCCTGCGGAACTATTCAGAATTATGGTGCTCCTTTGCCAATTTTCATTCAGCGTGGAGACTTTGAAGATAATAGCTCCAACAATTATTTTATGGTGGCTTTGGAAAACTCGAAACAAGCTCATATATGAAAGCAACAATGCAACTCCCAAATGTATAATTAATCTGATAATGAATCAATTTGGGGATATGATGCGTGTCCACTCCATCAAGGTGAAATCTACGGTTGAAGTTAATAAAGTAGAGCAAATGTTGGGGTTTCATATTCTCAATCCTAGGTCACAGAATTATAAAACTATACGATAGTTACCTCCAAAACCAAACTCTTACATTCTCAATTCGGATGGATCATCTCTACTTTCTTCAGACTCGGGTTATGGGTTTATAATAAGAGGAGATCAAGGTGAATTAATTAACGGGGAGTCCGGATTTCTTGGAGTTGCTTGTAGCTTTAAGGTCAAACTTGCTGGAATTTTATTTGGACTTCGTAAATGTATTCAGATAAAATTAGAAAGAGTCCTTGTGCAGACAGACAATCAGGCTCTTGCTATTTTATTACGGGAAGGAGAGGGATTTCCATGGAAGTATCTTCTAGTTATGAATGAGATTTACTTTCATCTGAGGAGCTCATCATATCGGATTGAACATATTTTTCTAGAGGCAAATTCCATCGCAGATTTTTTGGCTCGCTTCGCATCATCAGGGCAATCCATGGGATTCAATAGTTTTAGTAGCTTGCTTGCTAAAGCGAAAGGCTTATTGATCCTAGATCCCTGAGAGCTTAATATGTTTTTTTTTCTATGTAATAATATTCAAGTCATCATTATATGCTTTTCATATATATTGGTAAGTTTTAAGCACTGCCAAACCTTTTATAGTAAATTAATGAACAAGGGACTCTATTGACTAGGAGTAGTAGGATTACAATATTCATCTTAGAGGTATATCCTCTTTGTGTATTGTGCCTTTCTACTCGTAGCTCATCAATCTCCCTTTCTTTCTTCTTAAAAAAAACGGAGCATGGTTTTAAAAATTGAACATTAAGTGCTTATATGAAAAAAAGTGAAACCACCCAGCAGAATCGTTCTCTAAATTTTTTTAGTTATTATAACCATTATGTAAGGAAAGTAAATGCCTCATTTACAATTGATGACGTGTTAAAATACAAAAAGTATCAATCATATACATAAAACCAAATGGGTCTTCATAGATATTCTTCTAAACATTGTTTTTTTTTTTTGGAAACCATACACATTTATCTTCAAATTTTTGATATGCGGTTTATATTGTAATTGCTCCACCACAATGCACACAAAGATGGAACCTCCAAAAATGGTTAAAAATATATGTTGGGTTTTGAACCTAGAGCCTTAGGGATTTTTTATGTTGGGATTTTCAACTCAAATGGCTTATTGTCTGTTTAATGAATTAGCTACTCTGAAGGGAGATTTACTTATTACTCGATTGGCTGACGTAAGTTTGATGATTAGTTATCCTAACATTAGGGGTAGAAATCAAAACAGTCAATTCATAAATCAGATAAACAACGTCATTATCTCACTATGATCCTCAATAATATGAACATGAAGTTCAAGAGATAATGTTTAAGACTAGATATTTACCTGACCAGAATGTGTAACTATATTACATGTAAATGGCTGTTAATGCTCAAAATTTGATATTATGTCCCTAAAGGACTATCTACCACTATTCCTTAATTGCATGTCCATTTGATGAGTGATAAAATTATCGGTTTTATTAATAAGAACACTCGTAAATGAGAATGTTTATATCTACTTAGATATCAAATACAAATGTTAAGAATCCAGAATAATTTTAAAATTGAATGAGTTTCCATGTACAGTGAATAAATTTTCAAAAGAAGAATATAGGTATTTTTGAAATTTTATGATTGTGAGATCTCATTAACAAAGAAAGACAGAATCGACTAGAAATAAACCGTCCACGTGAAATTTGCTTATACTGCAGCAATTAGTAAAATGAATGGAAATAAGGATTATGAAATGAAAGTGTGTTGTGAGTGTGGACATTAAATTTATTAGTCATAATAAATGAAAAGACGAAATACACACATTTGAAGATGTGTAAGTTGAATTGAGATTGCTTAAAAAACTAGAAATTTTAACTAGTAATATCGGCTAAATGATGTTGGATGATTGTGTGAAGTATTAATGAGCAATTAACTTGTACAAGTTTTTCAAAGTCGGAATGTTAATCATAAGGAGATACATTCTCATGTGATGGACGGAAAAAAATTTATTCCCTTATTTGCTATATTTGGCAGTAAATGAAGAAATAAAATTGTGTCTGTTAAATATAGTGATCACTTGATACTTGATATCTGATAATGACATCGATATAAAATCTCTGAAAGATTCAATAAGGGACATAGTTCCGATTCTCGAAAAATAATTTAAAAGATTTGCACAAGTTCTGGTGTCTTCATGTGTCTAGACAAATATTTAGATACATGTTTTTGAACGTTTGGTTATCACCGTTCATATACTCGCCTCTATATTTGTTTATTTGAATATGTCATGTTTGTCTGTTTGTCCTATATGTTTGTATAATCATATTTTCATGATAATGGTTATGGGTATTGTTAAATACATATGTATTTGCAACTGGAATTCTTAAAAAGTTTGAAAAAACTGAATATTATCAAAATTTATTATGGAGCATGAATAGCCTAAACATCCATATAACTCCTAAAGAGTTCGAGTTATTAAGGTTTCAAAAGAAGTTCAAAAGAGTGCTAAGTTTAAAAGGTTGCTACTTGCATAAAGCAAGAATAATGAAAGATTTTGAGTAGAATTCTGTTCTTAGTAGTTTAAACTTAGTATGTATACATTTAACACTTGTTGATCGCACTCGATTAAGATCTTGATGTGCGCATACATTTCTTTTCAACCTTCACATAATGATGTAAACCGATTTAGTTATGAAGTACCACATTGTAATACTTATAAATAAAATACGTTTGATTACTCAAGACAGTGAAATATTGTATACATTGATATTTTCGGAGTATGATGGTTATGAATCTTTATTATTTTAAAGTATTTAAGATTGCACATGGCATACGAAGATGACCGACTGCATGAAAACGTGATGTGACTATTAAGAAAATCAATTTATTATAAAATTCAACAATTGTGAAATGGCTCAACATCTTGGCTATGACGATAATATCAAAACTGACATACCCAACAAGGAGAGTTACCTCACACTGTACTCTTTTTCTTTAATCGAGATTTTGTCCCAATAAATTTTTTTGACAAGGTTTTTAAGTAGGCATTATTCGTGAATGTATTTTTTTTTCTTTTATTCAATTTTTTATCCCACTGGATTTTTTTTTCTAATAAAGGTTTTAACGTGGCATTATCCCAAAAAAATAAACATCTAAAGAGGAGTGTTATAAATATCTAGTGTGGATGTCCACAAATACCAGAGTTATACAAGAAGTCAAATAGTTAAAGAAATAATAATTAATTTTATTTTATTATTGTATCAATTCAATTGCTCTTATCCTTGTATCTTTTTTGTTTATAAAAGGAGATCAATCTCTGTGAATCAAGATACTGATCAACTCTCTCTCTCTCTCTCTCTCTCTCTCTCAACTTTTTCTCTCTCTACAATTCTATTTGAGTTTATTTTGTAACATTTTTGAATATACTGGATATATAGTTAGTTTTAGTTTTAGGCACATAACGGAAAAATTGGTAGTCCTACCCAAATCTTTGTCGTCATCATCAATCCTATCTTATAGATTTTTAATTAGCCAATTTTGTGCAGTATGTTTTAAACTTTCGCGAATTGTATCCAACTGCGGCAATTTTCGTTTAACTTAACGGATTTCGTTAGTACTTTTAACAAAAACACCCTAATAATTTCGAAAAAATTATAAAAATAACCCCAAAAAATATGTAAAAATAAACAAATCCTTTTTTAATTTTTATTTATTTCATTCTATTTCATTCTATTTCTCTTTACTGTTCTTCATAAATCTTAAAAATACACTATGTTCATCCTTAAGGAAATATTTAATTTATTTTCAAACTCGATTGATCTTTGCATATTTGTAGCTGATGTTTGTAATTATATAAGAGTGAACCATAAAACACGTCACTATACTATAATTGTATTGCACCACATGTCATTATAATTTATTCCCATTACAGGTACCTTTACTAATTCAAAAAGTTATTCGAAGTCATTCTATTATTTTTTTTGCATTAAATCGTAAAGGGGAGTATCTTTCACGTGCAATGCATGTGAGTTGGGTTCAAGGAACACTTTGTCATTTTTTAAATATTTTTTTAATAGTTTTAAATTTTTAGTTTTTTGGTTAGCATTCTTCTCATAAGGAAAAATTTACTTGTATATTTTGGCAGTAGTATAGTTAATAAATTTCAAAACAAAAAGTTACCTTTTGTATTTCAACTTCTAGATTAAAAAAATATTTAAGAAAATACACTATTAAGGAATTTATTATCTTTATCATAAAATTCTATAATTGCTTATATTGTTTAACAATCAACAAACTAACAATAATAATTACTAGAAAATATGAAAAATGATGGCAACCACATTCACAGAAATTAATTATTGTAGAATAATTAAATTAATATTTTTTATGTTTCAAATGATTGTCTAATTTTTATTACAACGAAAAAAATAATTTAGGATAGAGCGAGATAAAATTTATATTTTGTAATTCACCTTTGTATTGTTGGGATTCAAGGAGGAAAGACTTGTCTAAACTGATTCTTTAAAGTTTCTTTTTGTTTAACGTAGTAAACTATAAATTTTTATATTTACTTCAACTCAAATTTTTCTTCTTTATTTTTTTTAATTCTTTATAATAAGTTGAAATAAAAAAGGTAAATTGATTCCTAAAATTTAATAATTATACTACTGTCAACATTTTTTTTAAGGAAATCCAGGATGGTACCTAGCGGGAGGACCCCAATTTTATTAATTTAAAAAAGAAAAGTACAAAGGGCAGTGCTTAAGAGTTACCCAAATAAAAAATAAAACTATCTTACAAAAGTTTTTCTAAAAAACTCCCTGACGATTTTGATGCATTCTGCCACTAAGCAACTGTCTTATGAAAATTCAATGAAACCTCATGACAGTTCTATATCAGCATATACAAGTAAGGAAATATAAGAAGAAATATCGTAAAAAAAGGGGATAATTTTTTAAAAAATAAAAATGATGAAATTATCCCTAAACCTTACTCACATGCTTTGCACGTGAAAAGTTATAGTTTGAATATAATAAATATTTTTTTAAGATCAGATAGTATATTTTCATGGCTATGAAAGTGGTAAAGAAAATTTTTTTTAAAAAGTAAAAAGGACTGTTTTGTTGTTTTTACATATGTTTGGAGTTATTTTTATAATTTTTTGAAAATTATTGCGGTGTTTTTGTGTAAAAAAAATTAACAAAAATTCGTTAAGTTGGACAAAATTGAAAAACTTCGAACATACATAACAAAATTGGCTAACTAAACATCTTTAGAATAAGATTGACGACGAGGGTAAACCTTTTAAGTAAAACCGCCAATTTTTTGACACTTAATTAAAGAAAGCGGACATTGCACAAATTGCAATAAAAACATCTATGTGGGATTGGAATATAACATACATTTTATTATTATTATTATTATTATTATTATTATTATTATTATTATTATTATTATTATTATTATTGTAACACTTTTCTTCAAAATCCCTTTTGGGTAACTAATACGTAGTAACTTGTTTTTTGTAATTGATAGTCACAATGATAATTTTAAAAACTCAAAATAAATTATGAGTCAAATACACATTCGATAACAACAAAAATAAGAATTTTTTTAAAATAAAAGAAATATGAAAATAAAGAACAAGAAGAACAACTCGAAAATTAAACTGTAAAACTTCTGGTCAATTATTTGGTGACTTCTTGACTGTGAGTTGTGGCTCCATTTTGCGATCCTTTAGCATCTATCAGTGTGTATATATGTAACTTCCCAATTTATTGAGATTCAAAATTGTGCATAGTGTTACAATATCAATATAGTCTCATTAAGGGTCATTGTAACGCCTCAACTGCCTGGTCTATCCCAATAATTATTTGGGTATTCGTTCTCGCTATACTCAAAATGGTTAACCCAAGTTATTAGTAAATTAAACATTTGTAGCTTGTAAGTTGATCATTTCCCACACCCACCACCGATGTGGGACATTTCCACATATAAGCTTGACATGCTAGCGTGGGTTGGGATGTCACAATCCGTCCCCCTTTGGATCCTTACGTCCTTGCAAGGCCCAAGACACACAAATACACAACACACATAATTGACTCAAGCTCCCCTAGATGTGTTTCACTTGTCTCACATTGACGAGTCCAAACTGAAGCCTAGGCCTATTGGGCCTAGAATTAGATTACTTGGAGATTAAGCCACTGCCTAAACCTATTCCGCTAGGGTTTCAGGGAACAGGTAATACCACCTCTATATAAAGAGTTGGTGCCGCTCCCATAATACACATCTTCTACGTACCTATCTTCTACATCTTCTATACACGATACACATCCCTCTCTCTCTATTTTCTTTATTCTTTTATTGACTTAAGTATCGGAGAGTCTACCCTCGGGAGATATCCGAGGCTTTGTCTTGTAGGTTTTAGGCCGTATGTCGCTGCCTATATCATCATCGCAGCCCGTCCTAAGGCACCATACAGATCCATGCTTCGTCAAATGGCACGTCCAGTGGGACCAATTTGTTTGGTCTTCACACCCAAATAAATTTCTTGAAAAGAAGCTGAAATTTGTTTGTTCTTCACGGTGATCATCGGGTTGACATGATCTGCAAATCCATGTGTGCGAAAGCCAAAATCAAGAATTTGGAAATCATGCAAACTGACAGCCGTCGGCTTCCGCGTCAACTTCCTCCCATCGACAATCAAGTCGACGAAAAGTCTGTCGACTTCCATCTTGACGCCTTCCATCCAACGAACAGCCTGACAAAGAGAAAGATCAACCGAGAATAATTTCACCAATTTTAGAAATTTTAAAACTCATCCCCTATACTTTTTATCTTATGCTTGATTAACTCTAATCCTTGTATAACTTTTGCATGTAGGTTCAAACAATTTTAAAGTAAGAGAAAATACCTGAGATTAAAGTTTCGAGAGATACATCTCCTCGAAGGGGCAACCATCCCTCGAGCACCATATTACTACTCGAACTGTTCGAGAAGACGTATCTCAACTTTCATCTATTCAAATACTACCTTCTCAGAATCGAGGCAACACCTTCTTGAATAATTAATTTATCTCGAGGTCGAGGTACTTCTCAAACCTTTTTTTACTATATTTCTCGACTCTAAATCAATCTACTGCTATGTCAGCAGCATATTACTACTATCATATCAAGATATCTTTTCAAGCACGATCAAAGGATTTCTTCAAGTTACCAACCCTCTCGCGGTAAAACCCTATCACCCTTCAACGAGAAAAACATACTCGGGGGCACAAACAGGGACATACTCTTGTTGCAAGGAATTTGAGGAATCATCATAATATCCTCTGCTTGAACTGATATTATTCAGAATCATCTTATTACTATATGTCATTACATTATTACATTACTTATCGCATCTCGAACATCCAAACACATAGGGTTCCTCCATTCAACTAAGGAAATCCAGGCGTCATCCTCCCAATTCGGCATCCAGGCGCCATCCTCCCACTTCGGCATACACAGGCTTCCCCCTCCTAATCAGGAACTCACTAATACAAAGACCTCCTCCAGGCACTTTATTCTCTTTATCTTATATAGGTGACACCCGAGAATAAAAGAGTTCAAGAACTGGGGCAACACTACGAAACTCGAGAAGACATCAATACTCGTAGCAATCCATATTCTTCTCATCAAGTCTCGAGAATATGGCTTGCTAGGGGTACTTGACGAGTCCAAACTGAACCCTAGGCCTATTGTGTCTAGGATTAGGTTACTTGGAGATTAAACCACTGTCTAAACCTATTGCACTAGGGTTTCAGGAAACAGGTAACACTACCACTATATAAAGAGGTGGTGCCTCTCCCACAATACACATCTTCTACCTATCTTCTACACCTTCTACACACGATACGCATCCCCCTCTTTCTATTCTCTTTATTTCCTTATTGACTTAAGAATCGGAGAGTCTACCCTCAGGAGATACCCGAGGCTCTGTCTTGCAGGTTTTAGGCTGTCTGCCGCTGCCTATATCATCATCGCCGCCCATCCTAAGGCACCGTGCAGATCCATGCTTCGTCACACATCCTATGAGTTTAAAGGTGTTTCTGCACGTGTCTCCTATTTGTGAGTGTAGAGATGGGTCCACACCTGGACTAGATCGGATCTGATACCAATTGTAATGCCTTAATGACCAGGTCTGTCCCAATAACTACTTGACTGTTCTTTCTCACTATACCCAAACTGGTTAACCCAAATTATTAGTAAACCATGCAGCTACAACTTAGAAGTTAATCATTCCCCACACCCACCATCGATGTGGGACATTTCCACATGTAGCTTGACATGTTAGCATGGGGTTGGGGATATCATACCTATGACATTTGAAAAAATTAAGGATAGCATGTCTTTCAAATTGGTACAGTATGAATTGACCAAGCGAGGAACTCAAGAAAAAGAAAAGGCAAATTAGCCAAAAAAAATTGTAAATTTTTATTAAAATTTAATTAAAATTGTCGTTTTTTATTCAATTTACCTATGTGTATATTTTTTTCCAATTTAAATAATAGCTTAGAACTTGAGGATGGAAGCTTTTTTTAAACCGCACCTATTGGTGCATTAGAGGTACTTAGACTATTACAACGGGGGTAGAGCTGGAGTAGTACTACTAGGGGGAGACTTTACTCATGTGCGTCTCTTGCTCGATGTGTCCTCTTGAATAATGACTGGTAGAACACTAGTTCTTAGCTTGATGAAGCATGGTGTAAAATAAATATTTCCATTGTCATTGCAAAACATGTAGTACTTAAAACAAATGGGTTGAAAGTGGACTGAATCTAGCGTTTATCTGAAGATGAATTACATGATCTCACAAAGGCAAAGTTAAAGAATGATGGGAAATGAAAGGAAATTGAAAGGAAAAAAAGAAAGAAATAAAAAAAATCATGATATAGTGATTAGCGAGACTGTTAGCTAGGAATGATAGAATATATCTTCTTTATCTAATTAAAACATTCATACAATCGTGAAAGGGAGAGATCAGATAGCGGAAACCACGAAGAAATTGAAACGAAAAAAAAATTAAAAAGAATCATAATATAGTGATTAGCGAGACTGTTAGCAAGGAATGATGGCATATATATTCTCTATAATGTTTCGTTTGATATCAATGCATATTAAGTTGATTGTTCCAAAAAGAAAAAAAAAATCGTGAAAGAATTTAACCAAAATCATTTTTCCTCCAAGAGCTGTTACGTGTGTACATGTACCCTGCGCGCTACTACCCCCGCCCCCATTTCTTCCACCGCCTTTTAACCCACCTCCCCCACCGCCTTTTAACCCACCTTCCCCACCGCCATTCTATCCCCCGCCACCTCCCCTCAATCCCCTGCCAAAATGAATTTCTAGGGGGATATGGAAAGCAAGGGCGACTAGATGTTTTCAGAGGCCTAAAACGAATATTGAAATTAAGGCCTTTTAAATATAGAAAAAAACTAAAAAAAAATACAATAATAATTATAAAAGTAACAAAATTTGCTTAATTTATTCATTAAGAACTAAAATTTATATAACACACAAATTTAAATACCGTTTAGATTCACTTTTCCTTTAAAATTTCGTGAAAAATCTAATGGTTAATATTGTTTTATTTTTTTTACACGTAAAATTCACGTGAGCTGACCGAAGGGTATTATGCGTTCATCATAAATTTGCCGCGAGTATTCCATATCACATGATTTGTTTATGGATTCACAAAAAATAATATTTTACATGGGCATACAATACCGTTTGATCGTGCATCTCACCTGCAAAGAGTTGTCCATTAACTTTTTCACGAAACCTAACATAAAAATAATAGAAATACTATTTAATTTTGTGGTATCATATAATAACATCTGAAACTTATAGTTTTGAGTAGTAATTTTTTTTTTGGTATTTTTGGAATAATTTATTAAAAATATAAAATTTAAAACCTCCTTCATTCGGATAGATTTGTAAATATTGAGCTATTCTGGTAGTCCTCCATGGCCAATGTTGACATGTTTTCTGCCACCTTAAATTTTTTTTTGAGGGAAATGACAAGCCATCGTCACACTAGTCAAATATTAATTACCTACTTAATACAATTACTAGTAGTAAAGCAGAAAGCAGGATCGATCCCACAGAGAAGGAATACTAATTACCAGGTATAAATTACTCCTATTATTATCTAGATAAATGATAATCTCAGATTTATAAAATTTAAAACTAAAATAAATAAATAAAATAAAAGAAAATAATATTAATTCGAATAATCAGACAAAGAAAACCTAGGACATTGGGTTCACCTACCGAATATTTGAGTTAGTTCAATTCACAAATATCTGACTTTTAACCTCGATTAATCTCACAACGATTCACCTAATTAAGAACTATACACTCTCGTGTTATAATTCTCTTACTTATATTAACCCTATGACTACTCTCGTGACTATAAGGATTAACAAAAGCACATTAAGACCATTAAAAATCAAATATTGCAAAGGTTATAATCTTACTCTCGTAGCTTATAACCTAAGTTTATTATTCTTACGAACTAATATTAATCTTCCACTCTCGCTACTTCGATTAATATCTTTAGACATGCAAATAGTGACCAATTACTTACACGAATTAAAACAAGAATAACAAATATTAATTAATAGAAAAATCAAATAATAATGAAGTAAATAAAATAAATAAATTCGGTGGCTACACCCAAGCCCTAGATTAAAAGAATTTAGCCACTAAACATTATTAAAAATAATTCAATAATATTTAGAGATATAATAAAAATAAATAAATTAAATAATTAAAACTTCGATACCCGGAAGACGCCAAAAACCGAAAAAACTCCCGGACGGCTTCCTTGTTTTCGCTTCTCCTTCTTCTCGGTTGGTGGAAGATTGAAGCTTGAAGATGATGATTGGCTGGTGTGGCGTAGACAGAGATGATGGAGCCAAGGTGGCGGCCGGCGGCGGTGAACTATGGCTGGTGCAGTGGAGGTGGTGCGTGGACGAAGGTGAAGAGGAAGAAAGGTGTTGCGGGCTTCGGTGGTGGTGCTGCGCGGCGGTGAAGAGGAAGGCGGAGAAGAGGAAGAAGGTGATGATGGCGGTCGATGGTGATGATGCTGCCGGCTGGGAGAGGAGGGAGTTTGGCGGTGATGGAGGAGAGGTGGAGCGGCGGTGGAAGTGTTTTGCAGCCGTAAGGTTTTCGGCCAGTTTTCGGTCAAGTTCTGTTGTAAAAATAAATCCCTAATCCTCCTTTTATAGGCTTCCAGCTAAACCCTATTTCTTGAAGAGCAAGAAAACTTGTTTCCCAAATAATATCGGGATTAAAATTCTTATCCAATTCCAATCCCAAATCGGCCGCACATTCATCGTAACCTTCGGCCAATTTCCAAAAACTAAATTAAACATTCCAAAATTGCATCATTGGCCCTCCAATTCTCTAAACTCATTAATTTCTTCCCCATCAATTGCTCCAATATTCAATTCTTTCTCATTGAGTTGCTTTTAATTCGATTTTAGCTCAAAACTTCAACAATTCTTCATTGGAGTACAATTCCTACAATTAAAGATAAAATCACATAAATAGCATATTTGTACTCAAAATATATTGCAAAAATCACAAATTAGGGATGTAATAAATAGGTATAATATAAGCATAACAAACTCCATTCATATTACTAGAAAAGATCCAACACCATTTGATACAAGAACAGATCGTCCAAAATGACGTATTCGAACCGTCCTAATGACGTACTCACGGTACTAGTCACTGCACCAGTGACTAGACCAATACAACTGCCAAAAAGGTTGACAAACCTATAATGACATAAACCTATTGTCGGACAAATCACGGAACAGAACAAAAGTTTGAACTCGAATATATCACTAATCCGCAGACTGAAGCACAAATTTGTCATCATTAACGACGAACAACACACATCAAATTTGGACTCGACCAACGGACTCGGTTCCGTTAACGCACTAAATTCACTCAGTAAAGAAGTAATCCGAGATCTATACTGAGGGTGGACTATCCCACTTGATTGAATTAAAATACAATAATAATAAAGCCAAAGGGCAGCATGAGCCGGCAGCAGAGCGGCAGAGGTAGAGGGCGGCAGCAGCGGATTGGCAAAGGACGGTAGGGGGTGAATCGAAGGCGGCAGTAGGTAGATCGATCGAAGGCAGCCAAGGGTGCAGCGGTGCGGCAGAGGACGGCGGGCATCAGAGGGACGGCAGCGACTGGATCTATCGAGGGCGACATCTTGTGGATCGATCAAGGGCGGTAAAGGGTGGATCAAGGGTGGCTGAGGGTGCAGCGGTGCGGCAGAGGCGGCAAATGGAGGCGGAGACTGGAGGCCGACCGAATTAAAGAAAAGGGGCGGGGGATGAAAGGAGAATGCAAATAAAAGTAAAAAAGAAGAAAATAAAACAAGACACCCCCAACCGCCGTTAATGGAGGTTGGGGGAGGAGGAATTTTCCGTAGGGGAGGGGGATTGTTTAGTGAGAGGGGAGAGAAAAGAATAGTAGAGGGAGTTGAATTAGTTTTTGGTTAGCAACATATTTTCTCCTTCAACTGTTTGATTTTTGCGTCTGCCGTAGAAATTGAACCCTTAATCACACGATTAAAGGTATGACGCCTTAATCATCAAGGTACAAGTGGATTCTTAAGATGGAAATTAATAATTCTTGAAGCCGCACTTTTATCTTGAGAAAACAAGTTATGGATGAAAAGTATATATAAATAAATAAGGCATCAAACCGTAGTATTGTTTTGGTATAAAATTAATGTATGTGAATTATGTATCTTTGTTCTTAATAATAAAAAAATAACAATGTCTATTTCTACTTATTTCTCAATGATTTTTTTTAGAAAAAATATTTTCAATGAGATTAGAGGAAAAAAATAAAAGTGAATATTCCATGAATTCTAAAATTATTTTTTAGTTTGTATTTTATTTTTTATTTTAAATTGTACTAATAATTGTAAAAATTATTGGACAATAATTTTAAGAAAGAGAGTATAGAAATAATTTTTTCGGGTCAGGATTTAGAGAGGTCAGGGTGTGACAGGTGTATGGTTCAGTTTCCCCATGGCTTAGCTGGTGGGCCCACCAGGCGATTGCCAGACAGAAGTGTACAACAAAATATACCGAGACTGTACTTTTTCATCAGTTTCAGAAGTGAGGTAAATAAAAAGACTTAACTAAAAATGGTAAAAAAAGGGGGATCTGTATGGTTTTTTTAACTCTGGCAGTGAAATTTCATGCGTTGTCGGAGTATAAAATACCTCAAGAAAACATAGGACCAAAACAAAAACAAAAAAAAATTCATCTGAGTTTCTCTTTCTCCACACACACAATCACACAGTTGCTACTTACTACACACATCATAGAGAGAGAAAAAGGAAAACAGAAAAGAAAGAAAAAAAAAAACCGAAAAACAAAGGGGGAAAAAATAGCATCACAGTTCAAGGTATTTGCGGTCGTAAATTGCTCCGAGAGGTACGAGAATTTTTACCCAATTTCAAGCCCTAATTTCGTGTAATGCCTGAAGATTGTTACTTGATTGTTTGAAATTTGATACCGGATTGGTTTGCTTTCTTACGCCTGTAATCAAGAATTTGAATTTTCCATCCCAATTCGCAGTTCTCCGTATTTTATTTGTTATTTTTATTTTTTTATGGGTTAATTTTTGTGTGGTGATTTTTTCCGATTTGATATGAATTGAACCACCAATGTCTCTAGCTTAGTGAAACGCGGTTTCAATTTGTGAACAGCCATGAATTTAGGGAGTATCTGAATTTGTGCTCTTTGAATGGTCTAGTTTTGAGGAGATGTATGCGTCTTTTCGCATTGAATCAGTGGAATTATGCATTCCTAGTGTGTGTTGAGTCTACATGAGGAGTTCGGTTCATGAAAATCTGTGCTTCCGATTTTGTTGATTGGTTGTCAATGGCACGCGGGTTAAGTTTCTCTTTCGGTGTTAGAATTCCTGTAAGTCTCAGAGTTTATGAGTTTTGGTCGAGAGTTTGTTATAACCTTTCTTTTTGGAAAACCTGTTTGTTTTCATGTGCTGATGATGTTGTTTGGGTGTATTCTCTCCCTGCAGATACTTAATTCTGGGTGTTTTGGTACAGCTGACACCATTATGACCTCCTCTGTTCATAGTCTCTCAGGTACCTATTTTTAAGATTGACTTTTTGTGATAGATACATGTGAATGATTTCGATGGCCTTTTGGTTAACTCAGTAATAAACATAACTGATTGAATGAACATGCTTTATGGCGCGGTAAGTTGTTTATCTGAAGATGTTTGAGTGTAAGTACCAAAACAACTGTGGGTTAAACATTTGTAAGACCTATGTTAGGCTATTGCTATTTTTTTTGTTGATTTTATGGTCATATGTTTTTCCTTAATTTGTGTTTTTGTTTTATTTCAAGATGGGTAGATTGCATTCGTAGTTAGAAGATCTTACTGGTCATATGTTTTTCCTTAATTGGTCTTTCTTTTGGTCACTTTTCTGCTTGTCTTCGTCTTCTCTTACTTTAGACGATCTCACTGTCGATTTTTCGCATATAAGTCAAAAGTATATTTTATGATAATTTCCATTTTTTAAGATGATTTACTGAAAGCATGTTTCTTTCCAGATAATGGTGACTCAGATGAGCAACAAAATCATTCAGAACCACAGCTCCAGTCTTCTTGTCAGGCGACTGGAATGTCACATCCCGTCATGACTACCCCCAATATGCCATATGTTGTGCCTCCAGCACTTGGTGCTGGAAATGCTATGGTAAAGTTGTGGAAGTTATTTCATCATCTCATGTACATTTGGCTAAAACTGTGACTGATGAGTATCTTCATGTGAAAATTGTTTAATCAAAATTTAATGGTTTTGCCAAAATACTGATTTTGAAAGTTGATGAGCTGGTGGTAATTTCTTCTCTGATGTTGATTCAAGTTTAGCCGTTCTTTTTTGCAATTATGTTGGGAGTTGTTTTTTTGAGTTGAAGATATCTTCTTTGTATTGTCTGTCTTGTTCCCTTCTCTCTCTCTCCCCTTTGAACCTCCAATTTGTGAAACAATTGTAGCAGTTTGTCACTTTTACCTTGTAAGTGAAATGTTTGTAATGACAGGTTGAGAGAGGGATGCGTTAATGATGTGTAGCCTTTTTGTTTTTGCAACATATTTTGTTAATTATAAAGTTGTATGTAATTTTTTTAAGTGAGTTTCCGTTACATATTCGAACTATTGTGTCATTATTACCCTGTCCACGCCATGAGTACGTTCCCCCCCTGGAATTTAGGAAATTTTATGAAATTCTTGATATTATATATTTGGGGGCCACGTTATATGTTTTTAGTTTTCATTTTCAATCAACTGAAGAAAGATTTGCTCTAATCACATTCATCTTTCTTTTCATAGCTTGCTTTGGATCTGGTTGCTCTTAATTTTTTTTTCCCCCTCTTTTTGTGAAATATATTAATCACACCAATTACCAAATAACACCATTTACAAGCCTGACTAAACAGCAGGTTTAGTACACCCAAACTATTACATCTTGTTAATGAAAAACTGATTAAGGATGGAACATTCGGAAGCTGATAGTTTTTCCCTGTGCTCTAATATTCTTTGAATGGATTTGATTTGCATACTATGATTGCTATCTTCTCCCAGTCTTTCATCGTGTCATCATTTTCCAACAAAATGAGAGAGCAGGTTGATATCGATTTATGTACTCTTGTCAATGGACTAGAAATTGTTGTAGATCATTTTCTTCTGCTTCACAAAGTTGCTCCTGAAGTTTGACTGCATATATACTCTACCAGGTTTTATTTGGTTGACTTTTGCACTATATCATGTTTGAGGTTGTAAATATTTTTATTTTCCATCACTAGTTGCTCATGAATTCTAGATTTTCTCTTAGATTTCTTGGTACTAGGTGATATTTGGTTAACTTTCGCACTGGATCATGATTTATGGTTGAAAGTAGGAGAAATGCACGCTCACGTGAGTGTGCTGGACCTGATATTGCTTTTGCTTTTGATATTATAGTGATTTTCTACAGAAGATAAACGCTAGTTAAGCTACCATTAGTCTCTTATGCCATAAGGTTTCTTATTGCCTTATGACACAAATGAAATGAAACTGCTTGTGCTGTGCTAATTGAGATTAAAAGAAAACTTAAATTCTACAAATCACTCTACTTATTGGTGCATTATAAGGTCCCTCATGGATATGAACCCCAAGAAAAGCAGAATAAAGGTCCTCAACCAGGTTATTTAGTAATTTCGTAGGTGATAAAAGGTGTTTTTTTTAAAATTTATTTTTTAATTAATTTATTTTTTAAGTATGAAAGGTTTCAACAGTTGTTAGAGACCTATTCGTAACTGGCATCTGAAATTACTATGGGGATCCCTCAAGTCTTCATCAAACTCTTTTAACTGCTTGTTGTAGTTACTATTTCTCTTGAGTACTCTTTGTGACAATTAATTACTGAGTCATTGAGGTTAATAGTAGAGGTACTGTTGTTTGTTACCTATTTGCTTCTTGTACTTCTCTTTTATGCCCTCCTTGGTAAAGCAACTTTTCCTGTCTCTCCATTTTGTGGGCTAAGCTGCTTTTTGTTCTGAGATTAGATTACTAAGTGTGGTTTTGGATAAGCAGTTTCTGTTTGTATCTATTGTTCTCAAAGAATGCTTGCTCTCTTATGATGCATTTGTGAAAACTTGAGTTGTACCTTTCTAAGCTTCCACACTTTTAGCTTCAACTCTAGCTTAGCACTGCTGTCTGGTTCTCTTCAGAGTTCCTTTCAAGTTCTATTTGTGAAATCTTTATGGTACACTTTTGATGTGTAACGGCATTAGAAAGTTATAGTGATCGATTGATAATGAAGTTGGATAGTTGCTAGTCAGTTGAAGAATATGTCTTAGTTCTATATGTATGCAACGATGGCTGATGTGCCATCATCATATTCTTGTTATAAAAAATTAATTGCATTGTTTTCCTCGTAGTCATTATTCTGACCGGGAACGTCCTTGCCACAGGCACAGACTACCTACCCTTATCCAGACCCTTACTACAGAAGCATCTTTGCTCCCTATGATTCACAGCCATATCCTCCACAACCATATCCTGCGCAACCAATGGTATTCCTTTATCTTTCGCCGTTGCATATTTTTTCAAACGTAAATCATTTATGGCATCCAGATCTCAGTAATAATTGATGGGAAAATAGAGAATATTTCAACTACTGGCTTCTTCCAGGTCCACCTTCAGTTGATGGGAATTCAGCAAGCTGGCGTTCCTTTACCATCTGATGCAGTCGAGGAGCCTGTATTTGTTAACGCAAAACAATATCACGGCATATTGAGGCGCCGGCAATCTCGTGCTAAAGCTGAATCAGAAAATAAAGCTGTGAAATCTAGAAAGGTATGATCAGATGCTGGATTCGGAAAATTAGTTGATGCCAGAGATTCGCGTAACTTTCTAGAAATTCTGGGCCCTTTGTAGCTAATACGTAGATTAGGTTTATTGCTAATGGTAAACACAAAATTTTTAGGTGAAAAACCAGTGATTCAATACAGGATCTATTTAATTTGAACTTATTTTGATAAAATCTGATGGAGAAATATGATCATCATACAGTATAAAGGGCTAATAGAGAATAAGTTCGTTGGGGTTTTCCTACTCTATAAGCATGCAGTGGTAGTAGTACCACGTATTGCCAATGCAATTTTTTCGAAATTGACACTTGGCTAATGACCAGTTGTCCACTAAATCATTGAATGCGGCAAACAAATTTTAAATTCTTGCTTTGAAATCTGAAATGAGGTTCAAGGCCTGGTTAAGTAAGAATATTTATGCAAGTAACTGTATATCTTGAGTTGTACAACAACAACAACATACCCAGTGTATTCGAGTTGGGGTCTGGGTGGTCAAGATGTATGTAGCCTTACCCCTGTTATACACAGAGGCTGTTTAAGTAGTACGACCCATCTTGAGTACTACACTGAAGGCCAATTTAGATACCTATCGTGTGATAGGAGATATCAGTAGCTTTGAGTTTCAGGTAAGAGTTTGCGTCATCTGTAGGTATAAGTTCTGTTGAACTAGAGTTCAATAGCAGCTGTCTAGGTGTAAAATGGAGTGAAAAGGAAACATCAAAGATTTACTCTTAGAAGACACGAATAGATAAGAATGTTGTTTGATCTCATATCTGAAGATGAAGTGTCTTGTCCCCTAAGATGTGGAAAGTTGTGAGCTCCTTTAACCACTTTTCAAAACACGATGAGATATTTTGGCCATGGATATCTGTTTCTGGTGATTATCAATTCCTTTTTCTTCTTCTGGTTTAAGCATGTATCTTTTAATGGCAGATAAGTTTTTAGCAGAACATGATTTTTATAAGCAATATGTATGGTGGAAGATAGTTCAATTCAAGACTAGAAAATACGTTTTTCCCGAACTTTTGCTGCTCTGGGTTGAAGCCTTTTATGGCTGCCATATGTGGCATGATATCTAGACGTTTGAAGAGAGCATAAATAAGATCTTACTTCATTCATGTCCTAGGTGGCAGCTCCCAACTTTATGTGATGCGACTTGCATATGACATTCATAGAGCAGCATGCATTTTCCTTTGTGGAGGCATGTGGGTGCGATGTCCTCTGAAGAAAGTACTCTCTTAGTCATCTGATAGTTTGATACCTTTTCTGGATGAATTTTCTTTTCATTCCATGTGGGTCAATTTCATCCACAATTCTCAGTCATCAAGTCACTAAGTCCTCGAATAGAACTCTATAGATGCTGCAAGCTATGCATAAGGATTTTGAATTGGAATAGCAAAAGCTAGGTGAGCCCTCAATTAAGTACAGGAGATTTTCATGTTGCACCTTGATATGTTCTTAGCCGTGGCTTTAAATTTTAATTTGAGCTTCATTGAGAAAGAGAGATTCCTCATTACTACACCTCCAAAATGGTATGGGGTCTTAAGAGGGCATGATTACTTGCCTCTTCATCTAGATATAATACACAACATAACCTACTATAGTTATACAATTTCTCGCACAACTTGAACCATAGCTTCACCTCTCTGAAAAGCGTGATCAGTAAGATGAGGTAATAATGCTAAGTAAAGTTATGCCTTTAGTGGTGATATGTGTAGTGAACAGGCACTCAAAGGACAGCAATGCTTAATCTACGTAAATTACGAGACATTTGAGAATGGTAGAATCATTTGGTTGTTTTGGCTTTGTTTTTAATCTCTGTCCACAAGTCAGCCAAGTGATGAATTCATGTTTTGTTCAAGGATTTTCCATATGTTAGGAAGTAGTAAGGATCATTTTCATGCTCTTTCGCTTAGTGTGGCTCTGAAGAAAATGGTTTTCATGAACCATTGCACTCAAGGGCAATCTCTGAAACATTGACGCAAGTGAATTCCATGGTTTAGTTTGAGAAGTTTCCTTTTTGGCCAAGGTGTAGTTCTGTTAGCATTTAGGTTCCAAAATGATTTGATGTTAGTATTCAATTACCTATTTTTTCCAGGAGCTTGCCGGTTGTTTCAAAGTGGATCCCCCAAGTTAACTTCAACAGTAATGAGCTCTTTAAGACTGCCTTAAGACTGAAGGCCCCACTCCCCCACCCACCCACCTCTTCATACACATAGATAGCTAAGTGCTTTGCATAGATCATGCCAAGCCACTGAAACTATTTTTTGCATGGACTTCCTCACCTTAAGAATGGTTTAAGACCACCAATTGTCGTGATCCTCACGATCTTCTCTGTCTTGGTCATAATAACCTTCTTATAGAGAAAGAAGTTCCTGCCCGTGTAGTCATGTTACTCTGCAGCACAACATTAGTCCAGTTAGGATTGATGAGAACACATGCTAAAAATTGGAACTCGTCGCTAGCTTGGCAGCATTGTTTGGAAGTTATATACAGAGGGGTGTTGGTCCTATGACAGGGCAGTCTCGCTTCTTGTCTTGATGCGGGGTGGATAGATATTTTCTGCTCAACATTTTCGATTGCTTTGTGTCTGCATGAATTTAAATATAATTAGTGCCCTTTATAGGTTTATTAGAAAAGTTTGAAGTTTTTGTAAATTTACTCATTGACACAGGATACCTGCATTTAAGGAGAAGTAGATTCCGTGTCACGTTGCAATATTATTTATTTAATTATTTATTTTGTGTTTAGCCCAGCTCATTACAAAACCTATCTTGCAGCCTTACTTGCATGAATCGCGGCACTTACATGCGCTGAGACGAGCTAGGGGAACTGGGGGCCGTTTTCTCAATGCCAAAAAAGGTGAAAATCAGCAGCGCGAAAGGAAATCAGGTGATAAGCCAGACTCCAACATCAATCTCAACTCAGATAAAGATGATCACGGTTCTTCTGAAAGTGCTTCCTGAAGTTAAGGTATGATGGAGGCCCGGCCTTGGAGGAGTCAATATTATTTGATGGAAGTGCCGAAGCAGCTTTAGTCTTAGTTATGCAGATCCCAGTAATGTAGTCAGGCCCAGTATGTGTAGTCTGTACAGGAGCAGTTAGCGAAGTACTGGTGCTGTGCAGGGTTGTATTGTCAGAAGGTAGCAGGAGTGGACAGATTTCCAGCAACGGCTTAGCGTGCGTTTCTTTTCCCAGTGGAAAATGAGGTCCTTTCAATGATGTATCATTGTGTTCTTTTAGTTTAAAAAGATCAAGTTGAGGATGCTCTGTAATATGCCCGGTTGTTGCATTATTACTGTTAATATTTTTGAATAAATTGGAAAGCTTTGTGTGGAACATTAATCGAAGTCTTGTGATTGATTCAATATCACACCTTATTTTGGGACGGATAGAATATATAAAATATAAATTAGAGGTTACAACCACGATGGTGCAAATCGAAGGTGCAACCTTCACTATATATAAATTATTAATAATGACAATTCCCCCGCCAAATTGGGAAGAGCCATTTACTTGAAACTTAAAAGAAAGTTTGATTTAAGTGTCCAATGACCAATGTACCTTCTCCTGTTAAGCTCTGGCCTTCGCGAGTTAAAAAAAAGTTTGATTGTACCTTCCCCTGTTAAGCTCTGTCCTTTGCGATTTACAAAGGATCACATCAACGATTCAACAACATTAAATAAATTTCTCAACAAAGAATTTTTACCTAATTACTCTCTCTTTCTCAAAAAAAATAGTCCAGATTAAGTTTTCAACTTTGTACTATTTTTAGTACAAATTTCAAAACTGTACGTGGATTTTTTTTTGGAGGGACATAAATAGTAGTATAAAATACAAACCAAATTAATTATTTGTGTCAAAATTGTTTTATAAATTAAATTATTAATATGGGAAGGATGGGGGGATTAGATAGATTTAAAATTTGATCCAAATCTTCCCCGAAACAACTAATAAGTACTATTTATCTCTGTTTACAAAAAAAAAAATAGTCCATATTAAGTTTTAAGATTTTGTATTGTTTTAAGAAAAAATTTTAAAAAATTAATGTAGACTATTTTATGAGACAGTGGTATTATATTTTTGTAACCAAAATTATGGAAAATTGAGCCTATCTTGCTTAAACATGTATTGCCTTCTTGTTCATGTGTAGGAAAGGGCATAATTAGGTGACATGTTTATTGTTTGACCCTACAACTACGCTTAGAGCCAAGCAATCCAAAAAAAAATAATGATCACATTGTTGCAACGACGATAAACTATGAGGACTCAAATGCTAAATATTACAACCTATAAAAAAAAAAAACCCTCCAACCAAAGGTTGTCTCCTTTTTTAAAATCACTCTCTCCTTTTCTACTGAACTAAGCAAAAGAGATCATAGAGGAATCATTCTCCTGTTTTCTACAAATTTTTTGGTTCAATGATGGCTCAAGTTTACTCTTCTACTTCTCAGGTTGTTCTCATAACATCGAAAGATCAATCTGAAACCAATTTTCTTGTGGTGGATTTCTCTGCAATTGTATAGATTCTCTGAATTTGTTTTGTCGGGTATATATTAATTTTTATTTTTATTTTTTTTACTTGATTTTGCAGATGATCTATACGGTGAATCCCATTGCTAGTGACCCTTCTTCGCGAAGGTCGATGATGAAGGTCTTTATCATTTTTTTTCTGAGTAACATTTTAGCTTCAGTTTTTCAATTTTGATTGGGTTGAATATATTTGAAGGACAGAATTGTTTAATGGGTACGATTGATTTTTTGTTTTGATGTTCGAGAACTGTTCTGTACCTTTTTTTTTTTTATAATTTTGTTCTTAAGGCAAGATTAAGTTTTGGATCGTTGACTAATTGTACCTTTACTGTTGTTCCTGAATGGGTTTCTCGTTTGTTGATTTTTGGACTCTTCATGTGTCCTAGGCTTCATTTTTATAAAATTCATATATAAGTATATTTGATGTGCTGGTATCTGTCTTAACATATTTTTGGTAGATTTACAGAGATGTAAATCAACTACTTCTTGATCGGAATTCCTGGTATTGAACAAATGGGAAGTAAATTCAAGAACAGAACTTTGCGGGTCCTTTTGGAGATTCTTTTTAACACAATAGGATGTCGATTAAGGTCTGAGTTGTGATTTTGCTTCAACTGTCGTGGGACTTTTGACTTGCAACCTCTGATGTTTGGGTTTTTGAGCAAGGTTTTAAATTGGTTGTTTTTGAGAGTAGGGCTAAACAAGAACATTAAGGGTATGAGGAAAAATGAGAAAGCCATGTTGATTCCCTTCATGAGTGCTCTAAATAATGAGCTGAAAATTACAAAGATAACATAGCTCTAAAAATCTCTGAAAAGTATCTTAAGTTCTAGATATAAACCTTTTTTTTCCCCCAGAGAGTCAAGTAAATAAAACATTTTGGAGACAAAGTCATGTTAATGTATAACCAATAGTAGGCACCCTGTACATTCTTTTCAGTCTCTGTTTTGGGCCCTGATATCTGTGGATATGTGTCTTCTGACGGTAATGGCCATAACATGGTAGTTTTCTCACCATAGTAGCTTTTGGGTTCTGGTTTTTTGTGGATTTTTTCTAGTAGCTGAATTGGCAAGTTCCGTAGCTGAATTGGCAAGTTCCTTGTGGAAAATTTGATATCATATTATATTTGGATGTTCATAACGTTACTGTTCTTGTTGACCCCATTAAGTAAGACTGGTGCCTTTCTTTTGGATGGCAGATGTTTGGGGTTTTGGGTCAACCATGCATAATTTTATTTCGACAGTTCAAATATCTAGTCTCTAGGCCATGGATGTGTCAAATGTGATCTAACTACAGTTACATCAGTAATAAGATCTATTGGAGTTAATTTGATTCTTTTGCAGGCAAACAATGTTAATTTTTTTTCTGGATCAAGGATACCTGTTCTGGACTTCAGCTGCAAACATAAGTTCAGAAGTCAACGTATTCATTGTATGTCAGTACAACAAACAAGCATACCCAAGGTTGCAGTTTCGCCGCTATCACTCGAAGATGCGAAAGAACCTCCCATGCACTTGTACAAACCGAAGGAGCCATATACAGCAACCATTGTTTCAGTGGAGAGGCTTGTTGGACCAAAAGCTCCGGGGGAAACTTGTCATATTGTGATTGATCATGATGGTAAAATGCCTTACTGGGAAGGGCAAAGTTATGGCATCATTCCTCCTGTAAGTATTATAACTTGCATTTTTTGTATCTTCAGTATGTAAAATAACTTTTTTAGTTCATGGCTTTTGTTTTTCAAGTTTGAGTTACTTGTTTTACTTGAACGGGTCGCCTCAATTTCTTTACCACCTGTTTATAGTGAAGAAACAAAAGAAGTGGTCTTGCATTAACTCTGAATTGTAAAAATGGAATGATGATAAGCAATTCCTCAAACTTGGCAAGCACTGAACAGCTTTAGGTGAAAGTAATACCTAGATTAAGTCAGCATTTAATTCGAAACGACCTTATCCCGGGCCTGTCTCTTATGTTTATGTTGTAGAGATTTGATTCTCTGTTATTTTTGCAGGGTGAAAATCCAAAGAAGCCAGGCAGTCCCCACAATGTTCGTCTATACTCTATTGCTTCTACTCGATATGGTGACAATTTTGATGGCAAAACAGCAAGTTTTTGTGTCCGACGAGCTGTGTATTATGACCCTGAGACTGGAAAAGAAGATCCCACTAAAAAGGGTGTATGCAGCAACTTTCTTTGTGATTCAAAGCCTGGGGACAAAGTTAAGATCACAGGTAGGACAATCATTTTAAAGAGTATTATAAGTGGCAATTACACGAACCACCTCAAAAATGTTTTCCGATTTTCAGAAAACTAGTTGAGTTTGATTTGAAAGATTGAGTTTCTCTCTGTGAAGAAATTGAATCGTTTCAATAACAGTTGATCAATGGAGCGTTCTTGTTTATTAGTTTGTCACATCGGTGCCCTTATTCACAAACTTAAATTGAAGAGTTGTATTATGTGCGTGTGTCCTTTTCTTGGGATGAACCTCATGTAGGATGGAAAGGTAGCAGAGTTTGATTCAGATCACTGAGGATAGGAAAAAATTGATTTACTTATTGAAGAATTTTGTTTGGCTGAAACTTCTTAAGAGGAACTCCATAGTAAAAGGTAGGTATGTTGGCGTAATTGAAACTTCTCTGCCAAATTGTTCCGTTTTGCCTTTCCAGCAAATGAGTATTTGGGTACTGATGATAAGCCTACGGATACTTGCTATGATGGGTTTGAGAGACTAGTTACAGGCCGGTCCTAATTCACTAAATAATGTCTGGTATTTTGACATCCATATACTAGTTAAAGATAATCTCTTGCCACAAGTGTGAAAATGGATGGCTTTTTTCTAGTTTTGATAATTAACAGGTATTGTTAATGTTGAAATTGTTTTCCACCGCCTTCTTAGTTTCCACGAATATTTTGCAGGTCCTTCTGGGAAGATTATGCTTCTGCCTGAAGATAACCCAAATGCAACTCACATCATGATAGCAACTGGCACTGGTGTGGCTCCATACAGAGGCTACCTTCGTCGTATGTTCATGGAATCTGTCCCAACTTTCAAGTTTGGTGGCCTTGCTTGGCTCTTCCTTGGGGTGGCTAATGCCGACAGTCTACTATATCATGATGAGTTCTCTAACTATCTCAAGGATTATCCAGATAATTTCAGATATGACTTAGCTCTTAGCCGAGAGCAGAAGAATAAGAATGGAGGCAAAATGTATGTTCAGGACAAAATTGAAGAATACAGTGATGAAATCTTCAAACTCCTGGATAACGGAGCACACATTTATTTCTGCGGGCTTAAGGGCATGATGCCCGGAATCCAAGAGACTCTCAAGAGAGTTGCCGAGCAAAGAGGGGAGAGTTGGGATGAGAAGCTCTCACAACTCAAAAAGAACAAACAATGGCATGTGGAAGTCTATTGATGATATTTTATGCGGAGGCCAAATCATTCCTCCACCCAAGGGGAGGTAACATCTTCCTCTTAGGCCAGATATCATTTTGTTTTGGTTCATAGTTGTATCGGACTTTTACAATGTATTCTGTATACATCAGCATGATCAAAAGCGATGATACGGAAGCAACTTCCAGTCTCCTTTGATACGTTCGTGCGTTATATTTTGGGGACTTCTATCTGCATCATGAGTAGTAATACGCTGTTAATAGTTTTACATTCCCTTCTTGGGGAATAATTGTTCAGTTATTGGGGTTTTCTCATTGCGAATGTATTGCCGATTTGTTCGAGGTGTGTGTAGAACAATCCCAGAGGCATCATATCTAGAGTGTAACTGTTTGATTTATGGTTGGTGTTGCAAATAGCTGAATTTTTTGGTCTTGATGATGAATGCTTGGGTGATTTACAAGTTTCATAAAACACAGGATTAACTTCGCTGGGGAGAAGTTAGACTGTACTGCTATCTGTAGCCCCGTCCTAGCTGAAATCGATCTTTTGCCTCGGTTGTGATTTACAACGTAGTTCCTCGTGATATTTATTTACTCCTTTTCGTATCCTGTGAATTTTATAAAACTTGGTATGTCAATAATAAGAAGTATGATAATCAGGACTCACGATTTAAAGACAGGAAATAATGAAAAATGAAGGTAAATAAAATGAATGAACACGGAGCCTTGGCAGCCAAAATCTTTCAATTTCGCTAACATATGTAATCAGGGATTAACATATTGGTTCTTCCATAATTAAAACCTTAATTAATAACACTTACTATGTTAGAATGAAAATACAAACACCACAATTATTATATTGAGACAAGAAGACGAACATTTTTCGATTACTTTATTCCATGCCGGCTAAAGCATGCAGACAAGTACACCCAAATTGACACATTATCAACCAAAGACAACCATGATCCGCTGATTCAAACGTGATATAAGATCTTTGAAGTTTGAACGTTGCACTATTTCTGACGAAGCAAATCACAAAACCACATGCCTTTTCGTTAAAAAAAAATATAAGTAGATACTCACTCCGCTCCTTAATATAAAATATTTTGATTTGTCATAAGTTTCATTTACTACGTATTTTAATTGACAAAAAAACCTTAAAACTATTTATAACAATCAAAGGAACACAACTAATATGAAAGTGTTATAAATATATTAATAATGTAGATGTCCATAAGATAGAAGAGGTATATTAGGATTCCATGTATAGAGATAATATTTAGATAGAACTCATATTTGTTGATCTTATCTCTGTATCTACTTGCCTATAAATATAGGTCAGTCCTTATTCAATAAGATACACATGAATCCTCTTTCTTTCTAATAGTTTTTCATAATTTATATTTATTTTATAATACGTTATCAGCACGAAGTTGTAGCCAAAGAGTTTTATAATACCACTGTCTGAAGTTAGTGTGTATCAATTCTGAAAGCCTAAAGTCTTCAGTAAATATTTAGTTTTTTTTTTTGACTAAAAATATTTCCGGAGATTTGTTTCTTTCCTACGACTCCGAGTTTTCAATAGCAGCACCATGGCTAATAATCTTACGAATCTTGAGTTTGTTCCCGTTGATATTTCTCGGAAAAATTATTTGTCATGGGTGCTTGATAATTGGATACACTTGTATTTGCAAGATTTTAAAACGGTTTTTGAGTGTAATTCCACAATGTTCTGAATTGTTTCTCAATTAAAATTGTGTGGAATAAAGCTAAGTGATGACGATATACTGGAGAAGACTTTCTCCACTTTCCATACCTCTAATATACTCTTACAGCAGTAATATTGTGAAAAGGGGTTCAAAAAGTATTCGGAATTGATATCTGTTCTTCTGGTTGCTTAACAATACAATGAACTATTACTAAAAAAAACCACGAGGCTCGTCCAACCGAGACTGCTCCATTTCCTGAAGTAAATACGACAACTATGCAATACAATGGTGGACAAAATCAAGGCCGTGGCCATGGTCAAAATGATCAGTTTAGCGCTTGTGGTAGCACTGATTTTGTGTCTCTAGATGTTGTAAATTTCTTTGGTAGTCACCCAGAAGGTGCATCTAATTTTTGGAATGTCCAAGAATAAATTAATCATGAAGATTTACTCTTTTTCTTTTATTAGGTCTTTTTTCCATTGGGTTTTTTTCCCTAATAGAGGTTTTAACGAGGTATTGTTTTATTTATTTTTATTTTTATTGTTAAAGGCCATGGATGACAAAGAATTATGTCTGGCAGACAGGGCAACTACTCACTCTATATTTAGAGACTGGAAATGTTTTTGTGTCAATCAGAAAACCACATGTATGGTTCCCGTTAACTTGCAACCTGAAGTTTGCAGAAACATAATTATGAAGTTAAATTGGTAACTTGCAGATGTTCATTTTCTGCTCTTACAAGAATTTAGATTTGACAATTGTGGTGAGTGTATGGCTCAATACAGAATGAAAAGTTGAACATTATAAGAGCGATAATGAAACGGTCTAGTAGAATCGTTTATTGCATGTGTTCAATTAAAGTGATTACCTCATGTATAATTGAGAAGTATTGAAACACAAAAGGCACCAATTATATGCATTAGACCAAACAGGTCATTATAGATATTCTCCCCAATATTTGGTTTTTGGTCAGAAACTATACATATCCATCTTTAAATATTATATGTGGGATTTATATTATAATTATTCCACCACAATGCACACAAAGATAGAGCCTCTAGAAGAGGTTACAAATATATGTTAAATACTCAATCTCTAATTTTTGAAATTATTGATGTTAGATTAACAACTTCATGAACTGATCATATTAGTTTGACGAGTTAGTTACTCTCAAAAGGGAGATTATTAACTGCTCGGTTGGTTAATCATCATTTTGGCGAGTTAGTTATCCCAACATCAGGGGGAGAAGTTAAAACAGTTGATTCATAAATAAAATGGACAAGATCATTATCTCATCAGATCCTGCATGATATGAACCTGAAGTTCAAGAGATAATGTTTAAGACTAGATGTTTACCTGACCGAATGTCTAAATGTATAAAAGACTGTTAAAACTCAAAATTTGATAATGTGTCCCTGAAGGACTATCTACCACTATTCTTTAGCTAAATATCCATTTGATGAGTGTTAAAACTATTGATTTCAACGATAAAAATCCTCGTGAATGACAATGTTTAAATCTATGGATAGAAAATATGAGTGATTAGAATTCATAAGAACCTTTAAATTTGAATAGCACTTGGGAACTTAGATGATTGTTGAGATCTCATTATTAAAGAAAGATGGAATCGATCAGCAACAAAATATTGACATGAAATTTGTTTATGCTGCAGTGGTTAGTAAAATAAATGACAATGAGGATCATGAAATGAAAGTCTGTTGTGGATACAGACATTAAACTATTGGCCATAATACATGAAAAGACGAAATACACACTTAATGACGAGTGTTGTACAATAAGAGTTTTGAAAAGTAATACACTGGCTAAATGTTGTTGGATGATTGTGCAAACGATTACTGAGCAACCGACTTATTGTAAAAGTTTTCTCAAAGTCAGGATGTTAATAATTTAGAGATAAATTCTCTTGTGGTGAATTAAAATATTCATTCTTCTGTTATTTGCTAAATCTGGCAGCAAATGAAGAAATAAAATGCGTCTAATGAATATAGTGATCACTTGAAACAATACTTGATCTTTGCCATTTGAAATAGTATTTATGTGAAATCCCTGAAAGATTTAATAAAGGACCTGGTTCCGATTCTCGAGAAATGAATATGAAAGACTTGCGCAAGTTATGGTATCTTTATGTGTCTAAGCAAATATTTAAGTGCATATTTTTTTGAACATTTTGGTTATTACCATTTATGCAGTTAATTTTATATGTTTTATCCAGATATGTTATATTTATCTGTAAGGTGATTATTTGTGTTTTCTATGTGTTTTCTGATCATGTTATTTAGAGATATTGATATAAAATTTTCATATATTATATGTGTCAAAGCTATTTGGTAGCAACGAGACTTTTAGAGAGATTGAGAAGGCTAAATATTATTATAACTCGTTACAAAATTTGAATAGTCTGAATATTATTAAAACTCCTGAAAAGTTTATTACGGTTATTAAAAATTCAAAAGGAAGTTCAAAAGATAGTTAAGTTGAAAAGGTTGCTACTTGTCCGAAGCAAGAATAATGAAAGATTTTGGGTAGAATCTCGGTCATAATAGTTTGGCAAAAGTTTATATACATTTAACACCCGTTAAGCGCACTAGACTATGGTTTGATGTGCATAAAATCCTTTTTATATTCGAATAATAAAATGTAAACTGATTTGGTCCTGAAGTACCATATTGTAATACTTATAAGTATCGGTCTATTACCCAAGGCATTAGAGGACTGTATATATAAATACCTTCTTGGTATTTTTATTATAGATCTCTGTTGTTATAAAGTACTCAAGATTACACCAGAATATGAAGATGATCGTCTGCAGAGAAATAGAAGTGATCCGTCCATTATTGACCTCAACAATGATGAACCTGGTCAACATATTGACATATGGCGAGAAGATTACAAGTGACGTACTCAACAGGGGGAGTAGCCCCACGTTGTACTCTTTTTCCTTTGATCGAGGTTTTGTCCCAATGGGTTTTCCTAACAAGTTTTTAACGAGGCAGTGTTATTTCTGGAAATGTACTCTTTTTCCTTTATTAGATTTTTATCCCACTGAGTTTTTTCTAGTAAAGGTTTTAACGAGTCATTATCCCAAGAAACGGGCATTCAAGGGAGAGTGTTATAAATATATTAATAATGTGGATGTTCATAAGATAGAAGAGTTATATTAGGATTCCATGTATAGAGATAATATTTAGTTATAACTCATATTCATTGATCTTATATCTGTATCTACTTGCCTATAAATAGAAGCCGGTCTCTATTAAGATACACATGAATCCTCTTTTTCTCTCTCATAATTGTTTTCTTAGTTTACATATATTTTATAATAGAAAGATATATTTTTAAGGTTTTTTTATAAATTAAAAATGTGTATTAGATTTAAAACAAATTAAAATGCATTATATTAAGAACGAGAGGAAGTATATTAATAAAAAAAAGTACTTTTCAATGTTTTTGGAAATGGTAATTTTCTAAGTGCATATTCTCCCGAGGTCCCATCAACCATCAAAAATAGCAATACAGACAGTTGTTATGGTTTGATCATCAAAATCAAAACAATATAAACTGCCTTTCCTCGTTTCTAGTGAACTTTTGCCTCCTTATTTCCATTCCCATCTCTCTCTCTCCACCTTCTCTCTCTCTTGACACTGTCTGAATTTGTGAGTGGCAGACATTTTCAGGTGATATTCCTCAAAGTTCTTATCTTTTTTTGTTCAGATCTTTCATTATTGAAATGGGATTCTTTTGGTTGCATATATTCCTTATTCCTTGTCATCTTATGATTCTTATCCAACATTTTTGCATTTCCATTCATTACAGTTATGTTCTTCAATGATCTATAACCGGCCCTTTCTCGTTTAAAGGATTTTTTTTGAATTTCTCATGTAATTTGTATGTATCTTTATTGTATAGGCCGCTTACATGATCTGGATAGAGATATATTTGAAATGGTTTCTTCTTCAATTGTGATGATCAGTCTTAATTATGTTTGCGAACTCTTAGCTCAAGAATTTTCTTGTTTGGGTTTCTTTTCACTGGGATTTGCTGATTTATACATGAATTTTTGGAAAAAGTTGCTTTTATTGTTTTGTTTGAATATGATTAGACTCTGTCCAAATTACAAGTATGTAATTCCCCGGAGACTTTTTTGTTAATCTTAGGTTGTTGATAAGGACCACTTTTGGTTTATGAGAGTGGGGTGTTAGAAGAGCAATGAGTAATCATTCTGCACTTGGGAGGCCATCTTCAGGTATGGTTCGTTTACTTAGAAGAGCAAGATTACCACTTTTTTATTTTGCTGTTTATGGGATGATTTTTTGTTGTAGTATGTGTGCATAGACGTATGAGATAACCATTTTAGTATCTACTGGCATGCTGAGTGAGCTGTTATTTTTCTCTCAGTTGGGAAAACCTAAACATTTATGAAAGAAACGTGGACACAGGCAGCAGGATTCCAGATCATAGTGAAAAAAGTTTACGTCATGTAACCTGCATTTTATTTATGAATTGATTTTCCCGGCGCTATTGCCGCCTTTAGATATGATGACCTAGCATATTGAAAATGGCCAAAACTTGGTTGAAGTAGGTTGCACGTTTGTCATTTGAACTTTTCGTTGTTTGCGTTTGCTTTGCTGATGTAAGAAGTTAACAAACTTTTTCAATGATCAGAATTCTTGGTTTAGAGGTTGTATTACGTTTGGTTTTCTTTTTCCTTTTTTTTTTTCTTTGGGAGGGGGAGGGGGGGGCGGGGAGGGGTGGTTAGAACTTTGTAAAACTCACTAAATTTAAACCTGTTGAATCACATTACAAAAATCAACTTTTAGATATTTGAACTTTTTAATGTTTGAAAGTCTTTATCCTCAAGAACTGAAATCTGTTTATGGTATTCTCGTGGCAGTTTTTGTTTTGCTGACAATTCTTCTCTATACCAGTATCCTATGCTGCCGCGATCTAAAGTTTCAATGTTTATCTTACTGTCATCTAATAGAAAAATGTGATCAATTGATGTGTTTGATTTTTGTTGGTTTTGGGCTCATTTTCTCCTTTTCTGGAGGAATTTTTGCTGAGATGTTGTGTTTCATTTCCGTACCATACAGGTAAAGGAAGGTTAAAAGAGCTTTTGCTTCAAAAGGATAACCGTACTTGTGCAGACTGTAGTGCACCGGATCCTAAATGGGCGTAAGTACTTGCAGCTCATCTGGTTTTTTTTTACGAGTTTTCTAAATGTAGCAGTCTCTCGTTCTATCTGTTTTTCCTCTTTAGTTATTAAGTGTTTCTACTTTGATTTTCCTTCTGGTTTGATACTCCATTCTTGCTCTCCTTTATTGAATTCATGTGCCAGAATATGATAGTTCAAGAGAATTTTTTAATGGTTCTTCTTACAGGCTATTTGGATCTTGAATATTTCTTTATCAACAATTTCTCTTCCATTTTGGTGTAATATGCAATAATGTTGGATTAAAGTAAAGAAACTTTGAAAAGATCATGTAGTCAAATGTATCTCTCACACAAACCCATTGACATCCTCTCCCCAACTATCCTTACAGCTCCAAACAGACAACACCCTTGTTTTCAATGAAATTTTCATCAGTTTTATGTACAAATTCAATCGTTTGAGAATGGATCCTTTGTCGAGATTTTGCTGTATACATGCTATTCTATATTTTGTGTGATTGTGGAATATGAATGCCTGATTTAAGAATTCAATACTCCATTTACAAAGTCCTTTGTGGAAAAAAAAAATAAAATTGCATGGAAGGTATTATATTTTCATTTAGATTTGTAATGCAGACAAAGTTACTGAGACAATAACGACTGTATTATCAATACGAAGTTCTCATTTTTAAGACTCATGGCAAAGAATTACGTCAATGTGTGAAACATCACACAGTACCTTGTACAACACATTGAAAAGCAAAAAATGAAGGGAAGTTATTACATCTGATTGTACAATTAAACCCCTCAATCCTCATGAGCGTTCAACTGCTTCCACTGCTGCAGTTACAGTTCCCTTATTCTAATGAAATTGCTATATCTGTCTGCTGACCTGTCGTTGCTTTGAGCTTGTGACTGTTATCAACAAAGAGTTTGCAATGATTATTGGGTTGTCTATTACGTCCAGATCAGGAAAACAACTTCCATGACTTCATGAGGCAAATTGCAATTCACAGAGAAGAAGAGAGGCTATTCTTAATTTACCAGCCCTGTCGTGAAAATTCTGATTTCTTTATTATATTTAACGTGGAAGCTGTGAATGGCGTTAATGAAATGGATATAATGTTTCTTAAGTTTAGACAGTAAATGATTGCTTTTTGGATGTTGGAAGGATCCCGCCTGAATTTAAAGGATTGCTTTCATCTTCTTACCTTCTTTACCCCAGTATTGTTCTTTGGTGGATATGGCGAGATTTTGCGGTGGGGGGGTGGGGGAGTGCGGTGGGATTCCTGAAGTTTTGTGCTCTAAATTTTGACCAGTAATTTATGTACTGTCTAGTTGTAGGTGGTTAAAATTGGGGAATAAAGCGGGTCTGTTTTTGCATACAAATTTAGGAGCTTTCAACCAGGTATGGGCTTTCCAGAAAGAGTATAGCGACTTAATTTAGGCAAGCATGCATGCTGCATTTGAATGTTGGTTAATTTGCTGTGCTGTGGTTCTATACATTACATGACTTCAGTTTTCCTTTTATGCTTTGAAGGTTTTTACAATTCCAATTTGACTGTCTTTATAGGTCAGCCAATATTGGAGTTTTCATATGCTTGAAGTGCTGCGGTGTGCACAGAAGCCTTGGCACACATGTTTCGAAGGTAAGTTTGCTCCATTTTGACCTCTTAATCGGTCCACCAATAGATCAGTTTGACTAAGTGTCAGCTATTTCCCCAATCATATCTTCTCGCATTCCTGATGACAGAGGGAAAGAGAGCTTTCCAGGTTAATGGTCTTTGCTAATTGTCCCAGTGTTTCAAATGAAAGAGCGAGAGAGAGAGAGAGAGGAAGAGAGAGAGAGGGGGGAGGGGGTTGTTTTGTTTTTTATTTTTTCTGTAGAATGCTAATTTGCCAACCTGAACAGTAAAAATAGTTTCCATTCAGTAATTTCCTATATATCTTCCTATAGTTGAAAGCCCATATGACCAAGTTAATTGAACAGATCGTTGCACCCTCAAGCTTGGTTTTTTGATTTCCTGTGCTGGACTTTGATACAGTGAACAGATGTAGGTGCAGAAAACGCCAAATCGATAACCCTGTTTCTTTTTCCCCCTTTATTGTTTGTAGGTTTAACTTGCTTTTGGGTTTTTCAACTGTACGAAGATCGTAGGCTAACTCCTTATGGATTGATACAGTTTAATTTTCAAGTTACCTAAACATAGGTTCTTCAAGACTTCTAATCTGTTACCCTTACCAGTTGTTTTTATTTGGAATTTGGCACTTAAGTGAATGTCTCCCAACATTTACACTTTTTGAGGACACTCTGCTGTCACAACTTGGCATTGGTAATTTGACTGGTTGTTGTCAAGTCATACCTCTTCATGAGCTGCTGTGACATAGCCCAGCCTGGCCCATTACATTCTTTTCCTCGGGATCATTCTTTCCAAGCATGAACTTGACTTGCTGCATTTCTTCCAAAATTTTCTTACTTCTGTTCTATCTTGGTTGTAACATGCACAGGTTTTATCTGTTACATTAGATGAATGGTCTGACGAAGAAATTGATGCAATGATGGAGGTTGGCGGAAATGCCTCTGCGAATTCAATTTATGAAGCTTATATTCCTGAGGGAGTCACAAAGCCTGGACCAGATTCTAGCCACGATGTGCGTTCAAAATTTATCAGGTTGGGAAAATAGAAAGACTTCTCTTTGTTGTCATACTTGTTAAAGGAAACCACATTGTTAGATGCTAATGTGAGACATTTTCTTTCTATTCAATGGTTTCATAACCTAGACTGTCAATTTATTCTATCTTTTTAGTTGGAACTTTATGTTTTCTTTTCGAGCTCTTCAATTTTGGGTTTAATAAGATAAGGGAAAACAAATTATTTGCTCATCATTGCGTCATATGTGTTTGGCAATATGTTTGTATAATAGGTCGAAGTATGAACGCCAGGAATTTCTCAAACCTAGCTTGAGAATCTTGTCAGCTCCAAAAAAGTCGCAATCTCTCCAAACAAACCTTTCAAGAAAGATTATGGCCAATTTCAGAAGCGCAAGTTCGTCCCAGGCATCTGTAAGATTTTTATTTTTTCCCCTTTAGTTGATTGATTAATTACTGACAATAGCTCATAGAACCTTCTTCAATAATAAGGTCTTGATGAGTTATCATTGTTGAAAGACCCTTTTATGCTATATTAAAGAATAAATGAATCATGGAAACATCAGCAAGTCTGTTGAAGCAATACTGACCTGCTGCAATCTTTAAATGATAAATAGATGATAAAAAGATACCCATCCTTAGTCTTAGATTTCTGCTCATGTTCCTTCCAAGGTTGTATTTAAAACAAATCATGACTTTTCTCTAGTTCTAATGGGGGAAATAAAATTGACAGCGTGGTGCTTAGAGATTGATCCTTGTATGCTTATAAATTCTGTTGTAAAAGGTACTGCTTATAAATTGTATTGTAAAGAGTCTTTCATCCCCCTTGGTTGAAGCAAAAATCTTTTGTTTTAATGTATGAGGCATTCAAGTGCAACATTACGCTTTAATTTGAATTGAACGAAACAAACTTTGTATTGTGATGAAATCCCAAGTTATGTTTGTCCCACATTGGTGTCTAGAGACACTTTGTATCAGTTTATAAGCACCATGGGCTACTCTCCTTATAGCCAATTGGTTTTGAGGTGGAACCCCATGGGCTTCTATATATTGTAATTTTGAGTCGCTCAATGATTATATTTTCAAAAGTAAATCATGTCAATACGGTTTTTAGGATTGTGTTTCAGTTATTGTTACTTACATTATTTTTGTGATTGTAATGCAACCTAAATTTCTTCTTCTTTTTTTTTTTTTCTTTTTTCTTGTATTAGAATTTTCAAAATAATGAAGACCTTTAGATATGTTTTATCTCATATGAGGAAAACACGAGTGAAAGCAAACACCCATTCTGTCAACTTTGGTGCTGATGAAGTACCATATGGAACTTTTAATATTTCCCCCCATTCGAGGTTAAAAAGAAAAGATTACTGAAGACCCTTCCTACTAAAACAATGTTTGAAGCAAAATTGTTGAAGCTGACACAGTGACAACATCTATTTCCTTAAAGTAGAGGTTTTCTATTTTTTGCTGAGAAGACCTAAATAGTCAAAATCATTGAGAGAATTTCCGTTTTATTTGTTTCAAAAAGAGAGCCAGCGCGTTTTATATTTACTAAGGACTGGCATTTGGTACATGTTCAGGAGAGGTATTACTGATAAAAAAAGATTAGGAAAGTTATGGAATATGATAGCCATCACAAAGAAATTTACGCTTATCCAGTAGTAATTTGATAGAATTTGATGATGCTAGTGGCTCATTAAAGTGCTACAAATACTTTGCGAGAAAGATGTGAGTTACTCTTAGAAGCTTTGCTGTATCATTGATGATTAGTGTTTATGAAAACATATATTATTACAATTTAGACTACTCTATCCTCAAGGATCACTCACACAAATGATCTTCAGTGCTTCCCATAAGAGTTCAGAATGATGGTTTTTTGGGTTTTCTTTGTTGCTTCTAGAAATGCAGATTGTATTAGTTTGTTTAACCTCAAAGGTTAGTCTGGGTTACGAACCTGTGAACAGACCAACATGCTTCTGAGTTTGTGGTGGTATTTGGTTTTTCCAGTAATGAGTGGCCTCTATTGATTTTGCAACAGGAAGGTATGGTGGAGTTCATTGGAATGTTGAAGATCAAGGTACTTAAAGGAACAAATTTAGCTGTCCGAGATATGCTGTCGAGTGATCCATATGTTGTCCTGACATTGGGGCAACAGGTTAGTTCCTCTCCGAGTCTTTGTTATTTAAGACATTTCAGGGCTGCTTTGTATTTGCCAGAATATCTTGAACTCTTTTGTCCTTTCCACTTTTTCTCCTATAAGATATGCAATAATTTTCAGATGTCTTTGTTGGAGTGGACGAATGTTGAATTGCAGTTAACATTATATTATTTTGTTTTCCACCCTTTTACAGTGGTGCCAATAACCAATTTCAGTAAATGTTTTTGTAAAAAGAAACAGGGAACAAATTCAGCATAACTTAATTCAGATTGCATTGGATGTTTTGCCAATTTGCTTATTATCTGATAATTTAATCTATTTTCCGTTTCCGGCTTTGAAACCTTCTTTCTTCTAATGTAAATGAGAGTATTTTTATGATGCATATGGTAATGCTATTTTTCGTTTTCCCCTTACAATTATGTCTTTGGTTTAATAGAAGGCTCAAACTACTGTGGTGAAGAGTAATTTGAACCCTGTTTGGGATGAGGATCTCATGCTATCTGTTCCTGAACACTTTGGAGCATTAAAGCTGGTAAGAATTTTATGGCTTTGACTTTCACGTTTCATCATGCAATTTTATCTTTCAAGTCATTGAGACAGTTCCAGATTCTGGAATGTTCATTGTTTAGCTTTTTCCTTCAAATATACTTGATAATAGCTTATATAATTTACAGTATAATTCTTCCTCCGACTCCTCTTAGTTCTGTACTCTGAAATTTGTGAAGCCATACTTGTGTGTCGTTGCGCATCCAATTCATCCCAAATGAAGTCAAATGTGTTGGTTACTTTGATGGATAGCTCATAAATAGTTTCATTAGTAAGAAACTCGTTTGATGACCATATGACCTGACTCAGTTCATTAGATATTTGTCTTGAGGTAACCTAAAGTTTACTAAGGTCACTGAATGTTTAGGGAGTGTATTTGATTCTTTCATTGAGTCCAGTTTCTTCTTGAAAGGCTGGATACACAGCTGGTTAGGGGGATAACCAGATACTTCAAACTCTTTTCCTTTTTCCATGTTTCTTCTCTCCGTTGGCCCTGTCCCTATCGCACCTATTGTAGTGATGATTAAAACGTATTAGATACTCTTTTCATTTTACAGACAAACTTATATTCCCTATAATTTTATTAGTTTTTAAACTGGGCAAGAGACTCTTGTGTACTTGTTCCTCAGTGTCAAGGAGTCATAAGGGGAGGCCTGGAGGGTCATCTTGAGTCGTCATTTACGTGGATGTCAAACGAGGCCTGATGGCCTAAGAGACATGCTTTTTCTAAATGATAAAATTTGTAGTACTCTCTGACTCCAATCCCAGTTACTGTAACATTCTTACCGTGCAAGATAGGAAAATATTTGTGTGAAAATTAAGTTAAATGTTGACAGCTGATTATGAGAATGGATGATGTGAATATAAACCTAAACGGTGGGAATGGGGTAATCCTTCAGGACATAATTCTATGAAATTATCTTCACTTTAATTACAACAGCTTCTTTACACATAAAGCTTGATGCTGTTCTGGTGATCAAATGAGGAGTTTGGCTGATTGGAATTTTCGGAACAGCATGTCTCCATGCTATGTACTGAACTTTCCATTGTTTTCAGAATCTCTGAATTTCTATTTCTTAATGGACCATATGTCCATGTATAATTATTTTATTACCTAATTTCTTGATATTTTTCGTTATGGAATTGAAACCCTACATAATGTTTTGACAAAAAAAAAGGAAGTCCTACATAATGTTTGTTTGTTTGACTTTTCGGTCATTTGCGTTTGTCTGTTTCAAAGCTTTGGAATTCAGTAGATATATCCAAGTATGCGAACAATTCTTATATAATAAATTATGTTTAATTAGTTATTTTGCGTCAGATCTCTTTGATGATTTGTGGGTAGTTATTTTTAATTAGTTAATGATGTATGGGTAGTTATTTGTCAACCATATAATGCAAGATTGGCTTTCTCAACAAGGTTGTGGAATAAAGTGCATAAAGGAGTTTGGAGGAGAATGTTACACTGTTGGCAGTCATGGTTTCTTTTCAATATGATAGCTACATATGGTACTTATTTGTGTAACTTAGATCAAAACAATACTAGAAGATCAAAACCTGATCCCAGTGTAGGTGCCCTTATAGTGAGAGGCTGATTCTGGCCCTGCCTTTTGTTCTTTGCATTTCTCATATGTCGATGATCATGATTTACTTTTGAAAACGAAGAATGTCAATAAAGAAAAGGTGGAGTTCTAACATGATCACTCATGTTGAAGCAAGTTGCAATGTTTCAACTGATTTGATTTCATGAAACCCTTCTTTATAACAAACAATCCAGGTGAAAAATAATTGAACAAACAAAATTTGGTAATCATGAATCATACTCCCTCCGTCTCAAAAAAATAGTCCACATTGAGTTTTGAGTTTTGTACTTTTTTTAGTACAAATTTGAAAATTTAATGTGGACTATTTTTGTGGGATGGAGGTAGTATATAGGTAGTATTTGGCTATTAAGAGGAATTCTGAAATGAACTTATGTGTTGTTGACATCTTGTTTTCCTTCTTCATATATTTGGCTTTTGATTTTGGTCGTGGATTCCGTTGCAGGAAGTCTACGATCATGACACTTTCTCTGCTGACGACATAATGGGGGAAGCCGAGATTGATATCCAGCCAATGATAACCTCTGCAATGGCGTTTGGGGATGCTGGCATGTTTCAGAATATGCAGATTGGGAAATGGTTGAAGTCGCACGACAATGCGTTGATTGAAGATAGCACTGTAAACATAATCGATGGAAAGGTGAAGCAAGCTGTATCATTGAAGCTCCAAAATGTAGAATCTGGGGAAATAGAACTAGAATTAGAGTGGATGCCACTTGATCACTAGGTGTATATATATTTATCACCCATTGTTTGCCTATATAAAAGGTGATGGCTTACATGAACAATATGCCCAAAAAGGAAAAAAGAAATTGTCACAAACACTTAAGTATTTGGTGCATTTTTGTACATTTCGTCATTGTGTACCTTTTTAGGTTAGATTTGTTTATTTCTTTCTTCTTCCCGCCCCATTAAGACTTTGTACCCGAATTTTTTGTACGACAATAATTGACCTTTTAACATTTATTAGAATTATCCCCGCACATTACGCAGATTTTCTTAAAATATGAGTTCAGAAAATGATAAAGATTGTAGTAATTGTGTTTGTAAAAGAGAGAATTAATATGACTTGCAATTGAAGATCAATGTATCACACAAAATTTGCACGAAATTGATGGACTCCAATAATTAGTCGGTGTAGTTTTTCATACATTATAATGGTTCATATCCAAGCAGGAAGGATCAGTTACTTAGCTTCATCTTACATTGTGAGCTAACCATCATTTCTTTGTAGATCAAACTACGTTAGTTTCCAAGAATGAGTCCCAACATAAGGCTCTGAAACTAGGAATTCAAATCAAGCCAAAACTCAACAATATTTCTTAAAATAACCATACCATCACCAAACCATTCAACAATATTCCTGGCATTGTTGAATATAAGACTGGGATAACTTAAACAGAAAATCTAAAGGTTTTGTTGAAGACTGGGATTGTTTTTTCAGAGTTACAGCTTGGGGAATATGGAGCTGGAGAAATCGACGGACTTTTGAAAGTGTTGATGGAAGTGATGCGAAGAGAGTGGAGGAGATTGGAAAGTTTGTTGGGGGTATACAACAGACTTCTATTCATGAAAAAACAATGAGAAGAGTTTGTAGGGGAAGGAAGGAAAGAATGATTCGATGGGTTCCCACCGTCGGTTGACTGGGTAAAGATAAATTCCGATGGCAGTTTTAATATGTACAATAGGGTGGGATGTACTGGTGGAGTTATACGAGATTGCCATGGTAGATGGCTAGGCGGGTTCATGATGAAGGTAGGATTTTGTATCATCACAGGTTCGGAACTTTGGGGTCTGTTTCAAGCCTTGCAGTTAGCATGGGATCTTGGATATAAGGTGAAGGCGGAAGTGGATAATTCAAGCATTTTACTTATGGTGAAAAGGAATGCTGACATTTTTGTAGTCCATACGGGGATTGTATACGGGATTCGGGAACTACTACATCGGGATTGGACTGTGGAGCTTGATTATGTGTTTCGTGAAACTAATTTCGTAGCTGATTAATTGGCCTCCCTAGCTACCCTTAGTCTAGTTGGATTACAGAGGTTTGATGTATCGCCGTCAGGCGTTAGGCCATGGCTACAATATGATATAATAGGGGTCTCATACCCCCGAAATGTAAGACTCTAAGTATTCGGCCCCCTCTATTGTAACTAAAAAAAACAATATTCCTGGCATTAGGTTGCCAAACTTGGAATTGGCAAACATAAAAACTGAAATTCAACATTTCCTTCCAAGGATGGTTACCTCCGTTCAAACATGTAACTATCTCAACCCACGACTTAAAAGATTTATCCAATATACAGAGCACCTTATTTTGCAACATCCAGAAACTATCTTCACATACAAGGTGTAGCGAAATTTCTTGAACCTTTCCTAAATTAGACCCATTCTTAAAAGAATGGTTAATATTTTTCTTGGACGATCCATACCCTTTAATCAATACATATATTTTCATCCAACACTATATACTATAATAGCACTACTTTGGCATTTTATGCTAGCATGTATATTACATCTTATAAAATATTATGTTCTCTCAATAATTTCTACAACTGCGATTTTAAATAATTTCTTCATTGGAGAAGTTGTAAGAATTATGATACTAATAGCATTTCGTGGTAAATTTTTAATAGTAAAATAGTTAGTATTTTATATTTTAATAACATTTTTTTCTGGGACACGTGTCACTCAATTAGAATACTATTAGATTTTGTGGTAAATTTTTAACAGTAAAATAGTTAGCATTTTATATTAACTATTTATGTTAATTTAAATGGTAAAATATTTATTACTGTATATTTACTATTTATTCAAAATTACCTTACTCTAATTTACCTTAACTTATTGTAAAAAAAAATTATATGGACTGAAATACTTCCAGTTGACTTTGAATTATTCCGGCGATAATCATATCCGAACTGATGTCGAAGAAGGGCTAGATCCAAGTGAAGTTTGAGCAACGGCGGCCCTTGATTCAAACCGTGGCTTCACGGATAATGGTCGTTTCCTTTCTCAACCGGGAACTGAATTACTCGAGATCCCGGCGGTAGTTCCCGATAACTAACCCTGATATCGTCATGACGGTCTTCAAACTGGATGAACCAAACGTTGTTCAGGAGTTTGGAATGGGTGGGAATATTTGGAGATTGAGCGGACTTTGAATCTGAATTCAAATTCGATTTTGAAGAGGAAGTTGGAGTTACATCGGGATTTTGATCTGACAATGACGAAAATGGATCTTATGGGAGAATACTGAATTGAAGAAGTCCATCAGAACAACCAATCAAATGATGGAAAAAATGCTTTACAAGATTCTTGCAAAGAAATGGCTATGAGCCCAATAATCTGCTTAATTGAAAATAAATCTAATCCTATCTTAATTTTTGCCTCTTTAATTTCTAGAAAAAAAGAAAAACTTTCTTCTCACTCTACGCGGTACCATATTTTATGGAAAATATACAAACTAATCATAAACATAAGTTAATACGAAAAAGATACAATCAAATTTAATCTGGTTAATAAATTGTTGATTCATTCTTCTTTTTTCGGATGTCCCCGAAGGGACTGGTTCATTATTAATCAAATCTAATATCTTTTGAAAAGTCTCGAACAAGTTTGATTTGAATTTTGAACACATCCCTATCCTGCCCAATTGTCGGAAACCCTTTTAGCACAAGGGTTGCGATACATGGTTATAAATACCTGCGTGGCATATTTTTGCCATGTTTAGGCTTCATTCTCACACAATGAGAATTAAAATATTTTTATATATTCTCTTCTCTTTTTTTTTTCTTTTTTTTTTTGGATTTTTATTTTGCTTCTTCAAAATGGTTTGTGAGGATTTTCAATATTTCTTTCAAGCTAATTTTTTTGGTTTTTTTGTTGACGTCTAAAACAAAAATATCTTTCGTGATTTAATCCAAATCCTTTTGTTTGTATGCTTGCATTGGTTTTTGCGTTTGTTATTAGTTGATAGACTGGGGAATTATTTTTTCGTAGATTTTTATCAATCATGTGTATTTTAGAAAATTTTCTCAAATGGTTTTTGCTTTCATATTTTTTTTGTTTTTTATTATTATTATTTTTTTGGAACTGAGTAATCTTAAGAACTAAGTGACATTTGAAATTTGGCTTGATTAAAAAATATCAAGAAATGTCTGAAAGAACTCAAATCCAAAGCTCAGAATTATCAAGAGTCTAGATAAATCCAACATAGCAATACATTTCCTTATCTCAATTTAACTGAATAAGGGCAGGTTGGATCAAAGACCATATGTTGCAAGTCACTTCTTTACACTCTTTTTTAGCCCCATGTGTCAAGGTCTCCCTTTAGCCGCTTTAGCTTTGACCTCTTTAAGCACCAGCTTTAAACGGAGAAGGCTCTCACGTTCAGCGGCAGCATGACTAAAGCACACAAAAGAGGCGCATGCAAGGATAATGTTTTCTTTCCAAAAGCCAGGTGGAGTTCAAGATTGATTCTTTTGTTTACTAAGTGGTACTTATTGCATGGAGCTACTCTCATGAGCTTTTTTTCGTTCTTCTAATCCAAGAGAAGAAGGGTGAATCCATTGCTATTCATAGAAGCCGATAAAGAACCCTTCTCCTTCCATTGCCAATAACATCAGTTATGCTCATCCGGACATACTACAATCCTCTTGTACAGATCTTTTTTTATCCCTATGACAGCTTATATTCACCTACAAAGAGTAGGTTTCAAACGCAAGCAGTAGCACCAAGAAAAAGATCACAAGCTTACTTCAATAAATCAAATTTTTGTTCAAATAAAAAGGACGGAAAATCCCAGATTGGAAAATGCAGTGGAAAATCTAATTCCATCATAGCAGCAAAACAAATCTAACTAATGTACATGACGAGGCATGGAATCTGCAAGGTGCTCAGGACGGGCGCGACAATGATCTAGGTGGCGGCGAACGGCCTAAAACCTGCAAGACAAAGTCTCGAGTGTCTCCCGAGGGTAGACTCTCCGATGCTTAAGTCAATAAGAGAATATAGAATAGAGAGAGAGAAGTATGTGTTTCGTGTGTAGAAGGTAGAGAAGATACGAATTATGAGAGAGGGACCACCTCTTTATATAGAGGTGGTGTTACTTGTTTCCTGAAACTCTAGCGGAATAGGTTTAGGCGGTGGGCTTAATCTCCAAGTAAAACCTAATCCTAGGCCCAATAGGCCTAGTGTTAATTTATGACACGTCAAGTGCCCCTAGCAAGCCAAATTCTCGAGACTTGATGAGAAGAATATGGGTTGCTACGAATGTTGATGTCTTCTCGAGTTTCATGGTGTTGCCCCAGTTCCTTAACTCTTTCGTTCTCAGGTGTCACCTATACAAGATAAGGAGAATAGAATGCCTTGATGAGGTCTTATTGTTAGAGAGTTCCTTGTTTGCGCAGTGGACCGCGAGTGTCCTTGTTTGCACGGTGGACCGCAAGTGTCCTTGTAAAAATTGTGCGGTGGACCGCCAGTGTCCTTGTTTGCGCGGTGGTCCGCGAGTATCTTTGTTTGCACGGTGGTCCGCGAGTGTCCTTGTTTGCGCGGTGGACCGCGAGTGTCCTTGTTTGCGTGGTGGTCCGCGAGTATCCTTGTTTGCGCGGTGGACCGCGAGTGTTTGGATCATCGAGATGCAATATTATATAATAATGACAAGTAGTGTAAGATGCTCGTGAAGAATATCAGTCTAGCAGAGGATGTTAGGATGATCCCTCAAGTTCCTTGCCCCTAGGGTTTTCCCAATTTGTGCCTCGAGTACGTTTTCCTCATTGAAGGCAGCCCTGAGGTGATTTTCCTCATTGCAGGGTGATGGAAATTTTTCCTAGAGGTTTGGTTCCTCGAAATATTCCTTTGATCGTACTTAAAAAAGATATTGTGATATGATAGTAGTAATATGCTAATGATATCAGTAGGTGATAAATTTAGATTCGAGAAGCATATTAGAAAAGGTTTGATAAGTACCTTGATCTCGAGAGAAATTGACTACCCGAGAAGGTGTTACCTCGATTACGAGAATGTAGTTGTTGAGTAGATAAAAGTCGAGATACATCTTCTCAAACACTTTGAGTAGTAGTATGGTGTTTGAGGGATAGTTGCCCCTTCGAGGAGATGTATCTCTCGAAACTTCAATCTTCGAAATTGCCCCTTGCTTTGAGGTTAAGGGAGTTAATATGAAAGTCGACAGCGTCTTCGTCAGCCTTTTTGTCGGCGAGAGAAGGTTGGCATTTACGTCGACAGGGAACTGGTCGAGCTAGACGTCGAGAAGAAGAAGTCGACGCTGGACCCGACAACATCATCATCATTTACATCATGATTCATGAAGCACCAATAAATTTCAGCTTCATTTCAAGAAATTTATTTGGTTGTAAGGACCAAAAAAATCGGTCCCACTGGGCGTGCCACTTGACGAAGCATGGAATCTGCATGGTGCTCAGGATGGGCGCGACGATGATCTAGGTGGCGGCGAACGGCCTAAAACCTGCAAGACAGAGCCTCCTGTGTCTCTCGATGGTAGACTCTCCGATACTTAAGTCAATAAGAGAATAGAGAATAGAGAATAGAGAGAGAGAAGTATGTGTTTCGTGTGTAGAAGGTAGAGAAGATATGAATTATGAGAGAAGCACCACCTCTTTATATAGAGGTGGTGTTACCTGTTTCTTGAAACCTTAGCGGAATAGGTTTAGGCGGTGGCTTAATCTCCAATTAACCTAATCCTAGGCCCAATAGGCCTAGGGTTAATTTATGACTCGTCAGTACACATAATTTGGATGCAAAGTAATATACTGGCTAGAAGTAACTGGAGAAGCTAAAAATGTTAAACCAACTAAATAATATGGGGTAAATGTTATTGTGAAAATAAAATATGTGAAAACAAAGGCCTAGATTTGCATTATTTTCTAGCAAACAAGAACCAGAGCAATTTTAAGAAATACAATAATTACAAGCAAGCAAGAATTATGCCACAACACACACCAGTAGCGCATGATTTGGTCCAAATCATCCCTACACTCCATAACATTGAAAAAATGATTAAAAGAAAAACTATTGTTTTCAAACACGGAAAGACAATCAAGCTGACAGTTAAAATGAATCTATTCCCTCAGAAAATGAAAAGTCAGGCAAAATCAAGTTCGAACACAGCTATACATGCATAACATCTTACTTAAAAGTTGAAACACCATAAAAGTTGATCCCCAAAACCCAAATCGCCAAATCCAATCTCAAACTGGAAATTACTTCGTCACTAAAATCATGAACTAAAAGCCTCATAAGTTAAACCATCTAGCAAATAATGCACTCAATCTTATAATCTAAACCCCTAAACTCCATCAAAATTTAGCATAAAACATCCATGTTTGAAAAGTATAACATCTGTTGAAGCTTCATTCCACATTGATTGATGATGATAGCACATAAATATTTTTCTAAATGCCACAGGAAGGGAAAAAGAACCAGAAGAAGAATCTGATGGCTTGGAGATACTGACTGAGTCTGTTTACTTGATTCCGATGGCACATGTGAACGTAAAAACTGTGAATCTTTTTAAAGCACAAACCACAAAAAGTCCAGGATGGTGCAAAATGAGATGAATGGATTACATGGTAGGTCCAAATGACTTATAACCAGATCTTCGTTCCTAAATCCCACCAATTGGATAAATCCTGCACCATCTTTCTCAAACTTCACACCATAATCCTGACGATATCACAAGATAATTGGTTCTGTGTGAGAGGATGCAAAATATCAAATTTGAGTAATAGAATTATTATTTATAGCAAAAATTCATGTATAATAAGTAAAAGGAAACCAGATAAAGAAAAAATTTGAAGTAAAATAAGCATTACAACTTACTATGTTCAGAGAAATGAGAGTGTCATAAAATGGGTAAAAACAAAATGGGACAAACATGAACTATCTACAAACTTAACTCAGTTCATAATCTCTTTGCCGATTAAGTAAAGAAGCAGAAACTATATTCTGAAAAAAGAATACTTGGAAGCCTTCTCTTTGAGACAGAAAAACTCCATCATTGTACCACCTTCACCCAATAGCCGCTTGCACTACCTTCAGTGCCGAAGACCATATCAGGGGCAGAAAATTACAACGAAATCAGAGAATGAGTATGAAAGTCCACAAATATGGAAGACACAACATGTATCTAGTAGTCCATCTTGTAATGAGTTGCAGTTTAATGGATTTATAATACATAAAACTACTTGAGTTAGTATTATATATGCAAGTTGAATTCAAACTACTTGCGTCAAAACTTTTTAAATGCTAGAACAGAATAAATTGAGTTAATCCTAATTGGAAACATCTGTTACTGGGATTCAACATAAATAAACAAAAAGCTTGAAACGCATGAAGAAAAGAGAAAGTACAACCGGACTAACCTTCAAGCACAGAACCCAAGACAATGTTCTTGCAGACAAACTGAGGGCAAGGTCTAGTGATCGAAAACAACGTATTGTCTTTAACCAAAATTAATTTGAAATGGTATTCAGAGCTAATTCCAGGCGCAAATATAACCTAGCACTATAGTCAGTCCACTCCAAACATAACAATACAAAAGATCCAAATCAATAAACATGTACAGAGTATAAGCATAAAAAGGAAAAAATGTCGTTCCTACCCAAAGCTTTGCCCTCGTCGTCAATCATACCCAATAGATTTTCGGTTAGCCAACTTTACTCTAATGTTTGAAATTTTTGCCAATTTTGTCCAATCGGCCCATTTCCGTCCAAATTAACGGATCTCCGTTAGTTTTTTAATAAAATAATAAATTTAATTCCAAAAATACCCAATAATTTTTAAAATTTTTAAAAATAACCCCTAAAATATATAAAAATAATAAAACAGTCCCTTTCACTTTTTTATTTATTTTTTCTATTTTGTTCTATTTCTCTCAACTACTTTTAATGACTATAAGAGTCTATTATATGAGTTTTTAAAAAAAAATTTATTTATTTTCAAATTCTACCGTAAAAATTAATCTTTGTATAGTTATAACCCATGATTGTATTTCTATAAGCATGTTAATTTTTTTAATAATATAGTTTAGTAATAAAGACACTATTTTTTATTTATTTTATTTTTCCTAACATAAAGATTAAAAATATTTAAATGAAACTAATATTTCACATAAAAATAAAATATTAGCTCAAATAAAAAAAATACTAATATATTTTAGTATATTATAATTTAACTCAAGAGACTATAACTTGCATTAACATAATTTATAAAAAAATAAATAAAATATAGAATAATTAAGACACTATTTTTTCTGATTTATTTTATTCTTCCTAACATAAAGATTAAAAATATTTAAATAAAACTAATATTTCACATAAAAATAAAATATTAGCTCAAATAAAAAAAATATTAATATATTTTAGTGTATTAAAATTTAACTCAAGAGACTATAACTTGCATTAATATAATTTATAATAAAATAACTAAAATATAAAATAATTAAAATCTTAAAAAAATCCTCCAAACATAAGTTTTCCTTCTTGAATCTAAAACCTATTTTCTATCACAACAACTTATTATCATATTGTTACCTTCATCGTTTATTTTAAACTAAAATCATATAGAATAAGTTAGTAAGACTTCCTCTTAGTTAAATATATTAACATCTTAAATAATTATTACAAAATATTAAATCCTTGCATTGATAAGTATAAACATATTTTTTATAAATTATATTATGCCATGTAGTCTCTCTAGTATTAACAAATGTTTTCATTTCTGTGCATGTTTTTAATGGTTGCTTCGTTTTTGGGTGGGGGGAGGGGGGGAGGGTGGGGGGTGGTTTGAGCTTTTAACCTGAAAAATTTAGGGTTAGTTATTGGAGATTTTTACTTATTACACTGGAAAACTTAAGGCTATGTTTGGATGATTTTTTTAGAGTATTTTTTTGTATTAAAAATGTAAAAAGGTATATTGGAAATGTAAAAAAGTGTATTGGGAATGTAGAAAGGTATGCTGGGATGGGATAGATATTAATTAAAAATTCTGAAAAAATGAACGAAAAAACGAACCAAACAGTACACTGAATTTGTGAAATTTCGTTTTTACCCCTAATAAGTGACTTAATATTGGCCGTTGGATCGTACCCATCCGATGGACGAGATCGATTTGAAGGTGGCCCTGAATATTTCTTGAGCATTTAATTTCTTGCCTACTGTGCCTTTATATTAAGTATAAAGATAAACATTCAATGCTAGATAATGACCCGTGGCATTTATAATAAATTTAATCTTTCTTACGTTCGTGATAGAAATCTTCCTACTTTTGAACTGTACATCCTTTGACATTACTTTTTTTTAATTTATTTACTTGGATTAGTTTAAAAGTGTAAATCCTTTAAAATTAGTACTTTTTTTTAAAAAAAATAATTTCCTCTGTCAGAAAATCCGATCCTGACTTTAACAAAAGATATGCTTTTGTTTTAAAAGATAATCGAAAACACTTAAATTTTAAGTAATAAAAAAAACATGGAAAATATAAATATTTATCTGAACAACATTAAATCTATTTAATAGGTTTCGTGGTAAATTTTTACGGTAAATACGTAATATTATATTTACTATTTATTTACTATTTAGTTGAATAAAACGTTATTTTTTATTATTTATTTCAATATTTACTGTTTGATTACTTATTATTTTACTGTTTCATTGCTTTATTTTATTTATTTCTCTTTATGAATAATATCACAACTTTTGTCATTTTATGTCAGCATTCATCTGTTATATTTTATAAATACTATTTCCTCTTAATAGTTTTTACAATGACGGTTTAAATAATTTATTAATTGAAGAAATTTGTAAGAATCGGTTCTCCACCCGTCGCGCGACGCGCGGGTAAGTACTAGTAATAATAATAATAATTTACTCGTCTCAAATTAGAATTAGTTAGAATAATGATTTTGAAGTTATAATGTACTCTAAGTTAACTTAAAAAAAATGAAATTACTACTGCCATGTTCCTGTTTATTAGTCTACATACAACTTCCATTTATGTCTTCGATACTCTGGACCATTTAATTATTTACGCAAAAAATACTAAGCACCACATGTTAAGAACATGAATACAAATAAGTATTCATCAAGGAACGACCGGGGGAGACCTTTATTTATTTTTATTTTTTTTAATCTTAAATAGTAGTAATAGATTTGCTAGTTCAGTCCAAAGCTGATCAGAAGACTCTGATTATACATGATTCCTAACTTCCTATGCCATCTTTGTAAGTACCAAAAACTTCCTACCCCGTCTTTTTTTTTTAAAGAAATAATAATAATAAAAAATTTGAATAATCTGAGCGAGAATCGAACCCTCAACCTCATCTCCCATCCTAATCCCCTACCCTCCCACCCAACCCTTTCACCCCACTTCCTATCCCGTCTTTTTTTTTTTTGGTATGACAACGAAATTTAGTCAGTTTCTGAACCATTTTGTGTCTTTCATCGCTCCGCAATTCTTTTCCTTGAATTGTTTCATCATATGCAAAAGTTGGCTTAAACTGTTTTTTTCCCCCGTTTTTTAAGAGCAACAGAAGTTGATTTTCTGTTTCGTTTGTAACCTTGCAATTATTTTTGTTACAAAGTGAGAGATTTAAAGCCTAATTATCAACTACTCCCTCCGTCCCATAATTATTGTCCAGTTTTACTAAAATAAAAGATTTTATTTTTTGTCAAACTTAACTATATTTTACCTTAAACAATCGGATACACCCCTGCATAAGTAATTGTTTAACCACTAAGATTTTATGGATAATATTTTTTACTAAGGACAAATGTGTAACTTGATCCATAAAAAGTCAAATTGGACAATAATTTTAGGACAAAATTTTTTAGACAAAGTGGACAATAATTATGGGACGAAGGGAGTATTACATTCCAAAGATACGTTATTCCCAATACATCATGATAAATCCATGATTTGAGCCCATCTGGCGGAGTCTCAAGTCATTGTAAACCTCCGGGTCCTTCTACTACTAAAGAAGCTAAAATTAGCAATGAAATTTGCTTCTAGAAGCACATGCAATTATCAACTAACTTCAAGTCCACAGTGTCACCTAAACATACATTAAACACTAATTCTGGCAGAGTACCTATACTACTGTAGGACATCTCACTCTCGATTTGCAATAGAGATGAATTGAGGACGTAAAACGGTATCAAGATCTCACTCTTGTAAAATTATTAGTTGCTATTTCATTTTCATTTCACCATATACCGTTGGAAAGTGTGGAGCACATACATACACTAGGAGGATAATCTCCGAAATAAAAATAAAAAAATTCAAAAGACCAGAAAGCAAACGCACTATTTGTGTTCTCATTTCCAAGCAGCAGTATTGGCTAACGCTGACGTGGATTCGCGAGTCGACAACGACTTTTGCTTTGACCATTCCACCCCCAGCTGCTGCGGTGGCGGCGACAGCGTCGGCGGCGGTGGCTGCCGTTGCCTTCTGTACCTTACTACCAACACAAACGCCGACGCAGCCAGCAGTACGACTCCGGCCAATCCACAGACCAGGCTGGTGATCAGCAACACCTCCCTCACGCGCTTCCTGTGCGCGTCGCGTGACATCCTCCTCTCCCGATCGTTCCACCAAGTTTGGCCGCCAATTCCGCCCCTGGCGTCGGTGAAGTTCCTGGCCTCGGGTAACGCTGGCGAAGAATTCCCGCCGTTGAAAAAAGAGAGCATTTCCGGCGGGGAGTCGCCTTTAGCGGCGGGCTGTGCGGAAGGTTCTTGATACGCTAAGCCGTGGTCCGATGGCCGGAGATATCTGCCGTCCGATCGCGTAAAGACGACAAGGCTGACCGTGATGAAGTATGATAGACACAAGACGCCGACGTTTAGCCGACAACATCGATCCATTTCTTTCTTCCTGCCACTATGTGAGTGTGTGTGTGTGTGTTTTTTATGGATTGAATTCAAGAAGAAAATTAATTAAGGAATTGTTTTTGTCATCGAATCTTTCGTATGAGTAAAGGAATAGGGGCAATGGGGAATAGCTTTTGTCTACACTTATTTAAGACTTATTAGTACCTTTTCAACTACCACAGTTGTAAAGCTCAAAGGACTTCATTCACCACGAAAACACATCAATATTCAATAATCCTCTGGTACTTAATATAAGACATTTTGATTTATTTCAAATTTCACCTAATACATGTTTATAATTGATAAAAAAATAAAAAATATTTCATAACAATCAAGAATAATATAATGAATGTAAAAACGTATTTTTAAAATTTTTTCGTTATTCAAAAATACTTATTAGGTAACACCTATGAAAATGCAAAATACTTTATATTAAGAACCGGAGAGAGTAACATATTCCTAAATTTGTTAAGCAAGGATTCAGTTAGTACGCATCTGCAGTAAAATTTTGTAACGAATTTCGTGATCTTGTATGTCATTAAAAGTTCGTGAGGTCTACGTATTATGGTATACCATAATTGGAATCTCATGATCTGTCACGACTTTATTAAATAATCTACGTGAAACAATGACTACATGAATGAATGATAATAGGAGAGTGAAAGGTAATGCCTAAAAGGAGAAGTAGTTAATTACTCCAAACTGAATGATTTAATTCTAGAGTCTTCGTTAGCCAAAAGATGGAAATGTGGAGAAGCTAATGGCTATCAAAGAATTTACAGGACAAAAGTGAGTATATCACTCACCTTTTGCTTTAATTATATACATTAAGATTGAAAGTGAATAGTGCCGGAACCAGGCTCTGATAATCGGGGCCTCGCAGTCAGTAGATTTATGAAGAAAATTTTTATGTTTTATTTAAGTTTATTTATAATAAAATTTTTAAACAATAAATGTTTATGTTACTAGATTTATTATTCACATTTACTGGAAAAAATCTTAGGATTCGATAAAATTTTCCCATGTAGTCCTCAAAATTTTTACACAAAAAATGCTCAAAATTGACTAATATTGCTTAAAATGCAAATAAAAAATAATAATAACAATAAATAAAACCGTGGGATTTTTATTCCTATTTTTTGAAAATCAAGGGTGGGAGAAACTGCTTGGAAAAAGTCAAAGGGAAGATTTTTAATTAGTTTGGGGTACTAATGTCATATTTATAACGTATAAGAACTAAATATATAATTTTTAAAGTTTTTGATAAAGCGTTCTTCTTCTCCAATGTGTTTCTGCAACTCGCCGTCGCCGACAAATCTTAATTAAAAATAATCTTAGTCCTTGCTGCCTAGATGTCTCCATCCTAAAGCCTCCTCTCACACCAAAACTGGGGGGCTTTGAGTAAAAGAGAAAGCCACTGAGGATAATTTTCGGTGGTATCCTTCTGAAGTTTCCGATCGTCGGAGGGGCTTGAGACCCCCAAGCCCCAACGTAGTTCCGCCGCTGATTGTGATATACTCGAATCTCAAAATAGTATAACTAGGACAATTTTACTTCTCTTTTTTTAGTAACTTAGACAATTGTATATAATATTATCTGGGAAGCTGTTGAGCGTCCAAATTTTTTCGTTTGAGCACCCTAAAAAATTATATTTTAACTATTTTACCTTTATTATTTTTTTTTTTTAAAAAAAAGGACTGACGAAGAACCATTGACTGGCACAGGAAAAAGGCGCCACCCTTTACCCTTTAAAGGGTGGCGCCAATTTTCTCGCCTCCCAATTAAGGGAGGCGAGAAAAATTTTGGTGTCCAAAATGGGGGTGGCGGGTGCGCCCCTTGCTCGCCAAACCGAAATTAATTTTTTTAAATTCTTTTTTAATTTTTTTATTTTTAATATATTTATTTAATTAATTATTTAATTTATTTAATTCATTTATTTATTTAAGTTTATTTTTTATTTATTTATTTGACAGTTGAACAAATAATTTTAACTTAAATATTTAACTTTGTAATAGAGAGTAAATAGAAAATCACTATTAATCCTTTAGAGTGACTTTTAAATTTCACTTAAATATATCATTATTTTAAATTTAAAGTGACTTTTTATTGGTCTATACTCTATATATAAATAATAATATATATAGAGCATAGACCAAAGAAAGAAAGAAATCATTTAATGAGGATTGCTCATTGAAGGCATCAATTAATTGACAGGTGATATGGCTGGTCATTCTTGCCCAAACATGTTGAGGTCCAATCATTATTAATATTTATTCTCTTTATTTTAAATTGTAGGTCACTTCAGATTCTATATGTAAACTAAGAAGACAATCATTTAATAATTAATTTGTGTGTTAAATTTCTATTTTACCCAGTTTTAGAATTATAACCAATATCAGATGAAAAGTGGTTATCATTATTTATTGGGGCAAAGTTGAAAAGTTAATTATAATTTGCCTTAAAATCATGAAGCGATGTACATTTTAAAATATTTCTCTAAATTTAAAACTACCTACATTTTGAAATGGAGGAGTATCACAACAATTACAAGTCAAACTAAGCCAGGCAATGCGTGATGTTTTCCCTGTTCGCCGACCCATTTTTATTATCACCTCTAGAGTGGGACAACTGGACAAGCATCTATCTACATTAGTTTGACTTTTATTGAACTCCCCTCCAACTTTTTAACTAATCCCTTTACTTCAACTCCCGACATGAGAGACCATTACCCCTTAAATTTCAAAATTTGATAATGATTATTTTTTGAAATAAATGAAATAGATTTTTGTTCTCTATTATCTCCTTATATTATAATTAGTATAAATTAGATTCTCATTAATGACCCAACAACCATCAAATGCAAGTTGGCAAAGGGAAGAAGGCCTGAAAGTCTCAATGGGCCAATGCACTTCCATCCCATCTTTAAAAGTTTGTAATAGGTTTTCTCCCATGCGTTGCACAGAATATATTAAAATATATTATTGAAATAATTATTAGTTGTGAAAAAATACTAAATACTCGATTAATGGTTGATTATAAAATAAAATCTAAAGAAAAACGGATGATGCAAAAAAAAAAAGGATGAAGAAAGTGAATAGTAAAAAAATGAGGTAAAAAAATATAGTGTGAAAATTAATTGGTATTGATATTATTATAATTTAAATTTCTTTTAGCTTAAATAAAAGAAAAATGTTTTACTTGAATTTTTTCGTAATTTTATCCGTTAGATTTTAACAATTTTTAATAAGATGGATATTACAATGATTGAGTTTGAATATAAGAAGATTAATGCCTTACTTGGATTTTCTCGTCATTTTACTCGCAAAATTTCAACTTTCTTCTTTTTTTTTTTTTTTGGTATTAGAGTGATTCAATTTGAATGTAAAAAATATATTTCGTATGGATTTTTTTCGTAATTTTACTTGTGAAACTTTAACCTTTTTTTTACCATATATGGCGTTTTTTTTTCGAAAATAAAATATTTAATTAAAGAACACATAATTAAAATTTTCCTATCTGAAAATACAATGGGCTGATTTTTATATTCATTTATAACATGAACCTGTTTATATACACACACACACACACACACACACACTTATATATATATATATATATATATATATATTTATGCAATACAACGTAGTTTTTGCTTAAGATGTTTTGGAAGGAAAAACTTTAACCATAACGCGACACCTCAGCTTTTTTTGTTCTCTTGGACTTCTCATCGTAAATAATGGTGTTCTAAAGTCGAATATATATACTTAGAAATAGTGGCGTTTGATACGGAAGATTGGGATAAGATAAGAGTGCAATATTATTAAACTTAGAAATATTTACAGAATATCGGAAATTACGGAGGAATGATTGTTGTTTTTAGTAAACTAACTTCATTGCTGATTAAGAGATTTTAATGTAGACACTATCATCTGAACTAATGCGCATTAATGGTATGATTATGATTGTTTAATATATTTTATTTGGTCAAAGATTTCATTCAATTCATAATGATCAATAAAAAAAATCAACCATATATTTTTTTTTTCTCTTATAATAAAGAGATGAAAAGTTTCAGTATAATTAGGTGAGAGGAATTTTTTTTTTTTTTTTACAAAACATCATCGTTTTTGTTGGACCAGAAATGAAAGCATGAGAGCGCGACACGTAAGCCTTTTTTTTCTCTTAAACTATTGTTTTAATAGGATATATATAAATTACATATTTGATGTATGAAACCATCGTCTTGTTGTTGCAACAATATTCCACGGTCTAGTTTCCATTCCGAATTGTCTAATCTTTTGATAGTTGTAGTTTGTTTTCACTATTAACTAGTTTATGAGCCCGGACAACGGCCTGGGCATTGTTTAGCAGGACATCACTTAACAACAGAATATGTAACTATGAAAATGAAAAAAAAAAAATTGTTATGACAAAATAATCCTTCAGAGAAAAAAAATTAAAAGATAAAACAATTTCAATCCTTTTAGCCTAGATATTGATTCTCATTCTAGTATTTACTTCTAAAAATATATTGTAATGTTGCACTCAGTGGTAAATGCACTTAATTCTCATTGTGTTATTTACCTTTAAAAATACATTATAACATTGTCATACAATTGAAATTATAAATTGTGTGGTGGAGTTATACTATGATTCAAATTTGTAAACAAAGCGATGACGTTGTGTTGTGATTCAAATTTGAGTTTATTGGTACAGTGACTCTAGGATATAAACAAAATAGAGAAAGTAAATATACAAAAAAAATTTGTAGGATTTTCTTTTTTTCTTTCTAGGACAAGGTTGAGCTCTCTAATGCGAATTTATGGATAGAGGAAAGAAATTGTTGATGATATTTTTGATTCTTAGAAAATTAAATTTGAGAAGATTATAATTGATCCATCAAATAAAATTACTTTACGATAGCTTTAAGATTATGTATAAAATTATGGAATTTCTTTTTCTTATTAAGTCAAAACTACATCGTATTATTTCCAGAATTTAGGTGAGAAAATATCTTTTGTGGAGCTGTCACCTGGCTTTTATGACAGCGGCTTTCAATAAGTAGATATATGACATAATGCTTATTTTCTTTTAATGGATAAAATTTTAGAATTCTTATTTTTTCATTTGGTGTGCATTACTCTCACAAGCTAAGGGGTACAACTGGACTAGAATGTTATGTGAACAGTTTCAATATTTCTGAAGAAGAGGCAATAGAGAAATTTGAAGAAATTGTAGAAGATGCTTGGAAGGAAATCAATGAGGAGTTACTCGTGCCCGCCACAGACACCATGCCAATCTTGATACATCGATCCTGCTTTAGTCCTCGAGCTTCATATTGTCGATGTGCTTTTGGAACTTATCGTCATTTACTAAATCGCGATCTTCATATGCTTAAGTTATCCTCTTATTATTGTAGCTTTTAAATAGTCTTGTTTTCTATATTTTGAATAATTTTAGCAAAATAAGATTATTATATACTATGATGATTGATGAGGGAGAGTATTTCCATTTTTTTTTGAAAAGGGTATTTCCATTTGATATGTGAGGATTTAACTAATGTTAGTAAAAATATAGTCATTGTGTGTCGGGGTGCCTTTTCTTTTTCTTTTTTATTTTATTATATTTTTATGATTACATTTATTTTGTTATATGTAAAAAATAAAACACTCGACACACTCGTTATGTTGGAGCCTTTTTTTTTTGTATATATAAAAATTGTGTTCTTATTTGTATTACATGCGTAAGTATATTAGTTTACCCACCAAAAGAGAAGGTGTGATGATAGATTTTTATTATATATTTTTTTGGGCCTAAAAGAACTAGTCGACATTAAATGTTGAGATTTGTATTAAAAATAATATAAATTTTAAAAATTCAATTTGTATATGTAGTTTTTCAAGACAGAAGGAGTAATAAATTCGACGAACTCAGCTGGCAAACGTTTAATTTATATGAAAACTAACAGAGAATAATACCTCAGTGGACACAAACACATCCTACAAAGGAGGAAGTTGATCTATTCCATCTAATCATTTGAAAAATCTGGCTACATCAAAATGATAGAATTAATTAGGAGGAATCAAAACAATGATCTGGCTGTCTCTTGGAGATTGATCCAAATATGTAGCCCTCCACAAACAGAACCAACTTAGGCAGAGATTTGGAAGATTCTTGCCTCCGGCTAGCCAGCCTAGGAATTCCTCGGACTCGGTCCTAGTTTAGTTTTTGATGGTTCCTTCAATCCACACACGAGTACATCAGGAGCTTGGAAAATCACCTCTTATCTTAGCATGCTTATGCAAATTAAATGTGTCAATATCAATATTTTCATTCCAGACAGAAGCAATGATATGTTTACTGGTACTCAAAGAAACTGCAAACTTGAGTATTACTAGGATAAAGGTCCACACCGATTGTGAAAATTTAACACGAGAGCTAAGAATTGATACAAATTTGACAGAAGTTCAGATCATTGTTTCTCTTTTAATTCCGCTTATTGCTTCTTTTCAATCTTATCAACTGATTAAATTTAATAGACAAGATGTTCTAGAATTAGATAACTTACCTTACATTAAAATGCGATGTAATAATTTATGTATTTTTACTTAACTAATATACAGGTACCTTAAAAAAAAAAAATAACAACACATTAAAGTTTGATCTAGCTAAGAATGTATGTGGGGGTTTCTCTCATTTTTCTTGATGATTTCAAAATGGATACTAAGTTCTTAGCGGCCTAAAAAAAGGTGTATACCCAAGTTTGTTTGGTTGTTTCTTTTTTGGGCGAATTACACTTAGCTCCCCGTGGGTTGGCCATATAACGACGCGGACCTCACTGTTTGGACATATAACGAATACCCCCTTTGACCGGCTAAACTTGCAAGCCAACGGGCGATAGGTGTGAAAAGACCGAAAATCTTCTTCTTTCCTCCTCTTCTCTTCCACTTTTCTCGTTATTCCGCCTCTCCCAATCTTCATCACCACCGTTCTGACTCTTGAAGCCAGCTTCTTTTACAACCACTGTTCTATATTCCTTTCCTGAATTCTACGCCAGGCAGAGCAAGAGGAGCTTGAAATTGCTCGGAACAAGAAGGCCCGCAAGCTGACGGCAGCGGAGCTGATGTTTCGGGTGGAGAACGAGATTCGGGGGAGACAAAATTAGCAAGACCGTCCCTTTTTTGAACTTTTGGGTTTTTTTTTTTTTTTTTTGCTAAATGAGTAAATTCTCTTGATATTGGGTTTCAGTTGTTTATGAACTTGAGAAATTAGGTTGAGATGGGGTTTTAATTGTTTATGAAATTGAGAAATTATTATTTTGGGAGGAGAAGTACTGTATTTACATGTGAGAGACAATGATTTTGTGGCCCCCCTTTTTTTTCCCTTTATTTTTTTGTCTAACTTTAAGAATCAAGGAAACGAGGCACTGGTACTCATTTCATAATGATGGTGATGATAGTTAGGAACTATTTTCTTGGGTGGTGTTGGGAGATTCTGATCTTAATGAATGAATGGGGATCGATTAATGAAGAGCTTGGATGATAATGAATTGATGATGATTATTGGGGAATGTTTCCTCGATTTATATGGGTGATTTTAATGATGTTTTGTAGCATGCTTAGAGTCGAGTTTGTGTTGATGTTAGTTTTGGTGGCTTTGAGGAAGAGACGGGCGGAGGAAGTGTGCTGATGGTGATGATATCAAAAATATGGTGGCCCTTTTTTAGCATTTTAATATTTGTTATTACGTATAAACTCAGATTTTTTTTTAAACATGAGGGTAGTTTTGTCTCAATCGTTTGATTTTTTGCTGACATCATGCCACGAAGTCATCTTCCCGGTGAAGAAGGGTTTATTTGCTAGAAATGTGAAGAAGGGGGTCAAAGGGGATATCAGTTGTATGTCCAAATGGTAAGGTCCACGTCGTCATATGGCTAAACCTCGGGGGCTAAATGTAATTCGCCCCTCCTTTTTTTATAATAAATTTCAATAAGTATTTCACCCAATATATCTTTTTACATTTCTAATTGGAAAAAACTTATAAACACACACTTAAAAAATGATAGAAACATACCCAACGTAATGTTTACTTGATCGATTGAGTGTAAAATGTCTTATTTTTATTAGTTTCTAAAGTTTTTGTATCAATCAAACCTGATTGAATCCCAAGATGTTTAATAAATTGTTCTTTTTAAAAAAGAAAAAAAGAATTGATGGAAATCATTAAGAAATGTTGTTATTGAACCAAATGTACTAATCTCAAAATTTGACCTGTCACATGAAATACTCGGTCTTTTTCTTTTTTTACTTTTTTTTTTAAATGGTGTTTCGTTGGGTTTATGTGATAGGATTTATCACATCATTCTTTCTACATTGTAGTTCTAGTTTTTTTTTTTTTTGGTTACAAATTGTACTTGTGAATTTTCTATGCATGTATCACTACATCTTTCTTTTCTTTTTACAATTTTTCTATGTTATATTTCTTATATACTTTTATTTTTTACAATTTTAATCTAAGAACACACATTAAAGAAAGGCAACCGTGTAGAACTATACTTGATTTTAATTAATTGCTAGTAAAAAAATCTATTACATCAAAATAAAACAACAACAATAAGGTACAATGACAGAAGCCCATTGGCTTTACTTTATTCAGACATTTGTAACAATCCTGGGGAAAAAAAGAATTACATGTTTAGTAAACAAAATGGTGAAATCTTCCTAGCTACAAAAGCTAGTTCTCCTCAAACTTTGTAGATGACTTTCCTCTTGGGGGCTTTTTGACCATCAGAACCCTGTTCTCCATTGTCTGGAGCTGGCCTCTTTGAACCCGCAATTTGCTTTGGGATTTTGCTAGGGTTTAGGAAATTCATGTACCAAAGAGCTGATAATTTTGGGTATCTTTCGTATCCATTTCTGTAATCCACATATGTCATACCATAACGAACCGTGTACCCTTCTTGCCATTCATAATTGTCAATGAAAGACCATACAAAGTAGCCTTGAACCTTCACTTTCTCACTGCAAAGAAGAAAAATGAATGCATAAATATTACTACCACACTAGTAATTTAATTAATTTTGTAGAACGGATGTGTAACACAAGATTAATGTTGGAAAAGATCTTTTATCGATATCTGTGGTTTTTAAATTTTAGTGATGAAAACTTACTCTACAGCCTTCTTAACATATTGGAGATGATCATGGATGTATGCAATCCTTTTCTCATCTCTTCGCGCTTGTGAGATTGTTAGCTTGGGATCATTCACTTCATCGTAACCTACAATTCAAATCACTTAAGTTTAATTTCATAATTTTATGCGGTGAAAGTTAATCAAACAATAAAAAAAAAAGTAAATATATAAAATCTCATTATGTATACCATTTTCAGTGATGTAAATGACTGGATCCTTGTAACGACTCTGAATATGCTTGAGGAGTTCGTAAATTCCAAGTGGATAAACGTAAAGCCAATCAGAACCAGCCTAAATATCAAATTGAAAAAACAAAAGTTAGTAAAGTCAAACATAAACAATAATTTTATATTCATAATAATGAAATGTTTTCTCACCACTGGCCCGATCAATTTGCCGTTGACGTCACTAACTGCGATAGCGAAAGGAAAATAGCCAAACATAAAAATGTGAGTTTAAGTGAAATTTCGTTCTCAAAAGATATGAATTAATAACATTAAAAAGAAAAAAGAAATAAAGCTAAGAAAAAAATTGAATTTTTTTTTTTTACCTTGAGTTTTGACCATCATATCAGTATTATAAGAAACGACGGTGATTGGATCCTTAGATATATCCGAAGCATATCGACCGGTGTAATAATTTACACCGACGAAGTCAAATGATCCTGCTAAATCTTTACTTTGGTCATCGGTAAATGTAGGAAGTCGCGATTTCACAATATTTCTCATTCTTTCTGGATAGTAACCATAGGTTATTGGTGCCATATACCTAACAAAGCAAATGGAGAAAAAAAAAAATCTTGAATTAATGTATGCTTCAAAAAGATCCACTAACCACTTCTAGTGGGATTTTCTTTTTCTTTTTTTTTTTTTTAAATCCAAACTTCTATTGGGATTTTCTGTCTTAAAACTTTAAAAATGTAAAAAAGAAGAATATAAATACCATCCGAACATAAAGTCCGCCATCCTTTCAACTGCCTCTACGTCCTCTGGAGTTTTGGTAAGTGGTTCCCACCATTGAGAAACTAGGGTGATCCCTATTTTACCTCCTTGGCACTGTATGATTAAGACAAAATATTATTATTTTAAAACTTCACAAATTCATTGACTAAACTTGTCATCGAAAAAGTTTAATACTCCATTCATCTCAAAATTATTGTCTAAGTTGAATTATTATTTTCAGTACAAATTGAATAAAAAATAAAAATTCGAACTACACAATAATTTTAGGGCGGAGGCAATATTTTTATAATTAATCATTTCCTATCAGTTAATAGACCATATGAATTATTATTGGAATTTACCTTATAGTTGTCACGGTATAATTTAACAGCGGCAGCATGAGCAAGGAGCAAATTGTGTGTCACAATATATGGCTCGGTGCCGGGGTCACCATCTTCATTGCAATCATCGGAATGTGGAGCATGGCATCTGTGTTTAGGAACTTCATCTTTGACATGTTCCGTTGTGTTGACCACACCCCTTCCGGGGGCGGTGCCGCCGCCGGCGTAACCTAGTACGGCGAATGTCCATGGCTCGTTCAGAGTAATCCAATTTTTCACGCGGTCGCCGAATTCCCAGAAGCACAGGTCCGCGAATTCACGGAAGTCATCCCTGTTGATTCATTTTTATTAGATGATCAATAAATGTGTATTTTCAGGGAAAAAAAAAATAGTGATTCTGGCTAGTACGTAGTTGAGATTATTATTACAATGTCAATGTCATGTGAATAATATTGAGTTGAAGCACTTACACAATTCTGTCACTCAAGAAACCACCATATTCACTTTCTAGAGCTTGTGGAACATCCCAGTGGAAAAGGGTCACATATGGTTCAATTCCTGGAATTGTTGGCAAATTGTGTGAGTTGTGAGTCCAATTATTGATAGAATCATATATTTACATTGTTCCAACTAAAAAATCAGCTCTAAAAAGATATTCCACTTAGTTGAACAATTTAATTCAATAAAATAGAATATTTTTCTAGGTCGGAGATAATAATACTCCTATATCATAACTGAAAGAAAAAAAGGAAAACTTTGTTGAAAATGGTACCATTGGCTAGGAGCTCATCAATGAGATTGTTATAGTACTCGATTCCTTGCTTGTTTATACCAGCGCTAAGTCTTCCACCTAACATTGAACAAGTCGTATTCAGCTTGATTAGCCAAGCAACTTAAAATACTGTTTTCAATGCTATTAATCAAAGACTTTACAAGCCACTTTTTCTTTTTTTCCTTTTGGAAATTTAATTTCAAAAAATGACCAATAATTTTCAACGATTGCTTTGCTTAGTCATACCCGGCAACACTCTGGGCCATGAGATTGAGAATCTGTAGGCATCAAGACCAATTTTCTTCATGATCTTGACATCTTCCTTGTAGCGATGATATTGATCAACAGCAACATTAGCGTTACTTCCATCTTTCACGTTGCTTGGAGTTTGCACGGTGAAAGTATCCCATAAACTCGGTGCTCGGCCGTCCTCTGCAGCAGCACCTTCCACCTATATACGATTCATATACCAATTTTTTGATTTCATCACTAAAGATGGAGCAATCTTTCATTTGGTGCTTCACAGAATTTTTTTTTAATTTTTTTTTTTATTTATAGATTCCATGACATATTATCTGAAAGATTTTCTAAACAAAACAAAATCTCCAAACTCAAAATTAAACCTAATCAATTTATTCTAAAACTAAGAATGGAAACTGGACAGTAATGTCAGGACAGAGGAAGTACCTGAAAAGCTGCAGTAGCGGCTCCAAAGGTGAAGTTATCGCCAAAGTCAGCCCGGGAAATGTCGGGAATGATAACCGAACCGGTTGGAGCAGCCATGATTCTCTCTTCTTCGTTAACAGCTGGTTTCTTGATTTGGGGTTAAAGTTTTCGGTTGAATACAATGTATGGAGTAGTGATGAAATGATGCAATTCATTGCTCCCTAAGGAGGGTTTATATAGGGAAACGAGAGTTGGCCACTTGAGCCCGGTCAATAATGTGACCAACTATTGAAGCCATCGAATTGGCGAAATTTCAAAGTCAATATAACCTTGTTTAATAAACGTGGGGACTAATCCAACTCACATAGGTTAGGTACTACTTAATATTAAGCAGCCTTTGTCCCAAAAATAAAAAATAAAAAAATCCAACTCACATATACTGTATGATCTATTTCAAAAGATAGTTTAGTTTCGAGGGGGAAAAAGAATATACTAATAAATTATTCAGTGAAATGTCAGCTATTGACAGATGAAGTTGATACGCGTGAAAAGATGTTGGTAGATTATTTTTTTTGCCTGCACAAATTGTTTTAGTTTAATATGTCGACTTGTTTAATACTTCAATTAAGAAAATAAATCCAATGTTCTTATCAGTAATATTCACTATAAAAATCTCAAATACTTATGCTGCATGGGTGGAACCAGCATTATTTCTCACGGTCAAAAACCACGATGCATGGTTGGGGGAAGGTGGGACATCATTTACACCGATTTGAAAATATTATTGCCAAAAGAATAATGAAAATGTAGTACTGGATATGATTTGTTTATTCCCGATCGTGTTGATCGAGTCTCATGAAACGATGTACGTAACTTGGAATTGTATGATTAGTAACGAAGAACAACTTTCTCTGTCAAGGAAAGAGAAATAAAAAGAAGTCAAGGCTAAGAAAAGTAAACGCATATGAAGATCACGGAAGTATATGTTATCATGTTTAGAGTAGGAATCTCTTATATATTCATATACTAGTGTTATATACCCGCATGCGTCAATTTTTAAATATTATTGTGTTAAAATTTAAATGATATTAATTCTATGTTAAATATTTTAATTATAAATGATTCTGAGATATTATTAAACATATAATTTTATATGAAAAAACTCAAACACATTCATGTGAAACAACAATACTTGTAGTAATTACTTCTTTAAAAAAATGCACAAAACTCGTGGTATTATAAACAAAATAAAAAATAAGCAAATTACTTTAGATTCATATGGTCTGAAGTGTTTTTGTTAGACAATGTTGGTCATTAAACTGATCGGATTTTTTTTTTTTTTTGCAGACGAAGATTATCAGACTTTTTTTGGACTTCAACCTAGAAGGAGTATTAGAAAACATATCTAATTTTCGCTCTTTTTTTTTTTTTTTTGGGGGGGGGAGGGAGGGAGAGAGAGAGATAAGAATATGTTTGGTCTTATCTTAGCCCTATATTAAAGATTAAAACTTCCAATTTCAAGCTACTCTGGTTTCATCAAGTGTAGAGAATTGATTTCAATATTAATATTGAATCCGCTAAATGTCGGGAAATTGGAAGTTATTATTCATTGTTAATGTTTCAATTGAATAAAATTGGATTCACTAATGACAATGGACATTAGGCTGTCCAGAATTTAGCATATCCGCATGCAAGCGAAGGTTTCTCTCAAGTTTGTTTTAACATTTAGAAATGCAAAAAAAAAAAAAAAGGAAATGAAGAAAGACATTACACCGAAGTTACCATTCTATTACCTAAGTATTTTCGTGATACTTAGATAATGGAATGGCTTGTATTAAGGAATCATCAATAATAATTATATATGACTTATATAGAGAAGTCTAACAACTAGATAATAACACATGTGATAACATCAAATACAAGATAAACATAACTACAATTATTACAACTCTAGATAATTATCACATGAGATAATTATCATATTGACACGTCCCCTCAAACTGACAAGGAGAAGGGAGTAGTCTCAGTTTGCCCAAAAATCGAGGTGAGCAACGATCCAACAGCAATAAGCGAACAGTAACACTAGCAACAGGACAAAGGGACTGACGGCGGAGCGAGAAAGAGAAGCGGTACGACCGGAGGGAGGCTGATGGCGGTGCAAGAATGCAGCATTAACCGAAAGATGATTGATGGCAGCGCAAGAATGCAGTACGACCGAAGAATGACTGACGGCAGCATAAGAATGCAGCACTGATCGAAAGATGATTGATGGCAGTGCAGTAATGAGATGCGACACGACCGGAAGATGACGAATAGTGGCGCAAGAATGAGATGCGACACGACCGGAGGAAGACTGACAGCGGCACAAGAATACAGAACTGACCGAAAGATAACTGATGGCGGCGGTAAGGAAGGACAACGACGGCCGCTGAAAAATAAATTGGAGAAAAAAAAAAGAGTAAGGTTTTCTAAATCTAGGAGAGAGATTTTCTTTTTGTTTTGTTTTTGCTTGGCTGCTGCTTAGGTGAGTTTCGTGGATGATGGTTGATGATGGAAGAAGATGCGGCGTGGAGTTGCTTGGATTTTGGTGGTGTTTTGGCTTTTTTTTTTTTTTTTTATGTTGTCTTGCGAATGATGAAGAAAAGATGGTGTAGAAGGGGAGAAGAAAGGCAGGCCGAAGGAAAAGAAGAGTACGGAGGCGGTGACGGCCAAGAAGAAAAGAAGAAGAAATAAAAATATATTTTTATAATCTAACTCGATATCAACTTAGAGAATGAAATGGCTTGTATTAAGCAATTATCAATATGACTTATATAGAGGATCCTAACAACTAGATAATACCACATAGGATAATATCAAACACAAGATAAAACCTAACTACAATAATCACAATTCTAAATAATTATCACATGAGATAATTATCATATTGACAGTGATCACCCTCTCAAAGGATGACTGACATTAATAGTGTTATACACTCAAACCCAAGGGGCATACACGCATTACATGTCTATCTGAAGATTCATTTTCCCAACTTTGCAATGCAATTGCGTCTCAACCACTTTACTTACGAGCTTCATTCTCAAAACTCAATATAGATTTCTTTTAAGACAGAAGAAGTATTATTTTATTTTATTATATTTTGCATATTAGATTAACTATAACTAAATGCTTGTCTCGGGCGAATGCTCGGGGTGTCGCCTGTATTTTAAATTGATTAAATAAAAAACACGAATCATTCTTAAAAGAATAAAAAAAATTAGAAGAATAAAAAATCGATTGAAAGGACAGAAAGTGAGTTATTACACATAAATCTATGTCTAGATTTATAACGTTTAATTTATAACAGTCAACTTATGCCCGGGTTTACATAAATCATAAACCAATATCTACAACAGAAGAATAAAAAAAATCATCCTTAAAAAATCAAATTTCTTTCATGACAGCTTATTTTTTCTCTGTTGTAGAAAGAGATGGATTGATAATTGATGTCAGATTTTAAGTAATTGATTTAAAGGCCCAGGTGTGAGAGAGGAGCGGAATGGAAGAAATTCTTTGAAATTGGGGATTAGAAAAACATTACTGGTGTTTCACTTGATTTAAGGAGATTTCCTTACATTTGATTTTAGTAACTAAATATTGTTGTTTTAAGGGATTAGTATATACCTATAATTAATATATTTTTATGTAGCTATAATTAAGGGATTTATGTATTTATCTATTGTATCTTTTTTTTTTTCTGATTAGTTAGAGTGCCACGTGTCAAAAATGATTTTGTACTAGAAATGACTTTTAGCGAGAAAATTTTCATTGTGATGCTGACACATGTCCTTTTTGTTTGCTACTTTAATTAAGTACTCTATATTCTTGCTTAATTGAGTTTTTTAAAAAAAGTTGAACGTTATCCCCATTATATTCTAGTGTTTCATATTCCCTATATTCTAAAATTATTGTTTAATTTGGATTTTCACTTTTAGTTCAGTTCATATACTTAGAATGAAAATTCAAGTTGGACAATAATTTTGAGACGGAGGGAATACTTTATTTCACTAATGTCGTTAGAGTATAATTTTGTCAAAATTTCTATCCATTAAATGTTAGTTTTGGTTTATAGGCTAAGGTCCCCTTCATTGTAAAAAAAATTGTTAACTAAGTTTTAAAACTTACTATTTCCTCAAATACAATGTATTCAATAATCAATTAATTAATATCTGTTACTTCGTGTCATGACTATGAATCTAGACAGATTAATTTTCATAGGTCAACGCCGGGTGGTTATAAACTCTGTCGCCCACTTCAGTACGATTGATCGATCCATCTCCTTCTTCCTTGCATACGTTCATTACACACTTCCATAAACAGAAATCAAGAGATCGTCCTCTTCTTTTGGCTTTGAGAAAAATAAAGCAGAAAGCAAATAGAAAAGATGGCCGTCCCGGATGCGGCCGTGAGTTTTCTGCTGGAAAATGTGGGTCAACTCCTGAGTTACAACCGTCATCTGATTGCCGATGTGAAGGAAAACATTGAGAAACTGGAAGCAGATTTGAAGGTTCTGAAGATCCTGATGGTGGATTTCTCAAACTACACTGACAACGACAGTGAACTCCTCAAGCAAACAATGAAGGATATCAAATCAACACTTTGGAAAGCTGAGGATGCCATTGACAACTATATAGTTCAGGCTGACCTCCGAACATCCAGGCCTGGATTCTCCGGGGCTTGTCACGGCGTGACGGATTTCGCTGTGGTGCTTGGAGAAGTTGGGAGGGAGATTGAAGTAATCTGTAAGAAAGTTGAGGAGCTCAGAGCTCAAAGAGTCTGGAGTGGCTTTGAAGCCATCTCTAGTAACTTCAATAAAACTGCAGAATCTAGTGAGGCGAGTCAATATCTTTCACTTACTTTATTCATACCTTTTATATTATTAATCCTTGGAAAAAATCAGGTTTCTGGGTTTGTGAAATTAGTAAGTTGCTAAACAGATTCTATGATTTTGGAAATTTTCCAATGCTCACTCACATTATGTCATTCGTCCTGAAATGGTTGTCGAGTTTGGATTTTCTGTTCTTAGTTCAAATTGTAGTAAAAGTGAAAATACCGAACTTCACAATCATTTTAGGATAGAGGGACTGTTGATGTATGTTTTCTTTAACACATTTTCAATTTCTGTTAGTCTTGATTTAGTTGTTAACATACAATTATTGAATCTTGCTTATTGATAAATGAAGATGGGAGTATAATTTGGCTTCTAATTTTTGGCTTCCCCTGTATACTCGTGAAGGCACACAAAGTGGAGGAAGAACAACTGATCATTGGGTTTGATGGGGCAGCCGAATACTTGGTGGACTGCCTGGTTAAAGGACCAAAGCAACTTGAAGTTATCTCAATAGTTGGAATGTGTGGATTGGGGAAAACTACACTGGCTAAAAGGGTTTTCAAGGATCCTCATGTTACATATGAGTTTATGGATAAGGTCTTTATTTATGTTTCACGAGATTACGATAAGAAAAAAGTGATGCTCGAAATTTTGGCTTCTTTCGCTGAGATCAATGATGAAGTTAGTAACTTGGACGAAGAAAGGCTAGAAAATTACCTTAGACAACAATTGGAAGGAAGAACTTATCTGGTGATATTAGATGATGTTTGGGAGAAAAATGATTGGGATAGATTCAAATTTGCTTTTCCTAACAACAATAAGCGGTGTAGAGTTCTCATGACTACCCGCAATGCAGAGGTGGCAATGTATGCACATCCAAATAATCCAAACTATTGGTATAAGTTGGACTTTTTAAGTTTGGATCACAGCCAAGAATTACTCAGGTTGAAGATTTTCCAAAAAAATGAATGCCCTCCGAAATTTGCAGAGTATGTAATGAAAATAGCTAGTAAATGTTATGGTTTACCGTTGGCCTTGGTGTTAAATGCAGAAATGCTTATGAACCATCCTGAAAATATTGATTGGTGGAGGGAAGTTTTCAACAACCTGAGCGATTACAAGGCCAGGGATATAACACAAGTCACCAAGCTGATATACTTCTCGTACAAGCAATTACCGAACCACTTGAAACGGTGTTTTCTCTATCTTGGTTTATTCCGTAAAGACTTTGAGATTCCTGTTTGGAAACTAGTGCGGCTGTGGATTTCCGAAGGACTCATACAACAGGAAGGCAATCTTGACATGGAGGTTGTAGCAGAGAAATACCTGGAAGAGCTTGTTTTTAGAAGCTTGGTAATGGTGGGACGACGGAGGTCCAATGGCAAGATGAAAACTTGCCTCCTGCATGGCACACTTCGTGGATTTTGCCACCGAGAGGCTGTAGAAGAGAACTTTTTCCAAGAAATTACAATGGATAACCTGTCATCCTTTGGGCTTGGAAACCTGGATCAATACCGTCGTCTTTGCATCAACGATGTCAATGTGTCGCATTTTCTTTCTGTCGCAACTGCAGGCAAGTGTGTCCGGTCTTTCCTTACTTGTCCTCGAGAAGATATGGCAGTCGAATTGAAACTTGTTAGATCCATTTCAAAGGCTTCCAAGCTTCTCAGGGTGTTGGAGGTTCAATCACTTATTTTCCCTCGTTTCCCCCCTGAATTCTATGGTCTTGTTCTTTTGAAGTACATATCCATAAACTTCAGAAACGGGATCATCCCTCAAGCATTTTCTAAGCTTTGGAATCTGCAAACTCTTATAGTAAAAACTAGTTCCCCTACTCTTGAAATCCAAGCAGACATTTGGAAGATGCCGCATTTCAGACATTTACACACCAATAGAGCAACCAGTTTTCCATGCCCTAATGCAAATAGCCAACTGGAAGGTAAGGAGGGCGCTTTGTGGCCTAAAAATGTCCAAACACTATGTACCATTTCGCCTGAAAGTTGCAAAAGAGAAGTTTTTAACCAGACTCCCAAGCTAAAGAAACTGGGCATTTATGGGTCATTATCCAAGTTGTTTGAGCTAGATGGTGGAGCTAGTTTCTTCGCATGTCTTAACAAATTGGAGTCGCTCGAAAATCTGAAGCTATTGAATAGTGACATGAACTCCAGGCTCTATATTCTTCCTTTGAAGAAGAGCTTTCCCCCACAGTTAACAAGGCTCACTCTATTAAATACTCGACTAGATTGGATAGAGATGTCTGTATTGGGGGAGCTCGATACTCTTGAGGTTCTCAAGTTAAAAGAGTTCTCATTTCAAGGAAACATGTGGGAAGCTGAAAAAGGAGGTTTTAAGCATCTCAAACACCTGTACATTGGAAGCACTGGTCTGGTGGTCTGGAAGGCTTCAGGGGATCATTTCCCCCAACTGAAAAGCCTTGAACTCAACGGCTGCGAGGAGCTTCAGGAACTTCCATATGGTTTGGCAGATATTCCAACCCTACAATCGGTAGTCCTTCACCACACCAACAGCAGCGTGGCGTCCTCTGCCAGGAAACTGTTGAAACTCAAACTATTACAAGCCAACAAAGGCGACCGGAACATAATTAAGCTTTCTGTTTTTCCTCCAGACCATTGAGGTTCTTCCACCTATCCCGTACAATTTACAGTTTCCTGTGCAGGTTAGTGACGTTACGTTGTATTTTAAGATCTTCTTTATGCCTCCTTAAACTAGGGAATGCAAATAAGTTAAACTATATGCCTGGCAAAATTTGGTTTCTAATGTTTTTTTCATGCCCGTTTCTAGCTGTCAATGTGGAGGAATCAGGTCCAGACCAGTGATGCTTCTGCTAAAGGATTGAAAAGCATTTGGCATTATTTCGGAACAAGGCGAACCCAAATATCTTGTAAGCTAGTAATGACGATGTGAGTCTATGTCTTAGTTTTCTCTTTCTTTTGGAAGAAATAATTAGGAAGTCTACTTGTGGTTTGTCCTCCTTCCTATTCCTATACCTGAGTTTTTCTTGCAACATGATGAATTCTGGCTTTGACTTGGCACTTCTCCAGGTTCTGTTTCCTATCCTTCCCCAGTTTCAATCAATTTAAGACTGAACATCTGTTTTTCTTTTTCTTGACAAGTTAAGAACATCTGTTGTTTCTATAGAAAGTTAAGAGTCCGTATCCAGTGCACCCGGGTATACCGTATACCCCCACCAAACACACGCGTTACACGCGCTCAACATTTTTCACCTTTACATTAAATGCTGGTTATCCACCCATTTCATACTGGTTATCCTATGATGTTATCTTGCTTATCCAATATTTCTTTGCTGATTATCTAATGCTCTGTATTGATTATCTAGGAATTTTTTACTGGTTATCCAGCCAATGTGCAGCAATATCCAACCGTTTGTAATGGTTATCCAGGATCTTTGTACTAGTTATCAAACTTGTTATACCTGATTATCCGAATATTTTATAGTGATTATCCAGTTAAAAAAATGCAAGTACAGTCTTTAACCTGATTATCCATGAGTTTATACTTGTTATCCAAAACTTCAATACTGCTTATCCATATGTAACCAATGCCTATCCACCATGTGGACATAACAAAACAAAGATTCAGAGAGGGCTTCCAAAAAGATATAACAAAAGAAAATATCCATAAGAAAATGGCTATCCAAATGGCATGTTCATTGGCGGGCTACGCTCCCCATGATAAACTAAACGACTCCCGCGGCTACCGGAATCGCAGGTCACCAACCTGCCCGGCTGGCCGCCCCGCCGAACACGCCAATGTAGCTAAGGTAATCATTTTTTCGTGTGTGCGTAAGGAGAGTGTGTGTGTGTAAGGAGAGTGTGTTGTTACGTTAAGAGGAGACACAAATTACTTGTATAAATCCTCCTGTGCCGCCCCCATGCCGAACGTGGCAAATTTTATAAATAGTATTTAATTGAATGAGGGGAAGTTTGCCAAATGATGGAGAACAAAAAATGAATGAGGAGCAGCTGTATAACCAGTGTAAAAAATACAGACAAGGATATCCAAGAAAAATATAAAAGGAAAAAAATAAAATTTGGCAACTGGTTATCCAGCTGTGTGTAACTGGTTATCCATAATGTGCACACTGGTTATCCACTATGTCTATACTGGTTATCCAACAGTTTAATAATGGTTATCCAGCTGTGTGTAACTGGTTATCCATAGTGCCAACACTGGTTATCCACATGGTGAACACTGGTTATCCATAGTATGTAGCTGGTTATCCATAGTGTGCACACTGGTATCCAATATCCAATTTGAATGAATTCGTTAATTTATATATTCCGCGTTTAAAAAAAAAGAAAAAGAAGGATAAATTATCTAGTGAACTCACGCTATTCTAAGAGAGTAAAGTACACGCGCAGGGGGATACACGGTGCCCCCGGGTGTACCAGATAATTTGCCGAAAGTTAATCCATTCATTTCGGAGAAAGTGCCCTCGTCCTACATTTACTTCAAAATGGAGATATTGGATAAAGCAAAAAAAACTTCTACATAAATGGGGGCCAAGTTCAATTTATTTTTCTCATATCAAGTATGGTTCTGGGAATGCATCTGTATGAGAAGATGCCGATGATTTTATCAGGTCATCATCCAAGACAGTTTGAACAGAGTTCTACAATGCCATGTTTTCGGTAACTCTCTTTGGTTGTTGGAGGAAAGCCACAAAGAAAGTTCCAAGTTTCTGGATCAACCCTCATGAAATGAGAGGAGACAACTACTACTACTACTACAGTCTGTATGGTTCTCACCCTCAAAGAATTATTAACTGGAAAACTTAACATCAACCAATAAAGCAAGCAAAAGGGTTTAAGATATGCTAAATCTTGAAACTAGAAATATTCTCATAATTTATCAATCAAACCACAAGATGAAGGTCTCACATACCTTTAGAGCCAGCTGTTGAGTAGAGGCTTGAGGATTCAGTTGGCAGATCCTAGACCCTAATCCAACTTGGGAGGTTCTACCTCAATTAGTTCTTGGTTCCGCGGAACCTGCCTTTGATAGAGCCTGCCCTAAATATCATGCAAAGCATTGGGGACGCATCAACAAAAATTCCAGGAGCTGATGAAGAAGCAAGCTGTTTACACTGGTCCTGCCTTTGATGGCCTGAGATATATTATGAGAAGAAACCAAAGGATAAAATAACAAAAAGAAGAACCAGGAAAATTCATTAGCAGAAAAAAATGAAGACAAATAGGACGATTGGAAAACTGAAAAGACTATGAATCCATTGTTGAATTTGCTTCCCTTTATTAGATTTAGACCTTTTGGCTTTGTTGAGTTGGTCATTTTCATCTTCAGTTGTGCTCAGATTTTTTTTATTTTTTTTATTTTTTTTATATATTTTTTTATAGCTTGGAAAGACTGAGGTTTAAAGCAGTTTGACAAAATTTTCAATTATCTAAAATTGGGTTTATGAAAAGAAACAGTGTTCAGCGAGATAAAATGTCATGAAATGTTGGATTACTTAGTGCCATGAAATTTTTTTGGCTGAGCTCTATACTTCTATTTGATGAAATTCCAAATTCTGGGCGGTTTAAATCATGTTTTCCATTCTTGTTCCTGATTTGACTGCGATTATTGGCAAAGCCATGCGATTCCATATCCAACATTTTTGCAGGTGCAATCCACCTCACAGGCCGAGCATACTTACGAAACAAAAAAAAAACCTGATTGATGAAGAAAAGCTTTTAACATACAGTAAAAACATCATATTCAATAGAGGATGCTTTGCTTTCAACATAATCATAATTGGGAACACACAACAAAGTTTCTACTGTTACATCTGTCCCATGAAGATAGATAGGCGAACTAAACGGACAGGGCTCCAAAGCGATCTTGTTTCATCGAATGTGTATCCTTACGATATCATTACCATAGACTTTCACCTGTTCTTCCTCAATGCGTCTGAGCTCACTTTCTAAATTGTCTGAACAAGCAAAGACGTCGATCATCTCAAGCGTTGAAATACACTCTAAACAGGAAGGAAGCTTTACCAAATTGCTGCAGTGATCCAACACCAAATTCTGCAAGCAGCCAAATTCATCATCATCAACTGTCCATCTGACAATGTCCAACCTAGACATTTTCAAGAATCTAAGACTCGGGAAACCATATTCTTCCATATCCCAGGCATCCCCTACGAAGGAGGAATCAAGTAGTTTGAGAACCTCAAGTTTGGGTAGTGTACCAACAGGTAAAATTTTCTCCCATGGCAATGCAAGCCTTGACAAGGTCAATTTCTTAAGATTCACGGGCAAATCCAAATCAAATACAACACGGTTCATCATTGCTAAATCTGAACGAAGTATGTGAAGTGATTCCAGTTTTGCCAAAGGAACTGCAACCACATCCAAGTTGTGATTCTTAGCAACTAGACTAGAGATATCACATTTCAACCTGCGGATGCTGGGAAACTTCCGCATTTGATTCTCCATGCTAGCACTGCAGGAAATCACTGCACCAGAAAAGCTTTCTAACTCACTCAAGACCAACGGATTCTCAAGATTTTGGATGGGCAAAATACCACCCCCAGAATTTATGGAAACCAATCTTAAGCATTTCAGATTCCAAAAAGTAGGTGGCAAGGAAACCTTCAACTGTATTCTGACAAGATTTACAATAAAGGTTTCCAAGTTTGATAGGTTGCCTATCCATGATGGGATGACTTCCATACTTCCTCGAATGGACAAGTATGTCAGCTGCAGTAAAAGTCCTATTTCACTTGGAACAACTCCACCCAAATGAATATGCTCTAAATTCAACACTTTAAGAAGTTTGAAGATGGAAATGACGAACGCGGTAGCCATCCAGTATTGGTCTAGCTTCTTCTGAGAAGGGAACAACAGCAAAGAACGCGCGCGAGGACAAAATAATTTAGACTCCTTGAAATCGTCCCCATCGCCATAAATGCACAATCTCCGCAGGTAGCTTGGCTCATTACAATCAGAGAGATTATCGTAACCTTGTAGGAGATGGAAAAAGTTTGCTTCCTCCACTTTTCTCAAACAGAAATCATGAACCAAATAATGAATCCAGCAAGTTTTGACACCACCAATGGATCTCTTCTTAGCAACCACGACCAAGCTTCTTCCAATCAATTCGTTCAAGTACTCTTCTGCAACATCTACTAATCGTTTTCCTCTTGTGCTTTGAACGAATCCTTCAGCTCTCCACAGAAGAATCAGCCTCTTCACAGAAACCTCTTCTCCTTTTGGAAATGCCCCAAAATATAAAAAGCAAGCTTTCAAGTGGTCTGGCAGATGGTTGTAACTTAATTCCAACAAGTTCATGCTTATTTTTGCACTAGCATGAATGCCCGAACTTAAATCATCAAGAATTTCCTTCCAGCTCTCTTCCTCAGTTTTCGCTAGATCATCGGCCACATTGACGATTATAAAAGGTAATCCATTGCAATTTTCTGCAATCTTGATTCCGAGCTCACGTAGATCGGGGGACCAATCCTTTCCCATCCTCCTTTGCAGTAACACAAAACTCTCCTCAGCCGAGAGTGGACTGAGTGAATAAGGTTCGTAATTATGGAGCATTTCAGGAGGAACAACATGACGTTGCTGACTAGTGACAAGAATCCTACTTCCAATATAGTCATCAGGGAATGAATTTGCCAAACAATACCACGTACCAATGTTCCACACACCATCCAAAACGATGAGATATTTCCTCATCTTCAAATGCCGGCGGAGCTTTTCTGCTAAATAGTCTTCACACAAATCCACATCAAATCTAGCTTTCAGTTGATTTAAAATGTCAATCAACAATCCCCTTTTGTACACTTGAGGAGGAACAGAACACCATGCACGATAATGAAAACGATATATGACGGCAACATCATTGTATACTTTAGAAGCTAAACATGTTTTACCAGCACCTGCCATCCCACAGATACTGACCACCTGCAAGTTTTTAGTTGCACTATTGAGGCGATTCACAATTTCTCTTGCATCATCATGAAAACCTACCACAACATCCTGGTGGGGTACTGAGGGAACTTGTGACCTGTTCACTTTCTCTACTTTGGTGTCTTTTTTATTTCCATAAGAACTATTCGACAGAGCAGTTTTGATATCCGCAATTTCCTCTACAATGCAATCAGATAACACAGAGAAGCAATACGATGTATCGCCAGCTTTTAACTGATCAATGAGGAATTCTACTCTGTAAGCCACCTCCAGAACACGACTCCATAGAGCTTGGAGTTCCTGGTTTTCATGTCGCGATTCTTTTGTTTGCTCTAAGAAAGCCCTCAAGTAAGAGAGTTCTACTCCGATGGTTTGAGCACGAGTTTTGGCTGATGGGTCACAAGTGCCTTTCGTCAGCTGCATCAAAGTTTCCGACAATGAATCAACAAAATCTAGCTCATTGGTACTACAAGGGAAGTTGAACATTGCAGGCTGGGGATGTTTCTCCTCAGTTCCTGATTGAGTAACCCGAATACTTTCCAGGAAATTCCGAAGCTCCTGTTGGATTTCTTCATGTGTGTGGTGAAATGAGCAAATTAAGACTCCGGCATCGCATATCAGAGCCACAATCGGATCCTCGACCTTATAGAACTCTCTTATTTGCTGCTTCAGATTGGTTCTCAAGAATCTTAGTCCTTCGTACAGAATTTGACGCTCATCTTTCACAGAGTCCAAATACCCAGCACCTTGCCGGAGCAGATCCCAAAGTTCGGATATGAGAGAATCAAGGAAATTTAGGCAGGCTTGAGTGTCGGAACATACGTGTCCGCACGATTTTAAGCTACTAAGAGCTATAGCGTAAATCTTCGAGACTTGGGGATCGACAGGCTTGACTTTATTAAGGAGCAATGAACACTTGAACTGAAAATCTTGACACCATTCATCGTCAAAGTCGTCGTCTGGACATCCGAAAAAGAGACCTGCAGCCTCGGTTGCAATAGATCCAAAGTGAGCAAACAGATCATTCATATTCCTGCTGCATTCCACATAGTTCTCCACAGAAAAGAGGATGAAATTTTTCAGAAACGTCATTTGCGCGACCAAGGCTTCCATTGCAGGGAAAATAATTTGACATCTGGGAATGGTAGGAAAATCAATCAGATTCCCAAGAATCGAATCAGTGATCTTGACCATTTCATCTGGGGTTAGAGAACTTGATTTCAGCCTGTTTTTCGATAGGGTGACATACCATTCATGAATTTCTTCCTCTAAACAGAGGATCTTACTGAAAATGATACGAATTCGTGGCAACAAAACAACAGCAGATGAAGCATCACAGGGACGATGAATTTCCTTGGCATATCTTTTGACAGCATCTTCAATCCGTAGCAAGAGAGATTCCAGATGGGTATCTTCTTCCTTGCCCAACTGTGTTGCACAAACAACAACAAGAACAAATGCCTTTAGATTCCTTAGCCTAATCTTGTGTTTCATCAACTCATTCCGCAGGGGAGGATTACGGTGCACCCGCATCTCAATATCCCGCAAAGCAGAATCAGTGGAAGTCACAACAGATGAGACCACCATGTTTGAATCAACGATCTGAGCCGAAAATGAAACCATTTCTGGCTGGAAGTGGAAGGTTAGGAAAAATTTTGTGGATTGCAAAAAGAAACGGCGGGCTTTGAATGATCTGATAGGATTATTGTATGAGTAAGAAACGGTTGAGGAACAACCAGAACTTTACCGTCATAAAAGTCAACTGCCATTCCTCCTCCTTTCACTCTTTCTGTCCCAGAAAAATAGTCATTTTATGGAACTATTCCCTATCCCAGTAGATTTCACAAGTTACATGTGGATCCTTTTTTTTCTTTCTTTTTCTAAATGTCAATTCATGCTTCTATTGATCAACCACAATGATCTCAAATTTGTCTTTCCTCCACCCATTTTCTTTTATTATACATCTTTTTCCTCTTCAATGTTCACTCATCAATTGGATTAGAAACAGAGAATTGATGCATTACTCAACCATTGATTAAGACATTGCCAATTCATACTGGAGAAGTCATCCTTGGCATGCTAATCAGATCAATTAAAAAGGGGAAAAATAATGTCAGATGAGATGAGCAGAGCCATATTGTGACAACCACTTCTACTTCATGTGATTTGAGTTTGTTGTATAGGCCAAAGGAATCTTTCAAAGGGTAGTTGTGTTCCTCCACTCATATACACCTGCTGATTTCAGATCTCTGACTTTTCAGAATAATATAAATAAAGAATTAAAGAAAAGAAAAAAAAATATGATCCCCATTGGAATTTGTCACCAGGATCACATGATGAAGGTTGAAGTTTTTGTGACATTGGAAAAAGAGTTAGACCTTTTTATTACACTTTGATTCTTGAAAACCCCAGATTGATTCCTTCAAAGAATGAAGTAAAATGTGCATTGGATCCTGATTACATTTCAGATATCATCATCCATTGGATTCCCCAAAGTAGTCACATGAAAGATTACAGAGTGATCCAGCCATCCATATGTTATTAAAATCCTTTATCAGTATTACGTTTACATATTTCGAGTTAGAGGGAATTACACTCCTTTTGTTCTATTATTTTTCATTTTGACAGGACTGAATCTATGAAGTTCAAGACCTCGTGATTCGTGAGGAAGTACATAGGATTGAATCTATGAAGTTCAAGCCCTTTCACTTGATCCTGAGAATTGCAGGATAATTGAGTATCAATTTGACATTTAATTAGCTTCAACATAACCATTTGAAATACTGGTGGGTTGTCGAAGCCCCAAAATAATTTACCAACTTAAACTGTAGATAGGATAAGTTAGGTCGATCCCACAGGGACGGGTTAAACTTCAAATAACCAGAACACGAAATTGGACAAACAAGAAAGAAAGTTGCAGAATGTCACTCACTTGTACGAGTGGGTAAAGTTACTCAGGCAAGTGACTCTGCAGAACTGAAGACAAAGAAAGACAAATGAAACCTCACTCACGGGAATGAGAATTCCGACTCAAGGGACTGACTCAACAAACTGGATATTCATTCTCTTTTCCCTATGTGATCAAGTTGTAATCTTACACTCTTTTGGTATGAATTTATGCTCATTCAGGCACTTATATATCTCTAAGTCACTTCCGATTTTTCATAGAGGTATATTTATGAACTCAATTAAACTATTTTCCAATGATTAATCAAGTCATAAAGTCATTAAGTTTTCAAGCCTTATATGAATACTTATGCTAACCAAGTATATTCCTATCTCAATTAGAACCTTGGACTGTTACCTCCAAGTCATAAGTTAAAGTTAAATGATTCTGAACCTTGTTTACCCTTCCGGGATTCACTTAGTTCTGTGCACAATCAATCAAATGGCTAATTTAATCAAGAGGTAGATGAAAACTTTAACTTCAAAACACAAAATCATCCGAATGCATTCACAAACTTAAACTACATACGTTCCAGAGAATGAAATCTAATTAACTACACATACAAACTACAGAAAATACAAGAAAAGAAGGAAAGCTTTAAGAAGAAGCAAATCTGGATGGCTGAGCAACAGGTCACTCGCCTGAGTGACAAAGGCCACTCAGGCGAGTGAGGTCTGTTACTCCTCTTTTTCTGCTACTGAACTTCTTCTTCCTTTGGAGTTTTCTCCCCTCTCCGCTCTCTTCTTCTCTCTCTGTGGTGTTTTGTGTGTTTTATGTCCACTCAGATCCCCCTTCATGCTCTCTTCTTCCTTTTATAGAGTTTTGAAGCCGGTTCTTCTTCCAAGATAGCCTCCCCATGCTTGTGAATTATTTATTCCTCCCAATGCTTTGTGTCTTGAATCCGAGAATTGAGTGGTCTCTTGCCCTTCTCCAGCACTGGTATCAGCTGCAACATTGATCATCATGGGCGGTTGGGAGTCTAACCAAGGGGACAAGCATGCCCTTGGACGGGACACACTCATTAAATTGTGTCTTGGAGATATCTTTGACCAGCTCAGCAAAATTTGATTTCAGCAGCCTAATTTTTGTTCCTAAAGCCCATCTTTTCTAACAGTTATGCACTTAGGTCCTTACCTATGCAAAAACACAAAACTAGTTAAGCAAAATGAACTAATTCTATGAAACACCCCTAATTCTCCATTAATTTCAGAGTAGATTGTAATGCTTTTTGTGTAACAAATTAACCATTATCAAATACTTATGCAGTTTCTCCGATGACATGCAATTGGAAAAAAATAACAACAAAAGAAACATTTGGTTGGAAGTTAATCTCAACCGCGATGGCTCAAAGGCTACCTCGTTCTCATCCAATGTATACTTTCATGGACTGATTGACAGGTCTTCTCAATGTGACTGATTAAACTTTCTAAATTGTCTAAGCAATGAGACACATCAATCATCTGAAGTTCGGCCCGTACTCCAAACAAGAAGGAATCTCTTCCAGATTGCTGAAATTATCCAACACCAACTTCTGCAAGCTTGCATGTTGATCATCAGGAGCTGTCCAGCATTTAATGTCCAACCTGGACAATTTCAAGAATCGCAGTTCTGGGAATTCCACATCTTTCAGGTCCAATGTATCTCCTGAAAGGCAGGAATCTTGTAATTTGAGAACTTCAAGATTGGGAAGTTTACCAATGGTTGAAATTTTCCTCCAGGGCAACCCAAACCTTGACAGGGTCAGTCTTCTGAGACTTCCAGGCAAACAGAAACCAAACTCAACCTGCTTCATCAAGGTTAAATCAGACCGCAGCAAGTGAAGCGACTCTGAATTCCACTAATCCTTAGGAATTAGTATCTGATCAAAGTTCTGGTTGTTGATATACAATCTAGAAAGGTCGCATTTCAGCCTGGGAATGTTGGGAAACTTCAGCAATTGTTTCTCCATGATGGAACTACTGTAGATAACTGCCGTGGAAAAGCTATCCAACTCATGCATAATAGATGAGTCCTCAAGGTTTTCAACTGGCAAAATACCACCACCAAAGTTTAAGGAAAGCCATCTTGTACTCTCTTCTGATTTGTTTTTCCAATGGAACCTTCAGCGATCCATAGTTGAATTAACTTTCTCACAGAAACCTATTGATCTTTCATAAATGCCACAAACTATAGAAAGCAGGGTTTCAGCTTTCAAGTGATCGGGTAGATGTTTGTAACCGAACTCCATGGTTGCCATGAATTGTTCCGTACTAGATACAGTGCCTGAACCTAAACCATTCATAATTTCCTTCCAGGTTCCTCGTTCCTTGGCTGCTAAAAGACCAGCTACAGTGACAATCATAAGTGGTAATCCGTTACAAAATTCTGCAATTTGCATCCGAGGTTCCAGTAATGCAGGAGGCCATTCTTTTTCGGGAAATAGCTTCTTTTGCAGTATTCCCAAACTCTCATTTTTAATGAGTGGAGAAAGTGAATGAGGTTCACGATTAGCAACCATATTAGGAGGAACAACATTAAGATGCCGGCTTGTGACGGGAATTCCGCTTCAGTGGAATCGTCAGGGAATGACATGTTCAGGCTATTCCAAACTCAAAGGTCCATGCATCATCCAAAAAGAAGATATCTCTTCTGTTTCAGAGAAAGGCGGACCTTTTCTGCTAAATCGTCTTCAGTCATTGGAAAATTAAAACTGTGGAACTTTCTCAACAACTTGTGACTGAAAAAGCTTGATTCTTTCAAGAATAAATTGAAGCTTAGAATAGAGCTTTACATATATCTGGTGAAGCGAGCAAACTGTGACCCCCGGCAGCACAAGCCAGAGCTCCAATTTGATCTCTAATAGTAGCGAATTTATCAGGCTGCTGCTTCAGAATGGCTCTCCATTGTCTTAGACCTTCATAGAGAACTTGTGGCTGCTTCTTAGTGGAATCAAGATAACCAGAATCCAATCGCAACAGATCCCAAAGATCTGCTATTGAGAGAATCCAGGAATTCTGACAGACTTGAGGCGAAGAATGCAATTGTCCTGACGACTTTAAGAAGCTAAGAGCATCAGTATAAGTCAGACACATTTGAGGATCAACAGGCTTGATCATTTGAAGGAGTTCTAAACACTTGGAATGCGTTTCTTGGCACCATATTTCATCAAAATCATCAACAGGGCATTTTATGAAGAGACACGTCGTTTTAATCGCAACAGCTTCAAAATGGGTCAATAAATTCTAAAGCTGATCCTTGCTTTCCAACCTAAACTCTGCACCAAAGTTTATACTCCCTCCGTCCCATAATTATTGTCCAATTTGTGTTTTCATTTTTAGTTCAAATTGTACTAAAAATGAAATCTCAAATTGGACAATAATTTTGGGACAGAGGGAGTAAAATTTATCAGGAATGTCATCTGCTCCCCCAAGGCTTCCATGGAGTTCACTAGTGTCACGAGATCATGACTCCGATCTCTGAATATCATCGGAAAATCTTCCAGTTTTCCAATAGCGGAATCAGTCACCTCCAGGATTTCATCCACGGTTAGAGAAATCGATGCCTGCGCGTGATATGAGATAGTGATGTAGTGGACCTCTTCTTCCAGGCGGCTTATCTTTATCCGCAATGATGTGAAACCATTTCAGTAGGATTAGCAGCTGATGAAGTACATCGATAAACAGCGTTTCGAATCCTTAGCAAGAGAGATTCAGCTTGAGGATCCTTGCCCAACTTTCTAGCACAAACAAGAAAGGCCCTGATATTCCTTAGCTTAACCTTCTGTAGCTTCAGTTCAGAACGAACAGAGGATCAGAGTTCCACCGCAGCTCCGGATCACGCAAAGCAGACAAAATGGAAGCGATGGCGGAGGAGGCCATGTTGAGCAATTACAATCCACAATGATTGACAGCAACGCGGCCCAGATTAGATTAATATAATTGTAGTAGTAAAACAAAAATAATGGAAACTCGAGCATGCTGCTGCTGTGCACTCCCTGTCTATTGACTCAAATGTAAAATGTTTTCAGATTTCAATGCAAATTAGTTACTCCCTCTGCCCCAAAAATAAGTGCCATTAGATAACTTGCACATTAGTTTAAGAAATACCTAGAAATGGCAGGTAAATTGTTAGAATATTTTCAACCTACCCCATTAAAATAAATATTTTAATAGTATGTTTGGAAGTTTTGGACAAAAATTACATTGAAATCGATGTTCATTTTGCTAAAACGACACTTATTTTGGAATGGAGCAAGTTCTAACATCCAAAGTTTCTCATCAATAAATAATGTGACCTCTTTTCCATCTAGTCTTGTCTATAATTTTATTATATTTAATGAGTAATGTAAAGGATACTAGATTCTCTCTTGTGGATTGCACGAAATATGCTAAAATGCATTATCAAAATGGTTATTAGTTGTGAAAAAAAAATACTATGTACTTGATTAATGGTTGATCGTGAAATATAAAAAAAAAAAAAAAAGAGTGATAAAAAGAATTAGCCAACAATTCAAAATAAGTTAAAATAGCGGTAAAACTTAAGTTGTATTAATATCATTACAACTTAAAATTTCCTTGACTTTGAATATAAGAAAAATGTATCACTTGAATTTTTCTCGTAATTTTACCCATGAAGTTTAAATGTGAGATGAACGTTTTATTTCATAATTTTTCATAACTTTACCAGTGAAATTTAAATAATCTTTTTTATTCATAAACGACATTATTTATTGCAAGAAAATGTTGAATTCGATACGTAATTAAAATTTATCTCTATGATAATAGAGTGAGTTAATTTTGTATGCATTTGTAATAGAAACATGTTTTTATAGATATATTTAAAGTTTTTTTTGTTTTCAATCAACGACATAATTTTGACTTAATATATATTCTGGAGAAAAAAAATTTTCATCACAATGTGACACCTCAGTAAACTTTTTCTCTTGACCCGCTTATTGTTTAAGTCAGTTCAATGGGAAAAAAAATAACTCATACAAAAAAATCTATAATAACTTCAATATATTTAACTTAGATGATTGATGCATCAATGTTAGTACATTATGTTTGTTTCTAGGAAGAGAAGATTTTTGTTGTTGGTGTTTAAGAGGTGTTGTATTTAGGACACAAATATAGTTATTTTATGCATTTCGGCTGGCTCGAATGTCTTTTGGAAATGTCAATTTTGGCTCTGTGTTCCAATTCTATTCGACCATTTGTTTTATTTTATTTTTCTAACTTTCAAGAATTGCCAAAACTTCTAGCTGGCTCAAAACCAACTCCCTGTCCATGCCAAGCTTCCAGCACCAATGTCCACGGAATGTAATTTTCCTTTTACCAAAACTGATACCCCAGTTTACAAAGCCAGCAAGAAAATGATCTAAGTTTGACATAAAATGATATAATAAGTACAAAAAAGTAAACTTAATGTCATAGTAAGTTCACATGTTCACTAATATGTGAAATGGAAAAGTTTGATGAAGAACCACTTTCTATTATGTCTAAATATGAAGTCAAATCGTATCCTTATGCCGAGTGAGAGTTGAAAAAATAATAAATTTTTCGTATAAAAGAACCACCAGTTAAAACCCCTTCTCCACGAGTGATCTCTTCTATAGTTACTTTGTCGAAAGTTGCTTCTCCCAGGGCTTGATCTCAAGGGGTTCTCAACAAAAATCTCCTCCCCGCATTGCTTCTTCGAGGCTGCATGGTCTCTCAAAAGATCACCGCCCCATTGAAAAAGATCACAGTCCCTTTGAAAAAGCTTAATAACACCTTTACTTAAGTATCCTGTCCTATATCAATCACCTCAATTTTTCTCTGAACATCTTCTCCATGATATTTTTCACGAAGCGTAGAGTTCATTGAAGTTCCATCAACACTCTCAATTGAATGATTGACAAATTTGGGTACATATCTTTGAAAAAGAAAGGCCTTTGGACACTGCACTGCCTTACATCCCTCTTGAATTAGATTCTTGCCAACCTTCATCGAGCTAATCTCTTGGACAATCTATTTAAAAATTGGTGGATTGCTGGCACGCCTATAAGCGACATTGGTTTCCAGGATGGGATCAAGAAGAACATGTTGAATTAGTATGAATACAGACAAAAAGTAAACCAATTTATCATTCCATACTGGTCATTGTGACTGACTGGAATGATAGCTTGGCTTATTGCAGGTAGATTCTCACAAGGTTTTATCAATTTCATCAAATGATAGGTTGTTGACTTATATTTGTCATGAAGAATATCTATTTTTATTTATTTTTTTGGAGGGGGAGAGGGTGTTAAATGAAGAATGTCTTTTCAAACATAAATAGTTCAGAAATGATAATACCTTAGTAGTCTTTTTCTCTACGCTCATGTAATCAAGGGGACCCGATACACTGCAAAAAAAATCAGGAAGATTTCTGTTTTAAGAGAGTGGTAGTGCATAATATACACCTATAACTTAAGTAATTTGCGTATACCTTGTAAAAGGTGGCGTTTGCTAGCAATAGGTGAATCAGGTTTTGGGCCACTTAATAAGTTGTCTATCTAATAAATAAGTTCAACAAATCCAAGAACCATAACTCAATCAGATGATTTTGGAGGGATCTAGTCCCAACTCTTTCCTGGGAAAGAGATATTCTTCGTATTTGTTTTCCGAGGAGCTTACCAGCTTTTCAGGTGGATCATCTTTCATCTACAGAAACCAATAGTCAATGCAAAGTTTTTGGGATATAAATGGGGACATACCTTGTTCGAATGAATGAAAATCCAATAGGAAAGTTCAAATAAAGAGACAACTGGTAATTTATATCAGAAGAAGGTGATAGGAAAGTTTTCACATCAGAAGAAGACGATACAGCCTCATCCCCATCACAATGAAAAATTGAACTTCATCTTTGTAAAGCTGTAATGATCATGTATTAATCATTTATAGTTCTATATCAACACAACCCGTAAATTGATGTTGAACATGTAAGGTAAAATTGAGGAATTCATATATACCTTGCAATGATCGGTAGAATACTGATTCAGTTTGCCTTTCAAATTCCTCATCGCTGTAGCACATAGCATCTAAAAACCAATGTTTAATAAAGAAGAAAAAAAAGCAGTGACAAAATTTGACATATGAACATTGAGATTTTGGTTGCTGGATAGCAAATTCACAGCACAAACTACCATAACAATGAAATTTAATGCAGTATGGGAGGCTAAAAAATTAAAACTAATTAAGAAAAAAAATGCTCCAAAATTAATTACCATCAAAGAGCAATCCCCTTTCTTCCTTCGCAGACCCATAACTTCCATGTTCTGAAATTGATACTGTACCAAAAATTAAAAAAACTTCCTTCCTCCATAGACCCATAAAATTGAGATCAATAGCAATGCCAAGAAACTAAAACTAACCAATGCTTACCAGTTTATCCGGTCACATCGCCAGATTTATATTTATTTTTCCGGCGGTCTGTTTTCTCTTGGCGGCTTGATCTTTTTCGTCAATATCATTCACCAAATCGACGTATTAAATTATTAATCTGTTGCCAATTAGCGGCCCGTCCATCCCAATCGGCCTCAAAAAAAAAATAACAATAACAAAAAATCACTGATTAAAAATTCAAGAAACATCGTACCATGATATGGTTTGGCTTGTTGTTGTCGTATATCTATTATTTCTGGCGAAAACTTCTTAATCAGCATGAGAGGATTCAGGCAAAAGGATCGAATATACTCCAAGGCCATGGTTGGGTCTGCTTTCGGTCAGATCTGAACGATTTTCCATAGCTCGTCCTCCTTCACTTCTTCCGATGATATGGGTAAAATTTAATTTATGGTTGCAATCCTCCAAAATATGATATGGGTGGAAGAGATGTTTACTGCTAATTTTGTGGCAGGGATGTTTTACTTCTATCCATAAATTACAGAGACAATTAAATTACACGGCCGATTTTATTGTTGTAACTGAGTGTGTACGGAATAATTTATCTCCCTTAAATTGAGGGATTATTTATTTTCAAACTTTCAGTCATTTAAATTTATTCATTTTCTGAAAATTAGGCTTTTGAGAATTTTCGGTTGTGCTAAGATTTGCTGTGCATAGGTGAAGCCACGTGTCAACTAAAGGCAGCTTCAGTTTTGTACTGTAAAAGTTTTTGGAGAGAAAATTTTCTTTGTGATGCTTACACGTTTCCAAAATGTTTGTTGCTTTAAGTAAGTACATTAGATATATTGATTGCATAAACATATTAATTGTTTAACAATTGTATCCTTTGTTTACATGTAAAATTTAAAGTGACTTACATTTTAAAATAGAGAGAACATTCAAAATCTAGCAAACTAATATCACAACTATCCCAAAATAATTATTATGTGTGACTTTTTACTTTTAGTACAAGTTTGTTAAGAATGGCAAAACTAGACAATTATTTTATAATGTAAAGAAAATTTCATTTAAATGAATAAATCTTGCCGAATATGTAGCATAACAAAGACTCCCTCCTTCAAGCTATAAGATTTTGGTTTGTTTTACTTAACTCGTCGATGAGCAAAATCTCAAGAAATGTTAACTATTTTCAAAATTCCAGTAAAATTCAACTTCTGAGAATAAATATTCTATCCTTCCTGAACTAATGTTTTTTCGTTTTGCATGAAATTATAAATTTATCATCATAAGAAACAGTGGCGGAGGCAGGGGGTGGCCAGCTGGTGCGGCCGCACCTCTCCGTTTTCAATTTTTTAAAATAGTTATTTTATAATTATTATAAAAATTATAATTTGTTTATTTTCGCACCCCCTCAGAAAATTTACAGTAATAAGTACAAATCTTTTAGTCAATTTAAGTACGGAAACTTGAAACATTATTTTTTTAATCCTCAATATATGTAAAATTTAAATAAAAATAAATGAAATAGCAAAGTTTTACCAAAACAAAAGTATTAATTTTGTATTTTTCAATGAAATATTAATATCCATTTACTAATAAGAGATTTAGTGGCCCAAATAAATAATAAAATATTCATTTGTTTGATTAATAAGGCCCAAATTTGCACAAAATTAAAAACCTAAGATCAAGTTTAATTCTGGATCAAATGCATACCAGAATTAAGAATGGATGCGGTTTTAACAAGGTAAAGGAAAGATTAGTTAAAGGTGCTGTGACTGCTTGTAGTTATAATGGGCAGAAAGGAACGCAAGGAGATTTACTCATACGAAGATGCATGCAGCAGAAAGAATGGGGAAAATGAAGCAGGATTTGGTTTGGACTTTTCAGATGGACAGAAGCAAGAAGAAGTTGCAGGAAAAGGCTTACTTAAATAGAATCGGAATACCAACGGTACAGAGATAGGAAGTGACAGCAGTAGCATATGTTTGTAAAGCTTGACTGGATTTTGAGATGAAGCAATATATTTACCATTTACCAAAAAAAAAAAATTAAAATGCGAAAACAATCAGATTTTTTTATGCCATGTGAACAATAAAAAATGATACATCTTCATATGAAATTTTTTAGATAATTTGTTTTATTGCTTGGAGTTGTTTTGATGCAATAGAAAGAATCATGTTTTTTTTTCTTATATAAAAACCTTATCAAATTTATAAAATTTTGTTCTAAAATTTTCCATAAAAATGCATATAATATAAATAAATTCGAACCACATAACGTTATAGATTCTAGTAGCAAAAATGTGTCAGATATTAATGAAATGGTTCTAAATATTTTTAAAAAAAATAATACATATTTTTAAAAAATTTTAGTGCACTTGTCTCTTGATTTTATTTCGCACCCCCTAACTTAAATTCCTGGCTCCACTACTGATAAAAAATAAAGAGTTAGGTTTTCTTTATTTTCCTTTCATCTTTACACTCTATTTCTCGTCACTAATATCTTTTTTTTTTCATATTTACAGGGTGTCCAACGTAGATAACAATGACTAATCCACTTGACGATATTAAAGGTCAAACTTCAACATGTATAAAAGCCTGTGAAATTATACAGTAACAAATGTGTGAGAGAATGAACTGTTGATAACGGTCAAATTGTTATATAAAAACAATGCAATTTACTCTCTAATTAGTTAAAAATCTGGGGGTGCTTCTTAGAATTTATGCATATTACTTAGTAAATTTTATGTTTTTGTGAAGGGATGAACCTGAGTGAACAAGTGATGAAAAATGGGGGCTTATGGAGCAATAATTGGGCTGCTGATTCCAATTTAAAATGCGGGCTGAGTTGGTCAAAAAGCAACTCCAAGACACAAGACACATTGGGAGTTAATAAGGGTGTCCCACAATAGAAACTAAAGAGCATGCTTGTCCCCTTGAATGAAGAACCAACCACCCACATTGATCAATGTTGTTGCTGATACCATTCTTTGGAAGAAGAGGAAAAGGCCAGTCAAAATCGGATTCAAGACACAATGCATTGGGGTTAATAAAAAATACACAAGCATGGTGAGACTCTCTTGGAAGAAGAACCGGCAACAAGCTCTATAAAAAGGGCTGCATTCCCAGTAGAAAAACAGACATCAGAGGACATACAACACACAAAACACAACAGAGAGAGAAGAAGAGGCCGGAGAGGGGAGAAAACTCCAAGAAGAAGAAGTCCAGTAGCAGCAAAAGAGGAGTAACAGACCTCACTCGCCTGAGTGACCTTTGTCACTCAGGCGAGTGACCTGCTGCTCAACCATCCAGATTTGCTTCTTCTCAATGCTTTCCTTCTTTTCTTGTATTTTCTGTAGTTTGTATGTGTACTTAATTAGATTTCATTCTCTGCCACCTATGTAGTTTAAGTTTGTGAATGCATTCGGATGATTTTATGTTTTGAAGTTAAAGCTTTCATCTTCCTCTTAATTAAATTGGCCATTTGATTGATTGTGCAAAGAACTAAGTGAATCCCGGAAGGGTAAACAAGGTTCAAAATCATTTAACTTTAACTTATGACTTGGAGGTAACAGTCCAAAGTTCTAATTGAGATAGGAATATACTTGGTTAGCATAAGCATTCATATAAGGCTTGAAAACGTAAATGACTTTATGACTTGATTAATCATTGGAAAATAGTTTAATTGAGTTCATAAAGATACCTCTAGGAAAAATCAGAAGTGACTTAGAGATATATAAGTGCTTGAATGAGCATGAATTCATACCAAAAGAGTGCAAGATTACCACTTGATTACATAGGGAAAAGAGAATGAATATCTCGGTTTATTGAGTCAGTCCCCTGAGTCAGAATTCTCACTCCCATGAGTGAGGTTTCAGTTGTCTGTTTGTCTTCAGTTCTGCAGAGTCCATTCGCGTGAGTGACTTTGTCACTCGGGCAAGTGAGTCAGCAATTTTCTTCCTTATTTGTCCAACTCTTATATTCTTGTTTGTTTTCCGGTTATTTGAAGTTTAACCCGTCCCTGTGGGATCGACCCGACTTATCCTATCTACAGTTTAAGTTGGTAATTTATTTTGGGGGCTTCAACAACCCACCAACTGTATATAAGTAATTATGATGTTGAAAGCGTATCTTTACCGTGTTGTAACTTGATCTCTATTTCAACATCATGGTGTTAATAATCGTCATGAACCGCACCAATGTCCTTAAAGAAGATTATTTCATTTTGATTTACCATCTCACTTTCTGTGTCTTAAAAAAAGTACTCTCAAATAAATAATCAAGTACAAATCCAAAATTTGATGGAAGTCTATAAAGTGTCTTTTTATTGGTATATTCTTATTATTTTATGGACTTGTGAATTTAAATAATTATTTCTATCGTTATTTTGTGTTTGAATATGAAAATGATATGAGTTGTTTTAAGACTGTTTTGCGCGACTAGATCTCTAACTGCACAATTGAAGAAGAAGTTTTAAGCCAAAAGTGTAAAAATTCAAAGTTGGAGGACAAAGTTTGCAAATTCTCTCTCTCTCTCTCTCTCTCTCTCTCTCTCTCTCTCTCTCTCTCTCTCTCTCTCTCTCTCTCTCTCTCTCTCTCTCTCTCTCTCTCTCTCTCTCTCTCTCTCTCTCCCCTGTGCGGCTGACCTAAATCCTAAAGAGACTTTTAGGAGGTGCTTGTTTAGAGGGTATGATACCAATTCTATGGGTTTGAAATCCATTTGTGGTGCTTGGTTCAGCAATTTGGAATGGGTCTGGCCCACAAAGTTGATTTTCACTCCCATTTTTTCAATCCACTTCAATTTGGTGGGTTTGATAGAACAAAAAATTTTTTTTTAACTTTTCTACCATATTGCCCTTTCTCCCTCGGCCTCCACCAGTCCACATCTTTCTTCTTCCTCATCTCAACCTTCATCCCTTCCTCCTCTCCGGCGGTCCGGCCTCCACCTTTGTCCCCTTCCTTTTTCAAAAATCAAAATCATCCCATCTTCATATTTTAATTCACCCTTTTTTGGCCGCTATATCCACTCTTCTCGCATCATCATCAATAGTATCACACTATATTTTTTGCCTTCAAAATATGCCCATCTTTTCTATCTCTACCCTCCACCAGGACATATTTCCAGATCCGTTGAAGTTCACCCCCATAAAAATTGAAAGTCTTCTAGCCATCTAATTTCCACTTTCTGTCTTTCTTTTCATTTATTCTTCGGTGGTTAATTTAACCTTTGTTGTTAGAGCTAAACTTTCTATCCCTTTAGTTTGTTAAATACTTGAATCTGAATAATAGGAGAAACTAAGGAAATTGAATAGTAAAAACCCATAAAACAAAACTTTGTTGGTGGCCCAATGGATTTGTCCCTGTGAATGGAAATTTTCTTTCCTTTTGCCACTGGTTCAAACCTTTGACGGGAGGAAGAGAAAAGCAAAAAATTTGTTTTGTAAAATGAGTGATATATAGGGATAAAAAGGCCATTTTATCTCATTTTTCATTCCAAATCTTTCACTAACCAAGTAACATGTAATGGAAATGATAGTTTATCAACAAAAGCCATAGAAATTGGAATACTATCAAACCTCTTTTCTTTCATATCCCTACTGGTGAACCAGGCACCCCCTTAGTTTACATTTTTAAGTACCTGTACATAGCTGAAGGCTAACTTTTTGTTTGAAGTTTTCTACCGTATTTTTGTTTTTGCTTTTCCATCGAAACTGAAGTTATCGTTGTGATTTTATTTACGAGTGGCTAAGTTTTTCTATCTGATTTAATGAACTTTTGAATTATTTTATTATGAGGTTTGATTCTTTACCAATTCATAATTCTTGTCTATGGTTTGTGTAAATAGTTGATCTTTGTTTGACTTCAAAAAAATGAATATTAGCTAGCTCGACAACTTGCTTGTGTATTTTCTTTTTGGTGCCATATATTTAGTTACATGTTAAATAATTCACACGAACCATTTGAATTTAGTATTAGCAAGGCAAAACTTGTGCTTGCCTGAGAGAGTGAATGTTGTTGTCTGCTTAACTATAGAATCGATGTACCACAATTTGAATGATTGTAACTATTTCAATGATTTCGATCGTGAAATAAAAAAAAAACGAGTGATACAAAGAATAAGTCAACAGTTCAAAATAAGTTAAAATAGCGGTCAAACTTAAGTTGTATTAATATTATTACAACTTAAAATTTCCTTGAGTTTGAATATAAGAAAAATGTTTCACTTAAATTTTTCTCGTTATTTTACCGATGAAGTTTAAATGTGAGATGAATGTTTTATTTCAGATTTTTTCATAATTTAACCAGTGAAATTTAAACAATTTTTTTATTCATAAACGGCATTTTTTATTGCAAGAAAATGTTGATACTAAAGTTTGGAATCAAATCATGGAATTATCGGAGTATTCTTGTGCACTAATGTTTTGGTTTGCAAACCGATGGGATGGGAATTGAATATGTAATGAAAAGGCGAAAACGAGAGCAAAACGCGAGAGTGTCAAAGGTTTTTCAACACATCTTGGGGGACAAGTAACTTGAACAACAAAGCTCGGAATTGGGCTCTCAAATCTTTCTTCTGCAGCTTGAAGGTTGGTAAACAAATTTCACTAAGCGATCCTTTCTAAATTCGTAGATGTTGGAGGCCGAAAATGCAGCTGAAGTTTGTAGGTCAGAACTGCCCGTTAAAAGCGCAGAATTTTAACAGTGAAGTGACCAACTTTCAGATGTCGTTATTTGAGTTTCATAGCTCGGATGTGGGAGATCAAGATACCGCTGCAAAGACTGAATAAAGATCTACAACTTATTTTTAGAAGTGAAGTGAAAATTCTGACTGCAAGGTGGTGAAAAACAGGCCTTGAAATCACGCAGTTTACCCGCATTCACGTTTCGTACCGAGACCAAATGACAATTTCCGGGGATTGAGCGTCGGAAACACGCGAAAGGAAGACTTGATTTCCGGCACAAAAACTAGACCAGACGATGATTGCCATCGATGTTGGACTTTTCTCTTCAGTTTTGGCTTCTGATAATTTGTTACTTCCTCCGTCCAAAAATATTATCGAGTTTGAGATTTCACTTTTAGTATAAATTCTATTAAAAATAAAAATTTAAACTAAAGAATAATTTCGGACCGGGAGAATACTAATTAATTAACAAGGAGGGACAACATGTCAAATTTATTGGAACTTCAAACAGCAACTCTTATATTTCTTCCGTGAGGATCCAGCTTATTCAAGGCCTTAGGGGTTGTTTCGTCGCTTATGGGGTTTTTATTTTTTTTAGTATTTAAACTATAAAGCTCACCACTTACGTAAATCAATATGTCAAAAGTTTGAAAGATGATCACTTTCACATGAATCATTATAGTTATCTATTTAGAATTTAATAAATGGTCTTTGATTCATTGAAATGATGTTGGGGAGAATTTAACCATGAAAATGATTCTATTTGGATTTTTTCTTTTTTTTGTGACAGAAGAAATAAATTTATTAAGTTGCTGGGAAACTACCCAACACGGAATAAGGTACAAAATCAGGGATTATGTTCCAAAAATTTTTCGAAGTTTCTGTGATTTTTTGCAAATTGGGCTAAGCCATTGTCAAATACATTGAAGCGGCGGTTGATCCATTTGCAGCTGAAATCGGCATGGTCTTTAAAACGAGCTTTCAGATCTTCCACTATAAAACTTGCATCTGATAAATCAGAGTCCTCAGAATTCAGTCGGCGGATGATTGTTGATGAATCCCCGATCAGAGTGAAGCGAGCTAAACCCATTGCAACAGCCATTCTTACTGCTTCTCTTGCTGCTAAGGATTCGATAACAGGCGCGGTGTATAAACCATTGAAGGTTCTCGCATAGCAACCAGAGAATCCGGAGCGCAGTCCCAAATTAATACTCCTGTTGCGGAGAGTTTCTTTGTGGCATTAATTGCACCATCGAAGAAGATACATATACCAACCATAAACTCAAGAGAATTCAATGGAGTTTCAAGCAAGGGGGGCAGCATGAAGTTGTGTAGCTGTGCTTCGTTCCATGATGTAAGCCATGACAGAGTGGAATGTAGTACTGATTCTGGTGTAGAAGTACTTTTTTCAAAAATCTGTTTATTTCTTGCATGCCACAGGTTGTAGCAAACCACCGCAAAACGCCTTTGTTGCTGTGATGATAGTGATGTAAGGAGGTCTGCCACCTGCATTCTGGCTACAGCATGGTTCTTCTCGTATACACAAGTATCGAGATTAGCTAGTCGCCATACTGCCTTCGAAAAATTGCAGCTGAAGAGAGCATGTTTGAGATCTTCAGGTTCTCCGCATAATGGGCAACCATGGTGGTTCTGTGCTTTCCTAAGGAGCAAGTTTTTTTGAGTGGCCAAAGAATCAGTGAGGGCTCGCCAAAGATGATGCTTTATTTTTGGCGCGATGTTGACGCTCCGGAGTCGTTCCATACTGTCGAGCTTTCAGACGTATTTGATGTTGATGGGAGCTCATTGTTCTGAAAACTGGGGTGTGTTTGCAGTACTCTATAAGCACTTGAGACAGTGTATTTTCCATGAGTGGTGAAGTGCCAAATCCAGAAGTCTCTTCTGTCTGTTTTGCTCAGGGGACTGCCGGAGATGATATCAACTTCCTCTGGCCAGAAATAAATTTAGTTAAATAAATTTATTTAATCCTAAATTAAATAGGATTGATTTAGTTACAACATTGAAACTACACGTGCCCCATAAGGTGATTTTGATGGCAAGCAACTTGTGCTCGTTAATAGCACAAGGTATGTTTAGGCCCTGCATTCATTTTAGAGGCTCCGCTTAGGGGGGTCAAACCGCGCGGAATGAGTATGACATCACAACTTGTAATGCATTAATCTAGTTGCTTTCAAGTATTAATTCAATTCATATTTAAATCCTTGAGGAATAGCCGGAAATATATGGGCACCGACTCCAATTTGTGTTGTAAAGTTAATTTTTTTGGTTCATCAAGGTTCAAGAATTAGGACATGATTTTAAGCTCGAGTTCAAGAAACTTCTAGCCAAGGCCTATTACCATTTCCAACAAAATCTATATGTTACTACAATTTACAAGTTAAACACATCCTCTCAAACTTCAATCCCTCACGAATCCTCCAGAAACTTTTGTAATCATACACTCCTTCCATCTCAAAATGATTGCCTTTTTAAATTTTTATTTTTAATATAACTAATAATGAAAATGAAAATATAAAGTGGATACTCATTTTAGGATTTGTGTTTTTCCTTAAGTTGTTCCGACTGGAATGTTTTTGTGAACTGTGAGTCCTCCTTCCTTTCCTTCTTTTCTTTTTTGCTTTGTTTTGTTTTGGTTTTTTTTTTCGGGTCGGTTTGTTCTCATCAAAGAGTCTAAAACTACATTGTGATGACAAATCTTTTTCTTATCATCTCTGCCATACTAAGAATCTCAGATTTAAAGCTTATGACGAGGAATCTGTTTGTCCACGTACATGTTTTATGTTAGTGGACTATATGGATTAGAGTCATCAAATGCAAATGACTCATTTCGTGCACGTGTCTCGTTATTGCAAATCAGTACTTGGTATATGAGTGAGAAATTTGTATGTTGTGAATCGCCTAGATCAAGAAATTACACGTCAAATTATCAAATCAGTGAAAGGTCAAATTGACCGTTTTAGTTAACACAAGTCAAGAAAATTGGATAAGCTCATAAATAAAAGTCCAATTAAGTTGCTCTTGAGTAGTACAAATTTGTGAGACAAGATAAGTTTAAAAAATTGTCAAATGTGAATTTCAAGGGCGGGGCAAACCATTAACCAGCTGATTAGGGTGCATCTTTACAACTTTAATAATAATAATTCACAAGTTCGAATCCTCATAATTGAACAACCAGCAATTCCTTTTCATTTCTCCGAAAAACGGAAGAACAATTTATGAAATATACATATTTTAACCTTTTAAATAATTAACATCAATATGAATCATTATATAAAATGCATACTCCCTCTGCTGTCAAATAATTGTCCAGTTTGAATTTTCACTTATTATTCAATCTAATGAAAGTAACAATCCAAATTTGATAATAATTTTGTTACGAGAATATCTATATATAGAATTTGTAAAAAGAAAGAGATCAGAATGATTGTATAAATTCGAACTACTAATTCATGATTTTCACCATCTTACAAGCAGCTCTCACCTCAATCCAAGAAATCATGATCCCAAAAACTAAATCCACGCTCTCATTAGGTTCCCCAATCAACTGATGCCACATCCCTGGAAACACCTTCATACACTTATCTTTACTCCCAACAGCTTCAAACACATTCATAGCCGCTTCAGGGTCACAAACTGTATCATCTCCACCGTGCAAAATCAACAAGGGCACCTCCAACTCATGGCACTTTCTCTGAATATACCTACAAGCTTTCATCAGCTCTTGTGCCGTGATCGCCGGCGGCTTCCGGTTCGCCACCCGATTCGGGCTTTTTCCGACCAATTTCTTCTTCCATCCTTCTTTGTATGAACCCCTTGTCGGTGGCTTTGTGCAGCTTACCCTCCATGAAGGTGCAATAAAAGCCGCAATAGGCAAGAGTTTCTCCAATGGCCAAACTGGCAACATCTTTTTCGAAACGCCGCACATTGGACCGCTCAAAATGAGTCCGCTCCATTCATTCTTTTGCCTTACACAAATCATGATGCAAATCGCGCCTCCCATCGATTCGCCATAGAGAAAAGCGGGCAGTTTTGGATACTCTTCACGTTTTGAATCGAAGAACTGGATAGCATCCGAGACCAAAGATCGAAAATCAGAGATTAGCCCGGGTGAGCCTTGCGAGTAACCATGGCCTTGGAGATCAAGAGCGCAAACAAAGTAGCCGAATTTCGCGACGGCGACGGCGTTGAGCTCAAACAGCCAGCTGCTTTCCGAGCAATAGCCATGGACCATGGCTACGAGCCCTTTGAGTTTTGATGGTGAATAATCAGCTGGCTGCCATGATTGAGTGTAAATCTTCATGTTTTTGTTGTTGATCATGAAGCTTTGCTTGTGAATTATTTGATGTTTCTTGTAGAATTCTTCTCTTGTGAGATCTCCATATGGGCTGTTTTCATTTGCTTGGTGGATTGGATGGGGAGTAGACATTTTTTTTTAAAGAGAGTTTGTGGAATGCAATAGACTGGAGGATTTATTTATAGAGTTTACCCAAAATGGCTGGAGAATATATTATTTTCGTATTGGCTATTCCCATCGGTGGTTGGACAGCTGGAAACATAGAGGAGAATGGAATAAACCACAAAAAAAAAAAAACAATAAATATTTTGATGATTTAATATGTATGTATCCGAAAATTACAAGTTTAGTGTCTACCTAATAGGCTGATGTGACGCCTGCATGAATTAATTTTAGTAGTTTTTAGGTATTGAAATGCATGAATTGAAAGAGAAAATTAGCTCACTCAAATAGCTACAATTATATTTCATTTTTAATTAATTTGTGCATTTTTTTAGAATATGTTCAATTAATTCTCTAACTAATTATTTAATTGAAATAAAAAAGAAAAGTAGTTATTAAGTTATATTACAAATAAAATCCTGTTCGTAATAGTCTCTCTGCAATATCCACTCCCTTATAGATCTCACCACATATAATGATCAAGATTCTTGTTGTATTCTATATACAAAACTGATTATTAGAAAATTATATATTACTTTTACGCTATGTGATATCCGCATGTACTATGGATGATTTAGATAGATTAAACGAAGATCTGGCTGTGACAAATCTATAATCTAAAAGAACAAAAAGGCCATCATAGAAAACCAATGCGAAAAATTAAATGTTCGATACATTTGATCAAACGTCAAGGGAAAATCGAAGAAATTGTTCATCTATCCTTCGGAAAAAGATCACAAATCTTCAAATCTTTGTGGAAAATGGGTCATTCTCACTAATAATTCACGTTGTTTTCGAGCCCTGCGATTGCAAGAGGGGAAAATGTGTCATTCTCACTAATAATTCACTTTGTTTTCTAGCCCTGCGCTTGCAAGAAGAAGAAGGAGAATCAATTATTTGACTGCCGATTGGCAGATACCTACTAAATAAATTTAAGGACAAACCGCATGCGGGAATTCAAAAATAAAAATGAATCATGCGAGAGGGACTAAAATAATTACCGTGATTATGTGTCGATTCCCAAACTCGATATTTTTCACCTGATTTGAAATCAAACGAGTAACAAATAAAACAATTATTTAAGGGACGGGAGGGCGAACTTTGAATAGTCTAGAATTTGCAACTTATACATTCAGTTCAAAAATTTCAGCTTCGTTTAGGCTGGAATATTGTTTTGGTGTCTCAAATTGAAAAACCTAAAATCGCGAAAAACATAACTACCTGTGTTACGCTCCAAATTAACACGTTAGAGCATACATCGTATTTTACTTTCAATAACAACATCAACATTTATAATACCCAACATTATTGGGGGTAATATTTCATCACAGAAAAACTGTCTAAATACGACCCAAAATGAGATTATGATAATGAGACGTACTATAATGAAGTACTAATAGATCGCGAACCATAATGAAGCACCAACCGTGGGGGAATACAGTAATCCAGACCAACTCGCGGAAGCTAAGGACGACTAAAACTAAATGTATAACTATAATCAACGATTTGGATAAAGAAGTTTAGTAAATGGAAGAACGTTGAACTGAATAATTGCATCTGATGCTTTGTTTCTTTGTTAGAATATGAATTATTCTGTCTTTTCTAAATAATTGTTTAATTTAAATTTTTAAATTTAGTGTGGAATACAATTTATCTTAAAAGTGAAAATTCAAATGGTACAATCATTTTTCAATAGAACTGAGTAATAATCAATTAGTGAATGCACATTTTTCAATAGAACGAGTAATAATTAGTTAGTGAATGCACATTAATAGTGTGGAGCATGTTTACACTTCGTAGATCCACACAGAAAATCATAAACATGAGGTATGAATTTCATCAAAACATTTCACTCAGGTGTATGAATCGACTAGCGTATTATGCAAAAATTAATACGCTAGTCCATAAATACATATGAAAAAGTGTGGATTTAAAAAAAAAAAAAAAGAAAAAAAAAGACCAAGTGTGGACGGAAAAGATGCAGTGTATCTCAAGTTTGAGTCGTTTGAATGAGGAAAAAAGATCCTCCTTGTGTTCTACAAAAATAATTCACACTGTAAATTAGAAATTATGTTAACTTTTATATATTTTATAATTTATTAAAATATAATCTTTTTAAGACCGGGAGAATATATATTAAAAGTTATTCTAGAACATAAATTTTTCAAGATATGTTAGGCTAAGCTCACGTTGTATCCCGCGCGAAATGTACTAGTGCGACGTGCATATTAGAAGATTTTTACTAAACGTAAATGATGAAAGAAAAAATAGATTACAACATAAAGCTGAAAGAACCATTTCGGCTATACTCTCAAATACTGTATACATATGATTCTTAAAAAAAAAAAAAAGAAGTAAATAAATATGATTTTATATACTTAAGCACTGGTGTATCTATGACAATCAAGCACGCCGGACATAAACATCTGGTTTTCTCACAAACTTTAAATTTATAAATAGGTTTCAACAAAACATAGATTTATTTTCTTCGTTTTAAAATAAGAATATTTTGATTCTTATTAGTTGGGTTAAAAATAATTTAACAAATAAAAAGATTGTCATCTTGAGACAGTAAGACAGTGGGAGTATAAAATTATCCACTTTGTCTTTTATTTGTCAATAATTTTAAATGATAGGGTGATCAAGGTGCCAATTATACCTGCTCACATTTTCTCAAAAGTTATTTGATTGTTCACGTTAAAAAGCTTCAAACTTCCACACTAATAATGTCGCTTGAGGGGCCTTCGGTTATATTCATTCTCTACCGAAAATCAAACGTGGCCAAGACGTTGAATTGAACCCCAAAAATGATCTCCATCCATTATTAAATGGAGTTGGTTATACGCTTGTTTTCATGGCATCACCTTTGTCCCGAGTCTTCTTGGTAAAATTATTCAGCGAAGTTTAAAAAAAAAAAAAAATTCTGGAAACTTGAGGATTAAAATCGAAAGCTTTAATTAATTCTAGATGCAATGTTGGAAGATAATGACTTATTTACAAATAATATTTAGAACTTTTTACAGTAATCTAAACACAAATAATATTTTCCACCTTCATTTTTTCCCGAGACTGCATCAATTAGTATGATAAACAATAATTAGTGAGTAAAGAGATGTTACTACTGTCCTCCCTGACACATTCGCAGCTACCTGATTTTATTAAAAGATTAAAGATATTTCTTGAAAATACTATTTATTCTTTATCTTTGACAAAAACCAGTACTATTAAGCAGTTACATGTTGAACTCAAACTTATGTAATTTAGTTATATTATACTAGTAGATATCATTTTAAGAGAAAAGAACTAGCAATTTTGTCCTTGTACATATTCACACCCGCTGGTTGCCATTTTGTGAATAGCAGTAGCTCTAATTTTTTTCACTAAGTTCGCTATCCACAATCCTTGTCTTGCTTATTGTATATTGTATTATTATAATAAATTAAATAATTATTTTGAGACGAGGATTAGTACTATATTTTTCAGAGATTTATGACTATGACGAAAAGTCTTTAAACCCGCATATACTGATACACGAGCATTGGTGATTGGTAGGGTTTGCTGATTTTCTACCAACTGCATGGCATTGAACAATAAATGCAAATATGACCATATGTCACAAAAGTAACAATTTGCCGTCTTCTTTGTTCCTTTATTATTATTATTTTTTTATTTTTATTTTTTTTTTTTGCAATTTGGTGATTTGTTCTTTGCGGTGGCATTTTCCAATTCTATCTTCGTCCACACTATTTTCGGATGATTTATTCAAACCTATGTATATGATAAGCAACAAAAAAAATATTGAACACGCACCCACATGCACTAGGGGCAACTGGAAGCCTATAAACCACCCATTGTACTTTTAATGTAAACATTCTATCATGTCATATTAATAGAATAAAGCGAACATCAACTCCGTATTAATTGTTTAGGATAAAATCTGTATGAACACGTTCCATTTTGATTTGAGTTGTATATTTATCAGTAGACGAACATTAATGAAAGTTGTTAGTAAAAATACCCCCCAAAAAAAAGAAATGTACTTCAGGTTTAGGGGAAAAGATGCGTATAATAAAATTGGTATCTCTTTTTCGACCAAAAGTAAAAAACAATTGGTACCACTTTAGGTTGGGGGTTTGATTTTCTTACAAATGCAAATTTTTACGTTTTTAATATCGGCTATACAATGTGAAAAGACGATCTAAATAGAGGTGAGCAATATACTAATATTTGTGGTATACCATATCTATTTTCATTTTTCGTTTTTCATTCTTCTTTTTAGTTTGTGGAATATCCAGGAAATTGAGAGAAATAAATCGGTTAATCGAATTTGCGAGTCACGTAATTATTGGTCACACCGTGCATACTACATTAGACTGCATGTCGTCATAGGCATATCATTGTTGAATTCCACAAAAAGGGTAGTTACTCTTTGAAAGAAAATTATTTGATCGATAAGGGATAAAGTTGGTTCGACGTTCGGTACCAAAAATTTAATGTTTGCAAATTAACCATATATTTGTGGCCCTTGGGAGACCAATAATAACAATTCTATAATTATATGTCATTGGTGATTATTTGCCGACGTGGTGTGAATTTTCTTTAGGGTTTACGTATAAATGCATGATAACCCAACAACCAAAATTAATGTAAATGATGCTTCTTTTATTCTGTACGTAGATGAGGGTCAAACCTATAGTTTTTTTTTCCCTAAATAATTATGGATGGTTTAACGTTGCAAGAAACACTAGATCTTTCCTGAAGCTTCGACCGTATCCGGTGAAGCTTTTATTGTAAAAATGGAATATTCATTCAAAAAATGGATCGTAGCCACCCACCTATTGCTGAAGCGGTAGATAGATTCATTCAAAAATGTTTTTTTTTCAAAAAAAAAAAAAAACATAGCAACTTCCAGTGATTTTTTTTTTCTTTTAGAAAAATTTTATTTCCTTGAAGAGTTAAGCTGAGACTTGTATATGACTGAGATTTGAGGCATAATTTAAGTCTTCAATGAGCTACCACTGAAAAAGGTAACTGTGGACCTTCTCTTTTTTAATAAACTAGACTTGATTAATTACTAAGAAATGTCTAATGTATGCTCATGTTGCATGATGATGGTATCATATTCTAGCCATAAAATTGCAGGCCACCGACAACTGGAAGTCATTTGTGAAACCAATTCCGATAATTCTACAAACAATTTGTATTCCTTTCGTCCCAAAATATATATCTTGTCTTATTTTATATTTATTCAACAAAAAAAAATCTATTTTAATACGAAATAAATAACTACTATATAACGTAAGTATAACATTATTTCCCCATGCACGTAGCGTTGTAAATAACCTCGCAATCTTATCGGTCTCATTTTAACAAGTCACGTTCTTGCAAGAATAATTTAAAACATTCTTAACCAAATCTGGAGCTTTGTTTCAGTTATTACCTTGAAATGCTTTTTCACCAGAGCCTCTAAAATGATAAACAGGTTTCAAATACGTTTCACTTTTATAGTTAAGGAGCATGATTTCGACAACCTCATGGAGGAAGTAATCATAAGATATTAAAATAATTTTTTATGTAATGAGTAAACGAATGAAAGTGACCTGCGGAGGAAGGAATCTAATGAAGAAAATGTCATCATAAGCGAGGCAAACTCATCATAATTACAGGAATGAAGTAATTTCTTCCTCAAATAATAAGTATTTTTATTTTTAATACTAAACACTAAAATGAAAGAAGTATCTAACGAGTTTACCTAGGGTGGGGTATCCAAGAGTTTTTCAAAAACGAGTAATATTTATTTAATTACATTTTCAAAATACATCATTGAGTCCTAAATTCTTCCAACATTTTATGTGAAAAAAAAAACAAAAGGAAATAAAAGGGATCTAACTGAAAATATGTGCTTCTGAATGATATACATACATGTAAAATTACCCGGAGAGGAAAAATAAAATAAATAAAGTAAATGATGTACGTATAAAAATGAAGAGCCAAAAACAAAAAAATTAACGATCACTTTTTTTTTTTTTACAAAGGAGATTAAAAAAAAGTGAAAAAAAAAAATTAAAACAAAGAAGAGACTGTCTTTACATGAATGCATGTATTTGCGTATTTCAGAAAAGGTTATCTGTCTATAATGGGATCCATATATAGTGGTACAGTTTTAAGTCAAAATTTTGAGATTTAAGGACCGAATCTCTAATTCAGCTAGAGTGGAGTATACAAGTGTGTAAAGAAGACTATTGCTTCTTTTATTGTGTAAGAAATGAAAATGTTATTTTCATCTTTAAAGTTTTTTTTTTTTACATACTGAGGAGGCTAAAAACTTAAATTACAAAATTTTCCTAATATACTCTAATAGATTGATCCACTATTACAACGTTATCTACTTCTAATAGATTGATCCAAATACCCTACTTGGGCCTAAAACCATAAATCTATGATAACCTTTCTACTCAGTACTAGACAAATGATTAGAGCATTTCAATTACTTTAAAACACCCCAAAAACAGGAACCTCAAATTCAATAGCTTCCAATCAAGCTATTACAATCAGTAGCCTCAATCACTTCAAATCAATCCATTATAAGCAAGTAGGGATGTCTCCAATCATTTCTTGAACAAAATCATTTCTTGAACAAGATCAATCCATGATCTTTAAAGTTCTTGTACAAAATCATTTCTTGATTTCCTTTGGTAAAGTCAGTGGCCCATTCAAATAATTGGTTGCCCGTATGCCCAAACTTTCTCTTTCAACAAAACCTCTCTTTTTATAAAACTTGGGTTAGGCCTCTGTAAGGTTGGGCCCTTAGTATGGGCTTATAATGTCCTTAAAGTATTCAGCAAATTATAATTATCAAAAATCAAGAAATGGATCCTTATTCCTTACCCTTATACTTAAATAAAAGGCACAGTAAGCAAGAAATAATACCCAAGAAATATTCAAAAACTACTGTCAAATCAATCTTGTCCGTCGGATAAGGTTGATGTGATGTCAGCGACTTATTAAGGACAAAAACAAGAATTCAAAAATTCAGTTTATTCCAATTAAAAAAAAAACCGTAACCTTTTGAAAAAAAAAACCCCCTAACCTATAAAAAGATGTCGTTTCAGGATTTAACTTTGGAATCCCCACTCCTGAAAACAATAGATTTACAAAACCTGAAAGTTTTTTGTTAAGAAACAGCAACAAAACTACTTCGTTTTGTGAGTTAAAAGTTTATTATTGCTATTGAAAAATAGTCATCTGTTTCCTGTCATTGAGGTAACTTATGCAATATTACCAACTTTCTTTAACTGAAGTAGTTACAATCTCTAAGGTAGATTGCTAACAGTGATAGAACAAAAGCTATCAAAAGCAAATTTTAGTTTTTGACTTTTTGGCTAATTTTATCTAAAGTAACTCACACCCCCTAACGTTGCAAGAAAATTATCCATGCGTCAAAATTGAAATTGAAATATCATATTACCGAAAAAAATAAAAATAAAAATTGAAAGACCACAAAAAATTAAAATAAATCAACCTACCTTTTACAACACTTTCATGGAAGCACATAATATATTACACAAGTACTAATTTGATCTTCTATTTTGTTTCCTTGCTTTTTGATAGATTTCTTAATCATTTTGTGGGATACTGTATGTATTAGGATAAGCAACGTAATAATCCCATCAAAAGAAGTATACTTAATAAAGTCCTATAAAAGTATGTATCTATAACTATTACGCGTTAAGATAAATTATTACTAATATTTATCGTAATAGAGTTAAATGATTTTAAAAAAGTACTTGTCGCGCAATGCGCGACATGTAAAAGACTAGTTACATATTAAAAGAGGAGGATTTCCTGTCAGATTGTGGTTGGGAAGTTTTTGTCTTGATAAATTAAGCGTTCTGACTCAATTGAAAAATTCACAATGACACGTGTTATAGCTCTAAAGTCCGTTAAAAAAATTTACTTATTGTTATTATTACCACTATTCAGATAAAATTTGCTAACTCCTAATCTCTACCTATCAACAAAATCTTTAAATTTGTTTCACGATTAAAACTTAATTAACTTTATACTCTTAATGTTAACTAGATGCTTGCCCCCGGCGAATGCCCGGGGTGTCGCCTGTATTTTTAAATTGATTAAATAAAAAATACAAACCATTCTTAAAAGAATAAAAAAAATTATAGAAGAATAAAAAATCTATTGAAAAGACAGAAAGTGAGCTATTACACATAAATCTATGCCCAAATTTACAACATTTAATTTATAATAGTTAACTTATACCCGGGTTTACATAAATCATAAACCAATATCTACAACAGAAGAATAAAAAAAAATTATCCTTAAAAAAATCAAATTTCTTTCATGACAGCTTATTTGTTCTCTGTTGTAGAAAGAGATGGATTGATAATTGATGTCAGATTTTAAGTAATTGATTTAAATGCCCGGGTGTGAGAGAAGAGCGGAATGGAAGAGATTCTTTGAAATTGGGGATTGGGAAGACATTACTGGTGTTTCACTTGATTTAAGGAAATTTCCTAGTATTTGATTTTATCAACTAAATATTGGTTTTTTAAAGGATTAGTATATACCTATAATTAAGATATTTTTATGTAGCTATAATTAAGGGATTTATGTATTTATCTATTCTATCTTTTTTTCTGATTAGTTAGTTTTTGTACTGAAAATAGTTTTTGGCGGGAAAATTTTCATTGTGGTATTGACACATGTCCTTTTTGTTTGCTGCTTTAATTAAATACTATGGATTTATTTTTTAAATAGTTGGAAACTTTTTTTGGTTTATCTCTACCTTTACTTTTTAACATTAGAAAGATTTCCACATCTCTTACAAAGTTAAAGACTTGTACAGCACCACATAAAACTAGCATAGATTTTTATTAACTTTTGCGGATTAAGACTTCAATATTGCATACCACTGTAAACTTTTTTTTGTTTAAAAAATATAATCTTGATTTTTGTAATTTCTTCGAGAATTGCATTACTTTTTTTTTTTTTAGAAAGAAGGATTTCGAGAATTGCATTACTAATGAACAAATATAATTTGAATGATTCTAATTTTTATTTTTTCCTAATATGTATATTCATAGATAAACAATTTATTAACTATATAATACATAATCTGCACGTTGGGCGAGGTAAGAACTAGTTTGAATGGGAGAAAAAAAGAGTTGAGGGAGGCATTTTTTCATAAATTAGAAGGAGAGGATCGAACCAAAACTGGGGATGGGAGTGCGAACAGGGAAGAGGAAGAAGTTTGGGAGAGAAAAATAGAATTCAGATTTCAATATAATTTTCACAAATGATGACTATAAAACCTGTATCGAGGAATATAAGTTGTCTGACAACACAATCTGAAATCACATAACACACAAATACTCTCCCTATATTCCATTAAAAATAATAATAATATTACTTACTTTGAACAAGAAATCTTTGGTATATGTTTAATAGAAGGCAAAACGCATAATAGGAGCCATTTGTTATCAAAGTTCTGCATTTATATCCTTATGTTTGGGTGCTAAAGCACACATCTCTCTAATTATTTAGAGCATGGCTGGAAAATATTCATCAGTATATTTCTTAGGACAAATGAAGGTTTTAATCTATATTTATAGTATATATTTAATTAAAGCAGCAAACAAAAAGAACATGTATCAGTTCTACAATGAAAATTTTCCCGTCAAAAGCCCTTTTTAGTACAAAATGAAAACTGACACGTGACACTCTAAACTTTCAGAAAAAATAAACCCTTAAGTAAATCTAAGCTTTACATCTAATTAGGAAAATAAAGAAAAATTATAGGTAGTTTAAGTTTAAATAAATAAGAAAAAGATAATAAGGAAACCGGATAATAATTATTTCACAATGTCAGCCACCATCATCGCGTTAAAATAAAAAAAAAACTCCCTCTTGAATGAGTTATTATAACATAAGCATTGAATGCATGTTGGAGGATGCACTTAATGTGACCACACGCGCAACATTCTCTTATTTTGCTGGTCCCAATTTTTTTAATGTGTCACTCACGCGCCCCTTTCCCTTAATTTTAGGAATTAGATTTTAAAAATTTCTTAAATTTTCAAATCACTTTATTTCTTAATCCGTAAATAATTAGACCAAGTGTCTTATATCATTTTGATAGTACTCGACAAGATCTATCCAACAAGATCCGTCATGAATATGTTTTCCGAAACTTCAAAAAAAATTATTCAGTTGCCTTGGTCTTGCTGAAAAATACTCTGGTCTTGTTGCTCCTAAGTGTTTTCTGCAAACTGTTTGGTCTTTCTAATTGTTGCTATGGGTCTTGACTTTTACATATTTGCCTTGGTCTTTCTGAAAGACACTCTGGTCATGCTTGTTTGTACTACTGATCTTTGGTCTTCGATTTTTAGTTTTTTGCCTTTGGTCTTTGGTCTTTCCTCCACACCCACGCTCGCTCTTAACTTTGGTCTTGGGTCTTTGCTCTTTGGTCTTCGGTTTTTGGTCTTTGGCATTTACACATGCTCACACTTTGGTCTTTGCTCTTTGGTCTTTAGTCTTTGGTTTTTGGTCTTCAATTTTTTGTCTTTGGCCTTTGGTCTTTGGTCTTTGCTCCTCACACATGCTCGCTTTTAATTCTGGTCTTGGTCTTTGGTTTTTGGTTATCGGCCTTTGGTCTTTGGTCTTTGCTCCTCACACAATGCTCGATCTTTCACTCTGGTTTTTGCTCTTTGATCTTTGATCCTTGGTTTTTGGTTTTTGGCCTTTAGTCTTTTGGTCTTTGTTCTTCATACACACTCGCTATCTATTCTGGTCTTTGGTCTTTGATCTTTAGTTTTCGGTCTTTGACTGTTTGTCTTTGGTCTTTGTTTTTCACATACGCTCGCTCTTCACTCAGGTTTTTAGTCTTTAATTTTTGGGTGTTCGTTGTTTGGTCTTTGGTCCTCACACACGCTCGCTTTTCACTTTGATCTTTGGCCTTTAGTTTTTTGTCCTTGTTCTTTGGTTTTTGCTTTTCGGTCTTTTGGCCTTTGGTCTTTGGTGTTTGCTCTAGGTCTTAGTCCTAAAAGACACAAGTTAGACCATAGCGTCTTTTAGGAAGACCAAGGCAACTGCATAAATTTTTAAAATTTTGAAAAACATATTTATGATGGATCTTGTTAGATAGATCTCATCGAGTACTATCAAAATGATATAATACACTTGGTCTAGTTTATTACGGATTAAGAAATAAAATCATTTAAAGATAAAAGAAATTTTTAAAACTCACTTCCTAAAATTAAGGAGAAAGGACACGTACATTGAAAAGTAAAAAAAACATATTAAATAATTATACATGAAGTCCCTCCGTTATTGAATAATTAAAAAAGAGTCTAAGTGCACCTAGCTAGATGCACTTTTTTACTGGGAAAATACGGAGCGGGCTTGTGTAAGGAGCGAGCGTGTGTAAGGAGCGGCGGATGCTCACGTAGCCTTCGGCTAGCGTGCTTTTCGGCCGCGCATTCAAATATAAATTCGAAATCTTTTTTCGGGGAAAACCAAGGTAACAAGTAAGACCATACTGTCTTTCTAGAAGACCAAGGCAACTAAATAAATTTTTTTAAGTTTCAAATATATTCATGATGGATCTTGTTGGATAGATCTCGTCGAGTACTATCAAAATGATATAAGACACTTGGTCTAATTATTTACGGATTAAGAAATAAAGTGATTTGAAGATAAAAAAAAATTTTAAAACCCACTTACCAAAATAAAAAATAAAAAATTACAACCTGCACATTACGTACGCGTGGGCAGGCTTCAGGCGACTCAATGGCGTGTGCAATGCACGCGCCATTAAATGCAGTTGCGCATGCAATAATTTCTACTCTTGAATAGTTTCCACAACACAATTCTTTCGATTGAATCAAATCCCTAATAAATTACCTCCTATGAATCACAATGCATGTTTCAATTTTAAGAGAAAATTGATTTCTTTAGTTTCGGTTGATTTTCTTATCCATATGTTCCTTCTCTTCGGTGAGAATCCTTAAAGTTCTCTCTCTTCTCTCTTTCTCCCACCGATCAATACCTCCAACACTGCCACCACCGACGCTGACGCCATTTCTCCTCCTCCCCAACAGTGTTGTTTCAATCGGTTCCTTTCTTTCGCCGCCGACGACTCACACCATAAAAATCCATTCGAATAACTTCGCAATTCCGGGCATGATCAAATTCGTGTTAAATCTGGAGAAAACTTTCTAATCATCATCAATTGTTTTCACCGAGAAGGGGATATCGAGTTCCAGGTCAAATCCATTTACCAAGCTACACATTTATTTTGTGTCAATTTTACAGTTGAAGTTTCCAGAGGAAGTTCCAGATTGTATTGCATTTTTTTGTTTCAGCCTTCAGAATGCCTCGGTATTGTTTCTAGAATTATTGCTTTCTGAATATTGTATTTTTTCTATTGTCTTGGAATTTTGTTTGAATAATTGAAATTCACTTGGTTCCTTTTTAATTCATTCAGGTATTATTGTGACTACTGCGACACTTACCTAACGGATGATTCCGTAAGCAATCTTATACTGTTACTAAGTCTTGAAGTGTGCGCGTGTGTTTTGAGTGTGTGTTTGTTATTCTTTAGAATCTATAGTACTTAACTAAAGCAACAAACAAAAAGGACACATGTCAGCTTCATAATGAAAAATTTCCCGCCAAAAATCATTTTCAGTACAAAATCATTTTTGACACGTGGCACTCTAAAATTTCAGAAAAAAGATGCCTTAGGAAACACAAGCTTCAATAAAAACACACCGGTAAATAGCCTTAAGGAAACCACATAAAAACAAAACACACTCCCCCTAATAACGGGGACTTCAATGGATGATTATTTTATCCCACAAATTACTCATTTTATCAATATCTCCCATACAAATTCAAATTAAATCAAAATCCTAAAATCTCTCATATTGATTCTACCTGCCCTTATTTTCTCTGAATCATTTGAGCTCTAAAACAATCAGAAATTGGGAGCAGCGGTCCTCCTCTAAAAAGCCAATCTGGCATCATATTTTGTGCACTCACCGTTTCGATTTCAATGCTGATGACGCTTGGGTGGAAGAATTTTCCCCGATTTGAAGTTCAGCCAGAATTACATTCCGATTTCGACGCTGCCGGAGTTTGGGTGGAAGAATGTCTTTTTTCTTCGCCGATGTGCAGTTAGTTTTCTTTTTTTTTCTTTTTTTTTTCTTTTGCCAAAAGATGGCTGCTCCAGTGGACATTCTTATTGAATGTGTAACTCCTTTTTTCCTTTTTTTTCAATTTTATTTTTGGGTTTAGTTTGGTTTTGTGACCTGCAAATTAGTATGTTTTTTCTTTGATAATTTTCTATCTCTGTTTTATCCTTTTACTTGCATTTGTAGTCATGAAAGGGGTTATAATTTGTTGGGTTAAATTAATTTATTGTATTAATTTTTTTTCTTATTTGGATTTGTTTGTTATGGGTGAAGGGAGAAGAAACATGCATCTGATTAAAGATGAATGATGACACTCTTGAGTTTTTTGAAGGCTTGATCATGAGACTCTTAAGTATATAAAAGCGAAGGTACGACCATCTAATTACCCTGTGGTTTTGGAAGTGTTAATTGCTGATTCTGGAAAACCTTCTTATGGAGTATATGTTTTGCTTTCTGCGATTCCCTAAACTTTATGGATCAAGTTGTGTTTGAACATCAAGTTCGGAACTTCAAGTTGTGTTTGAATCAATCTGGCCTTTTTTTTGTTCTTCTTTCGCTTAAATTGAAGATTTGTGCTTTATTTATTTGTTTTTATACTAGGATTTTTGCTCTGCAAATGAAAGGAATGTGGACTACTCTATTAAGTTGATTAATGTTTTGTTCTTTGCAATTTTTTGATTTGTTCTTGGTGCATATATAAAAGTTTGTGAAAGAAATCATTTCCTTTTTTAGGAAAAGGAAGCTTAATTGGGAGCAATTTGATAAGGGCCAACATCAATTTCTTTCATGGTTAGTAACTGGTAAATTTTCTTTGTAGGATAAAACTACTTTGTTATTCCATATTACTTTCTTTTACGGTTTTGTTTGGGCATTTGCCCTTTTTCAAGCATGAATGTGGTTTGACTTTGGCGGTGTAATTCGCTCCAAATTCAATTATGCAATTGAAATTTCTTAGGATTTGAGTTTCTCAGCTTTGTTGATATGAAGATCATGAATTGCTCCAAAGTTGTATGATATCTTTTTTTTTGTCATTTTCTCTTTTTTTTTTTAGGTGTAGGTAGAACCGGGAAATCTCTGCTAAAAAAATGGAAGCATGAAATCTCCAAGTTTGAAAAGTCCCATTTTCAAGTCACTATTATATGGTTGTTTTATAGTCTACTTCTGTTTCTTCCGATACATTGTTGCTAATATTTAATAAATGATGTTTTGGATAATAGTTATATTAAGTTAGCTCTTATATTCCAAAATATTTTGTGTTTCGATTAATTGATAGTTGATGTGTATTTACAGAAAAATGTGTCTGATTTCTACTATATTTTAAATTTGTGTTTTTGGTTTCCTTCTTTATGATTTCATAAATGGGATTCCTCTATTTCAGTGTATTTGTTCTTTATCTTTCTATTTGTTTTGCCTTTTTAGAAATTTTTGCGAAATTGACTCTTTCATTTTGCATTCACTAGATCAGATTTTACTTGGTGATCATGTTGAAACCTCATGAGCACAATTGCTTGGTTATTGACAATTGTTGTCCCCTTCTCGCCTTAACATATGATAACAATTAGATCTATGGGTGGTTTGGATTAAACTCAACAATGAATCATGAGTTTGATTGTTAGAATTTGAATTCGAATTATTGCATGTTCTTTACTAATTTGATTTTGCACCATGTCGTTTTAGTGACTGTTATTTCCATGAATTATAGAAGGGTGTGTCAACTTTGGTATATCTTATTATTCATATGAATGAATGTTACTTAATACAAAAATTGATACAGAAAGAAGCCTATCAATCCATCAACAAAGAAGCTTGGATCTTACTTAGTTCAATCCCACTTCAAGGTCAACGTTTCTTTTGTCTTCAACTTATTTTGAGATTCAGTTTAATTGTTGGTGGAATTTGCTTGAAATGTTTGAATTTTGGATGTAAAGATTGCATTTCTATTTGATTTTTGCCATTTTTGTTTGGAGTTCCTTTTTATTCAAAATTGTTTTATTGATATTAAGGGAGCATCTGATTTTTTTTACATAACCACCTTCAAAACAAGTGTCGGAATGATTTGGTTTGCAACACAGGTTTATGTGGTTTTATGTTAGGAAGCTACTGCTAGAATTCAATTATACATAAAGATCGTATGTGTTGGGTTGTCCAATGAAGATGCTCATGGGTTGGAAAGTCAGAAGAGCAAAAAGGCACTGCATTCATATTCAAGAAAGAGAATAGTTATTTTTCTCATCATTGATGTTGTATTAAAGTTTCCCTTAATCAATTTGGGACTTAAAGAGTATATTGTGATTACTTTTGATGTTAAGTTTTTTTGTACCAAATCTTCTGTTTATTTAACTTTATAGATTTACAATATTGCTTCCTAAGTTCATTAAATATGATATAAACGGCTGTTGGTTTTCGATTCTATAACATTATTAAATATTATAATAAAAGATATTATACGTTTTATATAGTTTTTAATCTCAACATTCATCTCAGAGCAAGCATCTACATCAGTAACATCACATGTGTACACATTTGTATTTTTCACAATACACACGCATTTGTATTTTTTAAAATATAATATATATTGTTTGTTAGATTTTTAATAACGAACAAATAATTATAATTAATAAGGTCGCCCGGACATCCGCCTGAGCCAAGCATCTAGTTGTTCTTTGTTTATAATATGGATTCTTCCACCCCCGGCGCACATGGGAATAAAAAGATCACTTTTTTACTCCAGAAGAAGTGCAGATATGTAATCATTCATTTGAGGGACTTGCTTAACCAATTAGGTGCTCTCTTTTGCACAAATAAACCAATTTGACATTCTACTATGTTCCTTTGTCTAATCCTAGATTTTAAAGTCTGGAATATATGTTTAACCTATGGGTTTGATTGTAACAAGTTATTATTCGTTGTTTTTACTATTTGGCTTCCTGTTTGGAACTTTGTGTACGTATTTTGTTTTAATGGTTGGATTTTTTGGTGTAATAATCCATATGTAATGGCTGCATGAAGTTGTTGTTATTCTTGAAATTGGCACCTGGTTCGGGAAATTTTTTCATGAATTAAGATTGTCCAAATTGCTTTATTAACTTCAGATTGTTGTGGAAGTATACGGAACTATTTATTAAACAAGGATATTGCTATAATTTTTGAAGGCTCAAGTGAAACAAAATTTTTCTTCGAACATAAATGAAGATTGCAATTTTGGATCATGATAAGAAAAAATAACATTTGTCCTTTCCTAAAGATAGACTACATGATGCTGTGTAGAGCCATTAGAATTAGAAAATGAAGACAATGGCTAAGTTTGGTGACGAAGAACACTAACACATGTTACGTGTGGAAGCAGGTGTTGTGAAAAAGCCTAGCACTCTAAAACTTGGTGAAGAATGGAGATGAAGGTAAGAACTTTCTCATTTAAGCTTTTGTGTATTGGAACAACTTGATCTGGATTTTGATTTTTTTTTTTTGAATACAAAGGTGTGACTCTGAGATGACTAGAAGAAATTTTAGGTGAATGAGATGGCCATCAAAAAGTTAGGTGGGCAAGGGTAATGTTGATAAAGATCCACTTCGATTCGATCATGTAGATGTCAGTGTTACGAACACAACAGGGTAATTCTATGAGGGCAAGAATCAAGATAAAATGCCCCTACTGCTGGCATTGGTATTCAACGATAAGCCATCATGGTTAGTTCTTACTCTGACTTCAGGTTTTAATGTTATGATAACATTGTAAATATGTTGTTAAATTTGTTTTCTCTGGTGACGGGATTTACTGTGGAAAAAGTTTTGGTACAAACTCAGGTGAATTATCTGTGCATCCCTGGATTACATCTATATTTTTGAAAGGCCATTTTTCTATTATTCTGCATGGTTTTGATACCATTATATCTTCGATTTTGCCTTTTTAAGAACATCGACATGAAATCTGCTTGGTTTTTTTTTTTTTTTTTACCTTGATGCCTCATGATTTGAAACCTCAAGGATGATGCCTCATTATTATGCTTGGGGTAGATGACATGTAATGATACGATGGATGTATGTGCTAATGGCTTTCATTTTAAAGTGAAACCTACACTACCATGTTTTCAATTTATTTTCCTATTTTCTTTGATGTTTGCTCCGTTTATTAGATTCATCTAAATTGTGAATTGGAATGCTGCGAATACTATAAATCTCTTTAAAAGTCACAATGTAAGTGAATGAATCACAACTGAGAATAGGTAACCTTATGATCTCTGAATGATCACTAATTGTTGCTGAAGTGTCTGAAACATTTTTAACTAAAATGTGAATAGGCACTTTTATTGATCTACCCATAAATATCCCCGGATTGCAGCATTACAGGAACTACTAAGAGCAATAGGAGATCATTTGGCATCTGAGTTTTGCCAAGAAGCCAGGAGTAAAGAGAAAATCTTAATTGTATCATCAAATGCAACCCTATTGTCTATGGAGGATTAGTTAGACAACAGTAGTAGTTTAACCTTACTGTTCTATGCATTTGATTTGAGCATGTAATGCCCTCATATTATGCTACTATTTTTGTTTTTTTTGCTAAAGTGTAGTACATTTTTTCTGTTACCTATCAAAGAATGCGAAGAAACTATGCAGTGGTTGAACATTCGGCTCGTAAGATTATTTATTGCGGTCTTTTGAGAATCTTGGTTCCCAGGTAAACACGTACTTTTCCTGGATTTTTTCCTGGTTAACTTAGTTTCTGTTGTTATGTACCCTCTCCGTCCCAGAAAAATAGTCCACATCGAGTTATGGATTTTATTATATTTTTAGTATAAATTTAAAAACTCAATGTGAATTATTTTTTTAGACGAAAGTAGTGTATAATTAAGTCGTTTTCTTCAGTTCCTACCTATTACAAAACATTATCAACATTCTCTATGGTAAAACCTCAATTTAAAAAATAACAAAACTATCAACTATTTTGTTAACCTCAAAAATAAACGACAGGGGGTTTTATTTCGAAAAAAGAAAAGGTACATGAAAACACATTGGATAAAAAACTTATCAGCCATCTTGGCACTAACCTTTACAAGTCTAGCGGCCATTTTCAAGTTCCGACAACAAACACTTGGGATAAAAAAAAAAAAGAAAAGGTCATTATTCACGCTGGGAATTTTTGAACCAAAATTTTGAGCAACTACATGTGATTAAACACTTGGGCTATGTGATTTATTCATTTATTTTTGTTATGATATATTATATGTTTTAATTATTTATTAATTTATTAAGTGAGACGTCTCGCCCGGGCATCCGCCCTTGCCAAGCATCTAATATCCTATTAAAATAATAGTCCAAACTAAAAAAAAATGACGTATCACACTCTCATGTATTTTTTTTCTGCCCACTAAAAACTACGTCGTTTTATAAAAAATGAAGAAAAAAAAAAGAAGAAGAAAGAAAGTTTCATTGATCAGAATCAAATTATCACGTAGTTAATGTGGCTAATTGATATTATTCCATTTTGAAAGATAAAATACAAAATTATTCATGCCTATCATTTTGAATTGTACTATTGAATGACATCTTTGATTAAATAAAATATATTAAACACTAGGAATCATAGTATTAACGTGCATTGATCTTGATTGATACTCCATAACCAAAAAAAAAACACGCTACATTAAAATTTCATAATCAACAATTAAAAAGGACTACCCTATTATAACAAAAAAAAGACTACCCTATATTATAATTCTTCCTGTATAACTCACCATATTCTATATAATACTTCCAAATTTAAGAATATTACACTCAAATCTTAACCCTAATCTTCCGTCTCAAAACTACTATGAGTAAGTATATATACCTCACTTTAGAACATTATTCACTATGATATCAACAAAATCAATCAATATATATATCCTATTAAAAGAGAAGTCCAAGAAAAGAAAAATGTTGAGGTGTCGCGTTATGATTAAAAATTTTTTCTCCAAAACACCTTAAGTCAAAACTACGTCATATTGCTTAAAAAGAATTTTAACACCGTATACATAAAATAGATTTATCTTATAAATGTATATAAAAATTAGATAATGCTATTGTCAGATAGAGAAATATTAATTATGTATAGTATTCTAATTCAACCTTTTATTTTTTTTTAAAAAAAAACACCCGGCACCTGTGGTTAAAAAAATTGTTGAAACTTCACGGGTAAAATTACGAAAAAAAATCCGAATAAAATATATTTTACATTCAAATTGAATCATTCTAATGCCAACCTTTTCTTTTTTAAAGAAAAACATAAAATTTCACGGGTCAAATTACGAGAAAAATTCAAATAAAATATTTTTTTTATATATAGCTCAAAGAAATTAATAATAATCACTTCATTTTTACATCGTCGTTTTAAACCTTATTTTTACTGTTCATTTATTCTTTGTATAATCCTTTTTTCTTTAAATTATATTTCATAATTAGCCGTTAATTGAGTATGGTATTTTTTCAAAAAAACTAATAATTATTTTAATAATGAATGTGTTGCACGGGAGACAACCTAATTACTAAATAAAACCATATTAACAACGCCAAATTGGTTTAATTTCCGAAGAGGGTAAAAATGGAAACATACCCTCGTTTTGGCAACTAGTGTACCTTTGATGAGTCACCTAACTCATCCTAACACTTTTTCTACCCAAAATACATACAAAAAACATATTCTGCACTATGCAACTGACACCACAAATTAATAAAACTTTTTAATAATTTATTTATCTATATCAATATTAGTAAAAAATTGCAATGAAATTATAGAGCTATCATTTCTTTTGACCTTCAACTCCTTGGGAAAAGTCAATATTATAATGCCTACGTGGTGGCAACGTTGTCATTTCAAACATTTCTCAAGCTCCGTTTCCCAGGGTTTTGTAGCTTTGCCTCTTTTCTCTCTCTCCCGCTCAATTGAACCTTGTACAGCCCCACCCCACACAGTAAAAATCCCTCAGCTGGAAGCCCTAACAACCCGAAGAACAAAGATTTACTGAAACCCATCAAGTTTCCATTGCCGGAGAACGAAACCCAGAATTTGTTTCGCGGTGATTTTGGGTCTTCAGTCTCTTTATTTGACCAGTAGTTGGCGAATAAAAAAAAGGGAAGAAGTGACGGCCCTTTTGCATTTCTGGTGAGCTTTGATACTGTTTTTTTTTTTTTTCTGTTTAATATTGTTTGAATTCGATTACTTCTTTTGTTGATTGAGCATGTTTTTTTAATATTGTTCAGCTAAAATGATTGAGCTTGATTAAGCATTGGAATTTGTGCTAAGAATTTGTCCTTTATAGGATTATTTTGATTTTAACAATGCAATTTGCTGAAGGAATTTTACAATTAACGTTCTTTTCCTTCTTTTCTGTTGATTGCATTTGATGTAGTTTGTGAGAATATGGAGAGTCCGGAGTTGGTGGAGGGTGACGGGATTTTGGATAGTTATGTGAGTGTTTCAGCTCCGACAGCTTTTGTACCAATGGCTAATGGTGAAACTGCAAGCGAGAATTTAGGGTTTAGTATGTTGGATGATTTGGACTCATATTGGGAAGATATTAATGACCGCTTGATAGTCTCACGGTTGGTTACTGAGTCTGTCATCAAAGGGATGGTCACTGCTGTGGAACAAGAAGCAGCTGATAGAATTGCAGCTGTGAAACAAGAAGCAGCTGATGGAATTGCAGCCAAGGAATTGGAGTTGACCAATTTGAAGGCGTTCGTTAGATTTCAAAATTTGGATATTGATGAAATCAGGTCAATGAACTATGATGGTTCAATCCAGAGTCTCAAATCTGATTCGGAATTATCTAAAGTGGGTGGTGTTTCTCAGGGAAATGAATCTGAAAACTGGAATGATGTAAATACAACACTGGATGAAAGACAATGGGAGAAAGACATACAAGATAAACTCAAAACAATGGTTTTGCGAAGCTCAATTCAGACATCTGTAGAAGATTTTGAGCAGAGAGTATGGAGTGAAAATGCATGGTATCTTGATAGCCAAAGAGTTCATTTGAAGGAAAAGTTCAGTCGAATTTCTGACATCCGCATTGAGTTGGATGCAATTTTGAAGTCGTTTCCTCATACAGAGACAGGGCAGCTCGCATCACAAGGCTCTAATGACACAGATCATTTCCATCGCAAGAGCTTGAGTAGTTCTATTACTTCGTTATCTCTCTGGAATGAAAATGGAAAGTTGGAGGGTTCTAGAACTGATATACCTGAAACTTACGAAGCTGCCTCATTTAGTCATCTAGACAGGGAAGGACTTGTAGGTCATTTTAATAACATTATAACACAGATGAGAAGAGACCATGAATCAACTGTGCAACAGCTGACTGAGGAATTTTTTAGTTTGAAAAGGGAATATTTAAAAGAAAGGGGATCTTCTTCTGCGCACAAGAAGGACAAGGAATTTGATGCACTGAGAAAAAGGATTTCAGAAGTTGTTCTTAAATTAGATGATTTCCTTACGGAAAACGAAAACCCCCCTTCATCTGGCGTTGATGCTAGAGATCTCAATAGCTTCAAAAATAGACTTGACAGTCTTCTTTCTGAAAACCATCGACTGAGAGATTCAGTTATGGCTAAAAAAGAGGAGGTGAAGTTTCTGACAAACCAACTTGCGATTAGTGCTGAGGAAAAGTTGCAGCATTCCTTGATCGAGGCCAATATGGTGAAAACGATAGAAGGCCTTAACTCAGACTTGGTTGTTGCACATGTTGAAAATGCTCTGGTTCATGATGTTTATAAGTGCACTCTAACAGATGTAATACGGTGTGTAAAATGTGACAAGGAAGAGTCAGACTTGAAAATGTCACTGATGCAGGATATATATGATGTTATATTGAGTGGAACTGCCCTTAATGCTGATATTGATTCCGAATCTGGAGTTGAAGATTCTGATATGGAGCAATTGATTGTGCAAGAAACCTTTGAGATAATATTCAGGGAAGCCTTAAAGGATGCTGAGGAAAACATGAAGCAACTGTATGGGGAATATCTGGTTGAAACTGAAAATAGAAAAGCTGTCGAGATGAATCTTCTTGAAATAGAAAATAAGTTAGCATCAGAAGTTGAAGATAAGGAAAGGCTGAAGCAAGAAATTGCTGAATTTTTAAAGACACTTGAAGAGAAGGAGAAGTCTGTTATTGACTTATCATCTAAATTGACAAACGAGAGGAAACGACTTGAGATAGTCAGTGAAGAGCTCAACAAATCAAGAAAAAAGTCAAGTGAACAGGAAATATTAGTTTGTCAAATAACTGAAGAACTGGAAGAAGTGAAGGGTCAGCTGAAAGAGTCTCTGTTGCAAATTGATGAGGATAGAGTAAACATCAAAAAACTGAATGAAGAGCTCAATCAAACCCTTCAGGATCTAAAGGATGCTAATGAGCAAAGGAAGATGGCTGTTGCTCTTAGCCAAGAAAAGCAAACTAGATTCTTACTATTTGAATCTAAAGAAAATGAACTCAGAAAGCAGATGGAAACAGTGGTGAGTGAGTTTCAAGGGATGTTCAGTGGTTTTGAATCCAAAGTAGCTGGCAAAATCCAAGCAATCAACTCAAGGTATGTAACCAGCAAGGTTTTAGTTTCTTTGTAGTCTGTGTTATGTATTAGTTCGTTTGCCCAATGAAACTAATTGTTTTATGTTCGGATGTGGTTATTTTTGTTTTGTTTTGCTGTTTTCGCCCTTGTTGGAAAGATTTGGTGGGTGGGGAAGTGAGGGCTAGACAAGTTTTAATATTCAATCCTCCATTGCATCTAGTTCCTACAAGTTATGCTTCTCTCGTTTCAATTTTCGGAATTTTTATTCAAGTATTAGCACTTAGCAACAGCTGTCGTTGTTTAGTGAAACATAACCCATGTACAGTTTGCTGCACAATCATATCAAAATCTAAATTCAGTTCTGAGGTGACCCATGGGTTCATTAGATCAATCCAAAAACAACTTCGAAGCGTAACAGCTGAAGGCGTCGCTCAGTTTGTCGCACTCCAGAAGAAATTCTGTTGTGTTTTGAAATCTTGTGCTACTTTAATCTTCAATTTCTTGGTGAAACTTGAGCATGGAGGATGGCACGAACCTAATAATCTTCCCTTTGTGTTGTTTAATTGGTGTTTCAGATTTGAAAATTCAGTATCCCAACTTAGTCCTCTATTCAAAAAAGCTAAGTTACTCAAGAAGTCGGGGCGCATGTACCAGCAGAGGCTAGAGAGAAAAAGTGCTGACCTTCAAATGGCAGAGGCAGAGGTGAAAAATAGATTGTTTGTTTTTGAAATCTGTGATTCTTGTGTGTGGCAAAATTATCTGATACTGTTTCTATGAATATGATGCTAATCGTTAGAAGCTAAATGGGTTTAACCACACATTTGAAAGCTTAACATAAATTGTGGAAAACTTCAACTATATGAATAGTTGGGTGGCCATTTTATTTGGTTGAATGGATTTCCTAATTATTCCTTGTTTTGTGATTGTGGAAGTCTGAAGGGTAATTTCATGGTGTAATTTTTTGCCAAAAATGCATGTTTTGTGCAGAGTGCTCTAGGTGCAATTTTTTTTAGAAAATCATTGGTGTAGCTGATATTTGGTTCATTTGATATCTGAATAGTTCAACATTTTCTTGATTGTGGAAACCAGATAGTCAGGCTAAGAATAGATTATCATGTCAAGATTCCAAAATTATGGCAGTATGTTTGAATCATTTAGAGGATCATTGGAGTGATAAACTTTTGGATCCTTTTCGATAGTACTTGATGTGAAGCTTACCTCTCAGTTGTAGCGTCTCCATCCTTTGAATCCTTTAAATTCTTTTAAATGGATTTCCTACTTGTTCCTGGGTTTCTTATTGTGGAAGTTTTAAGGGTATTTTCATGGTGATACTCTTACCAGGAATGCGTATTTCTTTTGTGCAGAGGGCACTTGTGCATTTTCCTTAGAAAATCATTGTTGTAGCTGATATTTGGTTCGTTTGATATTTAAAAAGTTTCCACATTGTGGATTATGAAAACAAGATAACCAGGTTAAGAATAAATTATCATGTTAAAAATCCAAAATTATGGCAGTATCTTTTAATCATTTTTCAGGATCATTGGAGTGATAAACTTTTGGATCCTCCTTGAAGAACGCAATGTGAAGCTTACTTCTCTTTTTTAGCGTTTCCATTCTTTAAATTTCTTTGTTCTGCTTCGTGACAGGTTGATCTTTTGGGAGATGAAGTTGATAAGCTACTGAGCTTGCTTGAAAAGATTTACATATCGCTTGACCATTACTCTCCGGTTTTACAACATTATCCAGGGGTCAGTCAACTAATTTTTTGCTATCTGCGCTTTGTATTTGCATGTTCAACCCCTTTATGGTTGTGTATAGTTTTCCTTGACTACATATGAGCATCACAGACTTGAAAGGTTGGGCTTGTGGATTACCTGTGTTGATATGTTCCGATATCCTTCTCCCTTTTTGAAAAGTTATGGATGATAACTGTGCAAATTGCTGCGAGAAGAAACCCTTTAGGAGCAAGTTGCTGGAGACAGTCATTTTCAATTGTTTTTTTTTTTTTTAAATGTAATTTTCAGGAAAAAATTTTACGGCTTAGCTTTAATATATTTAATATTAAATTATTTAGGATTCATTTCGAAGAGTATCTTGATCCAGTTACCACTCAAAAGGAAAAACAAAGAAAGAAAGAAATGGAAAACAAATTGATCTCTACCATGTCCTTGCCAGTATACATGGCTCAAACCATATAATTGCCTTTAGACGTGTTGTTTTAAGTTTGTTGTATCATTTTGCAGGTTGTTGAGATTCTAAAGCTTATTAGGAGGGAACTAACTGGAGAATCGATGAAGACAAAACAGTTCTCTCCATGTTAAGGTAATCTGTTCTTTTATAGAACATTCCCCAGACTGATGCCAATAGTTCCTAACTTTGCTTTAGCTAGCTTCACCATCATTGTAGCCAGTTAATGGTTTGTCTTAACTGTCGCTTCAACCCTTTCCCTGTTTCTTTTTCCCCTTTTTTCTCTCTTTGGAATCGACGGCGATGGATTGCTTCAGAACTTTTTGCTGCTGCTGATTGCGAGACCTAGAAAGTAGTTAACCCCATATTGTCCATATCTATTCAGCACTGCTCAATGTGATGTTGATGTATATATATGATAGAGTAGCTCAACTAGAATACTGCAAAGAAAAGGAAAAAAGAAAAAAAAAAAAAAAAACTAGACTGAAGGCTTCAGCAAGCTACAGAAAGCTCATAGGAAAGCGAGGCAAATTCATTTTAGGTCACCGTGACTTCACAATTTTGTAGTCATCCAGTTGTATGTATTTTGTAGAAGCTGTAACAGAGAGGTCATTGATTTGTTCCGCTTTTCTTTGTACGTAAAGGGTTACTGTTTACTTATTTCATTCTTTGGAAATTTTCATGAATTTAAAACGGTTTCAAAACCATTTTGTGTTTCTCCTCTTCTTATTGGTTTTGTTGCTCTTGAACCAATGCAAGAGCTGACAAAGAAGTGACTTTATGTATTGGCCGGTTGGGGAATTGCCTCCTCCGTCCAATAAGGTAATTGCACTCAGGTTCAGTTTGAAACGATTGGCTTGTCTGTAGGAGTGATACTTTCTTCAAAAAAGAAAGGAAAAAAAAAAAAAAAACAAAAAGAACACTGTCTGTTAAAAAGTAAAGATGGAAATGAATAATGATTCTCTGCTGCAAAAATTGTACTCCAGTAAAGGTTGACAAAAAATCCTTTCTTTTTTGGTCGTTTAGTATAATTTTGTGATAAGTTGTATCTTTAAAATAGTAACAAATACTTCATTGGCCTCAAAAAAAAAATAGTTATGTAGGGAGTTTTGTAGTAGAGAAAAGTGTTCTATTATGTCTGTTCATTTATACTTTCCAAAGATCCAACAAATTGGTTTGATGACTACACAGAATTTGTAATTGAGGTTAAAAGATACAAAGCTAAGGAGAAAATGTAATGCACTGAAAATTCAAAATGATTGATTCTCACAGTGAATCATATGGTAGCTATATGCCATTCAGAATTAATACATGACTAAAAAGAAAATTTCGAAAGTTGTGAAACAGCAAAAAGAAAAGAAATTGTCGCGGGAAGACAGAAAGTTGGAACAGAAAAAAACACAAATTTAACTAGACAAGGCAGCATGTATTTCAAGCGGACATGAATAGGCAATGTAAAATACATTCTTTATGTCAACCAAAAAAAAAAAGAAAAAAAGGGAAGGAAAATACATTCTGTATTGTAGTATGTTATATTACGCCATTCAGTCAATAATATGCAACAGCTCCTAAATTAACCTCGTTAACCATAAATGTTCCCAGATGGAGGACGAAATTAATCACTCCGAATGGGGGGTTTACTCTTCTTTTTATATACACACAGTAAAGCAATTTCACAGCTTCACCATACCATCATCTATGGCCGTTTGCCTGCACCTCTTTCTTCAAGGAGTTCCACGCCACCAAAGCTGCTCCAACAGCAGGCTCCACCTTAAGAATAAGCAAGGTGTGAAATTCTTGAAAGATTATAGGAAGAATCATCATTTACTGATTCTAGCGTTTTGAATCACGTGATGGAAGAATATGTTTTCAATGGATACTAAAAGAGAACGAACTCCACATGCCAAAACACACAGGAAAAGAATGGAAATGAAGGAGTGTGAAAAAAATTCAAGTCCTATTCAGCACAACCAAAAAGAGCTTTTGAAAGATCTGGCAATAGTCTAGTAGAGTGACAGAAAATAACAATGAAATGAGTGAAATTATATCCAAATACAACTTTATCATGGCTCTTTAAAGTTAATCATCCTTCCTATATTTGTTTCGATTTTGTTTTTTGCCGCAATGGGAAAACAAAACAAAACCACGTATTAGTATCATTTCATATGTGACAGATTCACGCCACATTTAAACTGAAACATTCAAGTTGGCACAAAACAGAATACAAGTGTATACAGATTTTGTTCAGTTAAACCAATTGTAAAAGACAGCATTCCTCCAGGCTAAAACACCCTTGCACAGGAAAAGCACTAAACAAAAGTTACAAAACGACATTCTTGTAAGGAAAACATATGTGAAAGGATTATGAACTGAGAGAATTAAGTACACTAACCTTAGGCCTAATAGGACAAGCTCCCACGAAAGTCTTAAAAACAGAATTGATAACTTCGCTCCCTATATCCCAATTCCTGTTAGCTTCAAGAACACCCCCAACCATGACAACAGGGAAAGAACCTCTTCCATCTGCAAACCAAGATAACCATTTGTAAGGTTAGTGCCCAAATGCCATCCACATTTCTTCCTGCTGAGGCCAGCAGATTCAAATTTGTAAACTCAAAAAGCTTTTCACATATTGGAAGATTTAACTAAAAGAACACAACAGGATAATCATAATTGTTCATTTCGAATAAGTTACTAATCCACAAGCGCACAAGAAACATATCCAGTGGGAGGAATGGGGGAAGAGAAAGGATGAGAGGTTATTAAAGTCAAATACCTTCCCCAGCCAAGGACAGTCTACGTACAACAGCTTTTACACTTGAGGCCAATTCTTCTACTGCATTCTTTAATATGTCATTTGCAACTTGATCACCAGCTTCAGCACAAGATACTACCACAGGAACAAGGGCAGCAATACGGGCCCAAGATGGATCTGCATAAGTCCACCTGAATTACAATAAGAAAGAAAATGACACCGACTTAAATCAAAATTTTAGCTTGAATTGTGTTAGTTATGTCTGATTTTGTGGAAATTCCGTTTTTCAACCTGAAGCATTCAGTACACTACTATGATAATTGGTGCAATCACTATAATCTTGTAACTGAATGATGTAGTTAAGGATCATCTGGACATTAATCAACAACTTATTGAAAGGGAAAAATCTCTCATTCACACCCAACCTACAAATGTTCTGTATTTAATCATGCTGTCAGCTATTTACAGATGTAATTTTATTCAAACGAATTTCTCCTTTCCAACTGTTTTCTGCTATTTGGCTTCCTAGTATAATACCTTACAATCCTATCAACATAAAACAAAATGAGAATGCGCTATCAGCCCCTGGATATTGTAAGAAAGCAACAATATGATGTACACGTCAAGGTCTTTTGTCTCCTTTAAAAGGAGTAATGTTAATACCCCGTGAATTGATCAGTTATTTATGCAAATTATTATCGGTAATCTTTGAATCATAGAAGGCCAGGGTATCTGCTTAATTAAACTAATAGGGAATAAACAGAAGACCCGACAATCAAGACACAACATTCACCTTTCCTGTATTGGCCAGCTTAACAAGAAAAAAGAAAAAAAAGATGTCCGTGTTTATCCGAGTACATCTTTTCCAAAATATAACATGCACTGTATAATGTAAGGCGATTCAGGTATAAATGAAGAATCATAACTTCATTTAAAATATGGATCATCTTACTAAAATTAAAAGCTTTAAGCGACAAGTATGGAATGTAATAAACTATGAAATCAAATCATAGTTTCTAGTTCCTAGTAATAATAAAGTCTAGTCAGATGATGATCATAATCTAGCTTCTACAGAACTGCCAAGTGTACTAAAACTCAGGAAGAGTAACTTTTCATGCCCAAGTGAAGAGCCCAATTCCAATAAGATGTTTGGAAGAAACTGTAAACCTAGCGTATTTTATCTCAAGTATTAGCGTATTAATTTTACAATCAAATGTTAAAATTAGTTTGCCAAATTTAAAGTGAAATCTAAAATGGGAAACAAAACATTATCAGTTGAAAGGCCAAAATGATATATATATCTCCAGGCAAAGCTTAAGAGATTACCCAAATAGCATGCAAACGAACTGAAATTGGACATAAATGTAAACCTATCCTTATAGTATATATAAATGCTAATCATACAATTAGCAATAAAATGACAAAACTAAATGTATACATGCAGAGATACACAAAGTCCGACACACTACCATACCCTATAATCTCATCTGGTGAAGAAAGGCCAAGGGAATCCAAAATATGAGTTGTAAGTGTTGTCTGCATATCACGACCATCATGGGCCCTCACTACAGCTGTCAACGCTCGAGCAGCAATGCCATAGCCACTGCAAGGAACAGAAACTTTCTAAGATGGCAAAAAGGGCCAGTTAAGAATCAAATTAGTTAGTTGGGGCCAGAATTCAACTTTATAAGCTACAGACTTCATACATCAAGAAAAGAAACAGAGAATAGTTCCTCATATCATTGCATTGTCAGCTACCTTTTGTTTTAATTCTAAACTCCCATTGATTATGGATCTCCAAAAAAAAAAAACAAACTTGGGTAAATGAAGAAAAATCAGCAGTGTCCACATTTCTTCATAAATTATCCAGTGAGCTTAAATATCAGTAGATTTTTTAATCAAATCATCCTCCCATTCCAAACATCATACTCATCACATTTTAAACTACATACATAAGATAAGCTCACACGACTATAAGTCCAGCTGGGTAGCTCCAATAAAATACAATTAACAACAGCAAAAATCTATTGCATGCTACGTGGTGACAGAATAAAGAACACTACTTATTTCTGAAACCTTCAGGCAAAAGCAAGCCATCAACTCCGATACTGGTATAATGGTAAATTTCATGCAATGGAAACATATCAATGTGCAAGGCAAGAGAACAGGAGAGAAAAACTATTTAGCTTGTTCTAAGGTATATCTATCAGAATTCATATTTGAAGTATTTAAGTTCAATACTCTAAAATAACTTCAACCAGATAGTGTAGCTTTAGTTCCGAAATATTGTTAAACTTAAGTATCAAGTCATTTAATCATAAGCAATATATAAACCTCAATGAAAAACTACAAATGTCTGTGCAGAAGCTAAAAATATCCTCACAACAGTCAACTCCAGCTAATATTAGGAGGAATGAACCCAAGCGACCTTCCCACACCTATACACCATCCCTCCTGTAAATACTCTAATGTGGCTAATAGTTGACAATTCAAGGAGAACAAGTCCAACTAATATAGTCAAAACAAAAACAGGAGATAATGCATCTACAGGGTAATTGATGGTAAAGAAAAAAGTCACTCCAACACTTGGTACATATTTAGGGTTGCAACTTCACCATTCATCATAATAGGTATAAAATGAGTCCAAATTCAAATTATTTTTCTTTTGAACTTCAAACTTCTGATTGCTTATAGAAGGATTTCAATTTTTCTCAAACAGATATGTCCAAGGAAAAGTGGCAGTAATATCATGAAAGACATCTGGAAGCCTTGGAGATTCAGGTCAAATTAATCGAACAAAGATGATAGAATTTGTACCCACTTCACATCCCCGGGCATATGTAATTCAAGAAGCAAATTATATTTCATTTCTATAATTTATGGAGCCAAAATATGATACGAGAAGATAGTACGCATTCCTGGGACTTGCAACATCTAACTAATACGAAAGAACTTATCAATAAGAATGGTAGCCTCGTTAAGGTTAATCATCAATAATCAAAATCTATCAAATCATATATCTAAAAGAACACAGTAAAAGATGTACAATCAAGTTAATCACACCGTATCTCTGCAAAGAAATGAAAAACATCCTTAATCATAATCTTATCATACTGTTGGGGCTCCAGCTAATGCTTTCAACATGAACTCTTTGTTCCAAGATATTTTGGGGAGTAAATTACAAATTTGCAGCAAACTTAAGACTCTGATTGACCATAGGAAGTCATCTCTTACAAATGTAAGTGTCTTGTTTACGGAAATTCAGTATGGAGAATATTAGATAGTAAAAAACTTAGTGATTTACCTCCCCCAGTCACCTAATACTGGTCCAGCCCCAGCTGCACGAGCTTCTCTTCCATCCTCAGTAAAGCCGTAAGATATACACCCCGTCCCAGCAATCAGCACACAGCCATGAAGTTTTCCCATGGTCCCACTTGCAAGAGCAGCTACGGCATCATTGTGCACATAAATATTTACATGAGCAGGAAAAATGTTCCTGTAAAAATGATCTTACAATTACCAAATGTTGGTGTTTGTAATGAAGTCCTTTGATCCCTCACTCTTCAGATGTTAAATTTTATTCACATAACAACTATGAACTAAAATGGGAAAGGGAACAAGACAAATCACTAAAGCATAAAATTTGAAGGAGACAAATTTGTCCAAAGAAAACATATTAAGTGATTAGTTTCTTCCTTGGGATCTCTTCATGACACAATTTTATAAAAGAAAGGATTATGTTCTTCCATTTCTCTCAATTTCGTCTGCCTGCTATTGCATCAAAACATTGATATGAATTTACCATATCTTTATGGTGCCTAATATCACTTCAATGCAATGATCTAAAACAACAGATGAAGAAAGTACTAGGTCCGGATTAGATAGCATGCAAGAGTAAAGTTTGAAAAACTCAGTTGAATTTTTAGAGTAGATCACACAGAGCATCCAAGTGGCCAAGCCATGTTTGGTTCATTGAAATACTTAATTGAAAGTTCTTCATTCTACAATGTCAATCACAATCATGACTGACCTTGGAGGTGGTTAACCTTAAAATGCAACTAGAAAGTTGCCGTGAAGAACCTACCATAAAGGTCAACAAAGTGATCAAGGTAAACAGAAACTCTTCTTTTGAGCTTTATGGGGAAAAAAATGTCAATGAAACTTCTGCAGTTCTCAACAGTTATAACATTTAACTCATGTAAAAAGACATGACCTACTAACTTTAAAAAACCTTTAAAAAAAAGAAAAAAAAAAAAAGAGGAGCTACCTGGAGTTCTTATTCCATAAAGTGATTGAAAATAAATAGGAACTGTAAATGGATTAATATACAGCAGTGTCCAGCAAGTACAATATTGTACACCATAATGCCAGAAGCAAGGTGTCATGACTCTTGTGTGTGTGTGTGTGTGTGTGCGGGGGGTAGGGGGGGGGGGAGGGGTTTTTTTTTGGGGGAAGGAGGAGAGGGAAGGAGGTGGGTAACTAGAATCATGACGACCTCCCCAACCCCGAATCATGGGGGAGTGTGTTGTTGGGCAAAGAAGACCTTCAGATGCTCATAAAATTATTTATTCCATTATGTGATTACAAAGTATCCAGGTAGGGGTAACCAGTTGCTAAACTCACTGATCCAAATGCTATGAAAATTATTCAGAAGATTCAGTAGAAATCAACAAAATCAAGAAAGCAATGGTCATGTTTTCTAGTTTACGATGCGATGGTATATTTAGGTATAAAGCGCCACTACAGACTTATACAAATATCATAAAAAATTACTTGAGATAACCTTTTGGTAGAACTCGTTATTCAAAGTATTTGAACTGTTAGGCATAACGAATGCCACCTTAATTGCACCAGGATTTCAGAAACTACAACTTAAATTTCCTTTTATACGCTCGACAACTCAGAGATTGATGACCTCCAAACATGGAACATAAATTGGAAACCTATACAAGTAAATTTCTACAAGGTTGAAATACATTCTCGAGAGAAAAAGAGGATGTATAAACTTGATTTAACATACAATACTTAGTTCAGGAAGTTGGTACACACACAGACATAAGCTAATGGAATGAACTGGCATGAGATATTCTCAAAAACTACTTTTCATCTGATATATACAGCTAGCAAAATGGTATATTGTCAAGTCAGGGATGATACATTAACCATGAGGAACGGCCATACTCACTCAGAATGCATGTAATGGAGGAACAATAATACGAAACACAAGGTGGTGCTTAAGATAGAACACATTATTACCTTATCCAATTGAACACCCTTTCTGCATCTCTTGGATGGTTAACTCCAGATACACCCAAACAAACAGCTCTAACAGCTGATACGTTCACTCCTGATATTGAAAGGGCCTCTTCCATAACTTTTGCCAGTGTATCTCTAGCTGCCTCTTCTGATCAGACATACAGAAAAAAAACATCAAAACTCACGTCTGTTCACAATTATCACAAACATATTCCTGTTTTTCGGTCACAAAACCAGAAAGTTTTCTCTCCATTACCAACAACACATAAACCTTCCAATAGAACCCACAAACTTTCTAGAATTCAAAGGTATAAACCCATAACAATAAACTTATCCCAGAGTAGGAAATGCAGGATCAAAATCAACATCCTTTCTCAACTACCGATATTTTTCTTTTAAAAAAAAATCAAGTCAGTATCACTTTCTAGAACCAGTAAGCTACCTCCAATGCTGTTGTAATTGGAGCAACCAGCAACAGCCCGGCCGAGAACGGGAAGAGGGTCCGGCAGGTGATCGGAGAAACGGAGGAGAGGCAAGCAAACGCAGACGGTGGAGGTGGTTCCGCCATCCACACCCAAGATCACTTCACTGCATTCTGACTCAGCCTCAGAACCCATTAATTCGAGAATGGAACAGAAAATTAAAAACCCTTTTTTCCTCTGATCAAATTCTATTCATGTAAAAATTGTACAGAATTTTGGAATTGTAGACCCTCGGAATGAGAGAAGCAATGGTTGATTTGGGGGTGTGGGGGAAAAATTATGAATGGATATCTTTGCTTCAAATTTTGTTCATTTGAATCATTGTTTTATGGGATTAGGATTATTAATTTCTTTCGTATTTCCTATATTTTCTTTATTGCTGAGATTTGGATTATTTGTTTGTTTAATTGTTTTGATTGATCGACAGTTGACTTATGTGCTGTAATCTTTCACCTCTTTTCTTCGGCAATTCGTTAAGTCTCCCATCAATTATGAAGTAGTACTAATATACACTAATAATATCTATCCAAGAGGTCAAAGAGGTTTTACCTCTTTTAATTTCACTTATAGATACATTCGATTATTGTGAACTGATTAAAGTTACTAGATCGAATGTAACAAAAGTGCATAATATAGCTTATTATAAAATGCAATATAATAGTTTAGGATCTCTACCCTAATCTAATATATTAGTATTTACTCAAAAAAAAAAAGAAAAAAAAAACTATCCTGAGTTAAGATAATTTGAAAATTCTTTTTCTTTTAACTTGAAAAGATAAATTGGTCTAACCAAAAGAATTAGCCAAAAAAGGAAAAAAGGAATTCGTGCCAATTTTAATGCTCGCGGGTTAAGAGAGGTTGTTTAGACGAAAACAAGATTGATACATTTTCAATTATTTATCTATATTATTATTATTATTATTATTATTATTATTATTATTATTATGAGAGGAATGAGAGATAGAAAACAAAAAAAAATTCTAAAGGGTGACAATTTTCTAGAGTTTTTTACCTAAAAAATTTTCTTTAAAAAAAAGTAGACCAAATTAATTTTTTCGAAATTTCTGTGGACAAATCTATATCCTTCGGATTTCCAAAATCGGAATCCGGGGTAAACTCGGATTTCGGAAATCCGAATTTAATAGAAAACGGATTTTGAAAATCCGGATTCATTTTAATTAAAACTAAAACTAAGTAAATTTTTCATCTGTCATAATTAATCATAATTTGGATTTCTGAAATCCGACTTTATGATTAAAATATTAATTTTTGAGGAAAATTTTTTTGTACAAGTGTTGGTAATTTTTTGGACACGAATCGGATTTCCGAAATCCAAATCTTCCTGTGTTTCTCTGATAAACTCGTATTCTAGAAATCCGAACCTAAACCCTAAACCCTAAATCCGAGTATATGTTACACTCGGATTTTGGTAATCCGAGTATATGTTGCACTCGGATTTTGGCAATCCGTTTATAGGTTACACTCGGAGTTTGGTAATCCGAGTATAAGTAACACTCGGATTTGGGAAATTTGAAGTTAAACCCTAAACCCTATGGCCTTATTTTGGAAATCTAATTTTTTGCTTGACTCAGATTCTGAAAATGCGATTATTTGCTTAAAAGTTACATAACAGTAGTACAGATAGATTATACTGAATTAATGATAATATTTAATAACTAACAGATTTAATAATAACAAATAAAAGTAATACCACTAATGTATAATGAGTATTAGTATTAATGTACTACATGATACTAGTACATACAAATAGTACATAACACTAATACAGATGAATTATACTGAATTAATGATAATAATTTCTAATAACTAATAGATTTAACAATAATAAGTAACACTAGTACCACTAATGTATAATGGATAATAATATTAATGTATTACATAATACTAGTACGTACAAATAGTACATAACACTAATACAGATACATTATACTAAATTAATGATAATATCTAATAAAGAATAGATGTAACAGTAATAAGTAACACTAGTGCCAGTAATGTATAATGGATAATGGTATTAATATATTACATAATACTAGTACGTACAAATAGTACATAACATTAATACAAATAAATTATACTAAATTAATGATAATATCTAATAACTAATAGATGGAACGGTAATAGTATTAATGTATTACATAACACTAATACAGATAAATTATACTAAATTAATAGATGGAACGGTAATAGTACATAACACTAATACAGATAAATTATACTAAATTAATGATAATATCTAATAACTAATAGATGTAACAGTAATAAGTAGCACTAGTACCAGTAATGTATAATGGGTAATAGTATTAATGTACTACATAATACTAGTACCTACAATTAGTACATAACACTAATACAGATGAATTATACTGAATTTATGATAATATCCAATAACTAATAGATTTAACAGTAATAAGTAACACTAGTACCAATAATGATGGGTATTAGTATTAATGTACTACATAATACTAGTACGTACAAATAGTACATAACACTAGTACAGATGAATTATACTGAATTTATGATAATATCTAATAACTAATAGATTTAACAGTAATAAGTAACACTAGTACCAATAATGTATAATGTGTCTTAGTATTAATGTACTACATAATACTAGTACGTACAAATAGTACATAACACTTGTACAGATAAATTATACTGTTTTTGTGATAATATATAATGACTAACAGATTTAACAGTATAAATAACAATAGTATCAATAATGTATAATTTGTATTAGTATTAATGTACTGCATAATACTAGTACGTACGAATAGTACATTACACTAGTACAGATAAATTATACTGAATTAATGATAATATATAATGACTAATAGATTTAACAGTAATAAATAACAATAGTACCAATAATGTACAATGAGTAATAATATTAATGTACTACATAATACTAGTACGTACAAATAATACATAACACTAATATATGTAACCGGATTACGGTATTCCGGTTCTTTGATTTCAAAAATTTCGCGCCTTGATTTTATTTTAGTTTTTTTTCTTTTTGAGAATTCGGATTTCGGAAATCCGAGTACTACTGTTTATTTAAGAAGTCCAGGCCCTGGACTCCTCCTTATTTGAGTTCAAATATTTCGCGCATCAATTTATTATTTTTTAATGGGACTCGGATTACGCAAATCCGAACGGCACTGTTCATGTAAGATTTTTTAAAAACTATTATTCAACAAAATTTATTTAATTATTATTTTATTATTAAATGTAGATTCAGATTTCCGAAATCCGAATGTTTAATTTTAATTATAACTCGGATTTCGGAAATCTGTGGGATATATTCCTGTCCACAAATATTCTGAAAAATTTAAATTTGTCCACCTTTATTTTAAATAAATTTTTCAATTTTCTAATGCATTTCAAAAAAAATACTTTCAGTAATTGTTAAATAGTCCTTAAATTTATATAAAACACTCAGCCACAACTTTCGGATAGAGTTGATTTATTTTCTTCTCTTATCATTAAAATTATCAATCAAAATTAAAGAGACACTAACTCTCCCCAAAATCATAGTATAACTGGAATTTCTAGCTATAGTAAATAATATAATCAAATAAAATCAATGACCGAAATATAAAGTCTTTATCAGGGAGATAATCGTGACAATAATCACAATCATTTTTTTCCAAAAGGTCAACTTTTTTGAATTACCTCTCTCTATATGTGTTACCTCTGCTATATATAAATCTCATAAATAGTGATTGCATTCATATTCACATGCTGTAACATGATACGTAATTCTACCCCAAGAATATTTTCAAGTATTGATTACTGGAGTACAGGTAGGTTTAATCTAGAAATTGAATCATGATTTTTTTTTTAATCAAAATGTTCTCTTTGTTACATTGTAGGTTTGAAAATAGGGTGCCCATGACGAAGTAAGGAAAACATGAATTTGTCTTTTATTTTTTATTTTTTGTTTTTGTTTCTTTCTCTCTTCTTCTTCTACTTTTTTTTTTTTAAAAAAAAAAATCGGCATGAAGAACACCATTTCCATCCTGTTTGTTACTATGATTTTTATCTATAGAAGAGAAATACAAATTTATTATTATTCTTTAATTTATAAATTTGCATAGGGTTTTTGTTACAATTAATTCTTTGGGTTTTGATTCCCCTCTAATCTTTTTACGGTTGGTAGATTTTGACTCAAATACGACTTTTTGTATATTGTATTACCTAAATATTGTCATTAAAAAAAATATGTTTTTAATTTTTGATGATTTTGAATCAAGTATTGTATCTAATTAATATTTCAGTGGGCAGATTTTGGGGTTTTCGGAAAGCGTTATCATCTCTGAAAGACTATCACCGTTGCTCCCTGCAGCCATGGTGAGCACCAAAGCGTGGAGTGGATGATTTGGTCCTAATGAGCCTGAATAAGTCAACGTAAGAAGAGAATCCCTTAGCAATTAAGAAAGAATCTTTTGTATGTTCTCCCAACTCCATACTTCAAATGATGGCAAATGCTTCAATGGAACTTCAATCCAGCGAGGTGAAAGTTTCCATTGTATTAGATATATCTAGATAGGTAACATTATCTTTTCAAATTCTATGTACGGCCATGAGAACTTTAAATTACAAAAAATATATTTAGTTACTGTGACCACATGTACAATATTTTAATACTGTCTTTTTTCATAAATACATTCTTTTGAGATAGGTGTTATGAGACGTAGAAGGTTTATACTAGTCTCTAGATGCCATGATAGTCATCAGTGGTTATATGTACTCATTTGTAGTCGGTTAAAACCACAATATGTATGACATAAATTCCATTTACATGGATGGTATTTTGACATGTTAAAATTATAACTTAAACAGAAGAAAAGAAATGCCAATATATATATATATATATATATATATATAAGAATACATTGTGCATCTGGCATCCCATAACTTAATTTTTAAACTATCACATTGGTAAAAATCATATGTGTAATTTTTTAATACATTCTTCAAAAATCACTAATGAAAATTATCACTAAGACTTCAAAGTTTACATTATATGAAAATAATTGTTCACTTGATTATCATTTAAGGGTATTAATTAACAATAGCATTCAAATATATTTTTAAAAAATAAATGTGCCGTATACTCAAGATATGATTGAGGTAAATGATCAACATATGCCGCTGCATAATTTTTAAAGATCAGCCCTAGATCATCATTGGCATATATCACGTATCTAAAGTTTAACCTTATCACATTACATGATCAATTAAATTTAATGAAGATCATTTTCAAATATATGTATACTAGTGATGTCTGGTCGCGCAATGCGCGACCCTGGCCCAGTCTATCTGTAGATCTTAGAAATGTTTATATTTGAAAAAAATAAAATTTTGTATTTGGAGCTATATATTTTAGAAATTTTTGAAGGATTTAGAAATGTTTTATAAGTGTGATCATAGAAATATTTGTATTTCGCAAAAAAAAAAAAAAAAATTGTATTTCGCCATGTATGTTTTAGAAATGTTTTATAAGTGTTACTTATTAAATATAAATAGCTTAATCGAATCTATGAGTTGAAGTAAAGTAAATGTTAGATAAAATATAAAAGCATCCTAATAATTTAAATATTAGTAAGATGATTTATTGATGTTCTCCATTGGTCGTGCCAAATCAATACTTAGTTTTGGAGATTTTTAATAGCTTTGTAATAAGTTTCATCCGAAGAGTATACGCTTAAAACAAAATTGACACTTTGTAACAAAAAATCTAATTGATCAATTCAATTTAAAAAACCACTCTAGTTGAATGAAACATAAAAAAAATTTTAAAAAAAAACGTGTCACGTAAAGTGCAAAGGGAGATTTAGTAATTTAGTTATGGTTAGACAAAAGGGCAATTTAGTATTTTCTATATGTCACGTGACAATCATATGAGGTGTTTGAAAGGGAGGTTTTTGTTTCTAATATAGTAGGATATATTAGTGAAGATACCATACTCTTCTATCAATCACATTAAAAAACTGTCCAATCAGGGTGTAATCGTGATAGGATTGATTTGTAAGTTATTAATAATCAGAATAATCCATACTTAGATCACCGAAAACAATGCTCTAATTAATTCCTTCCAATACGAACTACTGTTAATATTAATGGGAAGACATTAATTATGTTTAAAACTGAATCTGTGTTCCTGGATAACTTAGATGCTCTGCCAATAATTTGAGGGTAAAGCTATAGTCCCGTTATTAAATTTAAAGGTATGATCCCATTATTTAATTGATAACCGTTGGATTAGTCTAAATTGATCATATCCATATAAAATTTGCATTAAAGGAATAAAAAATAACAAATCATTTTATGGGCAACCGGCAACCAAAGGAAGAGTATTTATGGTATATAATTTAATTGGGAATCTTCTCCTCTCTCTCACTATAAGTTACACTACATTTTTTCTCCCTCTCTTATTATTATTCTTTAATCTCTCTCACTAGATTAATTCTTTTTCCTATTCAAAAGCAACTTTTTCTCAACAAAAAAAAAAGAAGAAGAAGATGGGTACTCCTTTTTTTCAATCTGAAATAATAACTCATCAAGAGATTATAATTTTTCACATTTTACGTTTGCATAATTACATTTGGCAATTTCCTTAGTTCAATTTTCGTGAGCATTGAGCAATATATCGATTTTCGTGAGCTTTGAGCAATATGCTTTCTTTCCTTTTTTTTTAATCATGCGATGTGCTTTAACATTTTTATTTTTCATTATGATTAACACATATTGGTTCTTCAATGTGCATTATTTTGTAGCTAAGGGCTCAATATTTTTTTATTTAGGTATCATTTTATTTTTTATATTTATTTTATTGAATTAGTGGTACAAAAATTTAATAACGAATTTTAAAAACTTATTAATAAATAGAACTTAATTAGTTTAATTGAGTCTAAATAGTTCTTACTTTTACGTCATTTTTAACACAAAAAATAAATTCTAGAATTCAATCTCAACATGAAACATGAACTAATCAATTTATATTCTGATTCAATGATGTTAAGTTTTATAACTAAGAAAAAATTATTTTTCTAACATAATAATAAATTTATATCTATAGTGTATTATTATACTAATAGAGTGATATACATAATAATTAATTTCTTCTTCTTCACATGCTTGAGTTTAAAGGACTTTTTGTTGCTTTCGAAATTTAATGATTTTTTTAATTAGATTCATTTCTTTTCAAACTATTAGTAAAGTTTTACAAATTTTTTCATAAAAATATTTAATCTCACCCCGCACATCTAGTTGATAATTATATTACATTACATTTTAAGATTACAAAAACTATTGATATAATTCGTAATCAATTAATGGTTCATATACATACTGAAGATAAGATTATTATTATTGGCTAATCCAATCTTACGATTGAAATAAATATGTAATTCATCCCATTTAACTGCATTAATATAGATGGTATTGATGATAACCAATCATTTTTATTTTTTTGAATACAAGTCAATCATTATTTGACATAGATATTCAATGATACTAATGTTGAAAGAGAAATTCATCTAATAGGAATACGGATAACATAGGTGATACTATTCACATTTGTCCTAAAAAATATAGAAAATGTAGGTCTAAAATTATCTCTATGAATACAAAGCAATAGCATCCCTTTCATATAGTAATATTGTAACACCTATACTATTTAATTCCTATGCTTTATCTTGTTATAATCTTGTAAAAATAAGGAAAATGATAAACATAGTGACAAATATATAGTGAAAGATATAGTGACTTAGTTGATCCTCTATTTTGGTGGTATTTAGCCGTAGAACTTATATATTTTCCTATTAAATTTACATTTTTACCCTTAATTAATTTGTACACATTAGTCACTAAGTTTCACTATAAGTTTTCACTGTCTTTATCACTGCAGAAAAAATACAGATAAGTTATACCTAACATTTGTTTAATAGTAATGTTATTAACGAGTATGTAAGAATTAGTTTTAAGATAAGAATGAAGTCCTTATCACTTAAGTAATTAAATAGAAAAAAAAAGAAAGAGAGAGATATGAGTATTTTTATTTTTTATATTTTTTTATAAGAACGAACTTACAAGTGCCTAGACTATTACATGGGTGGTGTCTGTGGGGAAGAGAGATATTACTACTACAGGGGAGACTCCACGCGTGCATGTCCAGTCCACTTGTCTACTCTTGAAAGCGTCTCCTTTGGCTACTGCTGCCCCCTACCCTGCAGGAAAGTATGGCTAGCGATAAATCGCTGCCGTGGAGGTTCAAACCCGCGTCACCACGGATGAGTGCCAAAGCCCTTACCACTTGGGCCAACCCCTGATTGGCGAGAAATGAGTATTTAACCAAATGAACTATAAATGTAGTTTATTTATGGTCTAAACAATGTGGAGACTCACAAGGCTATAAATATGAAAAGAACCAGGCAGTTTTAATGTAATCCTACTCCCTAAGCCTAGTAATGAGTAAGGAAAACTCTTAAGACATCAAGATACATACTAGGAATGGTTAATCATTTAGTTCGTGAGATGCATGCTTGTTGTGGTTAAGGACCATGCTAATGTGGGTGTATTACTTGGCGACAATCAATTAAATAAATTAATAGGGACTTGATGAACCAAACACCTTATTCAACTCCATAATCTACCCCATAATCTTGAGTAAGAAAAGGTGGGAAAAAAGACGTGAAATGGAGCAAAGTGGACGCAGAAATTAAAATTATGACCAGAACATGAGGTAAAGCATAAAGTTTACTAAAGGATTGAAATAAGAGTTGGTAGATAGGTTTAATGTTCGATTCTTATTGGAATCATCCAAAATTTTAAGAAAAAAAAGTTGGTAGGTCTATGGGATGCTAAGTAAACGGTCTAGGTTACTAAAACTCACAAGGTGAAGCAAGCTGGAGCTACCTTATCTTACTATAAATAGGTTACGGTGTTCGAGTACTTACACACCAACCAAAAAAAACAAAAACAAAAACAAAAACAAAAACATAGTGAGAGAAAAAAAGAGTGAGCAACCTTTTTGGGATTTACATTTGGACGAAAGGTGGAAGGAGGAGAAGTTAGCAACAGCAACCGTATAGGAAACATTGCTCAAGACAGGTAACTAACAAATCGCTCATTTAGTTTTATGAGTAATCTTGAGTTAAATAGTGTTTATACTTGGTAGTTATTATAATTTATATTCAATATATTTGTAGCAGTGCACTTGGAACACTTAGATAGGTTTAATGTTCGATTCTCATTGGAATCATCCAAAATTTTAAGAAAAAAAAGTTGGTAGGTCTATGGGATGCTAAGTAAACGGTCTAGGTTACTAAAACTCACAAGGTGAAACAAGTTGGAGCTACCTTATCTTACTATAAATAGGTTGCGGTGTTCGAGTACTTACACACCAACCAAAACAAAAACAAAAACAAAAACAAAAACATAGTGAGAGAAAAAAAGAGTGAGGAACCTTTTTGGTGTTTACATTTGCACGAAAGGCAAAAGGAGGAGAAGTTAGCAACCGCAACCGTATAGGAAACCTTGCTCAAGAGAGGTAACTAACAAATCACGGGTGCTTTGGTTAAAAAATCAACTAGAAAAAGGAGTAGAGAGATCTATATATATAAATATATATTTTTTTTTTGGTAAAGAAAAATGTGGAGATCGGATTCTCAAAATCCGACCTACTAATTAAATTAGTAGTTCGGATTTTAAGAATCCGATTTAATAAAATAACAATTTTTATTTCCGGAAAATATATGTGAAAAAAATGTATTGAAAGTCAAATAAAGAACAGTCAAAGGTCGGATTTTAGGAATCCGACCTTGTTTATTTTCATTAAAAAATATAGGCGGGAGATTTGAAAATTAAGAACAGTAGAAAATCGGATTTACAAAATCCGACCTTATTTAAGCATACCTAGCAGTAGGTATCGGCATTGAATGGGCGTTATTAGCTGGCAGAAGGTTGGATTCGTGAAATCCGGCCTTGATGTTAAATCGGATTTTCTAAATCCGATTTTATAAGTAAAATCGGATTTTAGAAATCCGACTTTATTGTGTTATAATGGGGCGACGGAAAACACTGTTCACATATCGGGATTTTTGGTAAAGTAGGCTATTTCTTGAAGGAGGAGGTGATTTTAGTGGCGATTTGAAGATTTTGTTTACGATTCTTCGCAACGGATGTCTTAAAACCATTTCATAAGAAGGTTAGTTAATGTTTTGATATATTTAGAATTATTTTTGTTATTTTCTTTGTAAAAGTTTAGAACTAGGATGATTTATAAGGTTTTAGGGTTGATGTTGGGTGTAGTTGATGATTGTTGTTGTATACGTGGTATTGAATATTCAATTTAGTAAAATGCTTGAATTTGGCCTAAACTTTTGAATTTGTAGGGGGTTTAGTAAATTTAGTGTTGATTATGCCTTGTTTGTGGTAATTGTTATAATAAGTTGTTTGATAATGCCTTGTTTGTGTCATTTTTTTTAATAATTTGTTCATGATGTGTTGTAATTCATGTAATCAACAGATATAAATGGCGTTTAACGGTCCATATTACATTAATGTCTATTGGTCGAGCAAATTTGTAGTGAAGAAATTGTGAATAGTTTTAACAACATGCCGGACGATTCCTTTGTGTTTTATCATAAGTTATTGTACAATGATTTGGTTGGACTGATTTGTGAAAAAGTGGGGTGGAATAGAAAGAATGTGAATTTGAGTCTATCGATTTTGTATGATACGATGCGCAATGGTTTTAGGCGTATCGCCAAAATCAAGGACGACGCATCGTTGCAAGTGTTGTATTTCCTCCCAAGTTCGACATATATTGATTTGTATGTAGATTTGGCGGTGGCGGGTACTTCTAGGTCCCATTTGGAAGTAGGGACAACTAGTGGTAGGCCGAATGTGGAGAATGTCGATTACATGGAAGATGATGATGTGGGTGGACCGTTTATGGAGGATGGCGATCACATGGAATATAATCACGGTGAAGATGATGAGGACTACACATCGATAAGTGATCAAAGCGATGAAAACCAATCAATATCCGAAGGAAGTCGGGAGAGTGATGAAGAGGTCGAAGACAAATTCGCCACAAAGGATAGGCACATATATCGTTCACAGGGTACATGGGATCATACAAAAGTGGACAAGGATGATTTTTAACTTACCATGTGGGACGGGACAACCACAACAATTGGGATAGGGACTTGTTTCAAGAATAAGGAAGAAGCAAAAAATGGTATTGTAGCGTGGAACATAGAGCAAAGAGAGAGTTTTATGTGAAGGAAAGTGATGGTTCAACATGGTCTATTTGGTGCAAATCCCTAAAAGAGTCAACCCCTAAGGGTTATGTTCCTTGCCGTTGGAAGGTACGTGCCTCCTTGAGAGACTACGGTTTGTGGGAGATTGTGAAATGGGTGCCCGAGCACAATTGTATGAATCACCGAGGATAACAATAATGGAATGTGAGCGCAACGCTTATTGCGCATCTCATAAGGCATAAGGTTGAGTTGGACCCAGATTATGAAGTGAAACTCGTTCAGGAAGAAGTGAAAGACCGTATGCATGTCGATGTTCCTTACCACAGGGCATGGGAGGGAAGGAGAAAAGCTATCGATCTTGTTTACGGCGATTGGGTTTCCAATTTTGACATACTTCCAAGGTATTTACTTAAGTCCTATCTAATTTTTTTGATTTGTTTGTAATTTAGGAATAAAATAAGGATTAATTTTTTTATTTTAATTTAGATTTTTCGCCGCCCTAGAGAAGAGCAACCCCGGCACAGTTGTAGAGTGGGAATGGCAACCGGGTTGGACCGATATAGAGAGGACGTTCAAATACATTTTTTGGGCATTCAAGCCTGCAATTGATTGTCTTGCTAAATGTCCTCCGGTGATTAGTATCGACGGGACGCACTTGCGCGGCGGATACAAAGGTAAATTACTTGCCGCAATGGTCAAAGCTGAATAAGCGCATCCCGCCAATTGCATATGCGATCGTGGATGAAGAGAGTGAGGAAAGTTGGTCATTCTTCTTGAAGCATTTGAGGAATCATGTTATATCCGACCGGCCTGTGTGTGTTATATCCGATCGGCACAAGGGTATCATCAGTGCAATACGCCTAATGCCCGAATGGAATGCATACCACCGGTTTTGCCTTCGTCACGTCCGTAGTAACTTGGTGGCGCAGTTTCGAAGTAAAAAGATCAAAAGGTTGTGTTGGGAGATGGGCACGAAACTTTCTAAGTCTAAAGAACTAAGGAATGAGCTACGTGATTTTAGCAATGATGCTTATTTGTATCTCGAGGAGATTGATGCTTGTCAGTGGACTCTTGCCAAAGACAAACACTATCTTTGGGGTAACCAGACAACGAACATTTCTGAGAGCTATAACAACGTCCTCAAGGGCGTTCATTTCTTGCCAATCCGGGCTTTGGTGGAAGCTACTTTTATTAAGACTGTGGATTTGTTCCAGGAAGAATACGTGAAGTCGAAGAAATGTATTACTCCGATCCCAACTGACTTGTGTGAAGACTTCAAGAAAAAAGAAAAGAAAGCCGCGCAACACAAAGTCAACCGTTATGGTGCTATTAATGGCAAGTTCAAGGTGAAAAGTAGAGCCCGACTTGGTGGTAAAGGGGACAACACGTACACTGTGAAATATGAAGAGAAGAAGTGTTCTTGCAAGAAGTGGCAAGAGTATAGGTTCCCTTGTACACATGCACTAGCTGTGTGTCGGAAGATAAAAGATCAACCAATCAATACGGTGAATCCATATTTCAGGGTTGTTGCTTGGCAAGACCAATTCAGTGGGCGCGATGACTTTTCCCCGGTCCCTGATATGAGAAGATGGCCTAAGGTTGGATGGAGACTCGTTCCTAACTAGGAGCGAGTTATTATGTATGCTGGACCCGGTCATTGGCAAAAGAAGAGATTTAAAATGCAAATGGATTATAGGGGACGCAAATCGAGGGATGAATGTTTGAGATGTGGCTCAAGGAATCATTTCACCAATGCGTGCCCAAAATCACACAAGAAATCCGATAGGACAAGGCTCAAGATCAATTGGGATGCCGATGGTATTCACAACGACTAGGATTGTTTTGTTGAATTGTTGTTTATGTGGCAAAACAATGTTTATTGTCTCGAAACTTTTGATATTTATGCTTTAGTTTGTTCGATTTGGAGTTTATGTTGTAGTTCTTTTGAACCATGAGGCTTAATGAATTAGTTTATTTAATATATTGTTATTGTGTTTGATATTAGTACTTGTGTATCCGAATTACAAAATCCCATCTAGGCATAAAGCCGGATTTTCTGAATCCGAGTTTCAAGGAAAATCGGATTTTGTAAATCCGATCTAGGCATAAAGCCGGATTTCCTGAATCCGATTTGTGCACTGTTCACTCAAAAGGTCGGATTTTGGTGAAATTTTGCAACCAACTTCGTAACTCTCTGTCCAAGGTCGGATTTCCTGAATCCGATTTTTGCACTGTTCACTTCGAAGGTCGGATTTTGGTGAAAATTTGCAACCAACTTCGCAACTCTCTGTCTCCGACCTTGTTTCTCAATGAATAAATCGGATTTGCAGAATCCGATTTTTGACGAGTATTTAACTGGTTGACCAAAATTTGGGGGAGTCAAAATCGACTCCCCCTTCTTCGCCAACCCTAATCCCGGCGAAAGCAATTTCTCAAGGTCGAATTCCCCCAAACCCGGCGATTCCCCTCCCCGGCGATTCCTCAGGTAATTTGTCCATTTTTTTCATTTTCATTCAGGTAATGTGTGTGTGTGTTGGCGGCGATGTGTGTGTGTGTGTTGCCGGCACTCAGTGTGTGTGTGTGTGTGTTGCCGAGTGTGTGTGTGTGTGTGTTGCCGGCGATGTGTGTGTGTGTGTTGCCGGCACTCACTGTGTGTGTGTGTGTTGCCGACAATGTGTGAATGTGTGTGTCTGACCGTGTGAATGTGTGTGTGTGACTGTGTGAATGTGTGTGTGCGTGTGTGTGTGTTGCCGGCACTCTGTGTGTGCCGGCACTCTGTGTGTGTGTGTGTGTGTGTTGCCGGCACTCTGTGTGTGTATTGGTATTGATATTGGTATTGGTATTGGTATTGATATTGGTATTGATATTGGTATTGGTATTGATAGTATTTGGTATTATAGGATTAAAAAATGGAGGGTTCGAGTTCCTCGCAACCACACTGCAACATTTTAATCCGGCTCCAATAGATGACTCATTATTATACCTATATGACCATCATAGGGCGAAAGCCATTTTCGAGAACCATGAGGCTTTTAGTAAAGCCCTTAAAGGCAGGAGATTTGATAGTCATTTTTGGACTTGTATAGAGAAACCATCCTGGCATTGCCCTCCACAAGTCATAGATGAGATAAAGCGGGCAGGCTTTGGGGGGGTGATCCAACTAGGTTATATACAAGCAGACAATTGTTTGATCACCGAGGTGGAGGCCTGAAACTCATACATTTCATTTTCATTTTGGCGAGGCCACTATCACTCTAGAAGACGCTGAGGTGTTATTAGGGTTGAAAGTGGATGGTAAGCCTGTGGAGGGGATGACACCTGAGAATTCTATGGCACAGTGGATGGCATTGTGCTTTAGATTGTTGAGAATTACACCCGTTAGTGACATGTTTGATGGGAATAAGATTTATGCAGAGTGTTTAATCAACGAGTGTCTGCGTCCGATCCCAGAAAATGCCCCAAGAGAGGCCTATACACAGAGGACACGTGCATTACTGTTCCTACTGATTGGAGATTTCTTGATTCCTGACAATACGAGAAACAGAATACCACTTTGGATCCTGACAATACTCGAGGATTTGGATGTCTGTGCTACCTACAGTTGGGGGTCAGCTGTGTTAGCTAAGTTGTACTTTGCTCTGTGTCAAGCTTCCGCGCCCGGGAAAAAAGACATTACCGGATGTTATATGCTGATGCAGGTGAATTTTTGTGTTTCTTTGTTTATTTATATTTTTTTATTATATTTTTGTTTGTTTTCCTAATTTGTGCCTTTTCTATTTGATTTAAAATTTCAGTTATGGGTTTGGGAGCGTATCCCAAGACTTCAACCAAAGAGGAAGGTTAAAGATGAGAGTTACTTGGTGCCGGACGCACCATTAGGCAATAGGTAATGATTTATTTTATTATTTTTTATTTCCTATTATGTCTCAATCCAATGATTTATTTTATTATTTTTTATTTCCTATTATGTTAAAATCCAATGATTTATTTTATTATTTTTTATTTCCTATTATGTCTCAATCGTAGGTGGAAATGCCCAAAATCCAAAGCGAACATCGCCGCTCATTGTGTTGCTGGCATCAGGGATCAGTTATCTAGCCTAAAGGATGGGAATGTAAGTATTGATTTAAGTTGCTTGATAAAATTCCTTTTCATATTTTCCTCTATTTTTTTTTACCAATTTTTTATTTTTGGACAGTTTCTATGGACTCCATACACTCCCTTCATCGACGATCTCCCTGATTTCTTTAAAGAGGGGGTTAATTTCTACCTCTGTAGGACGTGGATCTTTTGTTGGGCCATCAGAGAACCATACGAGCCCAATCGGGTCCTTCATCAATTTCAATGCGTCCAAACTGTGCCAGAGTACCAGTTAATCAATGACATTGATCGCTGGAATGCGATACACCACGGATGCCTTGGGACTGGAAAGGCATATGATGATTGGGTGCAAAAACACACTGAGGTACGACCTCATTGGAATGTGAGAGATCAGCACGTGTCCCTCATGAATTGGGTGATCCGGAACTAGGTCCTCAATGCACATCGGACTACATGCCGTGGTTTCAAAAGAAGACTATCAGATTTATGACTGATCCCACTCAATACGGCCCTCTGGCACAGGGTTATCACTCGTCTTCATCTCTGGAGAGATTTTATGTAAGATCTAATATTATATTTTGACTTAAATTTTTTTTTATATTTTAATTCTTGCTATATCTTACACTTTATTCACATGGTTCAATTTTCTGCAGTCTTCAAATCTCAGCGACATATATCATCTCGCTGATGTAGCCTTACGGGAAAATCCAAGCCTCGGTGGTAGTCTAGAGGATAAACTCTTCCAAATCTTCGACAAGAGTTTCAGTGCCATGACTTTGGGCCCACGTGATATGAGCACTCAGTCCGATACTCAAGTTCTTCAGAAAAGACCCCCTGAGTCAAGTCAAAATGTGGTACTCACGCAGAAAACAACATCGAAGCCTACTGGAGGAGGAAGGAGGAAGCGACCGGGAATTTCAGATCGAACAATCATAGTTCATCCTAATCCAACTCCGATGCAAGAAGATGATGAAAATGATGAAGGCAATGAAAGCGATGAGGATTACTACATTAGGGGCGAAGAAGAAGAAGAAGAAGAGTCCTCTCCACCTCGTGTTTCTTCCCAAAAGAAAAAGAAAATGGTCGAGGTTCGCAAGAGTGATAGGGTTAGTAAACCGGCCAAGAAGTATACTCCCGGCGATGGGGCTACAAGGAAGAAAAGGTCGTCAAAGTAATTCAGTTGTAGGACTCTTTAATTTATAACTCTTTCATGTATAAATGTTGTAATTTGGATGATTTGGGATTTGAATTTGTTAATGTTTGTTTTGATGTGTTTAGAATGTGTTTATAGGTAATTTTATTCGTGAAATTTGGTTTTGGTGCTGTTTTGATAGATTGGGATTGGTTTAGAAACCAATCTTTTATTTTTTTCAAAGTGTCTATCGAAATCCGACCTTCTACTTGTTTTACGAAGAAATCGGATTTTGAGAATCTGAACTTAGCTTACACGGATTCTCAAAATCCGATTTAAGCTTACCCGGATTTCTGAAATCCGGCCTTACGTTAAAATCAGATTTTAAAAATCCGACTTCGGTCAAAATTTTATTTCAAAAAAAAAACTAAGTGTTTTTCTGAAAATATATTATTTTAATATAATAGGGTCGGATTTTAGAAATCCGTTTTTCTCTTAATCTTGATTAATTTCATTAATTTTTCGTATTAAGTGTAGGTCGGATTTGGAGAATCCGATTTAGGTGGAAAATCGGATTTTAGGAATCCGATATCGGTATTTTTCTCTTCCCCAAAATTCGACCTATATTTATCTCTACTCCTTTTTTTGAACCATTTTTTAACTCAAAAACTCAACAAATCACTCATTTAGTTTTATGAATAATCTTGAGTTAAATAGTGTTTATACTTGGTAGTTATTATAATTTATATTCAATATATTTGTAACAGTGCACTTGGAACACTTAGAGACAAGTTAGTAGTGTTGAAAATGACCGAACGAGCAAACTCAAAGTCGTTCTTGTTGTGAATTAGGCTCAAATTTAGGAGCTGTTATATTGCGTTGTAAATTAGGCTCTAATGATACTTTCTCTGGTCCTTATTATAGGGCATTTTGACATATCATAAATTACATTAATACATTTTTCTAATTAAAATTAAAACCTTAAAAATGATATTTAGAACATATCAATTAGAAGAACATACTAAATAAAATCAGAAGAACATACTAGATGAAGAACATACTAAATGAAATTTTGGACAAATCAAAATGTCTTATAATTATTTTAATTATTATAAATATTTTTAAGGTTTTATTTTCAATTAGAAGAATATAATAAATGAAATTTAGGACATATCAATGCTTTATAATTATCCAATATTAGAAAATATTTTTAAAATTTTTATTTTTGTTGGAAGAATATACTAAATGAAACTTATGACAAATCAAAATGTATTAGAGCAACAACATTGGTGGTAACTGGCATAGGGTAGTGTGCCAGTTACAACTATTTTTTTACTTTCACTAGTGTGGTTCAGAGAGAAACAAGCGAACATACCTTCCCATATTACTTGAAAAAGCTGACAGTTTTGGTCAGATTAGTGGGCCGAAACCGAAATTCCTATAGGCAAGCCATAGTTGTGTTCCAAAAAAGTAAAAGTGCTTCAACATGTGGGCCATCACATATTACACAACTTGGCTATAACACCAATGTAGCAAAATAGGAACTAAAAAATGTGGGGTTCAATTTTGTCCCATTTGGCAATATGTGGACCACTTTTTCAGCCAAATTGGTGAAACCAGTGCCGTTGCTCTTATAATAAGGATCGGAGGAAGTATAATATTTGTACCATGAACCTTCCTGTAAGAAAATTCTTAGGTAGACCGGAACCACCATGAATCCCCTCTTTCTTTCTTTTTTTTTGGTATTTGTGGGCCTTATTATATTTTTTTTCTCTCTCTCTCTCTCTCTCTCTCTCTCTTCCAAATGATTTTTTATTTTATACGCTTTTGGCCTCTGTTACTATTTTCTCTCTGCTTCAAAAATATCTAAAATTTTAGACGAACTTATCTCTTATTTTTTTTGAAGAAAGGTAAAATTTCATTTCTGAAAAACCATCATGAGACATTTCCCTGTTTCTATTACATTACTTTATAATATACCTATGCTCTTCAAATACCGTATGTCATCGTTACTACCCTTTCTACAAAATATTTGTATTCTACATCTAAGCTCTACCTTTATCATTCTGAACCTCTCTGCTGCTTCAATTTGATGTTGCCTGAACTTCCTGTTGTTTCTTTCAGACCATAGATGATACACTGCTGCACTTACTACTGCATACATGAGTTTTCTCTTCCCTTTTCTTCCCTTCCAAACCTTCACCAGTCTGTGTTTTTGCATATCAAGGTTATGCAATCTCATTTGTAGTCCCAGCCATTCAGATAGCTGTTTTACTAGCTACTGGGCGTAGTCACAAGCAAAGAAAAGGTGATCCCTGCTTTCTTTGGTCCTTGACACAGTTCACATCTGATTTCTTCATTCAGGATCTTCAACTTTTCTAACCTATCTTGAGTAAGCAGCTTATTTTTCATAGCCAACCATAGGATGAAATTATGTTTAGGCAAGTAAACTGGTTCCAAATCAGAGCAGATGTTTTGCATTTCCTCTGGTTCCGCATGAGCCAATTGTATCCGCTTTTTGCTCTATAGCCTCTACCATTGTTACCTTGCCATTGACCATTCAGGAAGCCGTCTTTCAGCTCTTCTTCTACTGCTATAACCTTCTTCCAGTGCCAGCTGCTTTCTGATGGCGCTTTGTAGTCCCATATCATAAATAAAATTAAAAAAATGTATCAAAAATAAAATTTATAGTATTCGACGAGATCTATCCAACAAGATCAATATTGATTATATTTTTGAATCTAAAAATGATTAAAATATTTTGGACAGAGATGAAGAAACTGTTATATTCATTTAGATGAATATGTGTTGAGTTTTGATAGAGTTGTAGCATAAAAATAAGGAATCACACCGCATCCAACTCTGTGTAGTCGACAGTTTTACGAGCAAAAAAGAATTTTACTTGATTTTGAGTTTAGCTCTAAGCTTGCTCCTATTATTTTTCTACTTTGAAAAGTCTTGAACTTCATTTTTTGGATGGGCATGATATATTAATATAGAAACCCTTTCAGGAATCTTTACTATTAAATCAGCATAGCTTTGAAAGGTACCAATACATGGCTTCACTCCATAGCATCTGCCACAAGTTTAATTCGCTTTACAAATCTTTTTAAATTGCTACCCTTCCCAGAGATTCTAAGTTCACTCAACTTCAAATCATTCCCCTCTATATGTTGTAAATGCAGGCTACATGAAGACATAACCAAGAAGCGGATATAATTCTGATGCATTTTGCGACTCTCTTTAATGTCTCAATGCCTTCAGCTGATGCCTTATGGACTTTTCTCACAAATGGTGGTCTGCGGGAAACTTCTCAACAACATTAAAATCCATTAGTAATATAATTCCTCTCTTTATATTACGGGAATTGTGAAAGACAAGAAATAAGGCTTTCTTTGATGGTGTTTTAATGTCCACCCACGCTATCATTAAATTGGTTTTGTAACATGCAGAAAATATGTGATTTGTTCATAATCTTGAAGTATGGAATGTTTTCTAGAAGAATTTCCTTGAAGGAATTTTCGCAAATCTACATTTTAAGACAAAGCGTAGATCATCCAAAGTAGCATGCTTGAAGTCGTCATCTACTAATTTTTTTTAAACTCAATACGGATGCTCTGCAATCACGTTGAATCTGGTACAAGCTCTGAGTATGGATTCCTGATTCGTGGAGAACTTGGAAAGTTTGTCTTTGGAGAGTCAGTGTATCTTGGTGAAGGGAAAGTGTCATGACTGAAATACACACCATACTTTATGGTGCCCGAAAATGTGAGCCGTTGGATGTTTTCATGGTTGAAATACAGACTAATAATCAAATAATAGATGATCTCATGAATAATGAAGGGACTTTTCTATGGAGATATTTCTTTGAACTATGGGAAATTTGAGCCATAATGGAAAGAATGTGCTTCACAGAGAGGCAAATGCAGTGATAGACATTTTGGATCGTGAAGCCTCCCCAGGTATCATCAATCTTTGAGGCCTATTGTGATCTTCGTACTTTCTCCAGAGGTCTTCTAACACTTCTTTCCATATGTTAAGAATAAGTGATTCCTCTGATGTCCCGTGAAAGCAAGTAGGTGGGCTAGTCCCACATCGATGTTGTATGAACATAGTGATCTGTATATAAGTCTTCAGTTGGTGAACTACTAGTTAAAGCGAATACAAACACTTAAATAGTTACTGGGACAGACTATTCAATTAGGGGAGTTATAATTGGTATCAGAGTCGATCTAGTCCGGGTGTAGACCCACCTCTAAGTTCACGCTTAGGGCAACTTTATTCATAAACTAACCTCAATTCTATAAACTGTCCACATCATAATTCCACTAACAACAATTAATATTAAAATTTTTTACACCTTCTCCCACAATGGTATAAACCATCCTAGTTTATACCCAAGTTTATAGAAAGTACCCACCAAGGATCCACTATAAAATTACATCAATTTTTATTAATAAATTCTAAAATAGAAAATAAATTTGGAATAATTAATTAGTATTAAATAATTATTATAAATTTAAATAATTAATTAATATAAAATTAGATAATTAATTGAAATTAAAAAGTAGATATCACATTACACAAACAACAAAATTTTTTGTGGAAGGTTTTGAAAATTTAGTGGGTATTGAGAGCTCACTGATTTAGTGGAATTTGAAAAGTAAGTGCATTTTGGAGATTCGGTGAGGTGTTTTGGAAATGTTGAAGTGTTTTGAAAGGGGAAGAGAACTTGAAAGTTGAATGGATTTTGAGAATTTGTTGGCCTAAAAATATTGTTACGGTTATTGTCATCCATGGTATGGCAAAAGAGAATAAGGAATGAAGAAATTGAGATATAATTTATGGAAGTTTGGAAGAGAAAAATGAGAGTGTGATAAAATAAATTGAAATGGAGAGTATATATATCAAAATTGTTATTTATTACCGTTGGGAAATCTCAAAATTAAAAACTGCATGGAAAATTAATACATGAAATTTTTTTTAGCCGTTGCAATCTTAAATTTTTGGCCGTTGGAATTTTTTTCGAGTGCAAGAATCTTAACAAAAGAAAAAGAAAAAAAAAAGGCCATTTTGTTGTCAAAAATTGAAAATAACCGTTTAGCATAGGGAAAAAAAAGATAAAAAATGGGCCCAGAAAATGATGTGGTGTTGTCTTCTTTCGTTTTTGTCAACAACATGGCCCGCCCAGCACATTTTTCTGCAGGTTTATGAACATAAATTTTTTTTCCGCCTTCACTTGCCCACAATGGCATTTTGGCCGTTCATGGACAAGGAGTGGGCCATCTGTCAGTTATAAACTCCTCCATGAACGACCAATGTGGATGCTCTTGGGAGATAAGTGCAGAGACACCTCTGAGCTCATAGGATTGAGACAAGTGAAACGCATTTGTTCTAGGAGAGCCTAGGCCAACTGTATGCGTTGTGTGTCTTGGGCCTTGTGGGGATGCAAGGATCCTAAGGGGAACAGAGTGTGATGACCCGTGAAAGCAAGTAGATGGGCTAGTCCCACATTGATATTGTGTAAGAATGTTGACCTGTATATAACTATTCAGTTGGTGAACTACTAGTAACTTAGGTTAACCACTTTACATAAAACGATGACGAATATCTAAATAGTTAGTTGGACATGTCATTTAATTGGGGTTATTACAATTCCTCTATTTCTATCTTTTTGCAAAGTAATATTTTATCTGGAGTAAGTCTTATGTACTACTCTTGGTACCTATTTTTATTATCATAAATCGGGTACTATTCTCCTAGGAACTGCCCTTCATAACTAAAAAAATTGTTTAATTATTTAGTGTAACTATTATTATTTGTTTAATTCTTTTTTGACTCTATATATTGATAGGTTTTTGCAAGATTCGTCTAAAAATTTGGGTGACGAAGGCGTAGATTACAATAGCTGTTTTGTTACTTCTGATAGATTTATAGCTGAAGCAGAGGCAATTAATTAGATTGCAATAATATCTGGCTTTGAATTAACCATATCTTTGTATAAGATGAACAACATCTTATTGAAATGTAAAAAATGGTGAAGGGTATAGAGGGAAGCACAAAGACAGCAACAATCATGTATTCCCAAGACAAGTGTATTGACTCGTGTTTTCATGGCACATCCTGAAGCAGTCAGGTTATCCTGAACCTACCACTTGATTGTTAGCATGGATTCCACATATAAGACGAACAAGTATAAAATGCAATTTGTGGAATTCATATGGATGACTCCTTGCAAGCAAAACTTTTTGATTGTTTATGCACTATTGAAACATGAGTCTGGGGAGAGCTATTTGAAGGCGTTGACACATTTCAGGATGTTGGCTGAAGTAATGTGTAGCTAATGGTAATTATCATTGATTGGAAGTCAGGATTGATGGCAACTATCAGTGAGATTTTCCCATCATCTACCCACTTGTTTTGCACTTTTCACACGAACAGGGATGCAAATCGAAATGTCTTCAGATGTTTAACAAATATTTAGTCGCCACATGTCGATTCAAGCATGGGAGAGGTGGAAAGAAGTTATAGACGAGGCATATGGAGAAAATTTCAGGATTATGAACAAAAGTTATGATGCTTTTTGTGACGTAGTTGACGAGCTAAACATGTGAGGATTATGAACAAAAGGTATGATACTTTTTGTGACGTAGTTGACTATGTGAACAAAATATGGGAAGTGCATAAAGAGGAGTTCATTTTGGCATGTACGAACAGTGCCCTACTCCTAAGCAACAAGACAACATGTAGAGTGGATAACAACCATAATAAGTTAAAGTAATGGCTTAGATGTCCATTAGTGCTCTGGATATGGTCTGACGAAGGTGCACAAGGTAATTGACTTACAGCTTATTGATACATCGTTATTGTTATCAAAATCAACGATAGATTGTGATTGTTATCAGAATATATAATACCAAAATCATTAGTAATATTGTTATAAGAATCAATATCTGTGTGTTTATCATTTTTCATATCATGATTGTAACCATGATTAGTAATAATGAATTTATCTTTTCTTTTATTTAATCAGGAAAATACTGGAATAGTTGAGATACAAAGTCAAATTAGAGTATTGCGAGTTTCCATTTTACCATTTGAGATGTCATGTTTCGCACTACTGTTTGTAATTGTTGAAAAAGGAGTTGTCAAGGATGACAACGTTGGGAGAAGACATACACTCAGTATCCGCAAACTGCGGACATATGCTGAAATACACTCATAATATTCCTTGTGCTAATATACTCAAAATGTTATGCCCCAAAAAAGGGCCTAGTTGACAGGCCACTTGTATGGTTTCCACATTATCCAAAACCATACAAGTCAGGTAATTTATTACTCTTAGTTTAAATAAATTCCAATCTAAACGACTTACACTTTTAGTCTTTTAAAGAAAACATAGCAGCAACAAAAGAAAAGAACATATGATTCTTGTTTCTAAGAACATTTACATGTCTTATTTTCATCCTATGAACTGGCAAGTTCTACTATTCTTCCCCCATCATATCCTTTGTAGTTGTAGCCATCGTCATTCTCACTCGAAATATCTAATTTAGGGGGGAGGGGGGGACGTCAGCACATACATGTTCATATATTTAAACGAGTAAATATTTAACGAAATCATGATCTCAAACTAAAACATTTCATAAAATTGTACTTACATTCACTTTCAAGGAAATGAGACATAGCTATATACTTTATCGAGGTTACCTGTGCATACTTCTGGATACAAGCCCTCTGAAATTGGGCCAATTCCAACTTTAAAGCTTTCTAGCCTATTCGTTACTTAGGGTTTACACTTTCCAATATTCACCGTACTTTCTATTTACAAATGGATTTGGGCTTTTAGCTTTTTCATCCACGCACACAACTCAGAAATTTAGGCTTTCCAACTTTTTCATTTCTTTTTATCTTACTTTAGTGATCACTACCTCAACATCATACTTGCTTAGTCTCATTTCAAAACAATTGTAAAACACTATCAATTGTCAAGTTTCGTAAGAACATTCAACTCATTCAAATACACAAATAAGCATAAACTGCGTCACACACCTTAGTTTAACCAACTTCTTATTCGACCGTTTTGTGATCTTTGTTTTCACTTAGTCATCACATAAACTTTCGTTCAAAACTACCTCTCATTACTAAAAATAAGATTTAATTTTGTAGTACTCTTTTTATAGTTCCTAGTTAATGTTATTCTAGGTTACGTGAGTTGGTAATTCCTTACTATAATTTTAAGAAAGTCATAACCCATGTTACTACATAATCTAAACACATCTAACCAGCTTTCCCAAAGATTCAATTTAATTCCAAATGAAAACTCAGTTTAGAAACTATGTTAAAGTTGGTCGTTTCCTTGTTTCATCTCAATAGTACAACGTTCGTCATATTAGTTTCATGTTATTATTCATTAATCTAAAAGATCCCAAATATATGTTGTAGTAAATTTTCATAGATTCATACTAATATATAAAAACTAGCTTTTGGACTTCGGGTTACAGAGAAATAATTCGTTAAAAGGACATCACTAGGATATTGTTGCTTCAAAGATTCTTGAACACTTTTCAGTTTAGTCTTGACTTCCTTTTTTTGCACTTCGATTCCTTGAAATCTTCTTCTCTTCAATTCCTTCTGAACAGGTTCAAGCAATCTCAAACTTTGTAATCAGCTAAAAAATCGAACTAAAAAAACATTTTCCATAAGTGATTTGTTGAAAGATCACAGTAGCCAGGTTCAGTATATGCAAACCTGATTAACCATGCATTCTGTTTTTTACATGTCACACTTATATACAATCATTGTGTTATCAAGCGTGGTGAGTCCCAAGCAAGAGAAGCCATGAATGTGATAGATGGAAACGTTATTATTAAGAGTTTGATGAATGAGCATAATGTTAGTGTAAAGGAGGTGAGAATCAACATAAGACAGAGACAAACAAATGAAAGATGGCTAAATGTTGATCTCTCTCACCTGGAATATAAAGAATCAAATGGAATTTAAAATTATTCTATATCGATAAGACTCTTGGGGAGAAAATTTTTCGTAGTTAAAGGAATATTTGAGGGTGATATGTTGTTTAGGAAACTAGTCCAAAACTATCAAATTTCGTATACGGCAATAACAAAGTGTTTTAAATTGTGATAGTGGTTTTCAAAGGTTTTGAGAGCAGAGAAAGATTTCTTAGGATTTTCATCTACTATATCCTTGAGGATAACGATAATTTTAGTGGGGAAGAATTTGTCAAAGATGAGTTTCATGTTTCAAAAATACATGAGTCCATATTTCTTTTATTAATGGTATATGTTTTCATGTTGAGGAGTTGTGTCCAAATACGGAAGTCGTAGAGACATGGACTTACTTGATGAATCATTAGGACTAGAAAATTCGACAAACGTTAATGTGTTGTTTGAAGGAGATACATTTCAAACTGGTTTCCTTGAAATTTTATCTGCTACGGATACTAAAGTTAATATAGATTTAATAACCTTTCATGGTTTAAGAAAACTAAGATTGGTTGGCAATGGGTAGGTTTACCTATAAAAAATAAGAAGTCTATAGTTCTGAAGATTGCAAATTGTGAACTTTTGGAGTGTAGAAGATTAATGATATTTGAGCTTATTATTGATTTTGGAATTTATAATTTCGTCTAAACTAGGAAATGAATGAGTTGATGGATTCTCTACTAATATTGATCTACCTTTAGAGTTGATGGATTCTACAGATATTGATCTACCTTTCAAACAAGAAAAAGGATATAAATCTTGGTTTAAACTACTGACTGTCAAAGGAAACACAATTCTTACAGAAGCTCATGAATCTTTGGGTGTAAGCTTTCTTACGTCTGGCATAAAATTTTTTTGTCTTATGAATCGGTTAAAAGACATAGCTATTGAGATAATCTATTATTTCTAGATGAAGAAAATTTGTTTTCACATGAAAGGCACAATTTTTAACACTCAAATTGGTGAACAGTTCAATTTTATAGAGGACATTTGAGTCCTTAAATGGTTGAGTTAGAAATCAATATACTGTATTATTGTAGAAACCTGTGAGATAATATAATGCTGATGTGTCATGATGAGGTTTCATGTTTTACTACCAAAATGTTATCTACTCCAAATTGTTAAGCAATAATTTTAAGCAGATTCAATCACTAGAAACACGCACGCATAATTTCATCTCTACCATTACATCCACGTTAGACAAAATCCACTAAAAATCAGGCCAAGTTCCATTAGATCCGCCCTCATTATTCTGCCCTAAAAATATCCGGCAGTTACTTGAAAATCATTTTACGATCAAACCTCAACAAATTATTCCATCACTTATTGCCCCACCTCATTCCAATTCAAAAAAATTTCATTCAATCTTTGGGTCTTGTCGAAAGATCCATCAATGGCGGCCCCATTTTTTTTCTTATAAGGAAAGATCCATCAATGGCAACCGCTTGACCCAATGATTGCCCGAAAAAGCAACGGTAATGCTGAACAACAATCAACCATCACCGTTAATTATATTCAGCTGGCGGCTATGATGAATGTCATGGTGAGAAGACTAAGAGCACAAACTAATGGATTTTGTGTTTCCATCGGTAAAAGATTTATTTTTATTTTCATTTAAAATTGGTGTTGATGGAGACCATCGAGCTATGGAAGAACTAGAGGATGATCATGCTAAAGAGGAAGAACTTGTGAAAGTTTTGAATGTTAGTAATGAGACAATTATGAAGAATCCTTATATTAGAGATCCATTGACTAAGATTGTTGGTCCGATCACCCGTTCAAGATCCAAGACTGTGAACACTACTCTTAACAATCTAGTTATGTCTACATGGGCTAATGAGATGGTTAAATGTGTTGGATACAAGCCCAAGATTGTTAATGTGTTGCAAATACAATTAAATGGACTCATGGACCTAGATGGAAGCACAACTCAAGGCCCGTTGAAGAGCCAAGAGCCCATTGACCGTGCGAGTGGAGATGCGCGCCTAAACCCTAGCTTAAGGGTTAAGGGAGCCAAGATTCTTCCCATTCCTACAATATTGGAAGGAGTTTCAGCCACCCTCTAATTATTTATTTTTGGCAAATAAATACTCTACAAGGCAGATATTAGTTGAGTGGAGCTCAAGAAAAGGAGATTACTTCGTCACCAAGCACGCAAGGAGGAAGCTTCTTTTTCGAGAATATCTCCTTAGTAATAGGAGTTTTAATTTCTTTTCACACTTAGATCTAATGTATTAGGTCTATGGAAGAGTCTAGGTTCGTTTTCTTGGTCATAAAGAAAACTAGGAGTCGAAGAGTCCAATTTGACTTTGAATTCGTAGAATTAGGGAAAGTTTCCTATTTCTCTATTGGAAATTCGGCCAATCACCCCTATAAAAGGGAGGGGTTGCACCTCAACTTCTATGTACTGAGTTGAATTGATTTTGTTAGGTTTTAACCTTTCCGAGTTTTATTCTTGTGTAGAGCAAATAGTTTGGTTGTTGCTTTGAGTAGTGACGATCTTTAATACTTATCTTTCTTGTGTGGTTCGCTGGAAAGTAGCGTCTATAGTAACGTTATCTTTTGATTTCGATACTTAAGGGCTATAGATCAATATCTATTGGTTCTTCTTGTAAGATTTTCGAAAGGAGCCTTGCTGGAATTCAATAGTTCCACTCATCGGATTGAGTTGGGTTGTTGGTTCTTTTTGAACTCATGAATTGGTTTACGTGAAATCAAATATCATCCTAATCTGCGTCTCTCGTATTCAAGTAAGTGTTAAAGTTTATCATCATTCCGCTGCATATTCTGTCCAATTCAATATTCGAAGTTAATTCTTGTTTAAGCATTGGTTTCGTTCTTGAGTTGCTATCAGGTATTCTCCTTTTGATTTGTTCTTGAATAATTGACAAAAATTAGTAACAACAAAGCAAAACTAATGAGAATTTTAAACTCAGTTAATGGTTAGAGTACTAACGATGGATTCATAAGGCTGGTTAATTTTATTTTTTTATTTATCTTTTGAAAAAAAATTTAATTTTATAGGTTGGATTTAAGAGACAAGCGCAGGAAATGTCCAAAGTGAAATTCCACTTTGATGCTTTGGGTACACATGCATTTGATTTCACGGCGTCATCCCAAATAATAAAATTGTCTCAAATGATACTTCGGAAGTTTTAAATTTGGGTTCATTAATGGAATAAAAATCACATCATCATAATTCGTATGGTTTAAATCAAGTTGTCTCAAAGTTCTTCAAGCAGGGTGTTCTCCATCTCATATCTTTTAGGCCATTTTCATCGATCTATTGGTGATACAACCTCAAATGAGGACATCTTTTTTGAAGGGATATAACAAAATCAATTTAAGTTGCCTTATGTACAAATGGTGAACATGTAATGGCTCAATTTAACCTCATGAATAAAATTTTACTTCAAAATTTATAGTACTCTTTACGAAATGATTGACCAGTTCAAATATTCACTTAAATACAAATTATATTAATAAAAGTCATTTCTGAATAGAAATAGTAGTTTAATATACTTAGATTTAAAAGAAAAATGATAATATTAAGTTTATGCCAAAATTTATTTATATTTCGCATATAGCATGTCTTCTTCATTTGATGTAATATTGTTTCACATGTTCATTCAAATCAACCTACGTAATAATTAAAAAAAAAAAGAAAAAAACCTTACGAATTTGGATTGTGGAGTTGAAGTTGCATAATAGGCATCAACAAGGTCATAATTCGAACTAAAAATGAAATTAATTTTTTCTTTGTGGAACCAAATTGTTTTAACGTCACGCGCATCGCACGGGCTCAAACCTAGTAGAAAAAATTGTTTTTTAAGGGTTGTACTTTTATTGAATAATGAGAAATTAGACCAGGATCAAGTCTTCTATTGCTTATATTTTGTGATGTTGCTAACTACCGTAATCAAACTGAGCTGTTGTGAGTTCTATTTTGAACTTTCTAGTAGATTGATGCTCAAAGAAACAAAATTGTTGTTTGATTATCTTGAAAAATATGTTGAACCTGAGGGCAACAAATGTGTTCAGTACTTGAATGGTATAGATGAAAGCAAATCCCATTACAACATGTTGAGAGTACATTGTGAAAGGAGTTATTCAAAATTGCTGTAGAGAAATACTCATATTCAACTTTGACTAGTTTGATGCCTGGCCGCTAATTTTCAATGCAGTGTAGAATTGTAGTTGATATTTAGCACAGAAACTGGCCTAATAATCTGGTAATAGTTTTTCTCTTTGCATCTTGGGCTGTTAATGGCAACTTAAACCATAGAGTTCACAACCTTGATGAATCAGATTCAGCAGTTGATCATAATTCTAGTCAGTGGAAGACTACTCTTAAGTCTTGAACTAAGGTAGTAACTATTTTAAAGGGAGCACTTTCCTTTAAGCATTTATCCTTATGAAGTTCTTTGTAGATTATGTGCGAAAGGTTGATAGGGATCTTGCCTTTTCAGTAGAAATTTTTGGAGCTTTTTCAATAAAAATTACAAGATAATTTGAAAAATGTGTGCTGTGAAGGATGTATAAATATGCAATAGAACATATAAAAGACATTTATGAATCGTAAAATTTGCAAAATGTTGACTATATAGTATATATTCTTAGAGATGGTCCTATCGAGGGCTCGGAAAGTCTCTGTGTCATAGTGCTCCACAAATTTCATGGTAAATCAGTTCATAAACCATGGTTTGAAGTTGCAACACTGTTCAAGGTGATCACTTTATTTCCAGACATATAAACCTAGCAGAAAACAACTAGATGTACGAAGATCTTTTGATTTTTCTACCCTCTATGAAGCTTGAAGTCCCTAGTGCAACAACAATTTCAAGTCTTGAGGACAAGACTTAATTTAACAGTAGGGGCATGTCATGCCCTTTGGGTTGAATTGAATTAGATAAGTTTAAAGAGTCAAATTGTAATCTTCATAATTAGTACTCCACATAAATATTGAGGTTGGGTATTAAAGGGTTATCAAGAATTTGAATGATTATCTTCTTCTTAATTCTCTCTCACTTCACTGATTTCCTTCCTCTTCTACCTTTCTTCTTTGTTTACCTTCTGAATTCTCAATCTAAATTGACCATCAAAACCATAGTATTACATTTTGTCAAAGTCGAATTAATCTAGCAACCATGAAAGTCAAGTGGTCCACCAAAGGATAATAATTCAAAAGCAACTCTTAGCCAAATATTAATCAAGGTCTTCAACTTCACATTTGCATATTTGGATCTTTGAATCTGTACCTTCTTCACTTTCTCCCTTCAAATTCATCACATCTTCATTGAGTCCTCAAAGAATTTGTCAAGCAAGCATCCTTAAAAACATAGTAAAATAAGACAAAATCTTAAGTGAAATTAAATAAGAATAGATGTAAACATTTTACTCAGCATATATGCATATCCATTGGTTGAGAAGTTTCAATTCCTAAAAGTAGATCTCCTGTCCTTGGCAACAAAAGTAAACTGCAACTGAATAATGTTCCATTTGCTAGGACATTAATCACCAAAGAAAATAATATGAATATTATCTCCATAAAGCATGAAAGATCCCAGTATATAACATTGACTTTGAGAGTAGACTTGACATCGTTAAGTGAATACATATAACGCAATAATTTTTCAACACACAAATTAATGCATCCAAATGCTTGGTTGTCGATAATGCGACTCAACATATTTAGAACTTCACCATGGCAATGAGATGATTGCTGATACTAGTGCCACCTTTGAAAACTGTTACCACTATGATCTAAGAGTAGACTTTCTGCCATCATGTTTAATAAATGATACCTTAATTTTAATACCAAATTCCACCACATTCATTGTTTCCAAATCATGACCCATATCAAAATTGGCAGTACTAATCACAACCTTGGGTCAAAGCCCAAAAAAGCCCTCCACTCATTCAGAGTCATTATGTAATCAAATAATATTAGATTTATCAATCAAACCTTAGTACCATAAGTCCTTTGCACATTATCACTTCCATCTGCATGTGATGAATGATTACCATTAGAAATTTTTCCCAAACCACCCCGATAAAAAACAAATGAACTTTGTCAAGTTCTTAGACTAGTGAAACAATTGATATGCACAGTGCCATCTTGGCAACCAATTGCCCAATCTCTACCAAACAGGTTCATCATCTTAGCAGGGACATAAAGTACATGCTTTGAACAATCATCTAATTTTTACATCACCATCATAAGCGGAATTCAATTTAACCGCAGTATCACAACTAATTAATGTGTAAAAACTCACTGGATTCTTCAATATCACCCTGGAATATCAATTCATTTTCACATGATTTGACCAAGAAACCCCCCCCCCCTTTTAGTAGAATTCAAGAATTGTTTTTTAAGAAAATTGGTATTGATGAGTGAATTCCTCCAAATGGATAATTGAGAAGTCGCCTGCAATCTGTAAAACCATTGCAAGGGTTCGCCAGCTATGTAAAAGGGTGTCGTAAATAATTTCATATTGGCCAATGTTGAATTTTGGAATAATAACTCCTCAATCATAGATAACCACAATCGAAGGTTCTCCGCTGAAGAAAATATCTATCAGAGACGATTTGGGGAGGTTGAAGGGAGTTGGATTCACTGAATAGACTTGTGAAGGTGGGCTATGGATGGGCCAATAGGATATTAACCCGAGTTTGATAATCATCTAAGCCCATAATTCTTTCAATTATTGGAGAAAAATTTCTTTTGATTCAATGAAAGGAACAGTTCATAGTTCAAAAGGTAAGAAGAAGAATTTGAGAAGTAGAATTATATGAGAGTTTGGGATTGGGAAATAGAGAGAATTCTATAAAAGAGGGAAATAATATTTTTACCCAACTGATATACGGTGCATTTACAGTTACACTTCAACCGTTTATATAAGAAAGAAAACTAACAATTTATACTAATTGGTCATCTAATATTCATGTATTCTAAAGAAACCTCTTACATGTGATATTATATATATATATATGTAGAGAGAGAGAGAGAGAGAGGAAGCTTTTGTTTAGTACTACAAATTAAACAACACCTCCAGTGAGAGGCGATTGGTCAAAAGCTAATTCTTCTAACTGCATTGACAAAATTTGCAACCCATGGTTACAAGATAGCCCTAATTTTACTAAGGAATCTGCTACTTGTTCCCCTTGCATTTTAGGTGGAGAATTTTGAATTCCCACTGAAGGTTTATTAAAGACTTAATTTTGAGTAGGACATTGCTAGAAACCAAATACAAGTCTTCCGCACAAAGAGTGTTGACTGTTTTGACACTGTCCATTTGTAACTGGATCTTTCTGAAGCCTAATTACCAGGCAAACTTCAACCCAAAAAAGGCACCCCACTACTTAGCCTCTAAGACAGACTAGAACCCAACTTTTCCTGTGAAGCCGTAAATACAGTGCCCTACGTGAGTTCGCAAAGCACCTCCGACCACCGCATCATTCTTGGCAGAGCATATCGCTCCATTCTTATTGAGTTGCATTCATTACCAAGGGAGGGTTTTTTTTCAGATTGGATCAGCCAGAGTTATGTCTCGAATATGGTTGGAGGGTGTAGTGCGTCGACGAGTCTTTGAGATTTCATTTTTCACCTTCAATACCTAAACAAGTTGAAATTGCTTTCTTCTATTTAAATCCAGTGGAACGGCCCAATTGGGCTTCTAGAATTCGAGTTCGTCTCCAAGAAAGAATGATTTCAACCTCTAATTTGAAACAATAAAGAAATGGGGTGTGCATCCTATCCATCTTGACCACATACACTCATCCCTTTCTCTTCCCAATTGGGCCTTTATTGCCAATTCATCTAAATTTTGAAAATACAAAGCAATCAACCTTATAATTTTTTATGTTGTAGTTCAATATATCATCATAAATACTGTAATATCTATTACATTAGCATTTTATTCTCATGCACCAGATAGAAATTGACTAAAAAAGTAGATAAATAGTAGATTCCACCTGCCTCGAACACTAGTGAAGAACCTGACTGTGAAGTCCAATTCTTTGTGGTTTAACACTGCCTTTCACTTCCTAACAATCCAGGCATAGGAAAACTCTAAACTACTAAGGACCTCAAAACTCTAAAGTAAAGTCACCATCGGAAAACACACTCAAATTGTCACCCCCCCCCCCACCCGGCCCTCCTTCCAATTTTTTTTCCTACACGAAGGAGAACAACTTGGTTGATGATGATGTGGAAACCGAAAAACAAACGCTGAAAAAGTATCAAAAAGTTGCTTCTTATATTCATTCAAAACTATAAGTTTCAGATATTATTATATGAAACCACAAACTTAAATAGTGTTTTGATCTTCTTTTTTTGTTTGGATTTCGTGAAAGAATAACTGTCAGCCTTTTTGCACATAAGATGCACATGAGTTGACCAAATGGCATTTAGTATCTATGTAAATATGTGATTCGCCTTATCCCTATCACGTGACTTGCTCGTGAGTTTATAAATATTTGAATTTTACATAAATACATGATACTCTTTGGTCAACTCAAGTGCATCCCAAGTGCAAAAGGGTTAACCGTTAGTTGTTTAGGAAATCCTAACAGAAAAGTTAATTAAAATGCTATTTAAATTTGTAATGTTATATATTAATATATGAAACTTTTGGTTTTGAATTAATATAACAAGTAATGTTTTGGTACTTTTGAAGTAATTTATTGTAAATAGATCTATTGCATTCCCAGAAGAGGCGAAGCTCGCTGTGGTGGAGTAGCAGCACTTTTTGACAGTGGTTCAACGTCACCTTGCATTCGAAGGAAATCAAGGCCTTCTCGGCCTTCTTGGCAGAAGCTGGAGAAGACAACTGAAGGATAACGGTTAGCTAAATGCATATACGTGTTGAATAGGACTAATGCATAATCAGTGGTCAGGTTGTTTATTACGTCCTTAAATGGGCAAACGAACTCCTTGAAGCCCTGACAGCATGGTTTCAGGTTGCAATTGAGTCCTGTACATTGCATCATTACGACGGTGTAGTTCATCAGCTCAAAGTTTATCGGACAGCCTGCAGATATAAAGAGTTTTCACCAAGTAAAAATTAACAAGATTGAAACGAACGCACAACTTATAAAATATATACTACTATAATTTTAAATTTAATCGATTTTTCTCACACTAAAAACTCTAAAATGCATGCCAAGACTATTTATATGTATATATGGGAGAAGAAGAGAAGTGAATTAACTGGCAAAGGTTGAAATTGTCACCATGTGATGACTGTAAATCAGACTGTGAGGCAATTGCTAATTGCCCAAAAGGTGTTGATTTGTTACCATCTAATGTATCATGCTCTAACTAAAAGTATATTTATACATTTCTAGACCACATCGATTCTCATCTAAGTTTAATATTGTCTTCTTTGTTAAAGCATCAATATTGCAAAGATTTGTTCATCATGTAAGACATGACCTTTTTTCTTATCCAATACCGTTAAGAAATGCCTTTCAAATTCTTTTACAATCAATTTTACGCTTCAGTCGACACTTTGATGTGGATTTTAAACAACTCTAATTAACAACTTCTTAAGATTTTTTTTTTTTTTTTTATTTTGTTCTCCCACTTATCATCTTTTCTTTTTCCTAACCTCTTCGTACCTTTCACCTTCTAATTACTAATTGACTTGAATGAATTTTCAGGAAGTTCCAAATGAACGCATGTGAAGGAGGACCAATTGCTAATAATTTTGTGCACTACTTTTGAAAGTGAGAAACAAAAATTAATTTATAAAATTTTCATTTTCTGTTTATAATTGTTTTAAAGTTAGGGCATATTCGGTTTTTATTTTTCATGTTTTCATATTATCATTAAGTTGTACTTGAGGGTGCTTTCTTTGTGCTGTAATGGAAATGGATGTATTGAAATGTTATTATGATTACCTTCATTACGGTGTTCAGTAAAAATATAAATGACAAGGAATCAAATATCATATGTTATATGATGACGGGATTGAAGCAATCTTTTATATTTAATATTTGTTAAAGATATCTTATTATCAATTAAATAAAAATTTTAAAAACTTTTATCACATCGCAATAAAACTCCCGCCCCAATTCTCCCTCCTTTTTTTCGCTTTTCCCTCCCATGTTTTCAGTATAATCTCCCTTTATATATGCATATTCCCAAATTGATTATTCATAAATTACTCTTTGAAAAATCCTTCTCCACCGTAGGTATATTCTATGTATCTCTTTCTTTTTTTTTAGTCAGCAACTTGATGTTTGCCTACTCGAAATCAAGAGTCCAAAACATGACAACTTGTTTGGTTTGCTTTGGTCGGCAGCCACAAAATTCGTTCTTGTTTCTTGTTTTAGTTTTTGTTTAATTTTGATCGGCGGCCACCGGTTTTATTTCTTCTTTTTAGCATTTGTTTAATTCCAGTCGGTGGCCACAAAACGCAGCAACTTGTTTGGTTTGCTTCGGTCGGTAGCCACATAATTTGTTTTGGGTGATCTTGATCCTTTTATTAATATTCCCATTCTGAAACTTTGATCCTTTCATTAATATTCCCATCCTGGATCATATTTGCATCCAATTTCGCAACGTTTAAAACCTAGAAAATCCCTGAATGAGCATTCCTTCTTTTTGAAATTTTTTCTTTTCTCTTTTTGCAACTACTCGGTTCTCAACTTAAACTGGTTCATGATTAATTCTAGTTCCACTAGATCCTTACTTGATTTTTTCACAAAAGAAAAAAAGAAGAAAACAAAATAAGAAATGAGATTTTGGCAAATGTTTATTTTATTTTATCTCATACTTTGCTTTTACCAATTGTTCCTTATCTACTCTTTTGCTCTAGTTTAATGGGACTTTTGTGAGTACAGGTGTATAATTTCGGAACTACACAATCCACGACATCTTTGGTGAGTTGTAATTTTGCATAGTTCATATAAGAATGACATGCGCTAATTTGTTTAAGAATTTGTTATGTGGAGTGTGATCAAGATTTTATGTGTACATTAAATTACATGTTCAAGTTACTTTTTATTTGGTTCAATGCTACTGATGATTAACTCGGTGCATTTAGTTATCAAATCCTTGATACACACATGCAAATTATAATAGCCTAATTTGGTGATGGTGAATTGTGCTATTTATTAGTTAAAACTGAGTAATTTTCCACTGTTACATTACTTGTTGTAATGTTTAATGGAGAATGCTTAACTTTTCCTATTCGCGATCAGTTCATACAGCATATATATATGTAGATATGTGGTGGGTTGTCGAAGCCCCCAAAATAAATTACCAACTTAAACTGTAGATAGGATAAGTCGGGTCGATCCCACAAGGATGGGTTAAACATCAAATAATCGGAAAACAAACAAGAACACAATAGTTGCAGAGTATCACTCACTTGCACGAGTGGTAAAGTCACTCACACAAGTGGCTCTGAAGAACTGAAAACAAACAGACAAATGAAACCTCACTCACGGGAGTGAGAATTCTGACTCAGGGGACTGACTCTACAAACTGGATATTCATTCTCTTTCCCCTATGTAATCAAGTTGTAAGGTTGCACTCTTTTGGTATGAATTCATGCTCATTCAGGCACTTATATATCTCTAAGTCACTTCCGATTTTTCCTAGAGGTATCTTTATGAACTCAATTAAACTATTTTCCAATGATTAATCAAGTCATAAAGTCATGAAGTTTTCAAGTCTTATATGAATGCTTATGCTAACCAAGTATATTCCTATCTCAATTAGAACCTTGGATTGTTACCTCCAAGTCATAAGTTGAAGCTAAATGATTCTGAACCTTGTTTACCCTTCCGGGATTCACTTAGTTTTGTGCACAATCAATCAAATGGCCAATTTAATCAAGAGGAAGATGAAAGCTTTAACTTCAAAACATAAAATCATCCGAATGCATTCACAAACTTAAACTACATAGATTCTAGAGAATAAAATCTAATTAACTACACATACAAACTACAGAAAATACAAGAAAAGAAGGAAAGCATTAAGAAGAAGTAAATCTGGATGGCTGAGCAATAGGTCACTCGCCTGAGTGACAAAACAAAGGTCACTCAGGCGAGTGAGATAGTCAGGTCTATTACTCCTCTTTTGCTGCTACTGGACTTCTTCTTCCTTTGGAGTTTTCTCCCCTCTCCAGTCTCTTCTTCTCTCTCTGTTGTGTTTTGTGTGTTGTATGTCCTCTGATGTCTGTTTTTGTGCTGGGAATGCAGCCCCCTTTATAGAGCTTGTTGCCGGTTCTTCTTCCAAGAGAGTCTCACCATGCTTGTGTATTTTTTATTAACCCTAATGCATTGTGTCTTGAATCCGATTTTGACTGGCCTTTTTCTCTTCTTCCAGCAGTGGTATCAGTAACAACATTGATCAATGTGGGTGGTTGGTTTTTCATTCAAGGGGACAAGCATGCTCTTTAGTTTCTATTGTGGGACACCCTTATTAACTCCCAACGTGTCTTGTGTCTTGGAGTTACTTTTTGACCAACTCAGCCCTCATTTTAAATTGGAATCAGCAGCCTAATTATTGCTCCATAAGCCCCAATTTTCAGCATTTGTTCACTCCGGTCCTCACCTATTTAGAAACACAAAACTAGCTAAGTAAAATGAACAAAGTCTAAGAAACAACCCTAATTTATAACTAATTAAAGAGCAAAATTGCAATGCTTTTATGTAACAATTTGACCGTTTTCAACTCCCCCAAATTGGAAGAATTGCTTGTCCTCAAGCAAAACAATCTAACCCCTTAAGAACTACACATAGAAACAAGAAAACAATAGCTAACCACTGACTTCCCTGAGTGAAAATGTCACTCAGGCAAGTGACACTATTGACTCCCCTGAGTGACTTTTGTCACTCAGGCAAGTGACACTGCAACAAACACAAGAGAACTTCATAGCAACTACCAAACAAAAGTAGTTCAGATGACAATCGGATACAACATCTCAGACACAAGAAAAACAAGTATATCTTCATCCAAATTCGAATTTCGCCTAGTCTTTACGAAATCACCTCCGTATGTGTGTGAGTCATGCCAAGTATGCAAAGTAACAAATTAGTATAAGGTAAATAACTGCTCATGGTGCATATTTAGATATTTCTGAGCCTTAAGACTCATTCTTTCTTACCACAATCATGCTAATGTGGCCAATACAGCCTCAGAGATATAAGGACTCTCACAATTCATTTCTTTTCAACTATTCTCCCTCATTCCCTTTTATTTACCTCCGAGTCTTTTGGCTTTTTCTATTTATGACTCATGATTCTTTTTCTTTCCAACTTCCGACCCCTCCGACCTAGAGCTTTTGATAGGAGACTTTGCTTTCCATGCCAAAGGATCACTCATTGTTGCCATTTCACTCTAAGGGGTTTAGCATTGATGCTCTACCTTATACTCCCTCAAGTTCTTTTGAACTTTTTATTTACTCATTTTTGAGCATTCCACCTACCAATTCCCAAAGAAGGTATTAGAGAAGGTTAATTAAGCTTGCCTTATTAAACTCTTTAGCATGTAAACAAACCACACTTCTCATAAAAGTGGTAGTAAGAAAAGTCATTTAAACATTTTTAACCAATTTAGAACACCACAGAGCATGCTATAAAACTCAACTTCAATGTAACTAAGCATAAAAGGCATGTGTGCTTAAGTAGTGTAGATATGATAACCAAGAGTTAGGTAAAATCAAAATTTGAATTAGATATAAAAAATTAAGTACATTGGTCTTCATAGATATCCAATTATCATAGAACTAGCATTCACAAAAATCCGAAAAAATTTATAAACATATTCTCTACTATTTCCCTAAACTTATTCAAAGCATTGTCCTCAATGCTGACAAACACATAACATAAAATAAAAAACACAGAACACAAAACAAAATGAACACAAAAGAAAAAAAAATGCAGAAAAATAAAAAAATGTGTAGTCACTCGCAGGAGTGATATTCTCATTCCTATGAGTGAGGTAGAGGACTGATGACTTCCCTGAGTTAGAGCAATTAAAATGGATGAGGAGGGCTTCATGGTGCACATCATTCATCATATGCGTTTGATGGTTTGGAAACTCTCGGTTGTGTTGAACATCAGAACACAACAAAGATTCAACAGCAGTATGGAAGAGTTCAGAATTTTTATTTTTCTCCATTGCCACTCGCTGGAATGACTTTGGTCACTCGCAGGAGTGACTCTACAGTCCTTCTTTAGCTGCAAATTTAGTTTTCTCAAATACCAAGGATTAGAATTGAAACACAGATTGAAGATATCAGAAATTAAGCTCATGAAGTTCCTTGGTTCATACGGTTAAGTACATAGACTAGAAAACAACAAACGGAATCACTATAGTTCCATAAACAGATTCAGCTTTTAAGATCGTAACTCAGAAAGAACTAGGTGACTCATATGCACTTAAACATGCTAATTCTGAAAATTATAACAAAACTTGCTAGATATGGCATCAATGTTCAAAAAGATATTAGAATTTTACCCCAAACTAAAGCCTAGCAAGTACACATTAAGCACACCAAATTTCAGAAGTAACAAGCTACTAAGGATATGGCATACAAAAGATGTCTCAAGAACCTAGAAGAAAGAAAACATGAAGGTAAAACGGAATATATGGGTGGGTAAAAGAAATTAATTGACTTCAAACATCAAGTAGGTTCAGAGTCACTTTGCCGAGTGACATGAGTCACTTCCCAGAGTGTCTTAGAACTTCAGCAATATACACAAAATTTCAAAGTCAACAACTTTAGTTTTCAAAATTCCCATATTTAAGTTAGAAAAAAAATAAACTAACAATAATCATGCGTGAACCGGGCAGACATCAATTCTCCAAAACATAAAACAAAGCACAGATCCTTGCAGACTAAAAGAAATCGAAAGCAAACCAGTCACAACAACTCAGTTTGTTGCAGGCACACTCGGGAGAGTGACTAAACTCACTCTCCTGAGTGGCTGATATCAGGATCTGCTGCATTTTTGGATCACTCATTGAATTGGGATGGCATTGATACTTCTTCTGCACATGGAAGCACACACATTAAACAAGAAAAAATTAAAATCACACAAAAACAAACTAAAAGGAAAAGAACATGGGTTGCCTCCCATGAAGTAAGCAAAATGTTGAAATGCAAGATGCACTCTATAATCAACTCTTGTGGCTTCAAGTCACTCGGAATAGCCATCTTGATACCACAAGAATGTGCCATCAATTAGCCTATCATGCCTCCAAGAAGCATACTTTTGAATTATCCAACATTGAGGAAAATCTTTCTTGCTCCACTCTTCCAACACTTTGGGGAATTTCTCGGCTTGAAATTGATCAAAATCAACCATCTCTTCTTGCACTCCCCAAGTATGTCTACCTTTGACTCCATAAACATGACCCTCATCAATGGAGATCGTTGACTCTTCTTCATTCATCAAGGTACCTATAAATCCCAAGTCAACCACCTCTTCATTTGGAGGATAAGTCTCATCAATTTTCAGCACATCCACAATTTCTACCAGCTCACTCCCACAAGTGAGTTTCTCTGTTCCCTTGAGTGAGTATGGTGGTGGAGGAAGTACAGGTAGTGGCTGCAGTACCACCTCCGTTGGTTCATCTTCTACATCATTGTCCTCCATTGATGAGATTACTTTCTCATGAGCTTCTTGTCTCTCTCTTCTTGAGTTGTTGTCAATTATAGTTTGGAGATGATGATTCGTTCAGTACTTTGCACAAGCTCATTTAGCATATCTTTCATCTCTTGGAACTCTTTTTGGCGTTGTGCTTCTTGCATTCTTTGGACTGCCAAATCTGTTCTATGTCGCATCTGCGACACTTCTTCGTATATCTCTTCCATCTCGATTCGGCGTTGCATCTCTTTGTCCTCATAGCAAGAATACATTGGTGGAGTACAGTAGTTGCAATCCTGCTCATAAGAGTAAAAATCATTAGTTGCATAACAAGGATTAAAACTACTATAAAGTGCATAGTGTTGATTATCATTCCAATCATATGAATTTCCTATATATGAAGGATAATCTATCATCAAACTTCAGAGTTGGCACACTCTTTTCAAATATGAAAATTAAAAGAAAAGAAACAAAAACAAATGGCTCTGCAGAATTGAAAACAAACAGACAAATGAAACCTCACTCACGGGAGTGAGAATTCTGACTCAGGGGACTGACTCTACAAACTGGATATTCATTCTCTTTCCCCTATGTAATCAAGTTGTAAGATTGCACTCTTTTGGTATGAATTCATGCTCATTCAGGCACTTATATATCTCTAAGTCACTTCCGATTTTTTCTAGAGGTATCTTTATGAACTTAATTAAACTATTTTCCAATGATTAATCAAGTCATGAAGTCATGAAGTTTTCAAGCCTTATATGAATGCTTATGCTAACCAAGTATATTCCTATCTCAATTAGAACCTTGGACTGTTACCTCCAAGTCATAAGTTGAAGCTAAATGATTCTGAACCTTGTTTACCCTTCTGGGATTCACTTAGTTCTGTGCACAATCAATCAAATGGCCAATTTAATCAAGAGGAAGATGAAAGCTTTAACTTCAAAACATAAAATCATCCGAATGCATTCACAAACTTAAACTACATAGGTTCCAGAGAATGAAATCTAATTAACTACACATACAAACTACAGAAAATACAAGAAAAGAAGGAAAGCATTGAGAAGAAGTAAATCTAGATGGCTGAGCAACAGGTCACTCGCCTTTACTCCTCTTTTGCTGCTACTGGACTTCTTCTTCCTTTGGAGTTTTCTCCCCTCTCCAGTCTTTTCTTCTCTCTCTGTTGTGTTTTGTATGTTGTATGTCCTCTGATGTCTGTTTTTGTGCTGGAAATGCAGCCCCCTTTATAGAGCTTGTTACCGGTTCTTCTTCCAAGAGAGTCTCACCATGCTTGTGTATTTTTTATTAACCCTAATGCATTGTGTCTTGAATCTGATTTTGACTGGCCTTTTCCTCTTCTTCTAGCAGTGATATCAGCAACAACATTGATCAATGTGGGTGGTTGGTTCTTCATTCAAGGGGACAAGCATGCTCTTTAGTTTCTATTGTGGGACACCCTTATTAACTCCCAATGTGTCTTGTGTCTTGGAGTTGCTTTTTGACCAACTCAGCCCTCATTTTAAATTGGGATCAGCAGCCCAATTATTGCTCCATAAGCCCCCATTTTCAGCATTTGTTCACTCCGGTCCTCACCTATTTAGAAACACAAAACTAGCTCAGTAAAATGAACAAAGTCTAAGAAACACCCCTAATTTCTAACTAATTAAAGAGCAAAATTGCAATGCTTTTATGTAACAATTTGACTGTTATCAATATGGCTCGACTTGTGTTGTTTAAGAGGAAACGAATTGCTGCAATGGTGATGTTGATGTACATTGATATGCTCTATAAGTTGCTCATGTTTTTCTTCCTAGTGACCTTAGCCTTGATTAGGAGTCACTATCGTAAACATCTTTTTTCAGCTTTATCTTTTCGTAGAAGTTTGATACGACAAATTAAGTTAAGTGAAATGTTGATGGATGACAAGATATGCATTGAACAGTTAAGGATGGAAACCCACACTTTTAGAAGATTGTGTTGTTTGCTATGCAATGTTGGTAATTTATGTAGGAGTAGACATTTGGGCGTCGAGGAAATGGTTGCATTATTTTTTCATATTTTACTTATCATATGAAAAATCGTGTAATCAAATTGGATTTTCGAGGTTCAGGGTCAACAAGCAAATACTTTCACAAAGTTTTAAAAGTTGTCTTGCATTTGCATATTGTGCTTCTAAAAACACCCGATCCAGTTCCAGAAAACTCCACATATCCACACTGGAAATGGTTTAAGGTATTTCATGTGTTTTGAAATCATGTTTGATGTTATCTTTTATATTTAAATGGCTGAATTGAGTTTTTTGTTAAATTTTTTTTAAAACATTTAGAACTGTTTAGGAGCATTAGATGGAACATATGTCAAATTGAACATGCTTGAAATAAAAAAAAGTTAGATATAGATCTAGGAAACAAGATATTGCTACAAAAGTTTTGGGAGTATGCTCGCAAGAGATGCAGTTTATATATGTTTTACCTGGTTGGGGAGGGTCTGCAAGTTATTTAAGTATACTTTAAGATGCAGTAAGTAGACGAAATTGCTTAAAAGTACACTTAGATAAAATTTTGGTTTAAAGAGATGTTAAAATTTCTTGTGTTTTGAAAACTAAAATATGTGACTAAACCTATATTCTATTATCTTGTTGATACTGGTTACGCTAATTGCCAAGGTTTTCTAGCACCTTTTAGAGGGCAGCGATGCCATTTAACCGAGAGGTGTTTTGGTTTACTTAAACAACGATGGGCCATTTTGAAAAGTCCTTTTTATCGAGTGAGAACTCAGTGTCAAATCATATATGCATGTGCTCTATTACATAATCATATTAGAAGAGAGATGCCGGTAGATTCAATAAAAGAAGAGTTGGATGAACAAGTGAACAACATTGAAATGGATGGTAATCTAATTACTGCGGTTGAACCATCAAACGAATGGACTGCGTGGAGGACAAACCTTGCAATGGAGATGTTTAATCAGTGGAATAATCATCACAATAGTTGAAATGCATTACCTCAAAGAATAGGACATTAATATTTCCACTGTTCTTTAAGTTGTCTACTGTTCTGTCATGATTGAACATTTTTTGGATATTTTATATTATATTTTGAATTTTTTTAGTTTTTCACAATCTTTAAGGCTTTTTCTTTTGAGTTGATGTCTATTGAAATCGTTTTTTTAAAAAAATATTTATGGAGTATTTTTTTATTTGTTGATTATTTGACATGTAACTATATTTAAAAGGTAAGATATGGATTCTCAAGCTGCTGATCAGGGGAAGAGGTCAGAATAAGCATCAGTGGACAACAATGGAAGATGGAAAACTAGTTGAAGCGTGGCTTGATTTAGTAGAAAATAGCCACTAGAAATGTGACAATGGGACTTTCAGAGACGGATATCTCAATAGTTGGAGAAAATGCTAGATGATAAGATGCCTGGTTGTGGACTTAAAGCTAAGCCTCATATAGATTCTCGTATAAGGCTTTTGAAAAAACAAACTGCAGCAATTAAAAAGATGATGGGTCCTAATGCAAGCGGATTTGGTTGGAATGACCAAGATAAGTGTATCACTGCTGAAAAGAACATTTTTGACACATGGTCAAAGGTAACCTTTTGGATTGTTTTATTTTCGTTTTAATACAATACATTATCCGCATTTTTTACTTCATTTTTTAATTTTGTTTCCTTTTTTTTTCCCCCTAGACTCATCCAAATGCAAAAGGATTGAGAAATAAACCATTTGCATATTATGAAAGTCTATCAATCATTTTTGGCAATGATTGTGCAAATGGTGAAAGAGTTGAAAATGCTGCAGATAGTGCAGAGGAATTATCGCCGGGTTTAAATAATAGAGAAGATGGACTTGAAGAAATTGATCTGTCAAATATTTTAACACAAACTTCATGTGGTACTCCAAACATTGGTCCTGTCAATGCTAAAAAAACGGGTCAGAGGAAGCGATCAATTGTCCTATGAAATTGCTAATGTTGCCAAACAGTTGAGAGAGGTTTTTACTGCTACAACTGATAACATTGCAAAACTTGCAAATTGCTTTCAGTTTGAGGCTAGTAGTGCTGAACGAAGGATGAAAATTTTTTAAAAAATTCAAAAAATACCAGATTTAGATGACTTTGATCGACTAAAAGTTGGAGAAACCATCATAGCAGATGCTCATATATTGATTTTTTTCTTCACACTTCCAGACTCTTTGAAAAGATGTGGGTGCTGAAACTTCTTCGTGAGATATAAGCAGTCATTTGTAAGTACAGGTTAGTAAGTATGTTTCTTTTAATTTTTAGTTTACAAAATTAATGATGATGATTGTAGTTGTAATCAATTATTTAATTAGTTTTTCATCATTTATGTGATATTAATTTGTTTTCCGCAGGTTTGGACTAGAAGCTATTTTTGCTATCAAGACCAATAAAGATGCTCGTGAAATCGTAAGAATGTGAAGTTTAGTCCGATGATTATATTTTTACATGCCTTTTTTTATATATGTTTCTAGATTTTGTGTTGTTTTAGTCATTTAAATATATTATCTCAACATTTCAAGTTTATTTAATGAGTTGATTTTGAATTTCGCTAATTCGAGGAACCAAAGTTCATGTCTACTTATAGTTGTTTTTATAAAGTCTTTCATGAAATAAATGTTGTCCAATTTGATATTTCTTATTAATGTTATTAAAATAATGACGAAAAGGCCTTTTTCATTGTCTTTTTATAAAAATAAAAAAATTTTAATTTATTAAAAAATATTATTTTTTCCATTTCCACCATTTTTTAGCAGAAAAAGAATAACGTAATGGGAATACGGTTACAATTGCTTAACATTTTTAGACATTGTAATGGAAATTGTAAATTTATTTAATGAATTGACTTTTCTTGACGAGGATTGAAATTGTCATCGCACCATCCCCTTTACGGCGCAAACAACGCACCAATTCACCTTTGTGGAGAAAAATAATTGGAAAAAGAAATAAGAACCGACAAGTAAAGTTCACCGATGTTGGCGTTGCCCTTTTGTGGCTGGATGAATCAACTAAGTCCAAATCTCACCAAACGTGGTCATCACAGGATTTTGAAGTCCAAATCTATTCACTTATGTTTTAATTTGTAGTCATCTTTTGTTTTAATTAAGTGACATTAAAACGTTAATTTTTTGGATCATTAAAAATCTAGAGCTTAAATTTTAGTAATACAACAAACGACCCCTTAATTTTATTTTCCTTTTTTTTTTCTATGAAACGATCTTATCCACCCCCCCCCCCCCAAAAAAAAATATTAGAATTCTGATTTTATGAAAGCACTCTTATTTTCCTTACATCTTTTCCGTATTTTTTTTTATTTTTAAAGCCTTCTCAAAGTTCATGAAGAATTTCTGATTTAAAGTAAAATACTAGATGTTAACCTTGCATATTAATTTTGAAAAAAAAATTCAAAACAAATAAAGTTAATGATTTTTAATACATCAATTTATATGAGTAAAAATAAATAAGATAATCATTTCATAAATAAAAATATTGCATATATTATATTTATCCAATAAAATGACAGGTAGATAAATTAACATTTAATTAATTATACAAATATAAAAAAAACGTATATTATAAAATGAATGTTACTTAAAATCCAAACATTTTGTGCTATGCTTTTTTAGGAGAGATTAAAGATCATTAATGACATAAATAACATGATAAAACAATTACGGTTTAGTAATGATAATGAATATTTAATTTATTAAAATATTGGTAAATAATTAAAAGGTAGTGGTGGAGTGTTAAGCAACTTAAACAACTGTAATTTGGTGCCTCATGGGGGAGAAAAGAAAGAAAAGTGACTTTTTCACTCGCACGACATTTTCATTTACCAAAAGATAAAAAGTCTCTCACAACTTTTTATTGTTGACTGTCCAATTATAAGATCTTTACTCCTATTTATTTTCCTCTTCTTTGTGAAACAATTACTCCTTCCGTCCCATAATTACTGTCCACTTTGCCCAAAAAATTTTGTCCCAAAATTATTGTCCAACTTGACTTTTTATGGATCAAGTTACACATTTGTCCTTAGTAAAAAACATTATCCATAAAATCTTAGTGGTTAAACAATTACTTATGTAGGGTATATCCGGTTGTTTAAGGTAAACTATAGTTAAGTTTGACCAAAAATAAAATCTTTTATTTTAGTAAAATTGGACAATAATGATGGGTCGGAGGGAGTACATGATAACTCATAAGTGATTAGTTAACCAAAGTTTTGAATATTAGAATCTTATCAATACAAAATATATAATATTTTTTAAAATTATTACATGTCCTAGAAAACTTGAAAAATCTAGATGCTAGGGCATATGTTTTCTACTCAGTTTTTAATTCTCACAAATTTATAAAAACTTCAAAAAGAATAAATACAAATACATATAAAAATGTAACATAAAGTAACTTCATACACTGAAGGACTAAAGCTATTGGTTGCATAAATATATATATATATATATATATATATATCTTACTATTTTAGAAACAAAAACCACACTTAATAGAAAACACCCCCATTTGCCATGTGGCATTGTCACATCATATTTTTAAAATAAATTTTTATTCACACATCTCCGAGACTTAAAAGGTAAATACAGTCCAAATCCACCTCCACTTCCTATTTTCACTAAAACAAAAAAAAAAAAAACCAAGGGTTCATAAAAAAACCCAAATCCCCATCCCCATCTCCAGGGCAATCGACTCCCTAAATCAATCCATTCTCCACAATTAAGAAAAAAAAAAAAAATTGCTCATCAATCATCAATTGAGAATATGTGGTGAAATATACTCCTTTCCTATTATTATGTTCAATCTTTTCATTAGTGATGATCAACTACATCCTAATCGGATAAAATTTCGACTTCAAAAAATATTCTCTTACCTCTCTATATAAACACAAAGGAAAAAAAAAATTTTCATTGATCTTGCTTCTGCCGTTGTGGTGATACCATTACAGGTATTACAATTTAAATAATTTTATTTCCACAGATTATTTATTTGACTTTTATTATTTTTTATTTTTTCCGTTCAAGGATAGTGTTATTAATATTATTTTTACGCGTCCATCCATTACAGCTACCTTAGCCGTTGTCTGGTAATATGATGTGATTTCTTATGTGGTGAGTTAGCCTAGAATTTTTGTAAGATTTTAGTTCTGTTTAGATTAAATTGATTAATTGAGTTTTTGTTACAAAGTGTGATTTTTAAAATTTTTTTTTATGTTTCATTCAATTAGAGTGATTTTCTTTTTTTAATTATCGAGTCTCAGTTTTTTTCGTATATGGTCAGTTATGAAGTGTATTTTTTCTTTATTGAATTACTTTTGATTTTGTTTCACACTCCCAGTTGACCAATTATTATTATTATTATTTTATTTTATTTGCAAATGAAGCGCATTTTTGTTTTTTTTTTTTGTGTTCGGACTTTCAAGAATATACTTTTTTGGATTTAGTTTTTTTACTTTTTTTAGTTTCTCATCATATAAATAGTTCAAGTCGCTTCTTCTAACTAATTTATGGGGAAGCCTTTTATGAATTTGAGGTGAAGAGGGAAGGAATGATGTTTTTACGTTTATTTGTATTTTTATACATAATTTTTACCTACAAAAAAAAAATAAATTTTTCAATTTTTAATGGGCTATCTTTTACTTTCTTTTTTTTTATTTGTCATGGTGAGGTGAGTTCTTTTTTGCTATAATTTGAAACCTATGCAAATTTACATTACCTTCATTCTCATATTTGTGATCAACCAGTTTCAACAATTAACCAGTTTCAAAATCATATTTTTTAAATTTTACTACTTATAAACTTTTGGAAGAAATAGTTCCAAAAATTAAGCGTATACCATTTGGAGGAAGCTTACTACAAAATTATTATAAATCTCCAAAACTAAGTATTGATTTGGCACAACCAATGGAGAACATCAATAAATTATCTTACTAATATTTAAACTTATTATGATGCTTTTATATTTTGTCTAGCATTTACTTCAAGACATATATTTGATCAAGTTTATTTATATTTAAGAAGTAACATTTATAAAATATTTCTAAAATCTTCAAATATTTCTAAAACGTACCGGGCCAAATACAAAACATTTTTTTTTCCAGATACAAACATTTCTAAGATCTACAGATATATTGGGCCAATGCGCGACCAGACATCACTAGTATATATATATATATATATATATATATATATATATATATATATATATATATATATGTATACACACACAGAGAAACAGAGAGTTTTCACAGAGTCATTGGAGGCAAATTGGTGGAACTCGGAGTGGCTTATCTGTTGATGAAACTAGTCAATCGAGGCAAATTAATTTCAGAACTTTTTAGCAGTTCAATAGAATTAATTAGTTGCATAATATTAAAAAAATAAAAGATTAAGTATAATATGCTAGTTAATCTAGAACTTTTGGTAGTTCTCTCACCTACTAACCCAATCATTATAATCAAAACCATAGATTTTGTTATCATAATCAACTTATTACCGTCCAAAAAATTTTATTACCATAATTTCTCCTCGCCATAATTCAACCTTACTAAATTATTATTATTATTAGCTCACCAACCACGGATTGTGAACCTCCATAAATCAATACTATAAAACTGAAGAACTAGAGCTCCCTGAAAGCTGCAAAGGGCTCATTTGTTTAGTATCAGAATCTCTTCCAATACCATTAGTAATTTAGTGTATCTAAAATGAAGTTCTCTCGCTGCATTTCTCTCCTCTTGGGTTTTCTAGCTCTTTTCTCAGGTACTCATATTTATAACAATTTCACTTATGGACTATGTATTTTTATGTCTATGTTTCCCCGATGCACCTCATAAGAATAATTTAGGAAACATGAAATTATTAATGAATAGATGAATTGTTATTATTTTAACCTTTTTTATGGAGTTTCTTCTCTTGGATTTTTTCTCCTTTACTTTAAATATACCCTTTTGAAACTTTTAAACTGATGAGACCAATTAATTTTGTTTGTGATGATACCTTTGTTTTTTCAGTGGATATGATGATATCTCATATTCCGGTGGCTGAAGGCGAGACTTGTGCCCATATAATATTTGATGTTGGTTGTAGCCCTCAAAATATCACGGTTGGATGCTTACCAACATGCAAGCAAAAGTGTGGGAATTCATCCACGGCAGAATGCACTTTAAGCCCTACGGAAGGAGCATGCGCATGTCGTTACGAATTGCCCGACTGCACTAAATCTGTTGGTCATTGTCGTCCCTGAAATATTTTCCTTTTCCAAGAAAAGCTCTATTGGACGATTTTTTTTTCTTGAAATAATAGTGACGTAATCCATAATATATATATATATATTAATTATAAAAATTTATAAAAAAACAATTCACTATGAGATAAACGTCTTATGTCCAGCGCTGGACACCCTTTTGTAACATCTTATAAAATAGTCTTTTGCGTATAATTGTAGAACTAAGATTGAGCTTTGGTAAGATTAATAGAAAATAGGACATATCAAATCAACTCAAATAACCTCGAAGGATTTATGTTATAAGTCGAAACTAATGTTGTCAATAAAGCATAATTAACTTCTCACAGACAAGGTTATTGTTGCCGAGTCAAACCTAACTTTTTTTGAAAAATTAATTTCTTTGGTATCAAATTTTTTCTTTCCCATCATTTCGTTTTGGGTCTCACAACTTATTAATGAAATGCAAGGAAACAATTCGGTGAATAATAATAATAACTATTATTATATTTTTCAAAATTTACAATCACAAGTACTTGTACTATATTATATGAGTGAAATTTATTGAGAAGGGATTGTTACTACTGTCGGGAGAGACTTCATGCATATACGTCCTCTTTCCACACATCTTCAAATTCTTGAAAGATTTTTTGACGGTATCTTGGGTTTGGTTTAGAAATGCTTAACATTGATGAGATTGAAATTCTGGCCGCCGTGCATGGCTTTACCGCTCGAATACAAATTATGCAGGATTATTGATAATACAAACAAAATCAGCAAGTAAAAATAAAACTTAAAAAGGAAAGAAAAGGACATACAATTCGCCAGATTATAAGTGACATTTCAAGAGGATACAACCATACAAGACCATTAAGTCGGAAGAATGAGGGAACTAGTCCGACATTTGGGAATAAAAATAATATCATCTCAAGATATAAGAAATTCATAAATTCAATCCAAATTTTAAAATTAATGAATAATTTAATACCAAACACAAAAATTAATATTTTGATAGATTTGCAATTAATACACTTTTTAATTAAAAATTATTATCTCTCTTTTTTTCTTCTCCTGTCACACCGCCACTTCCCTCCATCTAATCCCCTCCCAATTACTATGCAATCGGGAAATAAATTAAAAAACCCAACAAGGCAACATCTCATCTAACAACCCCACAAACAACTCAAAACGTAAGTCACTAAGTCGCTCAAAAGCAATTTAGATAGTCTTAATCTGTCATTTTTGCTCACCGGAAACCAAATTTAATTTAGATGGTGGTGAAAACTGGGGTGAGCGGCGAAAAAGAGAGAGAAGAAAGAAGGGAAAAAAAATGCAATAAAAACATTGGGACAAATTTAATTTTTTATTTAAAAAATAAATAAGTATTGAATTCTCCAAATGCCCTCAAATTTTTCTTTTTTACGTTTGAGATTAAATTACTGATTAACTTTAAACTTTAAGGACTTGAATGAATTTATTAATTACTGCACATTATAGTTTGGGACGCTATTCTTTTAATTTCTCAAATCTCGGGACAAATTCCCTCATTCTTTCCAGTAAGCCCAAAAAAATATCATTAGCCCAAATCAAGATAAAAAATAAAAAAATTAAAAAAAAAATAGCAGATGAAATTTGTCCCCATTGCAAATTGGATTCGATCCTTTTATTTGGGTTGGAGATCTCCAAGTTGCCAAACTTTAGGTTTTGATTCTTTGTGATGCTCTGTTTCGTCGGGACAACTCAAGTGTTTCTTTGACATTGACAGCTTTCATTTCAGAATTAGGAATTTCTTCATCATTGACCCTTTCCGTTTCTGAATTACTTTTTGTAGTTCAAAAAATTACTCCCCTACAATCCATTTGGATAATTTTGCCCTACAACTTACTTCTTTTTTCACTTCTTCTCCAACTTCCAAAATTCTTCCTCTTCTTCTCTAACTTCTAAACAAAAAAAACAAAAACTTTCAAATTTAAAACTCATATCTAATACAATTCGGAGGCTAAAAAATGGTGGAATACGGAAAGCAACCACAGGAAGGCTCGCCCTCGATTCCGGTCTTTTTTTTTTACCAAAATATTAGAAAAAAAATCTAAATTGATTTCTGACAAGATTAGTTTTCTTGGCCAAATCTTTCTTCTTTTTTTTTTTAAGAAAACAAACTTGCATTAAGGATTACTGAAAACGGTCCAGCACCGAATGAGATATAAAGTTAGGAGGCTCACTCCATAGAGTTTTAATTACAGAAGCATGCTTAGCATGTTTAGCAAAAGAATGAGCTAACACAGTTTCTTCTCTCGGAATCCATGATATGTGGCGAACCGGAAGATCTTGGCAAATATATATGATGTCTTCTAAGATCAGAGAGCAAGCAGAAGAAACATCGCATTCCATATTTGCAGCAGAGATAATCAAGGCAGAGTCTCCTTGTATGGCAATATGTGTTAATCCCAATCTCCGACATAGCAGTAAAGCTTCTCGGAAAGCTAAAGTTTCCGCTAGCTCAGGATCAACAATGTTTGGAAACTATCGTGCAAGTCCAAACATGAAGGCACCATTCTGATCTCGAACAATTATCCCAGCGCCTGCACAGTGTTGGATGTGGAAAATTGCTCCATCAAAACAAACAGATATAGCATCCGCAGGGGAGGCTTGAAAGAAAGGAAAGCATTGAAGTCTGTCGTTTGATGATTCTTGATGTACACTGAGAGACTGAAAACTATGAACGATCCTGCTAGCTTGCAAAACCACGGACCAAAGAGTTATACGTTGCTGCTCAAACATCAATGAATTCCTTGCCTGCCAAATTCCAGAAAGTAGCGCTATAAAGAAAGATCGATGAGAGAAATTCTTGTCAAGTAGGATGGCTCGAAACCATTGTTCACAGATGGGGTGGTGATACTGCATAATTGATTGATGTAGACCAGCAATACGAAAAACCTGCACAGCAAATTGACATACAAAAAATTGATGGCAACTGGACAGAGAGTTTTGCTGACAGAGAGCACAATCAGAAGGGACATCCAAGTGTCGAGCAGCCAAATTCGTTACAGTAGGAAAGGAGTTGTTGGATAGACGCCATGCAAACAACAAGATACGATTCGGCAGTTTAAAGCTCCATAATGTTCTCCACAAAGGATCTTGCACTCCTCTCGGCGTGATGGACAAGGATATGCTTCCATTGCTGAATTCTGGGGAATACAACAATTGATAATAGGCTGATCGAACAGTGTGGTTGCCCTTCCTAGTATGATGCCATATCCACCGATCATGTGACTGATTTTGAGGAAGCACCATTGACAGTATCGCGTTAGCTTCTTCTTGTGGAAACAAATCACGAACAAGCTCTTGGTTCCATTCATTTGTTCCTGGAATGAGTAATTCAGACACCACAGCAGTAGGAGACAAGATATGAGACTGAACTGAAGTGCAAAAAGAAGGCTCGACGGGAATCCACTTGTCATACCAAATGCTTGTTTGCATTCCACTCCGAATCTGCTTCCCACACCCTAATTCCACAGAACGACCTTGTAGTATATTTCTCCACGTTAACAACGGTCGATATCCCAGGGTTGCATTAATGAACTTACGGCCTGGGAAATATTTGGCTTTCAAAACCCTGGCAAGTAAAGATGATGGATTTGTGAGCAGGCGCCATGCTTGCTTGCTAAGCATGGCGACATTAAAAGCTTTCAGATTTCGAAACCCTAGACCACGTCCTTCTTGCAATGCAACATGGAATTCCAAGAATGCCAATACAACTTGCGCTGATCATCTGAACCGCCCCAAAAGTAATTCGCCAACATCGATTGAATATCATCCAAAATGTAGTCAGGAAGCAAAAAACACGACATTGCATAAGACGAAATAGCTTGGATCACGGACTTGATAAGTATTTCTTTACCAGCTCTAGACAAAGTCTTAGAACTCCAAGCCTATAATTTCTGCACACTCGGTCTTTGATGATGCCAAAAACCTCTTTTTTGCTCTTACCAACAACCGAAGGAAGTCCAAGATACTTGTCATGTCCATCAACTTGCGGAATCCCCAGAATATGGCATATAGATGCGCGCACCTGTAGAGATGTGTTTGGGCTGAAAAGAATTCCAGATTTATCAAAATTAATCCATTGGCCAAAAACTCGTTCATACAGTTGGATAGCCCATTGCAAGTATTCAGCTTCTGTGATTGAGGCTTCACCAAAAAGTAAAGTGTCATCCGCAAAAAAGACATGAGAAATCTTTGGTGCTTCTTTGGTTACTCCCACTCCAGAAATACGACCACAATTTTGGAGATTTTGTAATAAACATGAGAAAACTTCCGAACATATAATGAAAAGATAAGGTGAAAGGGGATCGCCTTGACGAATCCCTCTCTCTAGAATTAGGTTACCGAATCACTGTCCATTAAGCACGAATGAAAACCTAATTGTAGAAAGGCATTGATGATTAAATCAATGAAGGAAGAACAAAACCCTAGAGCTTCTAAAACAGATTTTTAAAAACACCACTCAACTCTATCAAAGGCTTTACTCATATCTAATTTAATGGACATCAATCCGGTTTTGCAGTTGGTGCGAACTTTCATATGGTGATGAGTCTCATAGGCAAGAAGAATATTATCTGCGATGAGATGACCCGGAATAAAAACAGATTGAGACTCTGAAATGATGGCAGGAAGTAATGAAGGTAGTCTATTAGAAATAACCTTTGAACACAATTTATAGACTACATTACACAAAGAGACGGAATTGAGTAATGAGGTCCGGTTTTTTGACTTTAGGAATTAAAACAATATGAGTGTATTTCATTTGGGACTCAAAAATTCTTAAATTCAAAAAATTCAAGACAAAAGTTACAATATCATATTTAACAACATTCTAGAATTTTTTGTAAAAAATAGGACTCATACTATCCGGACCCGGTGATTTAAAAAGAGCCATCTCCTTTAGCACTTTTTCAACTTCATCCGCCGTATATGTTTGTGATAGGCGATTATTCATATCCAATGTTACTTTGGGGCTTATCCTGCTGCAAGCTTGCTGGATTTCAGAGTCGAGAGGGTTCAAGGAGGAGAAAAGCGCACCATAATAATCTATGATAATTTTCTCCAAATCTGAAGTTTCAGAACATAGACTCCCCGTTTGGTCTTTCAGCCATCAATCTAGTTTTCAGACTTTCTTTTGTTGGCATAAGCATGAAAAAATTTTGTGTTGCGGTCACCTTCCCGATACCAATGTTGCTTAGCCCGTTGCTTCCATTTGAGACTCTCTCTCTCTCTCAGAAAGAATATCAAGTTCTTTTGTCAAAGCACCAAGCTGTTCTCGCCTTGGATCATCAATTTGACTCCTTTGCAATACCAGGATTTGTTTTTTCAGCTCTTCAATCCTCTTTTGAAAGTCTAAAGAAGTATGTTTGCTCCAATTTAATAAACCGACATGAACATTCTCCAACTTTTCACAAAGAGTACTAAAATCAGAATTCCAACAGTCTTCTATTACCTTAGCACAATCATCAACTTTTATCCAATGTGCTTCAAAGCGGAATGGTTTTTTCCTTCTCGTACCAGAGACATTTGGACCTCTATTCCTGAAATGAATATGTAAGAGCATATGGTCAGAAATGAACACAGGGACATTATACACCGTACTCCATGGAAATAAATCTAGAAGACCAGAGTTGCAAGTTGATCTATCAAGTCGCGCACATTCAGTGTGCGGATGATTTGAGAAGACGCTGCCAAGTGAATTTATATCCTTCGAAACCCATATCAAACAACTGAAGTTTATCCAGAGTGGAACAGAGAAGTGCCATTTGCCAGTTAGCTCTACAACGACTACCTTGAAACTCATTTTGCATCAAATCTTCATTGAAATCTCCAAAGAAAATCCAAGGTTTTTTAGCCGGATCGTAGAGGGAATCATACTGAGACCAAGCATCTCTTCTCAAAGACACATCCGGTTGACCATAAATTCCAGTGGCACGAATTCTATTTCCATTAAGATCAACATCAACATCAATAAATCTTTTAGAATATGATCGCAAAGAAACAGCAACATCTTTTCGCCATAACATAGCAAGACCTCCTGAATTGCCAACCGAATCCACACTAACTCCAAACATATCAAGCTTCATCTTCAGTTTATATATATGCTGCTGGTTGCATTTAGTTTCACAAAGGAAAACTAGATGTAGGGACTTTTCTCGGACAACTCTGCCCAATTCATCGAACTTCCGGGGACTCCCCAATCCCCGGCAATTCTAACTGATAACACTCATTGGGTTGGGGTGGATTGGGATGAAGACCCAATCTCCGCCACACCGCCATCCATTGTAGAAGAAGATTCCAAACTAAGAACATTAGTACCAGGGCTAACAATTTTGTGTTTCTTGCCAATGACTTCAACATCCAACATATGAAGATCATAGCCATCAAATACATCAATATCATACTTCCTGTTACCTGGTATTGTAACAGATTCATTCATTGGAGCATTCTGGATAATACGATTACGGGCTAAGTTGAAACGTCGGGCTGCTTTCCTTGCTGGAGTGTCAAGAGACATAGGAACTGTGACAAGATAAGGGCTTAGGAGATTATGATCAGAAAGAGAGGGTGGATTATGGATTATGGATTATGGAAGAGGATTTAGGTGTAGAAATAGAAGAGAATCATGAGATATGGGAGGAAGTTCATGAGTGGAACAGATGTTTTGAGATAGAGTGTCAGGAGAGGAAGAAGAAACAGAAACTGAAGAAGAGAAAAGTGACTGGGGGGCAGAATGTGGATAGAAGTTATGTGGGACAAAGTTATGGTGGATGGGAGTGAAGGCATTGGAAGTACTGGAGAAGAAGGTACCATGAGAAAATCTTTTCCTGTTGCATTAGTATCATTCTGTTTGGGATGAGAAAGATTAATGGTGTTGGTTACATGGTTTGATGCTTCTGGGGAGGGATCTGAGGGAGGACTAAACGAATTCATGGGAGCAAGGGAGACTGGAGTGATAACAGGAGGGTTTACAGACATACAATTAGTGATAGGAACATGTGAAGGAGTATTTGCGGAAGGAGTATTTGTGGAAGGAGAAACATGTGGTTTAGATGGTTGATTAAATTGGTTGTGATGATGATGATCAGAGGCAGGCGACGAGATGATGAGTTCCGATGGAGAAGGGTGTACTTTAGGATGATTCAGGGGATGTGAGGATGGATCAATATGAAAAGAACTGCTGGGAACTGGTGATGTGTGGCTAGGGTTTGAATTTCTGGGGTTTCTTAAATATGGTAAAGTGACATGATGCTCCTGTCTTTCGCTCCATGGAGCGACCTCTTCATCAGATTCATCAGGAACATAGAATGGATCTGGTTCATTTGCAGGACGTCTGGAGACAAATGGATTCCAATATCCCTTTGCCTTGAGCCAACTACTGTATTCTGGGGGAGAAGAACCAGCATTTGGAGGCCTTGTTAGACAATTGTTTTCGACATGTCCAATTATGCCACAGTAATAACACCATTCCGCTAGCCTCTCATACCGCAAAGGAATTGTAATCTCCTTGCCTTCATGATCAAAATTCAGAACCCTCATCAAAGGTTATCTGAGATCTATGTTAACTTTAATGCAAAGAAACCGACCAATACAGTTTCGATCCACGTCTGTGAAAACTTCTTGGAATTGGGCGATGAGATCTCCAGCAAACTTTGCAAAATCTGCATTCATCAGATCCAAAGGGTAGTTGTGCAACTGTTTCCACCAAGGATATATGTTGGAATCAACATCCAGAGTATCCGAAGGTTTCAGAACAAGCACATGTTTTCGGCCTAGTAACCATGGTTCTCCATGCAAAACTCTGGCACGATCAATGCGATCATTAAACTTGAAGTGAACTGTGTTCTCCCCCACTGGCCTAACTGTGAAACCATTCCGCACTGACCATATATTCCGACAATTGGTGGCGATAGAGTCATGTGATACAACTCTAGGACACTGAAGTTTCCCCACAATGGTAAGAAAAGGATCAATTCGAGTCGGATTCAGCGAACAGGTGGAGTAACGAGTAGATTCACTTTCCCTCAAAGTTAATCTACCGATTATTGCTTCTAACTCCTCCTCTGTTACCATCAATACAACAATTAGGAGAGGATGCAACCTCAAGTGACAAAGGATATGAATAACCATCAATCTGAACAAACACAACACGGACAAATATGAAAAAGTAAAAACAAAAATAAAATACAGTTTGTTAGGGATTAAAATCAAACACAGTTTGTTTGAAACAGGAAAATAGAAGAAATTTTTGAAGAACATTGAGGCAGAACGACGAAGAAGAGATTGAATGGCAGTTCAGAAATCGTGATTTTTTATTTTCCAAAATAACCATCAAAGTGGTTGCGACATGGATTAGATGGTGGATGAGATGTTAAAGACATGATTTCTGATAATGGAGATGTTTTCGGACGATGAAGAAACAGAATTGGATACAATCAATCCATGGAAGATAATTCCATGAAGGACTCTATATGAAAATTGACTCTTAGAGAAGTTCTCCCGGGGAGAAAGACTCTAGCACTTTGGATTCCATAGACTTTGGCCAAATCTTTCTCATTAAGTGTAATATTATAATATTAAATTTATGTAATTTATAATATTATATATTCATACAAAATGATTTTTGTATACGTGGCACGCAAATAGAAGTTCAATTAAAATGTATATTAAAAATTAAGTATTATATCTCCGTATTAACTATTTCATAATTTTACTTAATTTTTAAAAATATCAATTAATTAAATAGATTCGTTAGGTAAAACAGAAGATAAGATTAGTGATATAAGATTTTGTTCATTTTCTAAAATAATGGTGGTAGTTATATGGATTGTTTACAAATGATAGTGCGGGAAATTGGTTATATGGTGGTCGGAATTGGTGTAATGGCAACTTGCATTTTTTTGAGATGTGTGGCTAATTATAAGTATATTTTTTTTACTGTTTTGTTACCGTTTCTTAGTTGTAGTTTGTAATATAGGAAAGTTTTATTTTGTCATATTTGTATAAGTTGAGAGCTGTAATTTAGATTTAATAATATTATTTGATATTATTGTTTGAGATACCAACTTACTTTGGTTGGTTAAAATTTCTTTTTCAAAATGAATGTGAAGCAAAAAATTAGAGTTTATAATTCTTTTCACAGAATAGAAAAGACTAGATTTTATAATTAATGAATAAATAACTTTACACTTTTACTTTAATAATATAATTTGAAATTATTCGTGCGAGTAAGTAGTAGTTACCATTAATCTCAAATATAAGAAATGTTTGAATAACTTTTTAAGAGTCCAAAAAATACTTATAAATATTTCTTGGACGAACAGGTTTGATGATGTCACCCCAAAAATATCAAGAATTAAGCCTCTGTTTTTACTAAAAAACAATGAGGATTAAAATGAAAATATAGTCTTTATAAATAAGATTTTTTTTTTTTTTGGGGGTGGTTGACATTTGAACCATTAGACCTTCCATTCTAACATGAGCTTTTCTTCTTTATTTTTGGCGACCTTCAAATTTTTAAAGCCCTGAAAAATAAGACGAACCCATATCATCTGCGAGAAAAAAATCCCACGCCGGAATTTGATTACAAGATATTCGAAAGAATTGGTTAAATTTTAAAATAAATTGCTCATATTAAAAAAAAAATTAACCACAGGGTCAAAATTTTATTTTACTTTTTTTTTGTTACTCAATTACGTACTTTTTCCATGATTCGCTATTTTTCTTTGCCTTTCTTTTGAAAAATATTGTTAAACAGTATAAACATTAAATTGGAACAGTAAAACTTTCGGACCAAACTCATCAAGAAATCCGTTGAAAACCGTCAACAAACTAACTCAAAATTGGGAGAAATTATTCAGTGCAGCTGCTGTATCACGTAAAATTGTGCAGCAAGACATAATAATAGGGTAAAGTAGTAATTTTGTGGAGGAGGAGAGAGACTATTTCTAGGGGAATCATACCACCAAAATATAGGGAAGTGCTAGTACGTGCTGCACTAAAAATCAGAACAGCAGTTGTACTTAATAATTTTTCTAAAATTGAACTGAAACTAGCGGTTTACAAATCATAACAATAACTATATAATTAAAAATCGGCTATATTTTATAAACCGTAAATTGGCTGTTTATGAATGAAACCGGCCTGGTTGCACATTTTATCCTTAATTCATTAAGCAAAAATCATTAATGTTTTATTTATTTATTTATATTGGCGGTTAGAACATCACTACACTAATCTTTCTAGAAAAGAGGCCGTGTACGGATGGATGAAGACAAAGAATTAAATGTTATTTGGTTTGGTACAAAAATTATTACACATTTCGAATGGCAAATGTACAATCTTTGTCCATTGTCTTCCGGACACATCCATGTGAGAAATTCATAATTCGTGATGAAGTTCATATGGAGTATAAACTATCAAATTATATCTTATATCTGCTTCATTTTTCAAACCAAATCAACCACTTCTTGGGTTCTTTTTTTTTTCTTTTTAATAAAATTACCCGTTACTCACTAAATCGCTGAAAAATGATTCCAAGTATAATACCTATAAATTAAGTTTTCAGAAATTAACGAGGAACTGTAGAAAGTTTGTCATTATGAATGCAATGATTGATTCAGACGTCTTCCTTGTTAATATTACCGGCCGTCCAAAAAAAACTCTACTCCCTCCGTCTCATAATTATTGTCTAGTTTAAGTTTCCATTTCTAGTTCAAATTGTACTCAAAGTGAAATATCAAACTGGATAATAATTATGGGACAGAGGGAGTACGTTATAGACTATAGAATAAATCATTTTCCTTTTTGAAATGTTGTAAACGTTAAAAGTTTGAACTCTCCATTTTGTAAAGCGTTACTCAAATATGAGTGTATTTTATTCTTTGGAATTGCTTTCAATCATTTCAGTTTTCGAACTCAAGCAATACTACTTATACTTTGGTGAATTTTTTTTTTATTAATACTTAATCGGAATATTTTTATTTTTTTTATATACTTTGGTTCGAATGAATGCGAACACCATGGAGGTATAACTGGTTCGCCAATTCAATTCGGCTGGATTCCTTTTCATCCCAACAAACACAGTGAACTACACAAAAAAAAACTATATGCCACTTATATAAAGAGATCAACAATGACTGAAAACAATTACGAGATGAAACAAAACTGTAATTTTGTTTTTTCTTTTTAAACCTACCGTGTATGTGAAAGCTGCCAGTTTATATATTGGAGAAGAAAAAAAAACAAGAAAACCTTAGATAATTGGCTGAAAAACTTATCATCAATCCTAGAAGGGATCTAACTTGTGAAAGAAAGTAATGTAGAATTCTATCATCCCTTCCCTTTTAAAATAGGAGTTTAATTTTTTAGACTGGTTGAATAAATATGAATTTTATTCTAAAATGGATTGAGTAAAAAAAAAAATTGAACTAAATATAATACTCTTTCTCTCACAAAAATAATTCAACATTGAATTTTATGATTTGTGCTAAATTTTTTTTTGGATGGAGGGATTATCATTCTTACCATGAACGTAAAATTTAGCCGGGGATTGGAAAATGCAAAACTTAAAACCCAAACGTAAAGTAAAAATCTCATGACAAATTTGCAGTAGATTATAGATAAGCTGACGAACCCAAATAAATGAGACATTTTTTTTATTTTAGAAAAGAGTTAAAAAAAAATTTTAAAAAATACAAAGATGACATGAATGTTTCCAGTCTGGAACACAAAACTCCAGCCAGCCCATGTTCTCATTTTCCAGCGATTGCCAATTTGCCAAAAAGGCAAAGAAGGAACTAAACTAATTATTTCCAAAATCATTCATTTTCAGCTTAGAAAAACTTCTCTGCAACTTGCAGCTTCATTCTTGATGAAAGATTGTTCCTTTCTGCTTTCATAGCCTTTGTCTCCATTACCATTTTGCACCCCATTTACTGTTGGATTATTGTTCTTACTCCTTCAGATCTATTTGCTAACTGGGCTTCTTTTATTTTAATGAAGAAGCCTTGCTTGTAAGAATTTTTTTTGCTTATATCCCTTTTTTTTTCTGGGTTCTGATGGTGCCATTGAAGACTAGAGGCAAATGCTTGTAAGATTTTAGAGAACGTAACCAAGGAGGTATGTGCTTACACTGTTGAAGACGGTGGGAAAGTAGCTTCTTTTGTTTATCGGCTGGTACATTCTTTCAGTTCTTTATTGATCAGACTTTTGGTTGTGAAGTCATTTTTGTGATTCAAGGCTTAGACTTTTTTTAATCTATCTTTGATCTTCAACTTGAGTGACTGGTTGTGGTTCTATTTGGAGTGGAAATCTTCGGTTAATTGTCAGAGTTAAATGCTTGATAGTGGAAAGAAAGAGGTTTAATTAAAGTTTTGGTTATTATTATGAAGGTCCAAGGCATGGGAATGTTAGGCCTCTTTGTTGTAGTTATATTTATACTTGTTAGAGCTGGGAATGCCCAGCTGAATGCTTTTTTGGTGAATTGTGGGTCAAATTCAAGTGTTATCGTGAATGGTAGAAAATGGATTGGAGACTCATCTCCAGGGAACAACATCACTCTGAGTTCACATGGAATTGAAGCATCCTCTGCTACGTTCAATGGAGATCCAGTTTATGCACCTCTGTACAAGAATGCTAGGCTTTTCATTGACCGGCTCAATTATACATTCCAAGTACCTCAGGGAAGATATTTTCTGAGGCTCCATTTTTATCCACTGGTTTTCGAACATTATGATGCCAATGTGAGTTACTTTTCGGTATCAGCAAATGGTTTGAAGTTAATTTCTGAATTCAACATCCCGGGAGAGATTATACAAAAGAATGAATTCTTGCTTGGAGGCAATTCCAGTTTTTCTTCATTGGTGAAGGAGTATATCTTCAATGTGGATACTAATGTGTTGGTGGTTGACTTTATTCCAAGCAAAGGTACTTTTGGTCTTGTGAATGCGATTGAAGTCATACCAGTTGCAGATAACTTATTTGCTGAATCTGTTAAGAAAGTTGGTGGAAATGGTGCTAATGCTTCTCTTGATTTTGGTAAAAGAGGGCTTCAGACTGTCTATAGGTTGAATGTTGGCGGAGGGAGAATTCGACCTGATCAAGATAAGGAGTTCTGGAGGTTATGGGAAGTAGATTCGGGCTACATGATCAATCCGGATGCAGGTTCCGAAATCAGTAACCAATCTGCTATAGTCTATGCTTCACCAAATGATACATCTGTTGCTCCTCTTCTTGTATACGAATCAGCAAGAACTATGTCCAACTCGCAAGTAACTGAGAAGAGGTTCAACATGTCATGGAAAATGGAAGTAGATCCTGGTTTTGATTATCTTGTTCGGTTACATTTCTGTGAGCTCCAATTCAATGTCTCAAGTCAAAGAAATTTCAGAATCTACATAAATAATAGAACTGCTGCTGATAATGTCGACCTATTCATGAGAGCAGGAGGAAAGAATAGGGCATATCATGAGGATTACTTTGATGTTACTTCTCCTGCAACAAATAACCTTTGGATACAGCTAGGTCCTGACAGTAGCGCGAGTGCTGCTGGAACTGATGCTCTCTTGAGTGGTCTGGAGGTTTTCAAGTTGAGTAGAGATGGTAACCTAGCTTATGTACAAAGATATGGAAACTTAGAATTGAAAAAGTCCTCGCAAACTTTGAAACTGTGGGTGGCAATTGGTGCTGGAATTGCTTCAATTGCAATTGCAGCAGCTATTGTAGCACTGATGTTCTGGTTATTCAGAAAGCCAAGAGCAAAAGATGCTGAGGGGAAAAAGACCTCTCCAGGTTGGAGGCCATTATTCCTTCACGAGAGCACGGCTAATGCCAAAGGTTCTCTGAGATATCAAAATCCCAGTGCGCTTGGTACTAGCATTACTGGAAGGCATTTCACATTTGCGGAGATTAAAGCAGCCACCAACAATTTTGACGAAAGTTTGGTGATTGGAGTTGGAGGATTTGGTAAGGTTTATAAAGGAGAGCTTGAAGACTCTACACTTGCAGCTATTAAGCGAGCTAATCCACAATCGCAGCAAGGCCTAAAAGAATTTGAAACAGAAATTGAGTTGTTATCAAAATTGAGGCACAGGCATCTTGTTGCAATGATTGGGTTCTGTGATGAAGCAAATGAAATGATCTTGGTATATGAGTTTATGGCTAATGGCACTCTTAGAAGTCATCTATTTGGGAGTGACCTTCCATCATTGACCTGGAAGCAGCGACTCGAAGTGTCCATTGGTGCTGCCCGCGGTCTGCATTACCTTCATACAGGATCAGAACGCGGAATTATCCACAGGGATGTTAAGACTACAAATATTCTGTTAGATGAGAACTTTGTGGCGAAAATGGCAGATTTTGGCTTGTCCAAAACTGGTCCTTCTTTAGAGCATACCCATGTGAGTACTGCTGTCAAAGGAAGCTTTGGATACCTAGACCCTGAGTATTTCAGAAGGCAGCAGTTAACCGAGAAGTCAGATGTCTACTCATTTGGTGTGGTTCTGTTTGAAGTTCTGTGTGCAAGAGCAGTAATAAATCCCACCTTGCCAAAAGATCAAATTAACCTTGCAGAATGGGCAATGAAGAATCAACGCCAGAAATCTCTCGAAACAATTATTGATCCACGACTCAGAGGGAAATATTCTCCGGAATCAATAAAACGATATGCCGAAATTGCAGAGAAGTGCCTAGCAGATGAAGGGAAAAGCAGGCCAACAATGGGGGAAATCTTATGGCACTTGGAGTATGTCTTACAACTTCAAGAAGCTTGGCTGCGAGAAAATGCAGAAGAAGTGACCATCACAGATAGTCATCCTCTCACCCCTCTCAATGATGATGAATCTGGTGCTCAAGTTCCTACTAACTTGGAGACCCAGGGAGACTTAGATGCACAAGATAAAGAAGGTGAATCTGAGCATGTGATTTGAGGGTGAGAACTTGTCACCATTGGTAAATCAGCAAGAAAGCCGGTAAACAGAGAACAGATATTGTCACCTGGTGCATTCTGGTTTTACATCCTTAATTCTTTACATTTCTATCATCCACCTTAGCAGTCATGGTCTGCATTTTTATATTCTGGAAAGTGCTCAGATAGATTTGAGAGTTTAGCATTTGGATGTAACTTAGTGATTTGGATTCTTTCATTCTTATGGACAGACATTGGCAGTTTCAGTAAAGAACTGAGAATTGCCGATTTGGATCAGTTCATCAATTCATTCAGTTCTTTGTTTATTTCTCTTTTATTCTTGGCCCTCATTTGTTCCTTATGGTTCTGTATCTAGTTGCCTTTTGCTTTGAAGCTTCACTTCTTCTAACCAAATCGAACCTTGCGAAATATATGTAGTACATACTATGTACTCTATCTAATGATCAATAATAGTCACATTTGGCCATAGTTATCGAATCATGATACGTAACGTGTATCAGAAATCCAATTTCATGATAAGTATCATGTATCGTGTATCAAATCGTACAATACGTTTAATAACCTTAATATGCATAATATAATATAATAAGTTCAAAAAGAAATTTTAATAACAATGAGATTTGTTATATTTCAATAGAATCATTCATTTGAAAGGTCCAAACTCCAAACTCAAAATATCAATATAGATGGGCATCACTAGATGTAAATATTCATATCATCCCTTAGACCTAGGATCTAAAGATGGAAGCAAGCTTTGAATACAACCTTGCACAAAAACAAAATTCGCCCATATTACGAATTGAAAGCAAAATCTGTAAAGTTTCATCCCAATAAATTTAAACACCACTCCCCATATCAAACAAGAAATCATCTTCATCTGGAGCTTCCACTATGAATTGTTCTTCATCATTAAAAGATTCTGGTCTTCCTTCTACTATCACTTTCAATTTCTTGTAGAAATTCATCTTCTTCAATAATTACACTATTTTTATTACTCCTGTCATGTTGAAGATCCTTTGGTCCTATAAACACATAAATAAATATAGTTAGTTTACCATAATAAAAAAAAATTGTTAAAGAAATTTTTAAGTTTACCTCTTTTTCTTTTCTTGGCATTCTTGCTACTTTCACTTTCAGAAAAGCATTCATGAATGTCCAACCAAGAATCATCTTCTGGAAGACATGAGTCTTCTACTTCAGTTATCCATTCGTCATCTGATTCCATATCAGAAAGACAAATCGGATCATAAGTGTCATCATTCTCTTACCTTTTCTTTTGCCTTAACTCCAAGTTGATGTTATATTTAACAAATACCAATGCATTCACTCTTTTTCGCTCCAGGCGGTTCCTTTTCTTAGAATGGACATTATCAAAAATACTCCAATTCCTTTCACAATCCGTAGCACTACAAGTAAGACTTAGTACGCGTATTGCAAGATCTTGAAGTTCCTTACAACCGCTTCCAAAACTCTCCCACCAAATTGCTGTTATAAAAAGAGAAACATAAACTTACTCATAACAATAAGATGAAAGCTAAAACATACTTGAACAAAACAATAAGATAATAAAGAAAATAAACAAACCAGGTTGCTTTCTCTCTCTAATAATTATTGCCGTGTCTAAACCAAACATTCCCTCAGCTTTGTGAAACTTCTCCAACTGTTCATCAATCTTGATTCTTGACTCAATGTCATAAACATTTTCTCAATTGTTTTGTACAATCCAAGTTTAACTTCATGGCTAGCATTGAAGTTACTTGAATAGTGAAATCTAAATGATGAAAAAACAATGACATCAATTCATAGCCAAACTTCATAACTTAATAAAATAATTCAAACTTTAAGAAATTCATTCGTTAGAACTTACTTTGGATTGAGATAGTAAGCTGTCGCATGGAGAGTTCTATGAAGTTGCAATTCCCAACGAGTATCAATGATGGACCATATCCGATTGTATCTTGACCTGACATTGTCAAAGCTCTTTGCCATTTGTTCTTTAGCTCTTTCCATTGCTTCAAAAATATAACCCATTGCAGGTATTGCATCACCATCAACTAACCTTAATACTTTCACCAAAGGAACAACTCCTTTCAAACATTATTTTATGCCAGCCATAATCACCCAACACAAGTTCTTCAACTTTCTTAGCTTCCTTTCTCTTGGCATAAGTACTTGAGTTCCATTCTTGAGATGTAAACATAGCTTTCAAGGCCTGTTTTTTTATTGAAAATAAACTTCAAAGCGAGAAAGGTGGTGGCAAATCTTGCAACCCCAGGCCTTGCTAGCTCTCTTTTCCCAATGTGTTGCCTCATTAAATCAAGCACCCAAGCATGATGATAAATAAACTTGGTAATCCTCTTTGCTTTGTCTAGTGTCTCTTTGTACACAGAAATTTCACCAATATCACTTAACATTAAATCAATCAAATGTGCAGAACAAGGTGACCAAAATAACTTCTTTCTTTTCTCCATTAACAAGGTCCCTGCAGCAACATAAGTTGATGCACTATCGGTGACAACTTGAACCACATTCTTTTTTCCAACTTTTACAACTATAGAATCTAACAACTCAAATAAGTGATTAGCATCTTTACATGTATTAGATGTATCAAGTGATTCAAGGAAAACGGTTCCCTTTGGGCTATTCACAAGAAAATTGGTAATTGATCTTCCTTTACCATCCGTCCATCCATCTGACATTATAGTACAACCTGTTTTTTCCCACTTAACTCTATACTTCTCTAAATTTAAATTTACATTTTCTACTTCTTTTTTCAAGCTAGTGACCCGCATCTCATGATAAGAAGGAAGTTTCATTCCTTTCCATATTCAATAGCAGAATTCCTCATTTTCTTAAACAAAGGACTTCGTACCAAGTGAAATGGCAATGCATGAGCATAAAAAAAATCTACAAATATCCATACATGGCACTGCCCTATCTTTAGTGAAAGAATTCATAGTGACTTGTTTTTTCCCCTTTCCTGTACCATTGAACTTCTTATCGTTGTCATCATTTTCTTCATCAAAACAACTTAAATCAACAATATCATCATCCACAGATTTTCTCTCCCTCAAATTTTCAAGAATCTTTAGAAACTTTGTTGACACATCTCGTGGAACCTTTTCACATAATGCAACATCTTTTCTAGTTCGAGCTAAATGATGTTTCATTCTAAAAACTCCACCCCAAAACTCTTTTTTGCAGTAATTACACATCAATTTGAGTCTAGTTATATTATTTTTACCTTCTGATGATACTTCATGAACTCGAGTGCAATGCTCCCAAGTGCAATCCAATACTCTTTTTTATTTTGAAGCCATCTTTGTACAAAACAAAAAAGAAAAGAAGAACATGAGTAAAAGGAAGACAAATATATAAATTTTTTACTGCAGTTCACTTGTACGTACATCAGTGCAAAAAAAAATTTATTTAAGAATATTTTTTCCCTAAACTAGCATAACTTGTAATAGTGCGTGGCTGCAGGCAATGTTTCCATAGTTCAATTTAAGAAGAGTAAAAAACTTTCCTTAAAATCCTTACTTCATGTCATTATTTACCTGAATAAACATCGCCAAAAAAGAAAAATACCTAAAGCACATGTGAGATCATCACTACGAATTACAGACAAATAACATTATGCATAATTAAATTAACATATTTTATTTAACTATTTTAATCAAGTCGTGCAAAAAAGTGTGTCTTTTTGTATGGTTTTAATCCTCTTGGAGACCTAGACTGGACGGCTTAATTTCAAAGAAAGAAGATTAGGGATTTTTTGGACGAACTATGATCGGGGAAAAGTTTAGTAGGAATAGGAATTAGGAAGGGTTATAAAAAAATAAAAAGTGATTACGGTGATTTTGATCTTGATTAGAAAAAAGGAATAGGAAGGGTTTTTATTTATTAAATAAATGATTTTGTTAATTGGGATAAGGTAAAAAATATGTGAAAAGAAAAAAAAAAGATGGTTTAAGCAGTTAAAAAAAAAAATTGGACGATTCAACCGATACGGCGATACGTCTCGACTCGGACGATACGGCAAAAAAATTTACGATTCACTTGCAAGTCCGATTCAACACCATGAGTCGTCTTGTTTTCCTTTGATACTTACTACTATGCATTTGACATTTGGCATATTGGGAACTTCTTCAAGAATCCGAAAGCCAAGTCATCGATTCAGTGACATATATCTATTATATTATATATACACATACATACTAGTGATGTTTGGTCGCGCAATGCGCGACCCTAGCCCAATATATCTGTAGATCTTAGAAATATTTTTATCTGAAAAAAAAATATTTTGTATTTGGGCTGATATATTTTAGAAATGTTTGAAGAATTTAGAAATGTTTTATAAGTGTGATCATAGAAATGTTTGTATTTGGCATAAAAAGAAATTGTATTTTGCCCGGTACGTTTTAGAAATGTTTGAAGATTTTAGAAATATTTTATAAGTGTTACTTCTTAAATATAAATAAACTTGATCAAATATATGTCTTGAAGTAAATGTTAAACAAAATATAAAAGCATCCTAATAAGTTTAAATATTAGTAAGATAATTTATTGATGTTCTCCATTGGTTGTGCCAAATCAATACTTAGTTTTGGAGATTTATAATAGCTTTGTAGTAAGCTTCCTCCAAAGGGTATACGCTTAATTGTTGAAACTGTTTCTTCCAAAAGTTTATAGATAGTAAAACATCAAAAATATGATTTTGAAACTGGTTAATTGTTGAACTGGTTGATCACAAATATGAGAATAAAAATAATGTAAATTTACATAGGTTTCAGGTTATAGGAAAAAAGAACTCACCTTACCATGGCAAATTAAAAAAAAAAAAGTAAAAGATAGCCCATTAAAAATTAAAAAATTTATTTTTTTCTGTAGGTAAAAAAAATGTATGAAAACACAAATAAACGTAGAAACATCATTCCTTCCCTCTCCATCTCAAATTCATAAAAGGCTTCCCTATAAATTAGCTAGAAGAAGCGACCTGAACTATTTATATGATGAGAAACTAATGAAAATCCAAAAACCAAATCCAAAAAAGTATATTCTTGAAAGCCCGAAAAAAAAAACACGTTTCATTTGCAAATAAATAAAATAATAATAATAATAATTGGTCAACTGGGAGTATGAAAAAAAATCAAAAGCAATTAAACAAAGAAAAAACACACTTCATAACTGACCATATAGGGAAAAAAAAACCTGAGACTCCATAATTAAAAAAAGAAAACCATTCTAATTGAATGAAACATTAAAAAGAAATTTAAAAAACCACACTTTGTAACAAAAACCTAATTAATCAATTCAATCCAAAAAGAACTAAAATCATACAAAAATTTTAGGCTAACTAACAATATAAGAAATCACATCATATTACCTGACAACGGCTACGGTAGCTGTAACGGATGGGACGCATAAAAATAATAGTAATAACACTATTCTTAAACGGGAAAAACAAAAAATAATAAAGCCAAACAAATGATCTGTAGAATTAAAATCATTTAAATTTTAATATCTGTAGAACCACCACAACGGCCGAAGCAAGATCAATGAGAATTTTTTTTTCCTTTGTGTTTATATAGAGAGGTAAAGAGAATATTTTTTGAAGTCGAAATTTTATATGATTAGGATGTAGTTAATCATCACTAATGAAAAGATTGAATGGAGAAGGGATTGATTAGGGAGTCGATTGTCGTAGAGATGGGGATGAAGATTTGGGTTTTTTATGAACTCGTGATTTTTTTTTTTTTTGGCGAAAATAGGAGGTGGAGGTGGATTTGGAATGCATTTGCCTTTTAAGTCTAGGATATGTGTAAATAAAAATTTATTTTAAAAATATGATGTGGAAATGTCACGTGGCAAATGGTGGTGCTTTCTCTAAAGTGTGGTTTTTGTTTCTAATATAGTAAGATATATATATATATATATATATATATATTTATCTTTATATCTTTATATGTATTAAAGAAGAGTTTTCAATCGGACACATGACTTAAAATTAGATAGCAAGTCCACGTGGCGAAAAATAAGACAACCAAGTCCACATGTCACGACCACATCACTCCATCATTTAATGGTAATTTTTTAATATAAAATTATAAATTTATAGGTAAACTGTAAGGGTAATATTTGAGTTAACAGAACAATAAAACTAGTCTCTTACGGGAGATTTTTAAGAAATAATGTATTTTAGAAAAATCCAAATTCCCAATTTATAGGTAAAATCCTAAATTCCCTTAGCTTCCCGTAACATTCCTTCTTTTTTTTCAATCAATTAGAAATAGATTTTCAGAAAATAAAACATAAAAATTGAAATGAATAAACTTAAAAATTTGTATGACATTTTTTTTTTGTGTAAATCTTAAGCACTATTTATAAGCTTAAACATTTTTTTAAAAAAAGAATAAGCTTTAAAATTTCAAATTAAAAAGTACACATACATTTTTATATACTCACACTATTTCGTGAAAGATAATTCTTGAGAGTTGAGACCACATTTGATGTTCCTTTATTAAATAATCCCGTAAGAACTTTCAGTAAAAATAAATATTATCATTAAAAAAAAGGCTGATAATAAACAAAAAAGGAACATACATACTTGATAAACTCGCACAAGGAGAGGATAGCAACAAATATATATTTTTTTTAAAAAAAAAACAAAATTCCCAAAATCAGTTGCAAAAATCAGAGCATACGATTATGCCTAAAAATGGCCTTACGTGTAAACGCGCTAAAAAAAAGAAGTTAATTGTGATGGATAAAGTAATCAATTCTTTAGAGTAAGACTCGCCTAATTATATGTTGTTCACTGTTTGACACACAACAAACTGAACAAAAATTTATATATGTATCTGATAATTATTGTATTTTGAATCAACATGAACCTTCACAACTGAAATGGAAATTGAAACCCCCAAATTTTATTCTATGGTAAACCCTTCAATTGTAAACTACATAAGTCTATCCAATTCTTCACACAAAAAAAAAATGAAAATGAAAAACCGAAAACAAAAAAGAAAACTAATAAAGAAACTTAGGCTATCATCATGAGCCAGAGAGGAGAAAACAACAACACGATCACTAATTAATCACACACATTGATACATGAGCAAAAATTCACACAAATTAATCTTTTTTTAAGTCACATCGATTAATCAAGCAAATGATTACTACCATAATAAATTCCAGTCTTTTATTTATATTATGACTATAATTATTACAACCACAATGATGATTAGTTGCTAATCATTAATAAATTAAATTTCATTCATGATGTGCAGAAGACTAAACGTTAATTTTAACACAAATAAATATCAATATCAAATAAAATAAGTTTTTTTAAAAAATAAAATTATAAGAACTACATATTTAAATTAATTTATCCCTTATAACATTAACACGTCTAGATAAAATAAATAAATAAATAAATAAGACGTAAATTTTCAACGGCCCAGAATCAAAATTGTTTCATCGTACTTTAGAGAATTAATACTTCATACCAGTGCTAAATTTTTACCTTTTTCTTTTGCATAGGTATCTTGGAATTCAAGTGTGGTATCAGATTTTTACCGATGAATTTTCTAACCTTGATGAAGATTGATAATCTTCAACAAAATAAAAAAATTAATTGGATGATTTATTATGTTTTTTCATATGATATAATGGTAAAAAACAAATTAACATTATGATGATAAAAAATGTAGAAATCAATAGGAGAAAGTTTGTCAAAATGAGAGAAAGAATAATGATCTCTGTGACAGACAAACAGTAGAAGAAAAGTATATTGAAAAAATAAAAATAATTATATGGAAGAAAATATTATGCAGTGAATAAGAAAATATGAACAAAAAAATCGAGATAATAGTGAAAAATAAAGTAACTATTACAAATTTTTCAACAAATGAAGTTATAAAGAAAGGTCATCAAATTTAGGGGGGAAAATAGTGAATACTATGCACCCAAAAGAAAAAAGTCAACTCTATATTATAGGAATAATACCGGAACAAACTTCTAATGAAATGTTTAAAAATGTATATAGAGAGATGGAAAATAAAAATAAATTTATGGAAAAAATAATGAAAAGTTATTTGTTAGAGGAAGAATTTCAAATATATGTCATGGGATAGAACTATTTAGGAATATTATTATGAAAAATTAAGAGAATACTTTTAAAATATATAAAGTCATAAATTAACCAAAAAAAAAACCACAAGTTACATTGTATGATTTCAAATGTTGAAAAAATTAAGAGAATACTTTTAAAATACATAAAGTCATAAATTAACCAAAACAAAAAAAAGCCACAAGTTACATTGTATGATTTCAAATATTGAAAATTATTCCAAATGTACTTAAATAACAAAACACATTAACATTTAAATTACATAATTACAATTTATATCATTAATATTATTTGTTTACATTTAACATTCCGTCGACAATGTCATATAATCGTGCTCATATACTCGTGTATCACTACAGGCTTTACACTACACTACTCCTGTCTCTATAGACACGGAACAACCTGCACAATGTGCGGAGTAAACACTAGTATATATTAAAAGAGAGTTTTCAATCGGACAAATGGTGTAAAACTAGATAGGCTAATCCACATGCCGTAAAATTAGATAGCTAAGTCCACATGTCGCAACCACATCACTCCATCATTTAATGGTAATTTTTTATTTTTATATCCGTAAAATATATAAATAACTAATTTCACTTGGTTTAATTTTTCTATTAAAAGCTCCAAAATTTCATCAAATTAACGGAATTATGAAAAGTAACAAACCCTCCCATATATATGTCTCGTATTATCCGAAAAGGAAGAAAATAAAAAACATAATGGTCAGAGATTGGGAGCTCTATGTCTAAATTGGCAGATAAGTAGAAAAAAATTCATAAAAGATGTAAAAATCAATCTTATTCTAAATATTGAGGAACAAAAGTTAGTAAACTAATATCCGAATATTATCACACAATTTACGAAATTAATTTATGACTAACAATAATGTGCCTAATCTGCTAAATAAGTACCCTTAATCAAACATACTGAATTACAATTATCATAGTATAAAAGTATTTTTTATACTTTGTTACCTATAAATTATATATCTAAGTCCACATGTCATTATCACATCAATCCATCATTTAATGATAACTTTTGAATGTAAAATTGTAAATTTATAGATAAAACTACACTAACTTAGAGATTACTCATATATTTACGATAAATTTTAATTGTAAAAAAGAGGGGTGACAAAAAAAAATTCAAGCTAAAAAATCCAAAGATGGCTAACTAAAATAAACAACCAAAAAAACCAATTTGATGTGAAAAAAAAAACCCCCTGATGGCCATGATGAGAAAAATCAATTCACTAATCAATATTGATTTCTATAGCTATGTGTCAAAGTGTAACAATCACACGGGTTGTTTTCTCTTTTTTATTGGTTAGTATATTAGTTTTTTCTTTCAGTGATTTGATTGTAATTTTTTTATGATAATATATTATTGCTCCTTAACGGGCAATACTAATAAATGATTATTGTTGATTACATTGTGTAAAAATTACAAAAGGAAAAAAAAGAGTAAAATAATTATAACACTAATATAATTATATCTTAATCGGCCAAATTTTAATAATAATATATAATATAATGTATATTATAAAATAATATAATAATATATATATTCATTATATTTTTTCCATATCAGATATTGGTAGAAAAAGTTAACATTATTATGATAAAACAAAACGTAGATATCAATAAGGAGAAAAAAATTCCAAAATGAGAAAAATAATAAAAGTGTGTGAGAGAGACAAACAGTAGAATAGAAGCATATTGAGAAATTGAAAATACTTATATGGAGAAAAAAAAGTGGAGAATAAAAAAAATATGAAAAATAAAATCGAGATAAAAACGAAACAGGATATAATTATTATAAATTTTTTAAGAAATTAAGCTTTAAAGGGAGATCATTAAATTTAGGGAAAAAAAGATGAACACTATGCAACCAAAATAGTCAAAGTAAACATTATATTATAGGGAAAATATACGAACAAACTTCTAAAGAAATGTTGCAAAAAGTATATAAAGAGATGGACAAAAAAAAGATAAGCTTATGGAAAAATATAATGAGATCATTTTCTATTAGAGGGAAGAATTAAAAGATATGACAAGGGTAGAAATATTTAGAGAAATCATTATAAAAAATAAAAAAAATACTTTCAGAAGATATAAAACTATAAATCAACAAAACAAAAAGATAGATAATAAATTACATTGGATATTTTAAATATTAAATTTTTTTCCAAATGCACTTAAAATAGCAAAAGACATTGACTTTAAAAACTAAAAAAATGCAATTTATGTCATTAATAGTATTTCATTTTATTTTTTTACATATCTCACTCCTTCAGAAACGTCACAAAATTGTTAAATCATTAACCTCATATATATTTTGAACAACCCGCACAACGTGCAGGGTAAACACTAGTATATATTAAAGTAGAGTTTTTAATCGACACGTGTCGCCGAGGGAGCAAGTTTAGCTAATTGTGCCACGTGTCGTCATCAAAATTTTCCGTCATTAAACAATTAAAAGTTTATTACTAATACGTAAAATTATTAAATTAAATTAAGTAATTAATTAAGTTAATTTCAGAAAAGTAAATATCACGTCTTTGGTAATTATTAAATATATGACATAATGAAACATTAATTACCAAATTAATAATTATATTAAGAATACAGTTTGAAACTAAGTTTGGATAAATTAAACGTAAGTTAATATTACTTTTTCATATGATTCTGTTTGGTATTTTCTAAAAATTAAAAGATATTAGTTACCATAAAAAGATTGTTACCAAATAGCTATATTACAAATATAATTCAAACCCAAGTTTGCTTAAAGTAAACGTATGTTAATATTATTTCTTAGATGATTGGTATATTTTCCATAAATAAAATGAGACTACTTACCAAAACGAAGAGATTATTTACCAAATAATTATACGAATACAATTTGAAACTAAATTTGGATATATTAAACATAGGTTAATTATATTTTTCTGGTGATTCTATTTGATATATTTTCTAAAAATAAAAATAGATTTGTTACCAAAAACAAAAAAATATTAGTTACCAAATAATTATATTACGAATACAATTTGAAATTAAGTTTGGATCATTAAACATACGTTCATATTATTTTTCAGATTATTCCACTGATATATTTTTCAAAATTAAAAAGAGATTAGTTATTAAATAATTACTCTACAGATACAATTCGAAACCAAGTTTGTATGCATGCAACATAGGTTAATATTATTTTATAGATGCTTCTATTTGATATATTTTTCATAAATAAAAAGAGATTAGTTTAAAAAAATAATAGGAGATTAGTTACAAAATAATTATATCATGAATACAATTTAAAACCAAGTCTGATACATTGAATTTGGATTAATATTATTTCTCAAATGATTTTATTTGATATAATCCCAAAACTAAAAGGAGATTAATTACCAAAAATAAATAGATTAGTTATTGAATTAGTATATCACAAATACAATTAGAAACTAAGTCTAGATACATCAAATGTATGTTAGTATTATTTTAGATGATTCCATTTGATATATTTTTCAAAAATTAAAAAAAAAATAGTTAGGAAAAATATAAAGATTAGGTGCCAAATCATTATATTACGAATAAAATTCGAAATCAAGTCTAGAGAAATTAAACATATGCTAATATTACTTTTCAAATAATCCCATTTGATATATTTTCAAAAAATAAAAAAACTTTGATTACAAAAAATAAAAAGAGATTAGTTAGCAAATAATTATACTACGTATTGGAACCAAATCTATATACATTAAATGTGGATTAACGTTATTTTTCATGATTTCATTTGAGATACTTTTCAAAAGTAAAAAGAGATTAGTTATCAAATATTATATTATGAATACAATTTGAAACCAAATCTAGATACATTAAACGTAGGTTAATATTATTTCTCATATGATTTCATTTGATATATTTTTCAGAAATATAAAAAGATTAGTTTTCAAAAATAAAAGAGATTTGGCTGTCAAATTATTATGTTATGAATACAATTGAAAACTAAGTCCCGGCACATTAAATGTAGGTCAGTATTTTTTTTTAGATGATTCTATTTGATGTATTTTTCAAAAACAAAAAGCGTTGGGTCACCAAAAATAAAAAGAGATAAGTATCAAATAATTTTGCTTAAAATACAATTTAAAACCAGATCTGGATACGTTAAATATAAGTTAATATTATTTTTCACATAATTGCATTTGATATATTTTTCAAAAATAAAAAAGATTAGTTACTAAAACAATAATAAAGAAGTTACGTACTAATTCTCTCCTCTCCGTTCCTTCCTCTCTGTCCTCTATATCTTCCTCCTCTCTCCTCCCCTTCCATCTGGATCTCCTTTTTTTGTTTGAAAGATATACACTGCCCTTTCTCTTTGTTGAGTTGTAATTTTAGATGGATGTTTTTCATTTGTTGGCCGAAAATAGAGTGTGATGAGTTCCGATTAACATGGTAAGTTGTACTTTTAATATTATTAACTCAGTGTTTAGAGTGATTGTTTGAATTTCGCTTGATTTCTTAATTTTGCTTTTGTTGACAGAAGGTTCGTTAGCTTATTTCAGTGCGGATACTTGTGTACGACCTTTTCATCTGATTTGTGATTAATAATGGGAAGTGTGGTCATTAATTAGAAAAGGTCATCAATGGAAAAAATCATATTTCTGAACTGTTAACTGATCATTTTATCTTGCATTATAAGATTCGACATTATAAGGAAAAATTTGGTACTACTCACGTACCTTTTCTTTTTTAGAGGGGAGGCATCATTTTTTGAACATGCATTATATTTTTCATGTTAAGGATTATTTCTGTCGTATGTCATTGGCAAATATTTATGAGTAGAGACGGTTTTATTTTTAAACAATCACGAGAGTCTCATTTTGGTATGCTTTTGCACTATGGCTATTATAGAATTTCGATAGGTTGAGCTAAAAAATAGTTGCATCAATCTCGCTTTAGAGGAGTCATATAGAAAAATACAAAATTGCTCAGAATCTAGGGTCTGAAGGTAAATATATACTTTATTTGAGATATTAATAATTAAACATATTTACTTTAAGTGCATGATTATCTATGTGTTTTGGTTTTACAAGAGAAGTGTAGCACCATGATGGCAAAAGATTGAAATGAGTACCTTGAAAAGTACTCACAACTAAGGAAAAAGTTTGACGAGCATGGACATGTATTTCGAGATGATTTATTAGTTTTTTTTTTGTAAAGGTTTTTCCCCCTATTTTTGTGTTTTATATAATTTTGTTGGAATTTTCTTTTTTTTTTTGCTTTATGACTAAAAAAAGATTATTTATAATATTTGATTCAATTACTACAAGTAAACTATATATGCATTTCAGTCCTTTTTTTTTAAGAATATAAATGATTTAATTTCTATTGTTGAAAATAACTTTTATATACTTATATCCCTACACAAGTAGTATAGCAGACAGTTGATCATATTAATTTGTATTTATAATTTTTTTTTTGATATACTAACATTCCTAAATAAGAAGCATATTAGATAGTTGAACATATTAATTTGTATTTTTAAAAAAACCCATATATCAAAGTGGTAAAAGTATTGGACCAAATTAACTACAATCCATGACGAAATCTACGCATGGGCATGTAATAATGATTGTTGGGAGAAGTTTCTCTTCCGAAAGGTACATACTCGATTTGAGGACGGATTAGTTGGAATAACGACTTCAAATACCAGATTCACTATATACCAAAAAGGGGAAAAGAAATCATATGATACTTTTGATTTCGGACTTCGGGTGCCTAGTACACCAAAAAACAGAAGAAATAAAATATATGACACTTTTCCTAGAAAAATAATACTATATTAATATTACTCTAAAATATATTAAAATCCGCACAATGTGCGGATATAATACTAGTTCCTCTTAAAATGCTTTTTTTAGATAGAGAGATAGAAAGTTATACTTATTAACAACCGAAAAATTCCCCCTAAAATAATTAGTATTTCAATCTCAAAGTGATAACTAAAAATGGTCCCTCACATTTTAATAATTTAACACGAAATTCATGATGTATGTATATAACAAAGGTAAAAATGAACATCTTATCAAGAAAAACATGTGACGATGAGAGAATTTACTAATAATGAAAAACTATTCACTACAATATTTGGTAATGAGCAATGATACAGATAGTGAGAAAAAATGGTGAAAATACATAGTGACTGATGTGTCTATAATAATTAAGGGTAAAAGGATAATTTTGGAGGGAAAGAAAAAATTTTAACGGTAAAGTGGCAACAAAATAGGGGGTACACATCTTTTTTTTTAAATGGTACCTGTATTAGAGTTAAGTACCTATACTATTACAATGCATTTTAGCATAAGCTAAATTATGTAAATCACGTACTACATCCCTACTGGCTTTAATCAGGCAGCAGTGTTGAAAACTAGATTTTAAACTGTGAATATTAGATATAACTTCTTGAACCTCTGAGGAGAACAAAGAAAGCGGTTGATCAGAGGTCAATGTCTCACAATCCGTAAGGATTTTAACCCTCTCAACACCCATTATGGAGGCGTCACGTAGTGTATGAAGACAAGTCATTGCCTCTGCCTGCAGTGGTATTAGTGCATTTAGGGAGACCGACTTAATCTGCATAAGTATCTCGGTATGAGAAGTAATCTTCTAAGCTCCTGCGGATTTTCTGGTGTGTGGATTAAAAGAAGCATCAAATATAATTTCTACACACCGTTCTATATTTTCAGTTGCCCGAGCCTCTGGCTGTGGCTGTGGAGTAATTGATTGGGGAGTTGTTCTTCTCATGATATTGTTGTGATGGACTAAATCCTGTTAGACTAGGCGCTACGAATTGACGGGATCAATTGCATGATTCCGCCATACCTTATCATTTCTCTCGATCCAAATATGCCAGAAGATGAAAAGGATAGCTCCAAGTCAGCTAGTGATGGATGCGATTGTATCCAGTGGCAAAACCAATCAAAGATAGATACTGAAGGCCTATCCAGAATGGATTGAAATTTGGGATATGCAAAGCTCCATATGGATTGCGATATTGGACACTTGAAGAAGAGATGAAGGTTGTCTTCTAGACCAGTAAAGCACCGTGGACATGTGGTGTCAATGGGCACTCCACGTCGATTAAGTCCTTGTTTCGATGGTGGTGCATTCAGGGCTACCCTCCAGAAGAGGAATTTATGCTTCGGTTGGACCTTTGAATTCCACAACTTTTTCCATGCCAATGTTTCTACCGATTGAATAGCTGAAGATTGTGGGACTTGAGGTACCTGATCAGCCAAATTCAGGGCCTTATGGTAACCTGGTTGTACAATATATGCTCCATGATCAGTCAGCTGCCAAAGGAGTTTATTACTCTGAGAACTTCTGGAATTGTCCACATAAATGCCAGTGATGTAGGGGATGTACTGATCCTGGAAAATGGTATGGAGAAAGTGTAGTTTCCATTGACCATCTTGTCGGATTAGATCACTCACTATAAAATCTGAGTGTTGAGCCATGAATGAGTTACGTTGAATTGGATTGGTGTGGCCTGGAATCCAGTCAGCTACAATTGGTATATCTTTTCCAGAGATGACATTCCATTTGATGTTGTTTTGCAATAGTCTCGCTCCCCAAAGGACACTTTTATAACCCCAAGTGGCATTGTTGGGTGGACTTTGTTGAGGAAAGTCTCCAGAGAGCAGTACTTTGCTCTATAAATTCGGGACAGTAAAGAACCTGGTTGAGACAAAATCTTCCATGCATGCTTGGCTAGAAGAGCTTGATTAAATTTTGCAGTGGCTTTTAAACCTAAACCGCCATGGAATTGTGATTTTGATATATTCTTCTAGGATCTCTAATGTATACCTTTTGTGGGATCATCACCGTTCCAGATAAATCTACCAATAATGCCATCAGCTTTTTTCAGAATGGAAGTTGGCAATTTGAAAACTCCCATTGGTATACCAACATGGTTGATAGAGTGGCCGTTGCCAATGTGACTCTTCTAGCAAAGCTAAGAAATTTGGTTTTCCAGTCCGCAAACTTTCTGTTCAGTCTAGCTGTAAAGTCTTTGAAAATGTCTTTCTTTTTTTGTTTGAAGTCCAAGGAGAGTCCCAAATATTTACTTTGGTAAACTCCTTCTGGAATTTTCAAATTTGTATGAAGGAACTCCTTTACCCCCTCCCTCCCCCGTGTATTTGGGCTAAGAAGAGTTGATGACTTTTGATGATTGATTCTCTGGCCAGAAAAAGGTACATACTCCTCAATCAACCCTGTCAAGGCTTGGATTGAAGATTCTTGACATTCGATGAAGAAAAGACTATCATCCGCATACATGAGGTGACTAAGTCTGGGTGCATTCCTACTAATTTTGATGCCAAGTCCTGGAAACATGCTTAACTCTGCTCTAATGGCTGCAGATAATGCTTGCTAACACAAAATGAATAAGTATGGTGCCAAGGGGCAACCCTGTCGAAGGCCTTTAGTAGGAGCAAAATAAGGTAGGTTTTCTCCATTAAACTGGATGGAGTATGTGACTGATCTAACACAGTGCATAATCAAAGAAATGAGGTTTAGAGGTAAACCAACCTTTGTGAGTACTGCTTGCAGAAAAGACCATGACATCTTGTCATATGCTTTGCTCATATCCAACTTAATGGCAGCTACCCCCATCTCTCCATCCTTCTTCTTAATATATTCAATGACTTCATGAGCCAGTAAGGTATTTTCACTGATGTTTCTTCCCGGGACAAAACCATTCTGGTGATCATTTATCAGATCAGGCATCATTTCTTTGAGTCTGTTTGCAATCATCTTTGTGAGGATTTTATATTTTAGATTGCAAAGACTAATTGGCCGAAAGTCTTCGGGTCCAATTGTATTTGGTATCTTTGGAATTAGCACAATGTTCGTCTGATTCCATTCCTATGGGAATTTCTGAGTGTTGGCTGCCTGAAGGAGTGTCTCCTCTAATTCTGTACCAATGATGTTCTTGTAGTTCTTATAAAAACCAACCGGCATCCCATCTGGACCTGGGGATTTCCAAGAAGACATATGTTTGAGGGAATTCCATACTTCTAGAGCAGTAAAAGGCTGATCAAGCATACTGATTTGCTTCTGAGCAAGACTTTCACCTATATGATTCAAAAATTGGAGGAAAAAAGGCGAAGACAGCTCTTGGACATGAGGCAAACATGAAGGCAGTGGAGTGGTGGTGCTTGTGGATGGCAAATTAGATGGAATGGAAATGTTGGTGTTATTAGCACCATAAAGATCCTGGAAATGTCTCTGGATTGAAGACACTATTTGGTTAGGTGCATATAGCCACTGTCCATCCGGTGCTTGGAGTTCTGTAATCCACTTGTGACCTTTCTTCCTTGTTGCCCACTTATGAAAAAATTTAGAGTTTCTACCACCGTGTGTAGGCCATACCAACTTTGATCTTTATTGCCAATATTCCTGTTGAAGTTTTAAAGTATGTTCTAACTCCTCTCTTTTTTGAGTAAGGGATGAAAAAGCTGTTTCATCATATGTGTTCATTTCCCATTGGGACTGCAAAAGAGTCAACTGATCAGATAATTTAGCAACTAATTTTTCCAAGTTACCAAAACTATCTTTACTCCAATTGTGTAAACTGATAAGGCTTGAGTTGAGTTTATAAGAAAGCTGCTCCTATTGGTTCTGAATCTGTAAAGGAGTGTTATTCCAAGCAGTTTGTATGAAATGCTTGGATTGAGGACAACTTGACCAAAATTGTTCAAACCTTAGTTTTGGCTTGGTTTTCTGTGTTTTCTCCTTGATTTGTACTAAAATTTGAGCATGATCAGATACCATGATATGGAGGTTTCTGATGGTTGCCTTTGGGAAAGTAGCTATCCATTGCTTGTTGATAAAAGCTCTGTCCAATCTTTCATAGATTGCTTCTTCATTGTGGCGTTTGTTAGTCCAAGTATATCAATATCCAATATGCTTATGTTCTTCCAGATCATTCTGGGAAAGAAATTGCCTGATTGGACTTGTATCTTGATCCCTAACTAACCTACCACCACTCTTATCCTCATGTGCTACTACATGATTAAAATCACCTAATAAAATAGTGGGATAATGAAAAGGACTTAGTATGGCATTCAGTTGTGACCAAAATTCTGCATGACCTTGCCTACAAGGAAGGCCATACAAGAAGACTGCAAGCCAACTAAGACCTGAGGGTTCTCTAACCCTAGCAACTATTACAGTTTGGTTATGCATAAGTACTTCTAAGGAAACATCATTCATCCAAAACAAAGCTAAGCCACCAGCAGCACCTATAGAGTCTATTACAAAAGAGTGCCTAAAAGGCGTAGTTTGCTGCCATTTCAAAATATTACTATTAACTATCTTAGTTTCCATTAAAAATAAAATCTTAGATTTATAATGCTTATATAATCTACCTATACTGTGCTAAGCAGAGGTGTTGTTAATACCTCTACAGTTCCAGGAGAGGATATTCATGGGGATGAAGGCGGTTGATCTGGTTCAACCACCGCAAGACTCTTCAGTTCCTCTGGAATAGTAGAGGATGCAAAGCAACTCTTGTTTTCCCCCTTGTGCTTCTTCTTGCCTACAAATTCCTGTTGTGGCAAGTCTAATGGCCTCTTCCTGGACTTCAGTAAACCTTCATCAGCAAACAAACAATCTTCTTCAACAATCATCCTCCATGGAAACCTTTTGGGACCTTTTTTTGTTGCTGATGCTGAACCTTTAACTGTCTGAGAGTAAGAGGAGTTCCTGCTAATAGCTTTTCCTTTGATCCTGGGTTCTTGGGATTTCCTTCTAGCTTTTTGTTTCTTTTTCTCTTTTCTGACCTTCAGTGAGTCCACTTCACTGTCAGACACTACTTTCCTGACTTTCATACTATAGGAAGTCATGCTCTCCTGCGAAGCAGTGTCACTGTCATGATCCAAAGTGGGAGCAGACATTGTCCATCCTCCTTTCTTCTTTGGCGACCCTAGTGCATTATTCTGTGAAGCTTCAGCTGTTGGGGCCTCTGCAGCTAGGCCAGTTGACATCTCCTGATTATCATCCTCAGAAGCAGAATAGTACCATAATGACCTCAGGAAGGAACTGGATGGAGTCTAAGGAGAGGATGAGTAATCATTCTCACTCAGGGTCCTTGTATCTATGAAAGAGGAAGATACAGCTTTTGCTAGAACTATTACAGACTTGGGACTCTCCTGAGTATCATCTACTTCAATTAAAGACTTTTACTTAGACAAAAGAACTTCTAAAACAGGGTTTGTAGTTACATCTTCATCACCTTCTAAATTAAACTCCAGATCACTATGAGACAAGAAAGCAGGGACATAATTTGAATTATCAATTATTTCATCTGATGGGCTAATTTATGTCATTTCCAAATCAGACGAGGTAAACAAGACATCTTCGTCAATGGCATAAGTATGTGAATTATCAGGAACAGAATGAAACGAGCCTGTGGAGTTAGAATCAGAAAACTCCTGGCATTTTTCCTAAGCTGCTGGGGCTGCTCTCCGGGTAGTATCAAAGAAACCATTAGCTAGTAGATCATCATGGTTGAGCTGGGGTGGATTCATAGGGTCATAAGCATTCCCCCTCCTACGATTGCCATTGTGTGCTCCATTTTGATTATCAGCATTTGTAGGTCGATCCCCAGAATCATCATCATTTTCATCACATCAACGCCATCATCGTTTCTATTATGATCATCATTGTCTTCAATATCCTGATCATTTTGGTTGTTATCATCTTGTTGATCATAATCATCATCATTATCATCATCTTCTGGAAACATCGCCGGATACAGGGCATCAGGTAGGGGAACATCTAACTCTGTGGTTTGAAAGCCATCCTGTATAAAATGATCAGGCACATTTTCATAGAAGTTGTACATTTACAAATATTTGGTCTCCATAATTCGGGATGTGCAATACTGTTTATGACCATGGGCCCTCATAGTGCTAGAAAACAGAGGGCGTTGTGCATCAATTAGCATTAGAGAGTTATTCTTGCTTGCCCTCTGCATAAAGTGGTTATCTAAATAGGCATTAAGCTCTACATCATCTACCATGAGACATCTCTGACTCGGATGGCCAAACTTCCCACATCTAGTACAGAATTTATGCACACATTCATACTTGCACCGAATTTTACCCAGTTTACCATTCCTCTTCATGTAGTGGAAAGTGAGAGTGAGTGGTTCACCAGCATTGATCCAAACTTTGACTCTAATATAAGTAGCCTTACGGAGATTGACGCAGTCTTCTTTGATGATTGCTATATCCCCCAGGTTCTAGGCCAGATCTCTAGCACCTCTGTAGTTGTAAGAAGTAACAGCCGCACCATGCATGCGTACTCAAATGCTCATTTTATCAATTTTAATACTATCCAGCGCCAGATCTTCATGATCATACATACGGCGAAGGATTAATAGTTCACCATCAATTGCATATAGACCATTATCTAGTGCTAGAAGCAGATCTGTCCTTGAGGCAAACTTGATGATGAAAAAATTGCAGCCATAATGCAAGATCCGGGTGTATATTGGCCACTTATCCACCAGATAGGTTTGCATGTCAGCCTCTGTAAATGGTCTATCATCCAAGAAATAACCCAATAATGATAGCTTGAAGTTTTCTCTGGATAGACAAGTATTGTAATCATTAAGAGGAACTCTAAGGGAGCGTTCATAGGAAGTTTGCACAAACTGAGGATGCATCTCTGTGGCTGGATTAAAGTCGTGCTCTTACTCTGAAAACTCTGGACCTTGAATAGACATGTCAGTCACCGAGTCTTCATCCATTGCATGCCGGTGATTCATGATGAAATGAAGAAAAGTAGCAAATACAAGGAACAAAAAGAGGAAGAAAAGTCGATTCCAGATCTCACAAAAGTTTGTAATGGTAGGTTGAGTGTAGAAAAGTTGTGGAAAGGGACAACTAATGGAAGACTAGGGAATATGAGCAGTCGATAAATCAGATTCGAAAAGACAAAAGGTGGGATACTTTGTAGCTCAGTAAATACTTTAGAAGAGCAGCAGATACTTGGAAAACACCATTTATTCTTGGAACAGCAAACAAACAAAAGAATGGAATAAAGGGAAGGTACTTTGTGGCGGGATTTGTTCAGATTACTAGGAGTAATTATGCGATCTAATAGTGGCTTGAGGAGTACAAACAAGTTGATGCATCCAAAGGCAGATCTTCGACTGCATGTCGTCCATTTGGCGAAAATAGTAGAAAATTTGCCAAGTAATCTTCCACTATCTTGGTAATTAGGAAATTTGAGTAGTCCTCAAAAGTGGTTTTGGGAAACTAGGGATGATATAGGATGAAGAAGATTAGTGGTATGGAAACTAAGGCCTTTCTCACTTGGAGAAAGAGAGGACTTTCTCTCTCTTGGGTTGTAGAGAGGGAAATGGTTTTACATATCAGTTATTATGTTTTCTCAGTACATTATTTCACTACGAGTATTATTTTCTTTTGGTAATATCAGTCTTTTGACAGATAAACTATTACAAAATGCAAGTAAGACGAGATTGTAATATGATACATGAACTTCTTGATTGATTTGTACACTGTGCGACTCGCCCCTCCCATAACTCACACGTTAATTTGGTCTTTTAGTTTCCCCCCTCTCCATTATTTTGTTACATTTTTAATTATCCTTTTGATAAACCTAAATTATATTCATGAGACAAGAAATTTTTCTTTGCTCCAACTGCAAATCTTAATCAGGGTTACAAATCCCAATGTTGATTGACTAATTCTCAAAGTTAATTTACACAACTACTACAGTAGTACTAGTCAATTTAAATTAGTACTTGAGTCAATTCGATTTCTTTAATTGATCTTTCACCATATCTTACATATAAATTGTAGCATTTCTGATACAAGAAAAAGTAAGGGGTATAGAATTGAGGAAAATGAAAGATTAAAAAATAAGGTGTACATTTGTGAATTGTTTATTTATTCATTTATTAATTTTTTTTTTTAATTTTTCTCTGGTTTAAGCTCACTTAAAATTACTACTATAGCAAACACATTTTGTGAAGGCATAAAAATTTCCACGTTATGTGAATCAAAGGGCTTCTTTTTGAAACACATTATATTCCCTAAAATCTACTGCAAAGTCTATAAAACGCATCTAGTGACACCATTGCCTGCGTTTTAAGCACCACCATATAAAACCCTACACACACTCACAAACTCACACACTGTGCTGATACGAAAAGGGGTCCTCTTCTTCGCTCTCGAACATTCCCCGTAATATCATCAAGCTCCACAATGCCTCCGAAAGCTGCGAAATCGAAGGAAGCCCCAGCTGAAAAGGCCATCTTAGGCCGTTTCTCTTCCCACCTCAAAATCGGAATCGTACGCTACTTCTTTTTAGTTCATTTAATTTGGTGTATATATATTTTTTTTTACTTGATTCCGAAATTAATTGATTTTCTTCTGGTTGGTAAGTTCTTGCATGTTTTTGGACTAGAAATTTACCCGATGATGTAATTAGCTTGCCTTTTTTTTTTTTTTTTTTTCCGTATATGAATGCTCTGAACTGAACTAAGAAGTAGGGCAGGATATTCGTTTGAATCATTTCTCTTCGCATCAATTTATCGTTGTTTCTCATTTGCAAACTTAAGATGTAGTAATCTGAAGTGAGAAAAAAATCCAATGATATGTATCCCGTGCGGTTGTTGTGAAGATTATATTCAATTGTAGGTTGCAGTATTTGTATAGTCTACCTTGCTTTTGGTTTAATTTCTTTTGGTTATTGTTTGTCTTTTTCTTTTTCTTAGGTTGGGTTGCCAAACGTGGGCAAATCCACTCTGTTCAACACCCTTACGAAATTGGCTATTCCTGCTGAAAACTTCCCCTTCTGTACCATTGAACCCAACGAGGCCAGGGTTAATGTTCCAGATGAGCGATTTGAATGGCTCTGTAATCTGTACAAGCCGAAAAGTGAGGTCAGTATTTTTTTTTTTTTTTTGGGGAACATTCTTTTTCAGTATATCATCACTATTCTTGTGTTTCTGCTGGACAGCTTCATTTACTATTTGCCTCTTGTCTGACACAGCTTTTTATGAACGATATTTAGATGTAAGCATTTAATTGATATCAATCTTTATTTAATCATTCTTTGTTATCTTGTGTAGGTTTCCGCTTTCTTAGAAATTCATGATATTGCTGGGTTAGTTAGAGGTGCACACCAAGGACAAGGGCTAGGGAACAGTTTCCTGTCTCACATTCGTGCAGTTGATGGCATATTCCATGTTTTGCGTAAGTTAATTTCCAATTAAGTTTTTATTTATCTTTCCTGGTGATTTCCCCGCTTTTTATATTGTTTTTCTTGGGTAATTCTTAGTTTTGCCTCTGCTATGGATTGTTATTATCAAGGTTGTTTAGAGTATACATCTTTGGCTTAGTTTCGAGAAATCCTCATGTTTTATTTTCATTTTCCGTAAAAGAGCTGGAGATCTTTTTTTAAACGTTGAATTGCTCTGTTGCATTTAAGATGGAGATAGCTTCCGTGCAGATTTAGTATCATGTTCATGGAATATTTATCTGGGTGATTAGTTTTTCAAAAGTTGTTGGAACTTTGAAACTTGAGACATGAATGATTCAAATGTGGATGCTACTCATGTCTCTGTGTATAACTTCTGAAAAAAGGAAAATTTCTCGTTCTTGATTTGTTCAGGCACCCTCTCACTTAATTATAGGCTCCCAAATTGCTGTTATGTCCCGTGCTTCTCTTTTTTTCTCATTGGATTTGGAATCAGTTAGGCATTGTGAAATTATTTTCTGAACATATTAGTAGATTTTGGATAGTGTTTGACTCCTGCATCATATTTTTTGTTCGGCTATTTGAGTTTGTGAAATTCGCAACTGGATCATCATTGTTTCTCTGGAATGTCAAATTATTTGTCATTAGAGCTGCTATTCATGACTTTACCTAAGCAGCTATATATGTTAGATGCAAAATCTGCTTTAGGCTTTTGTTGCATTGATTGGTTTTAGTTATATCGCCAGTCGAGATTGGGAGAATGGCAGCAATAACGTGCATGATAAAGTTGTTCATATTGTTGTCTGCTGTGCTGCTCAAGTGAATCTTGCAAGCTTGGTCAACATTATCTTTTGACGATAATGTCTCTCTGTTTTTTTTTTTTTTTGTTGCTTATGACTAACACTAGTGTAACCAAGGGCTTTCTGATTTGATCTACTGACTTTTCATGGTGAAATGGAGCCCTTCATTCCTGATGCGTAGTTCCATGATTTTTGTTGCAAAATTTGTGTTTTTGGATTATATTTTAATTCATTCATTAGAATTAACATTTCAGTTGAAACCCTTCTAACTGCTGCTGTTTCACGGAGCAGGTGCTTTTGAAGATCCAGATATTATTCATGTTGATGACTCTGTGGATCCTGTGAGGGATTTGGAGGTTATTGGTGAAGAACTACGTCTCAAGGTATGGCTTTTAGCACTTCAAACAAAAATCACATCCTTGGTGTTCCAAAAATTCGATGTAATTTGATTTTTCTTGAGAAAGATTTTGGGGCTCTTTTTCTCCTTCAGCTTGTGTTGAGTGAAGCTCGTTGTTTCCTGGCCTGGCCAGGAGTAGGTGATGCTGTCGTCTGGGCAACATGCTGCTCCATATGAGAGCCAGATGGCAACTTCTTAAGATGTCGGTTGTGGCTTCTAATGCCAGAAAAAGCAAACTGAGGATTGGCTTGTCTTTTAATCCTCTTGCTGTTTTTTTAGTATGTGCTGAAAATGAGTCCCTAAATGTTTCAGTTACTTTTGATAGCTTTTCAAAACATCAGGAGATTAGATGACAAATATTTTCTTGAATTTTAGATTGAAAAAGTAAAAGAAGTGAATTGATTTAAGACTGGAGTCTGGAAATGTAGTGCAAGCGAAGGTTGAAGGATGCCTTGTTTATTGTGTGCCATCGACTGCTACATCTACACTGCATTTTGGTATAGTGGTATCATTTTGAATGAGATTATGTAATAAGTTGAAAATCCTATGTAATAAGTTCAAAATCCTATGATGTGTTGGTATAATGTTATTCTCATTTTCCTTCTGTACTGTTAAAACAATAGGTCAACAAGGGGAACCTAACCTTGCAATCTCCTTGCTGCTGCTTTTTGTTATCTATCATTGTTGACATATTGTATCGGATGTCAAGATTTGATTTTCTTTTGTCGCTAAATCTTTTGCTTATTTGGTGATATCTTTTGTTCTTCAGTTTAGAGTGCATTTCTCTCAAGTTTGAGATCTTCCAAGAACAGATTCTTTTATCTAATCATTGAGCTCAAGTAAAGGCCTATTTTTTTTTTTTTTTTTGGCTATTTCTGATTATTATTTTCATTTCTTGTCTAAGGATATTGAATTCATGGAAAGGAGGATAGAAGATATTGAGAAGAGCATGAAGAGGAGCAATGACAAGCAGTTAAAAATAGAACATGAGCTGTGTTTGAGGGTAGGATTATGTTTATTCTATACGAATGTCATTGGAATTCCTGCTTAGTTTTTTTTAATCAATTTCTTGATTGATCTTTTCATTTTATATAGCTCACAGTTCTACAAAGCTACATTTTAGAACATCTCCTTATTCCCCCCGATTACATACCAGTATCTTTTTTTGTCAGTTTTCACAAGCTATAGAATGTTCTTTACAAATTGCTCGAGTATCCATCACTTTGCCTTGGTAGGTGCAGAATTTGATGGAAATCTTGCCATGTAAAATGTTCGAGATTTTCATGCCTTAGACGCTGTTGTTTTCCATTGCATTATTGTTTCAACCTGTATCAGGTTATTACCAATATGATTGACTATGCATATACACTTGTATATGTATGAAATCTATCCTTTATTTATCACATGATGCTTTTTCTTAGTATTGTCCATTAGAAGATTAGGCAACTTTGGCGGGTGATATTATAATTTATTTTTTATTTTATTTTTTGGTGAAAATTAAAGCATTCTTCGACTTTTACCTTCCTTGTCAGAAAACTAAAGAATCTCATAAAGCCTATATAGGCTACTAGTATAATTTCCTTAAATAAAAAATTGAAGAAATAAAGAATTAAAAATTGGTATATTAACCCTATCATAGTAATAGAATCAGTATTAAATCATTCCTGATTACATCTTCTAGGAAAATGCAGATGCCTAATGTTGATGTTGTGATTCTATAGGTTAAAGCGTTTCTTGAAGAAGGAAAAGATATCCGTCTTGGGGAGTGGAAAGCTGCAGACGTTGAAATTTTAAATACATTTCAACTCTTGACGGCCAAACCTGTTGTGTACTTGGTAAGTTACCAATTTTATTCTTGACAGCCTATTTCTGTGAAGAAATTGGAAAATTGCTAATGCTTTCTCTATGGTTTAGATCAGATGTCATTTTTTGGATTTATGAACTCTTCAATTGTATATCCTATGATTTGAATGCAAATCAAACCTGCTAGTCTCAAGTTTAGTTAGTCAATAGTTTCCTGCTGTTGGATATTATTAGCATCATTTACTGGCTGCAAGAACTTAAATTCTACCTTGCAGGATCCTGCACTTAAAAAAAGCTTCTTCCATGAATGCAAGAGTAATATATTACAAACTTTGCAGTAGGGTTGCTATTTATCCGGAACTGGATGAAGGATGAACCTGATAAAAACTTAGGGCTATTCATTTGTCAAATTTCCCAGTTCAGCTTTCGTAAATGTATTGAGGCTCTGCTATATGAAGTTGGTTTTTTACTTCTTCTCAGTTCGCACCTCAATGCATTGATAAAGTCTGAATTCAGGGAAGTAGAAAAGTACCTTTTATCTGTTTATTTTTATTTAACTGGCAGCATGATCTTTTCTGTGAATTGCATATATCAATGTTCTTCTCTGTAATAATTTAACCAAGCTGTAAACTAATAAGGTCTAAACTCAATTTCATCAGAACTTGCTGACATCTGTGAAGATTTTGGATTTGTGTTGGACACAATTATGCGAATTACTCAGTAAAAAGAAATGGTTTCCTGATATTTCTTTGACCTGATGAGAGGATACCTTATGGTTGGTTCTAATTTGCAGGTTAACATGACTGAGAAAGACTACCAAAGGAAAAAGAACAAGTTTCTCCCAAAGATTCATGCATGGTATATAAGTTATCCTCTTTAAATGAATAGATTGTATACGTATTCATATACTGCATGCTTGTGAAGATTTTTTTTCTCCAACTTCAACTGTAATCGGGGGAAAAAAAAACAATAGATGAGTATTTAGATTATGATGATGCTGTGCACAGCTTTTTATCTGATTGGATGATGGACTAGTTAGTTTTGTATGCTAGTCCTTGCTGGTTCAATCACATTGAATAGTGCTAAACTCCTCATTTGCCCTCAATTGAAATGCGGTAATAGTCCATCTTAACCTGCTATGTTGAGACAGATGAACAAAAGCAAGAGAGTCACATTCCCCATCCCAGCAGCATATATGTAATTTGTAAACAGAAAAAGTAAAATACTCAGTGAAATCCAACATCAATCTACATCAACATGCCCAGTATATTTCCATCCAAGTTGGGGTCCTGTCAGCTGTATACAGCCTTATCCTTGTAAAATACTCTGTAAATTTTTAAAAAAAGAAAGATGTCTCGAGGAAAGTAATGTGATTCACCGTGTCCAGTGCTTTTGCGTGATTGATTGAATAGGGTCTAATGAGTAATTCTTTTTGGAAAGGGAATAATGATCTTAGCTTTACTACTTTAAGAGGTTTGTACTTTATGGTTCAAGTTTGGTTTAAGCAGAGAAGGTCTGAAAACTAGTTTTGTTTGTGGTGCAGGAACATGGAGTAGTAGTTATAATGCTCTTTTTTTTGTGTTTAAGAAATCTTCTTTCTTTTGCTTAATTTGAAAGATAAAATGGTATATTGGTAAATACATATTCACTTGTATTTATATATTCCTTATAGATTTTATATATACATTTTGTTTTCCGGTGGTGGTTATTTGTCTGTGGATATGCTGTATCGCTTATTAATTCGACCCTGAAACTGGCAGTTATAAAGCAATTGTTGATAGCTCTTGTATTATAATTCTGAGATGAAATGTTGTTGCCCTGGCTACAGGGTTCAGGAGCACGGTGGTGAGACAATTATTCCTTTCAGTGGCGCTTTTGAGAGGGATTTCGCAGACTTACCACCCGAAGAGGCTGCTAAATATTGTGAGGAGAACAAAGTACAGAGGTCAGTTAAAACGATTCTTAATCGTAGGATGCTTTATGATTCTGAAATCTTGACTGCTGTGGTTTGACTGATATAGATCCACACACAATTATGCTTTTCGTATGTAGAAAATTGTAGACTGTTAACTGTTCGTCTAAAGTTTTAACCAATTAATTGATAGTGAATTATCTTTTTATGCTTTCTCTCTAGTTTTAGTATCCTGAATGTTTTAAGTTATCAAGTTCAGCCTTGAAGTGAATGTCAAGATTGCTAGTTACTAGTGTTCTAAATCTTTTCATGATAGCTTATATAGTTTTAAATGATTAATCAAATCGAAACTCTTGCTTGAGGACTCTATAGAAATTCCTTCGAGTACCTAGAACAGATCAACTTTGAGAGATAGTTGATGTGATTTCAATTTTTTGACATTGTTGCCATTTTTCCTTCATAACAAGGGAGGATATGACTCTTTAAAGTAAAGAAAACTACAGATTCAGGAAATACCTCTCTCAAGTACCAAAAGCTAGAAGATGTCTCGTGACAAAATATTAAACCTTGTTTGAGTGATTACACTACTTCTTGTGGATCAAACATTGGTCTTCTTTTTAATACTTATAGCCTATTTAGTATGTGGTAGTATGTGGTCACTGTGCATGAAATCATGTTTCTTCTCTCTGTCGTAAATTCTTTCTTGTGTGATTGTTTCCATCTTAAGGATTCCCTTTCCTTAAAAACTTGTGTTACTAAGGTTGACGTTATAATGTATTGAATTTGCTGTATTGTACCATTTTAAACTAGTCCAATTGATTGCTGATATTTTTTAAATTAAAAATATTGCACAATTGTTGCTTGTTCACATTCCGAGTAAATCTAGTTGATATTGACAAATGTTTGGTGGATTGAGAGGTATTCAAATTTCAAAGTCTTGGCAGACGAAAGCATACGCCCCCATGGTCCCAAACCAAACCTCTATTGCTATCTTGCCAGAAATGTTTACCGTTATTCCTTATGTCAAGCAAAAATGAGGCAATTGTATGAATAGTTTGAGTTTTTAGGACATTCTGGGTATCTTATGTAGCGCATCGGTGAAGATAAGAATTGGTTTTCACTGTGGTTACTCAATGAAAGCAAGATTGGGTAGCGTACTGTCGAAAACATAATTGGAGAAAATGGTGGATCTAGTTCCCAAAGGAATATTGATTGTTATGACCTGAAGCTTGCAAGTTTCTCCTCTATTTGAGAGAAAAAAAAAAGAAGAAAAAAGAAAAAAAGAGAGTAGTAAGAAGAAAGCTGTTCCAGACTATGTAGGCTTTTGGACCGTAAATCTGCAATCAATGGCCATAATATGGTCATTGCTTACCTGTGTGATTGATTATCAGCCAAGTCTCTGTTTCCCTACAAAATTAACTTTTTGGTGGACTACTGCCACCAAGAATTAACAGAGGTTTTTCTTTGGGTTTCCTCTGATATAACAATGTTGTATTTGTGGTCCAACCGATAATACTTGTACTCAGCAAAATAGCGGCTGGTTTTATCTTAAAATATACCCCTTAGTTTTTTCGTGGAATCATATGCCTCTTCTGAAACGCTTGTGATTCCAGTTCCTGGGCATCTTCCCGTATAGATATTTTGCATGTTTGATGAATTCATTTGGACCTTGTAGCATATACTGATAAACCCTCGGTATTGGCTTGCAACAAGAGCTAGGACGCTGTGAATTGATTATCTGAAATGAAAAAATATTCAAGGTGCACTCTGTCTAACTGGTGATTTGCTTTTTGCAGTGCACTTCCAAAAATCATAAAGACTGGGTTTTCAGCAATTAATCTCATCTATTTTTTCACTGCTGGACCAGATGAGGTACTCATTGTTTATTTGTATCAGTGCTGTTTCTACAATTGCCTTAGTTAATTTTTTTCCACACAATGCTGCTTCTGTAGGTTAAGTGCTGGCAAATTAGGCGGCAAACAAAAGCTCCTCAAGCAGCAGGAACAATTCATACTGATTTTGAGAAGGGTTTCATATGTGCAGAGGTACTATTATACATTTGCTTCCTACTTTTCTACTTTTTTGAGGTCCATGTGACCGTACATGCTGTCAGCATCGATGGAGATCAATTTCTTCGTGTTGTCCAGAGCACAATGTGTTGGAACTCCTCTTGTATTTTTTTTGCTAATGTATGTTGCATGATTCGGATGGACTCTTACCTATGGAGTTCCAACTTAAGTTGAATATGCAAAGAGGTTACATCTAGGAGCACCGGAGTTTGGTTTGTAACTCATTCGTAAAGAATTAACTCGTTATGAAGATTGAGAATAAAGTATCTTGCCTTCTTTGACTTCATTAGAAACCATTTTGGAATGCGTGAGGACAGATCTAGTTATGTTTTTGTCCTCAATCTAAATTGGAAAACAATATTTGGGGTAGGATGGAGTCTAAAATTGTTCTTCATTTTTGCTCATTGTTTGTTGTGCATAACTTTCTAATATTGTGGATTTTGTGATAATTTTTAGGTAATGAAATTTGAAGATCTCAAGGAACTTGGTAGTGAGTCTGCAGTGAAGGTAATGACTTTAGTTGTGGAAATGTTCTATTATATTACAGCTTTTTTTCCTTCTTTTTGTGGGTTTTAATCCCCAAGACAACTACACATTGAGGGTCATTTAGTTTCATTATTTCGTATGGACTTCTTTTCCCTTCCGCAAGAAATAATGCATTTGTATCTTCCATTTGGGGGAACCATGTTGAATCAATGATATTATTTTGTGTTTCTGTTTGTATTTTCATAACTTTTGTGTAATCCATCTTTCTTGTTTAGGCTGCTGGGAAGTACCGTCAGGAAGGGAAGACGTATGTGGTGCAAGATGGAGACATAATATTCTTCAAGTTCAATCCTTCTGGTGGTGGGAAGAAGTAAATTCGTGACAAGTAATCGAGAAAGCAACATAGGCTGGATCACTGGATGGATTTGTTTGAAACATTATTACTGGAATAGATGAGCAGATAGGATATCTGAATGTAAGAGTTGTGGAAACCTGATTCAGCATTGTTATACTTGCAAAATTTTGCTTGTAGTTCTTGGATCCTATACTGTACTACTTTTGATCTTGTCTACTGGTTGGTAACACACGTGATATGGAGTTCTTAGGCTTCTTGTTTTCAACTTTCTTGATGGGAAATGATTTCACTATTTTCCCGAAATATAATCATCAAACGATGTTAATTGTTGATATTTACTTTCAACTTTATTAATCAACTAAATAGTCCCTGCGATTTTTAGTTGTGAAAGGATGATTTTAAGTTGTTTGTATGTGTGTTGTGATCACAAAGATCAGCTCGTTCTGTTGGGAATCACTTAAAGCAGCTGTTGGTGGAGTCATCAGAAACGACAGAGGCGAGTTCTTTGGGGGGGGTGGGGGGGTGGGGGGCGCTTTTACAAATTCTTGGGAAGATGTTTGGTTGAGACGGCTGAGGTTGCAGTCATGCGCTTAAGTCTGGAAGTTGCAAAGCAACAAGGATTCACCAAAATGCTTGTTGAATTTGATTCTGAGATATTTATAAAGTATAAAGCTATGCTCTAGCCTAAATGGAATCACAAGTTTGGATCCTGATTTGAGATGCATTCAGTACCTTTTGGACTGTAATTGGGAAGTGCTTTTCAAACACATATTTAAGGATAACAATTTCTGTACTTCTTTTTCTTTTTTTTTTCCTTTTTTTTTTAACTTTCAAAAAAAAAAAAAGGAAAAAAAGAGGTTTTAAGGAAGAATAAGAGATTATATTTTTTTTGATATCGCCCCTTTTTGTATTTCCTTGTTGTTAGAGCATGATTATTTAGATTCATGTAAGTTTTTTTATCAAGACATTTAGCCTTGGGGTGTTTCTAGACTCTTACAGCTTCTATAAGAAATACGTACGATGTCATTATATCTTTGGTAAACCGTCGTTCCTTTTTTGTGCTCAACAAACATTAGGGCGACTTTGCGGAACTTCATTAGTCTTCAATCACTGGAAAATGTTGAATACTCTATAGTTAGCATTCAACTATAGAGTATTCTGTAAATCTGCTGCCAAAATCCAGGCTGCAAGTTTTGGTGATAAGCCAAAATAATCCATTACTGGTACAAACTACAAGGAAGATACTACGTGCATTTCAACTTTTTGGGACAACATCATGTTGATTGCCACCCTAAATTTCTAGTCCTGCTTAAGGTTGTTGGCAGTTTATTTCGATGAAAATGTACAAATGATTACTAGGGGATCCACGTTTTTACGCACAATCATCATCGCTGCTAATTCACTATAGCACGAGTTCAACATTATCACTAAGTTAGAGAACTTGTGGTTTCAATCGTGAGAGGTATTACTCAAAAAAAAAAAAAAAAAAAAAAATCGTGAGAGGTCAATCTAGACAAACTTTTATAATGATTAAGCTCGATTGCTTTTGATCCACAATGATTTCTAGAAAGAATTCTAAAATTGAGTTTTATTTTGAAATAAAAAGCACATATCTTCCGTCTCAATTAATATTTATTCTTTTTCGTCTCTTGGTCTCATTTAACCGATAAAATTAAATTGCTAAGCTAACTTATGATTACTGTCGCAGAAACTTAGAATATACATTCCGCTAAGTCCCTCACTATTGCCATTTATAAAAATGTGTACGGAAAACGAAATTAACCACTCAAACTATATTATCCTAAAGTAAATTAAAACGGTCAAGTTTTAGTCACGTTTGGTACCTTTTGTTGGTTTTTCATTTCTGGAAGTGGTAGTTAATTTAGTTCAACGAGCTACGTGTATATATCTAAATTAAGAGAAACCAAAATTACTTCATCTGGGGCAAAAAAATGAAAAAGGATTAAACACGTCTGTAAGTATAAAATGCTATGATCTGGAACCTCTTTGGACTGATTTTTTTTTTTTTTTTCATATTTGTAGGGTGTTCACTGCCGGCAACAGTAACTAATTTTTTCGCTGAAATGTAGATATCCCGATAGGTAGGACAGTTGGCCAAAGTATTTAAAATTACTCCATTCCCATGACGAGGTGAGCCATCAACCTAAGATTAAGAATAGAGGAGTCCCTTACACTCTATCACAACAACTTTGGTTAGCTCTTTGGACTAATTGACTATGGTTTCCAAATGTTAGAACTATATTATTATTAAGAAAAAGGTTGGAGGAATCGATAAGTGGGAAAATATTTCCACTTTCATTTATCTTTTACTCCCTCCGTCTCATAATTATTGTTCAGTTTGGGTTTTCATTTTTAGTTCAAATTGTACTGAAAGTGAAATCTCAAACTGGATAATAATTTTGGGACAGAGGAAATACTATTTATATCCACAAATCTAATGGATGAAAGAAACATTAATACTAAGATTTTTAATTCGGGACCGGAAAATGTTTAGAAGTAAACTACTCGATATGTTTTGGTCCAGCTCTTCTTGATGTTGTTGGTGCTTATAACCTAGCATTATATCTCATAGACCCCATATCTTTAAGTAATCTCCATACTGCTTCACCTACTTTGTCTCTCATTGTCGTCTTATATTGTGGATTTTCGCCACTATTTTGTAAGCCCACCACATGTATTTTTGGCTGCAACAAAAAGTACCAATTTCTTTCTTTTGGAAGAAAGCAAATGAAGGAAACTGTTGTTTTGATATTTGAGGGTGAAAAAGATAAGGGTTAATGGTTATGAATGTTATTTGATTGGAGTTGAAAATTTATAAATTTTTATTATTTTGGAGGAAACCGCTATTCATGTTAATTATTGTTAAATATCTCTTGTTAAATTATAATATCTCTTGTAATTACATTTTTATTCAAACCTAGAAAAACGTCTATATCAAATTACAGAGACTATAAAAACGTCTATAACATCAGCTCACACTATCAATTCTCCCATGTAACAATTACCATAAACAATTTTATCAAGGCACAATATCTCATATATTAAAAAGAAAAAAAAAAAAAAGAAAATGAGAGGAAAAAAACACATGAAGAAAGAAGATGCTGATGCTGCTTACCCTAGTCAAAGGGGCAAATAGAGGGTGGGACCCAATTCCTTACTTGTCACTGACCACACTTCCCCATGCTGCTTCAGCTCAGCAGAATTTATTAAAAAGAGCATTCTACTTTATTTGCATCAATTCCCAAAACAAAAAAGGACATCAAACCCAAATCTTAAACAAAGATTTTGAAAATCCTCTTGACGTCCACTATGACTATGTTGTTGTTGTTGTTGTGGGAAAGATTCCCTCTTTTCTGAATTCTGCCAATTTCACTCTTTTTTTTTTTTGGCGGGTAAACCCTCCTAATTTGCTCGAACAAATTACGCACTAAAATCTAATCCAATCCCTTTTCCCGCTTTTCCATCTTTACATTTATTTTTCCTTTTTTCTTTTGCCCCCACTGTGTGTTGTCTCTTTATTGCAGACTTTTTCTTTTTATTTCTTTTTCGAAAACTTTGTGTTTAAAAATGTCAGGAAAGTGTAAAAACAAGACAAAAGTTGAGGCTTTAATATTGGGTTTCCCACATTTTGGAGAGAGAAAGTGATGGTATTTCGAGGGTGAAAATTGAATGAAATTGGGCGAGAGACGAAAGTACATTGCCTTTATTTTGGTGGGTTTTTGTTCTTTTAATCTAATTTCAGTAGCTTTTTTGGAAGCTAGTTTCTGTTTGCTACTAGGGTTCTTCAGGGCGAAAAAAAACTTTCCCTTGTTCGTTTTTTGCTTGTTTGTTCTTACTCAAATGTCATTTGTGAATTGCAGATTTTGAAGACCCTTCTGCTTCACTTTCATTTTGCCTCTCTCTTTGAGTTTTGCAACGAATGTACCTACTGTACAGTCTTTGGAGAGCAAAGGTTTTTCACCATTCTGTAAAAATTGAAGCTTGAAGAGGAAGCCCTTTTCTCTGGGGCTAATTCCCAGCTAGGATTCACATTTGGGTCTGCATTCCCAGCTGGGAGGGTAATGTATGGTGAGGAAATGCTGAATGTTCTGTGGCCGGATCTACGAAAGTGACACTGTATTGGTGGGGTATTTCTTAACAACATTATTAGTCTGCATCAGTTACTGTTCGTTCACTCGTGTTTTTTTTATGGAATAATCTCTGTAGCCTTTGGAGTTTGAAGCTTGTTGATGGTCTCACTCTGTTTTTGTTATGCTATTGAAATTACTACCATTTGAAATTGAAGAAGGTTGTCTTTCTTTGGTAAAATGCTGAGGCTATAGGTTGGAAATCCAGTTGGTTGATGCTCATTTTGGTCAGTCAAGTGTAGTAATGTTTCTGTAATTGTTCATTGTGTCTGAACCTTTTGGGTAATATTATTCTGAAGAGTGGATATTCCTCCAAGTTTCAATTTACCTGCAGAAGTTAAAGATAGAGTTGAGATTTTCTTGGCCCAGTATGCAGCTAATTGGTATTTTCACATTAGCACTTTGCTTTCTGCCTGCTCTCGGGCAACTTCCTTCACAGGACATATTAGCTTTGCTTGAGTTCAAGAAAGGAATCAAACATGATCCTACTGGATATGTGGTTCAGTCGTGGAATGAGGAGTCCATTGACTTTAATGGATGTCCCTCTTCTTGGAATGGCATAATGTGTAATGGTGGCAATGTTGCTGCAGTTGTTCTTGACAACCTTGGGTTATCAGCGAATGTAGATTTGAGTGTATTTTCGAACTTGACAATGCTGGTGAAACTTTCAATGGCTAACAACTCTATTAGTGGGAAGGTGCCCAATAACATAGGTGACTTCAAGAGCCTTGAATATCTTGATTTATCAAACAACCTGTTCTTCTCATCCTTGCCTACTGGGATTGGAAACTTGGGGAGCTTGAGGAACTTTTCATTGGCGGGTAATAACTTCTCTGGCTCAATACCAGACAGCATTTCGGGTCTGCGATCGATTCAGTCTATGGACTTAAGTCACAACTCGTTTTCTGGGGAACTGCCATCATCTTTAATGAAGTTGATGAGCTTAGTGTATCTCAATTTGTCCCTAAATGGGTTCACAAAGAGCATCCCGAAAGGTTTTGAGCTGATGACAAATCTTGAGGTTCTTGACTTGCATGGCAATATGTTCGATGGGAAACTGGATTCAGAGATGTTGCTGTTCACTACTGCTATCCATGTTGATCTCAGTGGAAATTCTCTAGTGAGTTCAGCTTCTCAGCAGCAAAAATTTCTACCAGGAATTTCTGAGACGATCAAGCATTTAAATCTTAGCCACAATCAACTGACGGGTTCACTTGTTGGCGAGGCAGAAGCATTTGGTAATCTGAAGGTCTTGGATTTGAGCTACAATCAGCTATCAGGGGAATTACCCGCCTTTAACTTTGTTTATGACCTTGAGGTTCTTAGACTCAGTAACAACAGATTCTCTGGTTTTATCCCTAATGACCTTTTGAAGGGTGGTTCTTTGGTTCTTACGGAGTTGGATTTGAGTGGTAACAACCTTACAGGTACACTAATCTTTTGAATCTAACTGTGTATATGTTTGTGTCATTTTCATGTGATTATCTGTTTTGGTTGTTTACTGGACATTAGTGTATCTGTTATTCGAGAACAAGCACAGTTCATTATCTGGATGCATACCTTGATATTCCTTTATTGATTTTCAGGGCCAGTCAGTATGATTACATCAACCACATTACGGAATCTTAACCTTTCCTCAAATGCACTTTCTGGTGAGCTTCCTCCACTCACTGGAAGTTGTTCAGTAATTGATCTATCCAGCAACCAATTTGAGGGAAATTTGACGAAATTGCTTAAGTGGGGAAACCTTGAAACTATTGATTTGAGCCAGAATAGATTGACTGGACCGATACCTGAGGTAACTGCTCAATTTTTACGTTTGAATTACCTTAACATCTCTAGCAATGGATTGAGCGGCTCCCTCCCAAAAGTCCTTGTGCAATTTCCGAAAATTGCCATCCTTGATCTCAGTTTCAACCAGTTGGATGGAGCTCTTCTGAGCAACCTTTTATCTTCACCTACACTTGAAGAGCTTCACCTACAGAGAAACAGACTGAATGGCAGCATCGATTTCTCGCCACCAACATCATCAAATGCATCGAATCTTCGAGTCCTCGATCTTTCTCATAATCAGTTCAATGGCTACTTCCCTGATGGGTTTGGTTCTCTATCTGAACTTCAAGGTCTGAATATTGCAGAAAATAACTTTTCTGGTTCTCTTCCTACTTCTATGGGCAATATCAGATCACTAAATTCCCTAGATATTTCTCAGAACGATTTCACTGGTCCACTGCCAAAGAATTTGTCTGATAGTCTTCAAACCTTTAATGCATCATACAATGATCTTTCAGGAGTTGTCCCAGAGAATTTGAGAAAATTTCCTTTGTCTTCTTTCTATCCTGGAAATTCAAATCTACAATTCCCAAATCCTCCACCTGGTTCAGGCCAGCTTCCAGCTAAAAATTCGAGGAAGAGACGGATCAAAACTATTGTTAAAGTTGTAATAATAGTTGCTTGTGTGCTTTTCCTTGTTATTCTCATCCTGCTTGCCATTTTCATCCACTATACCCGCATATCAAAGAAGCCCCTGCCGGCTTTGCCTAGTAAAAACAGCCGTCGACAAGGCTCGAATCCCCCAGCTGCCAGCGGAAGAGATGCTGGTGGTGGTTTGGTAGTTTCAGCTGAGGATCTGATGACTACTAGGAAAGGTTCGTCTTCTGAGATCATCAGTCCTGATGAGAAAATGGCCGCTATCACTGGCTTCTCTCCATCTAAGGCCAGCCATTTCTCCTGGTCACCTGGGTCTGGAGATTCCTTTACGGCTGAAAATCTTACACGTCTGGATGTGAGATCACCTGACAGGTTAGCTGGTGAGCTGTACTTTCTTGATGATACCATCTCGTTTACGCCTGAAGAATTATCAAAAGCTCCAGCCGAAGTGTTGGGAAGGAGTAGTCATGGGACATCATACCGGGCAACTCTGGACAATGGTTTGTTCCTGACAGTGAAGTGGTTACGAGAAGGAGTTGCAAAGCAAAGAAAAGATTTTGCTAAGGAGGCTAAAAAGTTTGCTAATATAAGGCATCCAAATGTAGTGACTCTAAGAGGGTATTATTGGGGGCCAACACAGCATGAGAAGTTAATTCTTTCAGATTATATCTCGCCAGGAAGTCTTGCAAGTTTTCTCTATGGTAAATTCTCAATTCTGTAGTGGCTTCTACATCAAATACGAAGTATAACTCATATGTTTTTTAAGTATTTTTCTCCATTTTAAACAGCGTCAATCCTTCAAAATTTTCCATTTTTTATATTTGTTTCTTTGGTGCTATTTTTGAGAAAATTGCTTGATTTATTGATTTGTTCTGCTGCTTCATGCCTCTCTATTCCAAGTTCTAACAGAGTGGATCTATGTTGGTATATGATATCTATCATTAAACCTCTTCCAAAATTGCTTTCGGTTGCTATCCTTGTGGTTGTTGCCTAATAGTATTATGTGAATAGTAGTTGGCAATACCATGTTAATTATAAAGTAAAGCACTCTACTCAGAATGCATTCTCTTTCTTTTTGGTTTTTAATCTGAGCTACAAATCTCATAGAATATTCTCTATCCTTCTGGTTGAGGAACACTGTTAAAACTATTCTTATCTTATGGTATAAATATTTTAGTAATGAAATTTTTAGCATAGCTTCATGCAATTGCTCACAGTTGAGCTACTTCATGCCACTATTCTGAACCCTTGATCTCATTCTTTCTTTTCCGTCACAGAGAATTCTCTGCTAGGACAAGATTTAGTTTCTTGGCCTTTTTCACGATTGGCTTTTTTATTAGGTTAATTATTACAAGACTTTTCAAAAGGTATCAAGGGGGAGCCTTTTTAGCTCTGTATTGCAGAGATGCATGCCAATGTTTTGCCTTGTGTTTGAGTTTGTTCAGCTTTAAGCAAATCAGTGTATGATGAAAACTGTAGAAAATATGTTCTCATTAAGTAATGTTGGTCCTTCTAAATTGATATATACTATATGACGAATAGTTTTTCCAGAATCTGATTCAAAATTGTAATTAGCTAACAGAGCTTCTGAAGGAAGCCTTCCCCTGTTTTCTGATGTAGAACTGGTATCAGCTACTTTAAGGTTTTGAATTGAAACAGCTTTCCGCAAAGTAAAGCTTCTGTGTCACCACACTAACAGACTGTCTTTACCCCATTTTGGTTTGTAATCTTCTTGTATAAATTGTAGTGAATCTGAAGCTTTATACTAGCTGATTGTTGAAGCTCTTAACTTCACTTTGGGTTTTTGAGTATTGTAGGTAGTATATTCATTTTAGGTGGATCATATAATAAGTTGAAATTGTTTCTTGTTGGATGTAAATTAGGAGGCTTTATCATAGTTAGTTAAATAAGTGCTACTTAATCGAGTTAATAATTGCTGGAGTAGCATGTCAAAAGCCTGTGAAGATAGAATGGGAAGCCTCATCTGTTTGGCAATATTTGACAGAAATACCATTAGTTCATGTAACTTTGATTTATATTCTGTACTGATATGTTGAGCTTCTGCAGATCGACCAGGAAGGAAGGGACCACCCCTAACCTGGGCTCAGAGACTCAAGATAGCAGTTGATGTTGCACGAGGCCTGAACTACCTCCACTTTGATCGTGCAGTACCCCATGGAAACCTAAAAGCCACTAACATACTGCTGGATGGGCCAGACTATAATGCACGTGTTGCTGATTACAGCCTCCACCGCCTCATGACACATGCTGGCACCATTGAACAGATTCTTGATTCTGGTGTACTGGGTTATCGTGCACCTGAATTGGTTGCAGCTAAAAAGCCCTTGCCTTCGTTCAAATCAGATGTTTATGCTTTTGGTGTTATTCTACTGGAACTGCTGACTGGGAAGTGTGCCGGCGATGTGGTATCTGGTGAGGATGGAGGAGTTGACTTGACAGATTGGGTTAGGCTGAGGGTGGCAGAAGGCCGGGGGTCGGATTGCTTTGATGCAGCATTATTACCTGAAGTGGGGAATCCTGCAGCAGAGAAAGGAATGAAGGAGGTCCTGGGAATTGCTTTACGCTGTATACGCTCTGTATCTGAAAGGCCTGGTATCAAGACCGTATACGAGGACCTCTCGTCTATATAGTTTGTCCATTTTCTGTAGTGAACAGTGAGAAAAAAGTGGGAATCAATTAGCTCATTGACCTCCCCATTTCAGTAGTTGAACTAGGAATTCTTTTGGTGTGCTGAGCTGATTTTCTAACCATTAGGTTTGGTGCATATTTTCAATGTATACTAGGCACCTCGTCGGTTGACAATCTTTCTGTGTATTGGCCAGCCTTAAAATCTAAGTCTAATTGTGAGAAAGTTCCATCCTTTATGCTTCAGGCGCCGGCCTAAGTTGATATTAGGAGCCCTTCTTACAGGTTTGTCTTCACATTTCTTAGGTGCTGGTGATGATAAAGATATATTTTTCTGGAACGGATCCAGAAATGCGAGTGTTATGCACATACAATGGCTTGTGCATTAGGTCAAATTCATCAAGAGGGACACTAAATTAGCAAAGGAGATGAAGAAGGATGAATATAACAGAAAGGAAAGGTATGTAGTGAAAGAATCCAAGATTGGACGGCCTTATGGCCTATGCATTGTCTCAGAGTGTGAGAAATTTTTTGGGCAGACTTGAAAAGAGTCACGAGGGAAACATTGAGAAGAGGTCGAAAACTCTGCAACCCTTGAGTACCATACTACCCCACTACCACTAGTCTTAGTCATAACAGGTGTAGTAAAACGTCACAGTATACCCAATGACGGATTCAGGGGGAGTCAGGGTGGTCGATCGACCCAGTAACGGATTCATGTGGGGTCAGGGTGGTCGATCGACCTCCGGCCGGCCGGATTTGGCCAAATTTTTTCATAGTAGGGTGTCCGTTATTTGAAATTTTTTCAGTTCGACCTTCTGGTGACAGTTGAATAATCCTATTTTTGACCCCGCGATCTGAAAATTCTCGTTCCGTCACTGAGTATACCTATACAACCACAATGACGTTTATGTAGAAATAGTTGATAACCTTTACGCTGACTTAATTAACAGGAAAAAAATTTGTTTGCAAAGCTCCTGAGGTGGGGTGGGATAGAAATGGTTGTTTTTTATTATGCCAAAATGGAGTTCAAATCTCTACACAATTCAAAGTTAGTAGAATTCACCCATAAAATTATAAGCAAACTTTAATAAAGATAAAAGTGTGAAACATAAGTTTTACGGTACTAATTAACCAACAAAAGAGTTTCCAAAACAAAAGAGAGACTTTCTAAAAAAATCAACTATCCTAAGCAGGATGAAAATCACACAAGTGAGAAGAACAAAGATTAGACGAAGAATAACTCTTAATAAAGATAATTGAAAAATAAACAGAGTTTAATTGAGTTTTTTACTTCACTAAACCTGATTATTGATCAAATGCCGTTGCGCTATTTGAGATATAGATATTGCCAGACCCCGCTAAATTTGAGAATTTATGAAACATTATTTGAGTCATCAAAGAGTTTTTGGGTAGGAATTGGATGAGGAAATTGGGTGGGTGTGATGTTTATAGTAAATTTTATTATTATTTAAGAAATATGAAAATTTAATATTTTAGGCCTTAGTCTCTTTCATTGTTAAAAAAAAATAATAAATAAAAAATAAACAATGGGAAAATTATGACAAAAACTAGATGTGTTCTCAGTGTGGTAAATACTATCGTTAAATAAAATATTTGCACCACTATATATTTAACTAGAGCACTAGAATGTGCTTCACGCGTGTACCGTGTTATATGCTGTGCAACTTTGATGTAAGTATAATAATGATTTCTTGAAATGATACAAGTATTAGAGGATTTGTTGAAAATAAAAATAGACGGTAAGTTTTAATCGTTGAATTCTCCAGTATTGTAGAAGTTACTACACATTTATGATAGGTGGACAACGTTTTTCACTTATTTTTTGAGTTGCGTGCCAAATAAGCGAAAAGGAATATACAAGTTATTTTGTAACTTCTACTCCCTCCGTCTCATAATTATTGTCCAGTTTTACTAAAATGAAAAATTTTATTTTTAGTCAAACTTAACTATATTTTATCTTGGATAACTGGATATACCCCTACATAATTAATTGTTTAACCACAAAGATTTTATGGATAATGTTTTTTACTAAGGACAAATATGTAACTTGATCCATAAAAAGTCAAATTAGACAATAATTTTGGGACAAAATTTTTTGGGCAAAGCGGACAATAATTATGGGACAGGGGGAGTATATTTTTTCATCCCAAAAATAATTCACTTTGTTAAATTAAAATAGTGAAACAAAGTGAATCAATTTCGTGGAATGAAGAGATAATTCAATATTTTAGGACCAAAGCAAAAGGTTTTGGATCGCTAATAGTGAAGGCTTCTAATTTTTTTTTCTTAAGATAATTTATTTAGTAATAATAATCACAGGGGGTGCCTATCTAGTCGTATTTCGAATTTGTTTATTGCCCTGCCGCAATAAGATTAGGTAAAACCACACGAAATGATTTTATTTTCCAATGTCATTTTTAAAAAATTTTGTGTAGAGCTCATAAAATTCAAATGATTAAATTTTCTTTAAAAATAAGCTTTATGTGCTAAAGAAATACAAATTCATGAGCAGAAGAACCCAAACTGCTACTGCTACTTAAGGATGGAGAAATCAAAACATTGCTATTCAATAGTTACAGTTTGCTACTTGCTAGTATACAGCTCAAAGATATCTACACATGAAATGAGAAGCGCAATGCACAAACTCTCTGGGAAAAAAAAATGTTAAATACAAAGGAAATAGAGAAATATAGTACTTAGTTTTTCTTTCTTAATTAAATTTTTTTTCCCTTTTTCTGACTATGCGCACTTCTAAAGAGTAAGGTCGTTTTACCACTTTTGCACATCCATTTTCTCTTCTTCCTCATCCGTTTATAACGCATATGAAAGTTCGAATGTTAATCTATTTTTAATTTAATTTAATACTAATATTTTGGATAATCAACACAATCCGCGTAACGTGCAGAGTAATTATTAATATCAATTATTATTACAATAAAAAAGATATAAAATTTAAGATTTTTTTTCTGGTAATATCAGGAACCCCACCGAAAATGGGTAAATCCATGCCCACTATAATAGGGTGACAAGTTCAAGTGCAAAATCGGCTACAATAAAAAAAAATAAAGTTAAAGGTTTTTTTTTTTTTTTTGGTAATGCCAGGAGCCTCACCAGAGATAGATAAATCCACGCCCATTGCAATATGGTGACACGTTCAAGTGCGAAATCGGGAGTTCATAAATAGTTTTGTCATAACAAACCCTCTAGAGATGCAAATTGACAAGATTAGAGCCAACCCTCACTCTTGTTGTAGTGCCGGTTCGAACTATGACCTCCTTTTGAAAGTGAGGGTGATTTTACCACTGAACCAATACTTTATTCGCTAAGTTTTTTTTTTTAAATTTTAAATACATTAAATAACTAAATATTATTTATTTAGTAACATATCATCTCAACCTTCCCATGTCCAATTTTATCCCGGCAAAATCCGTTTAAAAGTGATAAAGTACTAATTTGAGTTTAACAAATGACAAATATATAGAATTCATAAATTTTAATTAAAATATGATTATTAATTAATAAATATTTAATAATTTCTTGAAAATGCAAAATCTCTTATAAAAAGAAATAAAGAATTTGTAATATCTCTAATAAAAAAAATGGAGATCTTAGTCATCTGTTGTTTTTCTTTTTTCTTTTTTTTATTTTTTGAATTGGATGGTCTCGATGAAAATCGAACTCTCGACCTCTCGGTAATAATCATCCTCCATCCTAATCCCCTAATCACCCCATCCAACCCTCCCACCCCTACTCATCTTTTGTTTTAATTAGTACAATACGACATATAACGAGCCCTTAAAAGAATCGGGGTTTTCTCTTTTTCATTTTTATTTATGGAGTCATTTTAATCATTAGAAGTGAAACCTTAAATATTGTTTGAATAACTAATTTATGTCAATCCAAAAATTATTACCATAATAAATAATAATTCAAGGTTACTAAATTAACCATATATATATATATATATATACTTAATTAAAAAAGTAAACAAAAAAAGATATGTGTCAGCTCCATAATGAAAATTTTCCTGCAAAAGATTTTTTTAGTACAAATGAAAACTAACACGTGACACTCTAAAATTTAAGAAAAAAGGAAGGTTTAAACAAACCCCGAAGTCACGTCTAATTTAAAAATATATATATACCAGCTAACCATAAAAATCTTGCTTCCTAACGTCATGTTAATCTAATCCGGAGATCAAGCCTCTTAAATCTGGCATTTTAATTTCACAATCAAATTTTAAATCCTTAAAATCAATCTCAATTATCTCCTCGCCACATCTTTCTCAGATATATTAGCAACTGAATATGCCGCAACACAAATTTTAAGAATCTGACCAAGAAACAGAGGCAGCACCGGTTGATTCCTCCTTTACATCAAGACCAAGAATCGAAAGATCCAGCTGAGGTGTAAGGAGGAATTTGGTGCATCAACAACTACTACTGCATAGCTGAACAAGACTATAGGTAATATCTGGTGAAATTTGTTTTTATAGTTGGAATTAGTTTTTATAGAGTATGTTGAAAGAGTTTCATTTGCCTATCATTGAATTTTTTAATCAATAATGTTTACCTAAAAAGTCAATTCTCTTTAATTGATTGATGATTTGATGATTTTTTTTCATTGATTCAAAGAAAATAAAATAAGATAGAAGACAACGGGGTGCAGTTTAGTGGTAAGACGCCTCACCTGTTGACCAATAGGTCACATGTTCGAGTCACACCGGAAGTAGGTGAGAAACTATTATTGATCCCTTTTAAAAGAAAAAAGAAAAAAAAAAGATAGAAATAAATATACAGGGTAGCTCCGCCAAATAGCTCGGATTTAGACGGTTTTGCCGCAATGCAAGATAAGTTGGGACTTATCATTTTTCAAAAGGCTGTAATAAGGAAAATGGGTCTTTTCATCCCAAAGTTTAGGCCACACTATCCAAAACATCCCAAAGTTTAAGAACATGCCATTTACATCCCAAACTTTTTAAAAACATGTTACATTAGGATATTCGTTAAATTTTTAACTCCAATTAATTAATTAGTGGTGGTACTTTATTATGTTTCTCCTCCCTCAATTCTTTTAATCATTTAACACGTTCCACTAACTCTCACCTTCTAAGAAAATAGCTAAACCTAATTTGGTCTTCACATCATCCATTCTTCCCTTGCTTAGAAAAAGAAAAAAAAAAAAAATCCAAGATTCACCTTCTAGATTGATAACAATCATGAGAGGTTTTGTGTGTGTCCTAATTTGAAAGTAAGCCTTATTTCATTTATTTTTTTAAATATGTAGCGTCATTATAAAAATTAGTGTTGTAATTGATGCAGGGGCATGCAACGTTTTTGCTTGGTATGGACCAAATTTACCAAACGCAACCATGAAACTTTTTTGACTAAAAAAAAATAGGGGAAAAAAACTGAATGAAATATCGCCGTTAATAACTTGAAAAAATTAACAAATGTCCTAATATTACATATTTTTGAAAAGTTTGGGATGAAAATGGCATGCTTTTAAACTTTGGGATATTTTAGATGGTGTGGCTCAAACCTTGGGATGAAAAGGCCCATTCTCCCGGCTGCAATATTACTTTTAATTTTCTTTCATAACTTCAATCTTTAGGTTTCTGTTCAAGTGTGCTTTTAAGACAATATTAATTGCAAGCTGAAAACTTTGTTCTATAGAATTATTAGATTGAGTTTTGGTTGTTTTCTGGAGGATGTACTCACATTTATGGTTCGTAGACTGATTGTTTTGAGGGTTTCGGGTGAAAGAATAATTGTGTGTTATTTACGTTGTACATCATGGTATTTATAGTACATAAAGTTACAACCCTAGCCGACTATATCGGAAACTCTAATTAGGGTTTCCGTGATTATATATATTCTATCATCCCCCCGCAATCGTAGCAGGAGAAGGAATCATTCCTAGATTGGTTCGAAACGAATAAAATTTATCCTTTGCTAATGAATTTGCGAAGACATCTGCAAGCCGGGACTATGTGAAGATATGAAGAACACGAAGAAGACCAGCGGCAACACGTTCGCGAACAAAATGAATATCTAAACCAATGTGTTTGGTGCGGGCATGATTAACCGGATTTGCAGCTAGGTATGTAGCAGAGACATTATCACACAAGATGACCGGGCCCTGCGGAAGCTTGATATGAAGTTCAGACAAGAGATGTTCCAGCTAATGCAGAAGTATCCGCACGATACTCAGACTCCGCAGACGATCGAGAGACGGTAGATTGTTTCTTGGAGGACCAAGAAACTAGAGATGAACCCAGAAAGACATAGAAACCGGTTGTAGAGCGACGAGTGGTAGGACATCTAGCCCAATCAGCATCAGAGTACGTTACAAGGCGATCAAGAGGGCCAGCACGGAGATGAATGCCATAGTGAAGTGTGCCCTTAATGTATCGAAGAATACGTTTGATCGCCTGAAAATGCTGCTCGCGAGGATCATGCATATGCTGACAGACAAGATTAACGGCATATTGAATGTCGGGTGTGGTGAAGGTCAGATACTGTAAGGCACCCACCAACCTCCGATAGAGAGTCGGATTGTGAAAAGGCGGGGACTCATCCACAGAGAACTGAAAAGCTGGAGCAAGGGAAATGGCAACGGCATTAGCATCGGTGAGATGACTGCGAGCTAATAACTCCTCAGCATATTTGTGGTAATGTAAAAACCATCCACCAGAGTGAGGAGCAATAGAGACACCAAGAAAATAGCTAATAGGACCAAGATCCCTCATGACAAAAGCACCCTTCAGTGACTGAATAAGAGTAGTGAGGAGACGAGTACTGGATGCTGTCAAGAGAATGTCATCAACATAAAGTAACAAAATAGCCATGTCCGATGCAGCAGAGTACACAAACATAGAAGAATCGGAGCGTCTGCCTTTAAAACCCTGAGAAAACAAGAAGGCAGTAAATCGGTGAAACCAAGCCCTGGGAGCCTGCTTTAAGCCATAAAAAGCTTTGTTCAATCGACAGACATAGTGAGGATGATCTGGATGAACAAAACCAGTAGGCTATTTCATGTAGACAATTTCATTTAGATGACCATGCAAAAATGTATTTTTAACATCCAACTAATGGACGGGCCATTTACGAGAAGTAGCAATGGTTAAGACAGTCCGAATTGTCACTGGTTTAACCACCGGACTAAACATTTGACAATAATCGAAACCAGGCTTTTGATTATAGCCTTGAGCGACCAGATGTGCTTTACATCGATCAAGAGAACCATCGGATTTGAGCTTAACTCGGAAATCCATTTGGAGCCGATAATGTTAGCAGAAACAGGAGGAGGCACTAAATCCCATGTATTATTGGTGAGGAGAGCATTATACTCATCACTCATGGCACCACGCCATTCAGGGTATTTATTTGCTTCAGTGAAAGATTTGGGTTCAGGTGGAAGTGAAGAAGATGTAGTAGTAGTAAGAGAAAGGATATGTTTAGGTTTACGTGTGCCATCCCGAGTGCGGATGACCATAGCATGAGCGGGAGGGTGGAATGGGGGAGGATCCAAATTATTTTGTGAAGAAGGAGAGGGTGTAGGATCCGATGATACTAAGGGAACGGATGACACTTGTTTTTGAGGAGATGGAGGTGCCACGGTAGAGGGTACTATAGCAGGAAGGGACTGTGGAATAAAAGAAGAAGGATATTTAAATGGGAGCTAGGAGTGGAGTGCGGTTTAACCGAATCGAGTTGAGAAAATGGAAAAGATGTTTCATCGAAAACAACATGACGAGAGGTATAAATTTTCTTTGAAACAAGGTTAAGGCAATGATAACCTTTATAAGACTCATGATAACCCAGAAATATACATGGAGCAGATCAAGGATGGAGCTTATGTGAAGCTAAATGAGATAGATTGGGAAAACAAGAGCACCCAAAAACCCTTAATAGACCATAGTTAGGTGGATGACCATAAAGAAGTGAGAAAGGAACGGCACTATTTTTGGATTTGGTAGGTAAACGGTTTAACAGATAAACACTAGTATGTAAAGCCTCTACCCAGAATTCATTTGGTAAGTGGGTTTGATGAAGAAGAGTGCGAACCATATTGCAGAGAATTTTATTCATACACTCAGCCTTGCCATTTTGTTGAGGAGTATACGGACAAGAAATGCGCATGGTGATGCCCTTAGACTTGAGGAAAGATTGAAGATAATGAGAGTGAACATATTCACCTGCACCATCAGATTGAAGAGTTTTTATTTTGGAGTTGAATTGAGTTTGGACAAGAGAATAAAAGTCAATAAATTTCTGAGGTACGTCAGATTTATTTTTGAGTGGATAAACCCATAAGTAATGAGTGAAATCATCAAGAAAAAGTACAAAATACTTGAAACCACTAAATGAAAGACATGGAGAAGTCCAAACATCGGTATGTATAATATCAAAAGCTTTAAACATAATAGAAGAGGAAGGCATGAAAGGGAGCTTATGATGCTTCCCAATTTGACAAGTCTGACAAAGTCTAAATTTAGTTGAAGAAACCACCGAACCAGGGAATCGGTGATTGGACACTAAGCTAGATAAAATAGAAGAATGTGGATGACCAAGACGTTGATGCCAGACATGAGAGGAGATCGAAGCAGCGAACGCCGGACAGGACGGAGAAGACGGGGCATGAGAGTGAGGTAGCAGTGTGGATGGGAAGGAGTAAAGGGAACCAACACTATTGCAACGTAGACGAGGGGTCCTTGTCCAAAGATCCTTCACAGAAAAACCAAAGGAGTCAAATTTGACAGAACATTGATTTTCGGTTGCAAATTGATGCACAGATATGAGATTTTTAGTGAGTGAAGGAACATGGTAAACCCTAGGAAATCGAAACTTAGAGCAAGGAAGTTGACCAACTGATGTAACAGGTAAAGGATGACCATTACCAATGACAACTCGAGTAGGACCGAAATAGGGTTTAGAATGAGTAAGAGTACCTTGATTCAGAGTCATAGTGTTACTACAAGCAGTGTCCATATACCAGGAGGAATCAACGGACGGTGGAACCGAGAGCCGATTATTTTGATCAAAAAAATAAGCGTGCTGTTGAAATTGATGACAATCTCGAGCAGAGTGATTGAATTGATTGCACAACTGACAATGAACAACAGCTGAATTAGACTGGACTGAGGGAGCCGGGCCAAGAAGAGAGGGAGCACGTTGCCTGAGAGTAAACATAGGAGCTGTATAGTTAGTAAAAGGTGCATAAAATGGTGAGGGAGACTGACCAAAAAATCGGTTTCGCCCACAGCCATGGCCAAGTCCCCGATTATTCTGAAAACCGCGAGCCCTGCTACGGCCACGATTGGAAGAGGGCTGCTGTTGAGTAGAGGTGTTTGACTGATGCTGTAGAGGTTCAGTTGAAGATGCCACGACCAGAGCGGTGGTAGCCGCGGAGTAGGAAGAAGGGGCAGTATTCTGAAGTTCGTGCAAGAAGAGCATTGATCGAGCTTCAACGAAGGTGGGTAAAGGAACTCGATGGCTAATAGTAGTAGAGACAGACTGGTAGTCCAAAGGGAGACCAGCCAGGATCTGAAGCACCAAGTCATCGTCGGAGATGGGAGAACCAACGAATGTTAAGGAATTAGCCAACATCTTCATCTTGGTAACATACTCATTTATGGTTAAATCACCTTTCTTTAAGCTATGAAACTGCAACTTCAGTTGTAGAAGGCGAGAACCAAGTTGACCGTGGAAGAGTTGCTCGATGGTAAGCCACGCTTCACGGGCAGTAAGGGAAGAATTTGGCTAAACGATTGCTTGCAAAATCTCGGTTGAAACAGTGGCTTGGATCCAGGAGAGAACAATGGAGTCGATTTGGGTCCAAGTTTGAAAAGCGGGATTGGGATTAGAGGAGGAAGAGCCGTCAGAGGCAGGGAGAGTTGACGGGGACAAGGATCGGAGCCATCGATGTGACCAATCACGACATGGCCGCGAAAGACTGGAAGGAAAAGCTCTTTTTAGAGCATGTAATTAGTGGAATCAAGCACAAGGGTGACATAATTTTTGATGTTGGATAGACCAATAGCCGGATGAGATCGTGTCGGAGAGGAAGGAAGGTCGGAAGTGGGAGGTGTGGTGTGCAAGGTATCGGATGAGGGGGTGCCTGAGACAGCAAAAGCCGTTGAGTTTGGCATAACAGCAGGGGGCAGGGCAATGGCAAATCAAGACGATGATGAGACGACGGGAAGATAAAGAAAAAACAGCGGCGGAATAAGACAAAGCAGCTGCGAAGTACAAACCTACGGGCTATAGGCGATGGGATCGTCGGCAGAAATTTGTGAGAAAAAAAAAATTCGAATAGAACCTAACGACGGAAGAAGCAGTGGCGGAGTACGAAACCTCCGGGAATAGGACGTAAGGAGTTAAAGACTCAAGAAGAAAAAAAAAACACAGGGGCGGATTACTGAGGAATGGATGTTCATTTTCAGATGATTTTTTACACTTAGATCATTGAGAATAATTTTTTTTTAATTCTTTATCACTATTTATTCATGATATAATATATATTTTTTCCGGTTACGGCATGATATATATTTTTAGTTACATATCAATTTGTTAAGTGGGGACCGCCCCCGGACATTTGCCGGGGCAAGCATCTATTTATTATTATCCCACCAACCACGAAGTATCAACCTCCACAAACTAGTTCTATAAAAGCAAAGAATGGTCTGAAACTGAAAGTTGTGAATTGCTAATTTGTTTAGTATCACAATCTCTTGCCAAACGTTTTGTAATTTTGTTCATTTCGAAATGAAACTCTCTCGTTGCGTTTCACTGTTGGTTTTCCTGCCTCTTTTCTCAGGTACATCAAAATAGATTCATAACAAATTCACTTTGCTTTCTTCCAATAAAGAAAAACTACGCACTTTCAAAATTGGTCAATTTTGCACATAAACTTGTTAAGTAGATAGATTTACGTCTATGTTTTGCTCGATGCACCTCATAAATAGAAGAATAGTTATTATTTTAACGTTTCATATGGAGTTTCTTGCCTTGTCTCCCCCTTCCCCCTTTGGATATTCTTTGTGAAGGTTTTGAATTGATAAGTTCAGTTTACTTGAGTTGTAAATATTTTTGATATTTTCTTTTTGTTTTGTTTTCAGTGAATATGATGAGGGTTCCAATGGTGGAAGGTGAAACTTCTTACCTTATACTAACTGATATTGATTGTTTTCCAGACAATGTTAACATCACATGCTTACCAACTCGCAAGCAAAAGTGTGGGCTGCCAGCCAAGGCAATATGCCCTCAAGAACTACTATGTACATGCTCCTTTGAATATCCTGACTTCAGTAAGAGTGATAAGCAACGTCACATTCTCGAATATTCTCCTCTCCTGGAAAACAGAACAATTTACTTAGTTAAAAAAACGAAATGCAATATGAGATGAATTCTTTGAAATAAGAGTGATTGGATCCATACGACTAATATTACTAAACCAAACGGAGCCTTAATGTAATTTGCTAGACTAAACCTTCATAATTATCCTCGGTTAGAATAGTTGGAATGCATTCTAGCAATTTTCCACAAGCTCCATCATGATCGATCATTTCCTCCTTGGATGGTAATTTATGAAAAAACTTGATTGCCTCCCTTTCAATATTTGCTTGACTCGATATCCACTGTCCGTCACTTCCTTTAATTCTATGATGAATTCTAAATCACAACTGCTTTTCTATAAGGATTGAATGAAAATATTTTGTACTACCTCCGTCCTAAAAAAAACTCAATGTGGACTATGTTTGTGGACTATTTTTAGTGAAAATATTTTTAGTACAAATTTAAAAACTCAATGTGGACTATTTTTGTGGGACGGATGGAGAATTTTTTGTCTCCCTCTTTCAGTCCAGCCACTTAAGCTTAGATTTCTGATAAGTAAACTTCTTGTTCTCGAAGTTGCAAGAACAATTTAGCTTGAGCTTGATTTAGTTCATTTCTATCCAATGTATACTCTGATTCATCAAATTGCACTTCCTTCAGTCGCACCTCTTCCTCCCCAAATTCTGAAATACATCCCCAAAATCAGACTTGTTCCAGTACTTCTAGAAAAAGCCGACATTCCATTTCCATGAACCGGTTGTTCCCAGCTCTCCTTCACAACTTCCAGAAAATTCCTCCTTCAAAGTCACATTTTTTGAAATCCAAAAATCCTTGGTCGAGTTTTATTCGTAAGGTCAAATTGATGCAACAACGGATTATGGTCAGACGATGATCTATTCATATGTTGTATGTGTTGAAACCGGAAAAAGAGTGATCCACGCTTCAGAAAATAGAATGCAGTCTAGTTTCTTTAAGACCCTTCCATGTTGCCTATCCGGATTGCTCAGTGTTTCCTATCAGTTGAATCAAAGTGTCCATTCGAAACAAACACCCAAAGTTTCCGTAGTTTCCGTTGAAAATGGTAAATCAAATCTAAGTTCTCTTTTAACTTACTCCAATTTTTCTGGTCTTAACATCTGTTCCACTATTATCAAAATTGATACCGAAAAACAAATGCATGGCAATATTTTTCAATCTGCCTTTTGAAGCTTTATTCCCGATACCCCGTATATTCCATCGTATTAAACTACTTATCATTGTAAACAGTATTATGATTTCACCTTGGAGTCTCATTCGATGTTAGTCTCGAAGAGGATGGAGCAATGACTTCGTTAGTACTATCTTTTTGCATATCCTTTGCTTATGATATTTTGGTTTCCATACGTTCTTCGTTGCTGGAATCTTTGTTTTGTTGATCACCATATGGATTTCTGATTTGCTTTCTTTGCTACTTCTTAACTGTAACCTCACTTGAGAGTATGCCATGATGATATTCTGCTGCTTGGTGACCGATTTTCTTGCATTCAATATAATACAACAGCAAATTTTCACACACTACTGGCTGAAAATATGTATTGTTTTCTACCCCGAGTCATCTCCGCTTCAGAAGTTTCTTCAAAAGATCCACTTCTCCGCAAACCCTAGCCATCGACAGCCTAGACAAAATTTTCCAATAATGCTAGGCAATTTTCTGAAATATTCTTCATTGAAAAGGTGAACCGGCCATCCCTCAAAAGATATCCACACCAGAACCACGGAAGATTCGTTTGTTGTGATTATCAAAAGACCACCACCCTTTATCCAAAATCTTTGATAGTCTTTATTGAGATTGAAGCAAAAAAGAATGTGGCGATATTCCATCATTCCAAACGAGAACCACCTCTTGAAACCAATAGTTTGAAATTCCTTCCACAAGTAGTCTATTTGTGGCCTCCCTTTTGAGAACTTCCCAACTTGCAGTAGCCGTAAAGGAGCCACCAATCGATCATCCGGCTCTTTTATAAAGAAAAAGTTGGTTCACTCTTATATATTGTCGGTTCCCTTGGGCTTTTCAATTCTGAAGTTTCTAGGTTGAAAAAAGATTTTTGTATTTGGTTTGATTCCACCAAGAACTTGTGCAAAAGAAGGTTTGGGAATTTGAGCAGTTGCACTTTCTTGTCTTTGATTTGAATCCGGCGGCCATAGTTTTTGGCTGACAGAACTAGGTTTTTTAGAGAGATATGGGAGAGCTCATCGTCATTTTCAAAAATAAAAACATAAAAAAAATCAATTGCCTAAAGAAGATTAATTAGAATCAAGGTAAATAACCCTTGAGTTTTGAGTAAAAGATCACGTTATATTCTTAACGAACAATGACACATTTTCAATATGAGGACTTGCATACCTCTTCATCAAAAAACTAATTTTGACAACCTCATCACTACTCAATGTCAATATATGATAGGGTGTTATTTAGTTACTCTTGCTATCTTCATAATGTTTAAAGTTGAGAAATAAAAAAAATCATATAAGATATATTGCAATCAAAGGAAAATAATGTACGATAGAAAATCTATAATTTGATAATTTCTATTTAATTTATAAATTTCTCCAGCTCCAAATTGAGACACGATGCATTAAATGTACACACTCAATTAATTAACAAAATAATAATTTTTTAGGGAACCCCTGCATAAATATAAGTCCTGACCATATCATAAAGTATTATAGTTACCTAAAATACAAAGTATAATTAGAAAGATTTAGTCAAATACAACTTCTTGATTTTTCTTTAAATTTATATATTTGAGATGATCTCAACATAATTATTTTTTGATATATGCTCTTGTCACATATTTGTCCCATTAGAAAATATGAATGACATTGCAGCCGACTTTTTTTATTGTGAAAATAATAATAGTGATAGTTTATTTCCTAATAAATTAAAAAAATATATTAAATAACTTATTAATTTTTCAACTTTTCCATCTAATAAATCCTTTTGGAAGTCTAACAATGTTTAATTATATAGATTTTAATGTAGAGTTAATATATACTTTACTTTCTAGTGGTTAAGATACTGTGCTTCTCGGTGACCAGGGTTCAAATCCCACCGGGAAAGGGGAGAGGAGTGGGGGTTTACCCACATTGAAGTGTAGTTCACTGGGGTGGATTTTTTTTTTTCCAAATAGTTCTCACATGAATGGGTTGACGAATATCCCCAACAACACAAATACCAAGAATATCTACACATTTCATACTAAAAGCAAATGGTGAGAAATTAAATGACAATCCAATGGATGATGTGATTATTGAGTAGATTCGAGTTTAATTCCTTCCAAGAGGCTTTGAAGGGCGGTTTTTTTTCAGATATTTGTGGAGTTCATCGGGATAATAGTAAGCGTGAGACATCCACATGAATTTAACTTAGTGATTAATGTAGGAAAAACTTACAACAAAAATTTACATCTGTTGATGTGGCTAAAATTAAACTATATAACAAATAAATGGATAAATCTCAAGTAAAACATGTAAAAATGGGCGAATATGATTTAATCCATTTCATTTCTTCTCACATTTTCTAGTATTTTTTTGGTATATATCATTATCTTTAAATTATCCTAGTTAAGTGCATCAAAGAAAATTATGTCTCGTTGTAGTCTGTTATTAAGTCTATTAATACCTAGGAAAAAGTCTGATCATGTTTTTTTTTTCAATCAATCAACTTGAGATTATTGCTAGGTATATCCCGTAACTTGCCCCTGTTTCTGCTTTAAAACATGTTTAATTCACCTCTTTCTTACTTGTAATTGTAATATTTAGTTAGGAATTATATGTTTCTAATTAGGGTTTATGACTTTTGCTGATTAAGGGGCCGAATTACAAATATAGATAAAAGGTAGGCAAATTGGTGCAAATTGGCAAAGTTTTGGGCAGCAATAAAAAATGGCCCAATTGCACTGATTATGCAATTCCGAGAAGAGGAAGGAGAGGCCGCAATGCTCGGTTCGAACTGGGACCAAACCGGATCATAAGGTTCTGGTTCTTGAACCATTTTCAAAGGTTCTAAAACCGTAAACGAATCTTCTATAGGTGGTTTCGTTAAGTTTATATCAGCTTTAAAACGTGAACTGGCGGTTATAACCAATGGCAAGGATACATAGCCAAGTGGCCTAAACCAATGGCTTCGAGATTTGTTATATGAAATACTTATGTGGCCTAAACAATTGCGCCAATGTCTATATATTGCGGTAGTACCTCAACTTTGTCAAATGTCTATAGCCAAGTCTACAATTGAAAATCTAGACACTTAGGCTTAAAACATTGTATAGTGAGAGACCTAATCAAAAGAGGGGTAGTTACAATTGACTTTGAAAGATTAGAAGAAAATTTGGCTGATCCCATAACAAAAGGATTACCTAGAGACTTAGTGTCTAAAGCATCAAGTGTGATGGGGCTAAAGTTCAATTTTTAAATCATTAATGGTGGAACCTCAATCTAATGCTTCACATATCATCAAGTCTTAGGTTCAATGAGTCAAAAAACATCATTATAGTTGATTTCACTAATTATGTCATCCCAATTTATAGAGTGCTTATTTATCTCGCCAGATACAAGAAAGATGAATATGGGATTCTTAACAACCCTTGAAAAAGTCACAATAGGCGTAGACATTAAGAGGTTGCGTAAGTAAATGTAGGATTTAAGAGCATCCACAAAGTTTTGGACTTAACTTTGGAAACATTTATGAAAGGATAAGAGACACACATGACCCTATATGTCATTTGTATAACACAACGATAGGAATAAATCTATGTGTGATTTGCAAGAGTGAGACCCTATGTGTCATTTGTATAACACAATGATAGGAATGAATCTATGTGTGATTGCAAGGGTGATTTGTTGGTATGAACTAATGGTTCAAAGCTTGTCTACTGTTATGTTTCAATGGGGGTCATAAATACTCACTAAAGTTTTGGTTCAATCAAAAGACACCAAGATCTATGCATAAATTATTAAGGAGGTTTTGTGATTCAATAAAAAAGAACCATTCAAAATTTTGAAAATGGTTGGGGATTGTTGGAATATTTTCACTATTTTGAATATGTAAGTTACGACTTGGTTATGTCTCATCAATGGCATGAGTTGTTTTGAGTAAGATAAGATTAACTTCAATGTTATCTTCTACACTCAAAAGATGAGTTAAAGTTTTACTACTTTCATTAATATATCTTCTAAGTATTAATGTTAGAAGTTGATGTTTAATGGTTGTAACTTGTGTTTGTAATCTAATCTGCACCAGTTTGTACAAAGGCTATTTGGTTAATATAAATTGGATTGCTTGTGATTCATTTACTGCATAAAATTGATCCACAAGAATTAAACCTTTCTTGCCTTTTTCTTTCTAATGTTGTAGATGGATGACTTAGTTTAGTGCAAACTATTGTCATCAAATTCAAATTTTGTTGAAGGATATTTGTTCGGTAACTATGCACATAAGAGAGGGCAAATAAAGTCTGAAAGAAAATAATTCATCACGATTTAAACCTTTCTTTCTTATTCATTTTCCAGCCACTCCAAATTAAATAACCAACATTTTGATTGTAGAGATGGATAGTAGAAAATACAATATTTAAAATGTTTAACGTGAATATTTTTTCTGCTCATATATAATTAGTGATGGGTAATTTAACTTAATCTAATCTCTTGTGCACTTATTTTGAAGTTTTTATTAGATGTAGCAAACAAGTAGCTTTGGATCTATTGTTGCCTCCAGCAAGGATACATGATGCGTGTATAAATTGAGAGACTAACAGAAGCAAGAGGGATTGAAGTCTTGAATAAATTTGAGGAGACAGAGTCAGGGAAATTGAAGATGATCAATGCTTGAATGTTTCAATAATCTTGAAAATACGAGGTTGATGAATAATATTGGCAAGAAGATTAGTACATATAAATATGATGTTACCTCTTTATGTTTCTCTTGGATCCTTTACGGAATAGTTGTACTGTGTATGGTCTATGAGCCAGATTATGATTGTTTTTCACTGTAATATGTATATTAGTTGCTATTTTGTGGGAAATGTGTAACATCTGAGTAATTCTTATTCATTTTGACTTAATTTGATGAATTGAAAATAATCCAAGAAAAAATTATAGAAAACCCATTAATGTTATCAAAATATTTTATTTTTAAGTGATAGAATGCTGCATTAATGTTCATGCGAGAAATATTGAAAAAAAATGAAAAAGGAGTAAAAAAAAATACATAAAACCCAAAATATAGACATATGTTAATTTAATGGTAAAAGATTTTTTTCCAAATGGTTCGAATTCTTACTCTCTGCCAAACCTGATGTCAGTGACCAAGCAAAGATTGTCCTAGACGGAACCAACGTTCAATTTTTTTTTCTGTACAAACTACTTAAATTTTTCGAGGATACTACCATTGAAGAACGTTTTCGCGTGGCTGGCGCCGTTTATTTGAAGGAAGACGTTGAAACCCGATGGGGAATTTCTGACCGGGATCCCGAATTCCACGGTTTGGAGATAGCGGAATACGAGAAGAAACTGATCGAAATCTTAATTTTTTGAACATCAATTTTGAGTTCTAGCATTGAGGTCTAAAGGTCTCTGTACGATGCAATTGCTATTATAGCTGCATATAGTTCCCCTGATCGCTTCCCAGCATTGTTGAGGAAGTTGATTTCCCATTTGGTGGATATGACTCATCTAATTGAGGGTGCTCCTCCAAGAGATTTTCATGGTTTGGACTTGGACCATTATACCTGGTAAAAGATTTTTTTAACATTAATTAGAAGTGTTCTCTTTTTTAAGACAAAAAAAAGAGTCAAGCTCATAATTATAAGTTTAAACATGGTCATAATATGTTTCAAATTTTTAGACCAAAAAAAACTATTTGCACTAGTACGTTTCACTTCCACCCTAATTCCTACGTTTGTTTCTTGCTACTCAGTGGTTAGCTCCTCCTTGTTGCAACGGCTGGTTTGATCAACAAAGATAGACAATGCTTGCAACATCCCAATGTTGACGTCCTTGGCCGAATCAGCTGGCACCGCCACTGCGACCCGAGGAAGCACGGGATGTGGAGAATCCTAGATGGCGCAGATTAGGACCAAATCCTCATGAACATTTCGAACAATCAACCTTCTGTGCACCAGGAAGTAAACCAGATGCCTAACTCAATGCTAATTGGCTCGTAACGCCTCTAGAACTTGTTAAATAGAAGTATCTCAGGCCGATCAAAGCAGTAGAACCATACCAGTCTGATACCGCGGTGTGGGTCATATTTTATTTTGAAATAGAGTAATTGTCAAAAATCAATGGCATAATTATCATTTAGTAGAGTTTAAAGGTTGAAACTAAAAACCACTACTCCAACCCCTGTTCTTTGTCAGACAGAGAGTATCGTTTTAAGTTTGTCTTTTTGGTAAAACCTATTGCAATAATATGATCAAAGTAATCAAACAAGCGTCCACGTAGAAGAAAATGACTAGGATTCTAATTGCTTAAAGTATATCAGAATCCGTGATTAGAAATATTCAAATAAAAGTGGAGTCCTGCTTATCCAGATGATTTCTTCTCCATTGTCTCTGCATCCTCGGTCTTGGAATAGTAATCTTTGGACCAGTCTTTAAAAGAGCCCACCGTTTTCTCAAATGCACTTAGCATTTCATCTTTCTCAGCCACCTCTTCTTTCATTAGGGTAACATCAGTTATTAGGCAAAAAATCTCCGTTTCCTTCTCAACCACTTCTTGCTCAAGGACAACTTTTTGTTCAGTCAAAACATAAATTTGTTTGTCTCTCTCTGTCACACGTGTTTAGATTTCAGTGGCCTTCAGATCAAGATTTGAAGTAGTCAAAAGCACAACCTCCAAACTTGGTAAGTCCAAGGAATCCTTCACATCTTTCCTCGACCTCCCCAGCTCCTTCAACACATCATTTTGCTTCCTGATAAGAAGCATCAGAGAATCCTTCTTAGTCGCATAAGAACCTGTCCCCCTCATAACCGTGAGAGCTTCCTGTAGAATTGCATGAGAGTTAGTGTTAACAGCGTTATCCTCCCCAATCCTCGGATCGCCTTGAACCTCGGCGGTGGCAGCATTCTCCTCTGCAACCTGAAGATTTGTAGCTTCTGCAGCTGTGATTTTCTCAAGATGCATCGGAGTGCAATCACGGTGACAACCATTTTGTGGGAGCAAGTCTAAGTGTTCATTGTTTTGGGTACCGCGGTGTGGCTCGTTAACAAGCCAATTTGTTGGCATTTTTAAGTGTCACTAGAGTATATCTTACAAGACACTACAATGACCTTAAATACTGTATTTCAATTCATTTCCAAATGCCTTTATAGCATATTTTTTTATTCCATTTCACTAATCATCACGTTGATTTTAAAGTCACTTACGAAAAGTGTCGTATTAGCCTAAAATGTATTATTAAATAGCATATCATAACAATTTTTTGTGCATTAAAAGGCTTTTTTTTTTCTCCTAGTAGTGACTCTTGAAAAAAATCTCATGTTTCTTATTTCTCTCTTTCAAAATAAAACCCCAAACATTATATGTACATATATAGAGACTACCGTATATTTTGAATTTTAAAACCCAGAAAATGAAGGATGATTCATCCGGGGAGGTGATGATGGAGGAAAGAGAAGAGCCAATTGTTCCATTTCAGTGAAGAAAAAACTGTTAGTTTTATTTCCAAAAGCCTATTATTACTATGATTGAAATTTATATTTATTGCCAATGAGTTTAGGAACATAAAGGACCACACAAGATATGAAAGTCACTTAGGGTAATTAAGAGAATAATTTATATGATAAATTGATTACAAGGAATTATAAATAAATAAGTCATGGACTTTAAGGTTTGACCCAACCCTATATGAGCGAGTTATAAATAAGTCAGAGACACAAGTACAACTTTCGGTTCCGTAAACAAATAATCCAGAAAACTAGTTTTCATGCGCTGTGTTTGCATCTCAAGAATTGTTCGTGTTGATATTGTCAGGGGCTGAAAATTTGAATAGTTATGTGATCAAACTTCACCATTTGTTGATTATGATGGATGTATATACTGTTAAGGTATATAATACTTTATTTTATATTATTCTTAGATTAAAAAGTGAACTTTCCATGAAATCAATCTATATTTATTCCCTCACGTTAGAACCATTAGAATTACCCATTTTTTCAACCCAACCATGGCTTCAATAGAGACCCCTTCTATTGGATTTTTCCCTCTACCAAATATTAGTAGCAACCTTGAATCTGTGGAGGGCATCATATATCATCAGCCATGGATGGAAAGGCCCACAAAAACACGGGGAAGATTGATTGTATTGCTTAAAACCTTTATATGGAGATACAAGGAGGAAAGTTAGAATATTTGATGCAATCCATTTATAGTCAATGAAAAAATTAAAATCCAAAAAAAAAAAGTCATTAGGTTAACTCTCTTTGGTAGCCTAAAATTTTCCGCAAAAACCAAGTATATGGATTGTCCATAGTAAAAATAAGCTAAATTTTTTGCTTATATATATATATATATATATATATATATATATATATATACCCTGGAAGGAACCCCACTAAAATAGAAAAAAAGTAAACAAATGAGGAAGTGGGTCGCAGACAGACTGCCACTAAGATAATAAATGTAAAGACACAAATAAAGAAGTAGGCGGTATAAACCTGCCATATTTGAATTTATATAATGCATAAAATAAATGAATACTTTAGTTTAGGCGGTTATAAACCTGCCATTTTACAAAAGTTTAGAAAAGCTTACAATAGTTTGAAGCTTGTAAAATGCTAGGAGAATGCTACAACAGTTGTAAGAATGAATACCTTACTTCAAGTTTTTAGAACTTGAGAATGATCTTCAAGCTTACAAATGCTTGTCTTGAGAGAATACTTTGCTCACAACTAGAGCTTACAACTAGAGAGGAGAAGTGGGTAAGATTAGAATGAAAAACTTGTTTCTTCCTCCTTCCTCATTCCTCTATTTATAGCAAAATTTTTGCTGCTACAGTTCCCACTACAGTACCTGCTATAGTGCCCGCAAACCCCCTCCCCCCCTCCCGCTACAGTAGCTACCATAGCTGCCGTGTACCGATTCTACAAAAGTTGCCATGTTCCGGCATCTATAGTATTTTCGAGAAACTACAATATTTATGGATAGTGTTTTATTTTTATTCTATGGGAGTGAATATCCCATAGCAATCATCCTCATTTTCCTCTACTTGAAAATCAATAAGGGATTTTGTCAAATTTTGTTGATTAGATATGCTTGATGACGTTGATGACTTGAGTTGGTTTAACAGATCTTCTAATAGCTTGACATAATCATCCTTTGATGCTATTGGTGGAAATCTTGACTGGATTAATGATTTTTGTTGCAGGAACTGAAAATGGTGTGGATCATTTCCTGCATTATTTTTTATATTTTTCTTAAACTAGGCTTCAATCTGAGGTGGTGGTACATAAGAAATATTGACCTTTTCCCCCACTAAGTATCCTTGCCTGACTAATGATGGTGATGTGTGACGGAGAAGTCTAACAAATTCAAACTTCTATTGGTATATCCAAGAAAGTGAAAAGATAGAAAAGAAGTGGAGGAAGTTTGGTATATATTGGAATCCGTTATAAATTTGGTTTGAAAACTTCTATAACTTTCTCGTACATTTTTCTGGAGTATTTGCGGTTGTGGTCCAAATATATGCACCAATTTTGAAACCACATTGGAAAATAATAGGTGGCTCCTCTTTTGAAGTAGAAAAACGAAGAGTGTTTAAAAAGTTTGTTTTGTAAGGAAAACAATTGGAACCATGGATCTCTATAGTCCCAATATGTATAATAAGGATGGTTAAAAGTTAAAGAAAACTGTTTGGATGTGTTTGGGTTTCCCCATTCTTTTGGTCTTATTATTTCTAAGATTTGATAAGTTAAATGGATAGGGTTTCCATTTGTTTCATGATGTTTAAGGGAAACAGATCCCGTATCAACAAGAATAAATTCGTAGAATATTTGAATGTGAATTGGGGATTCATGGATAAACTTGGTGCTTTAGGGTAAGATGTTTTTGACTAACTCTTGAGGGTTTTCATTCCAGAAATCTAGTTCAACCTGCACAATCTAGATTTAACTTTGATTTTTAAAATATTCAGTTGTTCGAGATTTTGAAACATGTAATTTCTGGACCATCTGATTTGAGGGAATGGGGTTTCGACCATCATTCTGTTTGAAAGAGTGGGACTGGAGGTCACCATAGTTTGTGTAGTGTAGCTAATCTCCTCCCTTGGTTAAGATTTTATTAATTTAAATCCAGCTACTTGTGCTAGAGCTTCAAGGTTAGAAATTGGGTTAGAAGTTTGGACTTGTAGGCTTTGTTGTTGCTCTTCTTCTGTAATAGCCAGGTTTTTACTGCTTGAAGGGATGTTGGTTCTGTTGTTTGGAGATTTTGAGTGACTAGAGCATAGTCGTTTGGTGATTGTGCTAGTTTACGAGAGGCTTTTGAAGATGATACTTCATATTTGTTTGCGGCCGAAGTTTTGGTCACTTGTTTGGATATGGTAAGGCTAATTGTTCTTCTTTTTTCTTCCTGAGGAATCATCGACCCTACAAAAATTCTCTTGTTAGAAAATCAGATCGAGAATTAGTCTCACCTTAAATATATTCAATGTCAAAATAAAAAAACTGAGAGAATTGCTTGCTATCTAGCAAAAGTTTGTTTTGAAGAAAGATTTTTGACATCTTCTTCTAATACATATTTAGCACTTTTATAGTCAACTCTAATTATGATTTTTTTGTTTAATAAGTCTGCTAAAAAACAAAGTCTGCTTGAAATTTAGATACACAAAGAAACATAGCTAAAATTTCCTTACTTCAATAGTAGAAGATTTTTGTTGTGTGTCATTCCATCTTTTAGATGTATATGACACAATATTTTCTTTTTCATTTTGCTTCTGTTTAAGTATACCTCCATATCCTAGGTTAGATGCATATGTTTCTACTATTTTTAATGCTAGAGGATCAGACAATGCTAAACATGGTAATGCTTTTACTTTGGTTTTTATTTTTCTAACTGCCTCTGTATGTACATCAGTCCATGCGAGTGGTGTTTTCTTTAGTCTTTCGTGCAATGACTTACATATTTGTGCTAACATAGGAATTAAATCAGATGTATACTTTAAATATCCTAAAAGTCTTTGTTATTACTATTTTTCAATTATTTGGTCTGAAAATTTGTCAACAAATGCTATTGATCTTTTGATTGGTTCAATAATTCCTTGATAGATATAATGACCTAGGAATCTAATTTTTGTCCGAAATAAGTATATTTTCTTTTTTGAAACTACTAAGCCATTTATTTTTGCAATATGCAAGAATGCATTTAAATGTTTATTCCTAGAGTGACTTTAACTTTGTGTCTATGTGTTTTTATAGATGTACAAAGTAAAGGTTGTTTTATTTTTGGAGGACTTCTAAAATTCTTCTACTATATCTTTTCCTACATCATTTATTAAGGATTTAATGTTAAGCTTTCTAATTCTTGTCGTGCTTTAATTTATTTTATCAATACAAGATTTCAATGTTAACCATATGTTTCATTCTTTCCCAAAATGCATTTGGAATATCAACACTTACTTTATTTTCTATTTTTTCTAAAAGTGCTTTACTTTTACTTTTATATGATCTTCATTTAATTGGGGTTTGATGCATTTGTACTTTATTTCTTATTTTAAAAAATTTATTTGGTTTGACTTATTTTGTAAAAGATTCAATTCTCTTGTGATTGGTTTCTTAGTAAAAGGTAATAAAGCATTTCCATAGATTATACAAATAAAACCATCATCCATAGCGATATAAGGATGGGTTTGAATAATAAAATCAATGCGTAATATTACTGAATGTGTAATATTTTTAGCTAGTAAGAAAGATACTTTTATGGAAGCCGTAGAAAATTTCACATCAACATCTGAAAGTTTTGAATTAATGATTAATTTACAAAAGATGCTTGGGTTGCCTCCCAAGAAGCACATTATTTATAGTCTTATGCCAGACTTCCCTGCAAGATTACTTAAGATCATGGAGTGCCATGACATAACTGCCCCGTTCTCCTTCAGACTGCATTCCCAAATATGGTTTTAACCTCTGGCCATTCACTAGGAATGTGTTACCATCCTGCAAATTGAGCAACTCCACAGCTTCTTGGCTCAGGATCTTGTTAATCTTGTATGGTCCTATCCATCTTGACTTCAACTTTCCAGGGAATAGCTCCAACCTGGAATTGAAGAGTAGAACCAGTTGTCCTTCTTCAAGATGTTTCCTAACCAGCTTCTTATCATGGATTACTTGGCCTTCTCCTTGTAGATCTTGGATGATTCATAGGCCTCTTATCTGAATTCTTCTAGCTCATTGAACTGCATCAATCTTGCTTCTCTACTGAGCTTAGGATCCATGTTCAACTCCCTTAAGGCCCAATAAACCTTATGTTCCAATTCAACAGGAAGATGGCATGCTTTCCCATACACCAGCTTGAATGGAGACAAGCTGATTGGAGTCTTAAATGCAGTTCTATATGCCCAGAGAGCATCGTCCAGCTTTGCCGACCAGTCAGCTTGAATGTAGATGTTTCTAAATGGGTAGAAGTTGTGGTAGTTCATTCCAGTGATGCAAAAATTGTGGTGAGGTTCTTGAAAAAGAACATCTACTCACGTTTTGGCATACCAAGGATGATGATCAGTGATAAAGGCTCTCACTTATGAAATAGAGCATTCACCACCCTGATGGCTAAATTTGGCATAAAGCATAAGGTTTCTACTTCTTATCATCCTTAATCCAATGGCCAAGCATGTGGGTGTTGCCAAAAGATGACACAAACGGTCCCATGAAATCTATGCCCCACATTTCAAACAATTCTACTTCATGGATCATTTCATGTGGCATCTCATTTCTCTAGGATAGATTCCCTGTTCTTTGGCATGTGTCATAGCTAAGCACAAAATTCCTAGCATCCTTAAATGAGTAGGCCAAAAGAAACCATATTCTAGTACCTTAGTAGTAGTTCTTTGGCCTAAAAAATGTCTTCCATAGGGTGAACTATGACACTTCTCTAGGATGGTTCTGACTTCAGCTTCTGGAATGCACCTTCTGATGAGTTGATCCACACATCTCCTGAACAAGTAGGGCTCCTTCCATTAGTAGTTCCTAGCATCATGGAGGAACTTCTTTCTTTGCTGAGTAGTCAATCCTTCTGGAGTGACCCCAGAGACATCATAGTTGGCAAAGTCAGCAAACCATGGCCTCTGATCAAGCACTTGGGCAAGTGCTTATGTCACTTTTCAAAGTTGTTCATCAGGGAACACCTCAGCAATTGGTGTTGGATCTTCAGGGACATTCTCCAGCATTGATAGATGATCAGCCACCTGGTTCTGCACACCCTTCCTGTCTTTGATCTCCAAGTCAAATTCTTGCAGCAAGAGAACCCATCTGATCAACCTTGGCTTGGAATCCTTCTTTGTAACCAGATATTTAAGAGCTGTGAAGACAATGATTTTCATCGCCAGTAAGTAGGATATGAACTTGTCAAAGGCAAACACTATGGCCATCATCTCTTTTTCTGTGGTTGAATAGTTGATCTGGGTTGTATTTAGAGTCTTGCTTGCATAGTAGATGACATGCAACACCTTGTTTCTCCTTTGGCCTAGCAGAACTCCCACTGCAAAATCACTGGAATCAATCATTATCTCTAATGGTTGACTCCAATCATGTGTAACTATTACAGGGGCAGAAATCGAGCTTCTCCTTGAGTCCTCGAATGCCTTGATACATGGTTCCAAAGATGAATGCATCATCATTCTCTAGAAGATTACACAAGGGCTTATAGATTTTTGATAAGTCCTTAATGAATCTCCTATAGAAACCTACATGGCCAAGAAAACTTTTCACTCCACAAAGTGTAGTAGTTGGACTGAGCTTCTCTATCACCTCTATCTTGTCTCTGTCAAATTCAATGCCCTTCTCTGAAATCTTATGGCTCAAAAAAATGCCCTCTGTCACCATAAAATGTTATTTCTCCCAATTTAGCACCAGGTTGGACTCTATACATCTCTACAACACCTTAGTTAGATTTTCCAGACAGACTTCATAAGATTTCCTAAACACTGAGAAGTCATACATGAATACTTCAATGATGTCCTCCACCATGTCCGAGAATATGACCATCATACACCTTTGGAAAGTTGCAGGTGCATTGCATAGTCCAAATGGCATCTTTCTGAAGGCAAAGGTGCCATAAGGACAAGTTAATCTAGTTTTTTCCTGATATTGAGCTGCAACGGCAATTTGGTTGTATCCTGAGTAGCCATCCAGGAAGCAGTAGTAGTTGTAGCCAGCTAATCTGTCCAACATTTGATTAATAAAAGGCAGTAGAAAATGATCTTTTCTAGTGGCTTTGTTGGGCTTTTTGTAGTCCATACACATTCTCCACTCACTGACCACTCTGGTAGGGATGAGTTCATCCTGATCATTCTTCACCAGAGTCATCCCTCCTTTCTTAGGGACATACTAGATTAGACTCACCCAAGCTCTATTAGTTATAGGGTAGATGATCCCTGCATCTAACAGTTTGATGACTTCTTTCTTCTCCACTTCCTTCATGGCTGGATTCAACCTCCTCTGACCTTCTATGTTAGGTGTTGCTTCATCTTCAAGCAGGATCTTATGAGTGCAGATGGAAGGGATGATGTCTTTGATATCAGCTATAGTGCACCCTATAGCTTCCTTGTATAGCCCCAACACTCTCATCAGCTTATCCTCCTTTGTCTCAGTAAGTGATGTTGAGATGATCATAAGCAGAGTATTGTTGCTTCCTAAGTACACATTCTTGAGATGTATTGGCAGTGGATTCAAGTCCAGATTGGTAGTTTTTCGAGGGAAGGTTTATGAGATTTCCTTCCTTTGAGAGATCCAGCAACTCCATAGGTTGATTTCTCTGTGGCCACTTAGGGGAATGATCTTAGTAACTAAGCCAAGTTATTTAACATCAGTTAATAACTTAAGCAATTCATCATATTCAATCGCCTCTATAGATGCCTTCTCAATGGACTCTTCTATAACATCAATTTTGAACACTTCTGCCTTCACTAAAAAAAACAAGCCAGTACCTACGGAAGACAAGTCGTGGGTAAATGAACTAAGCGGCCATGGGTAACATGCTTACCCACGGTTTTCCTCACGAAATAATTCTCATGGGAGAATAGGCCGTGGGTAATGGCTCTCCCACGGTCGGTCAATGCCTCCCACCAAGCATGTGTTTTGTGGGTAATTTCCCCACCACGGTTTTCGTGAGTGAAGGCGTGGGAGAACGTTGTTTAGACTTCGCATTTTGGATTGTTCACCCACAAAACGTGGGTAATATCATGGCAGAACGAGTTTCATATTTGACATTTTGGTTAGTTTACCCACGACATAATCATGGGTAATTCTGTGAGGAAAATAAAAATAATAATTGTTTGAAATATTAATAATTGTAATGTCGTGGGTGATTTTACCCACAAGAATTTTTTTTGGGTAAAATAAGCTATTTAAAAAAAAATTAATTTTAAAAGTAATTTTTTTTGTGTTTCCTTGTGATTTTCAGAACCTAACAATATTAAAAATGACACATAATTCTAAAAATAAAATTTCATAAAAGAGTCAAAGTGATCATCTTGTATATTATCCAAATTCTTCCACAACTAAAAAAAATTAACATCAAATTTATTCTTCACTAGATTGATTGTACCACAACCAAAGTAATACAATGAACAACTAACTAGATCATAAATCAAAACCCTTAACCAATATTCATTTCATCATCATCCATTGAACTGTTCTTAGAATGGGAAGATTTGAACTCGGACCATTTTCCGTAACTTTTGATCGTTGGAGAGACTCATCATCATCAACATCAAAATAGGGCAATGGAAGACCATCTCCCTCCTAAAATTTATTTTGAAACCCTATCCAGTGAAGCCTCAATTCATGGAGGAAGGGACTGAGCATTTCCATGGCAGACTTGCCTTTGACCAGCAAAACACAAGAAGTCTTTCAAAAGAGCTCCTCCGAACTAAACTTGTTCCAAGCCTCCTACATTAGTGCAGATTGTTAGTTCTTACGGAGGATTCAAGTTGAAGAAGTGTTCATTCCAATTCAACTTAGTGTTCTGAATTCATCCACTAAAAGAAAGTCTATCCAGATTCAGACAGAGAGAAAAAAAGTAGATGAAGGTTTTCAGTAGAATCTAACCAGAAACGGCAGCATTCTGCTTCTCCCAAATAAATCCATTTCCACTGGAACCGAGTCTGGAACTACAACCAGAATTGAGAAACGATGAGCAAGGTAGTTGGACATTAACTTCTTTACTCTCGAACAGTGAAACAGTTAACATCCTATTTCAAAATATAGCACAGGATCAAATAAATTCCAAGCTAAGTAAAATCCTAAACTGAGTTTCCTCATCAATACAAAATTTAAGTAGAAATCAGGTTAACCGTAGAGCATGATCAATCAACAGCACTTCAATCTTGCCAGAACAAAAAATAAGTTAAAATGATATATGACAACAAAAAAATTTGCTCACCACACAAAATCAAAAGAGAATTTCCATATGATTGCATATTTTATTCCCAGTTCCCTTTCTCGCACATCTACAATATAACCCTTTCTCGCATCAATATAGTTCATATTCAGGTAGCAGAACATTTCCTTGAAGTAGATCTCTCTTAAGGTTAAAAAATGAACATCAATGAACAGATTGTCGGCTACCTATTGTCAAGATCAATAGGTGACGACACTTAAAATCACACAGATAGAACTACAAAATACAGAAAACTAACTCTAAACTTCTAAAGGTTCTAAATGCATCGCCAAAGATTCACAGGAGCCAATTTTAACACCAGACAGAATACTCACAGGAGCGAGAACTCACAACAATCATTAGTCTTACCAACACGGGATTGGGTAACTATTTCATCAATGACTAGCAAGGTAGTAAAAAAGCAAGCTGACATGTATTCCATTAATTCATTCTAAATAACAAAATCAGTGCAATAGGCTAGAGACATCTCACTAGTTCTTTTCAGTCTATTCATCATCATTTATTACTATAAAGTTCTCTTACATTAGTTTTAACTAATGGAAAAATTCCCACCAGAAGTTGTAACACAGGTGGAAATGCATAGGAAAAGCCACTTACAAGTATACGACGATAGGTAACAGAACTGTGGTCACACAATTCCCTTTCTAACCTCTCCTTCTCCCTCTCCGCTTCAAGCTGTATACAGTGCTGCTCCTTGGAATCATTAAGCCGAGCTCCACAGAGGGACTGATTGCTGCTTTGCCTGAAAGAAGCCGTTGTAGCCTTGCTTGATATCAGCCGTTGACTCAAGTGAATCACAGATGTTTAAAATTTCAAAATTTCCCGCATATTTTTGAATCATCATAGACTTTTGACGCACAACCTTTACAGAACTTCTTTTCAGACACATCAAAAGATAGCATTTTTTCTTTTGTCTTTCAAAAATGTCTTTTCTTCAAGTACTACTGCTAGCGCCAAATTCGGAACTCCACTTGAGGAAGTGACTTTCTTTCCACAATGAAGTGCCACCACCTTCGCTTGCTCCTAAGTACCCTTCCTAGGGTTCTCTACTGTATCACTAGGCGAACTTCCTGCCATCCTTTCAGCAAATAGCTTCTTATTCTGACTCAACCTTGCCTCCAGTTGATGTCGAGATTCGTCTAAAGACTTGAGCATAGTCTTTATTTTAACCAGATAACTTCTGTTTAAGCTCCATTCCTGCTTCTGAAAACTAGGTGGTTGGTGGTAGAGTTGTCGTTGACACCACCAAAAAAGAAAATTAACCTACTCAAAACTATTAGCTAGCACGACGCAGGGTTGATCCACAGGGATGACAGTAAATCAATAAAATCTGATTGTATCAAAGTGTAAACAAGAAAAGTAAAACATAATAGATTGTCACTTGGAAAAGTGAGAAAGTCACTTGACAGGGTGTTAAAGAACTAGGGCCATCCTCCTTCCTATCTATATGATCATGTATTGATTCTTGTAGTTCTTTTTCCACATATGAGCACTGTCTGATCAGACACTTGTATTCTCTACCTTCACCTTCGATACCCTTAAAGAGTCCCAGCATAACCAAATTACCTCTATCTCTGTGATAATTATTCATTACCCCAAGCCATTGATTTCTTAAGCCTTAGTGATCACCTATGCCAATCAAATAGCTCTCATTGATGATTGAAAACAATGGTTGTTATCCCCATTGTCATAGACTAGTTCAAGCAGTTCTAAAATAATGTACATTCTCACAAGATTCCATAATTATGCATGCACAATTAGAAAAGTGGCCAGATTAACTAAAAGGTTAATTAAAACACTCAAACTAGATACAATACTTCATATAATAACTTTGAATCAAATATTCACATATAGATAGTGGGGATTAGACCCCAGAATAAGTTTAGCCACTCATGTTTATTGATCTAAACACGAGGGCATCAAAAGACAAAAGATTCAGCATGATCCAATTCAAAAAGATATTAGACATAATGCAAGAGAAGTTTAGCAGAGCAGATTCTATCTGCTCACTTGGGGAAGTGAACTGCATCACTTGCCCGAGTGACATTCTCACAAGAATCTTTTGTCACAAGAAATGAAGATCTCCCCGAAGTTTACTTGAAGATTCCACTTGCTTTTTGTGTTTTATGTTGTTGTTCTTACATTATTGATAGAACTTTTGTAAAATTCTTGAACCTTAAGATTGAGAGATGATTTATTATTTCTCAGATGGAATGAAAAATATCAATTTTCATCAAAAAAAATAAATCAGCTTCTCTTTTCCACTAATCGAACCGAATCAATCAGCAGCAATTGGGAGCAGGACAACTTCATTTGCTGCATTTCCCTTCTTCTTTCTTTGGCTACAACTTGCAGAAACCACCAACTGTGATGATGATGCAGCCATTCTGCCTCTATGAGCTAGGATTCAGCCTCTTCCTTCATCTTCAATTGATCAGTTCCAGCCCCAATTTCCAGCAGCTCCATTTCTGGTCCCTTTTAAAGCTCTTTTCCACCTTTTGGCCCAATATTTTTAGCATTTTCCATTCTGGCCCTCTAATCACCCTGCAATGTAAGATCAACCTAAAAGTAAACTGATTCTACTAAGTTGACATTAATTTATAAGTAAAAATGAATAGGAATTGCTTACGAAAAGGGGTCAAATTTAAGTGTTATCAACTCTAAACTTGAAGGGTTGCTTGTCCTAATGCAAACAGATTCAGACTCCATTTCTACTAACTTGGACACACAAAAAGACTCAACACAAAGACTCAGGAAGAAGGAATGGAAATGACTATTTTATCAAAGTTGCGAAGACAATTTTCAAACGATTTTCCAAAGACAGAAAAATCATCCATGAATACCTCAATAATGTCCTCCACCATGTCTGAGAATAGTGAGATCATGCATCTCTGGAAGGTTGCTGGGGCATTACACAAGCCAAATGGCATCCTTCTGAAAGCAAAGGTGCCATAAGGACAGGTGAAGGTTGTTTCCTCCTGGTCCTCAGGTGCTATGACAATCTGATTGTAACCTGAATAACCGTCAAAAAAACAATAATACATATGGTCTGCTAGCTCGTCCAGCATATGATCAATGAATGGTATGGGAAAGTGATCCTTCCTGGTTGCCTTGTTTAGCTTTCTATAGATGCAAACTCTCCAGGAAGTGACCACTCTTGTTGTGATGAACTCATCTTGATCATTCTTGATAACAGTCATGCCACCCTTCTTTGGCACACATTGGATATGACTCACCCACTTGTTGTCTGATATAGGATAGATAATGGCAGCCTCCAATAGCTTGGCAATCTCCTCTTTCACAACTTCCTTCATAGTTGGATTCAACCTTCTCTGACCTTAAATGGTTGGTTTGGCACCATCCTTTAATAAAATTTAATGCCTAGAAACAGAAGGGCTAATACCTTTGATGTCTGCAATAGACAATCCAATGGCTGCCTTGTGCACCCTCAGCAGTCTGATCAATTGCTCCTTCTGCGCTTCTATGAGGGATGAAGAGATAATGACTGGTAGTGTGTTGTTCTCCCCCAAGTATGCATATTTCAGATGAGTTGGCAAGGGGTTTAGCTCCAATGTGGGTGGTTCATTAGTGGATGGTTTGAGACACCTCTCCGAGGACATGTCAAGTATCTCAGCAGGTTGTTGTTGAACAGGACACTTGGGCAAGTGATCAAGATAACTTGCCCAAGTGATGTCTTCATCTTCAACTTCTATTGGATGTGCTGCTGCCTCCAATTCTTCAAATTTAAGTAACCTCAGCAACTCGTCTGGTTCCAAGTTGACTGCATAAGCTTCCTCTATCGCCATCTCGACAACATCAATCTTGAAGCATTACTGCTTCTCTGCTGGAAACTTCATACAGTTAAAGATCTTAAAGGTTATTTTCTCTCCATCGCATTGTAGTGTGATAGCTCCCTTTCTGACTTCTATAATGGCATCACAGATTGCCAGAAATGGTCTTCCGAGGATGATAGGCACATCTTTGTCCTCCTCCATATCTAACACCACATAGTCAGTTGGATATATGAACTATCCAACTTTCACCAATATATCATGTAGGATGTCTTTTGGATAAGTGAGTGATCTATCTACCAGTTGAAGAGTGATATTAGTGGTTTTCAACACATCATCTACTCCCAATCATCTGAATACTGATAGGGTCATAATGGTTGATGCTTGCCCCTAAATCCAGTAAGGCTTTCTTTATATTCTAGTTCCCTACTGTGCAAGGGAGAGTAAAAGTACCAGGATCCCTAAGTCTTGCTGGTCGCTTCTTCTAGAGAACGACACTGTATTCTTCATTCAAGGTGATGAATGAAGAATCATGAATCCTTGGTTTATTGGATACCAAGTCCTTCATATGCTTAAAGTATTTAGTCATTTGCCTAAGAGTATCTATCGTAGGGACATTGATATGAAGACTCTTCAGATTTTGAACAAATTTCTTCATTCTAGCTTCTGAGTTCCTTTTGCAATCTTGTTCTAGAAATGGCAACTTTGGCTCATAAAGAGGTGATCTTCTGGAAGGTTGATTACCTTCTGTCATATCTATGACAGGGGTGTTCTACTCTTCCTGAGCAGTCTCCTTTGTGTTTTCTTCTTCTTCTGCTGGTTGTGGCTCTGCAGCTTGGCTTTCCTTGGTTTTCTTGTGTGAACTTGCTACAAGTGGCTCTAGAAGCTGCTTTCCACACTTCAGTGTGATTGACTTGGCTTGTTATGGCTCTATCTTTTTAGGATTCTCCGAGGTATCATTGGGAAGTGTTCCAACTCGTCTGTCTAGTATTCTTCTTACAATTTCTGCAACCTAATTCTGCATATCTTTAACAGTAGCATCAAAACTAGCAAGAACATTACCTACCTTGATTCAGTCCTCCTTTTTTACTCTTAATTTTTGATTTTGAAAACCTAGAGGTTGGGATGGTCTTTGATAGCTTGACTGTTTATTGCTCTGGTTGTTGTGTTGTTGAGGTCTCCAGTTGTAGTTGTTGAAACCTCCTCTCTCATTTCCTTGTCTCACGAACTGGGCTTTCTCCATTGTTGCTTGGAATGTAGAGCTATTGTGAGGACCTATACATATCTCATAGACTGAACCTTTGGCTTGTTGATGTCAACTCTCAACTTTGCTATCTCATTGGTGATGGCTGTCATCTGTGCTTGCAGGTGAGTTGGAGCATCAAGCTCCAGGATGCCTGCTTTCTTTGCTATAGCTCTCGGCCTCTTCTTCCATCTAAAGTGATTTATTGACATGTTCTCTAACATCTGCATTGCTTCATCAACTGGCTTCATCATGAATGCTCCTCCAGATGAAGAATCTAATGATACTCTGGAGGTTTGCTGCAATCTATTATAGAAAATGGATAGCTGCATTGGTTTGTCAATACCATGTTGAGGACGTTTCCTCATAAGGTTTTTGAACTTCTCGTATGCCTCAAAAAGAGTTTATGTCCCATGCTGTTGAAAAGTCATGATGGCTGATCTTAGTGCATCAGCTTTGACATGTAAAAAAAACTTGGTGAGGAATGCTTGTCTGAGTCCACTCCAGGAATTGATTGAGTTGTTGGGCAGAGTAACCAACCATGTTGCAGCTAAATCAGCAATGGAAACAGTCTCAAATATACGTCATCTTTGGACAACCCTTGAGTCTTGAAAGTGGTGCACAATCTCGGGAATTTCATGATGTACTCATTTGGATCTTCATTGGGTAGTCCATAGAAAGGAAACACATCTTGCACCCATTGAATCATTTGAGTCTTAAGCTCAAAGTTTTCTACGTCAACATCAATGTACACAAGGGGAGTTTGTACTTCCTCCTCATGTGGTACAAAATAGTCTCGCAGAAGTTTGGGTTGAGCTGGCTGTAGCTCTCTGACTTTGTTCTGATAAGCTCCTATTGCTTCTGCCATTGGCTCTGGATCTATCTTTGGAGTTTTAGCCGCAACTTCTTTATTTCACAAGGCTTTTGATTTCCTTGCCATGGCTTTCTGGATAGAAAATTTGCTCTTCAGATGGATTGCTTCTAGTCATACACCAGAAATCAAATGTGAAAGTAACAGTAAAAAAGGTTCTTGAAAGATTTGTGAAAAATATGAATAAATAAAACAGGAATGTATGAAAGCAATAAGGAAAAACACAAATAAGAACTTAAGGATTTTTAATGCCATCCCCGGCAACGACGCCACTTGATAGAGTTTTTGGTGATACAACCAAAAAGAAATTAACCTACTCATACCTATTAACTTGCAATAAGCAGGGTTGATTGACATGAACGGCAGTATATCAATAAAATCTGATCAAAGTGTAAACAAGAAAAGTAAAACAAAAAAGATTGTCAATTCGAAAAGTGAGAAAATCACTTGGCAGAATGTTAAAGAACTAGGGCCATCCTCTTTCCTATCTATATGATCATGTATTGGTTCTTGTAGTTCTTTTTGCACATATGAGCATTGTCTGATCATGCAGTTGTATTCTTTACCTTCACCTTCGATACCCGTAAAGAGTCCCAACACAACCAAATTACCTCCATTTCTGTGATAATTATTCATTACCCCGAGCCAATGATTTCTTAAGTCTTATTGATCACCTATACCAATCAATTAGCTCTCATTGATGATTGAAACCAGGGGTTGTTATCCTGTTGTCATAGACTAGTTCAAATGGTTCTAAAATTATGTTCAATCTCTCAAGATTCTATAATTATGCATGCACAATTAGCTAAGTGACCGGTTTAACTAAAAGATTATTTAAAACACTCAAACTATATATAATGCTTCATATAAGAAGTTTGAATCAAACATTCACATATAGATAGTAGAGATTAGACCCTGAAATAGTTTAGCCACTCATGTTTATTGATGTAAACATGAGGGCATGAAAATACAAAAGATTCAGCATGATCCAATTCAGAACGATAGTAGACAAAATGGAAGAGAAGTGTAGCGAAGCAGATTTTGTATGCTCACTTGGGGAAGTGAACTGCATCACATGCCCGAGTGACAGTCTACACTCTTTCTTCTGCTACCATATGTTTCTGTCCTAACTAACTAACTACTCCTTTGGATATGTTCTAACTTCCCAATTAGTTCTTTTTTCAACTGCTACTAGTTGTCTTATTTATAGAGATTTGGAGTGGCTTGATTTGTTGCTTCTTCTGGTCTTCTTCTTCTCAGCAAGACAGAGGAACAACTTGCAGCAGAGAGATGAGTTGTTTATTTGGGAAATTGTCAATTTGCCAAGTTGCCTCCTTCTGATTGGTTGCATTTTTCTTTTTTAGCCGCAATAGTCAGCTTTTACCCATCATGGCCTTCTTCTTTAGTCTTCTTCTCTAGCGCCTCTGCTTCATTTCCAACCACCAATTCTCTTTTCTTCTTTCTTTAATCTTCAACCTCCATCATCAGCAGAGACAAATAACAGCATCATCAGTATGCTTCCTGTTCAATCATCATGCCTTGTCGTTTTTCTTATGTTTTAGCCACCAATTTAGCCGTCCTTTTCCCATTCTTCTCTTCCTTGTCTCCTGGAGATCAAGTACTGCAGCACCATTTCTTGCCTCCATCAACAACCCTTCTTTCAATTCAATCAAAGAAATAGCATTGACAACAGCAAAGTGGCTGTGATCTTGGTCTTCATATTTTACCTCTTTGTTTTCTTCCACTTGCAGCAACAACAACTTGCAATGGAGGTGCAACAATATATCTTTCCTTCATCAGCAATATTTTAGCTTCTCTTTTCCTCTAATCAAACAGAATCAGTCAACAGCAATTGGTAGCAGGGCAGCTTCATTTGTTGGATTTTCCTTCTTCTTTCTTTGGCTACAACTTACAGAAATCACCAACTGTGATGATGATGCAGCCATTCTGCCTCTATCAGCAAGGATTCAGCCTCTTCCTTCCTCTTCAATTGATCAGTTCTAGCCCCATTTTCCAGTTGATCCACTTTTGGTCCCTTTTTAAGCTCTAATCCACCTTTTGGCCATATTTTCAGAATTTTCCGTTCTAGTCCTCTGATCACACTGAAATGAAAAATCAACCCAAAAAATAAATTAATTCTACTAAATTGACATTAATTTATATATAAAAATGAATAGGAATTGCTTGCTAAAAGGGTTCTAATTTAAGAATTATCTGTTGGTCAGGCCTTTGATAGTTTCTTTGTTGCTGATTGTTGTTCCAGTTGTTGTTTTGATGTCCTCTCCAGTTGCTGTAGGGATTGAAACCACCTGCATTGTTTTGACGAACAAATTGAGCTGACTCAAGTAGCTCTAAGCAATTGTCAATCTTGTGGGAACCTGAACATGACTCACCCAAGTCAGGTTTTGACTTGGCGATGTCAGACTCCCGTTTTCTTATCTTGTTGATGGTCATGGAGAGTAGAGCTTGCATGTGAGCAGTGGTATCTACTTCAAACACACTAGCTTTGTTTGGGAGAGCTCTGGGATCTACTTGCCATCTATAATGGATGGTTACCATGTTCTCCAACAGTTGGGTTGCTTCTCCCACATTTTTCATCATAAATACCCCTCCAGCAGGAGAATCAAGGGATTCTCTTGAGGACTGAGTCAGGCCATTAAGAAGATTACTAACCTCATATGATCTTCAATCCCCATGTTGTGGGCATTTTCTGAGCAACATCTTGAATCTTTCTAGGACTCGTACAGACACTCATCTGTACGTTGCTCGAACGTCACAATTGCAGTCTTGAAATGTGCAGCTTTGGAAGGTGGGAAAAACTTTATCAAGAATGCTTGCCTAAGCTCCTGCCTGTTAGTGATTGAGTTGTTGGGAAGAGAATTTAACCACGTCTGAGCCTGGTCTTGTAGAGTGAACGAGAACAATCTCAGTTTGATGTCATCCTGAGATAGTCCATGGATTTTGAATGTACTGTAGACCCTCAAAGGTTCATAGATGGTCGTTGGGATCTTCAAGTGGTAAACAATGAAATGGACAGGTTGTTTGAACCCATTGTATCATGTTGGACTTGAGCTCAAAGTTATCAGCCTCTACATCTGGAAACACTAGTGATGACTGAACCTCCTTTTGTTAAGGGATGAAATAATCTCTCAACAATCATGGTTGAACCTACTGAATATCAACTCCACCATCATTTTCGATGTTTTCTCTATCTAGAGCTTTCGTGATTTCAGAAGTTCCCTCCTTGGCTTCAGCAGCTGTAGCAGCATACTGTCGTATGAGGTGTCTGATTTTCTTGGAAGTGGCTTCGATTTTAGGTTCAATGAACAAATCCTAAGGGGGATTGCTCCAAGTCATGCACCGGAAATCGAATAGCCACCCAAAGTAACAGGTAACAAAAAACAGAGTGAATTTTATTTTGAGGTTATCCTTAAAAAGATAGAGTACAAAAGCAATAAATAGTAACCAATTTCCAGAGATATTTTACACCGTCCCTGGCAACGGTGTCACTTTTGATGGGTGTTGAATCTACTAAAATAAAACGTACTTAAAACTTGTAGAAAGTGATAAGAAGGATCGATCCACATCAACGGGATATATCGGAGAGAATTGGGTTCCAGTGCAAGTTTTAGCTTATACATATAAAATACTATCAAATACTTTTACAGAGTTTTAGTTTATATATATATATATATATATATATATATATATATATTGGGGTGGGAGAGGAAATATGGTTCATTTTAGTATTTTAATTATTCGTTTCTTCTTACACATGCCTTTGTTTGGTTTACTATTCAGCCCTGGAAAATTATTATCTTGGGAATTCGGTAGGTTTCAAACTTTTGTTTGGATATGGAGCGATAACATGTCGATAAACAAGTTGGGAATCATGTGCTTCGGGGATGAGAGCGATAGTAACTTCGGAAATCTTGTTTTTGGAGATTATATCCCTATCTCTTTTGAAATTGATTTAAATTGTTTGGTAATTATCTTTAATTTTTTTTAATACAAAAGACTCAATTACCCTTAATGAAATAAGGACTAGGGCCAGCCAAACAAGGCTTTTATTAACCTTATTTATTTAACTTAAGGTAAATAGAATTTTATCTATTTACAGACTCAACAAAACTTTAAATAAGCATTTTAAATACTTCCCGCGCGGCTCTCTCTATCTCTCTCTCTCTCTCTCTCTCTCTCTCTCTCTCTCTCTCTCTCTCTCTCTCTCTGCACGCACGGCTTTAATTCAAATCTTCAAGCTCCAATGATGTCTTCTACACATTTCAATGTTTATCTTCAATGTCTTCATGACGCTTATTCTTTGGAAGAAACTAACTAGCATTGATCTCAACAACATTACTTGAACTTTCATCACTTGAATCATCCCAATTTTCAGCAAAATCATCACTTGACTCTTTTGACACTTGATCTTGATTAAGCGATTCTTCTTCCTCATTGCTCCCTCTATAAGGCTGAGGTGAAAACTCCTTCTTTGAAGGCCAACTTCTCACAGCAAACTTTCTTCTAGATTTAAACGGAAACAACCTTGGACCACCAATTGACAAGATAACCTTTTGCTCCTTCATTTGGTTTGAACTTTGATGGGAAGCTCCATGATTCTCATCATCCTCCCCTTCTGGAAAATGATTCGTCCTCAAATCATGAGTTTCACTAATACCTACAAAATGAACAAACGATAAATATTGGTTAGCGTTGAGGGTTCCTCTCACACCACCCCTTGATTCATATTTCTCCAATACCCCACCACTTTTAGTGACTAGTACGGTATTCATCTTGCAAATCTCTTTCTCAAGCTCACGTATCCTCAGCATGATACTTTCACTCTCCCAAGGTGACAATGATCTCAACTCAACTAGCTTGTTCTCATTATCACGATATGAAAACTAATTCAATGTACCAACGTAGATCATCCCCATCTTCCTAATAAACGGAATACCCAAAATAACATCACATGCCGTCATAGGTACTACATCTAGCAACTCCGACGTAACAAGCTCTCCTAGACATAGATCCACCCTTGCAATTTGAGTAACACGAATCACCATTCCACCATGCAACCAACACAGCTTGTATAGTTCATTTAAGTCACTCACCTTCACATGATTAACTTTAACAAACGCCTCACTAATGCAACTAACACGACTCCCTACATCAATAGCAACTATTAAATTGTCAACCCATCCAATCGCACCGAATGTCCGAAAGACATGATCCACATTTGACTCAACAGTGTGATGAGTGTAATGTATTGCAACTCTTTGTTCCCTCAAGGACTCCACACCCTTCTTCATAATAGGCGTATTACGTTTCCCTTCCAACCTTACAGCCATTCGAAATGCACTATACACCACTTTATCCATGATAGAAGTTTCATTTGTGTACCAAGCATTCAACCCATTAAGAAATCTAGACGTTAGCACCTCATTCAACTCATGGTTGTCCCTTTAAAACATAGCTCCTCAAACTTCCCAATGTAAGTTTCAACATCCATATAATCTTGAGTAAGGCCATATAATTCATTTTGGTAGTCATATGCCACTTCACTACTCCAAAATCTATTGAACAAAGCATCCCTAAAATCATTCCAAGTATGCACTCCACCATTCTAGTTTCGAATGTAAAGCATACTCCAAGTTTTAGCAATGTTTCTTAAACCATGGATAGCAATTCCAATTTTACTACTATCTGTAGGTACCCCTAACAATTCAAACAAATTTTCCAATGATGCAATCCATGATTCTACCCCCTCCCAAATCCCTCCATAGAAAGTAGGAATTTCAACATTCAACTTACCAAAACAAGTAGACCCGTTCAAAGCAACCACTTGAGAACTTAATTTAATTAGGTCATGAGACAAACCTTCACATGCCAAAGCAATCCTCTCAAAGAACCACTCCTCCACGTTATTACGGTTTATCAATCCATTGTTCAATGCTGGATTCATGTTATCCATCCGGTTATAAAAATAGTCGAACCTATTCTCATCTTTATCATCCGGATGCGCTTCTTCCAAAGTATGCACCAATTTCTCCAATTTTTGCACCTTGGCAGCAACTTCACGGCAAGAACAATACATCTTTCATGTAGCAACTTATTCACTCATGATTATGAGCAAATAATCACATATACTAAGGAAAATTCCCTTGGATTTCCTTGATGTAAAGACCCTCCCTCTTCGATCCATAGGAAGAGTCTACAATTGACCCTCCCCAAACTAACTAACAAGAACTTTCTTTCACCTTTTACCTTTTAAGAGGTGATACTCTCGAAAAGAAATAGAGAAGAACATAGTAACTCCTTCACCTTTAAACACTCAAATACTGGATCAAAGAGTATTAAGAACTTTTGGAGGTTAGGATATATGAAAAATTTGGCCATGGTACCCCCTTTTATAGGCATAAGATGACTTTTATTACATAAGACTTTCCAATTCAAAATAGGTCTCACATAAAAGTAATTTTTCTATTTTATTTTATCAAAATTTCATCTTTTCTAAAACCCTAATTAATTTCCGAATTAAGATAAAAAAAATAAGACATATAATTCAGGCAAAAATTCTAAAAATAGCAACTTTCTTTTTGAATTTGACTTTGAAAAAGAGAAACTAAATTTTAGAAAAACTTTCCTATTGCATAAAACCCTAATTTTCTAAAACTATTTCATCCAGAAAAGACTAAAAAATGAACAAGTAGTTTACCAAATAGCCTTTAGGAAACTCCTTAATTCCCCTTTTATTATTAAATAACATTCTCAAATAAAATCTTTTTCCTCTTTAAAAACTTCCTAAAAAAAATTGTCACACACACATTCACACATACGAAAATTTCTTTTTCCACTTGTGATAGGAATTAAAATTTCAGACATCACACAATCACCAATTTCTGATTTTATTCAATTAAGAACAAAGTAAAAAAATTTTAGACAACTACTAGAAACCTTTTTCCAATTATTGCAATTGAACCTCAAAAATATTAATCATGTATATAAGCAAAATTTATTTCATCTACCAAGTTCAAAGAACTAACAAATGAAAACCACATAAAATACATTGGATCAAAAACTCTAAGACCTAATTTTTGAAAACATTTGTTTAAAGACACATAAAACAAACAAAGTACAAATTAGATACCTTTTAATGCAAGCGATTCCCAAAGTCTGTCATGGAAACTCTTATACGTATAAAACCTAGAGTAAAAACCCTAAAACTCAATATCTTGATTCATGACTCACCGAAACAAAGAAATCACAAAAGTCACATAGAGATAGACTCTTAGAAAACCAAATTCCAAACCAATGAAAAATCTAATCTCCACAAGAAAAGTCCCGTCATTCTTCAAAAAGACTTCAAACAATTTCACATTAACCCAAAAGTTCAAAGAACACATGGATCTCTTTAAGTTATCTTGCACACATATTGAATTAAAACTTTTAGAAAACTTCAAATCAAACCACACAAAAAGGTCAATGAATAACTCGATAGAGAAATCGACGAAAATTCAGAAGTTGACGAACAACCCGACAAGGAAGCCAACGAGATCACATAGCACATTAAATCGACATACACCTAAGGTCGACACAAGTCTTGGCAAAGAAATACCTACAAGCATTCATGAATATTCCATTGATTGAAAAACAACAAACCCTAATTTTACTTCTCTAATTCAAAAGAACTAAAGTCAAGAAGGAAAGCTCAACACTTCCATATACTACTAAGCATACTTCCATGAAAATTCTACCCATAAAATAGATTATCAATTCAAAGAACCTAGACCTACACACACACAAGTGCTCATGTAAACACATCTTCTTTGAAAAGAGAAGGCTATGCGCTTTCGCTTTTGGCATCAAGTCCAATCATCAAAAATATAGAATACACAATTTTCAATCAATTTATAATAAAAAATTAGATCTCTACTCTTAACTTCAAAAGTAATATCGAGTGAAGCCCTCCTCGAATCAATTGTTTTCACAACTTCATCAAGACTCACTAGTTTCTCGAAATCACATACACTCAAAAAACAATACCTAGTTTCGCCCTAAAAATATTCAATAAAGAAGAACTTAGGAAATTATATTTTACTTCTATGTTTGATTTATTTTTCTCAAAACTCTTTTGAAAACAAAAGAACCTCGGTTCAAATAAAAGATAGTCCTACCAATTCCAGCACATTGCTAGGGTTTTGAACCATATTCTCAAGAGAGAATCGGATATCTTCTCAACCTTTGTTCTGATACCAAAATCTGATAGCAATCTTGTTGACGAACTTAATTTCGTTAAAGGAACCATCGACAAGAAAGTATGAAAAAGAATTGTTTATAAGTGAAACTCTAAAAGAGTGCGGAAATATCTCAAATAAACGGACGGTTATCATTAACTCGACCACCTTAAGAAGTCACACAAAGATCATGAACACAAAATTCAAATAACTTTTGGATTGACACTCAAAATCATAAAAGATTGTACCACTCAATATCCAAATGAAAAAAATAAAATTATAACCATTAAATTCTACATACGAGTAGTCAAATTTTTAGATGTTGCCTACTTTTTCATTGTACAGAGGAGAAAAAAGAGAATGGTCGTAAACCAAAACTAATCCATCTGAAGGTATCAAAAGGGTTGAAATATAGCTTTTTTTAAAAAAAAAAAAGTAGAAAGAAAGAGGTACCAGTGAACTAGGAGTAGAAAGGCTACAATACACAAAGGCGTGAAATATAGTTTTAGGCTTTAGTCTTTTAGGTTTGTCTTCTATAATAGTTTATTTACTTCACTCACTTTAGCTTTACAATTTATTTTAACCATTAAGGTTGAAACTGGCAATGAGAAATTGAATATTCTTTTTAAAGTTATCGTGTTCATCACACTCCATAAAATCAACATTGTATTTCTTTTCGGATGTAACTTGTTTGTTGATGTCTGCATTGGGTTGGAACTTGTAAAAATGAAAAATAGATTTAATTTCTAATTTGATAGTTTAAATTCAATTGATAAAAAAAAATACTTAGATCTTTCTTTGAGAAAACTAAGCTTTGGCCCAAAAGAATTATCCTTTTTAAAGGATGGTGTTATTGATCCATATAGTTTATGATTCCTTTTGGCAGAGAGTACATGCTGAAATTCACTTTCACTGTAGTACAAAACTGTCACCACACAAAATTTATTTTGAATTAAGCTAAAACACGTGCGGTAAATGAAAACAATATATACCTGTTACCATGGTGGATCCCGACATTTTCTGCTACACACATGAATCCGCCTTCAACTTTTGTAGCCACGTGGGAATCAAGGGTGTGAGGCATGCAGTGCAAAGGGCCATCTTTTTGGTTTTGGGCAAGGAGATAGCAAATATTTTTCTCCGGGAGAGAAGAAGTAATGAGAGAAAAAGATTCTGACATGACAGAAAATGTGTGAACTAAAGAGAGACATATCTGCTACATATCTGATAGAAAATTATGAATCATCATCATCTCCTTGTGAGAAGCAGTAGAAAAATGTCGCATTATAGATTCCTTGTGGTCGATAACAATTTCCGTGCCAATGAGCTACATCCATTAAATTAATTATAATTTGTGCTACAAGTTTGCAAGGTGAATGAATTCAGTTTCAAAAGCACTATGTACCACGCTCATTCAGCTGACGCCACTACCCAGTATTTTCGAGATTATGAGACTAGAACCTTTCGACGTCTTAAGACGGATCATCAAAATATTAGTATGTTTTACTTGTAGAAGTGTATCTTAATTTATAGTTTAAATCTTTTATACATCGAGAACATTCTCATAGTTTAAATCTTAATTTATCATGTTATTTAAAACGTTTTTCCATTATTATGTTTAACTTTGAATGTCTGCTTGTTCTTGTTAATCAGAATAAAGTCCTTAGAGTAGTGAAATATGTTTCAATTATTCTTAAACATCTCTCGTGAAAGAATCATTGTGGGATAGGACATTAATGATACAACTAAAACTAGCGTGTGGTATGACAGATTACAAGGGATTGTCACAGATATGAGATATCAAGTCAACGTACATGTACAAAGTTAAAGAACTCATGTACATGACAGACCCACCAAGAGAATGCTACATGGAATTATAAGTATTGTCATAAGCGATTCTCATAGTGATAGCATTATATGAAATCCTTCGACTTGAGGTATTATTGCATTCCTACATGACAAGTTGTATGTTCTAATTCAATTTAACGTCATTCCTAACTAGATAGACAATAAGGGTTGTAGTTGGGCATTCTGCAAATCATTGTGAGGAAGATGAATGATCAAAAGAAGATTTGTCCATCCTAAACTGAATGATATCAAAGGCCTAATATTTAAAATATACAAGTGTGACATTTTCATGGCTTGTGTTTAATCATGTTATGAAGGAAAAAAGGGATTCAGATTCACTATTAGGTTATCACAAATAAAGGTTAGGTGAAATCACAACATTCTTATAACTTGGGTAGCACTGATGTGTTGCTATATACCACTCACTATTTGTAATTATCAATTTATGTTTTATCTCAGTGCAAGGGGGAGATTGTTGGATTGGCCTCGAGTCACATTATAGTTATTGCCACTATTATAAGAACCTATTGGGTCACAATCTAAAGATCAATTGGATTTGGGGGTAAGTCTGGTTACTAATTTAATAAGGATTGAATCTTAATTCACAATTAAATTAATGTGGGTCATGGCGGTAATATGACCATTAAGGTTATGATTAGGGTTTTACTTCGTATTCATCTATAAATATGTAGTGATGGACAACTCTAACCCCCTATGCCTAAAACCTAGTGAACACCCAGCCATCTTATCTTGACATTGTCGCTACCACGCCGATTGAGAGAATAGCTCGAAATCAACTCAGTTGGTCGAGTGGATTTCCGATAGAGGACTGCTAGTTGTTGTTACGCTGTAAGGTATACTTACTATTACTATAAACTATTCGTATGGATATTGTGGCTAGGCTTCTCGTAGATTCTTCCGCTACATGTTGATATTCCTAGAATCCTACAACATGAACTACCATCAGTTCTTAACCTGAAGTCACTAAATGATGAGTGCTTTGAGAAAATGGTTGAATATAAATGGCTACCTCCTAAATCTAGCACTTGTCGTGTTTTCGGCAATTCTAGTGAGAAATGTCGTCACTTTCTTGTTTTGAGCCATCTTTGACGCTCCGCTCCTTTCTTCAATGGCACATTGATTTGAGGATTTTGAATACAAAAAGAGCACAAAAAAGGAAATAATAAAAAATCACAAATAAATTGTAGGGAGAAAAAAATAGAACAAGATTACTTATTCAACTTCCAACTTAAATGCCATCTGCGAACAAAAGTAGCAGAATTTTTCCTACCCCCCTGTGACCACAGCTATCCCTTGTACAATGTCAATTGCCTCCGTCATCCTAGAAACTTAAGCAACTACTTCATCTATATCAAATTTGTTAATCGATTTTTCATCAATTATTTCGCAAAAGCTTCAATAACTAGGGTAGCTGGGAATTGAAATTCATTTCAAAAGACAAACTAATAAAAATTTCATCAAATCCAACCCAAATATCACAAAATTCATAATATTACGCTTACGATAGCCATAAACAACCCATGGAGGAACCGAAGATGATACCATCAATATTGTATAATATGCAACATTAATTGAACAATAAAGAGTCCAACATATGATCCAAGAACCGAAATATAATTGAAGATAATTTTCTCATTTGGAAGTCAAATCTCTCGTTCATCCCTTCAACTGATAAAAGACCCTTCATGCAGTATATGTCCTTTGATTCAACAATAATGCGTCTAAATCTATCACCTTCGTCGTCGACCACCACCGCCACCAATTCCACCACCTCCAACTGCTAAAGTTTCTACCAAAAATTCCATCATGGGTCACTAATTGTGTGACCAATTTCACAGACTTCGCGAAATCCTTTATCTTCAAAACCTCCAATTCCACCGCTAACAAACCCATCAGCAGCAACCTAAACCTCCCACCGCACCACCGAAAAACCACCACCACGGTCATCCCCCTCTGCCTCTCCAAAATCCTCCACCACCACATCCAGAGTATCATCCAGAGGCCAATTTGGCCTCTTGATGTGAATTTATTCGGCCAAAAGTGAAAATTATAGGCAAAACAAATTCTAATGTGCAAGCGGCAAGTTAATATAGATCTTACTTGAAATTATGCGGAAGCTTGCCCAAGGACATGATTCTTGCTCCAACCACAGCAAAATGCACGAAAAACACAAAGAAGGTAGAGCCACAAAAACTCTAACAAAAAAGGGATGGAAAGATAGAAAAGAAGAAAAGTGATGTAGAGGCTACCCCAAGCCGAGTCTAACAACCTGCGCCTAAAGATTATGACAATGATGGATAGATGTGCTCCCTTACAATGACATCTAAAGAACTCCACAAACAAGAACACTACTCTTGAATGCATGTTCGGTACCTCATGCAAAATACTAGATCTTGCAAAAACCCAAATAACCTCAAAAGGTCAAAGAAACAAGGAGTTTTCCTCTCAAGTTCGTATTGAACAAATTCATCAAAAAAGCCAACCTCCAAAAGTTGGCCAAGTGCCCCTAGTTATAGTAGAGGGGTCGAAAATCCTCATAAGAAGTATGATAAGAGTTTGATCTCTAACTTTATTCTTACTTTAAAGAACTAGAAATCAAATAAAATTCTAATTTGACAACTTGTGTCTTATCTATTGAGGCAATGTATCTAGACACCTTTATAGAATCAAGACACATTAGTCTAATGAAAATAAAACTCCGAAGACAAAGAAATATTCTCTCAAAAGAATCTTCCTGAGTTGTCAACTCAATCAATATCTTCTTTGTAGTGTAATAATAGCCATCCAAACTTGATTTAACCTTCATCCAACGGTTGTGAGTAAATACCAAGGAATAGATTTCTTATTGTAAACAAACTCAAAAATAGATAAAAGAGAATAATTAAATCTTATCATTCCATGATCATGATGAAATTTAAATGATCATATCTCTAAAAGATGAGAAATCTTCCAAATCTTATCTTTCCACAAATGTGATAAGATTTAAATGATTTTATCCCTAAAAGTTAGATATTCCAACTCATAAAAATTAGGATATAAGATTGGACGGCCCTATGTTGTAGTGTGGGCCGAAATATTCCTCTCCAATTGGCCAACTCCATTTATTAATAGCACATTAGTAATCTTGAGTTTGTAATCTTCAAGTCGGTCACTTTCTTTGGCCCAAATAATTATTATGAGATTATTAACTGTAGTCTGCACCTTCTTTGCTCGTGAACGAGTTATTGGGTCTCCCACATTGGATAATGGATATTGAGCATGAACATTAATTGGGCCTCCTTGGATTTTCACATCACCTCGTGCGGTACCAAAACTGAAGACACTTGCATAGGAGGGGAAATTGGGCAAAGCAGAGGAGAGAGGAACTGGCGTCAAATTGATTTGGAAATATATATATATATATATATATATATATATATCCGTGTGTAGATGAGGGTGTCAAAACGACGTCGTTTTGTTGTTCCAATTTTAATTTCTTTTAATCGACAAACTTTGGTATTTTAAATAACAAAATTTAGTATTTACTTAATGATGATTATAATATTTATTAAAAAAAGTTGATGTCATCGGAGCTTCTCGACCTATCAAAATATTAAAATATAATTGAAATGGGGCTTTGATAAGTATAGAGATAACATCAGAAGTTTCGTATCTTTAAGTGTTTTCTATTTTTATTTTGTCAATAACCACTTTACTATTATTTTATTAACCAAGCTTACAGAAAAAATAAATTAAATAAACTTATGAAGTATTTGAATTTACATAAGAATTTTTTATAGTTAAAGTCATGTTTGTATGGTTAAATTGTTATGTCCTTAATACAAATTATGTGAGTAGTATTACCCTTTTTAGTAATTATTTAACCTCCACCATGTCATCATAATGCCTTTTTATACTAAAAGAGGATTCATCATAATTTTGTTTACATATTGGTTCACCAATCAATGAATAAAGCTTGGTTCACTAGCGGAATAAATTAGAATGGAATGAATTGGAATGGATTAGAAGAAAATGAATCATAATGAGTCATACTCATCAAAATCTTGTGACATGATATTTAATGGGACTCAATGCCAATTTTGTAGGTCCGTTCAACTCCCTATTTTGAACCAAGCAAAAAAGAAAAAAAAAATTCCATAAAATTGGGAATGAATCACAAAAATAATTTGTGCATTTAATTATTTCGTACAAGCAAAGTGTATAGTTTTATATTTAAATGACTAAAATTAATACTGTTTTATTTAAAGATATGCGATTCATTTTTCTTTCTTTGTTTGCATCATAGTTTAAAAATTGAATTGCCCTTTAACCCCCCAAAAAAAAAAAAAAATTGAATTGCCAAAGACTTTGATCAAATTGAAATTCAGAAAAAATTCGACCAAATTCACAACGAACACACGAAGCTTAGCAATGGCGATCAGAAGAATGAGATTAACGCAACAGCTTCTCAAATTTACTTCATCAGTTAATCACTTGCCGTGGGCTCGTTCATTTTGTTCATCCAGCAAAATCCCGTCTCAATTTGAAGTATGGTCTGCTCCTCAATCACTTTACTTCAACTACTCGAATTGTGTTCATGTTGATTTATTTGGAATTTGAAGCGTGAAAATATCATTTCTGCATTCTAATGGCTTAGTTCATGTGAATTCCTTTTGGTGAGGATTCTTGAATTAAGTTGAGAATTTAGTTCTTTCTTTATTGAAAATGCTCCAAGTTGAAGTTGATAACTTTTTGGGGTATCTTATTGACCAAAATTTTCTTCTGTTTTATGGGTGCAATCTCAATTTGATTATTCCAAGTTGAAGTTGAATTTTCTCCAAGTTGAAGTTGACAACTCTGAGACTTATATATGATACATGGAAATTTGATTATTCCTTTTATGGGTGCAATCTCAATTTTATGCTGTGAACTTGATTTCTTTATAGACAGATAGTTTTTACTTTCCAGAGTAAGTGTTTGTTATTTGATGGGTCCTTCCGCCTGAAGTGGTTTGGGTTCTTCAGGAATAATTCCACTCCCTTCTTATCAGTTAGATAGAAACCTTACTTTTTCTGTTGGCTTTTTGACGTGTTTCCTATTAACCTGACCTCCAGAATTCATCTTTAACACTTGGTGCTCTTGATACTTGTGTTGTATTTGAAAATAATGATTCATTTTCCTTGGAAATATCTTTTCGGATATTTGATGGTGATGTTGACTTCTATTATTGCTTGTGGATCTTTGATTTGCTGCAGAAGGTAGGATTTATTGGGTTAGGAAATATGGGATCCAGAATGGCTCAGAATTTGATCAAGGACGGCTTCAATGTTACTGTTCATGACCTGTAATTCACTTTGCTCTTCTCAGCTTAATTTCCAGAACACTTAGACTGCATGAGCATTGGTTTAGATAATTCAGCGCCTGCTTGTCGAAATTCATCTTCACAGAATTGAGTGTTCTACTTTCATCTGTGAGCGTGAACTGGAATGGTGGTTATCTTAATGAGAAGCTAGCATAATTTAGAATCATGTGTTCTTATAATGATTTCTGTTTCCAACATTTGTGGACAATAGATGCAATAGAAACTTGCTTCTTGTGTCATGTTTACCCCTTTCTAAATGATTGGTTACACTAGCTTGTTTGATATCCTTCAAAAGTTTTGCTCTTAATTTCATATCCAGAGACCAAAATGCCATGAAAATTTTCTCAGAGAAGGGGATTGTAACAAAAGATACACCTTTTGAAGTTGCAGAAACAAGTGATCTCGTGATAACAATGTTGCCTTCTTCAACCCATGTGAGTTAGAGGCTAAAGTTTGATTCTTTACTTGATGTAAACAAAAGTCAAATCTGAATATCTTGTAAATTAGATTATTCGTACTTCATGTGAGTTCGTTGCTGTAACTCTCTAAGTTTGGTTGGGGACACTTCTGGTGAGGTTGTCAGTGTTAGATGACTGGAATGCATTATAGCTTCTAAGATACAGGGATGAGACTACTTCTTGAGAATCAGTTTTACTTGTCATGTGTATAGATAATGCTCGAGTAATTCCGTACCATGTTCATGCCTAAATGATCTGGAACTTATCAACTGTGTCATCTTTTGGAATGAATTTAAGAGTCACTTTTTTCTAATATCAATAAAGCAAACTAAATAGAAAGAGCATGTTTTTTGGAGAAATTGATTGTACATGAAGGGAATGGGTTTTCTTTGGGTCACTTGGCTCAGTGAGAGATATTATGGTTCTGACAAGTTTAATGATCCATCTGTTTACTTGTCCAAGATCTTGTTTTTGTTTGTGAGACTAGAGATGATCCCAGTAGTCCCCCATGTTAACAAACTTTGAAGCAATAACTTCTCAAGTAGCATTCTGTTTACTCGCAAATGTTTAATATCACTTCTTTATTTGATCAATAACTCAGCTCTTCAAAGTTGCTTTTTGTTCACAATGTCTCTTGTAAAAGTGCCGATTATTGCATGACTTAGGTACTCGATGTTTACACTGGACCAAATGGCATGCTTCAGAATGACAGTCCAGTCAGACCATTTTTATTTATAGATTCTTCGACAATTGACCCTCAGACATCAAGAAGAGTTTCTGCTACATTAAGTGATTGTTCACTGAAAGAAAAGAGCGGTACACTTCAAAACTTTGGCAGTTTCAATGTCATTACCTACAGGCTGAAGAAATGTGCAATGATAAATTTGTTTTAATGTATTCAATGCTGTTATCTGATAATGCCACCAAAGTCATTCTTCTACATGTCCGAGATTTCTCCTTGTGCTGGGATGGTTCCCAATTTCAAAAATTAGTAGATTGTTATCTGTCATAAGGATTATGATGATAAATCTCTTTTGCTGAGATTTCCATGTGCTGATAATTTGTTTGGTGTATGCAATGCTGTTATCTGATAATACCACCAAAGTCATTCTTCTACATGCCCGAGATTTCTCCTTGTGCTGGAATGGATCCCGATTTCAAAAATTAGTAGACTGTTAACTTTCATAAGGATTATGATGTTTTAAGGTGTCATAACGAGTTCTCATAATAATTTTTTTTCACATGTTATCAGGTAAGAGTTAATAAAGGTTATGATATGTGAAGGATGAAATAATGAGTTCTCATGGGACTAATCTTTGATATGTTTTTGAAAAGTTTCCCTTCTTACCGTTTTGATATAAGTTGATGTGCCAGAGGAATGGCAAACTTGTAAATCAGATAATGAGGTTCATTCTATGCGCTTATCCATATACCTGGTTATTGAACCGTGTTTTGATAATTGATCTTGTGCATTTATAATTTGCAACCAATATAACAATATAGATGTGATGCTACATACTTCAGCGATATCTTCTTTGGATGGTTTTAAGTGTATTCTCATGACCTTTTTTTATTTTTTATTTTTTTATCATGACTCTTTCAACTGCTGCAGAAAATTCTTTTACTTCCAGTACAGAAATACAACAAGAACAAGCCTTCTTAGGCATAACATTTCAACACATAAAATATCTTGAATATAACTTCATTATAAATGAGGATCTCGGCTTTCATTGGTAGGATTGAGGTTTTTTCTGATATTAACAATTTTTCGTAGTCACTGCTACTTGAAGAATGTTGTGATAGTTTGTTACAAGTCGCATATGTTGCATATGACAACCCTATCTAGTGATATATAGACAATGTAGCTTGTTGTTAAAGGGAAGTTATTCCAAACAATATCCACTTGGAAACTAAGGATCACAATATCAATTACAGATAGCTGGGAAGTCCCGGCTATGTTGGATGCTCCTGTATCAGGAGGTGTTCTTGCGGCGGAAAGTGGAACACTTACATTTATGGTATTCTTCTTTCATCTTGGAACATTCAAACCTTTATGGAGCTTTCAAACATCTTCTAGACATTTAAGATTCTGATATAGTTTTAAGCAAATGCAAATGCTTGCGGCGAAGTCAAAGGAGCCTATGATCGGTAGTCAAAGGGAACTTCAATGATTACTATTCTATTAGGATTATAATACAATATAAGCATTCATGTTCATGCACAATTTCGGAGCTTTGAGGGCCCTTTCATTAAGTACTCTGGAAGTCAGTACCTATGACTTTCTGAATATCGGCCATGTCAACTAAACATGTGAAGGAGGCCTGAAGCTTTCTCATTGCATCTCATATCAATTGCTTGATAAATTGTTTCTGTCTGAAATCCTGATGAGAGGTTTACTTTACAATACTAAGTTGCATTTGACAGCCTTCTATTAAAATTTTAGGTTGCTGAGGTTATAAAGTTTGTTAAATAAATGAGTTCATGTCAAAATGTGATTGTTGCACTGTGAATGAGAAAGCAGGCTCTCATTTGTCCAAAAAGTGGGGAAATTTTGATTTGAATCGTTGAAGGCTGATAAGTCTGATTTGAATTATGTGTATAGGTTACCATTTGCCCTTTTTGTTTAGGTACCAGTTTCCCCTTCTTGATTAAGAAACTAGTCCTAGTCTTTTTAACTCTGAGCACTCCAAATCTGTCATTTTGTCTTTAAAGGTGCTGTTCCATGATTTTATGCTAATCGACGGGGTTTTCATTGTTCTTCAGGTTGGTGGTTCAGAGGAAGCTTATGTAGCTGCAAAACCCTTACTTCTATCAATGGGTAAAAACACAATTTACTGTGGTGGAGCAGGAAATGGTTCAGTATGTTTCGTGTACTTCTTCTTAGTTACTGTGGTTTGATTTGTGTGGCATTTGATAAAATAAAAATAGTAAATTCTGTTTACACTTGGTTGAGAGTTGTTTACTGGAAGATATGTGAATTCTGTTTGAGCACTCTTCAGCTTTATATGCTTATGAAAAAGTAACAGTACCATACATTTTCCGCAACAATTTAAAATACGTGTATGCCATGATCTATATAACATTCTTGGGTTTAATGCTACTGTGCAACATATAGTAGATCTGATCAATGTTCATTGTTCAATGACAGGAATAGTTATTGTCAATTTTATTTTATTTTATTTTTTGTTTTGTAATAGTTACAGATACTCAAGGTTGACTATCTTGATAACATTCTATTGTGGTTTCTTCATTCTGCAACACATTCTATAACGTTGCTTTAACGTAGCATTGAAATAGGAATTGACAGTAACAAGAACTGAGCCCGCTCGCTGGAGGATTGGCTAATGGACTTACATTGACAATTATGATATGTTCACATTGTTATCTTGGTTTAACCATATGATGCCCTTTCTGACTGTCCCTTTCTAACCTTATCTTGTCTTCTTTTAATATGCTCGAACTGTTTAGACATTCGCAAAAGTGTGCAAGAAAAGCTATGCTGATTGCCTAGTCAATGTTACTTGAACATTAAGAAAGAACCAGGGACAATTTTATGGGGGTTATCTTTGCTGTAATTGCAAATCATTTAATTAAGAAGAAACTTACTGCTGATTCATAAAAGATCTTCTTAGCTTTGTCTTTCTGTTAAATTAGATGGTTTACAAAGAGTAGAAATCTGTAGAACTTAATACAGATCTTAATAACCACTCCTATGCTTCTTGGAAAATTTTGAACAGTACTAGGCAACTTTATAATGTAGGGACAAGTTAGCCTTTGAACATACTGTGAATATATGATTCTTTAAGATTGAAATCATTCTTACAATAAGGGAATTTTAACTAAAATTGTACTGTACTTGTGTTTATATCAAGGCTGCAAAAATCTGTAACAACTTGGCAATGGCTGTGAGCATGCTTGGTGTATCAGAGGCCCTAGCTCTTGGTCAGAAATTGGGCATTGCTTCCAGTACCTTGACCAAGGTCTTCAATTCCTCGAGCGCTCGCTGTTGGAGTAGGTATTGTGTTTGTTTTAATCTTTTCTTTGGCTTCATACTTGCTATTATTGCTTTCCATATTTGCTTGGAGTCGTAGGGTTTGATTCTCCGCCAACGCATTCCATGATAGCACAAGTAATAAAGATATCAGTTATTTATGCAAAGTTTTTGGATTCATTACCTGGTAATGTTTTCAAGGTACTTAGATTGTGAAATCTGAAGATATTGAGTTAAATGCACTGGTTCTGGATAAGACTCCTCCTATACCTTTGTTAAGTGCAATGTAGCTCTTTAATTTAAACTTGTCAAGTTACAGTTGGCATGGTGCTATGATTAACCATAGCAGAAAAAGAAGAAAGAAATTGCCGCTGCTCATTTTTTCCTCCAGTTACATAATCTTTTCTACTTCAAGAGTAGCTTGGAATGGTTAAGCAATAAACTAACTTTCTTTATCTTTCTCCCTGTTATCTTCACACATGGAGTCTGTTTATGTAATACATCTGGTTTCTTGTCTATGGCATCTGATATTGGTCTAAAAAAAATGTTCCTTTTTTAAAACCATACATTCACATAGCTTGAGTAAGAGTCATTCTGTTGTTGCTTATGGATATTTGTATAATCTGACAGTGACACTTACAACCCAGTGCCTGGAGTAATGGATGCAGTACCGGCATCAAGGAATTACGATGGTGGATTTGCTTCCAAGTTGATGGTATGGATTATGATTCCTAAATGTTTCACCTGTCAATTGGGTGTTTTGCATTTCTCTATGTATTTGAGGATTACATTGAATTGACTTTTCTCCTTCGCCATGCATATCATAATTTCTTTGGAAACTTCATGGCACTGAGTTTTCACTGTGCACTTGTTGGCTCTCTGGCACATTATTCATTTCTCCGTATAGTATACTGCTAAAAGTTCCAAGGTCATAGGTAGGAATAGTGTTTGTGGGACTGAATCAGGGCTCTTTCCCCCTTTTTTGATGATCTGCCACTGACAACCCCAGGTAAAAATGCACTGATAAACTGTAGGTTAGTTGGTATGCCTAGTTGGTCGTCTTACATTGGTGACTGGTAAGGTCGTGTTCCCTTTTGTCATAACAAGAATTAAAGAATGTAAAGGATTAATGATCATTAAAAAAGCTTAGGTGTTCATTTCTATAGTTCTTGTTGACACAGATGCATAGAGATCCCAAAGGGCACACTGCCTCCTTTTCCAAAAATGTGAAATTGAGAAGGGAGGATGCACCTATAAGTTTTGGTATCCATTCATGGATGAATTCCTCACGTGGTTTTGTTTTGTTGTTCTAATGTCTAATAGGCAGAGATGGGTGGAATTTACCTAGCACAAAACTGTTTTTCTTGTAGTTCCTTGTGTTTAAGATTAGATCATTATTCCCATGGCTGCAACTTGAGCATATTATTATTGTGTGGCTGAAGTGAAAAAGAACAGAGTAAGAAGCATAGTTCCACTTATACAAAGTTGTCATTACGGTGGATTCCATATAAACCTTGGATTCTAAGCTGAAAATGCTGGCTTTAATTTATGGCTAAAATACACACCTTCCTTTTGCTTGTGTGTGTCTTTTGGTGTTTCTCCTGGTGAGGGATATTGAGCCTTTTGCTTCAATGTTAGGAAATTGCATTTGCAAAAGAGAAGTGATGAAGGATTAAGAGGACATGCCAAACACTTTTAACAGCTAAAGTTGCTCTTATGTTTATCTCGTCAATTTGTTAACTATCAGCTGATAAATGCTCTCAGTCTTGAGAAAATCAACAATTCCTAAACTTTTGTGTGATCAGATCCAAGATACCGTCTTTTTCCCTCTTCCTCTGTATTTTCTAGGTTTGCTTTGTGCTTTTTTTTGTTTTTCTTTTATTTGCTGCAATACTCTGAATCCAAAATATAATGTAAACCTGGGTAAATCATGCCCTGAAGATGCCACCCCATTCCAACAACCTCAAAGTGCACATGCAAGATTATTTATGCATCCAATGTCATCTATTACTGTCCTCTACATTTCTTTTTTGGTGTTTCGATCTGTTTATTCGTCCTAAGATCTGTTCTTTCTTGGGTTCAGGCTAAAGACCTGCACCTGGCAGTATCGTCAGCCAAGGAAGTTGGTCTTGAATGTCCACTTACATCTCATGCAGAAAAGATGTGAGCCATCTTTCTCTATTGTATGTCAGTTTAAGGTGGTTTTTAGAGTAACATAAGTCTGACAACCAACTTTTCATGTTTGAACTGAAAGTGGTTCATATAATGGATACTGTGAGTGAATATACTGCATATTAACTTAATTTAATTAATCATATTCACATTTTCGTTTTTGATCAGCATTTGCTTGTTTGAAATTTTACATGAGCATCTTATCAGCATCAACTTGATTTTACACATTATTAGATGTGAATCACATACAAATTATTTGATCGCATTAGAACCACCTCTTCAATCAGATGTGTTGTATTACCTGATGCTCAATGCAAGTTGCTATACCATTATATTTAAACTTTAGGCAGGCATCTTTTTTACATCCGACTTAAGAGAGTATATTCTCTGGACATGTGTGACTGTGCCTGGGATCAAATTAGCCTTAGTCTTCATCCCTTCATCAGTTTCCATCTGGTTGTAACGTTGAATGGAATGTTGGGCAATGGTTTGAAAGACTCGTTATTGCTTGTAAATTTTGATGATGAGACTATGGAAAAGAGAGTATATTCTCTGGACATGTGTGACTGTGCCTGGGATCAAATTAGCCTTAGTCTTCATCCCTTCATCAGTTTCCATCTGGTTGTAACGTTGAATGGAATGTTGGGCAATGGTTTGAAAGACTCATTATTGCTTGTAAATTTTGATGATGAGACTATGGAAAAGAAATCGAAAGTGGCCAAGTTTTCTTCTTAGATCTCTGTTCTCAAATAAATTGATATTGTTCATTGCTCAGACTGTTGATCCCCTTCATTTCTTTTTTAGAATGAAAAAGAAACTGAAGAACCTGAGACACAGATCATTAACGTCTCTAGAATAGGCTATTTAATGTATGATGCCAATCTATTAAGATGAGGTCTGACCTGAAGTTTCCTCTCCACAGATTCGTGGAGCTGTGCAACAATGGCTATAAAACAAAGGATTTCTCATGTGTTTTCCGCCACTACTATCATGGAGATGATGAACCGTAATGTCTAACAAATTTCCTCAGGTTACATGCATGGTTCCTGTAATTTGTGCCTCGTTGCACCGTGTATGGCGGTGTTTGGTTACAGTAAGTGCATGGCGTGACTGCAGTTTAGTTAGTGTACATTATCTATGACAGCAGTTTTTATTTTATTTTATTTTTTTTTAATCACGAAATGAAGATCTTATAACGCTTCAAAGATCATACAGCAATTCGGCGGGGATAACTAACCCCTACAGTATCGTGGTAAAGCCAATCTATGACAGCAGTTTTCGTTTGTGTAACATTATTCTGTTTTTGTTTTGGTGAGAATCATAATTAGTCATAACGTCACTTTGCACAAGAAAAGAATGCGTATTATTGGCTTTACATGTAATCCAGACTAGTGAAGTGTAACATGAATTGTATTACTAATTATTGAACAAAATGAAAGGAAGAATGATATGACTAATAGGAGAATCGCTACACGAAGACGACCTTTTCAAAAAAAAAAAAAAAAAAACTACACGAAGGCGCTGCTTATTAAACAAAAAAAAAAGAAAAAAAAAAAAAGAGCAGATGGCATTTTGTTCTAATGCGGGTGGTCGTAAGGCAAATGACATTAACTTGATTATACTCATTTCCTTGCAAAATGATTGTTTATTTTGTACACAAAAATTACTACTATCTCTGTTCCTAAAATATATCACAATTTTTAAAACTCAGTATAGAATATTTTTTTGAAGAGCGAAAGAGTATTATTTTAAGATAGAAAAAATATATTAGCAATATAATGGTGCTTTTAGATTAGCGAGATAAACTTTATTGAGAAGTTACTATTCTATTTTTGAATCAATGTAATGGAATATGAGAAAAACTAAGGCAATTGATAAATACAGAACTACTTTGTTAAATAAAGAGCAAAATCATTTTTATTACCAATAATACCCTTATATAAAATTTTACACATTTACAATAATTAATTTTTTAAATTTTTTCTCTTATTTTATGGATCAGGTAAACGCTAATCTCATATCCCAAATTTTTTTTCTTTTTTTAAAAAAACTTGCCTAACTTCTTTTCTTCTCCAAGTCAAAAAAACTTTTGTAACTTTTTTCTTTCTCCACATTAAAAAAAAATTTGTGTACTTTTTTTCTCTCTTCTCATTTCCTATGATTTTGAATAAAAACTTACAACACAAAATAAAAAAAAACTACTGAAAGATGATATTTGATAATCTCCGTGAAGAACAAAAAAAAATCATCAATATAAAATACAAAATTTGGTTCCAAGCAAATAAAAATTGACAGGTGATATTTTATGTTTTTTCGGTTCACCACGAAAATTCTCAAATATCCTGTTTTAATAGTTTTTTATTCGGTGTTGGAAGTTTTAATTCAAAATCATCGGAAATGAGAAAAGAAAAAAAAATTGGAGAAGGAAAAAAGTTACACAATTTTTTTTTTTTTTTTTAATTTGGAGAAGAAAAAGAAGTTACGCAAGTGTTTTTTAAATTTGGAATAGAAGGTTGACTTTTAGATGATCCATAAAAGAAAGGAGAAAATAAAGGAAAATTATAGTAGATGTGTTAAAATTTTATATAAAGATAGAATCAGTAAATGAATTTTTTTTTTGTCTTTTTATATAAAAGTAGCTTTGTATTTATCAATTGCCAAAAACTAAAGATGCATATTTTAATTGTTAATAACATTTTTTATAGTAACTCATAACAATTAGGATAATAATCTAGTCGCTATAATAAACTCATGAATCAATTATTTAATTTGTCTCGAACTTCAAAATTTTATACTACATCCGTCCCACAAAAATAGTCTAATTTAGAAATGTAAATGTTAAAGTTAGAGTTATGAGATCATTATAACTTAAATTATTACATTGATAAATAGTCATGAAACTTCATTCAATTTTTCGTATTAAGTTTTGAATTAACAAGATTAAGTCATCTAATTTTTATATATTAGCCTTTCTAATTAGACCTTTTTTTTGGGATGGAGGGAATATGTGCTAATTGGAAATATTCGTGATACTCATAAATCAAAATGTCAAAATCAAACCCTTTATTTATGAATGCAAAGGTTCATCGAAATGAATATATTAAAAATTATTAGAAACTATTACATTATATTTACAACCATTTGATTTCCTTGGGCCATTTCTTTTTACGAAATCTAGAACATTCATTTTCTACAAGTTTGTTAAACCACTTCGGTTTTCCCATGATAAAAATGAGGCATCCAATGCTCATTCCAATGATTATCCCAGTTCCATAACCAATCAACACAGCTTGCCAAGAAAATCCATTGATAAAATGCTTGTGTTCTTTCTCATCATATTGGGTTGAAATTTCGCCTCTTACCGGCAGAAAAATATTCTGAGCACCACAAGTTTTTGACAATGGAAATCCACAGAGGTCGTCATTTCTCAAGTATGAGGTATTTTCAAACGTATCAAATTGAGAGCCTTGTGGAATGCTACCAGCAAGATGATTTTTAGAAAGGTTTAGAACTTCAAGATTTGTCAACGACACCATCTGTTGTGGAATTTCTCCAACAAGTTCGTTTGAGGATAGGTCCAATGATTCCAGAATATTCAACTTTGCAAATGATTGAGGAATTGGACCTCTAAACTTATTATGGGAAAGATTTAGTCCCCGGAGAGAAACAAGATTGCCGATAGAATTTGGAATGACTCCGTCAAATTTGTTGCTGGAGAGATCTATGGTTGTGTAGGTGGAAAGAACATGCATAACATCAATCTCTATTCCTTTTGTTGTAACCAAGACAGAACTTATGTAGTAAATACCTAATTCATTGAACAACCGTTTCTTGATGTGATTTACAATCTTCATGCTAGTGAGTTGAATGAAAAATCTTGCTGGCAGGGTACCTGTAAAGTTATTCTCAGAAAGATCTAAGATTCTCAATAGGGGAAATGATAACCCCCATTCTGAATGGCTTAATGAACCATAAAAGTTATTGGCTCTCAAACTCAGAACCTGTAAACTTTGAAGAGCTCCTAACCTCCAAGGAAATGTACCATGAAAGTTATTGTTTCCAATATTTAGCAACTCTAGACCTAAACAATTGGACAAGGATTGTGGAAATTCACCCTCTAACTGATTGTCACGTAAATTAAGACTTATCAGTTCGCATCCATGTGAAAAAGTTGATGGTATTGTCCCTTGGAAATTATTAGCACTCAAATCTAAGATTAAAAGGGGTAAGTTCCCCAAACATTTTGGAATTTCACCACTCAAGCTATTATTGGACAAATCAAGCGCTTTAAGTGATGAAAATTTGCATACATGTGAAGGTATTCCCCCACTGAATGCATTATTCGAAGCAAAGTAGTTTGTTATATAAACAGATGGTATTGGTAATGAACCTGTCAAGAAATTTGTGCTTATATCAACAGTTGAAAGGGATTGAGAAGGAAGTTTGTGGATATCAGTAAGAGAATTGTGAGATAGATTTAAATAAACCAGCCCCTCAAACCACGTGTACGTTGATGTCCGTTGCTGGGAAAATATTTGGCCTTGAATGTCATTGTATGAAAGATCCAAGTTCACCAGACATTTTAATCCTGTTAAAAATTCTAGATCTCTTAACCCACAAGAGGACAAATATAAAAATGTTATAGAAGAAGGCAAGGTAGAGTTCCCTCGATTATTGATGAGAGATAGGTTGTTGAAAGAAAGAGAAAGAGAATCGAGTAGTGGCAAGCTTGAGAACAAACTGACCTCCACATGTCCACTAAAATTGTTGTACGATAAATCAAGCTCTCTGAGATTTACTAGTTTTGATATTGATCTAGGAACAGGACCATTTAATTTGTTGTTTGGAAAATTCATAAATTGCAGTGTTTGATACCGGAATCCGCGCAGTTGGCCCGTTAGTTGATTTGAACTCATGTCTAAACTAGCCAAAGAGGGTAGGCTGAACACCCAAGATGGAATTGAACCACTAATTGAGTTTTCTGCCAAATTAAGTTCAACTAGGTTCGGGAATCCACTAATAGGTTTTGCGGGCAGAGGACCTATGAGAGAATTATATGACAAGTCTAAGGTCTCAAGTTTTGTAAGGTTAATGATTGAGGACGGGATGCAACTATTAAAAAAATTTCCTGTAAGACCTAAAAAGGACATGCTTTTGAAATTGTTGAAAACGTTTGGCAGTTGGTCATCAAGATTATTAGCAGAAAGGTCTAGAGAAATGATTTTTTCAAGACTCTCGAGACTTGGTGGCAACTGCCCCGTCAGATTGTTCGCATAGAGGTGGAGGTATCTCATTTGTGTGAGATTTCCGAAAGACAATGGAATAGGGCCAGAAAAGTTGCATTCAGAGAGATCTAAATAGTACAAATGTTTCAAACTCCCAAATAATTCAGGCAGGTATTCTCCAGAGACATCATTGTCAGACACGTCAAGGTACCTCAATCTAGTAGTGCTCGTGACATTGTTTTTGACCCTTAACGAATTGCCTACTTTGAGAAGATTGTTGGAGAGTTGGAGCATTTGCAAATTTGGTAATTGAAAAATTTCTACTGGAATTTTGCCAAACAATTCCGTTCCCCTAAGATTCAGGAGTTGGAGAAAAGTAGATAGATTGCGGGGCAACATGGAAGAAATGTAGCAATCTTGGAGCGAAACTTGCCTTAGTTTGGTCATGTTTTGAAGAAGCAATTCAAAAATATGTGGTTCAATAGTAAAGTTCCCCCAACTTGTTGAGAGATCAAGTGAGATTAAGTTAAACATACGCAAGAACTCTGATGGAAGCGAACCTGAAAGATAAGTGTTGGAGAGGTTGAGATGCGTCAAGCTCTGAAATCCAGCAAAATTACTGTGAATCGGGGATATTATCAAGGCATTGAAAGCAAGGTTGAGGGTCTGCAGATGAGATAGTTTGAAAAGGGTATGGTTAGAGTTGATGGATCCTTTAAGTTGGCTGCAACTAAGATCAAGACCAATAATTTCTCTAGTAAGTTCGTCACATGTTACTCCATCCCACGTACAACAATCTACGCTTCGATTCCATGTTTTTGTCTTCGGATACCAAGGTTGCAAAGATCGATCATAATAAGAAGCATCCGGATTAATATGAAAGCTTTGCCGGAATTGCCACAAGAAAAGGCTATTTCTACTGGAGCACAAATGGGGTGTGGTAGAAGTACTAACATTTGTGCTATATGCTGAAATAATAAGTTGATAAAATTGAAATAAAAAGATGAAGGAAGGAATAAATCTCGGTTTCATATTTTGATGCGTTCAGTTGAGGAAGAATTTTTTGCTGTTATGATCATCTTAGCATGAATGCATTAGGGTATTTATAAATGGTCGCAGTTTGCGGTCTATTTTATTCATCTGGATCCATATATTCCCAGGAAAGACTAGCTCCCAAGTACTAATGATAAACAATACTCCCTCCATTCACAAATAGATGTCGTTAGAGGAAAACTCAAATATTCCAAAATAGATGTCGTTCTCACAAATCGAGGCATATTTTGTCAATTTTTTCCAATATCACCCTTACATTGGAAATTGTTGTGATGTTTAATGTAGAATTGTATTAGAAGTGAATTTTATTGGGACTACAATTGAATTGAGAATAAATGAGGGTATTATAGTATTTTAACAAGATAATTATTGTCTCCTTAAACTTTGTGAAATCTCTCCAGCGATATCTATTTGTGAATGGAGGGAGTATTTCAAACCCTTAATTAAGATGGGGTGAAAATTTGGTTTGACGTTTTGGAAATTCTTTGGCACAATAGATGGAATGGAAGTTTGACTTTCATATTCAAAATTAATAATTCATCCTCACAATCAACAACTCCTCTTTGATTAATTCCGTGGAATTGTTCGTTTGGAAATTCTCGGAAAAGCTAATCATAGCTTCTTATCTAGATCTCCATATATTTTCTTCCCAAGAAAATTTTCATATCTGTTTCCCTTTGCAATTAATTGTGTCATCATCATCTGTTTACTGCTTAGTGAAGATGTTGAAAGTTTGACCAATTTTGCCCCATTTTCAACTTCCTTAATTACCGTATAATATGTTTGAGTCCCACATTGCTACATAAGATGGAAACGATAATTATTTACTGTTCATGCAATTATTAATTGAGTTGTACTCTTACTAATTTTGACAAATCTAGAGAACAAAATGCCATCCATGCAATTATTAATTGAGTTGTACTCTTACTACTTTTGACAAATCTAGAGAACAAAATGCCATCCTATCTTGTTGAGATTTGAGAAAAAGGCCGGTCCTCAATTATACTTTTTTCGGTCCTTAATTAATACGAGAACGCATAAGTATCTATTTTTTTAAAATAAATATTGAGGTCAAGGCGACTTTCAGGTTCCAACTGTTTTAAAAAAACTCAAGGGGTCTACCCAGAAGGTAAATTTTTGAATCAGTGCCAGCTAGTACAATGCACCCAAGGGGTCTACCCAATGGATGAACATTTATACTAGCTAATTCCCTAGTTTCACCCCTCCCTTGCTTTTTATTATTAATAAAATAACAAAAGCTTATGGCAGAGTATGTATCATATCATAGTACATCATGTGGCCTTACTACGAGAATAAGAGAAATAAGATTAATCTAAGACCAATAATCCCTTTACATATTTGGGCAAAGAAGCTAACACTAAATACATTTCCGAGTTACCGGAAGATACATTTTTGGCTAACTTATCAGCTACAAAGTTTGCTTCCCTAAAAAAATGAGAAACTGTATACCCATTTCTGAGTAATAGAAAGCATTTCCTGACAAAGAAGATGAAATCTCCATGGGAAAGCCGAAGGATGGTTCAATGCCCAAGCCAAACTCTGATTATCAGTTCGTAAATAAACATCAGGAAGATTCATCATTTCACACTTTCGCAATTCGAAGAGAGCACCCGCTATCTCTGCCACATAGCTATTACCATCTCCAAGGTAACCACTTTCACTATAAACAAAAGTACCTTCCTCTCCTCGAATGACAAAACCATATCCCGCTTCCCCTAAAATAGATGAACTATCCGTATTTAGGACATAAGAATTAGAAGGAGGAGAAATCCACCTAACCTCTTTAACTAAAGGCCGCGGCTTGTTCTTCAAAGTAGCCCCAAAAAATTCCTCAAAAAAAGACTTCTCCGCCAAGGTTGCCACTTACAAGTCATGCACTCTCAAAAGATCACCAACATGAGTCTTGATTGCAAAAATCAGTTTTGATATCTCTATGATGCTGCCTTCAAAAATCACTTTGTTACGTGCCTTCCACATCTCCCATATGATAATTGTAGGCATAAGAATGTGAAACACTCCATAGGCCGACAAATGATCCCCCCTCCGCCACCATCTCCGAATCATTGAGGCCAATGAGGAGCCCCCTTTGATACACATCATTCCAGCAAAAAAAGACCATACATTCATTATCTTGTGACAACCAAAGAAAACTTGCTCTATATTTTCAGATTGCACCTTGCAAAAAAGGCAAATGGAAGGCAAGATTTGTAATCCCATTCTACTAAGAATTTCTGGAAATGCAATAATTTATTATGAAATTTCCAAATGAAGAAAGAATCCTTAAGGGAACCTGTTTAGCCCACACAAAGCTCAGCTCTTTCACCTTTGCGCGCCTTCTCCTTGTAACCTCATAAGCCGACTTGACTGAGAAATCCCCTTTAGTGTTTGGCTGCCAAACGAGGACATCATCTCCTTCACAGAAATCCTGCTCAAAAGTTTCAAGAAAGTCACGAACATGGTTAGCAAAAATATTCTGAAATTGCAACAAGTATTGTTGTTTATTTTCAAAGAATTCCCGAATAGTGAGCTCGGGAAAAGGGGGCTGTTGATGATCTAAATCCCATATTACTCCAAAGTCCGCCCAATTGTCAAACCAGAAAGAACTTTCCCCTCTATGTATTATAATTTTTAAATGCATAGAAGCCCTTCTATGAACTTTCTGAATGCGCAGCCAAGAGGTTTTTTTCTTTGCAGTGAAAGACAAGGATGTAAGAAATTTACTCCACAGGCCCCTTCTAATCCTAAGCTTCCACCATTGTTTAATCATCAGAGCATCAATCATTCTTTGAAAATCTTGAATTCCCAATCCATTTTCAGCAGTGGGATATGTAAGGTTTTCCCAAGATCTCCAGTGACGCCTATTTGCATCATGAGTTCCATTCCACAAAAACTCTTGGCATTTCCTTTCCATTTCACGTATTATTGATCTAGGCGGAGGAATAGCTGAAAAAACATGTATTGGAATAGATGACAACACATGTTTAATCAGAATCAGTTGGCCTCCCGGACTTAACAAACGGCTTTTCCAACTAAGAAGCTTTGCATCAATGGCATCCAACAGAAATTGGAATGTTGCCGCCTTGCGCCTTCCATGAAACAATCGACATCCTAAGTAGATAAAAGGTAAAGAGCCTTTTTGAATACCTAGAGTGCGATTGATAATGCCAACCCTTCTACCATTACAACTATCAGCCACCATGAATGAGCTTTTTTGTCGATTAACCTTCTGCCCCGAAGCCCTCTTATACAAAGAAAGAAAATTATTAATCTCAGAAAGAGACTTTTTCAGCCCTCTTGTGAAGATAATTAGATCGTCCGCAAAAGCTAAACGCGACACTACAAGAGACCTACTAGGAGTTCCATAAGCTGCAATTGCTCCATCCCTCACCAAACTTTTCAAAGTTCTTGTCATTGTTTCAGAAATTATAATGAACAGGCATGGCAACAATGGATCTCTCTGTTTGATATCCCGGGAAGATTGGAAAAATCCAACAGGACCTCCGTTGATAAGAACCGAGAACCAGCTATTTCTAAGGTTATTCATGATCATCAACACAAATCCATGTAGAAAACCAAATTTGAGCAGGACTTTCTTAAGAAAATTCTATTTAACTCGGTCAAAGGCCTTCATCATATCTAATTGGTAAAAAAAATTTTAAAAAATAATTAAGTTAGTTTTTTTTTTTTGGGTGAACTACTTATATTACCCAACAATGTCCCCAATTTTCGGACATAATCAAATTAAAATTTAGTCCATTCTAGATTGAGGTAAAGTTAGATTACACTATAAATAAAACATTAAAGGGGTCAAATGCCTTATACTCTTAATAGATCTCCTGTTCTTTCTCAATCTTCGAAGAATGCGGCCTTAGACAAGAGGAAATCTTAAAAGGTAATACTTATGTCTGAAAAAAAATAACTCAGATTGAATTTTGAATTTTGTATTAAAAATAATATAAATATCAAAATTCGATATCGACTCTTTTTCTAGGGTAAAAGGAGTACTTATTAACTAGGACTGGAGGGAGTAAATTTCAACTTATAATAAACTACACTTCCTAGATAGTTTGTTGCATTACTTAACTGGTTGTTGATTTTTTTTTAACGGACGGAAAACGTATTAACAATAAGATTGTGTTTGGAATTGCGAGTTAAATTCTTAGGAGGAATCGATATAATGTACGTAGTCTTGAAATAATACAAAGGAAAAACTAAAAAACATTGCATGTTTTAATTAATAGGTTCCGAAGTGAATTTTTTGCGATGATAGTTTGAACTTCAAACGTAACCAAATTTACCTAACTTTGGTGAATTTATCACGCTTTTCAACTGTGATGTCCTATTGAACTTATTCACTCGCTTCTACTCGGAAAACGAAAGTTTAGTTAAACCAAACATTAGAACAGTAAATTGAAACAATTCTGTAAGCCTTGAATTAAAACCATATTAAATTGGTTCAGATCCTAATATTTTCTCTAGGAGAAAGTATTATTCATGGAAAATCAACAATAGAATGATGAAGTATCCCGTATCTGTTATCTCTTATATATGTAAATGAATTTTGATCCAGAGACATGTGTTGCTCAATTAGGATGCTAATAGGTTTGACGGTAATTTTTTAACAGTAAAATAATTAAATTTTTTATATTTACAATAATACTTCAATTAAATGGTTAAATAATTATTATCTTTTTAACTTAAACCCTAAACAAATTTCTGGTCTGCAATATGTTAGCTCCAGAATAATTCCGGCAACTAATTTCTCCGTCCCGATAGAGGCCCTGAAATTATCTTCACGGGCTATTATTGAGTTGTTGTTGAAAGTTCTCTCTCTGGCATATTCACCGGCATCACTTATAACTATTGTTCTTCACCGTAAATTTATCACCGACGACACCTGATTTCATTATAACAACCACGCAGCTGGTACCTTCAATAATGAAAGGATGAAATCTGTGATGAATTCAGATCTTCATGAAATCTGACATAGCCTCCTTGCTTCGAACATGTATTTTTGCATCGGCCGCTTTCTAATTAACCTGTGCTTTGGCTCTCTTCCCTTTGAATGAATATGTGCTCCGTCCTCTGTAGTGATAGAATGATGATGATGGAGTGACGAGTGATGCGAGTGATGATCGGGATGATGGAGAGATGAGTTTTGGTGATGATGGAAAAAAGAATGCCGTAATCCTCAAAATAAATGATTAACTAAAATTTTGGAAATTCAAATACCCATTTTCTTATCTATTAGTTTGTAATTATCTTCTCATCTTATTTAAATAATGTTAATCTTCAAAAATAATGAAGATAATATTTTCTTAAATTTCTTTTACTAAAATAGGTAGGTTTTACAACAATTTATTGGGTGCACCCGGGGGCACCATACCCTCCCTCCTTTTTTTGCACTATTAGTTCTTATTGTACTTTTTTTATTTTTTTCTAATAATCTTTCTATTATTTGTAAGTTTAGTCCCTGCCACTTTTTTCTCTCTCTTCTAAAAAAACATCTCTAATATTCAAACGATCATATCTCTCAATCCGTGAAGAACTAGAAAACGTATTACACATGAATTTTATTGTATTCGTCGAGATCTATCCAACAAGATCTATGTCGAATATTTTTTCCGAGTTTAAAAATGACTAAATTTCAATCGACAGAATAAGATGGATATCTAGTTTAGAAAGATGGATAACCAGTTTAGTTTATATTAAAATTCTTGTATTGCATATATCTCGGGCTTTTTCCCAAAAAAAATTAAATAAAATAAACGTGGACAAATTTAAATTTTTCAGAATATTTGTGGACAGAATTATATTGCTCGGATTTCTGAAATCCGAGTTTCGATTAAAATTAGAGATTAGGATTTTGCAAATCCGAATTTATACTTAATAATAAAATAATAATTTCATAAATTTTATTGAATAATAGTTTTTTTTAAATTCTTAAATGAATAGTAAAGCTCGGATTTGTAGAATCCGAGTTTAGTTAAAAATTAATAAATCGCGGCGCGAAATTTTTGAATCCAAAAAACCGGAAGTCCGTAATCCGGTTTGACGAATTCGGATTTTAGAAATCCGGCTGCCTTTAATTTTGGTTGGTGGAAGTAGGCATGTGCCTTAAATTGGAGGACCAAAAAATTAATAAAATAATCCTGAATTGACTAAATCCGGATTTATGAAATCCGAATCTAACGTAGTTCGGATTTCGAAAATCCGAGTTACTTACAGACTCGGATTTCGTAAATCCGAGTTTAACGTGCTATAAAAGAAAAAAAATTTCAGGCAGTTCTCATTCGAGAACTGAGTTGGATTTTCTGTTTTTGCAGCTCAAACAAGGGCGAATTGAAGTTTTTGATGCATTCTTGCCTCTAGATACGTGGAAATCGTTATTTGAAAGAGGTTAGATTGCAAAACCATGTTATTTAGTTTATTTTTGTGTTATTTTGATTGTTAGAATGATGTATGATAGATTAGGGTTTATGTTGGTTGGTTGTTTGGATGTTTTAGGTGTTGATTTTGAGGTTAGAGATGAGAAATCATAGTTGTTCATGAGATATCGAAGTTGATTTATAAGTATTTTAGTATAGAAAAAATACGAGAAAATGAATGATAAAGCAGCCAGTTTTGAAGCCACCCCTTTCGATGGTGATGATGCTATGTGGTGTGTTGTTACTGCCACACGCCTAAGTGGCAGGGGTGGGTCTCTGCATACGGTGAACTACGATGAACATAGGTGTTCGTGCAGGAAGTGGCAAGAGTACCGGATGCCTTGTACGCACGCACTCCAAGTTTGTCGGAGAAAAGGGGATCGGCCTATTGATCTATACCATAGTGTGTGGCGCCTTCCAACGTGGCGCAGACAATTTCATTACACGGGCTTTGTTCCGGTTCCCGATGAGGAACAATGGCCAATGGTCAATTGAAATATCATTCCGAATTATGAGCGTCTTATGTTGCATGCGGGACCGGGTCGAAGACAAAAAAGGAGACATAGAATGCAAATGGATTACAGGGGACGCCGGAGCCGGGGGGAATGTTGGAGATGTGGACAAATAGGTCATGATGCCAATTCTTGTCCGTTCTCGCACCCAGGAGTAGATAGAAGACCTGTGAATGACAGTTGGAATTGAGCGTCATTTACTGTTCTTGCAAGTTATTTAGTATTTGATAAATTTATGTGAACATTGATAAATTCGGATTATAATGTGAACATTGAATTGTTCGGATTGTAAAGTGTGATGAAATATGTACTATTTTTCATAACAGGTTTTCGGATTGTGCAAAATACTCATCATTGTAAGGTTTTCTAAGGGATTCGAATTTTAGAAATCCGAGCTCAGAGTTTTTTGATGAATTTGCAAAGGACTCGGATTTCTGAAATCCAAATGGGTGAAACCCATCCGAGAGTTGTAATTTGAGGAGAAACAGGGGAGATTTGGATTTTATAAATCCGAGCTCAGAGTTTTTTTGAATTTGCGAAGGACTCGGATTTCGGAAATCCGTGTTTGTGAAAAGCATCCGAGAGTTGAAATTTGAGGAGAAACAGTAAGAACTCCGATTTCGCTAATCCGAGCTCAGAGTTTTTTTTAATTTGCAAAGGACTCGGATTTCAGAAATTCGTGTTTGTGAAACCATCCGAGAGTTGAAATTTGAGGGAAACAGTGAAGACTCGGATTTAGCAAATCCGAGTTTGACGGGACTATATATTGTTCGGTCAACTCTTCCCTTCCCATTTTTCCCCCAATTCCAGAATTTAAAAACCCTAAAACTAAACTCCAATTAAACAAAAATCCGGCGACTCCCTCCACTCAATCCGGCGACTCCCTCCACTCCCTCCGTGATTTCCGGCGACCCTCTTGCAATCCGGCGACTCCATTTCCAGATTCCGGCGACTCCATTTCCAGATTCCGGCGACCATCCACTCCCTCTACTAAATCCGGCGACCCTCCTCCCTCTGGATAATCCGGCGAGCCTCCTTGCAATCCGGCGACTCCCTCCGACTCTCTCCACCTCCGGCGACTTCCTCCACTCCTCCCGACTTCCTCCACTCCTCACTGTAAGTTGTTGATTTTTGTTTCTCTCTTTAATTTTTTTTTGTCAAAATTTTTTTTTTTTCTTTGTGAAATCCTAGTCCTTTTTTTTTTGAATTGTGGTTGGTTTGTGTTGATATAGTGTTTGTGTTGGATTTAAGTTGTGTGTATTGTGAATTGCTTATAGATGTGGTGTTGATATAGTGTTTGTGTTGGATTATAGTTGTTTATGGTTTATGGTTTGGTTGATTCGTTTTTTTTGGCCGAGTGTACATCGTTTGGTAGTTTTGTTATCTGGCCGAATGTATATGGTTTGGTAGTCTTGTTTATTTGGCCGAATGTTTATGGTTTGGTTGATTTGTTTTTTTTGGCCGAGTGTACATCGTTTGGTAGTTTTGTTATTTGGCCGAATGTATATGGTTTGGTAGTCTTGTTTATTTGGCCGAATGTTTATGGTTTGGTTGATTTGTTTTTTTTGGCCAATTGTATATGGTATTTGGTTTGTGCATCATCATTATTTTGATTGAAGTGGTATTGGTTACCTTGTGTAGGATTGAAATGGCGACGCCGGCATCGGGCTCCCAATATGACTATCAACCTAAACATCTTCACCCGGGACCTATACAAGATAAAATGCTATATCGTCAAACAAAGCATAGGTCCCAAGCTGTCTATGAGAACAGGATACCGGACATTAAAACATTCCGCCTCAAGGGCCGTAGGTACGACAGCGATTTTTGGGCGTTATATAAAAATACGGCACCTGAGGTTAAGGAAGTCATTAGGAGAACCGGTTTTGAGGGGATCATGAAGGTAGGGTAAAAAAGAGTTGATCTAGGCCTCATTACCGCGTTGGTGGAACGGTGGAGGCCAGAAACCCACACTTTCCATTTTAATTTCGGAGAGGCGACGGTGACGCTACAGGACGTCGAGGTCCTGTTTGGTATTCGGGTGGATGGTGACCCGGTGTACGGGACGACAGTTAGCCGGACTGCAGATGAATGGAGGGATCGATGTGAGGCTTATTTGGGATTCCGGCCGGCGACTGTAAATGACCAATGTGTCAATGTTGGTATTTTCGAAGATGAGATGGGCCGTGCACTACCTGAAAATTCCACTGTCCATCGATTCGAGCAAAGGGCCAGGACACTTATACTGAATTTTATTAGCAGTTTCATGTTTCCGAACAAGACGCAGAACACTGTCAATCTACAGTTCCTGGCCCAGGTTGAGGATTTGGATTAGTGTAGTCGATACAGTTGGGGATCGGCACTGCTGGCTGGGTTGTACTCTGGACTATGCGAGGCATCACAGTATACCATGCACGACGCCACTGGGTGTCTATATTTGCTACAGGTACGTATTAGTTTTCATTTTGTGTTTTAATTATTTTGCGCTTTTGACGTTATAATTTGAAGTTTTTACATTATTATTGCAATTTACTAGGTATGGGCGTATAAGCGGATCGAGAGGATCGCGCCCCAAAGAAAAGGAGTAGATTATTTGATTGATGAGACCGCTCCATTAGCTCAGCGGTACGTATTTTCAGTTCAAAATAACTCAACGTTTAATTCTATTTGTTTGTTATTCATTTATTTCACTAATTCAAATGTACTCCTTTGTTTATTAAGGTGGGAGTGTAGGTACACGTACGGCGATGCCCTAAGGAGCAGCACTCCACCTTTTAGAGATCAATTAACAAGTCTGCGTGTTGAAGATGTAAGTACTTGTAATTTGGTATTTATATTTACTTTGAGATCAATTACCCCTTTCTTTTGGTTTCGGTTGTACCATCTAATGAAATTTTTTTCGTGCAGTTTCGGTGGCAACCATATGCACATGTCCTCTATAGGCTCCTTGATTTCTGTACACAAGGCCAAGCCATTTGGACGACTAGGTGTTGGATGTTCTGTTGGGCTATTAGGGAACCCCACGAGTCGGGCAGAGTCGTAAGACAATTTGGATACATACAGGATGTTCCCAAGCGCCCCATGATTAAAGATAACGCAGCATTCCTTCTCGATCACGCCCACAGTATGTCTGGGTATCCTAGCAATAATTGGGAGGATCACCATTCCGCAGTACGCCGTCATTGGAATAGGAGAGAAGAGTTCGTGCTACGAGATTTGGAGGAAGGAGATCCTAGTTCCGTATATGAGGGGTACTATGAATGGTTAATGGTGAACACTGTCAGACTGATATCCAATCCCGGTAATTATGAACCTCAAGGATACGAGACTTCTTCGAGCCCGTGAAATTATATGTGAGTTAATTCTAGATTTCTTTTATTATTTCTTATGTTTTCATTTTTTTTATTTTTTATTTTTTTAGAACTTTACTCTCTTAATTAACGTCCCAATTTCTTTTCAGGGTGAAGTATTGAACAACATTCGCGTGAGTACCGAGAGGTTTAGAGAAAAACGAGAAGATGATAATCTCCTAGACGAAGAACTTGACAAGCATTTGGACGATATCATCAATCAAACACATGCTGCTTTAACCTTGGGCGCAAATGATGAGATGGAGGTGGATGATACCCAAATCCTGGTTGATGAAGATCCATTTTTGCCCTCACAACCTCCGCCGGGTAAAAAAGCGAAACCGTGGTCAAGAGATAAGATTGGAGGAGGAAGAAAGAGAAAGGTCACAATCCCCCCTCGGACATCGCAACAACAAACTGAGGGTCAACAAAATGAGGATCAAGCACATTCCTCTCGAGGCTCGCGCATCCAGGTCGAGACTCATTTTGAAAAAGCTGGTGGACCCGAGACTCAGTTTGACCTTGGTGGACCCGAGACTCAGTTTGACCTTGGTGGACCTGAGACTCAGTTTGGTGGACAGTCGCAACCACAATCGGGAGTCAAATTTATCACCATGGGGGAGTCCCAATCTCAACCCCAAATCGAGGCTCAGTTTGGTGGACAGTCGCAACCACAACAAAGTTCAATACTCACGTATCTTAAGAGGGGAGACCGGATCCGACAGGACCCAAACAAATACACTCCGGATGCACACAATAAAGGAAAAGGGAAAAAATGAGACATTTCATTATTTTGGACATTTATAGTAGTTTTTGTATTGAACTTTTTATGAAACTTGATTTATTTTGTTGTTAATCGAATGCCGTTTATTGTTTTGTTGTTATTAAATTCCTATTTTCCAATGTTTCATTGTTGTTGGTGCTGTAAACATGTTTAGGACTGGTGAAAATCAGTCCAATTTTTTTTTTCAGTTCTGACAAAGACTCGGATTTGCGAAATCCGAACCCAGACTTTTTGTAAAGGATTCGGATTTCGGAAATCCGAGTCCGTGGCCAACTGAGAGTCACCATTTTTCAGAAAACAGAGCAGATTCGGATTTCGGTAATCCGAGTTCTGCCCAAATTTAATTTTTCAACACATTATTTTTTCTCTATCCGGAAATTCATATTTTATTCATATAAACGGATTTATAAAATCCGGATTTAGATTAATTACACTAATTTTTGTCATTAACTTAATATCGGATTTACGTAACACAAAGTCAGATTTTAATAATCCGAGTTGATTAGGGGTCGGATTTCCGAAATCCGAGTTTTGCCCCCATTCGGATTTCCTAAATCCGGGGCATATAAATTTGTCCACAAGATTTTAAAAAGCTTTATTTTTGTCCAGGTTTTTTTTTTCATATATATTTAAGGAAAAAATTCCATATATCTCTTGATCCGTAAAGAATTAAAATACGAATTATACATGAAATTTATAGTGCTCGACGAAATCTATCCAATAAGATCCATGTTGAATACTTTTTTTGAACTTTAAATGCATTTAAATTTTACGAGAAAAAATTAAGAAATGTGTTTTTAGTTTTTCTTTGAAAAATGGTTATTCGTTGTGTACTTACTGATTATCCAACTGGTTTGGACTGATTATCCATTTGTTTGTACTTGTTATCCAATCACATTTTTGACATTCACTCTTCAAAAAAAAAAGAATATAGTGAATTTTATAGTGCTCGACGAGATCTATCCAAACGGGTTAGACTGATTATCCATTTTGTTTGTGCTTGTTATCCAGTCATATTTTTTACATTCACCCATCTTCAAAAAAAAAAGAAGAAAAGAATAAAAAATAAAATATTTGGATAAGCATTACAAATAATTTGGATAATCATTGAAAATAATTGGATAAGTAGTACAAGCTAGTTGGATAACCAGTACAAAAAAATCGGACAATCATTTTCATTAAAAAAGCAAGGAAAAAAAAAGTCGGATAACCATCCATCATTGAGAAGTCGGATGGATAATCAGTATGAACACATTGGATAGATTTTTTCTCAAAAGAAGAAAAAAAAAGAAGAGAAATTATATTTGGATAATCAGTGAAAACGATTGGATAAGGCATACAAAACGGTTGGATAGTTCAGTACAAAAAACTGGACAAGGATTTTCGCAAAGAGTAGAGAAAAAAATGGTCGGATAATCTATATAGAACAGTTGGATAATCAATCCGAACGCGTTGGACAGCCATTTCTTTTTTTCAAAAAAAATAATAATAAAAAGAAAACCAAATGGATGGATATCCAGTACAAACGAGTTGGATATCCAGTACAAACCAAATGGATATTCAGTACAAACAAGTGGGATATCCAGTACAAACAAGTTGGGTAGGCATACAAACCAAATGGATGGATATCCACTACAAATAAGTTGGATAAATATCCAGTGCGTACAAACAAGTTAGATAGCATACAAACCAAATGGATGGATATCCAGTACGAACAAGTTGGATAGACATACAAACCAAATGGATGGATATCCAGTACAAACAAATCAGATATCCAGTACAAGCGAGTTAGAAATCCAGAACAAACAAGTTGGATATGCATACAAAACCATTGGATTACAACTACAAAACAAGTTGGATAAGCATATAAACCAAATGGATGGATATCCAGTACAAACGAAATGGATATCAAGTACAAACAAGTGAGATATCCATTACAAACAAGTTTGATAGGCATACAAACCAAATGAGTGGATATCCAGTACAAACAAGTTGGATAATCAGCATAAACACAATGGATATCCAATTTAAAATAAATTGGGTTATCCATCTTTCTAAACTAGATATCCATCTTATCCTGCTCATCAAAATTTAGTCATTTTTAAACTCAAAAAAAATATTTGACATGGATCTTGTTGGATAGATCTCGACGAATACAATAAAATTCATGTGTAACACGTTTTCTAATTCTTCACAGATTGAGAGATATGATTGTTTAAAGATTAGAGATGTTTTTTAAAGGAGAGAAAAAAAAAATCAAAGGGACTAAACCTGTAAATTATAGGATGTTATTTAGAAAAGTAGAAAAAAGTGTAGTAAGGACTAGTAGTGCAAAAAATAAGAGGGGGAGTATGGTGCCCCGGTTATACTGGATAGAGACTCGGTTTTACATTGCAAGAAAAAATGCAAGGTTTGTCACCGGGGTAAAAAAAAGAATGGTTCAAAATCCCTGTTTGGATTAAAGTTGCCTTGGATTGTGATTTATACAGAAGGCCATGGGATTTTACCTCAAAATCAATTGGTAATGAGTGAAGTGGTCCATGGAGCTTATATATTGATACTCAGAGTCTCCCAACACCGATGTGGGATTGGGACTCTTTAATACTCCCCTGCAAGCCTAACGTATTTTCTTGGGTTGGGCTTGTCCTATTTTTTCAGGCCAGACACCGCCTCACGTCTCAGCTTTATTTTTTTTGTTGGACTTTTTTGGAGTCCGAATATCGGCGGGCTGGCTCTGATACCATACAGAAGCCCATGGATTCCACCTCAAAACCACTTGGCAATGAGGGGAGTAGCCTATGGAGCTTATATATTGATACTCAGAGTCTCCCAACACCAATGTGGGATTGGGACTCTTTAATACTCCCCCGCAAGCCCAATGTATTTTTTTGGGTTGGGCTTGTCCTATTTTTTCAGCTCAAACACTGCCTTACGTCTCAGCCCTATTTTTCTTATTGGGCTTTTTTGGAGTCTGAATGTCGGCGGGCTGACTCTGATACCATACAAAAGCCTATAGGGTTCCACCTCAAAATCAATTGGCTATGGAGGGAGTAGCCCATGGAGTTTATACATTGATGCTCAGAGTCTCCCAACACCGATGTGGGATTGGGACTCTTTAATAATCTACTCTATGATTTTGTGTGTTTTTGGGCACTTGAAATACTTTGAAATTGGGTCTAAAAGTGAATAGTTTCCAAATCAATTGGGTCTGAAAGTGAATAGTTTCCAAAACATATTTGGAGAATCAAATAGTTTCAAAGAAAAATATATATATATATATATATATATATTTCGAATGGTCACTAATTAACCTGATTTACTTCTTGGTGCTTTTCTAGAATTTTAATTTTTGGTTTCTTTTTTTTTGAATTTGGATAGATGGAAAATTCTTTTAAATTCTTATTTATTATTATTTATTTATGCAGGTGGATCCAAACCCTTATGGGTATCGTGAGCTTCTGAAAAACTAACAACCATTTTTAAAAAAAAAAAAAATAGGTTGATTTATTTTTCGCACACATTAAAGTACATTTCTTAAGAAGAGTATTGTTGATAATTATAATTATTTTAGTATATTAGTGTTTGTGTGAAAATAATAAGTAAAAACTGACGCACGCTTGCAAACAATATCAAACGAAAGTGTGTAATTCGTGAGATGTAATATTCGGCTAGGCGTGAAAAAGAAGGGCATAAAACTTGTAACAACTTGAATAAAACTGAATTGATGATAAATTGATGAACTTAAACGAAAAACAATGAGTAAATTGAATAGAGAAGACTTGTGAAAAAGTACTTGAAAAAAGAATGATAGGGTATGATAGAAAGATAAGAGCTTTGCGGCTTGTGTTTTGTCTGTGTTGATGATGAGATCCTCTGTGTCACTCTATTCTCTCTCTTTATATAGGACTCGGTAATAGTTTAGGGCGGTGCGATCTCCGATTCCTACTCAAACTCGGTATTGCCGATTTAGAATTACAATTGACTTGTGTTTCCGATTTTTCAGTTTCCTTCTACAATTGCAACTCACTTGAACTTGGATTTGATTTTCTCTGTGTCGGGTCGAACTTTCGATGCGTTTCCTTCACCGATTCGAGAATGGACTTCGTTATTCCGTGTCGAACGTGGCCTTCTTGCAATGCTGGGCCCATGTGTTGTGTCTTGAATATCCATCGGGCCAACAATGAATTGGTATAATAAGTAGTAGCCAAAGATAGGAATGAAAAATGGTGTATGGCAGCCCCCCCTAGTCAAAGGAGTGACGGAGGTAGCGTCTTTGAATGATGAAGGCGGATAAGATCTGTTACAAATCAAACCGTTGGTAGAAAGCGTGGGGAAGCGAAATCCGATCTCGTGAATCGAGGAGTATCGGCTTCCAAATAACGTTGTGTTTCCAAAATGTCATTTCATCTCTGCTCTTTGATTTTCAAAATTCAAAACTCTGGATCCTTCTCGTTTTCGGTGATTTCACCAAAGCAAATCCCAAACCAGAAAAATCACAAATCATTAGAAGTGCAATGGCTGAGATGTACGTAGTGAAGTTTGATGTAGAATTGGCGAAGTCAAGGAAAGTGAAACCCTAGGGGCTTCTGGCCTTATCACCGGATTTTCATGAATTACTCAACCAACACGGAGCACCGAATCATTATTCTCTAGGACCTAGTTTTATGGTGGACAACGCCACGCTCCGAGAGTATGTTCCGATGCTCCACCCCAAAAATCCATCCCATACGTTTCTGTGTACTAGATTTGGGTCTATTCGAGGATGACCATGGATGTCGGAGAAAGGGAATGAGCACCAAGAGTTCTGCAAGTGGGCTAAGATGATGGAGAAACATGATTTGGCAACTTGGAAGAAAGACGGGATATTTGACTTGATTCGATTATGTCAAATGGGGGTATTTGACAATAAAGTGCTATTGGAGGTTGCGTCAAGATTATGGAGTAGCTCCAGCAATGTCTTCTATTTGCCATGGGGTTTATGACTCCAACTTTGCTCGATGTGAGGGTAATAACCGGCGCTCCTGTGGTTGCTGATGTCACAATTGATGGAGATAGTGAAGATCCCAAAGCGGTGACAGTCGGATCAAATCAACATCGAGGGCACAGTCTATATATCAAAGAAACATGCCGAAACCGTGTAATGACCACCTGCAACATATCCGGTTCTTGGCATTGTGGCTAAATTGGTACATCATCTGTGGTAACTCGTTTCAAATGACGCAAGATATGTATCATATGGCTGCTATTCTAGCTTCTGGGAAATCCATCAACATATGTGAAAGTATGCTGTCCATGTTGTATCATAGTATGCATGAGATTAGGAAAGCCCGAAAAACAGTGTTTGGTCTAGTATGGTTGTCATTCCTGTGGTTATATGTACTTTCCTCAACTAAGGGCAGCAAGGATCAAACCAATAGGAGGTCAGTCGCTGTGCCTTAATGTGACCCATACTGGTATACCTAGGTATGATAGCAAGTGGGTAGCCAAAGTATTATTGGATTCTGCACCTGATTTACTCGTGATTTTGAACGAACTTTCACATAAGCACTGGCACCCCACCTTTGTTACACATACACAAGTTGAAGCTAAGTTTGGGGAATGTAATGATGATAGTGCCTCTAGACTAACAAATGTGTGGAGAAGATTATTAGTGCCCAGAGACTTGTATTATGGGTTTAAAAGTTTATCTCTCCAAACTGGTGAATGCCATATGCATGCTAAGTACTATCCAACAATGATGGTAGCAAGACAGTTAGGGTTAGTGCAAGGGATCCCCTTTTTTGATGTAACTTGTAAACACACTTGGGACTTTGGAAGCTGAAAAATGACCATGATGGAGTACTATGAACAAAGGAAGGTTAGGTCAAATAGGTACCGGTCCGAGAAGGTGGTGCCATTTCAGGTAGTGACGGAAGCATCGGTGGTGTTTTACATCTTTTTGGAAGAAGTATTGCGCACGCTGTAGCCACGAGGACTGGATGGTGTCTTGAAGGAAGTGCTTCCAATTGATGCAGACATCCCAAAACCGCACGTGGTTGATGAACAAGCGCCCCCAGGTAATCATTCATTTTTGATGTGTGATGCAAGGTATCTGTTATAACTTGTATCTAATCTAGGAAAACTTGTGTTTCAGTGATAATAGGGCAAACTCCTGTGACGACCAGGGGTAAAAAGAGTCACAAAAGGAAAAAAGCAGCAGGACCATCGCAACCAGTAAAACGGCAGACATCTGCTCGACCGACAGGAACAAAGAGAACAACTACCACTTCTTCCAAGATAGGTTACTTGTTGCATAGAAAGGAATTGCAGTTGTGTATTTCAATCAGCAAACTTGTGACCATGATATTGGCTGTGTTGCAGAAACCTGGTGAAATGGTAGACCTGTCTATTGAAAAACCTGACGCAAGTGAGCATAAGGAAGTTTCAGAGTCTGTAGATGAAGATGCTGCTAGTAGCCCTGAGCGACATTTTTCCTTGCCGCAAAAACGACAAACAGGTTCTAGAACATCACAAAGAAGTGCCAAGCAAACCACTGTCACTTCGGCGATCCTAAAAACTGAGGAGTTGCAAAAGTGTTTGTTCCACAAGATGGAGGAAACAACTGCAGATGTCAAGACTAGTGGCAAAGCAACACAATCTGTTATAGCTGCATTTAGAGAACTGCAAGGACTGTCGAAGATCAGTGCAGAACAAGTGCATGCCATGTACCACCAGTCATTGAAACGGGCATTAGAGACCATTCAGGGGAGTGATTTGCCAGAAGTGATCAAAGCGACAGTTGCCCTGCTTTTAGCCAACTTTGAGCAAAGAAAAATTAGTTGTGAAATCTGTGTGAAGCATGTGGAAGGCTACAACCATGCAGCCATGGCACATCTAGAAGCTGAAAAGATGGCAAAAACTCTAGTAGAACAGGTAGCAGCAATTGCAGTTCAAGCAAAGGAACTGGCGGCAAAGCAAGCGGCATTGGAAGCAGACTTAAAAAACGTCCGAGAACAGCGCCAAGAAGATGACTTGTTGCACCAGGAAATGGCGCAATAGAGCGCAGATGCAATCAGCAGGTGTGATGAACGTGCCCAGGATACCAAGGAAAAATCTGTTCACTATGAAAATGCCCAACCCATTATTGCAGAAGCCACCAAGATGTGAAATTTCCTGAAGAGCACGTTAAAAGATGTTGTTGTTCCGGCAGAAACTCCCTCTCCAGATGCAACGGAAGAAGCAAACAAAGAGGAAGATCCATCGAAGGTGCAATCAGCTCTAGGTGGTGCTGCTGGGAGTCAAGCGGTATTGGGGAAGGCAATCTGGACCAACATCAACCATAATTTCTGCCACCTGCGTGTGGTTGCAAAGGATGGCTACTTGGTGCCAAAATTATCTCGTTTTGATTTTTCTGAAATTATGGCTTTTTTAGAACTGTTGAAGTACTTGGTTTGACTCTGTCATGAATAACATTTTGCTCGATATCTCTGGCTTGATCTTGATGTTGTTGATCCAACTGTTCCCATTGAGACAAGTAGTATTTCTTTAAATAAGTGGCATTGATAGATATTTCACTAATTTTGCCGTTTAAGGTAGCCAATGTATATACGTTGCGTCCTATGTGGCAATGAATGACAAAGGGTCCTTCCCAAGTCGGTGTCCACTTGCCATATTTAGGATCACGTTGACCAATTGGCAGAATGGCTTTCCAAACCTTCTCGCTGACTAGAAAGTTGCAGTGTCGAACATTCTTATTGTACTATTTAATAACTAGACTCTTCTCATATTCAATATGTCTAGTCGCATTAATCCGGATTTCTTCTGTCTAATCTTGTTGAATTTGCATGCTCAGAGTATATTCGACGGAATCAATCGGATGTTGACTAGTAATCCGGAGAGAAGAAATTAAGTATTCAATTGGGACTACTGCATCATGGCCATAGACTAACTCATACGGTGTAGCATGCGTTCCGCCACGTTTGGACATGCGATAAGCCCATAACACTTGTGGCAACAGAGAATGCCAAGCCCTGGGATTGACGGAGATGTGACAATTCATGATATTCTTGGTAATCTTGTTGCTAGCCTCTGCTTGACCGTTCCCTTGTGCAAAATATGGAGATGAGTGAGTAAGGAAGAGACCAACGTCTTTGGAAAATTCTTGCATCTCCGTGCCAACAAAATATTGTGCTTGATCAGTGACAATAGATTCAGGAATTCCAAACCGATACAAGATATGTTCCTGTATGAATCAGATAACTGCCTTTTAGTTAACATCTTTGAGTGGTGCTGCTTCTACCCACTAGAAGAAGATGGATGAATCATGCCGATGGCGTCCAATGCCCAGCATCAAAAAGGCCAAGGCTTCACTATAACTTGCATGGGGGCAGCCGGAACGCGTGGAATATCTCCATAACACTGGCAATCAGTGTAGTCATGGGCAAAAGAAATACAATCCTGTGTCATAGATGGCTAGAAATACCCGTGTCGACGAATTAACCAAGGCATTTTCCGCCCCCCTGATGGGCGCCACAAACATCTTCATGCGTTTCTAACATTATAGCAGTGGACTCTGGACGATTAAGGCATTTGAGGAGAATCTCATCAGCGGTCTTGCGGTAAAGAGCTCCATCCAGCACAACATATTGAGTAGCCCGACGTCAGGTCTGGATATCAATTGGCACATCTGAATTAAGAAGGAACTGGATAATGGGATGTCTCCAATCTCCGATGTCAACCTATGGCTGAATGGCATTAACAGGTATGGGTGCATGCTCATGGTAAGCAAGAAATCAAATTCAATTGTATCAAACTGCCAAGAGGAATCCACTTCGGGAATATAATCAGATGCAGACTATGCCATGGCATTGGCTTCTTGGTTATCAGGGCGCAACACATTGGTGAAGGTGATGGTATCAAAGTGAGACTTAAGTTCGTCGCAAAGAGCTGCATATTGTGTTAAGATATCATCTTTCCGCTTTATAGTATTCTTCATATGACCAACCACAAGAGTAGAATCGCCGATGACTTCGACATTGCGTGCTTCATTGTGTACCAAAGTACGGAGACCATAAATCAAACCTTCATACTCTTCTTGTTTATTAGTAACACGGAAATTCAAATGCACACGTATTCGCAGTACTTTTCCAAGAGGGGAATAGATAACCACTCCTGCTCCGCACCGGTGAAATGTGGCAGAACCATCAAAATAAAACTTTCATGGTATGGTTGGTGCGATTTCAACTTGAAAAGCTGCAACCTCTATCTCAGACCAGTTATCATCCACTGAAGGATGTGTTGCTAAAAGGTCCGCCAAAGCTTGTCCTTAACAGCTGATTGTGGAACATGTTGAAACTAAAATTCCATGAGTCCCAATATCCTTTTGCCAATCCTACCACTCATGTTAGGACAGTTAAGCATGTATCGGACTAAATTGATCTTACTGATGACACAAACCAGTGTAGGCAATATGTAATGGCAGAGGTTGGTACCGGCAAAATAGAGAGATAAATATAACTTTTCTATAGCTCGATACTTCTGTTCAGTAGTTGTCAGCATTCGGCTAAGACAGTAACTGCTCTCTTAAAACCATCTGGACCATCCTGGGCTAGAAAACATCCCAAGGAATCATCTGTGGCGAAATGTATAATTTCAAAGGACGTCTTGGAACTGGTGCAATCATAACTGGCGGTCTACTAAGAGCAGATTTGATATCCTCAAAGGCTTGTTGATGTTTAGATTCCCAAACAAAGTCTGAAGCAGCTTGTAATTTCAGCAACAAAGAAAAAGCTTTAACCTTTGACGATAAATTTGCCACAAATCAGCATAAAAAGTTAATCTTGCCGACGAATTTCTGAAGTTCCCTCTTGTTGTGCGGTGGTCAAGCTTCAAGGATGGCTTTAGCCTTTTCACTATCAACATCGATGCCTCTGGAATGAACTAAAAACCCAAGGAAAACACCAGATGTCACACCAAAGGCGCATTTAAGGGGATTGAGCTTTAACTTGTTGCGGCGCATACATTCAAAAAAAAAGTAGGTTGTGAGATGTCGAAGGTGATCAACAAAAGAATGTGACTTCATAACCACATCATCAATGTAAACTTCCAACAAGTCGCCGATTAAATCATGGAAAATACAATTTATGACTCTTTGATAAGTGGCACAAGCGTTCTTGAGACCGAAGGGCATAACTTTCCATTGAAATATCCTTAAAGCACCTAGAGCGCACAACGTAGTTTTGGGAACATTTTTATGAGCAATGTATATCTGATTATAACCCGCATTGCTATCGACAAAGCTAAATATTTCATATCCAACTAGCCTATCAATGAGAGTTTTGGCAATTGGCATTTGATATTCATCTTTCGGGGATGCCAAATTTAAGTTATGAAAATCTGTGCATACTCTTGTTTTACCATTTTTCTTGATCACCGGGACAACATTGGACAACCACTCGACATATGTTGTAACCTCTATAAAATCGACGGCTGGTAATCGTCGTATCTCTTCTTTAACCTTACCAACCACTTCTTTTGACAAATGTCGAGGAGGCTGCTTGAAAGGTTTGAATCCAGGTCTGAGTGGAATTGTGTGTTCTACTAACTTGTGATCCAATCCAGGCATCACTGTGTAATCCCAAGCAAAACAATCACGAAAAGACTTGAGCAACATGGTGAGTTGTGTTTTCTCATTATCGGACAATGTGGCACTGATATAGATGGGTTTGGGAACTGTGCCATCACTTAAGTCCACAGTAATCACAGGATCCTTTGTCGCCATGGAGCTATCTTCTAACTTGTCTGCAGCGACTACCAAGTCATTGAGCTCGATAATGTCACTATCTGTTTCTGGGTCTGCATCGTAAATAACATCCTCCCAATTTACTTCCGGGTGTTCTGCGTTAAACAGTAAAAAACTTCAAAAAGCGTTGAATAGCGTCGCATTTCTTGACAGCCTGTGCTAATTCAATATCAAGAGAAGCATCATCCATGACTGATCATTGTTCAATTGTCTTCATCAGAAACTTCTTCAATAATGATAGCTAGAGTCGACAGCGAAAGCAGCTTGTAATTGTGCGGCCTGTTGACTTCTTGCCACAACATCTTCCATTCTGGGAGAGTACAATCGTGGTGCACGGTGGCCTGCATTGGCCTACCGTATTTGTCAATCCCTAAAATCCAATAAGGACCAACCTCTTTGTCATAGTAGTAAGCCTCAACTGAATTCGTTTGGTTGGTGAATCATGCTGTGTCGACACTGATGATTTCTAGACCGTTCGATCCCCAATGAATGATAGTTTGGTGTAATGAAGAAGGCATGCAATGGGCTGAATGGATCCAGCCGCGGCCTAATAATGCATTGTAGGATGCTTGCGTATCCACCACAAAGAAAGCCGAAACCATGGATTGTGATCCAATAGTGACTTCTAATGGAAAAATTCCTTGAGTGCTGGTAACGTCGCCAGTGAAACCACTAACAAAGATCTCTGTCAGAACCAAATCTTGCATGTGCTTGCCTAACTTGCGCATCGCGGAGAATGGTAAAACATTAATACCTGCAACATTATGCACGAAAACCCATTTCAAAGGAACACCATCCATGGTAGCACAAATGAATAGAGAACGAATATGAGTAGTAGCTGTGTCACTCGGCTGTGTAAGCATAACAATGAGTGACTGTCCGGGCCTTTCTACTATCTGAATTCCATTCTTCTTGGTGTCCTTTAGAATCGTCGGCATTGTAGAGGCATCAACATCAAAGGTGTCAATTATTTCAGCATCTGTATTGGATATTGGTGGGTTGACGACTGGCGTATCGGACGTTGTACGAAATGTCCATGACAATACGTAAACCATATTAACTGATGGATTATGATCAGCTACTTTGTGCCAATATTGCCTCTTGGAAGGATGGTTTCGTGGTTTAGGCAATGAACTTAGCAACATCTTTGATTAGTGACACAATTGTATATCTTTGTAATAACCAGCTCTCAACCATTGCCAACGCCGTTTCTGAGTACGAGTAAGTCCTGATGCGCCAAGGGGAACAACTGGGAATTTTTTATGTTGGTTATGATGCCAACGAGTGTAACTAACCACTTTTGGCTTAATCATTCTAGGATTGCACACAGGAGTCGGTGTTCTTGGTATAGACAATCGATCCCATACTGATGTTCCGGTAGAATCAGATGATTTCTTTGACTCAGTTATGATTTCTCGTGCACGCACTGGTATAGGCTAAAATCCTGAGGGTACCGCAGGTGCATGCCCATGAAGAGGAATGCCAATACAAGATGGTTGGACTGTTGTTGGAAAAACTGGTGGAGTTTGTGGGAGTAGTGGGGATATAAGATGATGACGATGGAGCATCGGTTGTTGAAGATGATTCTGTAGGATCTCGCCTGGTGCCGGTTTCTGAACCCATGTCTGTGGATGACCATGTACCATGATAGTAACTTCTTGCTATGCTACTGGCTGATGGTAATGCCCACCAAACCGTTGCTCCAACTCTGTCAATTGATGCTTGAATCCACCAAGAACTGCATCACATTCCGAACAACCTATAGTTACATGCCATAGGTATGTGGCTATTCAAGCCAACATTAATCATGCGAACTGGGTGTTCTGTGGGAAATGGGTTAACGTGCATCTCAATTGGATCATCTACTTTGATTTTCCCTTCATCGATAATCTTTTGTAGGTAATTTCGGAAAACTACACAATCATTTGCACTATGTGTCCATGAGATATGATACTTGCAATATGTTTTCCCAACAATTTTAGATGGTTTCGGTGGCCGGTAACCATTTCTATATCGTACATGGCCAGTGTTCATGATATCATCAAAAATTTCCTCTTGTTGAGTAATATCAAAAGAATAAACTTTAGCAGAGGCTTTTTCGGACGTTTTAACCGTTCCAGAGGAAGTTATCCCGTGAGAATATGCCTATGACACAACTGGCCTACGCAATGTCTCGCATGTATATTCTTTTAAATTGATAATCTCTGCAGCATTGATGCTATCCCAAGGATGATCTTCATGATCTGAGGAACTCCAAGAAACATTATTAATTTATGCAAAAGGTTCTTTGTGAAAGCAAGATTTTGGTTTAGTTGGCTTTGCTTCTCTCTTTGCTCGGATAACCTTTTAAGTGTTATGAACGACTTCCATAAACTGTGTAAAAGAATGGATTGGATGTGGCATTACTGCCAACTTCAATTTGAAGTCTTGAATACCGGATATCACCATCTTTACTATGGTAGATTCCTCATATTTACCGGAAGTAGCCCCTGGTATCTTTGCATGCATCTGTCGGAACCTAGCAAGATATGCTTCAGCCGTTTCACCTGGTTTTTGCTGGACTTGTGACAAATCAACGATCGACAACCTTGGTGTGGTGCATTGGAAATTGTGAATAAATATCCACTTTTGGGCATTCCAATCAGCAATAGATCCTGATTCTAAAGTACGATACCAGTCTACTGCTATTCCAGCTAATGAATAAGGAAATAATCATAACTTCAAGAAAGGATTGTACCCAGCTTCACCACATTCCAATTCAAAGCGGCCGATATGATCTTCAGGCTGTTGATTATCTTCTGAAGTAAACTTCTTGAAATCTAGCATTTTGTAATTCCTTGGCACAGGTTCAAACTCAACATACTCCGGATACGGCTTTCCCATCACCTCTGGCACCTCTATTCCTTGTTTCTTTTGTACCATGTCTTCCACCATTGTTTTGAAACCAACCTCAGTAGTAAATGTAGGTGCGGTCTCTTCTTCTCGAGCAAAACCATCTTGTCGAAAGTCTCTCTCGTGTTCTTGATAAAGTTGTGCTTCTGGTTGATTTTCCCTTTGTGGATTTCTAGCATCTCTTCTCCGAGTATTGTTCCTTGCCCTAGTCTGATTCTGTGCCTGATTTGCTTCATACTCAATCCATTGTTCTTCTTCCAGCAATTCTTCTACCGTATGAATGTATCTTGGCAAAATTCGCGATCCAGGTTCTGGCTGCCCTCCTTGTTCCGGGAGGAATAGTGCTTTTGGTGGATAACCGGGAGCTCTTGGTGGCCATCTCATAGCTGGAACAACTGGTGTAGTCCCATAATTAGATGCTGACCCTTGGGGATTTCCATTATAAGGTAATGGCCGACCATCAAAGGTAAAATTTCTGATTGTCGGGATAAAAGTCGGCTGACTTGGTTCAGCGCGGTAATACCAACTAGGGTTTGCTATTGGTATACTTCTGGAACAACTCCTGCTTAACTTATTCTGCTGACTGACAACCCTAGCACCGGTGTTGATGAATTAGAAAACAAAGGGTTATCATGAGCAAGTGTTGTAGATGGATTCAATAGTGGTACTCTTAATGACGTATCGGGGGTTATCGGTGGAGTTTAAAGTACCACGCTGCCATTAGGGTTAACCTTTTGAAGAGATTGCTCTAATGCAGCGATACAGACCAGCATACTTGTGATGGTATTATTTTTCTGGCCTATAATGATTTGATCAAGACTCTGGGGTGTGTTATACACTGATTTTTTATTACGTCCCCATTGGTCCAATCCTAATTGAGCATTGATCCATGCTGTTCCATGTTCCGCAGTTTGTTCTACGCCTTGATTGTGGTAAATTTGAGAGTGATAGGAACCTCTCAACTCATGTTCCAGATTCTGATTCACCGGTAGAATCAGTACTCTTGATGACAGTAATGGAAGCGTTGGCATTATTCCTGATTCTCCGATTGATTTTGCCGCTTCTGTTGTTGATGGACCGGAGGAAGTAACTCCAGTCTGAACAGAAGTTGTTTCCGTTGTTATTGACATAGCTTCAAGCCTAGTCAAGACACGCAAATCAGTACCACTGGGCGTGCCAATTATGTTTGTGCACAAAAGATATGTAGAAACTGATGCACGCTTGCAAACAATATCAAACGAAAGTGTGTAATTCGTGAGATGCAATATTCGGATTGGTGTGAAAAAGATGGGGATAATACTTGTAACAACTTGAATAAAACTGAATTGATGATAAATTGATGAACTTAAACGAAATACAATGATTAAATCGAATAAAGAAGACTTGTGAAAAAGTACTTGAAAAAAGAATGATAGGGTATGAAAAGAAAGGTAAGAGTTTTGCAGCTTGTGTTTTGTCTGTGTTGATGATGAGATCCTTTGTGTCCCTCTATTCTCTCTCTCTTTATATAGGGGTCAGTAATCGTCTAGGGCAGTGCGATCTCCGATTCCTACTCGAACTCGGTATTGCCGATTTAGAATTACAATTGACTTGTGTTTCTGATTTCCGGTTTCCTTCTACAATTGTAACTCACTTTGAACTTGGAATTGATCTTCTCTGCGTCGGGTCGGACTTTCGATGCATTTCCTTCACCGATTCGAGAATGGACTCCGTTATTCCATGTCGAATGTGGCCTTCTTGCAATGCTGGACTGATTCACTACTTTTGTTGCGCCGGTTCGATATTTAATTAAAAATCGGTGATAACAATTAGAATACATTACTCATGTTTTGACAATGTCAGCGATGATAAATGTTGCCAAAGTAGGTTCATTGAAACCAAGATGTAACTGAAACTTTTATCCTGGTGTTTAGGTTTATTTTATTTTTTTATTTTGATTATATATTTTCTCACTTATTTGAAGGGTCTTTAGAAATTGTATAATGTACAAGTTCATCTATGTGAGAAGTCCAATTAAGCAAAGAACAGATGATGCATTAATGAGTGATCAATTGAATAATAAGAAAAATGGAAAATGGAAAAATAATAGCTCAATAAAAGTTTGGCATACTGATCCGTTGAAGCCAACAAGTTTCCCTTCCAATTTGACCATCACATGGGATTTTGATTCATCCTTAGATACTAATGTGTTGGGAGGTTACATCATCATATTATATATACAGCAAATATTGATGGTGAATTCGAAAATATTCTTATTCTGTGTGTGCATATAGTAACCGTTTAGAGAAAAACCAATTAATCTATATATATTAATCTTCATATATTAATAGAGGACGAAAAATATTGATGTGGCACGAAATCAGAAACCCAATTAAGGTGACGTAAAAGATTAAATATTTTTATTATGTATTAACAATTTTACTGTTTGGCTTAAGATTAAAAAATTCTAAATATTAATTAATAACACACAGTTTTAATAAAAATATAAAGATATTATTATGAATTGAACCATACCAAAAATTAGGTAGGTGAACCTAATGTCTTAGATTTCTTCTGCTTGATTTTTTAAAACTTTATGATTAATTATGATTATAAATTTAAGCTTTAGTTTTATTTTAAATCTGAGTTCGAGATCATTTTTGGTCTAAATAATTGATCAGAATCATATAGCCTTCCATGGTGGTTCTCCTAGTGAGGGGAATGAGCTAGTCCTTCATTCGAGTTTTGGGATGGCAAGTTTACTTTGCAGGCCAATCAAGGAAGAAAGGATGGATCTTGACTATCTATGTGATAGGGAGTTGGTTCAAGAGAGCTGTGATCAAGATGATGAAAATGTTATTAACTTTGGGGTTCAAACCAAAGGAGATGATTCACTCATGGAAATAAGTGCTCAAGAGTATCAAGGTAGTTTGACTCTAGGTGCTCCATGAAGATCATTGATCGAGCTAGAGAGAAGAGTCATTTAGGTTCTTGAATGGACGGCCTATTTGATCAAAGTGTTCAAGATTGAGTCCATTGCTACACAATTGGATATGGTGCAAACTATCTCAATTGTTTCAAGTGTTTTCCCAATCTTTTGGAGTCAATAAAGAGAATCCTACAAGTTTTGGAGTAAATTGGAGTTATCTACAACTTGAGGGGCGCAAGACCAATATTCCACTTTTTGAAAGGGCGTTCAAGAATTTTACTTCAATATTTGGAGCTGAATTTCGAGAATTAGAGTATTATCTAGTCTAGGAGTTTATTTTCGAATTTATCTAGTTAAATAACTCATGTGGACTGAATTAATCTAGAGTGTTTTCATTAGGAGTCTTAGATTCCTTCTAAGTATTATCCTATTTGAGGATAAGTCATTTAGATAAGGTTTCCTAGATTTTAGATAGAGTCAAAGAGATCAAATACTCTTCTAACTCTACTCCTGCGTGAGATAAGATTAGAGAGTCCTAGTTGGTCTTCTTTTTTGTGCTTATGGCCAAAATTGCTAGCCTATAAATAGGGGGGTATGGCCGAAAGTTAAAGCACCCGTGTGTGGTCATTTTGAGTCTTCTCTAATGAGAGTTTTTCCTGTGAGGGATTTTTGTTAAATGGTGTGTCCATTTTTCATTTGTCAAGTATGATTTAACAAAGAGGGTTTTTCATCTCGTATTGGATTTTTTGATCTTGCAGAAATCGTTCTTTTTCAAGTATTCTTCTTGATAGAATTGTTTTAAAACTAACTTATTTTCATACTACTTCTAAGAGTTCGAGAGTTGAGCCTTTCTTTTGACTATGGTTTTCGAAATTCATGATGTGTGTGTTCATGAGTTCCTTTGTGGGGTTTGTCCTACTTTTTGTTGGATGAGTTTTGCTTTGGCATAAGCATTTTTAGATAGTGTATGTGTTGCATATCTTTGTTGGTTATGGAGATTACTAATCAATAGTATTCCTTCATAGTTGAGCATTGTTTGCTCCTATCTTTCTAGAGTTTCTTGAATGATGACTGATCGAGTATATTGAATGGTATACTATTCTTAGTATGGGTTGTTGTTTAATTCGAATCTTTCATAGATTATGTGTTCATTGCTTGGTTTGAGTTAAGAGATAGAAATCGTTAGATAAATGATCGTCTTACTGTGAATTTTTCGCACTCTTTTGAGTTTCACGGGATAGACAAATTATTTTCGTACTTTCTTGTTTGATGGTTGCATTAACGAAATTTGATTCATCTACGAGATTGCTATCAGTTTTTGGTATCAGAGCTTGAACTATCTAAGTGATGGTATTAATTGATATTATCATATCAATTTTTAGTATCAGTTTGATTTTCGAGAGATTTCTTTCTGATTGAGGACTTCATAGTTCTTTGTTTTGAGAATATCTTGAGTTACCACGGAATCCGTTTCTTGTTGTGGTAATTGAGATTTGTGCTACTAACGAGTAGTACTATCTTTATTTGTTTCAAGGTTCCTTCTTGTTGCAGAATGCGTTTTGAAAAAATAAATCAAATTCTAGTGAAAACTACATTTTCATAATTGATCTTGGCTTTTGTGTGGTTGTGCGAGACTTCTTACACATTTGTTTAATCTTGTGGTATTATTTTGGGGTCTATGCGAGAGCTTGAGGATGGTACATTGGTATCTTGTCAAAGTAGACGCTACATCTTGAAATTTATCCTTGATTTGCAAGTAGAAAACTGTTTCTCCTATGAGCAAGTTAGTGGATCTTATGTGTTGAATCTTTAAGGAAAGAATTGATGCCAAAGAAGAAGGGTTTAAGATTTTATCTTGTGGTAAATATCTTGGATCTATTCTTTGAAAAGTAAAGCTTAGTGATTTTGTACTTTCTACATAAAGTATAAATGAAAAAGCCTTCCTTCTTGTTGGTTCTCATTTGAATCTTATGAGTAAAATGGAATTTATGGATTTTCAATCAATGAAAACTTCATAGAGTTCCGATCTTTTCGTTTATTTTACTTTGTTTAAATCTTAGTATCAAAAGATTGTCAAAAGTAACAAATGTCGATTTTTGGTTTTTTCTCGAGTTTATACTTTGAGAATGAGTCAAATTAGTGGATCTTCCTATCATTGGACTTTCCATGATTCTTAACTTGTGTTTCAAAACTTTCTTTATCAGTTGATGAAGAATGAATTTTAGTGATATCAATTTTGGTATCAAATGTTTAAAGGTCTTTGAAGTTGAATTGTACCAACTTTAAGGGTCGAAGTCTTTGACTTGTGTTTAAAACCTTAATTTTCGAGAGTTGAATCGAGAATTGAGTAAAGCCTTATTAAGATTTCCTAGAAGCAAGCAATCTTTATTCAGCTTTGAGGTATGTTCTTGAAGTTTACATATTTGGTCTTTGGAAAAATTAATTTTCAAATAGTCACTTATGAAGATGACCTTGTTGAGTCATTAAGTCGCATGAATGGTTTGTGTTAAATTGAGTATTATGAAGCAAACGTCATAGTTGAATGAGGAACTTTAAATTCCAACTTCATTATACTTATGGTGTTCTTCTAACTTTATTTGCCATAGATTGTTTTGGTAAAAAGTGATTTTTGTTAATTCCATACACAATTTGGAAAGTGGTTTTTGAAAAGTATTCTAAAAGTTGTTGGACATTTTGGAAAGTGGTAATTTCCAAGTTTCCTTTTTAAAGTGAGTCAAAAGTAATTTTTCAAATTTTAACTATGTGGTAAAAGTTAAATGTCAAAATTTTTCTGAATTAATGCATGCGTGTGCGTGTGTTTTATGTGGAGTTCTAAGCCTAATTTGTTTTGAATTTTAGAGTCATAGTATAGCCGAATTTTTGAGCTAAAAATTAGGGTTTCCTAGTCCTAATTGAACTTAAATTTTGGTTGTCTATTTGTGTTACACTTTAAGTCCTATTCGGTCTTATATTCATGTGCTCACATGGCCGAAAATTTTATCCCGAAAATTAAGGTCATTGAGTCCAAGTTGTGTTATGATTTGAGACCTATTCGGTCTTGGATTTCAGTTTTCACATTGGCCGAAATTTTTCAGCCTTTGTTTCCTAATGGTAATACAATTTTCTGTGTGTTTTATTTGAGTCCTGTTTGGATTTAAATACTAATTTTTGCATGAGTTAAATTATAATTTCAGTGATATTATAATTAGAGTTTTAAAGTGAGTCTATTTTCGAAAACTATTGAGATAATGAAGTCTTATCTTAATCTAAAAATTTTTGAGTCTTTTAATACAATTGTGCTTGTGTTTTGGCCGAGTTTTTGAGTCCTATTTGTAGTAGGGGGTCGGATTTTTTGTCTCTAATTAGTAGGGATGAATCTTTCATTGTTTTATGACATAGTTCATAAGTTCTGTCCAAAAGGGATTATGATTACCTAAGTTTTAGGACTCTATCTCTTTTATTTATGAAGCTGGCCGAATTTCTTCTTCCTTATTTCATCTTGTCGATTGAATTTTATCAATTAAGGGGGAATATTCTTGAGAAAATTTAGGTCCTATCTTGTAGGAGTTTTCTTGCACTAAAAGACTTGCATTGCCTATAAATAGAGGTGTCGGTTTTTGAAAATTCTCACACCACTCTACTCCATTCTTCTTCTTCTTCTTGCTGCCGAGATTACAAGGGTAAAACAAGAGAAGCACTCTTCTCTTTATTCTGAATTTTTTAGAGTTAGTGTTCTTAAAAGCACAAGAGAGTTTTTGTTTTTGGGGAGAGCATTATTCGGACCTTCCTTCGGTTCTTGGGGGGTTTTGGCCAAGCCATCTATTGGTTCAAGGAGTTTTTGTGTAGTAACAAAGGCACATTACTAATTTTGTTGATGGTTTCTCAAAGTTGTTGAGTAAAGATGTCATCCGGAGTTGCTGGTTGCACTCAAGTTGCTTCAAAGAGTATAGAGGGTCGCATGGAGGCTCAAGTGCAACTCATGAAGAGTCAACTACTTGCATGATGCTTTGGCCGAGGTGAAGGAGGCGAACCGAGAGTTATCTCAATTGCTTTCAAATCAGCAAGATAAAGCTACGGTAAGTTTTGAGAAAATTGCTGAAAATTTGAGAGTCTTATGTGATCGTTTTAAAGTAAAACAAGTACTCTCGTATGCTGGAATGTTGAAAGTGTCATTGCCTTTATTTTATGGTTGCCATAGAGACTATGGTACTTGGGAAAAGAGCATAGAGAATTTGTTTGTATTGCTTAACATTGAGAAAGAGAGTGAGAAAATAGCTTGTTTTCATTCTAGTTCTTTGAATTGGTGGAAACTAGTTTCAAATGTCTATTCGCATCATTGGTATCGTAATTTGGATGATTGGCATGATTTGAGAAATGCTTTGCGAGAAAGATATGTTGGTACTAACACCTTTGATGAAGCAAAAGTGAAGTTGCTTAATTGTAAGTAGAATGGTAGATCCGTTCAATCTTACTTTGAGGAGTTAGAAGGCGTGTTCCTGAGTTCGGGTGTGGATGAGAATGACTACATGTTGACTAATCGTTTCCACTATGGCTTGGACAAGGGGTATAAACAACACCCAAAGATATGGAGGCAATCAAGGCTCTATGAGGCGTATTATGCTGCCTTAGAAGTGGAGAGAGAGAGCATGACGCTTCTTGTGCTTGGAATGGTCCAATTGAGGATCAATGGTTGGTGTTTGGCGCTGAAGATGGTGGTCAACGAATATGTATCTTCCGTACTAAGTGTTCAGTTGGGTGGTCCAATGAAGTTGATTTGGTAATCGATGGTGGATCGAGTACTGATTGTATAAGTGAGGAATTTTGCATAGCAAACGGAATCAAGATGGATCCGCATACCAGACCATACAAGCTTCAATAGTTGAGTGAAGAGATGGTTGTGGATGTCACTAAGAAGGCCATGGTATCTTTTCAAGTTGGTGAGTATAGGGATGAAATTTACTTTGATATAATTCCTATGTCTCTTTGTGATATTTTGCTAAGTAGGCCTTGGCAATCAGATGTAGATGTCGTGTGCCATTGCTCAAAGATAGTCTTTCTCTTTACCAAGGATGACATTAGACACATTCTTAAGCCTTTGGTTATGAGGATGCTGAAAATGTGCGAGAGAAAAGACGTAAGATATCCTATACACAAGGGATAGAAAAAGTCAAGAGAGTGACGCAAGAAAGTAAAAAGGGCCACGCTGAGATAAGACTTGAGGCGAGAGAAAACCATGAAAATAGCATGGAAACAGAAAAAAATGCACGCAATGAGAGAAAATCAGAGTGTGGTGAGGGTGAGGATTTAACTAACCCTTATATCTCGTTTGTTCCTTGTGCAGATTTAGAGGTTGGTGATTCGAGGACGAATCCTCTTAAAGAAGGAGGGGATGATGAGAATCATATAGCCTTCCATGGTGGTCCTCCTAGTGAGGGGAATGAGCTAGTCCTTCATTCTAGTTTTGGGATGCCAAGTTTACTTTGCAGGCCAATCAAGAAAGAAACGATGGATCTTGACTACCCATGTGATAGGTAGTTGGTTCAAGAGAGCTATGATCAAGATGATGAGAATGTTATTAACTTTGGGGTTCAAACCAAAGGAGATGATTCACTCATGGAAATAAGTGCTTAAGAGTATCAAGGGAGTTTCACTCTAGGTGCTCAATGAAGATCATTGATCGAGCTAGAGAGAAGAGTCATTTAGGATTTTGAATGGACGGCCTATTTGATCAAAGTGTTCAAGATTGAGTCCATTGTTACATAATTGGATAGGGTGCAAACTATCTCAATTGTTTCAAGTGTTTTTCTAATCTTTTGGAGTCAATAAAGAGAATTCTATAAGTTTTGGAGTAAATTGGAGTTATCTACAACTTGAGGGGCGCAAGACCAATATTCCACTTTTTGGAAGGGCGTTCAAGACATTTTTCTTCAATATTTGGAGCTGAATTTCGAGAATTAGAGTATTATCTAGTCTAGGAGTTTATTTTCGAATTTATCTAGTTAAATAAGTCATGTGGACTGAATTAAGGTAGAGTGTTTTGATTAGTAGTCTTAGATTCCTTCTAAGTATTATCCTATTTGAGGACAAGTCATTTAGATAAGGTTTACTAGATTTTAGATAGAGTCAAAGAGATCAAATACTCTTCTAACTCTACTCCTGCGTGGGATAAGATTAGAGAGTCCTAGTTGGTCTTATTTTTTGAGTGCTTATGGCCGAAATCGCTAGCCTATAAATAGGGGGGTATGGCCGAAAGTTAAAGAACCCGTGTGTGGTTATTTTGAGTCTTCTCTAATGAGAGTTTTTCCTGTGAGGAAATTTTGTATGGTGTGTCCATTTTTCATTTGTCAAGTATGATTTAACCAAGAGGGTTTTTTCATCTTGTCTTGGATCTTTTGATCTTGCAGAAACCGTTCTTTTTCAAGTATGGTTCTTGATAGAATTGTTTAAAACTAAACTTCTTATTTTCATACTACTTCTAGTAGTTCGAGAGTTGAGCCTTTCTTTTGGCTATGGTTTTCGAAATTCATCATATGTGTGTTCATGAGTTCCTTTGTGGCGTTTGTCCTACTTTTTGTTGGATGAGTTTGGTTTTGGCATAAGCATTTTGAGATAGTGTATGTATTGCATATCTTTGTTGGTTATAGAGATTATTAATCAATAGTATTCCTTCATTGTTGAGCATTGTTTGCTCCTACCTTTCTTGAGTCTCTTGAATGATGACTGATCGAGTATATTGAATGGTGTCCTTACTATTCTTAGTGTTGTTGTTTAATTTGAATCTTTCATAGATTATGTGTTCTTTGCTTGGTTTGAGTTAAGAGATAGAAATCCTTAGATAAACGATCGTCTTACTGTGAATTTTCTGCACTCTTTTGAGTTTCACGGGCTAGAGAAATTATTTTCATACTTTCTTTTTTGATGGTTGTATTAACAAAATTTGCTTCATCTACGAGATTGCTGTCAATAATAATAAGAAGTAGTTTATAACTAATATTTAGTTTTCCTTCTATGTGCGTACGGCCCTATTTTTCACTATACTAGTGCTAATTATGTAATTGTATTTGAATAGTAGTGACGACAACTTGTCAAATTTGGTGTCGTTTCCGGGGAAGGTAATAGCTAATATCGAACTTATATTCCTTTCTTGATTAGTCTAGATTTTATTTTATTTTAATTTCTCTATTGGTTCTTCTAGATTTTTTTTGTCCGCTTGTTACACAAGTGCTGAATCTGGGATTTTGCGATTTGTTTCAGAAATTGAGAGAATATCTCACACAAACAAGAAAGAAGCAAGACTAAGGAAGGAGAAAAATCAAAGTGATACAATGGGTGATGAGACAACAATTACTCGGATGAAGGGATTATTTTACACCCATTGAGAATGTTTCTTGGCCAAGAATCACTAGGCCTACTGTTGTGGCTAACACCTTTGAACTCAGGCCAGCTTTGACCCAAATGGTGCAACAAAATCAGATATTTTGATTTAACAATGAGGATCCAGAGGCTCATAGATAGACAATTTCTTGCAAAATTGTGATGCTACAAAGATCAACAGTGTGACATCAGATGCAATCTAACTAATACTTTTTCCTATCTCACTGAGGGGTGAAGTAAAGAATTGGTTGAACACTTGTGATCCTGGTTCTATCACGACTTGGGATGCTCTTTACAAGGAGTTTGGTCGTATAGTTTTAGCAATAGTTTTATTTGTTTTTTTGTTTTGCATTCACTATTTATTTCTTTTTTGTATTAATTCTATATCAATTTTCTCACATTAAGTTTAATTTATTAGAGAGATAGTTGGTTAATATCCAAGCCAACCCTCCCAATAGCTTAAGGTTGGGGTTTCAAACTTATCCTTATAAAAATTAAATGAGTCCAACTATGTTTTGCACATTTTATTGAAATGATAATCTTTTAATTTGAAAAAAGAATTTTATCCGTTGAAATTTTTTATAATAACATTAAGGCTCATGGACAATTGAAAACTTTAGATAAATATTGAGGGTAACCCAACGTCCCACTTCTATCAAATTACTACCTTTAGGTAACAATCCAACACTTTTTCATATTAAGGCTCATGAAGAAGAAAAGATTAAAGCTCCATATCAATACTTCTTTCTGCAGTCTCAGAGTCACTTTTCACAAGAATCATGACTCGTGAAATAAAGCAATGGAAGCTTGGTATATTTTACAACAACAATATCAATGTGATGAGAAGATGAAAAAACTGATCTTGAATCTTAAAAGAGATTTTGAGATTTCAAGCAAAAAAAAAAAAAAAGAAACTATAAAGAATTATTCTGAAAGATTGATAACAGTGGTGAACAAAATTCACTTGATGGGGGAGGCACTACCTTACAACACAATTGTAGAAAAGATACTCGTGAAACAAAACTCTCGTCTCTTGAACAATCAAAAGGTTTTAGTGCAATGACTCTATCAAAATTGATCACCTCTCTACAAGCTCAAGAGCAAAGAAGAATTATGAGAAGTAATAGAAAACAATTGAAGGAGCTTATCTGGCAAGGGTTTCCAATGGAAAGTTAAAAAATCATTGAATATGAACGTTGCAAGAAACCAAGTTATGAAGAAAAAGACTATTGGTATAGAGGAAAGCCTCAATGTTTCAAGTGCAAAAGATTCGGGTATCTACAAATGAATTGTAGGGATGAACAAGCTAATGTTATGGTGGAAACTGAAGAAGAGAGACTTTTTTAAGGAAATTGATGAGAAGGGCACCAAAATAGTATTGGAGAGAAAGTGCTCCAAAATTGTTAGGTTGGTGAGAAGGTGCATCAAAAATTTGATCAGAAGTGCATCAAAATTTTTGCGTATAGAAATTCCTGCTACTTTGAATCATGGGAGTGTCTTGCATATCGATTCAAAGTAGGATTTGGTCAATGATTTAGTAGTTGAAATTAGTCTTGAATTTTTATTTTTGATTTTTTTTGTGTTTCACCTTCAGTAAATTATGTTTAGATTGAGTCGTATTTTTACCTTACGATTAAATTATGAGTTAGTGTTAATAGACAAGAGGAGATTGGTTAGTTACCTTATCAGTTAAGTGTTATGAAGAGGAGATTATCAAGAAGAGTAGTCCTTTTTCACCTTATGAGTTAGTGTTAATAGTTAAGGGCTGGAATGATAAGTGTTGAATAGTTGATAGGTTTGGGTTTTTTCATTATTATCTAGTAGTGAAAATAGGTTAGTTATCATTTGTAGACAACCTATAAATATGGCTTTTATCTCAGTCTTTGGTATTCAATCAATCACAATATAGTCTTCAGAGATTATTCCAATTCAGTTTCTTTCATTTATTTATCTTTTTCAAATTCTTATTTTCTTCTTTTTACACATGAAAAATGAATAAAAATTTAAACGGTTGAACTCAAACTGCATGCGATCGTAATAGTCTCAGGCACATAATATAATAATTTTATATCTGCTAATTGGAAATATCTATCATACTCATAATTTGCCATATCAAAATCAAACCCCTTATTTATGTATGCGAAGGTTCATAGGAATAAATATATAAATAAAAAAATTATTAGAGAATATTACATTAGATTTACAAGCATTTGATTTCTTAGGCCATTTCTTTTTGCGAATTCTGGAACATTCTTTTTCTACAAGTTTGTTAAACCAGTTTGGTTTTCCAATGACAAAAATGAGGTATCCAATGGTCATTCCAATGATTATTCCAGTTCCATAACCAATCAACACAGCTTGCCAAGAAAATTCATTGATAAAATGCTTGCTTTCTTTCTCATCAAATTGGGCTGAATTTTCACTTGTTATTGGCAGAAAACTATTTTTAGCACAAGTTTTTGATAGTGGAAATCCATAGAGGTCGTCATTTCTCAAGTATGAGGTATTTTCAAATGTATCAAATTGAGGGCCTTGCAAAATGCTATACGAGATGATTATTGGAAAGGTTTAAAACTTCAAGATTTGTCAATGACGCCATATGTTGTGGAATTTCTCCATCAAGTTTGTTTGATGATAGGTCTAATGATTCCAGAATTTTCAAATTTACAAATTATTGTGGAATTGAACCTCCAAACTTATTATTGGAAATATTTAGTCCCGGGAGAGAAATAAGATTGCCGATAGAATTTGAAATGACGCCTTCAAATTTGTTGTTGGAGAGATCTATGGTTGTGTAGATAGAAAGAATATGCACAACATCCATCTCCATTCCTTTTGTTATAACCAAGACCAAAATAATGTAGTAAACACCTAACTCATTGAACAACCGTTTCTCGATGTGATTTATAATTTTCATGCAAAAAATGTTGCTGGAAGGGTACTTGTAAATTTATTCTCAGAAAGATCTTAGATTCTCAATAAGGGAAATGATAACCCCCAGTCTGAATGGCTTAATGAACTGTAAAAATGATTGGCCCTCAAACTCAGAACCTGCAAACTTTGAAGAGCTCCTAACCACCATGGAAATGTACCACACAAGTAATTGTTTCCAATATCTAGCAACTTTAAACCTGAACAATTGGACGAGGACTGTGCGAGTTCACCCTCTAACTGATTGTCACACAGATTGAGACTTATCAGTTTGCATCCACGTGAAAAATTTGATGGAATTGTTCCTTGAAAATTATTAGCACTCAAATCTAAGATTGAAAGATGTAAGTTCCCCAATCATTGCGGAATTTCACCACTCAAGCTGTTATTGGACAAATCAAGCGTTTTAAGTACTGAAAATTTGCATACATGTGAAGGTATTCCTCCACTAAATGCATTATTTGAAGCAAAGTAATTCGTTATGTAAACAGGTGATATTGGTAATGAACTTGTCAAGAAATTTGTGCTTTTATCAATATTTGAAAGGGATTGAGATGGACGTTCGTGGGTATCAGTAAGAGAGTTGTGAGATATATTTAGATAAACCAATCCTTCAAACCATTTGTACGTTGATGTCAATTGCGGGGAAAACATTTGGCCTTCAAGGTCATTGTATGAAAGTTCCAACACCACCAGAGTTTTTAATCCTGTTAAAAATTCTACATCTCTTAACCCGCAAGAGGATAGATACAAAATGTCATAGAAGAAGGCAAGGTAAAGTTTCCCTTGCTCACCAATGACATTTAAAATTCTAAACTCACAAAGAGATATTTACTTATGTACAGATAAATATAACATCACTCAAATAAAAGTAACATCCATAAATAATAATAATTCTCATCGTACGTAATACAATCGACCACTACACATTATTTTTGGTTTTCTTTTTTTTTCTTAAAAAAAGAAAAGAACAATTTGAAAACTTAAAGAATCAAAGTCCAACTCATATAAAGGTCCATTTGTTCAGGGGGGGGGGGAGAGTGGGGGGACCGTACCCAACATAAGAAAATAGGATAATTAGAGGTGATTCGGTTAAGTGGATGCAGCTGAAAGGGTATCTAGATACTGATTAGATATCCTAAATTTTGTTTTAAAAGAAGATTAATAATAAGAAAAAAGACTACATTACTAAGCAAATGACCAGAACAAATACCCAGTAGAAAATTTAAACCATTGCCAACCAATATAATTATTAAATAGAATTTTGTATATAGCACAGAGAGTGACATAATTTTTACGATGTAGTAGGACATCCTTCCCAAGTTTTGAATAGGGAAGAGGGTAACTGCGGGGAGGATAACTAATTCTGGGAGTTGTTTTAGGAAATTTAATTTAGACCTGAAAGGTAGCCAATTGAATATCTTACAACATACTAATATAGTGCAACTTTATGTGATACGGATCCGGGAATGGGAAAGAAACAAATCTCATGCAAAACTGAAATAATGTATCACTTACTTCCATTTATAAAATGTAACGATGAAAGTTTTACGATAAAATCTATTGGTTACATGAAAGATCTGAACATAGTCTTGGAAAAATTAGTTTGAAGAATAATATACTAGTTCATATCTCATAATTCTTGTAGTAACAAAATAAATTAGTATAAAATGGGAAAGTATACCACACGGGCAGTATGATGTACAATATTAGTATGTTGTACAATATTTCATTTTAAGTTAATTTTTTTTCTTTCTGTTTTTTTTATGCTTGATTATTGCATCACACTCGCAAGTACAGTAGTACACTTAAACATAAAAGTCAATCAATTTGGTTAACTGAAACTTTGCAAGTATACTACCATGTAAAATTTCAAAGGGGGGAACTTGACTCCCTTACTTATTTTTGCACCACACACACAAACACACTCAAATATAACCATTCACTTTATGTTGAACGAATGGTGATCAAGTTGTGCACTTTGGGAAAAATAGAATTCAAGATTGAAATTGAATGAAATGATACCATTCAGCGAATAAAGGAAATGATGGAAGAGAGAATATCAATTCCACCCATACAACAAAAGTCAATTTCTTTCCTCTTTAGAATATGAAGTCAAATCTAATTGATTTATTGTAAATATAAAAATCTGATTTAACTTATTGAGAAAGTTTCTACACAGCACACACGGAGATTTTCGAAATAATTCCTACCAACTATTTTGACATTTTCTTACAAGTTCGATCTTAATTATAATGTTTTTATTTTTGCAGGCTTTACAAGTCAAACAAAATGTTTGAGTATGACAAGACTCTTGAGTACTATAAGATTGATGATGGTTCAACCCTCACCATTATTATTGGTTTGAGAGTTGAGGATTTGAATTACACTTTGCATGTGCTTTTTTTAAGTTAATTAATTAATCTTTCATATAGTTGGAGGAAATTGTGGATAATATTTTTTTTTTTTGGGGTTACTTTTGAAGGTAGTAACAATGCAAAAAAAACACATTGAAATAGCTTTTCGATTTAGATTAATCCTCTTAAATGTGATTGTTTTGAAATTGCTAAGTCAAAGATACCTATTTGAAAATCAAATTACAAATGTTTTATACCCCACAAGTACCATAGACAAAACCTTGCGGAAATAGTAATAAGAGGTGAACCCTGCCCAATATCAGGAAATAGGGTAAATAGAGGTGATTCAGTTAATTGGATGCAGCTGAAAGGGTATCTAAATACTGATTAGATATCCTAAATTTTGTTTTAAAAGAATAAGAAAAAGAAGAAAATGAAAGACTACATGACTAACCAAATGACCACAACAAATACTCACAAGAAAATTGAAACCATTACCAACCAACATAAGTATTAAATAGAATTTTGTATATACCAAGGAGAGTGACATAATTTTTACAATATAGTAGGACATCCTTCCCAAGTTTTGAGTTAGGAAGAGGCTAACCGCGGGGAAGATAACTAATTCTTGGAGTTGTTTTAAAAAATTTAATTTGGACTTGAAAGCTAGCCAAATTAATATGTTACAACATACTAATACAGTAAAACTTTATTTGATATGGATCCGGGAATGGGAAAGAAATAAATCTCATGCAAAACTGAAATATTGTATCACTTACTTCCATTTGTAAAATGTAATGATGAAAGTTTTACACTAAAATCCATTGGTTACATGAAAAATCTGAATTTAGTTTTGGAAAAATTAGTTTAAAGACTAATATACTAGTGCATATATTATAATTCTTGTAGTAGCAAAATAAATTAGTCAAAAATGGGAAAGTATATCACACGGGCAGTATGATGTACAATATTAGTATGTCATACAATATTTAATTTTTAGTTCAGCTTTTTTCTTTCTGTTTTTTTATGCTTGATTTTTGCATCACACACGCAAGCATACTCAAACACAAAATTCAGTCAATTTGGTTAATTGAGACTTTGCAAGTACACTACCATCTAAAATTTCAAAAGGGGAACTTGACTGCTGATTTGATGTTTGCACCACACACGCAAACACACTCAAATATAATTGTTCACTTTGTCTGAAGGAATGGAGATCAAGGTGTTCATTATGGGGAAACTGGAATTCAAGATTGAAATTGAATCAAGTGATACCATTCAGCGAATCAAGGAAAAGATGGAAGAGAAAATATCAATTCCATCCATACAACAAAGGTCAATTTTTTTCGTCTTTAGAATATAAAGTCAAATCTTATTGATTTATTCTAAATTTGAAAATTTACTTTAACTAATTGAAAAGTTTTTACACAGCGCACACAGAGATTTCAAATGATTCCTACCAATTATTTTGACATTTTCTTACAAGTTGGATCTTAATTATAATGTTTTTATTTTTGCAGGCTTTACAAGTTAAAAAAAAAAAAAAAAGGCTTGAGTATGACAAGACTCTTGAGTACTATAAGAGTGATGATGGTTCAACCCTTACCATTATTATTGGTTTGTGGGTTGAGAATTTGTATTAGACTTTGCATGTGTTTTTTAAGTTAATTAATTAATCTTTCATGTAGTTGGAGGAAATTGTGGACAATGTTTTTTATTTGGGTGACTTTTAAAGGTAATAACAGTGCATAAAAAAAAACTTTGAAATAGTTTTTCGATTTAGATTAATTCTCTTAAATGTGATTATTTTGATATTGCTAAAGTCAAAGTTACCTATTTGAAAATCAAATTGTAAATGTGTTAGACCTCACAAGTACCATAGACAAAACCTTACTTGTGGAAACAATAATTAGAGGTGAACCTGCGCAACATAAGAAATAAGGTAACTAGAGGTGATTCGGTTTCGTGGATGCAGCTGAAAGGGTATCTAGATACTGATTAGATATACTAAATTTTGTTTTAAAAGAATAAGAAAAAGAAGAAAATGAAAGACTACATGACTAACAAAATGACCGCAAAAAATACTCACTAGAAAATTGAAACCATTACCAACCAACATAAGTATCAAATAGATTTTGTATATACCAAGGAGAGTGACATAATTTTTACAATGTAGTAGGACATTCTTACCAAGTTTTGAGTAGGGAAGAGACTAACCGCGGGGAAGATAACTAATTCTTGGAGTTGTTTTAAGAAATTTAATTTGGACTTGAAAGCTAGCCAAATGAATATGTTACAACATACTAATACAGTAAAACTTTATTTGATACGGATCCAGGAGTGGAAAAGAAATAAATCTCTTCAAAACTGAAATAATGTATTACTTACTTCCATTTGTAAAATGTAACGATGAAAGTTTTACACTAAAATCCATTGGTTACATTAAAAATCTGAACTTAGTCTTGGAAAAATTAGTCTGAAGACTAATATACCAGTGTATATCTCATAATTCTTGTAGTAGCAAAATAAATTAGTCAAAAATGAGAAAGTATACCACACGGGCAGTATGATGTACAATATTAGTATGTCATACAATATTTCATTTAAGTTCAGTTTTTTCTTTCTATTTTTTATGCTTGAATTTTGCATCACAAACGAAAGCACTCTCAAACATAAAATTCAGTCAATTTGGTTAATTGAGACTTTGCAACTACATGACCTTGTAAAATTTCAAAAGGGGGAACTAGACTGCTTGACTTGATTTTTGCACCACATACGCAAACATACTCAAATATAACCGTTCACTTTGTGCTGAGGGAATCGAGATCAAGGTGTTCACTCTGGGGAAAATGGAATTCAGGATTGAAATTGAATCAAGTGACACTATTTAGTGAATCAAGGAAAATATGAAAGAGAAAATACCAACTCCACTCATACAGCAAAGATCAATTCCTTTCCTCTTTAGAATATTAAGTCAAATCTTATTGATTTATTCTGAATTTGAAAATCTGCATTAACTTACTGAGAAATTTTCTACACAGCGCACAAAGCGATTTTCGAAATAATTCCTACAACCTATTTTGATATCTTCTTACAAGTTGGATAATGTTTTTAGTTTTGCAAGCTTTACAAGTCAAACAAAATGCTTGAGTATGACCAGACTCTTGAGGACTATAATATTGATGATGATTTAACCATCACCATTATTATTGGTTTGAGAGTTGAGAATTTGAATTAGACTTTGCATGTGCTTTTTTTGTTAATTAATTAATCTTTCATGTAGTTGGAAGAAATTGTGGACTATATTTTTTATTTGTGGTGACTTTTGAAGGTAGTAATGATGCAAAAAAAAGAAACACATTGAAATTCTCGATTTAGATTAATCCTCTTAAATTGATTATTTTGAAATAGCTAAAGTCAAAAGTACCTATTTGAAAATCAAATTGTAAATGTGTTAGACCTCACAAGTACCATAGACAAAACGTTACTTGTGGAAATAGTAATTAGAGGTGAACCCCGCCCAACATAAGGAAATAGGGTAACTAGAGGTGATTCGGTTAAGTAGATGCAGCTGAAAGGGTATCTAGGTACTGATTAGATATTCTAAATTTTGTTTTAAAAGAAGAAGAAGAAGAAGAAGAAGAAGAAGAAGAAAGACTACGTGACTAACCAAATGACCACAACAAATACTCATTACCAAAATTTAAACCATTACCAACCAACATAAGTATTAAATAGAATTTTGTGTATACCAAGGAGAGTGACATAATTTTTACAATATAATAGGACATCCTTCCCAAATTTTGAGTAGGGAAGAGGCTAACCGCGGGAAAGATAACTAATTCTTGGAGTTGTTTTAAGAAATTTAATTTGGACTTGAAAGCTAGCCAAATTAATATGTTACAACATACTAATACAGTAAAACTTTATTTGATATGGATCCGGGAATGGGAAAGAAATAAATCTCATGCAAAACTGAAATATTGTATCACTTACTTCCATTTGTAAAATGTAATGATGAAAGTTTTACACTAAAATCCATTGGTTACATGAAAAATCTGAATTTAGTTTTGGAAAAATTAGTTTAAAGACTAATATACTAGTGCATATATTATAATTCTTGTAGTAGCAAAATAAATTAGTCAAAAATGGGAAAGTATATCACACGGGCAGTATGATGTACAATATTAGTATGTCATACAATATTTAATTTTTAGTTCAGCTTTTTTCTTTCTGTTTTTTTATGCTTGATTTTTGCATCACACACGCAAGCATACTCAAACACAAAATTCAGTCAATTTGGTTAATTGAGACTTTGCAAGTACACTACCATCTAAAATTTCAAAAGGGGGAACTTGACTGCCTGATTTGATGTTTGCACCACACACGCAAACACACTCAAATATAATTGTTCACTTTGTGCTGAAGGAATGGAGATCAAGGTGTTCATTATGGGGAAACTGGAATTCAAGATTGAAATTGAATCAAGTGATACCATTCAGCGAATCAAGGAAAAGATGGAAGAGAAAATATCAATTCCATCCATACAACAAAGGTCAATTTTTTTCGTCTTTAGAATATAAAGTCAAATCTTATTGATTTATTCTAAATTTGAAAATTTACTTTAACTAATTGAAAAAGTTTTTACACAGCGCACACAGAGATTTCGAAATGATTCCTACCAATTATTTTGACATTTTCTTACAAGTTGGATCTTAATTATAATGTTTTTATTTTTGCAGGCTTTACAAGTTAAAAAAAAAAAAAAAAGGCTTGAGTATGACAAGACTCTTGAGTACTATAAGAGTGATGATGGTTCAACCCTTACCATTATTATTGGTTTGTGGGTTGAGAATTTGTATTAGACTTTGCATGTGTTTTTTAAGTTAATTAATTAATCTTTCATGTAGTTGGAGGAAATTGTGGACAATGTTTTTTATTTGGGTGACTTTTAAAGGTAATAACAGTGCATAAAAAAAAACTTTGAAATAGTTTTTCGATTTAGATTAATTCTCTTAAATGTGATTATTTTGATATTGCTAAAGTCAAAGTTACCTATTTGAAAATCAAATTGTAAATGTGTTAGACCTCACAAGTACCATAGACAAAACCTTACTTGTGGAAACAATAATTAGAGGTGAACCCTGCGCAACATAAGAAATAAGGTAACTAGAGGTGATTCGGTTTCGTGGATGCAGCTGAAAGGGTATCTAGATACTGATTAGATATACTAAATTTTGTTTTAAAAGAATAAGAAAAAGAAGAAAATGAAAGACTACATGACTAACAAAATGACCGCAAAAAATACTCACTAGAAAATTGAAACCATTACCAACCAACATAAGTATCAAATAGATTTTGTATATACCAAGGAGAGTGACATAATTTTTACAATGTAGTAGGACATTCTTACCAAGTTTTGAGTAGGGAAGAGACTAACCGCGGGGAAGATAACTAATTCTTGGAGTTGTTTTAAGAAATTTAATTTGGACTTGAAAGCTAGCCAAATGAATATGTTACAACATACTAATACAGTAAAACTTTATTTGATACGGATCCAGGAGTGGAAAAGAAATAAATCTCTTCAAAACTGAAATAATGTATTACTTACTTCCATTTGTAAAATGTAACGATGAAAGTTTTACACTAAAATCCATTGGTTACATTAAAAATCTGAACTTAGTCTTGGAAAAATTAGTCTGAAGACTAATATACCAGTGTATATCTCATAATTCTTGTAGTAGCAAAATAAATTAGTCAAAAATGAGAAAGTATACCACACGGGCAGTATGATGTACAATATTAGTATGTCATACAATATTTCATTTAAGTTCAGTTTTTTTCTTTCTATTTTTTTATGCTTGAATTTTGCATCACAAACGAAAGCACTCTCAAACATAAAATTCAGTCAATTTGGTTAATTGAGACTTTGCAACTACATGACCTTGTAAAATTTCAAAAGGGGGAACTAGACTGCTTGACTTGATTTTTGCACCACATACGCAAACATACTCAAATATAACCGTTCACTTTGTGCTGAGGGAATCGAGATCAAGGTGTTCACTCTGGGGAAAATGGAATTCAGGATTGAAATTGAATCAAGTGACACTATTTAGTGAATCAAGGAAAATATGAAAGAGAAAATACCAACTCCACTCATACAGCAAAGATCAATTCCTTTCCTCTTTAGAATATTAAGTCAAATCTTATTGATTTATTCTGAATTTGAAAATCTGCATTAACTTACCGAGAAATTTTCTACACAGCGCACAAAGCGATTTTCAAATAATTCCTACAACCTATTTTGATATCTTCTTACAAGTTGGATAATGTTTTTAGTTTTGCAAGCTTTACAAGTCAAACAAAATGCTTGAGTATGACCAGACTCTTGAGGACTATAATATTGATGATGATTTAACCATCACCATTATTATTGGTTTGAGAGTTGAGAATTTGAATTAGACTTTGCATGTGCTTTTTTTGTTAATTAATTAATCTTTCATGTAGTTGGAAGAAATTGTGGACTATATTTTTTATTTGTGGTGACTTTTGAAGGTAGTAATGATGCAAAAAAAAGAAACACATTGAAATTCTCGATTTAGATTAATCCTCTTAAATTGATTATTTTGAAATAGCTAAAGTCAAAAGTACCTATTTGAAAATCAAATTGTAAATGTGTTAGACCTCACAAGTACCATAGACAAAACGTTACTTGTGGAAATAGTAATTAGAGGTGAACCCTGCCCAACATAAGGAAATAGGGTAACTAGAGGTGATTCGGTTAAGTAGATGCAGCTGAAAGGGTATCTAGGTACTGATTAGATATTCTAAATTTTGTTTTAAAAGAAGAAGAAGAAGAAGAAGAAGAAGAAGAAGAAAGACTACGTGACTAACCAAATGACCACAACAAATACTCATTACCAAAATTTAAACCATTACCAACCAACATAAGTATTAAATAGAATTTTGTGTATACCAAGGAGAGTGACATAATTTTTACAATATAATAGGACATCCTTCCCAAATTTTGAGTAGGGAAGAGGCTAACCGCGGGAAAGATAACTAATTCTTGGAGTTGTTTTAAGAAATTTAATTTGGACTTGAAAGCTAGCCAAAATGAATATTTTACAACACACTAATACAGTAAAACTTTATTTGATACGGATCCGGGAGTGGGAAAGAAATAAATCTCTTCAAAACTGAAATAACGTATCACTTACTTCCATTTGTAAAATGTAATGACGAAAGTTTTACACTAAAATCCATTGGTTACATGAAAATTCTGAACTTAGTCTTGGAAATATTAGTTTGAAGACTAATATACTAGCGCATATCTCATAATTCTTGTAGTAGCAAAATAAATTAGTCAAAAATAGGAAAGTATACCACATAGGCAGTATGATGTACAATATTAGTATGTTATACAATATTTCATTTTGAGTTCAGTTTTTTTCTTTCTGTTTTTTTTATGCTTGATTTTTGCATCACACACACAAGCACACTCAAACATAAAATTCAGTCAATTTGGTTAATTGAGACTTTGCAAGTACACTACCATGTAAAATTTCAAAAGGGAGAACTTGAATGCGTGACTTGATTTTTGCAGCACACACGCAAACACACTCAAATATAACCGTTCACTTTGTGTTGAAGGAATGGAGATCAAGGTGTTCACTCTGGGAAAAATGGAATTCACGATTGAAATTGAATCAAGTGATACCATTCAATGAATCAAGGAAAAGATGGAAGAGAAAAAATCAACTCCAACCATACACCAAAGGTCAATTACTTTCATCTATAGAATATGAAGTCAAATCTAATGGATTTTTTCTGAATTTGAAAATCTGCTTTAACTTATTGAAAAATTTTTTACACAGCGCACACAGAGATTTTCAAAATAATTTCTACCAACTATTTTGACATCTTCTTACAAGTTGGATCTTAATTATAATGTTTTTATTTTTGCAGGCTTTACAAGTCAAACAAAATGCTTGAATAACACTAGACTCTTGAGGACTATAAGATTGATGATGGTTCAACCCTCACCATTATTATTGGTTTGAGGGTTGAGAATTTTAATTATACTTTGCATGTGCTTTTTTAAGTTAATTAATTAATCTTTCATGTAGTTGGAGAAAATTGTGGACAATGCTTTTTATTTGGTGTGACTTTTGAAGGTAGTAACAATGCAGCAAAAAAAAAAAAAAAACACATTGAAATAACTTTTCGATGTAGATTAATCCTCTTGAATGTGATTGTTTTGAAATTGCTAAAGTCAAAAGTACCTATTTCAAAATCAAATTGCAAATGGTTGTTTGCGGTCTACTTTATATTCATCTTGATCCATGTATTCACAGCTTCCATTCACTGCAACCCTAAAACTATGACAACTCTGGCTAGAAGATGAAACGCAGAGACTTTTGATAGTTGCGAACTTCGCAAAAAATGATTCAAGCAGCAATCCAATTTGATCTTTCCATGTCTGGCCTCCTTTGCTTTCATTTGTTGATAGCCTTTTGTGCCAGCTGCTCCACCTTGTCTGGCCATGCTTCCTTCCATAAAAATTCTTCACCAACAGGAAGCGTGTTCATAGCAGCTAAAAAAAAAGAATTCAGCATTCAGCATATTACCTTGTTTGAATACCATTGCTCATTCTTTGAAAATCAAATGGTTCCCTTAGTCGAAAGGGGGTTGCTCCTTTATGGATTTTCCAGGTAATAATACACCAAATTCCTGAGCAGGGTGTAAAAAACAACACATACACCAATGTCCACCTCTGCAGAAGGGTTGGGACCAATGTCCATCTCTATGCTTCCTTGAACAACCCACCGAAACATAAAAGAGTTTACAATGAGTTAATACAACATTTAAAATTGATAAAACACAAGGAATTACATTCATGTGTGACAACCAAGCTCCCATTCTCGAGCTCCTGGTAAGAATACGAACCAGAGAGAAGCTCACCACCTATACAAATTCAGAAAGTCAAGCACTACAAAGTTTAATCAGCAGAAAAACGTAAATTTTGAACCCACACACAATACTAATTTATGGATTTTGAATAAAAAAAAATAAAAGGAAGAGCAAATTAACCTAATCATCATTGAGGATCAGCTTCTGTAATCTTCAAGCACTACCAATACAACAACTTCCCATTGTTGATCAGTATCCCTCAGTTGAGAAATTGCTTTTTTTTCGTCCATCCTAACTTGTCCATGGTGGAAAACAAATCAGTCCATGCCAAGAAATCTCAAATTAAAACACTTACATTGTTCAAATTATAAACTCAAAGCAAAGAAACAATAAGATAGGCAAAACCATATTAGCAATAACCAGGACATAATCAAGACTGCGAATAAAAGAGGGTCAAAATAAAACTGAATATAACACTAAAAACACCAAAGGTGGGGAATAAAATCTTGGGAGGGGGACGATTGACAAAGAGTAGTAGACATAATTAAAACTGCAGACGAAAAAAACTCTATTTCCTTCTGAATACGGCTAACACGAAGCGAAACCAGCACACCACCGTTCCAAAGATATTATAAACTCAAAAAAAAAAAAAAACGATTGCGACCTAAACAAAAGTCAGAAAATATCGGACCAAAGGATGTTTACATGCTGAAAAAGAAACACTAAATTTGTAACGATGGAAGCTGAAAATCAATAATACCAATACAAATGGAGAGACAAAGAAACAAAAAAAAAAAAAAAAGCAAAGCAAAGGAACATAGAATGATTCAGACACTTAAATGATGTTCAGAGCAATCAAACCAAAGATGTATCATGCACAATTTGCTATAAAAATCAGAGTGAGATATGCTAAACAATCCAAATGATTAGCAGAGTTAGAAGTTTTAATATACATCACATGACCCTTTAAAACTCAAATGGTCAACAATTTGTTAAAGATTAAACATATAAAGTATAATCGAATTGCTTCAACCATCATTCCGAAGCACCAAACTCATGTATAATCAACCAATTGCAATAGAGCCAATGTTGTGCAAATGCCAGAATTGGAAAGCCCATTGAGTAAATAGATAAGAAAACATCCAGGCCATACTCAAACAAGGAAAAAGAAAACAAATAATTAGCATAATTAACTCAAAATCAACATTACACAGCATAATCAACCTAAGGGAGAAGAGGCATGCAAAGGCATCAATCAGCTACGAAGTTAAAAAGAAAAATTACAGCAAAGATATCTCTTTTTTTTCATCATAATACAACACAAATTGACAACATTAATTCACAACTTGTATAACCCCCAGCAAAAAAACACTCAAAGAAGGTTCTCATCCAATGCCGATAAAGGAAATCCATGCCCACCAAACGCTTCATGCTTAAAAAAAAAAAAAGGAATGAAGAGAAGCCAAAATACATAAATCAAAGAAACAACAACCAGGGAAAGCAAACTGTAAAAGAAAAAAAACCACTACTCCTCTAAGATTACTGATTGAAAACTATAAGAAAAAAATTTAACAAAATAACGAAAATTAAACACAAAAAAGGCATACAGAAAGCTGAAAGGTATAGTCCAATACACACAAAAGCCTACCCCCCAAAATCTCATGCCAAACAGTAAGGAAAAAAAAAAGCATAAAGATTAGGGCTTTATGTGGACGATGGTGATTAAATTCGTACCTGAATCAAACGAATTTGAAGTAAAAAAAAATTAGTGACACCTTTTTTTCCTTTTGCTTGGGAGTCTAATTTGTATGCTTTAGGGAATTGATGATGCCAAGCTTAGGGACAGAATCGAGCGTAGCCGCCATCGTCGGGGGCGGTTGCAAAGTAGGAAGGGAAAGCAGAAGGTGAGTTTTTTCCGCGGATGAGACAGCAGAAGACAGCAGAGACGGCAGAAGAGAGCCGAGAAAGATGACAGGAGAGAGAATCCGCTGCCCGTCTGGTTTTTATAGGGAGGGATTGGGGGTGCTTGACTTTAGGGTGTCTCAAACCCAAAACCGTGGGAGAAAATGTTTCTAGGGTTTAGGAAGTGGACATTTCTAATCTTCTCGCGCTTTGAAAACGTGAAAACACATATTCAATATTAAAATTTCGCGTTTCACAAACGCTAAAGTAATTAATTAATTTTTTAAAATATTGTTCCGGAAAAACAATGAAGGAAAAAAATGGAATAAATTGGGACAAAATATTAGCGTTTTGAAAACGCAAATACGTATTTTCGCATTTTCAAAACGCATAAAAACATAAACACCATTAAAAATTTCGTGTTTTAGATATGCTAAGTTTGTTGATTAATTTTTTAATATATTGATCCGGGAAAAAAGGAAAGAAAAATAAATGACATTAATTGACAAAAAAAATCAATCTTTGCATTTCGAAAACGCTAAAACAACATTCGCGTTTTGCAAACGCTTAAACATGAATTCATGGATTCTCGGCTGTTTTGGGGTGGATTAATTGGGCTTTTGGGGGTTGGTTTTGGAGGGGTTAGGTTCCGGGGTGGGCTTTGGGTTCTGAGTTTCGGGGTGAGTAAAGATTTTGGGTTTTGGAATGGGTTGGGTTTAAGGGGGTTGGGTTTCGGGTTTTGGGTTTAAGAGTGAGTTGGGTTCAGGGGGTTGGGTTTTGTGATTATTACAAAATAGACACCCTATTATTTATAAACTGACGCCCTTTTACTTTTTTTCTTATTTGAACCACGTATGATTGAAATTTTTTTTCAATTGCACCCTTAATAATAATTTTTTAATTTCAATTTTAACCCAAATAGTATGGTATTTTACACAATTTTGAATCTGTACTCTCTCGGTCCCAAAATGATGTTTCACTTTAGTGTCAATGACATTAAATAAAAATCATTTCAAAATAATAATGTGATTAGTGAACACTGATAACAATAATTAACATTATACTACTTAGTTTGACTTGAACGACATCATTTATGGACCAAACTTGTTCTTATTACATATATACTAGTTAGTTTTACTTAATTATAATATCTTATTGGTCAGACTTTTTGTTTTTTAATCAAATTTGTACTTTTTACATATGTACTACTTAATTTTACTTTAATGAAATCTATTATTGATCAAATTTGTTGTGTTTTCCTATGAGATACTTAGTTTGACTTAAACAGAACATGTTCTTGATCAAATTTGTTCTTTTTACATACATACTACCTAGTATTACTTAAATTCAATTTATTTTATTAAGCATCATAATTTTTGGGAAAGGTATATTATAAAGATGTAAATCGGAATAATCAACAAATCCGATCCCCCGCTTCACAAAAAAAAAATCATGTTACAAATCAGATCCCATCGACAAAAATGACCAAATTACCCCTAATAGGCAGGAGTCTAGGACTTGGACTCGAGTATAATGGACTGGATATTTATGTCTTTTCGATCGTTCGACCGATTTTTGTGAAGTTATTTAAATAAAATGTTCTTTTTTATTTTTTTCGCGCTTTAAAAACGCGAATATTTATTTAATTAATTTTTTTACCATTAATTAATTACGATTAAGTTAAATTAATTACGATATCTTACTTTTAGCGTTTCTGAAACGCGATAATAGTTTTTTAGCATTTTCAAAATGCGAAATTTGTTGGGGAAAGTATATTATAAAGATGTAAATCGGAATAATCAACAAATCTGATCCCCCGCTTCACAAAAAAAAAAAAAATCATGTTACAAATCAGATCCCATCGACAAAAATGACCAAATTACCCCTAATAGGCAGGAGTCCAGGACTTGGACTCCAGTATAACGGACTGGATATTTATGTCTTTTTGGTCGTTCAACTGATTTTTGTGAAATTATTTAACCCACAAATTATACGCGTTTCAGAAATCCAGAATTCTAATGATTCTATGGATTTAACCAACAAATTATTTTTGGTGGACAAAAAAAAACATCAAGGAACAAATCCCTAAACCCCTCGATAAAATTACCAAATTACCCCTGATAGGCAAGAGTCCAGGACTTGAACTCCAGTATAATGGACTGGATATTTATGTCTTTTCTGTCGTTCGACCGCTTTTTGTGAAGTTATTTAAATAAAATATTCTTTTTTAATTTTTTCGAGCCGTAAAAACGCGAATATTTATTTAATTAATTTTTTTACCATTAATTAGTTACGATTAAGTTAAATTAATTACGATATCTTACTTTTAGCGTTTCTGAAACGCGATAATGGTTTTTTAGCGTTTTCAAAATGCGGAATTTTTTTTAGCGTTTTTAAAACGCGATTTTGCTTATTTTCGCGTGTTTGAAGCGCGAAAGAATCAGTTTTGACCACAATTTAAAACCTAGATCTATTTTGTTCTTTAAAATTTTTTTAGGTTATATATAAGTAAAATTTCCAGGGATTGGGGGTTGGTTTGTATCAGCATGACGTCGTTTTCGGGAAGGGGGTTTTTCCAAAAATTAGTATATTTAAAAAATATCAATTGACTAATTATATTCTTACCCCTAATTAAAAAGATGATGTAATTGTGATGCAAGACTGATTTCACGTGACGATCGTTGACAAACCAGATTGGCATGACTTTTATGTTAGCTTATAGATTATAAAATTATAAATCTGCTTTACTTAAGAACTAATAAAATAATTAAAGAAAATAATAATAATAAGTAGGAAATAGGGTGAAAAGCAACTGGACCGATGATGAATGGTTTCCCTGAATTAAATTTGGTTAAGACTTAGAAGCTTCTAACCTTTGAAAACTATTGTTGAAACCTCCATCTAATTAAATTAATCACTACTACTCCTACGTACTGTAACCATTTGAAAGAAAAGAAATATGTTTTGGGTTAGATTAGCAACTCTGGAAGTACTACTGCTGGTGCTACTATTAATGATAATAATAATAATTGGGAACAATGTGGAAGATATATACAAGCACATATAAAGTCGTACTGGCGTTAGAGAGAGGATTTGAAGGTTTCAAAAGGGATTACCGATAATCGAGAGAAATTCTCACTCTTTTCGATATGATAAGTGTTTTTTTTTTTTTAAAAAAAAAAAACTACCTAGTAAATTTCATTTAAATGTGAGTAAAACTCCCTCTTACAAACTCTTTGGTGGGAATCGAACCCTGATTTATTACCAACCCTAACCACTAGATTATCATTCAATTCCTGACATGATAAGTGTTTTAATGGTTATAAATGTTACCGTATTTGAATAATTGATAATGTGATTGAATGTTATTGTCTAGTTATATGTTTGATTGAGTTTTAAGTGTTGAATAGTTTGTGTGAAAGTGAAATGTTTTCGTGCTAAAAGAAATATTAAATGTTGCCAATAATGACATCACCTGGGCAGAGTAAATATTATCGCTAAATGTATCGTGGATGGTGGTACGTACCTTATTGCCCCCACAGAGTGTATTATTTGTGTAAGTAATATTCGCTTGGGTTGATGAAAGTCAAGAGAGCCTGGACTCGCCTTCGTTCGCAAGATTGTGGCGAACAGGCAATCGTCTTGATCGTTGAGTTTGTCCCACCTCGACCAACGACACTCATGAGTATCCAGTCTTGGTACCAAGTAAAACATAAAAGACAAAGTTGCAGGTTTTAGCTGGAAGGAAGTAAATTAACTAATTGCCTAAATATTCGTTAGAAAAAATCGAATTTCGCTATATGACTAGCCGTTTGAAGAATGAAAATGATGAGAGAATATTGGTCGTGAAAATTTCACCAGCCCTCCCCACGAATCCGTCTTCTTCAATACTATAATTAAGGTACACTCGTATTTTGGTGGTGAAATTTGATGTAGGCCTTTTTTAATGTTGTACTTGTAAGAGTGGCAGATCAAGGAAGGTGGTACGAGATGGGGATTGTTTTCATGAAGTCCTGAATTTGAATGTACTAACATGAAAATTTGGTGTTTTATCCAAGTAAATCATTCTATTAAACTACATTAAATTAACAGTTTAATGTATTCGATTATTTTGATGTATCGAAACATAGAGCGGGTCCTTCTTTCGTTTGCTTAATCCGGTAGTACAATTCATATTTACTTCAGTATTACTCTTCATTTACATTTGAAGGCAATAATATGCATTTTCCTCCTGTGCAGAGTGATACGCCCGTCTTAAAATAAAATAAATAAAATTGTTCACATCATTGTTTGTTAATTATATTAAAATTATTGCAATTTACACATTGTAATTATGTAGACTACCTTTCGTGGAATGGTAAGGTTACTACTTTTTATGTCGCCTAAATTAACAAAACAAGATGATAAACTAGGTGCTCCAATTTGATGATGTAACACACGCAACACAAACATACTGCCTGTCGAGACATTTTCTTTGGTGAGCGTAACATAATAACGAGATCATGATTGTCAACATTGACTGAAGTTTGACCCAGGTCACCCTAAGGCACGAGCATGGGAAACTCTTTTTAATACCTCTGAAGACCTTTTTTCTTTTTTTGCTCAAACTAACAAATTCGCCCCCACCCTTGTGACATAACTAAACAACGGTGATTAAAAAGATGAGCAAATTAAGGGTCGACAAACATTGATAGGGTAAAAATTACAAAAATAATGTGAACAACAAAGTTAATCTGCAAGTCACTTTCTTATTGAAACACTTCGCTGCTCCTTTTCAAGGAAGCTACTCATGAACATTCGTCCCAGAATTATGATCCAATTTAGATTTTCTTTTTTTTTCAATTTGTACTATACATGAAAATCCAAACTAGATAATAATTTCGAGACATAAGGTATAGAGGAAATAGAAAGGTAATTCTCCATTCGTTCTTTATTATAATGCATATTTTTCTTAAGTTTTCTTAAATTTTATTTTGGCAAAACTATACTCTCTCTGTTCCAGAATTATTACCCAGTTTAGATTTTCATTTTTTGTAAATTTGTACTAAACATGAAAATCCAAACTAGACAATAATTTTGGAATATAGGGAATAGAAAGTTAACACACCCTCCCTCCGTTCATTATTATAAGGCATTTTTATTTTTCTTAAATTTTATTTAGTATGTTTTTTAAATAAAAATAAAACCTTTAAAATGAATTTTCACATTTATTGTGTTGTTCCAATTGTTATAAATACTTTTAAATTTTTATTTTCAATTGGAAGAATATATTAAATAAAATTAGTGCAAATTAAATTATCTTAAAATAAGGACAGAGTACGAGTTAAGATGGGAGTGAGCATCATAGAGCACTCTCGGTGTTATTTTGGTGTTGCACAACATATAAAATTTAGGAGGATATATGTACTTTAGCCATCCTCCGTAAAAGATTCCAATAGTTTATTTTCTATTTAATCGATGGTGTCGCTAGCGTTTCACAGTCCGCAAGCCCCATAGACTATCGTAATCTTAATTTTGTTTCATCTTATTCATATACTTCGTTGAAAATGGAATCAATGAAAAAGTCAATTAGTTAAATGTGACAGAAAAGAGTCACTAGAAAAAAGGGTCTCATACTACACTAAGACTCCAACCTTGTAATGGCACTTAACCCAACATGTCACTGTAAACCGCCTTTTAAGGCATTAAGTTATTGAGGCATTTCTTTATAATAGAAAAATCCTTGCATATATAAGAGAAAACAGTCCAAGGACTTAATTATCTCCTGCTTTAGGGCCTTAAAAAAAGAAAAAAGAAAATAAAAATACCCGAAGACTTATCAATGTGAGTCTTTATTATTTATTTATTTTAAAATTTTCATCGTGTAGTTCTTTTCGCCAATTTTATTTCATCACTCTAGCAAGAGTTTTTCTTAACGTTTCTCCAAAATTAAGTTTGAAATTTTGACGTCTCCCCACCATCTACATCTTGTGTTTCGCATAATTCAGAAAAATCCTTCATACAAAGCATAAATTTATTTTTGAGTTGAAGGCAGTTTCAATTTCGCTCTATGCTTTTTGCGCTCAAATCTGCTACAAAGAAAAAGGGCTGTGATATTATGATCTACAATGATTTACTTGTTTGGATCAATTATTTGGCTCAGATCTTTCGGATTGATCTTTTGATCTGAAAGGGCTCTTCTTAATCTCTCTTTTAGATTGATCTTTTTGTTTTTTCCGTAATTATTTTTTTTGGTTTAATTTTTTTTTCTTGGTTAATTGCTCTCTTTTTCTGAATTGATTTAGATTGCAGATTGATATTTTAAGCATTGTAGGGGTTTTTGTTTGTTATATTTTATCTAAAATGGTGTTGTTCATGTCTCCTTGCACACAAGGTGTTTGTAATAATTATTCTATTAATTTTCTTAGGTTGTTGAACACGAAATAGAGCATTTGAGGTGTTTATTTTGTTCCTTTTCTTCGATTTAGAGTAGCTATTATTTCCTTGATGAACAAATTAGTGCTGCCCATATTTTGGCAAAAGAGTCCAGGGAGATAATTGGGTGAAGAAAACATGAGACTTTGAGTTACTTGTGTTAGTAAATCTTTCTACGGTGTGAGCCCTCTTAGGGCATCATTATGACTTGAATTCAGACTTTTGTTAGTAATTCCTAAGTAGATAACCTTTAAGAATAATGATGACTAGTTCTATCACTAAGGTGTGACCTTATAAATACCTAAGGATTTTCTCTTAGTTTGTGTTACATTCAAATTTATGTGCTTTTGCTGATCTTAATGATTATTCTTGGTTATTTATTTTGCTATGTTTCAGGTGTCATATAACTTCATCTGAAGCCCCAAATTCAAATGCATTTTTAGGTTTGATGCCCTTGTTTTGAAGAAAACATGGATTTGGATGTGGCCTTTCTCTGTTATGATCTTTAACCTTTGTACTTATCTTTGTTGCTCAACCTTCAGGTTTGTCGCTCTTAGTTTGATTTAGATTAAAATTTCATTTGGTGTTCATTTTTCATAGTGTCTTGTATTATTGAGTTTGATTGCTTGTATGTCATCCCTTTTAATTGATATAGTTGGAATTTTTTTTTTAGGCCCTCATTGAAAAGAGAAAAGCGGAGGGATTCTTGACACAGTGACCAATCTTCTATCACTGTTATCATATCCAAAGATTAAAGAAGGACAAATGAAAGAGAAGTAGAAGATCTTCAGTTTTGGCGAATAGGAAATCGATTAGGAAGATAATTTCCTAGGTGAACGAAAGGACGCAACTTAAGAAAAGTGCAGTTTGAATTTGGTTTGTGAGGATATTGTGTTAATAATAGATTAATAGGATGTTCCTTTCCTTTCTCCTTTTATTAGCTAGTGCTACCTTAGATTGTACTTTCTTCTTTGGCTCTTCTTAATATAATAAAAATTTAATTTTTAGTTAAATATTTTAATTTTCTGAAAGTATTATGAAAAAGATAATTTTACTGAATTTTTATTTTTTAAATTAATGATGCTGGAAATCATTTATAAATGACACAATAGATAAGTTGTTAATGCACTTCAAACTGCCTCTATTTTACCAAGTGACATGATACATAATTTGTTAAGGCATTAAAAAGTCTCTCTATGTGAAACCGAACTGCCTTCAAAGATCCTATGTTACTACACTTATGATATGACTTCAAAGACCATGTATAACTACATTAAAGTTATTGTTACATTGAATTTTGAGACACATTCCTCAAGTGTCTTAACAAGTAAAACTGTCTTAATAGTCCATCTGTTAAGACATTTTTTTGTGTCTCTACACGCCTTTTTTGTAGTAGTGAGTGCATTGTACAAGTTATGGTGTGGCAAATGCAACACACTATTGTTTTGTGAATATCATTACGTTCAACTTGTTTCTCCTTTCGATATGTACATTATTAAAACTCAAAAAGATTAATAACTCTTCCACTAATTAATCTTTAGTATTGAGGAAAAATAAATCTTCAAAGAAGATTCGAGGATTTTCGTTTGGATTTATAGTTTTGTTATCCATTAATACTTTTGACATATGTCATCAAGTTATGCCTATCATAACTCTGTGCCAAGAGTAATTTACAAAGAGCTATGCAAATGTGATAATGAATGAACGCGACGGCAAAATTACAGAATCAAACTCTTAATAATTATCACTTGAAAGGAACCAGTTTCGCTTTCCTGTAATTCTGTTGTAGTACCTTCAATTTTCATTCCTTTTTCGTTCCTTGAAGCAAAAATTCCAGACTTCGAAGTGAAACGTGTGCGGTCGCTCCAAGATATAATCCCTTGCTATAAAATAGAAACTTTGAGTACTATCGATTTGCGTTCTTTTTCTCTTGTGCAATAAGATAATTACCGATGTAAAATTAAACATACGAAGCTAAATTAATGAAATGAAAACATTTTGGGTTGATTCATGAGTATTGAATTTAAAGATATTGAATGGATTTTTGTACAAAACGATAAAATTCGGAGTCATGAAGCATTTGATGAAAAAAGCAACGACAAGATAAAATCTAAGTTTCGAATTTTAGTTTTAGCACAAATCACAATAGAAAATGATAATGTAGGCTAAATAATGTGATTAATTTTAGGACGGAGGAAATATTCGAAGAAATTGCCTAAGATGAAAAGTTTGAAGGTATTAAAAAATTATTGATGGTTATGACAAACAGATTATAAGTATTTGATTTCAGCGGACGAGTGAAAACATTACAAATATCAAAGTTGAGGTGGATTATATTTTCGGAGCAAAGGGAGGGGCAATTGAATATTTTTAATGGGTTGTACAATATTGGTTTTCTATATTTTGTTTTTTGATAACAAAAAAAAAAAATTGTTATACGCAAGGATATTGGAAGGCAACAAAGAAATGACAAACCACACATAGGAAATATTTTATGTTTGGTAAATCATTTCAAGTAAGTTAAAAAAAAAAAAGAGAAAAGAAAAATTAGATTGCGGTTATATAAATAGGATCCGGGGATTGGAGAGTATCAGTATATTTTTGTTGGTGTGACAGAAGTAAGAGCCAATAAAAAACAAACAGAGAATCGGAAGGGAAAGTAAGAAAAAAAAGAAAGTAGAAAGAGTTGAGTTGAAAAAGTGAAAGAAAGAGGTCAAAGAAAGGAAGAAAGAGACAAAAATGGCGGAGGGGGGACCACTGAAGACGGCGGTTGAAGAATTGGACGAGGGAATGGGAGTCCACCGAGAGCCAAGAAGGGATCTTGCAGACGCCGGAGTCCTGATGATTGTAGCCAATGCCATAGACATATTTGAACCTGAAAATCAACCAGAGGACCCAATGTTGGAAGAAATCAGGCAACTGGACGAGGAGCAGTTGGGCGTGGCACGTCAACAAAGAACCTATTATCCACCGCCGGCGGCAGACAACGAACCAGAGGCTGAGGGAGATGAAGCCCAGCAAGAAGCGCTGAAAGAAGACCCAATGTTGGAAGAAATCAGGCAACTGGATGAGGAGCAGTTGGGCGTGGCACGTCAACAAAGAACCTATTATCCACCGCCGGCGGCAGACAACGAACCAGAGGCTGAGGGAGATGAAGCCCAGCAAGAAGCGCTGAAAGAAGACCCAATGTTGGAAGAAATCAGGCAACTGGATGAGGAGCAGTTGGGCGCGGCACGTCAACAAAGAACCTATTATCCACCGCCGGCGGCAGACAACGAACCAGAGGCTGAGGGAGATGAAGCCCAGCAAGAAGCGCTGAAAGAAGACCCAATATTGGAAGAAATCAGGCAACTGGACGAGGAGCAGTTGGGCGTGGCACGTCAACAAAGAACCTACTATCCACCGCCGGCGGCAGACAACGAACCAGAGGCTGAGGGAGATGAAGCCCAGCAAGAAGCGCTGAAAGAAGACCCAATGTTGGAAGAAATCAGGCAACTGGATGAGGAGCAGTTGGGCGCGGCACGTCAACAAAGAACCTTTATCCACCGCCGGCGGCAGACAACGAACCAGAGGCTGAGGGAGATGAAGCCCAGCAAGAAGCGCAGAAAGAAGGAGGAGAACCAGCTCCCGGAGCTGACCCAGAAGAAGCCCACCAAGAACCGGGCGATGAAGGAGCGGAACCCGGTGCCGGAGATGCTGGAGAAGAACCCCACCAATGGTGATCAAGAAATCCGAGATGACGACGATTCTGAATCCCGGACTTCATCGTCTGATACCTCATGCGGTGATGAATGGTTACCCTAACCCATTTTCCCTCTTTTCTTTCGTTTCCTTTTCCCCATTTTTTTCATTCGTTCTTATCAAAATTCAATTCTTTCTTTCTTCTTTCTTTGATGGATCAAACCCCAGCCTGCCCCATTCCTTTTCCTTCAAAAAACCCCTTTTCTTTTCCTCTTTTCGTTCCCTTTCAGATTATTCAATTCAGGAGGTCATTGATCATCATTTTTAGTTTCCTTCAAAAACCCCCCTTCTCTTGATTAATTGGGATGCTTGAGGGAGTTATTAGTCACTCACCAAAAATTAAAAATAAGAAATTTGTTAGTAGGAGAGTCTCCTTATTATTGTCTTGATGTTTAATTGTACCTATTCTGTATTTCTTTTTGCTTCTCCTTTTACTGAAACTCAAATTTTCACAAGTTTATGGTTGCGGATTGATCAAGGGTTCACATATTGCTTTTAATTAAGAAACCAAGTTTGTTACGCACGTGCATGTGTACATTAGGCTTATGACAACTGATAGAATGAAATCATGGCCACCCCTAGCATGCGTAGTTTAAACCTAATGTTGCCAATAATGGAACTTTTATTGCAGACGAGGAAAAGAAAATTCTTTACTACGTTCTACTTGTATTTCAGATTTTCCAAATAATTTTTTACAAAATAATTTATAAAAATAATGATCGATGAACGTTCAATCAATTCAGAGAAACTTAAATCATCTTTTGTAATTTCGATTGGAACATGAATACTAATAATTAATTAATGTAGGAATGAAATAATAGAGCTGTAATCTACGAATGACCACCAAGTTTCAGTCTTTTTTGGTGACAATATAAATAACTTGTAAGAATTCACAATCCCACATATCATGCTCAACCCTCTTGATTATTTTATCTCTATCTAATGAAAAAATATTAGAATCTTGATTTTTTTATTATTATTATTTTTGTTACATGGGAAAAACTATGGTATACACGTTCCATGCATGCATGTACAAAGACTCATCTATGCAGCTCTCTTCTTCAACTTTTTTGACCTTTTTATAATAGAGGAATCAAACATTTATAATGCTACTTAAAAACATTATGTTCGGTAAAGAAAAATACAAATAATATTGCGCTCCAATTAAGAATGAACTTTTTGTCCATTAAACAACAGCTAGCTAGTGAAGTTAGATACTCAGTTTCATGCTTCAAAGCTTTTGTCCGCAGGCTTTTTAAAGTTATTTATAACTCAACAAAACTTATGAATTCCACTCAGTACTGCATTCATAAACCTTTTGCTTTTCTTTTTTATTTTTATAATTTCTTCCTATCAAGAATTCCTTCACTTTTGATAGTTTGTTTGTACAAGAACTCTTTGCCATTCCAGAGTAGAGGACTAGCTAGTTGATCTTCTTCGCTTACAGAACAATCCATTTAAATTTATTTTTCCACGTAAACATGATTGTTCTTAAAATTACACTATCAGAAATTTGGCCTTTGAAGACAATTCATTTCAATTTTTTTCTTTTTTTTATAAATTTTTTTTTCTAAGATTATACGCTAATTGGCAATTGTTCCATGCGAAATCGGGAAATCGTTGATAATACGAAGGGCGCATGCATGAGCTCCGAGCACGTACGTGCCACATATCTTTCACTTTTTTAAATATTTTTTCTTTCCTTTTCCAGTAAGTTATCATTCCGAATGGAATTCAATTACTGCATCTTTCGCATAAAAATAATACGATTTAAAAAGGTACAACATTTTTAATTTTCAGTCAACCCAATCAAGGTATAAGTCCGTTTTGTCCTTATATTTTCAGTTGTACCCCTAATTTAAATTAGGTTAATCAATGCAACCACCACAGTGGATCACCGAGAATTAATCACTGTAACAGGGCTATGGTGGGCAAAGAACAGGGCCGGAAAATCTCGGATTTAAGGAATTAAGAAATATGATTAGGAACTAGGAGAGGGAATTAGTCATCGCGTCAGAGAGAGGGAGGAATTATGGCCGCCGTTGAGGCTAAGTTGTCAAAGGAGTTTTGCCAGTGAGAGGAGAGGAAGGGATTCTCACCGGCAGTGTACATGGCAAGGAATGTCGCCGGAGAACGAAGTAGGAGAATGAAGGAGTTGTCGAGTCACTGAGAGGGTGGAATTCTCGCCGCCGTTGAGGTTAAGTTGGCATGGAAGTTTTGCCGGTGAGAGGCGGAGAAAGATTGTTTTTGCAGGGATTGAGGTGCAGTGTGTGGATTTGTGTTTGTGAGTTGTGACTGGTTTTTGTATTGGGGTAAAATTACTTTTGTTCTAGTACATGCCGGAAAATCCAATTCACGAAGTGGCATATGCCTTGCCTAGAATGGCTAGCGAAATGAAGGTCTCAACGCAGTGCATACAATATACATTCATTCCTTCCTGAAAGAATATATAAACGCCGAAACCCGAATTAGGGTTTCCTATGTAGACGGCTAGGGTTGTTACACTATTATACTATAAATATCACAATGTAAAATGTAAATAAGTAACACAATATTTCTTTCATGGTATCAACCTCTCTTTTCTCTCTTTCCTAGGCCGCCAACTTAGTTTAGGGTTTCCTCGTCGTCAAATTTTTTTTTCTTCTCTTCGTTCATCTTGTCAGCGATCACTGCCTCTTTGTTTGATCCTTTTCCTTCCCAACTGTCTTCTTCTCTGCCGCAATGACGAACTCTGTTAATTCTGCTGTCTAATAGCAAATTGCTACTCCGTCAACCGAAACCCTGAACACATCTGCTATTTTCGGCAACCCTTCTCACCCGTCACCAACTTCTCATTTGGCCATTGGCCTTTCCAACATAAAGAACTATGTGACTCCCGTTCTGGATTTTACCAACTACATGCTCTGGAAAGAGCTTTTTCCTTCATGTCTTCGTGCAGCACTCTTTTAGAAATTTTGCATACTTGGGAATCTCCTTAATAGCCTCTAACGATGGAATGATCATCACCTTTTTGAAAGTGTTCAACGTCTCTTCTTCAAGTTCAGCTTTTTTATCTTCCATCAACCAACTAGGAAATGGAGGAACAGGTTTGTAAGAAGTATTAAGCCATGAAGGTTTTAGTTTTACCTCAGCTGAATTTTTGGGAGATTCTTTGTTGATTTCTTCTATTTTTTTCTCCTCCACCTCTTTCACGAGTGAAGGTGCACTTGCTTGGATCTCTTTCCCACTTCTTAACATCATTGCACAAACATTCTCTTTGGGATTTATGATCGTTTGTGAGGGTAACTTTCTAACATTTTGAGCTTCCAATCTACTCACATTGTTGGCAAGTTGGCTAACTTGGTTTCCCAAGTCTTTGATACTCGCCCTTGTTTCGTGCTGAAATTGTTGAGTGTTAATAGCAAGATTTTTAACAATTTCGTCAAGAGGAGTACCTGAATTTGGTGGTTGTGATGGAGCCCTGTCATAGGCTTGAGGAAATCTCTGCTGACCATCATTATTTCCATAGCTGAAGTTTGGATGATTCCTCCATCCAGGATTATAGGTATTGGAGTAGGGATCATATCTTCTTTGGGGTTGATTTGAAAATCCTCCTACGACATTAACTTGCTGATTTGGGTCTTCTTGAACAGAAGGACACATGTCTGTTGGGTGCCCAGAATTTGTGCATATTCCGCAAACTTTAGCTGCCTGTAACTGTCCAACAGCCCTTTGACGAACCAAAGAAGTTAAGTCAGAAATTTGATTGACAAGAGTAGAATGGCTTACCTCGTTGACCTGTTTCACACTTCCTTCCGTTCTCAACCCAAATTACTGAGAATTTTCAGCCATGTTTGCAATTAATTGCCTTGCAGCTGCTGGTGTTTTATCTACTAGAACTCCTCCACTGACTGCATCTATCATACTCATATCCATCGGTAAGAGGCCTTCATAAAAGTACTGGATCAAAAGTTGGTCCGAAATTTGATGATGAGGACAACTGGCACACAACTTTTTGAACCTTTCCCAATACTAATAAAGGGACTCCCCTGTCATTTGTCGAATTCCGCATTCTATCCTTCCTTATATTTGCAGCTCGTGAAGCAGGAAAGAATTTCTCCAAAAACAATCTCTTCATGTCGTTCCATGTGTTGATTGAAGCTGAGGGAAGATCATACAACCAGCCTTTTGCTTTATCACCTAAAGAAAAAGGAAAAGCTCTTAGTTTAATCTGCTCCTCAGTAACACCCTGTGGTTTCATTGTTGAACACTCTACATGAAATTCCTTCAAATGCTTGTGGGGATCATCTCCTGCAAAACCACGAAAAGTAGGAAGTAAATATATCAGACCAGAATTAAGCTCAAATGCTGCTTCAACATTTGGAAAATGAATGCACAAAGGTTGCTGATTCAAGTTTGGTGCAGCTAATTATTTCAATGTTTTATTATATTCACCCATATTTTCTTCTTCCTGGAAATCAAAATTATCAGAATTTGATGAATGAGAATCTAAATTCACCCTAAAATGCAAATTAGTTTTCTTTTTCTTAGCTTCCTTTCTCAAAAACCAAGCAACTTTTTCAATTTCAGAAATATAATCAAGCTCACTCTTTCCAATACGACGGCTACTCATAAACCAGAAAGCTCAAGAAAAATGCACAAAAACTAGCAATCTAAAATGATAAAATTCCTACACTTACTAGCATCCACCAACAAAATTAAATAATTTGCACGAATGAATAGAGATGGAAAATAGCACAATAAACGGACACAAGGAGGCTTCTTATTGCACACAAAGAAAAAATGGGACTTTATTTTTTTTTTTTAGAAACAATTATGGTAGAGCACGACAGTTAGATTAAAAAAATAAACAAAAACAAAATAAGGTAATTACTAACTTAACACAAAAAATTGCACAAATAAGATCACAAATCAAAATCCGAATAAATATAACAATGACACTCTTCAACCAAAAACAACTTGCTCCCTGGATTGAGCTGTTAGTGGCTACTGCAAAAGAAAATTTTCAAAGAGCTAAAATCCCAATTCGGAGTCCAACCGATGCACTGCTGCTTGGCAAAAGATGATCTGCAATGGAAATGGTGGCCTGTGAATTAGAACGAAGTGGAAAATAATTAGCGTGAAAAAGTACGACTACACTAAAACTGACTATCTTTTGTTTCTTTTTTCAAACTACTAACTCATAAAAACAACTATTTCTTAAACGAGAGAAAGAAAGAACGAAAAAAAATTGCAAGTTTTTCTTTTATAAGATTAATAACGAAAAAAGAAACACTACACCTAACCAACTTTTTTTTCATTTTGGAATAAGAGAAAAAAAGGTAATAAAATGATAAAACCAAGAGCCAAAGGAAGTAGCTCCCCGGCAACGGCGCCAAAATTTTGACGGGTTTGTCGAGACCTGCAAAAATTAATCTAAATTTCAAACAGGCTAAAATTAAATTGTAGAAACAGTGGAATCAGGTCGAATCCCTAGAGAGCTGACTGTTGACACTTGGCTTTGTAAAAGTAACAAAATGGGGAAGGGGGGGGGGGATTTTTTTCTTTCTTCAAAATAAAATTGACAAAATTTAAAGTAAACAAATTTAAGAAAAATTAATAGAATAGAAACCTTGGTTCAAGGAATATTTTTCAAATATATTACAGATCATCGACTAAAAATGATTTTTCTACAACTCAAGCATTCAACCATAGGTTTAATAGGATAACCGTAAAAAAACCTTATATTTTCCAAAAAATATTTGACCAAGCCCAACAGCTAGTCAAAACTTATCATCATTTAACTGGGTACGATAACGTTCCATATCAAATTATGATAGCAATAAAATCTTTGAAAATGTAGTTGAACCAAAAAAATTAAAATAATTGAGATAACTGCAATTAAAAGATTTTTGTCCTATTGATCCCCTAGTTAGACTAATCATACACATTCAACGTGTCACTACCAATATGCATAATCTGCTAATGTGCTACGTAGTACCAAATGTTTAAGACAATAACGCAACATAAACAATTTGGCATCAGTAGGAAGAAAATACTTGATTAAATTGTTAGATTAATCAAGTATCTACTCTCATAATAAATCAAAATCAATAAGTACTTGAATCAAAAGTAGAAAAAATAAAATGAAACTTGTAGTCTCACATATAATATAAAAGAATAAAAATCCTTGAACCAAATGAAGAAAACTAGCCACTCATGGTGACTAGAAACATCTTTAAAGGTGTAAAAAAATTAAAACAAAAGGCTAAATGAAAATGGTGGCAAAAATGGAGAAAGTAGTAGCAGCTAGAAAATGCAAGCTACGGGAGTGCTTTTATCAATTAAGGAGACCACTATTTATAGTGCATAATGGCTGAAAAAAATCCCAAAGAAATGGGAGTAAAATCCATATCAAATCTCATCCTAGTTTTCCATTAAATCAGTATTTTTTTGCATGATTCTCTACAACCAAATATGAGATCAAGATTTGGATGGTTGACTTGGTAAAAAGAATCTTCTAGGAACCCATTTGTGTGTATTCTTTACAGCTGGAATTTTCTTCATCTTTTAACTCCGTAAAACTTTGTAAAAGGGCTGTAAAAATCCAAAATGGTCCATCTTTTCACTTTTTGGTACCTAACAACAAAGTCATAACAAAGTCCATTAATAATCACTAAAATATAACCAATTTAGGACTAGAAGATTATAATAAAATAAATTTTATTATAATTATCAGTAATGGCCATAATTTTCCTATTAAATCAATTGGTAGGCTTCCTTGTTCTCAGTTTTGGTTCCCTAGGGTTTACTATGTTCCTTCACTTACAAAAAATCTTATCTCTGTTCGTCAATTTGTCACTGAAAATCAATGTTCTGTGAAGGATCTTTGGATGACGGCCCCTCGTCTACGTTTCAATAGTACTGGTTCCCTTTACACATTTCCGCCCACTCTACTACATCAAACCCTTGCACCGTCCTCTCTGTCTTGTCTGGCGTTCGCTGCTTCTGTCTCTTCTCAACTATGGCATCACCGCCTTGGTCACCTGAATGCCTCCCTTTGTCGAGTTTAGTGTCCAGTCGAAGTCTTCCTGGTTCCGTGGTCTCTTCAAATAAGTTTAGTCTGTGTCAGACTTGTCAAATCGGGAAGCATCATAAGCTCCCTTTTATGCCTTCTTCTTCTGTAACTTTTAATGCCTTTGATATTATACATACAGATGTTTAGACCTCTACGTGTTATTCTTTTAGTGCTTTCAAGTATTTTGTACTCTTTCTGGATGATTTCACTCATTATTTATGGGTGTATTCCCTTTAAAAAAAATCCAAAGTTCCTCAAAAGTTTATTGAATTTTATACTTTTGTCCAAACTCAATTTCATGCTTCTATCAAAACTCTTCAATCTGACGATGCAGCTGAATATGTTCCTTCTCATTATCTTCAATCGTTCCTTAAATCTAAGGGGATCACAATGCGTATCTCTAGTCTGTACACTCCTCAACAAAACGGCAAGGATGAGCGCATAAATCAAATTATAATCAATATGGTCCGCATTGTTCTTAATCACACTCACTTACCAAATGAATTCTGGGTAGAGGCTTTACATACTAGTGTCTATCTGTTAAACCGTTTACCTACCAAATCAAAAAATGGGGTTGTTCCTGTTTCACTTCTTTTTAGTCATCCACCTAATTATGGTTTCTTACGGGTGTTCGGGTGTTCCTATTTTTCCAATCTTTCTCATTTAGTTTCTCATAACCTCCATCCTTGCTCCGCTCCATGTGTCTTTCTTGGTTATCCTGAATCTTATAAGGGTTATTATTTTTTTGACCCTGCTACCGAAAATGTCTATACTTCTCGTCATGTTGTTTTTTGATGAAACCTCTTTCCCATTTCCTCAACTTTCTTTGGTACCCACAAACACTCCTCAAAAATGTCATTTTAAACATCTTTCTTTTCTTATTTCCCGATCTCTTCCTTCTTCACCTTCTCAAAAACATGTGCCATCAGTGCCCTTAGTGACTTCTGCACTCGCACCTTCAATTTCTTCGCCAAATACTTCGGATCCTCCTCCTTCGAACCCCCTAAATAGAGAGTTTCTCTTACTGCTCCTACCACATCCTCTTCACTCCCCACTGAACCAAAATTCTTCTCTTAAGCAAACAAATACCCTGAATGGTGTGCCGCTATGAGTGATGAATATAATGCTCTCCTCACTAATCGTACATGGGATTTAGTCCCTCCTCCTGCTTCTGCTAATGTCATGGGCTCCAAATGGATTTATCGAGTCAAGTTAAATTCTGATGGCTCTCTTGATCGATGTAAGGCACGTTTGGTTGCTCAAGACTACAATCAGAAGCCTGGGCTTGACTATGACCAAACGTTTGGTCCGGTGGTTAAACCAGTGACAATTCGGACTGTCTTACGTATTGCTGCTTCTCACAAATGGCCCATTCATCAGTTGGACGTTAAAAATGCTTTTCTCCATTGTCATCTTAATGAAATTTTCTATATGAAACAGCCTACTAGTTTTGTTCATCCAGATCATCCTCACTATGTCTGTCGACTGAACAAAGCTCTTTAGGGCTTAAAGCAGGTCCCCATGGCTTGGTTTCACCGCTTCACTGCTTTTCTGCTTACACAAGGTTTTAAAGGCAGTCGCTCGAATTCTTCTATGTTTGTGTATTCTGCTGGATCAGATATGGCTGTTTTGTTACTTTATATTAATGACATTCTTTTGACCGCATCCAGTAATCGTCTCCTCAATACTATTATTCAGTCACTTAAGGGGGCTTTTGCCATGAGGATCTTGGTCCAATCAACTATTTCCATGGCAGTTCTATTGCTCCTCATTCTTGTGGTTGGTTTTTACACCAACGTAAGTATGGTGAGGAATTGCTGGTTTGCACTCATCTCATTGATGCCAATCCAGTTGCAACTCCACTTGCTCAGTCTTTTCAGTTTTCACTTGATGAGTCTCCACCTTTCCACAATTCGACTCTCTATCAGAGCTTGGTGGGTGCATTACAATATCTTACCTTCACCAGACCAGATATTCAGTATGCAATTAATCTTGTATGTCAGCATGTGCATGATCCTCGGGAGCAGCACTATCAGGTGGTTAAACGCATTCTCCGCTACATTAAGGGTACACTTCACTATGGCTTTCATCTCCGTTCTGGCCCCCTTGATTGCCTGGTTACAAATTCAGATGTTGATTGGGCTGGATTCTCTACCACTCGCCGCTCTACAAAAGGTTTTTGTGTCATTCTGGGTTCATCTCTAGTTTCCTGGTCTTCCAAGAAACAATCTACAATTTCTCGATCTTTTACTGAGTGTGAGTATCCGTGCTGTGGCTTCTGTTTTGGCTCAAACCGTCTGGTTGAAAAATCTTCTGTCTGAACTTCAAAGCAAGCTCCCACAGCGCCCGGTCATCTTGTGTGATAATGTTTCTACTACATACCTAGCTGCCAATCCAGTTCATCATGCTCGCACCAAACATATTGGTCTAGATATTCCTTTTGTTCGTGAACGTGTTGCGACTAGTCTTCTTCGGGTTCTTTATATCTCCACATAGTCCCAACTTGCATATGTGTTTACCAAATCCTTAGGTAAGGACAAATTATATTTGTTTAAAATCAATCTAGGCATGATTCTTCCTCCTGCTACGATTGTGGGGGATGATAGAATATATAACTGCCAAAACCCTAATTAGGGTCTCCTATGTAGATGGTGATGAGAATCATATGGCTTCACCTCGAAGTCAATATCAAATGAAGGAGCAAAATGTGTTCTTGTCAATAGGTGGTCTGAGATTGTTTCCGTTTAAGAATAGAAGAAAATTTCATGTGAGAACTTGGCTGCCTTTTAGTGGGAACAATGAGGTTGAAGAAGAATCGCTTAATCATCAACAAGTGTCTAAGGAGTCAATTGATGATTTTCCTAGCAAGTGGAGTGATTCAAGTAATGTCCAAGAGATTGATGCAAGTGAGTTTGTTCCAAAGAGCAAGCGTCTTGAAGAGATTGAAGATACAGATTCAAGTGCGTAGAAGACATGAAATTGAAGTTGAAGATTTGAATGGAGCCGTGCGCGCCAAAGAAGAAGAGCCACACGGGAAATATATCTAAATATTTATTTAAATTATTTTTGAGTCTGTAAATAGATAATAAGTCTATTTACCTAGAGTTAAAATAAAAAGTTTACGATAAAGGTAACTTCAATAGGGCGGCTCAGAGGGAGTCCTAGGGTTTCATAAATTAGGGTTTAAACTTTAATGTATAGCCAGCCCTAGAGAGTATTTCATTAAGTGTAGAATAGTCTTTTACTGTTAAAAGAAGTAAAGTTAATTACATTGCTTGATGGTTAAGTTTAGTTAGAGTTTGAGTCAAAATTGATTACGTCTTTCCTTTCTGTAAATTAGATCAAGTAGTACCAAGAAAGTAGAGTTTCTTTGGCCTAATGTAAAGGCTAATAGTAAGGATTTTGTCTTGGAGAGAAACGGGGCTTGCCTATGTAAGGTGGCCGAATCCTCTCACAAATAGGTGTGTTAAAAATTATGAGTTATTGAGTCAAATAAATTTATTTGAGCGCTTTATGGTTTTTCTTAAACAATGAGCGTTTCTTATTGTTTTGAAGGAGAAGTATGGTTAGTGCTTTCTTTCTTTCTTAGAGCCTAACATGTCACTCTACGTTCTTACTTAAAAGGAGTTTTTGGTAGGTTAAAAAATTGTAAATGTTTTGTCCGCTATTTTAGTATGTTTTGAACCCCGTTGAGCAAAAAACAAAAAAAAGAAGAAGAAGAATAAGCAAGAACTATTTGTTCAAAATTAACAATTTTTGAGAAATTAATAGCTTAGTATTTTTGATAACCCGTTGCAACAAAAAATTGGCAGGTCTCATTCCATCTTCTTTTATATTTTTAACATCATATCACTGTGTATAGTCCTACTTAAAGGTTTCATATTTTTTGTTGGTTAAAAATCTGCAATAATTTTAGCTACTATTTTAATATTTATAATAGCCCGTTGAACACAAAAAAAAGGAACAGGGGGGTTTCATTCCATATTCATTTTTTCTTAACAACATGTCACTCTGCATTTTCACTTAAAAGGTTCTGAGGTTTTGGTATGTTAAAAAAATTATAATTTTTTTGTCTGCTATCTTGTAATTTTTAACACCCTCGTTAAATCAAAAAAGAAAAAGAAGAAAAAAAAATCAAAAGAAAAGAAGAACCGGCTCTTATTCCATTCTCATTTTCACTTTTAATGTTATGTGACTTTGCATATTCTAGTATAAAAGATATTACGTCTTTAATTAGTTAAGAACCTGCAATAGTTTTTGTTGATAGACTTGTTGCAATAATGAATGATCAGCAGTTTTATCTAATAATAGGCAACTTCATTGATAGAATTCTGTCGGAAACTTAGTTATGAAAGAACAGTCTTTCCGGCAAGTCTCATTCCATCTTCATTTTAATTTTTAAGAGAATACTATTTTGTATCCCCCTACTTAAAAGGTTCCATGTGTTTTTGGTAGGTTAAAAACTTGCAACAGTTTTTGCTGCTAGTTTAGTTTTTTTTTTCCTGACCTCTCTTTGAGGGAAAAAAAGAAGATTCGTCGGGTTCTATTTCATTTTTATTTTCATTTTTAACAACATACCACTCTGTATCGTCATGTACAAAAGTTTCTGTCTTTGGTATGTTAAAACATGCAATGGTTTTAACTACTATTTAGTCTTTATGATAGCCTGTTAAACTAAAAAAAGAAAAAAAAAACGTGTGGATCTTATTCCATCTACATTTTCAAGTTTTACCACATATACATCATCCCGCTTAAAATGTTCTGAGATTTTGATAGTTTAAAAAATTGTAATAGCTTTTTATGCTATTTTACTATTTTTGATACTTGTTGAACTAAAAAAATAAAAGAAGAACCAACTCTCAACCCATCTTTATTCATCTTTAGTCATGTCATTCTGCATCTTTGTGGGTCAAATGGGTACATGAGATATATCTTAAGGGTTCATCGATTAGGGGTGTTGATATTAAAATCTCTTTCTCCTGGTGTATTAAGAAGATTCTGAAACTGAGAGAGCTAGCTTCCAATTGTATTTCTTACACCGCTTCCTCAAGAAATTGGTGTGTTCTTGGACAACCTTACTCCTTGCATTCTTCATAAAATGTGTTAACGTACATCTCCTCCTCCGTCTCAATGGTGGTGCCGGTTGATTTGGTCGAGGCTTACACCTCCCAAATATTCTTTTATCTCTTGGTTGTGTTGGCTTGATAGGCTGACGATTAAAAACCAATGTAGTGAAATAGAATCCGTCAGTGGATACACTTTGCGTTTTTTGTCGTCAACATGATGAAACAGTTAGACATGTTTTCTTTGATTGCCTATTTTCTTCGGAAATATGGCAAGGAGTATGTGGATTCAATGGATGGAGCTTCCCCAACTCTTGGAACATATTGTCAATCAACATTGTTATAAATGGAGGAATGATATCTTGGGACTTGCCAAGAAAATTTCGTGGTGTGCACCGATCAATTTTGTATGGAAAGCTAGAAATAACCTCATTTTCAATAACCAATCGGGGACGCCATCAAAGGTGATTCAACAGATTGTCTTTCATCTTAAAATTAGACATGCTTCCATTTAAAGTGTTCCTAATACTTCCAAAGTGTTGACTTGGTGTGATAGAATACATTTGTATCCAGAAGTAGCTCGTAGGAAAAGCAAAAGTTTAGAACTTTTGGGATTTGGCTTTTCATGATAATTCTGGGGATTTAGCTTTTGATGTATTGGGATGGCTGGGCATATGTATGTTTGTGCAAAAAAATTCTTTATACATGGTAATGAAATTAACCTTCTTTACCAAAAAAAAAAAAAAACCATGTTACTTGTATAAAATACCCCGTAAAAAAAATTCGCGAATTAGAAGATGACATGTGGACTATAAAAAAATCTCTACGAATAAGAAGACGACATGTGCAATTGGAAATGATCGATGAGCTAATTGCCTGACATGTCTTGTGAAAAAAAAAGATTCTCTTAATATATAGTAAGATATCTTTTTGTTTAATGAAAATTATTAACATACATATCATTTCCATAATTAATGGAAAACTTGAATTTCAAAATGGGATAGTTGAATTAAAGTCTATTCTACCTTAAAGGATTAAAAGAGTAAATAAAACACACTATAACCTTGATCCAGTCATTGAAAATAATATTCAGCTCTACCCTAATTTGGTGAAAATATTTCACAGCAAGCAAATCCTGTTGTGATTCCATCTTCTTTTATATTTTTAGTATCATGTCACTCTGTAGCTTACTACTTAAAGGTTCAATGTTTTTTGTAGGTTAAAAATTTGCAATGATTTTAATTGCTATGTTAGCAATTATAACAGCCCGCTGAAAAAAAAAAACCAGTGGATCTCATTCCATCTTCATTTTTCAATAACATGTCACTCTACGTTCTCACTTAAAAGGACTTTTCGGTAGGTTGAAAAATTGTAATTATTTTGTCTGCTAGTTTAGTATTTTTGGAACTCCGTTGAGCCAAAAAAAAAAAAAACAGAAGAATTAGCATGAACTATTTTTTCAGAGATGATACTTTTCGATATATTAATAGTTTAGTATTTTTAACAACCCGTTGTAATAAAAAAATCGGCGGGTCTCATTCCATCTTCTTTTATAGTTTTAACATCATGTCACTCTGTATCGTCCTATTTAAAGGTTTCATGATTTTTGTAGGTGAAAAATCTGCAATGATTTTAGCTGCTATTTTAATATTTTTTACCAGCCCGTTGTACCAAAAAATAAAAATAAAAATAAAAAGAATCGGTTAGTTTCATTCCATATTCATTTTTTCTCTCTAACAACATAATTGTTTTTGCTTGTGAGTTAACCTGCGTTCTCACTTAAAAGCTTGTGAGTTTTTGCTATGTTAAGAAATTATAATTATTTTATCTGCTATTTTATAATTTTTAACACCCTCGTTAAACCAAAAAAAAAAAAGAAAAAGAAGAAAAAACAAAAGAAAAGAAGAACCGGCTCTTAATCGATCTTCATTTTCACTTTTAATATTATGTCACTTTGCACATTCTTGTATAATGTATTACTCCTTTAATTAGTTAAGAACCTACAATGATTTTTGTTGATGGACATGTTGCTTGGTGGTTTTATCTAATAATAGACAACTTCGTCGATAGAGTTCGGTCGGAAACTTAGTTATGAAAGAACCGTCTTTTCGGCAAGTCTCATTCCATCTTCATTTTAATTTTTAACAGAATACCATTTTGCATCTCCTACTTAAAAGGTTCCATGTGTATTTGGTAGGTTAAAACCCTGCAATGGTTTTTGCTGTTAGTTTAGTTTAGTTTTTTTTTCCGACCACTCTTTGAGGAAAAAAAAAAAGAAGATTCGTCGGGTTCCATTTCATCTTTATTTTCATTTTTAACAACATGTCACTCCGTATCGTCATGTATAAAAGGTTCTAAGTCTTTGGTAAGTTAAAACATGCAATGGTTTTAGCTACTACCTAGTTTTTATGATAGCCTGTTAAACTAAAAAAAAGGAAAAAAAAAAAGTGAGTGGATCTTATTGCATCTACATTTTCATCTTTAACCACATGTACATCATCCCGCTTAAAATTTTTTGAGACTTTGATAGTTGAAAAAATTTTAATAGTTTTGTACTAGGTGTTACACCCGTGCGATGCACGGGGTATAACGTAGAAATAGTTAACTTGGTCAATAAATATTATTTGTGAATATTTCATATAAATAAAAGCGGGATAGGAATGTAATGACAGATTGTAATGAATAAAATAATTTAATATATGCAACTAATGAAAGGTTGGGAATGAATCAAAAGTTTTTTTAAAAACATATCTCACAAATATGAAAACTATCACTACTTGTAACCATTAATATTCACTAATTAGAATGACATCAAAATTTCCGTTTTTTACATACTTGGTTTTGGTTTACACCTTTTGAAATAAGATTGGGCCGGAGCCCAAATTATGGTACAAAAGAACATTGATCTAGTGCAGCTAATGGGTTTTTGCATGTCCAGTTAAGGTAATACACCTATAAAAAATTAGGCTTCAGGTGTTTTCTAGATAACACGTCATTTCTTATCCATCTCCTCTCTAATTTTTCAGACATGAGCTCATCTGCATTTCGAAAAAAAAGCTATGTTTTTTTTTTCTCTTTTATTCCACTTTAAATATCACCGTAGATGCAAAACAGCGGGGAAATCATTGGGTTTCTCAGTTTGGTGGTATTAATCAAAATTATTCCAGCAAGAATTTATAGATGCATGCGTAGTGTTGCATAGAAGCTAAAAACAAACTCAATCAAGTAAGTTTCTTCATCACTTTCAGATTTAATTTTTTTTTTTTTTTTTGCATTAGATGCTTCACTTATTTATCATTGATTTTGGTTTTTGTGTATTATCTTAAGTTAATTCCATGGACGAATTTAGCACATCAATGAACTTTATGTGTATAATTAGTAATGGTGATTGGAAAATTGAATGGGTAATCTTATGCGCTTGGTTTGGCAATACCTTTTAGATGTTTTTGTTTGCTTTGTTTTACATTTGTTCCTTCTAAATGCATAGCATTCCCAGATGAAAGTATACAAATTAAATTCATAGATTGTGGAAAAATTTACATAAAAGAAGAATGTCAGTTTGAAAGAAGAAATAAAGTACTAAAAGTTCTCATATGTGTATGGGAATTTTCCTTGTCTCAAATTTTTGTGGGGCTTATCTATGACTATATATCTTTTGTTATTCCGGAAGTGTTTTGGTGTGATTACAATAATCAAATGGAAAATTCCCTGGAAGAGTTAAACTATATTAAAAAATAACATATATATTTTCTGGAGAAGAAGTTATAAACTTTAAAAAATGTAACTTGACATGAACTTTTTGTTAAAAAGAATGTCAAACATCCAAATGTCTATTGCTCTACATGCAATTAGAGATCCTACAAAACCTCTTTATACACCACGTTTGTCGTAACGTTAGTACTCTCACCTTCACCATTACATATAAGAACTTTCAAACCTTGACGCGAGGTTACTCTAGATATAGCAACGTATAGCTGCCTGTGGCTGAAGACTGGACGTGGCAAGTACAGGCCTACTTGAGATAGGGATTGGCCTTGACTCTTGTTCATTGTCATTGCAAAGCAAATTGCAATGGGAAATTGTCTTCTTTTCATCTTGAAAGGATATTTTGTATCTGAAGGTGTTATATTCAAGCAAGGAATGAATATATCATCACCTTCATTGCTTCCCGATATGACCTTTGCTTGAATAACATGTTTTCCCAACCTTGAAACAATCAGTCTTGTACCATTGCATAATCCAGCTGGCTGATCTATGTTTCTTAGAAGCATCACTGGTATACCAATTTTAAGCCTTAACTTATGGTTGGGCAATCTTGAGCATTTAATGCTGTTGAGAAAGTCCTATGTGTACAAACCATCGTTCGCATCATAACCACCTTCAGAGCTATCAATGCTATCAGAGCTGAGATAAACAACTTCTTCTCCATCCAGTAAAGATGGCAAGTGGCCATTTATAGCGTCAACATCATCATGGGTTGGCGCAAGGATGGCTCTTTGTTGAAGGTACTCAAAATTACCAATGTTGCTTCGAATTGAGGGATAAAGACAGTCGACAATGGCTGCAACTAGATCACCTGAATGATGGATGATCAAATCTGGAGGAATCTCAATATCAGCCACTCCGTCATTGGGTTCTGCAATCTTTCCCTCTCCAACATTTAGTATCCATTCAGAAAATTTTTGGACCTCTTCTACGTTAACATCTGAAGCCCCCATTTGAAGTCTCATGTTAATGGTCAACTTTAGAACTTCACAGTGATCCCACAAATAAGAAGATTTTATTGCAGCATCAACAATATCTTGCCTTGATCCCTTCTGTATTACTGGGAGTATCTGCCGGAAATCTCCTCCTAGCACCACAACCTTACCACCAAAAGGTTGTTCTAGACTCCTGGGATTTGAGGTCTTAAGGACATCTCTTAAGCTTTTATCCAATGCTTGAAAGCAGTGGTTGTGAATCATTGGTGCTTCGTCCTAAATGATAAGACTTGTTCATCTCAATAAAACTGCCAAATCACTATTCGGTTTGATAGAACATATAGAATCCTCATTGATCACTATAGGTATTAAAAACCTCGAGTGAGCTGTTCTTCCTCCAGTTAGAAGTAGAGATGCTATCCCACTTGATGCCACACTCAAAACAATTTCACCATTGGCACGGATGGCAGCTGATAAGGTCCTCCAAATATATGTTTTCCCGGTTCCACCATATCCATAGAGAAAGAATAACCCTCCTTTCCCTTCAGAAACAGCATTCATTACTCTCTCATAAACGGATTTTTGCTCAGCCGTTAATTTACTGAATAGGCCCTCATGTTCCATTTGCAGTTCGTGTCTGTCATATTGTAGCTCATCATGTATGAATCTGTTGTAATCAACTTCATCAGCATGGTCTTCAGGAAATGGCAATGTTTCAAAATTCCTAAGGCTGCTACCATTCCGACGCAAAATCCGATCAATTTCAGCCAAAGCATGCTTTTGATTTTCATCATCAGTAATTATGTAATTTTCTGTCAATTAAAAATAAATGTAGAACACTGTACATATATAATTGGATTTGAACAACACAAGTGCAAAGTCAATCCAGGTAATGAAAACACGTACCATCTTCTTTATAAATAAATCTCTGTCTCTCTTCAATATCTTCAGAAAGATGTTTCCAAGTAGATTCCCATACAGTTTCAGGCTTAGTTAAGGTACCGACTAACAGTAACATTGCGAAAATGTTTCTGCAATATGCAGGAGTTCCTGCAAAACTTGTTTCAACTATTCCATCAATGTACTCTTTATCATCTTCCAATAAACCCATAGCGAAGCAAGCTTCCTTGTATGATTTATACACCACACCATCAACTGTGCGAATATCCTCGTAACATGTGGGTCCCCTAACTTTATTTAGAAGAATTCGCAAATAATATGTTTCTCCGGCAGATGGAGGGACATGATGTATTCGTCCAACGGATTGACCTTTTTTTCTAGGATGCCAAGCTCTAACGTCTTGATGCCAGACAAACTTGGATGGGAACTCTACATATGTGAGTTGCTTTGCTTCATCATACACCCGATTACATTCCATCCATGATAAGAACTTTGATGCGTTGCTCGACGGCTTCGATATAATGTACTCAAGGGAATCATCCCCCTCGTACGTTATGAGCTGATCATCTGGAAGATGAAAAGGTAATCTTTCCACTGCAGGAGTTCTGTAGTGAATAGGGAATTGGAAAATTCTCCAAGTTGCCTCGCATGCAGAAAGGTACCTGCAATCATAGGGAGACTCATGAATCTGAAATGTACATGATTATCACATGCAGAGAAGAATAAAATGATTGTTCAAAGTCTAATGAAAGGATGAATATTTATAAACTACTTGCAATCATAAAATTTCTTGATTTCGTCAACTGAATCATTATCCTTATTTAAATTGGTATCATCTGCGTATTTGCAAACCTTGAAACTTGTCCGATCGGGTCCTTTATTAATTTATTTGAATAGGTAATTGATGGACCGGGACTGATTGCACCATTCAATGTTGATGTGAGCTTTATATTTCTTCAGAAGATACTTGTTGTGGGGGACTACAAATCTGTTGTCCAACTCAGCTTCATTCTTTTTAACCACCCTTCCATTATTTTGCCTCCTATATGTCGCAAATCCGTTTGAGTCGAAGCTGGTTTGCTCTGCAAATTTTTTAGGGAATCGTTTAGAACATTTCTTGTCTACTATACATGGGCTTTTCGGTCCGTTGTCACCACAAGGACCATGTATCATGAATTCTTTCATCAATTCATAGTACTCAGGGTCTTCTGCCTGGTCAGGTATCTCCGCACTTATCAATATATCAATATCATCCGTTGTCCTGATCTTATCATCAGGATGTAGAAACAAACACACATGGATATGAGGTAATCCTCTCTTTTGGTATTCAACTGTGTATACAACTAACAACAAAACATGAAACTTAGTCAGTATAATGGGTTATGCGGGATAAGAAAAATCACATTTTAAAACATATATACATGTATTTGCGTACCTCCTAGCACTTTGCCAAAGATTCCATTGTCTTTGAGGTCTTTAATGAACATTTCCAGTTTCATGTTAAATACCCGAGTCACTATGTCCATTCTATCTTCTGGCTTGAGGCCTTGCTTTTGACAATATCTCGTAATTTTTGGCCATTTAGAATTGCAAGTGAATGTGAGAAATAAATCTGGGTGTCCATAGGCCTTGCAAAGGGCCATCGCATCAAGGTAATTCTGCATCATGTATCTAGCGTCGCCTGTGAATGATGATGGTAATATAACTCGCTGCCCCACATGTGCCCCCTCATTTGTGCCGTCTTGATTTGCCTTCACAATATTCCTGTATGTTTCACACCTGAGGTTGTCTTGATTATTCTTAATATAATACTACCGTTCTGACTCAACCATGCTATACCCATCCACAACAAATTGTTGGAGCAGTTTCTTTGCTAGCAAAATGATTGAAAGTTCATTATTTCTTTCCTGCAATCTATAAGCAAACCACTCCCTTATACTTAACCTTATTCGCTTCTTGTCAGAATCCATTTGTAGATTTGGCCTATCCTTCAAGATGATACCAAGGTGGTATCCATCCTCTCCAAACGGAAATAAGATTGGATATTGTAGTGGCAGATAAGACGGATTCAACTCGTTTATGCGCTGAAGCTCCCCTGATTTGTGATGTATGACAATATCTTGAAAGTCATATTCAACACTGCTATCTCCAATTATCAATGCAGCAATTTCTGAAGCTTCTGGCATGTTATATTGTCTGCCATCTTTCTCTCAAGTTCCAATGAGTTTCAATCTTATCTTCTCACCTTTGTTTGCCTCGATCATATCTCTGGCCATTCTAAAAGTCTTGGCCAACTAGTTATGATCATCTATAACCTTTTTTAACTTTTTCACTAGTGTAGGATCCAATGCTTTTGATACAAAGTTTGAAGATCCTGAACTGTGTTCAGACCCATAAATCAATGATAAGTTTGTTAGTATGCGAATAATAACATCAAATATACATATGACACAGATTACGTTTGAATAAAACATGTAAAACAATTTCTTTGAAAACCCAAATGATTCATGACTTTTGGTACACAGATAATAGTTGTTAAATATATTGTAACATAATTTTGAGTCATGTTTAGGACATACCTAAAGGTAGAGATTCGGTTGTTGATTTCATTCTGGGTGTCGTAAATATAGAGCTGCGAAAACTTGGGTGTAGATCCAGTGCTTGGGAGTAGACTTCCAATTCTGTGGTAGTTTTGTCCAAACATTTTAAACATATAAGGACCACGACCGTTATTCACTGAATTATCAATTTTTCCACCCATGCTTGTGAAAGAAAACATCATGTTGTATGCACGAATATTATCAAGGAAAAGTTTGCTCTTGGCCTGATTATTCAGGAACAAATCTTTTAGGAATTTAGGAGGCTCCTTTAGTCGGGGCAACTGGACTTTGCCTTTCATACAACACAGTGAAAATTTGGGATTCACTGATCGCCTGTCTCCCCTACATCTTTCTTCGTACCACATAATAGCACCACAATATTCGTAGATGCTGTTTGGATCGCCAAGATCTTCATACTCTAATGATGTGTAAATAAAAAGTTATCAATCACCAACATTATAGCATAAAGAGTATTTTAAACTCATTTTTGTGTCTAAATGACATTGTATATACCTGTTGGTGCTATTAATATATTATGTTTTGGCCCTGAATTGGCAAACTTTTCACTCTTCTTTGTACCCTTGGCTTTATTATTTTGCTTTGCAGGTGGTATTGTTTGACTACTACTTGACATGTTCAAAGTGCAAGGTTCACTGAGGATGTTTGAGGGTAAAACATGTGAAGTGGGACCTGAAAGTTCATTTTAAGTAAGTAATACATCATTTGACAAATATAATGATGTAGTTAGATAGTTGAATATTTTTTATTAAAAATTTTATCTATATTTGTATGTTTCGAATACATTACCGTTTGGTTGTTTTTGACATGGTTGCTTCCTTTGGTCTAGTTTTGTCACATCTGCAGTCTTCCCATTTCTACTAATCTGCTTGGTGGGTTGTACAACTACATCGATCCATTTTGATTCCAAGAACGTTGGGTATGAAAAATTTGTATTAGTCAAAAGCTTAATGATTGTAGTATAACTGTATTAGCAAAATAGATAGATTGCAAATTGTACCGTTTGTTATGTCACCCATCGGAGAGATTTTGAATGTCTGCATGGTTGAACTGCTTGAATGGCCATTGTTATTTGCAGCATATGGATATGGAATCAAAAAAGAGGGATTTGTGTTTATATACATATCCCCAGCAATTATTGTTGCACCCGAATACAGAGATTTTGATGTGTGATCAATATCATTATTGTTGGATGAATTCTTCTGTCGTTTTCTTGCCAAAACCAATCTCCTATAATACCTTGCTGTAACAGCGCGTTCTTTATTAGGCATTTGAGGTACCAATTTTCTTTTTGAATCTAAAAGATACTTCCTCTTCATTCTTTCTTGAGCAAAACTATTGAGATACATTGCTACCTATTTGGAGAGTTTGTGAAGTTTTTTTTATGCACATCGTGCGGGTAAAGCTTGAAGTCTTAAAAAGGCATGATATCAAATATTTGGACTTTTGCCGCTCAATCGTCCAAAATTTTAAAATTCAAAAGTGATTAATTGGACACTAAATGTTTGAAAATTATTGATGAATACATTAATAATTACATAAAAAATGGCATCATTTTGGAGATGCCTGCTATAGTTATGGGGTGAACTTTCCCTGCTTGACCTTAATCATCCTTGCATATGCGACATGTATGTCCTCATTCATTAGCAATTTAATAAACTTTTTTTTGGTAATATGTATGATAAGGGAAGGGATTATTTCTTTGTAGTAAATATTATATTATAATTGTTTCCGTAATTACAGTACGTAACGTGATTGACGCTGGGAGATATGTTGATGAATCAAATCATAATCATATACTTATGATTCATAATCATATATCTTCGATTCACATTGAATAGGATCTTTTTTTAAATTTTTTTTATAATTCCGGATTTTAAGATATGTTGATTAATCAAATCATAATCATATATTTATGATTCATAATCATATATCTACGATTCACATTGAATAGGATCTTTGGGGCTCGGATCTTTGGGAATCATATGTCAACTATTTCGAAATGAAGAAGGATCATTGTAATAATTATATCACTAATGGAATGATATAAAATTTGGCCTATGGTCAATGGAAATAAAAAACAATTAATGACATAGTAATTTGAATCTGGGCGAAACATTTAGTAAACATTTAGTACGAAAAGGATCACTTTTCAATTTTTAAAGTTTGGACAAATGAGCAGAAAAATCCATCTTTTGTTGTCCTACATTTTTAAGAGTATCCAACATACCAAATATAATAATTAGATAAATGTTTCACAAACTCTCTATTTGTAGGGAAGTTAAAGAAACTTTTTTTTATTTTTTTTTGTATATCTTTGAAACCACACAAATAAGAATTCATCATCTAGATGACTTATATATGAAGTTTTATGGTGTAGTATAATTTTCAAATTTGTTTTTGGTTAATTTGGTTACATTATTTGAGGAGTGGACTGAGTTCATAAGGTAGAGTGTCTCATAAATATTTTTTTTTTATATATGTTAATTAATTTGATTTCAAGTTTAATTTGGATAGTGATAACTTACAGAAAGAAAATTTTGATCTTCTAAGAAACTAACAAAACACATAATCTGAAATCCGTGTCATTGATACATGGTTTTTGTTAACAAAACCATGAAATCCAAATACATATCAAAATAAATAACAATGTCGAATTGTATAGGAATCCTAAGGCTGGTTATGAGACATGTGTGTTATTTAATGCATAATTTAGGAATAGCAAACAGATTCGTGGGTCCTTCATGTTCTTCATGTTAATGGCCTTGCATTGTCTTTTAGGACTCATCATTGTCCTCAATCAAAAGTTTTCTTTTGCGGAGATTTGTAGATTGGACACTGGGAGGGTGAAGTTCATCGCGCATGGCTAACTTCTTTGATGCTGGACTACTTGCAGTGGTCTTCAATTCATCAGGAGTCAAGGTATTGTCATCTGTTTGTGACTCAAAATCCTATACAGTAATGCATGAATGAGCTAATTTTAAATTGCAAATAGTTTTCTTACATTATTTGGAGATTCTTTTAAAGCAAATACCTGTGGAAGCTTTGCATATAATGAATTAGTGAACCACGATTTCATGGCAGATTCGGATTGTTCATCCTGCATATAACACTTGATTTTGTTAAAGGTTATACATATAGTGGAATTAGTTGAAAATGATGAATGAAGTGATATATTGCCAAAACCTGGTCGCAGCCATAAATCTCGAAGAACTCCTTCAGAATGTCTCGTTCATCGGTCAACTTCGCAACTTTGTAAACCTGGGTAGAACTTGTGCTGCCGGATTCCTGTGGTAGTTGTAATTTGAATATGCATTTCTTTTCCAACATATCATCCAACTCAATGGGATATGATTTACGGTTCACCGAAGAATTCTGCATCAAGTTAAAAATTTTATTACATGTGATCAGGTTTATGGGAGGCTAAAAGAGTTTGCGCAGTAAACATTGACCCCATTACCTTAGCTTGATTCTCACGTAGCTGCAAAGCTTTCCGATTTATGAGTCTGTATACGTCTTTATCCCACAATAGGAAATTAGCACAACCAGTAGAGTCGATTACTTGGACTTGAATTTTGAACCTGTTCAAGTCAAAATAAGATTGTCATAGATATCCATTGCCACTACAATAAAGGTTGTAATTAATGTTATTATGGTTATCAACACTAAACCTTGGAGAAACTTGAGCAGGATCAAGTTTGCAACGTTCACACTTAAATCCGGCATAACTGGTTGGTGCATTTTCAATTGATGAATCGTCATTGTCAGAATTGGACTTCATAGGTCGAATAGCTTTCCTAGTGCATTTGTTACATCCAATATAGAACCAATCACCATCTGCAATGATACAAGCAATTGTGGCATACACGACACAATTAACCTTCTGCATGTTTACAAAAGATAGAAATTTATTACACAAAGCATGTCAATTAAGACGTGGTATATTGTTTGGCAAATTTTAAAGCAGAAACGCTAAAAAGGAAATGAATCAGATATTAACCTCTTGTATATCAGGCAGTTCTTCTAGGGTTTTCCTTTCCATCTGCTTGAGGAATTCATCCCGAACCGATATGGTGCTACGTGAAGATAGTTGACTGACTCCTCTCGACTGATTGTCCAAGCCATTTGTTGCCACCCACCTGGTACTCAGAGACATAAATCGTATCAATATCAATTGGCCATGATTTGTTCCAACTTATGTAAGTTCATAAAATGGACATGTAACACCTTTCTCTGAACTCAGTGATTGCTGCATTGTTAGTGTCCAAATAGATTTTGGAATTGAACATTGAATTTTCCACATACAACTTGTCTGCACACAAACATCCATGCTTTATTATTCGACTTCATATAAGATCATATAATGTGGAAGAAAAAAAAAATTAGTAGGCAATCACCAAATTTCACTGACCGAGATATTGCTTGACGATTCCGTGTCTCAAAGCAAAAATGGGCCTCGACTTTCCCTCTCCTTGAGCAGCCATATATGTGGCAACTTCATCCGCATGCGGATTCCAGAGGGTCACACTTATTCTTGTTTTTCTACACCAAAATATGGTTTAATTCAAAATGGTCAGAAGTATATTTTTTAATAGAATATTTTAACATGCGTATAAGTTTATTTTATTCTTTAAATAATTGCGGGTGTAACACCCTTTTTTAAACCAAATGAAATCAGACAAAGTTACATTTTCACCACATATATTGAAGACCCAAGAAGTTTTGAGATGATAGGAGCTATAAATCTATAATAAATCTAACTTACTCAATATCTTCAAGTTCAACATTCAATATTCTTTTGTCTTCTCCAGCATCTATATTTTCTGCTGAAGCTATCTCACCAATAACATCTATTAAAGATCAAATCAAGTTCAGTATGACAATGTAACAAAATGAATATAGAATATTGAACTATAAATTTTTTGGAAGAAAAACAATGACTATGCGAATAGATTGATAGAAAATTATTTATTCACCTATCAGGAATTTAATCTGGGGAGGGTTGCTCAGTAGATTTGTGAATGACACGAAGTTAAAACATTCTGTAGGGATATCATCTCCAGATTTTGACTCAATGGAGGTGTTGCTCCAAAAAGATATTGTGTATGGGTGAGTATTGGTCCGGTAGGCACAATTTTTTGACACTTGTGCTAAATCAAAGTTTTGGATCACATAGGTGTATCCTTCAACGATTTTGTCTTGGAAGTGTCGGATTAATGGTTTTTTAATATGTGCCTGAATTTTGTCACCCTTCACCACAAAATAACAATATGAGTTACTTATTAAATATACGAATAAGTTAAGAGAAAATATATTGCGGAATTGTGCGACACATAAATTTAAATATGAGAGTTGTGTACTTGAGAGTCAACTAACAAAGGTTGAATCGATGCTATATCCTTCGATTGACCATATGTAGGCTTCCAAACACAGAGTGCACGCATGTGTATTCTCCAATTTGATTTGACCTTCATCGGCGTTAGGTCGCGGATCAAATCATACTGTGAGGCCATGGATGATCGGGACCGAATTGTAGGATTTATTTTGATGATATCGGTATTGGCAAAAGATTATAATAACAACAATGTAGAGCATTTGGGGAGGGTTATATATAATCGAGGCGCATACATGTATGTAGTTGTCAGTGGACTTTATATTCGTAATAGCAAAAATAAAGGGATTTTATTAAATCTTTCATATGTGTTAATTAATTTCCATTTTGGATTGATATGATTCTGATCACATATTTTTTTGCAATTCCGGTCAAACTTTTTTTTTTCCGAATTAATTAGTGTTGGTATATTAATGATGAATATTAATGTAATAAGTAACTGGCATTTTGAAATTCCTATATTGAAATGTAGGGACCTTTTACATAAAATTCTTTGATATGTGTTAATTACTTTCCATTTTTGATTGATATAATTATGATCACATATTTTGATGCAAATCCGGTCAAACGTTTCTTTTCTCCGAATAATTAGTGTTGGTATATTAATGATGAATATAAGTGTAGGGACCTTTTGTATAAAATTCTTTGATATATGTTACTCATTTTTGGTGAGAATGCCACGTAGGATTTTGTCCTACATGGCGCTTTAGGAATAATCCTGAAATTCTCTCACTGGTTTCTCTATTAATATATTATAATAGATAGATGCTATTTTAGTATTTTTGACACTTGTTGAACCAGAAAAAAAAGAAAAAGAAAAAAAAAAGAAGAACTAACTCTCAACCCATTTTTATTCATGTTTAGTCATGTCATTCTTTATCTTTATCCTATTTAAAATAACCATGTTACTTGTATAAAATACTCAGTAAAAAAAATCCGTGAATTAGAAGATGACATGTGAACTATAAAAAAATCTCTACGAATAAGAAGATGACACGTGTAATTGGAAATTATCGATGAGATAATTGCCTAACATGTGTCTTGTAAAAAAAATTCCCTTAATATATAATAAGATATCTATTTGTTTAATGAAATTTATTAACATACATATGATTTCCATAATTAATGGAAAATTTGAAGTTCAAAATGGGATAGTTGAATTAAAGTGTATTCTACCTGAAAGGATTTAAAGAGTAGATAAAACACACTATAACATTGATCCAGTCAATTAAAATAATATTCAGCTCTACCCTAATCTGGTGAGAAAACATTTCACAACAAGCAAATCCATATTCAGCTCTACCCTAATGTGGTGAGAAAACATTTCACAGCAAGCAAATCCTGCAATGACACGTGTACTATATTTTTAACACAAAGTTCATTTGATTTCTTTTATTTGCAAAATTCATTTAATTTTGATTACATTTAGTCCCCCTGAATCTTCGAGGGTTGTTGCTTTTGCTAAAATTTGTGATAATTAAAATTAGAAAAAAAAAACATTGGCGAAAATATAGAGGGGCAACCACTCTCAAGAAATTCCCAAATCTCTCTGTTTTGCCTCTATTAGTTATTAATTTTATTTAATTTTGATTCCTCTAAAGTTTTGGCCCCAAATTCCGCAAAATCCATCATAGTTAATCCTAGAAACTTTCCCACACCATTAGCGTCGTTCCTAGCCTCCGACCATCCATGCCGGCTGGGAAACAATATGCGTAATATGATACTTTCAAATTGATATTTCTAATTAAAGCATATCTGATCCTATGATTTCGTTTGTACACAAAATACGGGAACATAATCTCCATCTTTATCTACGATTTCAAAGCCGAAGAAATGGATTTTGAAAATTTCTTTTCACGATGATAGCAGCCTCCTCGATTTGAGGAGTAGACAATCACAAATTAATTCACAAAGCAGCCCAAACGGAAATATTTTCTTGGCAACTTCGGCGGAGCGAGAGGCCGATTTGATTGATAGAGCCAGGTTTGGAAAAAAATGATTTTATGGCTATGATATATTTTTACCCTATGAACTGATTGTATAATTTAATTTCCTTCAAAAAATTATTCCCTATTTTTTACCCAATAGAGTCACTATTATGGCTTGTTTGAATGTATCAATAGTTTCAAGCGATGGCATATTGTATTTATTTAAAGAGATAAAGAAAAATGTTTTATTGATGAGAAATGGGGAAAGAAAAAATACTTTTTACAATTTCCTAAGCAAAAACTTTATGTATCCTCTAACTCAAATTATTGATGACAATTTCATAAACACTCTTAGCTTTAATGAAGTGTTATCATTCAAGGTACCTCCCCGTTTCATCCGTACGCGAAGATGATCAATAACATATTTAAAGGTTTTTTTTTTTTTTTCAAATATTGTACCTATAATGAAACAAAAATATTTAGAAAATTTGTGCACAAGGAAAAGAGGTGCAAGTTCAATTTATGTGTGAAAGATTTAAAAGAAGAAATAAACAGAAAAAGATACTCCATTTTTGCCTCAACGGTCAACATAATATTCTGCATCATTATAATACGGCAGAACACGACTATGTCAAAATAATCACAACAAAATAAGAATGAATACTCCTGTTATCATGTGAGGCATCAACAATATACTACAAACAAAAAACCATTAGGAACCATCAAATTTTAATCTTACAGCCGGCACAAGTCATAACTTCCATATTCAAACTCAAACACCACTAATCTAAAATTAATTAAAACAGCAAAGATGAAAAGAACGGAAACAAAATTTATTAAAACGTGCTCATGTGTGCTTACTGCACGAATACCTGATACTGTCAATAGATCAAATATGCCACAAAATGATCCAAGAGCAAGCCGTAACAAAAAGATCCAAACATTAAATTTCAGCCAGAAAATATTCACAAGCAATAACAATTATATTGTATTGGAAAAAAAGAATTATAATGAGATACACCCAACCACAGAGATGAAAAGAAAGACAAATTTCCATGAAACTTTATGCAACTAAAACGTATCATCACGTTTATATATATTGGTATTAGAGATGCGTACCGATGAAGCTTTATGTCTTTTGTAACAACAATCCTAATCCTAATTGAAGTATATGATTGATTGCAGGTAGATTATGATAGGAGATCAGTTATCCCTTTTACCCTATTAAAGCAGGAAACAGGATGCTGATGTGGCAATTTCTTATTATCCCTTTTATTTATTTATTTATTTACCCTATTAAAGCAGGAAACAGGATGCTGATGTGGCAATTTCTTATTAAAAGGTTTTGGCTCCAAATGCACCATATTGCATAAACCATTCTGCCACGTGTCACCCTTTTTTAAAAACAAAAAATATATTTACAATATTAACAAAGAGATCAGATGTCTATGTTCATTCAAATTTTGAATTTGACAGTAAATGGAACTTTCCTTCTCCACTTATTTAGGATTTTTGAAAAAATTAATTTTCGACAAATCAATTATCTTCATTAAAAATTAAATTCATTCCTAATCAGTTTTGATTATTTACATATTAATGTATTAGATGGGAGGACGCCCCTGGGCATTTATTCATTTCTAATCAGTTTTATTATTTACATATTAATTTATTAGGTTGGAAGACGCCCCCGGGCATTTGCCCGGGGCAAGCATCTAGTATATTTTATTTTAGAAATTATCTTTATGAATTCCATGTACGTAGATTTTGGAGCCTGATTATTAGGATTGGATGTTGTGCAGGAACCTTATCTTTTAATTAAGAATTTAAATATTTTCTGATTTAAAATATGCATTTGGCAAATGTTCTGATTTAAAATATACATTTGGGAAATTTTGGTACATTAACCAATCTCACGAGATAATTTCTCAAAAAACGGATGATTACGTTGGGCTGGAGACCGAATTGGCCTTCTTATTTGGGTGATCAGTTTAATCAGTCTTAAAACATGATGACGTCATTATTATACTATAGGTAATAAATTAACTTCACATTTAAGAATATACTAAATTAAATACTAAGAATGGTTTTACTTCGTTTGATAGGCTCCGCTTTCTTCTCTCTTCTCTCTACTATACAAACCCTAGCTTTGATGGCTTCTTTTCTGGCCACCATGGCCGGAATACCATGAACCCTTGATACCGCGCTAGTCCCCACTGGACAATGTCGTACTTTTGCAAGCCTTTTAGCAAAAACAGCTACTGCAAAACCAAATATGGTGGATTTCCAATCCCTCAAAAACCCAAGGAAGGTCACTTTTTTCAATGGCACTCCGGAGCTTGAATATGAAGAAGATGAGTTCGACGATTTGATCGCTCCACACAAGATGAATCTGGTTGGCAAATTCTCGTATGGTCGACCAAAAATGGAGATCTTGAGGGAAGACTTTAAGAAAATTGGATTCAAAGGCGGCTATGACCTTGGTCTTATGAATCCGAGACATGTGTTAATTCGGTTCGAATTGGAGGAGGACTATCAACGATGTTGGATCACATCTGTATGGAATATTGGCGAATTTCAAATGCGCATTTTGAAATGGCAACCGGGGTTTAAGTTCAAGGAAGATTCTCCGATCGTCCCAATTTGGGTTTCGCTTCATGAGCTGCCTTTGGAATGGACACACCCTACGGTGCTCTACTCCATTGCCTCCACTGTTGGGAAACCCTTGCAAGTGGATACACCAACCCTTAATTTGACAAGGCCTTCCATATCGCGTTTCTGCGTGGAGGTTGATCTAATGAAGGATTCGCCAAAATCAATCAAGATTGGGAAAAAAGGCAAGAAGTACGAGCAGCATTATACCTATGAACATGTTCCGTCTTATTGTCCAGCGTGCTGCAAAATTGGACATAAAGAAGTGGCCTGTAGGAAAGGAAAAGGAGTGATCAAAGAGGGTCTGAAAACGGCAGAACGCGTTGCTGCAGAGAAAATTTCGACTGGGGCTAAGGGTGGCTTGCGTTTGCAGCAGAAAAAAGTTACTTGGAGTTCCAAAAAAAAAGGTAAAAAGGACGATTTACAGGTCACCATCATTCAAGAAAACCCTCTTATGGTTAAGGGCGTAGAAAAATCGCAGCCTACAGAAAATTTGATGCTGGCAGAAACTCATGCCGGGTAATCGACTTCGGGCTTGTCGGCATTGGAGAAAAGAGCTATTCCCGTTGATATTATTGATAGTGAACCTCTGGATTCTGGTTGTCAAAAGGTGGGAGATGTTGATTGTGTACAAAAGAAAGTCATCGCACAAGGGAATGATGGCTCTTTTGATCCTGAGACACGAGAGGAAGAAGTTTCAAAGAAGAATGTCATTGCGCAAGGGGATGATGGGTTCTCTTTGCAATCAAACCTCCTCGATCAGGATTCAGTAGCAGATGCAAATCAGTTGAATATTAAAGCTCCATTAATTCAATCTAATAAGTTCGCGACGCTTGAATTGGATGGAGACGCGGCTAAAACTTTGGATAATGAAGAGGATGAAGTAGAAGAAGCGATTGCGCATACAGAAGAAACGCAAGATGCTCAGGTGGTTCATGATGATCAAACGAAGACCAATAACCAGGATGAAGGTTTCGCAAAGCTTGCTTACCCGGATGATTCCTTGGTAATGGATTTGAATGAAACGGATGATGATGATATTGCGCAAGGGGAGTGTTGGTCTGAAGGCGATAAGGAGGAGGCTGTTTTGGGTGGAAAAGCGCAAGGGGTTTTTTCTACCAAGAAGAAAAGAGGCCGCAAATCGAAGGAGGAGCGAGCTAGGCTGCTGGATGGCCAAGAGCTTCGGCGATCAAACCGGTTACAATAATCTCTACTATTTTCAATGATAAGTATTATTTTTTGGAATATTAGAGGAATAAGAAAGGAAGCCTCTCAGCGACATTTGAGAACTCTTGTTCGGATTTATAGAGTTGGTTTTTTGGTGATCTTGGAACCAATGTTACCATAGATAAATTGCATTAAATAAGGTGTGAGCTTGTTTTCTATTTTGCGTTCTCCTCAAATACTAGTAAAATTTGGGTTTTTCATAATAAATCTACACCGTTAACCAGTTGCCCGCTGGTGAGCAAACAATACATTTTGAGGTAGGATATGTGCCTCTTCAAACAAACTTTCTACTCACTGCGGTATATGCCAAGTCACACAAAGTGGAGAGAAGATCTCTATGGTCAGATTTGGAAAATTTCAGAAATTTGCATCAATCTCAGCCTTGGGTCGTTGGGGGGACTTTAACATTATAAGGTCTTTGGAAGAGTATTAGGGAAATACAATTCAGGATTATGGTGCTATTGACGAGTTTAACCAGTGTATAGAAGCTAATAATATGATGAAAGCTCCTACGGTTGGCGATGAATTCACTTGGGGTGGGACGCGTACTACAGGCTGAGTTAGTAAGAAGTTGGATCGTATCCTTTTCTCTCAAGAGTGGATGGAAATATTTCCCCGTGTTTCCATTGAGCTCTTAAGTCGCACTACCTCGGATCACTCCCCTTTATTGCTTCAGCTTGATACTCAACTTGAGACTAGACCAAGATGTTTCAAGTTTCAGAGAATGTGGCTTAGAAGAGGTGACTTCAAGGATATTGTTAAAGCTAGTTGGTTGCAGCCGGCAAATAGCTTTGGCATGATGGCTTTCTCGATGAAATTGCGTAGGCTGAAGCTAGTGTTAAAAGAATGGAATAAAACGCATTTTGGTGATGTTTTTGAGAATTTGAGAAATGCGGAGGAATGAGTGGAGGAGTTCGAATGCTGTATGATCATTCTGGTCACACAAATGACAGGCAAAATCTACACTCGACTAGGGCATTTTTGCTTCAAAAACTCAAGGAGCATGAAGGTTTTTGGCAAAAAAAAAATGTGTTTAACATGGCTAAAGGAAGGTAATAGTAATTCTGCCTATTTTTATGCTTCTCTTGCAGAAAAGAAGATGAAAATGGGGATACAGAAGATACAAACAGATGATGGCCGAACTTTAATAGAATTGGAAGAAATAGAAAAAGAGGCGGTGGAATTTTTTCAGCATCACCTTACTGAAGACTCACCTCATTTGCAGCAGAATGAAAAGCAACAAATTTTCCTTGATCAGCTAAATGATGAATTCTGCTAAGAGGAGAAGGAAATGTTAATTGGCCCGGTTACAATGGAAGAAGTTAAGTCGGCGGTCTTCAATCTTGATGAAGAAAGTGCGCCTGGAATAGATGGGTTCGGAGGGAGCTTCTATAAGTCATGTTGGGACATAATAGCCGATGATCTTAAAGCTGCGTGTGAAGATTTTATGAATGATTCTCCAATCCCGAGGGCAGTGACAAGTACTGTGATTACTCTAATTCCGAAGAAAGTTTCGATTAGTACATTTTCTGACTTCCGACCAATCAGTTTATGCAACTTTCTTAATAAGGTTTTCACAAAAATTCTTACTGAAAGATTGAAGTTGGTAATGCCAAAAACTACTTCTGAGGAGCAATCTGCTTTTCTATCGGAGAGAGATATAATTGACAATGTTGTCTTGGCTCAAGACCTTTGTCAATTCATTAACCATAAGGTAGTTGGAAACAATGTTGTTATCAAAACTGATATGATGAAGGCGTTTGATAGGGTCTCTTGGAGCTTCTTGGAAAAAGTAATGAAGGAGTTAGGGTTTCTGAGTCAATTCGTTCTTTCGGTTACGAATAACCTTAAGAGCAGCTGGTTTTCGGTAATGGTGAATGGTTCCCCAACAGGTTTCTTTCAATCGTCTCGCGGAATAAAGCAAGGAGATCCACTATCACCTTACTTATTTATCTTGATTCAGAGGCAATGTCTAGGAAGTTGAATGATCTTGTTAGGAGGAGTAAAGTTACTGCATATGGAACACCGGCGGGCTCTATGAGGGTTTCACATTTAAGCTTCGCAGATGATCTCATTGTTTTTACTAGGGGAGAAGCAAGGCAATTGAAGGAGTTAACCAAACTTTTTGAAGCATATGAAGTAGCTTCTGGTCAAAGAATGAATAGGAGTAAAAGTTTCTTTTTGGTGGCTGAGTCTTGTAGTGCTCGTCGGGTCGAAATCATAAAGCGAATTTTGTCTATGTCTAAGGGTTCTTTTCCATTTAGGTACCTTGGCTGTAACTTATCCTATGGAAGGAGTAGAGCAAGTTCATTTCAATTCCTTTTGGATTCCTTAGACTCAAAAATTTCTAGCTGGAAAAATAAGTTCTTGTCACCAGGTGGGAGATTAATTCTTTTACGACACGTTTTATCGGCAGTCCCGAGTCATGTGTTGGCAGCTATTCCTCCTCCAATAAATGTGTTGAAGGAAATGGAGAGGAAATGTCAACGGTTACTATGGTATGGGGGGAACGAAGAAAAGTGGAGGCATTGGAGAGCTTGGGATCGGCTGACCTATCCTATTTCCGAAAATGGACTTGGGTTGTGGAAATTTGATGATGTGTTGCGCACCTTTTCATGTAAGTTATGGTGGAAGTTCAAGCAGTAGAATGGATTATGGAGTAAGTTTATTTCTTCTCTCTCGATTTCAGGAAAAGAAAGAACATCTTGGAGTAGAATCATCAAAGTTGATGAGGAAGCGTCGCAAGGTTCAAAGGTTCTAGTTTGCGGGGAGATCGATCCTTCTGGTTTAAAAACTAGACATCTACGGGGGTGATATGGAATGATTTGAATGAGAATCCCCCTATTCCAGACCTGACCATTAAAGATTTCATAAATAAAAAATCTTTATATTTGCATGAATTGCAGGATTTGTTATCCTCGGATGTGTTGCAGACTCTGGAGCATTCAGATGAAACACTTGTACCAGGCTGTGACTAGTTAATATGGCAGCATTCTTCTTCTGGATCTTTCACCTTTAAATCTGCCTATTTGAGCCTAAGGAAGAGAGAATTGGAGGATAACTTTTCTAAGAACTATTGGCATAAATTGATTCCTTTGCGAATCTCCTTTTTTATGTGGAAGTTGCGGAATTTGCTAGTGCCATTTCAAGAAATCTCGAGTATGTTTGGAATACAAGTTTTGCCATCTATGTGTCTTTTTTGTAAGGTCAGAAGTGACTCAATGGTGCATTGTTTTTTTTAGTGTTTGGAGGTCAAGGAAATTTGGAAATTCTTTTCTCATTTGTTTGGCATGTCGTGGAGGGAGGAAGTTAACTTGCTTGTGGTTTTAAATGAGTGGTGGAATCGTGAAAGTTTCTCTTCAGCTTTGAAAGCTCTTATCAAGATTATTCCGTCATTAATTCTTTGGGAGATTTGGAAAATGAGGAATAAAATGCTTTTTGAAGGAGAGAAATTCAATAGGGAGAAGGTTATTTTGGCAACCAAGGTAGACATACGGAATGTTTTAGTGACTCATGATTTGAAGACGCGGAATGTAGAAGAGAGGAATTGGATTGAAAATAATTTTGGCTTTCAGCTTCAAAAGGTGTGAATGAGAACTTGTATGGCTAGTAGGTGGAAGGCTTCAGAGGGTAGTGATTATGTTCTTGACACTGATGGCTCACTTATTATTTCGGATTATGGATATGGCTTTTGCATCAGGAAAAGGAATGGTAGCTTTGTATATAGTGAAAGTGGTTACTTAGGAAGAGGTGATAGTTTTGATGCGGAGGTTTATGGAGTCCTGTTTGGGGTAAGGAAATGTTGTCAGCTTGGCTTACAGAAGGTGGATATCCAAACAGACAATAAAGGTCTAGCTAGCCTTTTACTGTCTATGAAGAATGTTCCATGGAAGCATTCTTTTCACTTGATGGAAATTTGTCACATCATGGAGATGCGGGCTTATACTGTTCAGCATATTTTTAGAGAGGCAAATTCAGTGGCAGATGGATTAACAGATGAAGCTTCTCTTGGAATATCAACTAAATACAATACTATGAGTAGTCTACCTAGACATATTAAGGGGCTTGTACATCTAGATCAGGTTGCCTTTCCATATATCCGGTCGCGATACAAAGAGCTTTTTGTATACTGGTAAGTCTTATGCACTGCCAAGTTTCTTGTTGATATTTAATAAAATAAGGGAGGGAGGAAGCTAAGGAACTAAATGATATGTAAGTCCATCCCTTGGATATACCCCTTGGGTGCTTCATATCATTTGGCTATAACACCCTTAAAAATTCATCTCTTGGGTAGATCCCTTGAGTGTTTTTAAATCAGTTAGAACCTGAACTTCTTTCCAACCTTCCTATTTAATTAAAAAAAACAAAGAAATGGTTTTTCCATTACACATATATACAGAGAGGCAAATGCGGTAGCTGATAGATTGTCAAAAAAAAAAAATAATAATAAGAAATTTGGTTGCAACTTTAAGTATTATGTTAAATTTCCAGGTCATTTTACCAGTAGTCTAAACTAAGGGGGTCATAACATAATTTTATAAATTTCAATTGGAAAAACCTAACCTACCCATCCCCTCCCAGCCGCCACTCACACTTCTTTCTATTTTCTCAATTTCGCAGAAGAAAGCCGCCACCCACCAGAGGTTCAGTCTCCGCAGAAGAGAATGAAAGTATATGAGGGTGGTAATCAAAGAGACAACACAAAGACACTAAAGAATAAAGATGAAAGATTTATGAACTTTATTGTTAGAAACTTGAATCTAACAATAATGGGGGGAGTCACAAGATTTGGATGTGTTCTAATCGTGTTAGACACTCTCCTTAAGACAATATTTGCCCCCTCCATGTTGCAATACCGGGTTTGTTTGGCAATTTGCCTCTAGGACATAAAGAACATAAGAACATGCAACTTGTAATTATTGAATGTTCTCAAGAATTTAGGAATGCAAAAGTTGCTTAGATATCCTGCACCAGTTTTCCTATTTATAGGTAACACTTGCAGAATTAAAAGGATACAAAACTAAGTACACAACCCTTGGCTTGTAGGAAATAACCACCATGCAAGTGAAAGGTTGCCAACTTAATTATTATCCTTAAATTCTAAATTAATTATTTTATTTTACAAACTAAAAAATTCCAACATTCCCCCACTTATTTTGTAATATAAAATAATCATAAAATCATGAGAATCGCACTTAAGAGGTGGTAATTAACGTCTTAAATCACATCGTAGTGAAATTAAGTCACCTAACTAGCTAAGCTATTGGTGGCTCATTGCTTAAACCAATAATCAGTCTAGTATAGACTCAATAATGCACGCACAAACACCGATAGCATTCCTTATAATTCACATTATGATTTAGCACTATTACCGGCCATGTGCTCATCCTAGATTTTTTATCATATACAAAAGATAATCTAAAACTTTTGCTAGAAGCGGCACCACCTCTACGATCAAATAGGTGGAAGTTATTCCAGTTTATTACTATACCGTATTTAAAGGCTCAAGAATAATTCCATTAAGAGATTTCTCTCAACCTGCTCACTTAAGAGTAACATATATAATGCACCAATACTTGGAATGGTATACACGAATTTTGGTGCTCACAACCACAAAACAACTTGTTGTTACCCTTTAAACCTTGCAATCTAGGGGTAGTACTAGAAGAAGGTTGGATTTCCATTGTTCGTGATTTTAGTATTGAGATTTTACTCCCATTCCTCATGTTGTCGAACACCAATTTTCTCGTAAGAGATATGGTACATGGATCCATAATAAAATTGTATTTTTACAAACACAACACTGACAACATCAACACTTGTATCTCATTAAGAAATACATATATTGAATTAATATGTCTACATTTACCTATTGTCAAAGTTTGAACAATGTTCAAGACATATTAATCTAACTATCACAACCAAGGTTACAGGCGACACAGGCCAAGGCCCTTTGGCCACTTCACCTCCTTATGTACTGAAGATAGTTCAACAAATTCATCTTTCCTTTGTTGGAGAGAGTGATTATTGTCTATTTCACTTATCAAGAAACATCTCTCACTATCAAGCATGAATTTCTAACCACTAACGGGTTATGATCACTAATGCTAGAATACAAACTAGCATTTGAATAGCCCTTAAGAACAACAGAATTCTAATCAATTATAATAAAATCATAACCCTTAGTCTTTGAAAGACATATTATGATTTTAGCATTAGATTTGCAATGGTCTTTACTTAGGCACTTCGTGTAATTAGTGAGTCACATATCACACAGATAAAACACTACTCTAATGCACATACAAGACATCCAATGTCACTAGAAGATTCTAGTTTAGTAATTGGATTGTCATATTTAACACAAATGTTAAATATAAAATCATGAGAGTACAAACTTTCTTCATATTCACATGTTGATACTTTGTTAATAACTCATTAACATCATATGAATAAGAAAGTACAAAACCCCCACTATTTCCTTCAATACAATGACTAAGACATTATCTCTTTCACCAAGCTCATTTAATTTGAACTTAGAAAAAGGATTTTTCTTAGTATCCATTGCACATTGTTGAAATTATTGTATGTAATGAGCATAGATTTTTATACAAAAGCATATATCTATTACATACTCTTCACAAACTTTTAACATATGCAATTTACAACATATATGCACCATATGAGAGTAACTTAGATAAACCATCATACAATTGTATAAAATCAAATCAAGACTTCACTAGTACACACATCTTGTTATCACTTCATAGCACAAAGTATTAAGAAGTTCCAAATTTACATTTTCATATAAGTCACCACTAAGATGATACTTTACATATTTCACAGGTGAACATGAAAAACTTAAATGGAAACTTCTAGCTAGTAGGATAAATTATGCAAGTCAAACTAGCCAAAGCAATCATGACTTCCAGTCCAAATATACTATTGATATCTCTTGCTATCAACAATATGTTACTAATGGAATAACCATTTACAATGTACTAGTCTAGAACCTTTCAAGTTAAATCAATTTGGACACATACATCGCTAGACAATGTCAAGTGCATTCCATGATTAACTCTTCTTTCCAAATGCATCAGCCTAAAATTCAAAAAACTCATTGTTTCTAACTTACTCCACAAAAAAAATCATAAAGTTTTACTTAGTAGAGTATTTTATTACTCTCACTAGGAAGACAGTAACCTTAGAGGATACAACTTCCAAGAGAACTTTCATAAACTTTAGACTTTGCTTAAACCAGAAAATTATTGTATTTCTCTTTGGTTCACTCATAGAATAACTTGCACTTTAGAAACTCAGAGGTTCAGTAGATGATACATTAGCTACATGGTTTAGAAACTTTAAAAACAAATTTTAAATGAATCTATATCCATTGATTATATTAATACATTATAATCAATGATAAGTAGTTTGGATACTTTAGTGTTCATATAACCACACACTTAAGTGTTTTGGTCCCAATAATGGACACTACAATATGTAGTGTCACATTAAACTTTTTATGTTCGACAATACAATTTTCCTCCCCCCTTTCATATTCCACATGGAGGCACTTTAGTCTTTAAGGAGTTTAATTGTACACATGATAAGTATTTAATAATATTTATTCCACAAACTTTTTGGTTGCTTAAACTCACTAGTATAGCATTGTTATGACACATAGAGTTTTACATTCTTCGCCAAACTATTTGTTATTTATTAAACATTATTTCATTTTACCAACTAAAGTAATTTTAGACTAGGGATTTACATGCAAATTGTATCAAATATTTTCTCCACTATTTTCACTAGATAAACTTGCACACAAACATGAGCAATTATCTATAAAAGTGACAAAATATTTCTTTGTATTTCTTAGTTTAAAATTATTAAGTTCACATACAACAAGGTGTTATACCAGCAATAACTTCCTGCTTTTATTTGGAAGTAAACTTGCAACCATGGTTTATGCATATGTTTCACATTTTTATTATTAAGGCATATGACACTTACTAATACCTTATGCAGATATACAATACCTTAGCATCCAAAAATAATAAAAATGTGAAAGCATAACACTATATCAAATGCATTGATATTGAAAATAACAATACAAAAGTAAGCATTGTCAATTCAAAAAGTTTTACTGCAAAAATAATGCTTGGTTATCAAACAAAAGTCACAACCTTAATATGTCATTTGGATAACTAGACATGACTTTCACTCATGTCTTTTCACTTTAACCGATTGACTTATTCTTTTGAATATGTCTTCTCACTTAGAACCAGTAGAGAAGTGCTTCCCTTTGTGTCTTATCACTTAGAATCAATAGATACAACTTTAGTTTGTATCTTTTCACTTGAATTCATAAGACAAAAACACTTAACATGTCTCTATTCATCCAAAGATCAAGAAATCACAACTTTTCATAAAAGTTGTCGATTTCGTTTCACCAAAACCATACTTTTGCATTGCTATGAGAAACTTTTACATACCTAAAATATTTGATTCCATGCATAGCATCAAATTTTCAGAACTAAAAATTGTCCCAAAAATTATTAGAATATAGTTATGTTTTTCTGTCGTCCACTTTCGTGTCGACTCTATTATAGATTTTTCAACACAATTGGTCTTACTAGTTTGAATAATAAATATTCACAACTCTTTATATAAAGGCCAATTTCAACACAATTATAACCATATGTCTTTCACATTTCTCAAAACTAAGAAATTCATGAAAACACATTTATTGCATTTTTTTTCAACAAAATTCGCTTCAAGATCAATAATATATAATCATTATAAGATCTTAACTACCAATTAATCAACATAATTTTCATAATACTAGATTTGGATAATACAAAATTAAAAACACAAATCTACAAACTTTGAAATTATCATCATGGATTAATTTACTATGAATTTGTAATTCCAGAGAAAACATTTAACACAAAGTTAATGTATATAAATCAAAAACTTATCTGTTGTATACTCGCTTAAGTATACTCTAGATCTTTCTAGATCTGTCTTCAGGACTTGACTACGGAACTAAACTGTAGAGAAACCATTTTGAGCACACCCAAAAATCTCTATGTTGTAAGATCCATCTTCATTGCTTTTAACCATCTTTGATCCTGGTCTCCTTGAATACTTGTATCAATCCATGGATATAATATTGTCTTAAAATTGAAAGTATATGAGGGTGGTAATCAAAGAGACAACACAAAGATACTAAAGAATAAAGATGAAAGATTTATGAACTTTATTGTTAGAAACTTGAATCTAACAATAATGGGGGAGTCATAAGATTTGGATGTGTTCTAATCGTGTTAGACACTATCCTTAAGACAATATTTGCCCCCTCCATATTGCAATGCCGGGTTTGTTTGGCAATTTGCCTCTAGGATATAAAGAACACAAGAATATGCAATTTACAATTGTTGAATGTTCTCAAGAATTTAGGAATGCAAAAGTTGCTTAGAAATCCTGCACCAATTTACCTATTTATAGGTAACACTTGCAGAATTAAAAGGATACAAAACTAAGTACACAACCCTTGGCTTGTAGGAAATAAACACCATGCAAGTGAAAGGTTGCGAACTTAATTATTATTCTTAAATTCTAAATTAATTATTTTATTTTACAAATTAAAAAATTCAAACAGAGAAAGCTTGGTAATTTATAACTATAAGGCTCGGCGATTGGGGGTAATCGGAAAAATTCAACGGCCAAGGATTACTCAGGCATGCATTAGCTATAGGCAATTTCAGGAAATCATCGAGCGAGCTTGCCAGTGAAGAAGAAGGTGCTTTAGAATCCACGACCGTCGACCGTTGCAGTAAGAACATAGCCAATTTCAGAAAGGGAATTCAAAGACCGCAGAAGTGCGTAAGCCTAGGAAGGAGACGTAATTTTGCTGCGTCCGGGAAACATTCATTCCCTACCAGAAAATCTTGAACCCCCTTCTTATTCATTTTTCTGATTTGTTTTCTTCTTTTAACACAATTGCCGGATTGATTCTTATCTCAGTAAACACAAAATTTCGAAAACGCAAATTGAGGGAGGGAATACGACGAGTTTCGTCAAATTGAACTGATCATTGACGGTGATCTTATCGGGAAGATTAGAAGTACTTGGCAATATTGGAATAATCAAAGAATCTTTGTGGCCGGATAGTTTTTTCCAATCAAATTGATGATTCAGATATCGTCGACGTCAAAAGTCTAATTCAAAAGAAGTTATTTTCTAGAAAATAACAATTTAACTGTGTTTAAATTAACCATATTACTTGGATAAAATACTCGTTAAAAAATTCAAAAATTAGATGACATGTTTACTACATAAAATTCTCTACATATGAAAAGATGACACATGTAACTGAAAATTATTGATGACCTAATTGCCTGACATGTGTCTTGTGAAAAAAATTCCCTTAATCCTTATACTTAAATAAAAGGCACAGTAGGTAAGAAATAATGCCCAAGAAATATTTAATAATCACCGTCGAATCGATCTCGTCCGTCGGATGGGGTTGATAAGATGTCAGCGACTTATTAGGGGCAGGGATTTCATAAATCACTTTCAATAAAAGACACAGTAGATAAGAAATAATGCCCAAAAAAATATTCAAGGACCAACGTAAAATTGATCTCGTCCGTCGGCTGGAGTTGATGTGATGTCAGCGACTTAGTAGGGGCAAAAATGAAAATTCAAAAATTCAGTTTATTCTAATTATATAAAAAAGACTCGTAAATTTTTGAAAAAAATAACCCCTAACCTATAAAAGGACGTCGTTTCAGGATTAAACTTTGGAATCCCCACTCTTTAAAACAATATATTTATAAAACCTGAAAGTTTTTTGTTAAAAAACGGCAACATAACGACTTCATTTTGTGGGTTTCCCAGGGAAAAAAAATAAAAAAACAAAATATAACTCACACCGTTCAAAATCCCAAAACAGCCCCCGTCATTGTTCCCAATTTTTTTTTCCTACTAATAAGGCAGTGCTCCGCCTACTCAGGTCTCCCATCGTCGATTCAGCCGCCGCTGCCGCTTCCCTCTCTGGATCCTCTGCCACCACTAAACCTCGAAGATATATTTTCCTTAAACATGCTTCTCCAATTCGTACCATCCCGATTCCACCTCCACAAATTTAACCAAACAAAAACCCTAAATTCCACCAGAGTCACTCCATCGAAGAGATTTTGCAAGAATAACTTCCTTCACTTGTACGAGATCAAATTCGTGGGGGAGCAACCGCATGTATCGTATCACGGTGGACATCCTGACGGAGAAGTGAGGCGGAGCTAGGTGTTTGGACGGAATAGGATTAGGAAATTACATTTTTTATTTGATTTGGAGTTGTATATGTAATAGAACTAACAAATTACTGTTTAATTTTTATTTATATATTTCCATAAATTTGAAATTGTAATATGAATAGGCAATTCAGTTCCTCTTTGATTCCGGATTTGTTTTGGGATGAGAATAAAAATCCCTTGTCGGCCAGCATGTCTATAAAAACCCCTTGTAACCTCACAACTAGGATCACAAAATGTTTCCTTCTTCAGCTTACCGGTATCTTTGATTTCTTCGTCTTTGATTCAGGTAAATCTTTTTTAACCTTTTAATTTCTATTATTTTTTTACCTCTATATGGTAGAGTAAGCTTGAATATTTGTAAAGATTTTTCTCTGGTTCTTTTCCAAATCTTACAAACAGGTACTAATTTTGATTCCCTTATGTTTCCCGGTTTTGAAGTTGTGAATTTGTTGTTAATTGAGCGAGATTGTTGATACTTTTAATGATTTGGAAACTAATAGACTGTCTTCCTTTCAACCGAAACCAAAGAAGAACAAGAATATATGTACTGCAATAGCAGTAGGGAAGCCAGAAATAGAATTTATTTAGGAAATCTGTACCGCTCAAAGTGACTTCCCTTTTCCCTAGCTCGAGCACTTCATCTCTAGCTCATAAACTCTCTGCAATTCACATTATCACCTAACAGAGAATACATTAATAAAGGTGTTAATTAATTCATACAAAGAATTGTTGGAATTTTCAGAACCAGCATTGGAAAAAGGGAATTTTCCCTATAGCAAATACTATTTTCAAAAGCAGCTGGTAACGATGTTCTTTTCATATTTTGACAGTGTCATATAGGAAATTTGGGGCTCTTGATTCTCTGACTCCAGAATAAGTGTTGTATTGCAGCATTAGTAGAAAAGTGCATGTATGCAACCCATTAATTATCTTCCTTCCGGGAGGCTTGAAACTGTAGCTTAACCAACTGAATCAGAAATACTTGCGACAGGAAATAATAGTTATTTCAATTTCCAAATGGTGGATTTACATCACCTTATTTGCTTGTGGGGAGCACATTTGGTCTTGTCTGTTTTTTCCTTACACCTATGAATGGAAAGTAGGACTTTCTATTGTAAGTGTCAAAATTAATGAGTTGGAATAACTTTTGCGTGTTCATGCTGCCCTTTTGATAATTTATGACCTTAGATTACAGTTTTGGTTATACGGTGCTAGGACAGAACCTAGGAGGTTTAATATGATTGTCTTTATGATGTTACTCGGATATTATTAGATTAGTTAAATACTTTATTTAATTATTACTCGGACAGAAACTAGGATATTATTAGATTAGTAGTTGGAACTTTCTGGCTGGAATTCTGCAAAACCATGGAATTTGCGTAATAACGATGATGCTAGAGAAATGGAAAAATTGGAATCTTCAAAAAAAAAAGGATGTGCAAAATACTTCATTTGATCACAGTTTCTGGAACCGTGGAAATCATTCCTTCCATATGATCAACTCCTTGGGCTACATGTAGAAAAAAGGGAAAAAAAAAAAAGTGTTCCATATGCTCCAAATATTTGGAGGATACGTCGATTGGCTTTAGTTAGCATTGTCAAAGGACTTCTTTATTGTATATAAACAGTTCTCAGAACTTAAACGCATGCCTTTTTAAATTTCAGATGCAGCAAAAAATTTATGATGCATTTCACAGTTTCAGATGCATGTCTGTCTGATAGATGCAACATTCTGTTTCGAGTGTTGTTTATTGGATGGAGTTGCTTTGTAATAGGAGAGCTGCGGCAACTAAATTATAAATTCTCTGATAATACAATGATTTTTTTATTTTTTTATTTTATTTTTTCGCACTTTTGAATACAGAATCTGCTAGAGTGTAACTTCCTGTTGTTTCCACTGGCCTGATATCGAGTTTTTGAGCCTTGAAGGAATCAGAATGGCATGTACATGATTGACGACTTTTTGTAATTTTCTCAATTGCATCATTTAGAAATGGCTTTTAAGTACAATCCCCAAGTGTAGACATGTCCAAAATAAAATGCAGCTACATGAAGATGAGAAACGAACTTCAAACAAAAAAACATGCGTGGAAATGTTGACAGGGCCAAGAATTTGGAGGCGTTGAAATCTGAACTAAGGCTTAGCGAAGGGAAAACTGTGACTGATATTTCATCTTTTTGTTTTGTGTTTGTGTGTGTGTGTTTCTTTTTTTCCTTTTTTTCCCTTTATCTACACCATTTCCCCATGCATTCGTTTGAAGCTTTTTTTCTTTTTCTTTTTTTTTTCCTTTTTTCGTTTACAACATTTTGGCAAATTCTTACTACATTTTGGCAAATGCTTCCTATCACATGCGGACTATCAAATTTGCAAGGAACAACCATAATACTATAATGTCAAGCTTCTAATTTGTACATGCGTCAAGAAAAAGAAAATTGTAATTTTTTTCCCTGATTGACTATTCTCTTACGCTGATGGACGGAAACAATTATGATCATTCTGAATCTCTAAAGCACTCAGTTGGCGTAACATATTGCAAATTATTATAATTGTTGCCAACAGAAATACTTAATGAGTAATTGTTGCGCATTCACTTGCAAATGTAAATCTGATTTGTAAAAGTGAACCATGCATATTGTATACTAGACAAAATATAGTATGCGTTTAAGGTCTTAATTTCAATAACTACCGTTTTGTAGGTTGAAGTTTCAGAGATTATAATAAATACAAAATACATTTTTATTATAAATATTTGTCAATATTGACATCTATATATAATATATTAAAAATACAAATTGATTGTGCAACACACAAATATGAGACCTCTTTAAAATAATTGGTTGTAGTTTCAAGGATTTAATATAAATGGTTGTAAGGTTATAATAAAAACTTGCCATAGAAAAAAAATTATTAAATTTTAATAATAATCAAATTGACAATTAATTTAGAAAACATAGCAGATCTTAGATTGACAATTACAGAATTAAACCTGCCATATTGACTTATTCTTGCTAATGTCTCTTGATTTTCTTATTCAAGCCAAAACCATCACATATCCCCCACTAAAATAACTTATTTATGAACTACCTTATTTTAATTTTCGTTTTCTCATCTTACAATCGTCAACCGCCAAATGCAAAGATTTCTTTATCTCTCACAACAAATATATATACCAAAAAATTCTTTTCTAATACACGATTAAATAACGGGGAGAGTACATGATAAAAAATCACTTTGTAAATCCAGAAAGTCAATTAAAAAGAATAAATATCACATTCATATGCAATATTACGTAACAACAAAAATTCCACCGAACATGAAGTATATAAAAATTCATTAAAACCATTAAAAAGAAACAATATATATATGTATTGGTTGCGCAACACGCGACACGTAAAAGACTAGTATATAGTAAAATAACCTATACATGTATAATTAATATGTATAGACAAGCTATACGTAATTAACCTACATATGTATGCTAGAAATCAACAAATCAGTTATGGTTGCAAATATAATTATAATAGACTTAAGGGAAATATTTTTTTATTTCTAAAGTTTTTCTTTTTGCTTGACCTTTTTGCATTCAGATATGGAAAGTTGACTATGACATTTTCAACGAAATGATGGCAAGACATTTCAAAAAAATGATGTCATTATGAATAACAATTGGGTTGTGGGTTACAATCACTACTTGACTCTTACATATCATGCACACATCAATATAGAATGGTGTAACCAAGATGGTGCTATAAAGTATTTATTTAAATACTTGAATAAGGGATCCGATCACGTCTGTTTCAAATATACCATAAATGGAGAACCTGTTAGAGAAGTTTATGATACGGGTCCAAAGGATGAAGTTAAGGATTGGTATGAAGGGAGGTATCTATCAGGTTGTGAAGCTGCATGGCAAATGTTTAAATTCCCAATACATTACCGAACACATCATGTAGAGAGACTGAGTTTTCACATGCCCGGTAAACAAAGCATAGTATATGATGAGGATCAGACTATTGAAGCTGTACTTAATAGAGCTTCAAATAGACAATCAATGTTCATTGGTTGGATGGAAGCTAATAACATATATCCTGAAGCAAAAAACCTTACATACATAAATTTTCCTTCAAAATTTGTGTGGAAGAAAAAAGAGAAAATGTGGGTTCCATCACTACAGGAAAAATGGCTTTTCGCGACACAATAAATGTGCAGCAAAAAGTACGAAAAGCGTCGCAAAAAGGTGTTTGCGACAGAAATTGTGGCATATTTCATAGTGTCGCAATAAGTGCGGTCGTAAATTTTGCGACACTTTCTTAGAAAGTGTCGCGAGTAAATGCGGCACTTCTGCGACATTGATATATTGCCTCAAAAATTTCGCGACATTTATCGTGTCATTTATTTTATTTGCCGCATTAAGCTTTGCGACAATTATTTTCGTCACTTACTAATGCCACACTAGTGATGCGGCTCCTTTTTAGCGTCACATGTTCAGCGTTGCATCACTAATTGCGTCATTAACAAATGACGCAAAATTACGACAGGCATGTCAATTTTTTTTTTGTATTTAATTACTAATATTTTAATTTCTTCTTGGAGCTTTAATATGATTATAATTAAATAATAATTTAAATAGTATAAATAATATAATACAATACTGTATATAGATGTCAATTAAAGAATTTGAAAGAAAAGCAAATCTGATGTCAATTAAATTTATTCCCAAAAATTACAGAGGAATAGTAAACATTGCATCAATTATGTAGAATTACAAATATTACTACTAAAATAGCTAGCCACTCACGAATAAATTCATACAAAAAAAAAGAGAGATTCTTTTTTTTCTAACTTCATGTGTCCCATTCATGAAATCTTGACTTTCCAAGTCCAATTTATCCTGCAAAAAAGAGAGGACATACGTAAGAAATTACTATTACAAAGATAAATTTTTGTTAACAAAATTTTGATTTTCTAGATGAAACACATAACAACATTTTACTCATTATATCGAACTTCACGCTAGAAGTTAAAAAACAAGGTCATTCCTTGGCAAAAAGGCTGAGAGTCAAATATTAATCTCCGTCACTATGCCTTCTCCAATTCAAATCTCTTCATTTGTTTCCTTACACAATCAGGCGCCTGGATTATATCAAAAGCCAAAACATGAATCAAACCAAGAACAATTTCAAAGGCGAAAACTGAATCCCAACAACTCAACCAAATTAAAGAAAAAAACCATGACCTAGAAATGAAGATGGAACCAACTGCGAAACTAAAAAAATCTGACCTTTTCAAATTCTTTTCCCTGATTGGCACTGAAAATTTAGAAGTATCAGATGAAAGTTTTCGTATCCTTGGAAATATTTTCGAACGGCAAGGCTACAGTTATGGCGTGTGAGTTGATGATGCCTACGGAGGTGAAGGAGGGCTTCGATGTATAGATCTGAAACGGAAGCATGATTATGGGGATTTTTTTGTTCGGATCTGAATCTTAAATATCATTACTGCTCCTTGTGAGGTTATAAGGAGAAGGAAGAGCGGCTGAGGAAGGTGGTCGATGGTGGAGCGGTGAAAAAAAAAAAGCTACATTGGTGGTTTTCCCGGAGAAGCAACCGCATTAGAGGAGCTTGACATTCTAAGGGGGATTGAGCTTGAAGAGGATGGTGAAGTTTAATGGAAAAATTGTCTATTGAAAGGGGTGGTGGCGGCTGATGACAATATGAGATAATAAAGTAACTTAAACCCTAATGCTAACACACGAGTCCTAATTCTTAAGTGGAGGACAATTCATTATTTTTTTAAGGACACTTCTATTTTCATCATACTGTATATACTAATTAGCATTGGAGCCAATTAAATTGTTTAAATCATTAAGTGACACCTTATATATTTTACAAAGACACCCTTAAGCGCACCCTTTTAATTTTAACCCCGATAAAGTAATAATTCTTATCAAGTACATCCCTATTGAAACATTTCATTATTTCAATTGAACTCGTGTACTTTGATGATTTATTAATAAAAACTTGAAAGTTTTAACTATAGAAACAATTGAGTTTCCCACATGTACACTACTGTATACACACAACTTTTTTGTGCATTGTTTAAGTATCTATGCATTATGCGTAAATCATGTATTGTTCACCATTGTTTATTAATTTTAATGTTGTTTGTGTGCATTTAATTTCCTTTTATTTAAAAGTTAAGTCTTGCAAAGGGGCAAAATGATTATATTTCAATGATACACATAATGATTTAATTGGTTATAGATAAATTATAATATAGTGTGTAAAATATGTTATGTAACACAAACATAAGTAGACAACACACTAATATTTCATCTTCTACTAAAGAATATTACCCGATCCCTAGTTGCTCCAAGATCTTGAAAGGTCAAATTAATTTTCATTTTACATAATACTATGCAAAACCTACGTCACAAATAGCAATATTCTCACTACTAGAGAAATACCCCTATTGACACACTTGTATTAAGACACAATATCTTCTATGTCCTAATAAATATGTATTTGGGACACTTTTATATTGTTACATTTTGTTGAAATTTTGTTGATACACTTGAACAAATATGTCATAATAGAACACTATATTGAGACACTTGTAAAATTAAGCTTTTATGTCTTTGATCTTAAATTTTGAAAAATAAAAAATAATGTTAAGCTATAATATGCGATAGACAGATGATAATATTTATTTAATTATATTTTTATTCATACATGCACAAAATGGGTAATATCTTCAAATAAGTTTCTCTTGCTTAAAGTAATTCAAGTATTTTTTTTTGGTCAAATTCACTAATTTAAATCTTTCATAATTAAATTTGTAGAATCTAAAAACATTTTAGTTTGGCAAATGATAAATATCAATGAGCAATTTGAAGATAAATTTTGGATGGAAATTGTTGGAGGGATTTCTTTTTTGGCCAAAAAATTCTAGAGGAAGAAAGACTTGCGCGGCAACAACTTTAGAAAAAAGCGGAAAATAACTTTTGTGCGGACTTTTGCAGTTTTTTTTTTCTTTCATTTATTTAAAAAGATTTTATATAAATTTTAAAGTTTGACTTTGATTGTACTAAAAGCTAAAATCAACAAGGAAATTATAAATTATAGTGCCGTGAAGACGGCAACAAAATATAATGCCGCATAGCTGAAGCAAATTCGCAGCATTTTTTCAAAATGACGCAATTGAGTCCCAAATTTGCAGCAAAAATCAAATTACGTCGCAAAGTAATGACATTTTATTCTAGTGTCGCAAATATGTGACGCAAAATTGTGTCACAAAAAATTGATGTCGTATATAAGACGCAAAATTGCGGCACATTATAAAGTACCACAATTATGCCACAAATATACAGCACAATGGCAAGTTCGCCTCAAATTTACGGCACTACTCTGCGGCACCACCTGTAAAAGTGTCGCCAAAGGCCATTTTTCTTGTAGTGCATGAAAATTAGGTTCAAGTATTGGTAGGATTCATGGAGTCCCTATTGCTGCTCGGGAACCATATTACCTGAGAGTTCTTTTGAACATAGTCAAAGGACCAATATGTTATGAAGATATAATGACATTTGAAGGAACACAATAGATGAGTTTCAAGGATACTTGCTTTGCAAGAGGATTACTAGAAGATGATAAAGAATTTATTGACTGCATCAGAGAGGCAGCTACCTGGGGAACAGGGCATTATTGCAGGAATTTGTTTGCAACTTTATTGGATGGTGACATTCTTTTAAAACCTGATCATGTATGGAAAGAAACTTGGGAATGTTACACATGCGATATTCCTGCAAAATTGAAAAGGCTATACAGGAATGAAGGTTTGTTCTTCAGTTTTCCTAAACTTTATTTTAATCTTTTCAAAATGTTCAAAATTCTACAGGAAATTATGATTGTACTTAAGTATTTTATTTTTCTTTGATATCATACTATTTCTTTCCTATGTTACAAAACATGCTTCCTATAGCAAATGATACTTTATCAAATTTATCTATATTAACAATGTTTATGACACAGATTACAATGTATGTGAAGATGAACTGAAAATGCATGCCCTGAAAGAAATTGAGTTGATACTTCGATCACATGGTAGTAGCTTGAAGGAATTCCCTAATTTACCTTATCCGGGAGATCTGTTCATTGATGATGGAAGTAACAGCATGATCCATGATGAATTAGACTATGACAGATCACAGTTAAAGGAAGAACATGATAGCCTTTATCGTAATCTTACTGATGAGCAGAAGACTATTTACAAAGAGATCGTAGGGGCAGTTGAAAAGGGAGAGGGTGGACTATTTTTTGTGTACGGATATGGTGGCACTGGAAAAAGATATGTGTGGCGGACACTATCATCAGCTATCCGTAAAGAAGGTGATATCGTTTTGAACGTGGCATCAAGTAGAATTGCTTCATTATTGTTGGTCGGTGGTAAGACCGCTCATTCAAGATTTCAAATACCAATCAATTTGACAAATGAATCAACATGTACTATAAAACCAGGAAGTGATTTGTCTGCTTTGGTAACTAGAGCGAAGCTTATCATATGGGATGAGGCACCTATGATACATAAATTCTGTTTTGAAGCCCTTGACAGAACCTTGAAAGATATTCTAAGATGTTCAAATCCAAATAGTACACAACAACCTTTTGGTGGTAAAGTCGTAGTCTTTGGTGGTGATTTCAGGCAGATATTACCTGTAATTCCTAGAGGAACGAGACCGGATATTGTCAGTTTGGCAATCAACGCCTCTTATTTATGGAGGCATTGTAAGGTTTTACGGTTAACTGTGAATATGAGGTTACGTGTTGGAAGCACTACAGATGATCCTGAGTCAATCCGTGAATTTGCTGAATGGTTGATAAAGATAAGAGAAGGTAAGGTTAATGATCCAAATGACGGTGAAGCTGAAATTGACATTCCAGATGATGTACTTATTCATGAACCTGGGGATCCTATTGATGCCATTGTTAAGACTATATATCCATCATTACTAGAGAATCTAAATGATACTTCATGGTTTCAAGAAAGAGCTATTTTGGCACCTACTCATGAAGTTGTTGACAGGGTAAATGAGTACATGATAGGATTGTTACCTGGAGATGAACATGAATATCTAAGCTCAGATAGTATGTGCATATCTGAAACCGGAGGTCAAACAGATGAAGACATATATACTCCTGAATTCCTTAACAGTGTAAAAGCATCAGGACTTCCGAAATCACAGGTTGGTACTAATAATTAACGTCCCAATAATATTACTCTGAAACATTGATCAGAGATCTGGACTTTGCAACGGTACAAGGCTACAGATTAAGCGAATGGGACGTTACGTAATTGAGGGAAAAATTATATCTTGAAGTAACATAGGTGATGTTGTGCCTAGTCCTCGAATGAAAATTATCCCAAGTGATAGAAGCATTCCTTTCAAAATGCAGAGGAGACAATTTCCTATAGCTATATGCTTTGCAGTGACCATCAACAAGAGTCAAGGTCAATCTCTATCTATGGTTGGTTTGTACCTACCACGACCAGTTTTCAGCCACGGACAGCTATATGTGGCACTTTCAAGGGTAACATCTAAAAAAGGATTGAAGGTGTTAATTACCAACCTTGACGGCACAAGGACCAATCGCACTGTGAATGTTGTGTACAAAGAGGCTCTGCGTAATGTTAGTTGATTTAACAATACGCATTTTAATTATTCAGCTGAAGGAACCATTTTATTACATTTTGACAAAAATTTTATTATGTGTCAGATTCCTAACTATTAAGAATTTCAATTATCACTACATTATGGTAACATCTTTTAAATTAGATATTACCAACTGATAACAGTTTGTCTAGAATGAAAATAATACCAACTGATAACAATTTGCCTTTCAAAATGAAGTGGAGACAGTTTCCTATAGATGTATGCTTTGCAATGACAATCAACAAGAATCAAGGACAGTTTCTTGCTATGGTTTTTTTGTTTCTACCACGTCAAATTTTCAGCCATGGACAATTATATGTTGCATTTTCAAGGGTTACTTCTAAAAAGGGATTGAAGGTGTTAGTTTGTGATAGTGATGGCACACGGTCCAATCGGACCATGAACATGGTTTACAAAGAAGCCCTACGGAATGTTAATTAAAGTCTTTTTTACATTTCAGTTATTCTACTTCAGTAAAACACATTTCCAGTTTATTTTCTTCAGAATTTCAAATCTGTATAGCAAATTATAATATTAATAGTTGAATTTTTTACAAAGGTTTTTTATTATAACATACTACATTGTTAATAGTTACATTTTGGGAGGTGTTTTTTTCTAGTTTTTTTACAGTATCATTAGGAAAAAATATATCATATTCATTACTCAATCTAATATAGTCAGCATGATAAGATTTACCTCTGATTAGTACAAGCTTGATGTATATATACGATAACTACAGTATATATCATGTTAATCTAGAGATGAGAACCAAAGCACATGAATATTAAGAACCAGCTGGAAGTTATGACATCCATAAAATAACTACCCATATGCATAAACAAACAAAAATACTCCCACTGTAAGCAATGCTTGATTAAATCAAACAACAGATTTAATTCAAAAAATTAGCTGCTAATCACTACTTTTACCCCAAACGGGTTTCGATAATAAGAAGCCAAAAAGGAATAGGAAATTACCATTGATGCAAAGTGCAATTATCCCAACAACGAAGACTAGAAAATGAAGCCTTTCTTTTTCCATAAACATGTCTGAGCTTCTTCTGTTCCCTTTATTGATCTGGGTTCTTGCAGAAAATGAAGAATCACCTCAGACGTACTTATTCAGAAAAGATTGTTTTATTTGCCCCATTAGAATAGAGGAAAACCGCCCAACAACCTTCTTCGATACAGTGTAGAAAATCATTCCGAAAACCGCCCGCATGTTTAACATATAGCAGATCTGGAATGAATTAGGAATTAACGATTTGCCGATAATTCCATCGGATATTGACCGATTGTAAAATTCTTCAACCCAAACATATAAAAACAGTGCAAAGTAATAAATTACTGCAAAATGGGATGAAAAAGGGGAATATGATGAAAGTGAGCTGGAAAAATGGGACATTTCCGATTGCCGGCGTTCAAAACAAAATGGGGGAGGGGGGATTATACTAATTTCGAAAGAAAAGGGAAAGTATAGTCTGTATGTGTAAATGTCCTAATTCGTAAAAGTACTTTCAGACACAACTTAGAAAACAATTTCTTTGGACCTTTCTAATTGAATTGCTCTAAAGAATGTTGATATCCAATTAAACCAAATTTCCGGCAGGCCCATAAGTAGATTCCAATAATTCTTTAAAATATTGGGTTAAAAAAATTATGTTTATTAAATTATTTTTTTATATAAATCAAACAAATAATTTAGTAATATTAACACTATTATTATTATTATTTTTATTGTAAAGTAAACGGAAGCCGGCCGGGCATCGCCCGGGCCAAGCATCTAGTACTATACTAAGGCAAAAACCAGAGAGAGGAATCTAAAGTCAAGGAGCACATGCCACATAAGATTTTATCCTATGTGGCATTTTCTTAATTTTTTAGATATAAAAATACACAAAATAAAACAATAAAAAAAAAATGCAACTAAAAAAATCTAAACCCTACATTGATTCGACCAAATCCCTGCAAATCCAATTGACGGAACTCTTCCTCCTAAAAAAAACGCAACTGAAAAAAAATTTATATTAATAATTTATTAAAATAATTAAAGAAGTTAGGCCAACCTGAAACTTCTATAATTTAGCTTCAAATATGGAATTGAGTTAAAATACTATGGTGATGGGTTGATGTAGCGGGGCTAAGAATGGCTCTGGCAAAGAATAAAAATATTAAAAGGCTTCAATTATGGCTATTCTTTCTTCTTCTTTTTTAACGTTTTGAAATCTAAATTTTTAGTTTATCTTTCTTGAACCTAAATGGCAAAATATATATACATTAGAAATAAATATACTAATTTATACATGAATCAACTACTACTCGTTAAGTAAGGAAGTCTCAACACTCGGGATCTCACAAAAATGGTCTGAAGATGGATAGAATGCAAAATAGCTGAGAAGCTGTTTGTTTTGTCATACAGAAACGGAATCAAGAAACGGCTTTGAATACTGACAAAATGATTCTTCTTGAATGCTGATGAAATCATGATTCTAACGGTGCTATTTGTTTTGAAATCTAGAATAGTTTGATTATTACCTCTGTTTAGCTAATCATGGTAATGAATCAAGTTTAAGTTGTACTCATCATTCCATTGAAAATTTGCATAGATTTCTGATGCACACTACATTCAGACAATAGTATAGTGAATGTAGAATTGGTTATCTACTTAATTTTTTTTATTCCAATTTCTGTTTCATAAAAAAACATTTATACTTTTTAATAAGATAAATTTATTTATCTAATAGTGCGTGACTGCTAAATATTTCGTATTTTCAACAAATATAAAAGGGTCTATGCGGCTAAATATTGGGATCTTAATTTTTGGTTCTTTGTTTTCCTGAAAAGAAGTCTATATATATATTATAGTAAAGCAAACTCCAGAGAGAGAAAATCTATGGTATCGTATCATGCCACATATACTAAATCTTATGTGGCAAATTTATGATTTTTTGAACCAAATTTTAAAATTGTTTTCTAAAAAAATCTAACTTTAATTCGAAAAAAAAATGAGCTGGATGGATTTGACATTTCGAAAGTGTCTAGAAAGATATTAATGAAGAAAAGAATAGGTAAAGGATATTCTTTAAGGGTAAAAAAATAGTCCCACTCTCACATTTTAAATAAAATATTTCTGACAACGGGTAAGTTAATTAAAGATAAATTATTAAATAGGTAATGAGAAATAACTAAATCAAGCGAACAAATGAGGCTAAAAAATAAAAAATGAAGGAAAGTAAGAATGCATCATATTTAAAAAAGAAAATAATAAAATAAAAACACTGAAAACAAAAGTCACTCCGAGAAAAAGAATAAAGGTCATGATATCCAACCTTTTTTCTTAATTTTTCTTATTAAAAAATTAGATGGCCCCTACAACAGGTTAGGGTTGTTGTTTCTGTAGTAACCATTCCTTATTATACCTTTTCAAAAAAAAAAAAAAAAACCTTATCATAATTTCTTAACCACCTTAGCCAACCTTTCCACCCCAGACTACCAATGTAGTCTACCAAGAAATATTGCAAGATCTATAATTATTTAATTCAAAGTTCATTTTTTTTTAATTTCTTAACAATCTTTTATGCGTTAAATAAATTACCAGTGTATTCGTTTGGTAAAGTGTTGTCGATGTTTGTGTTTTATATTTTTCAATGAATTCATCATATATTTTATAAAAATACAAAAATCTATAAAAATATTAACATTTTTTTGATTTGTTTGTGTAGTAATGTCTATATATATGTGCTCCCCGTCCATCGGACGGGTCTAACACCTAGTAAAACACTTAAGCAATTTTAATTTGAATTATTGACATAAAATTTAATAAAACAAACTATTTTTTTTTACTTTCTCCATAGCAATACTTTTCGAACACGAACAAAATATAATAATGTAAAAGCAACCGTATTTATCTATTTATAATAAAAAAATATTTGATACGACTATTTATCATTTGAGCTGGGGATTACGATTTGGTCGCGCAACGCGCGACTGTCCAGGACCCGTTCGATAAGAACGAGCTCTAATTATACTAGTGATGTCTGGTCGCGCATTTGCGCGACCCAAGCCCAATATATCTGTACATCTTAGAAATGTTTGTATTTGGAAAAAATATATATTTTAGAAATGTTTGAAAAATTTAGAAATGTTTTATAAGTATGAACATAGAAATGTTTGTATTTGACATAAAAACAAATTGTATTTGACCCCGTACGTTTTAGAAATGTTTGAAGATTTTAGAAATGTTTTATAAGTGTTACTTCTTAAATATAAATAACTTGATCAAATATATGTCTTGAATTAAATGCTAGACAAAATATAAAAGCATCCTAATGAGTTTAAATATTAGTAAGATAATTTATTGATATTCTCCGGTTGTACCAAATCAATACTTAGTTTTGGAGATTTATAATAGCTTTGTAGTAAGCTTTCTCCCAAGGGTATACGCTTAATTGTTGAAACTATTTCTTCCAAAAATTTATAAGTACTAAAATATAAAAAATATGATTTTGAAACTGGTTAATTGATGAAATTGGTTGATCACAAATATGAGAATGAAAATAATGTAAATTTGCATAGGTTTCAAGTTATACCAAAAAAGAACTCACCTCACTATGGTAAATAAAAAAAAAAAGAAAGTAAAAGATAGCTAGCCCATTTAAAATAGAGAATTTTTTTCTGTAGGTAAAAATGTTGTATAAAAATACAAATAAACCTTGAAATATCATTCTTTCCCTCTCCGCCTCAAATTCATAAAAGGCTTCCCCAAAAATTAGTTAGAAGAAGCGACCTGAACTATTTAGATGATGAGAAACTAAAAAAAGTCCAAAAACTAAAATTCAAAAAGTATATTCTTGAAAGCCCGAACACAAAAAAACGCGCTTTATTTGTAAATAAAATATAATAATAATAATAATAATTGGTCAACTAGGAGTATGAAATAAAATAAAAAACAATTAAACAAAGAAAAAACACACTTCGTAACTGACCATATACGAAAAAAAAAACTGAGACTCCATAATTAAAAAAAGAAAACCACTCTAATTGAATGAAACATTAAAAAGAAATTTAAAAAACTACACTTTGTAACAAAAGCTCAATTAATCAATTCAATCCAAACAAAACTAAAATCATACAAAACTTCTAGGCTAACTAACTATATAAGAAATCACATCATATTACCTGACAACGGCTACGGTAGCTATAACGGATGGACGCATAAAAGTAATATTAATAACACTATTCTTGAACGGGAAAAATAAAAAATAATAAAAGCCAAACAAATGCTCTGTGGAAATAAAATCATTTAAATTTTAATACATATACTTGCACCACCACAACGGCCGAAACAAGATCAATGAGAATTTTTTTTTTCTTTTCTGTTTATATAGAAAGGTAAAGAGAATATTTTTTGAAGTCAAAATTTTATCTGATCAGGATGTAGTTGATCATCACTAATGAAAAGATTGAACATGCTAATAGGAAATGAATATATTTCACCACATATTCTAAATTGATGATTGATGAGGAATTTTTTTTTTATTGTGGAGAAGGGATTGATTAGGGAGTCGATTGTCGTGGAGATGGGGATGAGGATTTGGGTTTTTTATGAACCCGTTTTTTTTTGTTTTTGGCAAAAATAGGAGGTGGAGGTGGATATGGACTGCATTTGCCTTTTAAGTCTAGGATATGTGAAAGTGAAGATTTATTTTAAAAATATGAAGTGGAAATGCCAAATGATAAATAGTGGTGCTTTCTCTTAAGTGTGGTTTTTGTTTCTAATATAATAAGATTTCAATATTTTGATTGGTCGAGAGATTTATGATAATATCAGCGATTTAAAGGGAGATAAAATAGTCAATAGATACACACAAATACAATATTTTATCAAAATTAAAAATTACACCCCCGGACATCAAAACGCCGACCTTCTGAATTTTCCCCAAAGTTACAAAATCAAACCCTCAACATCCTCCTATCTTCTTAATTTCCCCCAAAATTACAAAAATCACACCTTGAACATCAAAACGAGGTCGTATTTGATGCCCAACGGACTATAAAACTTCAAAGTTATTTAACGAAAAATGACACAAATATACTCCCAAATTAGTAGGGTAAGCAGGACTATGGCTAGGTTTTCGGAGGTAGAAAGAAATATGTTTCTCGCATTTGGCAAATGCGAACAAATCAACTTCCGCGTTCAGCAAATGCGAAAATGTAGTGGATTAATTACAATGCATTAAAGACGTTGGATTAAAACTGGATAATTATAATTAACTTAATCGTTCGCATTTGGGGTATGCGAAATCTAACTTTTCGCATTTGGCATATGCGAACGTATTAAATCTGCATTTAAAAATTGTTTCCTAACTTTAAATTGGTATTAAAATGAAATGTTGTAAATTAAATATTTTGGTTGATAAAATGTTGTAACATTTCAACAAAAAAATACTATTTTAATTGAAAATTAAATTTTCTAAATTAAAAGTATTCATTTGATTTAAGTAAATTTATGTTAGTTCTAAATAGAATTGCAATCCTAAAAATTATATTTGGTGAACAGAAATCGTATAATGCATTTATAATAAAATTTGAATAAGAAGTAAATTAAAATTTCGGTGAAAAATTAGAATATAATCTTGCGTTCTGTAACCAAGTTTGCTTTTAAAAAAAATGACTTTTATTTGATTTCAATTTAAAAACTTACCATCATTAAAAATATAATGTCAAAAAATCAAGTTTATTAATTTTAGGATAATAATATTTTTTACATAATAAAACTTAGAATCAATTCATTTAAAGTAAGGAAAAAAACTAAATTTTTAGAATCTGACATAATCAGTCCTACTAAACTTGATAAAACCACACTTCCTTCTAACAATGATCTTTTGGCGACATGGAAACTTGAATTTGGCACGACGAAAAAGATAGTATTGTATAAAAGTAAGTTAAAAAAATTGTACATAATATTGTCTTTTTGAGAAATTATCTTCTTTAATGTTTGCCTTTTAAAGTTTTTTTTTTTATCTTAAAGATTAAATAAAACCGAAATAAATTGGTAATGAAAATAAATGAAAGGTATTGCTTAAAACTAATAACAAAAGTCATAAAATAGCATAAAATAAAAGTACAATTCAATCTAATAGTTCTACATCTTGCGCTTTTTCTCCTGAGAATCTGTCATGCAGCACTTTTTCTCCTTTTTTATGTTCCGCTGTCCCTTACCCAAAGCAATCGGTGTAAAAGGCATGGTATCATCACTGGGGCCCTGTCCCTGATCAGCGCCCTCATAATGATCATGAGAGGAATGCTCAGCATCATCAGCATCATCATCATGCTCCTGATCCCCAATATCCTCATGATTTTGATCATCTTCCTGATCATGATGGATATCGTCACCACCTAGATGCTGACTATGATGACCACCCTCGTAACTAGTCTGAAAGAAACCCCCAGCATTAGGATCTAGATTAATAAAATCTGAATCAAAATGCATTTGCTCAAAAGGAGGAGAGGGATGGTGGTGTGGCGATGATGGACGGTAAGGAGACACATGGGGGGTAGAAGATTGCACGCCGGTATTCTGCGTGGCCACAGGTTTTCTCATTCTCCCACTCCCTAACTGGAAGCCGCCTCGGTCAGTCCTGGGAGGCCTAGGTGGGATATACTCCTGGGTTGGGTCAGCTGGAACAAAATCTTGCCTTGGGTTCTCACTATCAGCCCAAACAGATGTCTTGCTGACAGTCATTGCCTACTGTGTCAAATCGTGCAGCTGTAGGAAGGCATTGTGATTCCAAGAATCAACTGGATTACGTTGTAGCCCATCTAGAGTAATATGCCGCATGTTTTGCACTAAATTGGCCTGAAAATTATAAAAGGAAAATAAATATATATGGTAAATTAAAAATATATAATAAATATATTTTATAAATGAACATATATATGGTAAATTAAAAATAGGAAATAACATTTTAGAAAGTTATATGTATAAAAATCATATTAATATGGGTGTGAATTAAAGAAATAGTAGAACTGTAACTTACCATTATATGTAGTGACTCAGCAGATCCTTGAAAACCCTGGGGCTGACGATAGTCTGATGGATTGGTGACCAAAGTGACAGTGTGATTTTGATACCACACTAGATATTCCGGTGCTGCCTGGGGTTCAAGAGTCATATCCGTCTGATGAAGACCTGCAAGGGTGTTGTGTCGATTCTCCCACCTCTGTAAGACGTCATCTCGACATTTCTTACCACGCGTCTCCTTATGCAACTTTTCTATTTCTTTTTTCTCCATGATGAAAGTGTTGTCAGGCACGCGCTGCAAGAAGCCGAACTGGCGCAACACCCTACCTGGGATGTGTGGCTCTCGGATACCAAAATAAAGCAGCCAAGTCTGGGACATCCATATGGCGGAGCCGGCAGAGCAAGATGGATCAATGTCTGCTAGAATAGCAGGAGAATACGGCATCCAAACAAACTGTAGAGGGACAGATAATACAAAAAATTTATGTGAATATATAAGAAAAAAAATAAATTGATTTATACGTTATGATGGTTCCAATAAAAAATACTTACATTATGTTCTTGCAAAACCGCAAGCTGGTCTCGATAGGCGGTTAGATTAAATCGTGTGATGTCTCCCACTTTTCTAGGACGGTTCCACCTACAAAAAAATATAGTTTTGATTGAAAAAACGGAAAAAAATTATTAAAAAATATAACTAATTAAGATAATTATTGAATAGTTAAAAATTAATTACCTCCTGCCCAAGGGACACCCCTGAAGATCTGGTACGGGCCCACGTAACTCCGGACAAAAAGTCAATATCCGCTCCCAAGCCCATAACTATTTTGCAATAAAATAATACGTGAAATTAAAAGTACAAATACAATAATTAAAAAACTAAAAATAAAATACAATTATAAATATTAGGATTCTAACAAAAAATTACAAATAAGAAAAATAAAAATAAATCGAAAAAAATTAAAATAAAATGAATAAAAAACTAACAATCAAATACAAATACAAGGGCGGTTTGAAATTACCTGTAAGAGTAGTAAGCAGCCACAAATACCTGTCTGCACAATGTGATCACCGAGGAAGTGCATAGATTTCGGTACAACCACGCCAAAGGTAGCACTACCCCAACTAAACTCCCGAAATGTATTTGGGTCCTCCAAATACCCCACCAGCCCAGGGAAAACTGCTTCGCTGCTATCGAAACAATAACCCTCCTAAAATCCATCCGACAAAACAACGTGCCCGCTGAAGGTACATATCCTCCGTAGCATCTCCGGGTAGCAGATTAGTCATAATGTGTCTCTTTATATCTGTGATGTTTACTACCTTATCCTTCGTGGCCTTAGGACGCCGTCGGAATCCAAACAGACTCTCTAAATAATCGGCCCACTCCACATCCTGCGGAGGTACTGTCCCTGGACCACCGCATGGCCATCAACCCGCAGACCCGAAGGACCTCGACATCCCGTAGAGTAATCGTCGCCTCTCGATAGGCAAGTGAAATGAATGGGTCTCGGCCGCCATCGCTCAACTAAGGCTGTAATGAGGGCCCAATCTAACTTAATGGAACCAATTCAAAAGAGGCCCTAGACCAAACTTTGCTATTTGGGCATGTATCGTGGGGCAGCCTTGTCTAGTTCGGCCATAGGTCAAGATCCACTCGGTATGCGGAAAGTTCTTTCAAATAAGCCGTATTACCCCTAAATGTATGGAATGACCTATGATCATCATGAAGGACCAATAAACTCTTATCTATAGGACCCTGCTGGAGGTCATATTGTCTAGACTGCGAAGACGATGATGATCCCGTCTCCATACCCTAAATAAAAATAATACAAACAAATACAAATACACTAAATAAATATAATACAAAACAATACAAATACAAACAAATACAAACAAATACAAATACAAATACAAATACAAATACCCTAAATAAATATAATACAAACTAATACAAACAAATACAAATACACTAGATAAATATAATACAAACAAATACAAATACCCTAAATAAATATATACAAACTAAAACAAATACACTAAATAAATATAATACAAAATAATACAAACAAATACAAATACACTAGATAAATATAATACAAACAAATACAAATACACTAAATAAATATAATACAAAATAATACAAACAAATACAAATACACTAGATAAATATAATACAAACAAATACAAATACACTAAATAAATATAACCCTAAATAATACAAACTAATACAAATACACTAAATAAATATAATACAAAATAATACAAACAAATACAAATACACTAGATAAATATAATACAAACAAATACAAATACACTAAATAAATATAACCCTAAATAATACAAACTAATACAAATACACTAAATAAATATAATACAAAATAATACAAACTAATACAAATACACTAGATAAATATAATACAAAACAATACAAACTAATACAAATACACTAAATAAATATAATACAAAATAATACAAACAAATACAAATACACTAGATAAATATAATACAAACAAATACAAATACCCTAAATAAATATATACAAACTAAAACAAATACACTAAATAAAAATAATACAAAATAATACAAATACCCTAACTACATTAAATAAAAATAAAACACAAAAAAAAAATACAACGCCGGCCGACAACAACAACAACAACAACAAAAACAACAACTCCGGGCGATCTAAATTCGCCGGCCGTAAATGCGAACAAATCAATTGAATAAATAAACTAGAACAAAAACGAAATAACACGACATAAATCTGAAAATAAACAAAGCATTATGAAGTACAAAACACTTACCTACCTTTTGTGGAAGAGGCGACGCCGGGAACAATGGCTGAAAACCGGGGAAAAACCGACGGGGAGCGAGGAGGCGCCGGCTTCAATGGTGAAAACCGGGGAAAAACCGACGGGGAGAGAAGTGTACTTCAGATTTAGATCTGAAGTTGTTCGCATTTCCGGTATGCGAACTAAACCCAGATGATGCCACGTGGCGCCCGTGGCCAGATTACAAACTTTCGCATTTCCCTTATGCGAATAATTGACTATACGGAGTCCAGGAGATGACGCCACGTGGTGCGACCTGGACAGCTTCATATTGTTCGCATTTCCTTTATGCGAAATATTCGTGGTCCCGGGAACAGTCTAGAAACTACATTTACTAATGTTCACATTTACTAATGTTCTTTGACAGTACACAAATACAAATATAGACTTGCATATTGTTCGAATTATTACACAAACCAATACCAAATACAAATTCAGAATTCTTAGACTCATTACACAAATACAAACTCAGAATTAATCAAACCATTACACAAACACTACCAGAACCACTATTTAAAGATTATTCAGATTATTACGCAAACACAAACTTTGAATTCCTACTCAGAATTCTGCAGATTGATCATCAGAATCATCAGTCTGCATATGGGGTACACCATGCATTCCATATCGATCGTAAGAATGATTCAAAGGAGTCCTGTCTGAAGATGGATGTGAGAATGCGCAGTTGAAGGTATCATGATCGAATCCTCCACATCGCGCGCAAACTTTCTCAACTACGCATGCACTGGCATTATGGCCTTCTTGATGACATCGACCACAAACTTGAACTCTCTTGTTACCAGATTTTTTCGTATAATCCATAAGTCCTTTCTTTCGATTCACACGCTTCCGACCTGGGCCAGCATGGTGTACGAGTAACGTATCATCAGGCCTCAGATGCCACGTCGCTTGTGGCCATGGTTGAAGGACTGGGTTGAATTCTCGAGAAAACTGAATAGCCCATTGTTCCCTACTATAAAATGAATCAAAAAGCGGTAATGGATCATGACGTAGATACCTGGCAACAGCAAGCGCATGGGAGCAAGGAAACCTGTATGTCTCCCACTTGTTACATGTGCACATCCTGGCGGCGTAGTTTACCTCATGGATATTTCCACCCTTCCATGGCCGATCAGGTGGTGAGTACGTGACCACTTGGTACTTCTGATTCCTCTTGCTAAATCTGGTAACCTCGTGACCCATCTGATGTATACGGTAATCCTCATACCGTTTCATGGGATTCGTCGCGAGGGGTGAATGGCATTTGTCAATTTCATCAATGTTTTCTTGAAACAACTTGTTAGTCTTATACAATGTGGCAAGAATCAAAGCAGTGATAGGGAGCATCCGGCAACCTTTTAAGACATTATTAAAACTCTCGGATATGTTCGAAGTCATTTCTCCCCAACGATATCCCCCGTCCCAATAACGGGTACACTTCTCAAGACCGATTTGCTGAAGATATATGGCTGCATCTCTATTTTTACTTTCTAAATTCATCCATTCTTTTCAAACTTCCCTTTTGCAACATTGAACAAGCCCTTTGACAAGGTCTTTTGAGTTTCGCCAGAAAATTGCCAGCTAAATTTGCTTTGATGTGCCGCAGACAATAACGGTGCACTCCCATCCCTGGAAATTTATCAAGCATAACATCCATAGCAGCAACAATACCTGTATGGCGATCAGAGATAATGCATGTCTCCTTGTCAAGTAGAACAAATGTTTTCAGGTATTTAAGGAACCATTTCCAGCTGTGCAATGTCTCTTTATCCACGAGCAAACGCGATGGGAACAATTGTGTTATTCGAGCACTTCACACATGCCACGATCAATGTTGCTTTGTATGAACCTCGGAGGTGGGTGGCGTCGACGGTTATGACCGGCCAAGCAGCTCTAAATAAATGTATAGCTGGCCCAAATGCCCAAAAAATGTACCTGCACACCTTCTTCTTCCGATTCTTGGTATCTTTAGTGAACTTAAACTGCATACGGGTATCCGGGTTCGCTTTGAGCAATGCTTCCCGAAACCGGCGCTTGTTGAAAGTTGTTTTCCCATGTGCCATACTGAGACTCTCAAGTGCTTTTCTTCGACCATGCCATGCCTTTTTGTAATTGGGGTGACCTCGTATCTCTTATTTACTTCGACTTGGATCTGTGCGACTGAATAACCTGGATCTTTTCGGACATTGGCTATGATCAATCGAGCAATCATTGTGGACGTCAAGTTACGACCTTCGTTTCTTGTGGTTGCACCAAGACAGTTGTGGCTCTCGACCCATACCACCATTCTCCAAGTATTTGTGTCTTTTTGCAGGGTAGCTCGACATTTCCACAAGCAAGTAGTGCCGTGGAGAAGTTCTTCTGGGTACTTCGGTCCTTTCGTCTCGCATTCAGCGGCCCACGTATAGGGACGACTATATTTTACCCGACATGCCCGACCCTGTCGCAATGTCCATTCCCCACGGCTGTTTGTACCTCTTTCTTGTTAGCAAAATGTACACCATGTCTAACCGTCGCCAATTACCGTCCCACATTGTGATCCCATCGAATCCTCAACCAGCCTCGGACTTGTCCATGTCACCGATGTCATCAAAAATAGAAATTACTATCGAAGATGCGTCATGGTCACCGTAATCATCATCGGACTCATCGGACGGCACATACTCCTCGTCCTTTGTTCCCATGTACGTCATCTTCGTGTCATCGTCATCTTCATTGGTACCACCAACACCACTACTCCTGCACCATCATACGACCACCGTAGTTCCTTCCCCAACATCTTGAACAGTTCATCCGCAACCTCTACGTACAATGCCGGACGCAAATGGGCACCTCGGTAAATCCATGACATTGACTCGTCGTCTCTTATGGGCGCTTGCCCCTTCCGCCGTACTCATCATGTGCGTACTAAAACATATTGTAGAGGAAGTATTTGTTGGTTCTCGATTCTAACAACTGTGTACATAATTATCAAGTTCGGAGAAACTCCACACTCGATCGATACGAACTGTTGCATCGGGCGTAAATAACTTCTCCCATATCCCCAACATGATCGATCACTAGACTGAATATATTCGGATCGAAGGGACCCGAAAAGACATATTAAGGGCCTGCACATTTAATTTTTATTCAATTAAACATACAAATACATCAATTCATGCTTGTTATAGCAATATTCTACCTCACTAGCAGTAATTTACTCCAAAACTAACAATAAGTCCTATCTTTAGTGAAAAATCTCTAACATAATTTAATTATTCAAAAAATATAATTCGACATCTATATAACAAGGTTTTCAATTAAAAGAATAACAATTTTTGATCAAACTAATAAATTTAGATTTACACAATATATTTGATAAAATACAAAATTAACAAAATAAAAACAAATAAAACAGGGTCAAATCAATAACATTACAAATAATTGGGTCAGAATATAAAATTCACAAAATTGATGAATAAAGACCAAAAAATTCGAGATCAACCGGGTTATTCTCTAAATTAATAAAATAACTCATAATATTCAACAAAATTCAACAATTCACATTATAAAAATAATTTTTATTCTTCATTCTACATCAAATATATATTTATTGAAGCAAATTTTCTAAAACCAATTCTCAATAACTACCGAAATTAATAAATTTAGTAATTTCGTACACTACAACAAGTTTAATAGCCCCAAATGACAATAGAATGTATAAATTTTACAAATTTCATAGAGAAAAAAAACTTACCTAAATGGGTTGCCTCTGTCTTGCTCCCGTGCAGTCCAACCTTCCAACCTTCAATATGAAAAATGCCTCTTTCCAGCTCCGCCTCTTCCACCGGAATGAAAATTTCAACTGAATGGAAGAAGAATTGATGATTTTAGTTCTGCCGAATTGGGGGTGATGAGTTTTAAATTATGAGTCTAGCCATCACATTCGCATTCGCCAAATGCGAACATTTATCCAAATTGTCAGCAACTGCCACGTGTCGATACGCTATTGACTACCGATTTTAATAGGATAAAAAGATAATTTCGTTTTTTACCTATATTTTTCTGTTCGCATTCGTTGAATGCGAAAGTATTATGATGGCCCACACTTTCCTCTTTCCTTTCTCTTTCCGCTTTAATTTATTCAGGTTATTATTTTCGCATTCGGCATATGCGAACTCTGGGTGATGGCCCACACTTTCCTCTTTCCTTTCTCTTTCCGCTTTAATTTATTCAGGTTATTGTTTTCGCATTTGGCATATGCGAACTTTGGGTGATGGCCCACTTCGAATTATCTCATTTGTCTTTATTATTTGTTTAAGTTTAACTAATTAATTACGTAAGGTTGTTCGCATATGGTAAATGCGAACATCAGTTTCTTCGCATATCCCAAATGCGAGAAACTCATAAATTGCTACCCCTATAACCCTAAGAACACTTTTTTCTACTAACTAAAATTTGAGTATATTAAACTCACGGACCCCCAGTTATTTAACGTGGCTTTTCCCCTTCCTCCGCCGCTTGGAACTACATCCCCCGTCGTTCTCCTTTCTTTCCCTCGCCGCCGGCGACTTCATAGTCTCCACGTTCTCCACGGAGCCACCTTTTGCGGTTGCCTTCTTCTCCACCTAATTCTGAGTGTTTCCCTAAAACTCTTTTATCTTCCAATCTCTTGACTTGAGAATCTGTTTGTTTTTTACTTTTTTTTTTTCCATCGAGCATTGGCCTTTTTTTAACGGTAGCGGAAGAGAGTCTATGGAAGATTTGCGTAGTAGTCATGGGAACGGGGATTTGGAAATTTTGCGGAGCTGCTCGGATGGGAACATGGATTTGCAAATTTTGGGATGTTTGCCGGAGTCCACCTAATTATACCGAGATCGGAAATTACCTGTGTTCGATCCCAAAATTTCCTACCACGGAGGAAGTCATCCAAGAGGTCTACCACGGAAGTAAGCTTCTTTTTCAACTTTCTGTTTGGTTAGTTGCTCCTTCCGATAATGTTTTCGGGGCCTTGTTTGATGATACTCTGGGTTTAAACTTTTTGTGGGTTGATGCCGCTCCTCCTGTTTCAGCTACGAAGGTTAATTTGTTGAAACTGCTGATAATGGCTTTTGAGGAGTGCTTTTGATGGGTTAGAAAAATTCCCTCTTTAATACTAGATCCTCCTTGATGGTTAGTTTGTTTTGTAGCTATTAATTAATCAGTTTTTATATGTGATTTGATTCAATGAACGCAGAGACATGAACTGAAGATTAATCGAAAGCAGCCATCTTGGAGATCTTTTCGGGTGCACAGCTGGTGACTTTAGGATCTTTGAGGAAAGCAAACAAAGTTTTGACATCCTTAGGAAAGGTTAGGGTTGACACTGCAATATTAGCTTTTTCTTTTTGTGGATGCTGGATTAATTTGATAGAGTTGCTTGCATCGGAAATCGGCTTGAGGAGCGGATGGTTGGTTCTCTATTTGTTTCTTATCTAGACCGGAAGATGATTTGAAGCAAATAGAATTATTGTTCCACTTTTCTTGAGCGAATGTCGAAATTTGAATAATTTCACCTGATTTATACTTATGGGCTTTTTTTTTTCTGAAATATTTGAAAGTTAGGAATTGATAGCTTAGCAACTTTAGTAGCATGATAAATGGAAATAAACCGATAAGAAGAAAAGGCATCCAGCTTAAACACGGGTGTTTTTTTTTTGAAATTCAGTGACAAGCTACCTTTTGCAAGGTGCCACATTTAGAAGAAGCTTTAAAGAAGCAGATGAAGAAGATACCTTTTTCATGCTGTTATCTTTTGTATATAGATGATGATTCATTTAAAGAAGCTGTAAGGCTGAAGATGCTCAATCAGGAGTCCACATTTAGAAATTAGGTAACGAAAATGAAACTACTTCTCCCAAAAAACTTATATGGTGCCTGAGAGCTTAGAGTTCTTTGAATTATCACGAGTTAACCAAATATGATAACTTCTCTGGTTGGATATCCTAAGCTCTCATGTAGACAGTCAAATCTGATCTGCCTTCCTGAAACTGAGATGCTGTAACTTCATGGAACGGATATTATCTTATTTCTGATGACAATGTCAACTGCAAAATTTTGGAACAATATGCTGTTGAAGTAACTGTGGATGGTGTGCATGTGTGTGTGATATGATGATAGCATTACTGGACACGACGAGATATATCATTACACTTTAGCACCAGTCCCATGTTACAGATTGTGTTGATTGATCGTAAACTTAAGACAAATGAAACTAACAATTTTTCCATTTGATCAGGTCGTGGGTAGGATTTGACAAGCGTACTATACAGGATCCATGATGATCGTTTCGATTTTGCTGTCTCACGATTTGAGAGATTGCATGTGGATTGCGCTGAACTGCCTTATGATGATGGTCAAGAAACACCGAATTCCATCTTGGAGGACCCCTTTTGCATACAGATCAGGCTCAACATGTTCATACTCGACTGCATTGGCTAATTCTAAATTTTCAATCCACAACCACCATCATAACCAAAAACATAATCAGATGATGATGGTCAACAAGACGAAGAAAAAGGGCAATGGATTCCTACCTGCAATTATATGCTCATTGAATAACAGGAGAAAGAGTGCCCCTCACAGGTCGCCCACTGTCTTGAAAGTGTTTTCTCAAAAAAACCCTCATGCTCTGTTTGGTTGCATTGAATTGGGACCACGAATCAAAATTCGAGCTCTCTAATTCCAATTCTTGTGTTCGGTTGATCAAAATAGTAGTCTAAGAATTGGAATTACAATTCGTTTTGGGGTTCAATTCTTCATTTTCAATTTTTTTGTGGGAGTAAATAATTCGAATTTAAATTCAAGGGATTTAAAGAATAGACGCGGGTCCAAACTGGGTCTTTTCCGGATTATATTTTAAATGGGTCGTCTCTCATTTTTTTTTTCCCCTTTTGACCTTGTTTTTTTTAAAGAAAATATTTTAATAGTTTTTTTCCCAGTGCTGACGCTTCTTTTTTATTTCTTTTTTGCTTTCAGCACTTGCTTTGGTGTTTTTTTTTCTCTGTCTTTCTTTTTTTGGGCTCTTTGTCTTATAATAATTATTACTATTATTATACCATCAACAAAATCAACCTAAAATAAACATTACATATTTTTGACCAAAAAAATCAAAAGTATAACTGTACCCTAAAAAAGTACAATATAAATAAATATTCTAGTTTTGGTTTTAAAATGTTTTATTATATTATGACATAGTAAACAATATAAATTTTCAAAAAAATTATAGAAATTGTTCCATATATCACCATGTTATTGTTATAATAAATGTATATAAATTTTAAACTATACATGGCAGCTTTTCAACAAAAATTATGTAAGTTGAGTTTTAAGTATTTATTATTTTATATATAATTATATTACTAAAAAAAAATTAAGCATATATTATATATTGATGTCAATCTATATATAAATGGACATTAATATTCATAAAATGAATTTACAATGTAATATGCTAAAATTTTTGATATAAATAAAAAATATCAAAAATTTAAAATTTGAAAAAATATTAAAAGAAAGGAAAACAAGACTATTTTATATGTTTTTCTCAAAAAAAATAAATTGTATGTTACTTGTGTGTCTGTTCAGTGAGAATTCTATATAGAATATTTAATTCTTACGTAATAATATTTCTTGTTTTTTCAACAAAAAATTGTGTACATAATAACTTATAAAATTGAAATAGCAAATTGAATAAAAAAATATTTTTTTTTTAAAAAAAGTAAAAATTATACTAATTGAACAACTACAAAGTAGTCTAATATACATGTACATACTGATTTTTTTTTTGTTATACATATCCATAATAAATTACTTTGACATAAAAAATTAAGTTTTTTTTTTTTTTTTTACTTTTTGGCATGAAGTATAAATTGTATTAGTTATATAATAATAAACTAACTTTAATTCTAAAGTATCCAAATCTTTATGCATCCAAACGCAAGAAATGGTGTTAAAACCTTAATTCTAGTCAATTCTTAAGATCTTCCAAACAAAGAAATTAGGATTGAATTGCAATTTTAATATCTTATTTTCAATTGTAATTCCAATTCAATTACAATTCAATATAACCAAACGGAGCCTCGGTGATTTTAAAATTGCTATTCAATCATATGTGGCTTTTCTTTACACATTTTCCTATGATGAGAGCCTTTGGTCACTGAATCCGATATGGGTTCATTGATCAATATTTTGTTCGGTTTGATTGGCGATTCTATTGTTTGCCATTGGTTGTGATCAGGAACCCTGTATTGGGAAAATAAGCTATTGACCATTGCCAATTTGTTTTTGTACTTGGTTTTGTATGGTAAATTGCCTAAGAAAGCACATCAAGTTTGCTTTTACGTTTAACTAGTGTTTTACCCGTGCGTTGCACGGTGAGCAAAGTAGAATTAAATTATTCTATGTTTTTTAAACTAAATATGAATATATAATTTCAACATATAAGAATAAAAACAAAAGTTTATAACAAATATTATAGATGCTTATAATTAAGATAAAACGGACAAAACTAAGGGTATATAAAAATGTAAAGCATTTGTGCCATTATTTAAGAAAAATGTATCAGGAAAAAAAATACTTCTAAAAGCAACATGTCATGAATTATATATTTTTCAGTACTTCTTTCTAAATCACATTTGTCGTCCGATTGTGAAATTCTCCATCCTTGGTACAAATAAGGATTTTGAGACCTTTTCTGGATTTTACTTTTGAAAAAGCGACGTAAAGTTGCCCAGACTCTTATTTATTGTCATAGTGAAGTATGAAAATCGTCTCCTCCCCAGTTTAATTGGCATCCTCTCATCAGTGGGACTAATATTCATATGGGGAACGAAACATTTTTTTCCCAATATTAGCTCCTTATATGATTGTCACCTGAATAATCTGTTGTCCCAAATCATTGACTTGGAGCCTTGTACCATTACATAATCCTCCTGGTTGATATAGGTTTCGAAGAATTATTATTGGGACTCTGACTTTTAGGTTTATTTTGTGGTTTGGCATTCCCGAATATTTTATGGAGTTGAGGAATTGTGTCGTATAGACTGTATCATCATCCTGGTTTACTGACCTCGTGGTCATTTCTAAGCAATCCGAATTATAATACACCGTTGCCTTGCCAGATAGGAGTGACAACATGTGATTATTAATAGCATCAACCTCATCATTTATAGGTGCCAAGCTAGCCTTTCATTGAAGAAATCTTTGACTTCCAAGTTGGACAAAATGTTGGGATAAATAGCATTGCAGATGGAGGCTACAGGAGTACCAGTTTGTTCTATAAAAAGATCTAATGGCATTTCAAGTTCTACTTCTCCACTGTTAGGAGCACCTGTCTTTCCTACGCCAATATCAAGTAACCAATCAGAGAATTCCAGCAGCAGTGTTCCAGATTTGAGCATCCTTAATACTTACGAAAAGAATAATTGGCTCTTAATCAATCTTCATTTTCACTTTTAATATTATGTCACTTTTGCATATTCATATCTAAAAGGTTTTACGGGAATTTTTTTTAAGGGAATTTACATCCTCGAGAAATCGAGCTTAACATTTAAAAATTTCATCGATGTTAATTATATAGAAAAAATTTAGATATTTGTATGAACGATAATTCAATAAATGTATTGTTTATTGACTAATAAAGTATTATGCAATTGTTTTAATTGATGGACGTGTTGCCTCTAACAACACATGGGAAAAAATATAATAGAAAATTTAATCCAACTTAATTCATAAGACATAAAAAAACGCAATAAAAAAAAGATCCATTTGAATAATAATTATTGAAAATGGATCTAAAAATACAAATTTTCCATTTAAGTATTTCTGGTAGTCTGTTAAAATTAAAAAAGAAAAAACCGAAGGTCCTATTTGATCTACATTTTCATATTTAACTGCATGTCACTCTATATTGTACTGCTTAAAAGGTTCTTAGTCTTTGTTAGGTTAAAAACATATAACGATTTTGACTACAATTTTAGTATTTTTTGGCACAACGTTGAACCCAAAAGAAAAAGAAGATAGAAGTAGAATCAAGAACTATTTGTTCAAAGATGATACTTATCGATCAATTAATAGTTTAGTATTTTTGACAAGCTGTTCAAAGAAAAATCAACAAGCATCATTCCAACTTCATTTGTATTTTAAACATCATGTCACTCTGTATTGCTTGAAGGTTCCATGTTTTTGGTAGGGTAAAAATCTGCAATGGTTTTAGCTGCTATTTTAGTATTTATAACAACTCATTGTACCAAAAAAAAAAGAAAAAAAGAACCGGTGCGTCTCATTCCATCTTCATTTTTATCTTTAAAAACATTTCACTCCGCGTTATCTCACTTAAAAGGTTCCGTGTCTTTGGTAGTTGAAAAGATAATGATTTTGTCTGCTATTTAGTATTTTTGACACCCTGTTAAACCAAAAAAAAAAAGAAAAAAAAGAAAAGAAAACCCAACTCCTAATCGATCTTCATTTTTGCTTTTAATACCATGTCACTTTACATATTCCTGTTTAAAAGGGTATAAACTTTTAATAAGTTAAAAAGTTACAATGGTTTTAGTTGATGGACGTGTTACCAATAACAACACATGGAAAAAGAAATGCATTAGAAAATTTGATCCAATTTAATTCATAAGACATAAAAACACGCAATAAAAATATAATTTAAAGAATAATTATTTAAATTGTATATAAAAATACAACTTTGCTATTTAAATATTTCTGACAGTGCGTTAAACTAAAAAAAAATATAAGATCTCATTCGATCTACATTTTAATCTTTAACAACATGTCACCCTGCATCATCTTGCTTAAAAGGTTCTTAGTCTTTGGTAGGTTAAATACATGGAACGACTTTGACTGCTATTTTAGTATTTTTGGCACCTCATTGAACCCAAAAGAAAAAAAAAGAACAATAAGGAAGATAAACAATATCAAAGATGATACTTATCGATAAATTAATAGTTTAGTATTTTCGACAACTCGTTGCAATCTGATTTCCATTTCTTTTATATCATACTACTTAAAGGTTCCATGTTTTTTGTAGGTTCAAAATCTGCAATGATTTTAGTTGCTATTTTAGTATTTATAACAGCCCGTTGAACTTAAAAAAAAAAAAAGAAAAAGAAAAAGATAAAGAATCGGTGGATCTCATTCCATCTTCATTTTTCTCTGTAACAACATGCCACTCTACGTTCTCACATAAAAAGTTCCGAGTTTTTGGTAAGTTAAAAAATTGTAATTGTTTTGTCTGCTATTTTAGTATTTTTGGAGCCCTCGTTGAGCCAAAAAAAGAAAAAAGAAGAAGAATAAGAAAGAACTATTTGTTCTGAGTTTAGTATTTTCGACAACCCATTGCAATAAAAAATTGGCGCGTCTTATTCCATCTTATTTTATATTTTTAACATCATTTCACTCTATATCGTTCTACTTAAAGGTTCCATGTTTTTTGTAGGCTAAAAATCTGCAATGATTTTAGCTGCTATTTTAATATCTATAACAACCCGTTAAGCCCCCCCAAAAAAAAAGAACCAGTGGGTTTCATCCCATCTTCATTTTTCTCTTTAACAACATGTCACTCTGCGTTCACTTTAAAGGTTTTGAGTTTTTGGTAGGTTAAAAAATTATAATTATTTTGTTTGCTATTTTATAATTATTAACACCCCCGTTAAACCAAAAAAGGAAAGAAGAAAAAAAGAAAAGAAAAGAAGAACCGGCTCTTAATCCATCTTTATTTTCACTTTTAATATTATGTCACTTTGGATATTCCTGTATAAAAGGTATTACGTCTTTAATTAGTTAAGAACCTGCCATGGTTTTTGTTGATGGACGTGTTGCCAATAACAAATGATCGATGATTTTATCTAATAATGGACGTCGTCGATAGAGTTCGGTTGGAAACTTAGTTATGAAAGAACCGTCTTTCGGCAAGTCTCATTCCATTTTCATTTTGCTTTTTAACAGAATACCGTTTTGCATCCCCCTACTTAAAAGGTTCTATGTGTTTTTTGGTATGTTAAAAACCCGCAATGGTTTTTGCTGTTAGTTTAGTTTTTTTTTTTCGATCGCTCTTTGAGAGAGAAAAAAAACAAGAACACTCGGGTTCCCTTTCATTTTTATTTTCATTTTTAACAGCATGTCACTCCGTATCATCATGTATAAAAGGTTCTATGTCTTTGGTAAGTTATAAAAAGCAATAGTTCTAGCTATTATTTAGTCTTTATGATAGCCCATTAAACTAAAAAAAAAAAAGTGACTGGATTTTATTCCATCTACATTTTCATCTTTAACCACATGTACATCGTCCCGCTTAAAAAGTCCTGAGTCTTTGAATATGTTACAAAATTGTAATAATTTTGTATGTTATTTTAGTATTTTTGACACTTGTTGAACCCAAAAAAAAAAAAAAAAAAAAGAACCAACTCTCAACCCATCTTTATCTTTAGTCATGTCATTCTGCATATTGGTGCTTAAAAGTATTATTAAAATCGAATCTAAAAAGAAAAGTTTGTTATTTTATTGTTTTTAAAATCCCGTTAATTGGTTAGGAAATTAAGGTTAATGTGATTTACCCGTTGTTCATTTTTGTTGTCTACATATGTGATCGTTAATTTGCATACTACAATTAACACAAACACAACATGCACACTCATGTCAAGTGTGGTAATTAAAAGGTTCAACAATTAACTATTTACATTATAAAGTTACTCTTTAATGAACAACCAATAAAATAAAATGGTTAAGTTAAAGAAAAATATTAAAAATAAAATATTAATCATTTTACTTTTAAAATTTTACAGTGAATCCTATTCGTATCTAATTGACTAACACGTGTCCTAGAAAAAAATTTCATTAATATATATAGAGATATAGAGATATGAAAGGGTCGTCTTCCATCGGGTCTAATTATGAACGAACCGTTTTCTGAGGTCTCATTCCATTTTAATTTCCATCTTTAATAGCATGTCATTCTGCATTGTCTTGCTTAAAAGTTTTGAGTCTTAAATAGGTTAAAAACGGGAAAAAAAGAGGGCTAGTGGGTCTCATTCCATCTACATTTTCATCTTTAACCACATGTCACTCTACATCATCCCGCTTAAAAGGTTCTGAGTCTTTGATAGGTTAAAATGAGCAATGGTATTGTATGCTATTTTAGTATTTTTGAAAACCTATTGAACCAAAAAAATTAAAGAAGATAAAAAGAAAGGAAAGAAAACCAACTCTCAATACTTCTTTATTTTCATCTTAAGTGCCATGTCATTCTGCATATTGGTGCTTAAAAGTATTATTAGAATTGAATCTAAAATGAAAATCTTGTTATTTTAGTATTTTTAAAAGCTCGTTAATTTGTTAGAAAATTAAGGTCAATGTGATTGATCCGTTGTTTATTTTTGTTGTCTAAATAGGTGATCGTTAATTTCCATACTATAATTAACACAAAGGCAACATGCACACTGATGTCAAGTGTGTTAATTAAAAGGTTTAAGAATTAACTATTTACATTATAAAGTTACACTTTAATGAACAACCAATAAAATAAAATGGTTAAGCTTAAGAAAAATAGTAAAAATATAATCTTCACCATTTTAGTTTTATAATTTTACATTGAAATCTATTAGTATCTTAATTGACTGACACATGTCTTAGGAAAAAAATTCTTTTAATATATGTATATATATATATAGAGAGAGAGAGAGAGATATGAAAAAGTCGTCTACCAACTGGTCTCATTATCAATGGACTATTTTCTGACGATCTCATTCCATTTTCATTTCCATCTTTAACACCACGTCATTCTGCATTATCTTGCTTAAAAGGTTTTGAGTCTTAATTAGGTTAAAAACTTGCAATGGTTTTGATTGCCATTTTATTATTTTTTAACAGCCCGTTGAATAAAAAACATGAACACATTCATTGTAAAAGTATCATTGAAGGAATAATTTCTACGATTCTATTTTATTACTTATAACCAAAAAAAAAAACTCAGTTCATCTCATGTCTTTGTAACGCTATTGGGCTTCCAGAAAGTAATAGACTGAAATACAACAAATTATCCAATGCAATAGACAAGTTATTGGCAAATTTATTTTTAAAAAAGTAAACCCTCGTTACCTCCCTTTAATAACTTACTATTCAAAAAAAAAAGTTTTTGAAACTTTATTACAATTGATAATTAAAGAACCCTTTTTGCGACTAATCGAAAGAAAAAAACACACACATTTGTCCAAATTATATTATTTGCCTAATATAATAAATTCATTTAACAATTCATAACATAATAAAATAAATACAAATTTGGTTACAACTTTAAGTATTATGTTAACTTTCAGGTCATTTATCACTAATCTAAACTAAGGGCGCTCATAATATAATTTTATAAACTTCACATTAAAAAACCTAACCTACCCATCGTCTTATCCCCTCCACCAGCCGCCGCCCTCACGTTTTTTTCTTTTTCTTCTCTATTTTGCAAAATTCCGATATACATGTCTTTCTGATTCTCTTCTGATTCCTCTCTTTCTCTTCTGATTTCTACCCATCGTCCTACAACCAGCCACCGCCGGTGCGGCCGCATATCCTACACAAAGATTACAAGAGGCATCTCTCGGATTCACCGATCTCCAATAAACACAATCATCGGAAATCACATTTAGATCTGATTTGTCATCAGGAATATGTAATTTTGGCAATATTGGTTCAAACAATGGCGGATGATAACGATGTGGGATGGGGCCGATGGAGGCGGTGGCGGTGGCGGTGGCGTGGCGTGGCGGAAGACGTTGCTGAAGTTGATGAATGGTTGAGGAATGTGCTTTATTGGGTTTTTTGGGTTAACGAAGGGGCCATTAAAGGCATTCAATTTAAAATTTTATTTCTCTTTAATTTTTCATATTTTTCTGCCAGAAGTTTCCTAGGATTTTTTTTCATTCCATTGATTCATTCTTTCAAGGTGTTGACTTTTTGTTTCGCCCTGTCAAAGGGACTTGTTGGGAGATTTTTGTGGTCGGAGATGATGATTCGAAGATGGTTTGCCTCAATCTTTTAATTTGAAAAAAGTTATTTTTTTAGGAAATACCTATTTTACCCTATTTAAAATAACCATGTTACTTGTATAAAATACCCGTAAAAAAATCCGTGAATTAGAAGATGATAGGTGAACTATAAAAAATTCTCTACGAATAAGAAGATAACACGTGTAATTAAAAATTATCGGTAATCTAATTGCCTGACATGTGTCTTGTGAAATAAATTTCCTTAATATATAGTAAGATGTAGTGGGACTTGGGCATCCATTTTAAGAAGTATTTTTCTGAACTTCATATTTATTGCCAAGTATGTCCACTAAATATGTACAATAGTTTATGGCACTTTGTAAATTAGGAAATGAAAAGCCCCACTACTAGCGTGAACTCGTAATATATAAAATATTTGGCTATGTGTAACATTAGATCGACTATAGTATCAACTTAACTTATTAATGGAAGATTAACTATTGTATTCTCTTGTAAGACGTTTGATTTTAATCGACATAAACAGATTCGAAAAAACAACTGGTCGTGCAACGCGCGACATGAAAGACCTACTTACCTATAAAAGAACCAATCCAATTATATTCCAATAATATTTCAATATGTTGATTGGCTGAAAAACTCTCGATTATATTAGCGATTTTGATAAGGGTTAAAATAGTCAATAAATAAACACAATATTTATAATTTCAAATCAGCCACATGAATTTCTGAGCGATATAATTTCAAATCAGCCACATGAATTTCTGAGCGATTTTGATAAGGGTTAAAATAGTCAATAGATAACCACAATATTTATAATTTCAAATCAGCCACATGAATTTCTGATGGATAAGGCTAAATCAAGAAAACCCTAGGCCTATATGTAAAAAAATATTAAATAATTTGTCAATAATAAATAGGACTAGGGTTTCTTTCTAGGACTAGTGGGTTTTCGGATGAATGTGGGACTAGGGGTGTTGAATTACTACGTTTTTTAATAAATAGTTGTTCGGGATGAGATTGAGTATTGGAAACTCCCGCATTTGTTATCTTTTAGCGGAAAAACCTCCCATATTACAGCCTCATATTAACAATACAATATCAATCGGACTGCAAGACCGAGCCTAAGAGATTTGGTAATTTACGTTTCGTTTCCGAATAAATCCCGTAGCCCTTCCGGCCAATCCCATTCACCCGTGCATTAATTATCTCGTATCATGAGAGGGGAATTGCTCGGAAACAGACCCTCTGAGCATCAATTTCCGGCGCCTGGGTTGTTACAATCAAAGAATCTTTATCCTTGGCTGGTGTATCTTCACGGCGATCGTCACCAGAATCAAACCTTTGGTGACATATCATCATCTTCAGGTTTAATATCCAAGACTATTCCAATTCCATGACAGAAGATTATTGTACTCTTCCCCTGACGGCAATTGGTTACTTTTTCTTCAGAAAAAGAACCGGGTTCGGAGCTTTATTTTATGGAGTCCTACCACAGGGGAGTCAATTACTCTGCCCGGCCTGAGACAAGGACTGCAGAGGAATACTATTCATGAAGGATTGGTGTCTTCCTCCTCGTCAACACTCCCTGATTCCAACTCGAATTTGGTACTTTTGTTTTTTACTGAGATCCCTTTGATCTTATATTGTCATGTTGGTGGTGATATAAAATACTGGTCTGAATTCAATTATGCACAGAGCATTGAAGCTCAATCAGGTACTCCGGTTAGACCAGGCTATTTCTTGTGCAGTCCTGTTAGTTTTAATGGTACAATATACGCCACAGCATCTTGTGAGATGGATTTGGTGCGGATTAGTATTGATCATGGTAAAAAAAATGGTTGCGAGATTCATTTAGCTGGAACAATCCCCCTTAGAGGCCGATCCAACTCGAACCATCGAAGTTTCTTGCTATCAATGGATGGGTCTGCCCTTTGTCTGATTTTAATTTTCCCGGAATCTTCTTTCAGTAAATATCCAAGACCAGACAAAATACGCATTTACAAATTCAACTTTTCTCAAAATGCTTGGAAGAGTATGAAAAGTTTTGATGGAGGGGCAGCGTTCTTGTGCGGTTCTCATTCTTTTTATTGCAGCAGACAAGGCGCATCCTTGTGGAGTTACATTTATTTTACTTTAGAGAGTGATCAAACCTTATTCTCTTACAGGGTTGAGGATGATAAGGTAACATTATATTTGCAAGAACCATGGCTTTCCTATTGGATTATGCCTGCCTTGAGTCTACAACCATGTGGTTCACAATTACATGATAGTGTACCTGTTAGTAGTTGCAACATTGTCGATTTGCCGAAAGACCCAATGGAAAACAAGCCGGCAGATTTCTCGAATAAACACAGGAGAAGAAAAATAAGCAAGAGGGAAATGACCTCATTGTGTGATCTATCAGATAAGGTACTTGATTTGATCGCAGGAAGACTATCTTTAGTTGACTACATGGATTTTCGCTGTGTCAATAAACTGTGTGCCGCCAGCACTATCCGGACCAGAATAAATCCCTTCCCTCCATCCCTGATTTACAAGGACAATCTTAATTGTGTGTACCACATAATAGATTCCAACCTTAATCGAAAACTCTCCATCAAAATTCCCGAGGTCATAAGAAAGTACGAGATTTCCTGCTCCAGATTTGGTTGGCTACTCCTGAAACGTTATGGACACCGAGCTTTCTTTAACCCGTTGACAATGCAAGTAGTCATCCGTGAAGGGGCTCAACCAAGAACAAAGCATGGGATTATAAACTCTACCTTTTTAGGAAAGCCATCTTCTTCCCAATGCGCAATTTTAGAAATGTCCGCATTTGGAACATGGGCCGATTCATACTTCATCAAACGACCTAGGAGTAGTCCTGCACAAGCAGAGTGGCAGGTGTTTGTTGTCGGGAAACAGGACCCGCGGCGAGTTTTCCGCCAAGGTGGCAATACCCCAGTTTTCGTGGGGGAATTCTGTTATTATTTAGGCGATGATGGTTTACTTGGACGCGGCCGATTGACTGAAAGTGGAAACCCGCCGTTCCGGTGGGAAGTTTTTGCGGACCTCGCATCTCCAGTTGTGGGTTTCAGACGGAACTATCTAACCGAGTGTGGTGGAGAGATTTTATCCATATTTATTGGTGGGGGCGGAAATGTTGAAGGAAACAAGTCTTGGGTTCGAGTTTTTAAGCTTCAGGATGAGAAGAAGAAATGGGTAGAAATGAATTCATTGGAAGGGTACTGTTTGTTTTTGAGCTCACCGTCATCGTTGTCTTATCTGGCAGAAAGGCCAGATATGGCAAACAGAATCTATTTCCCCATGTTTTACAGCAAAGAATTGGTGTATTATTCGCTGAACACCAAGAGATATCATTGTGTGGGGAGCCAGGATGAATTGCAAAGTTTTAATGAAGTAAGCATGTACTTGGATTGTGCTTGGATTCAACCAAGCTGGACCTGACATTATCTCAGGTGAGTCCTTGCTTGGAGAGTTCTAAGCACCCAAAAACTACTTAATTTTTATGGATACTCTTTTTTGTTATATGGATACTCTTTTTTGTTATAAAATTAACGATAAACTAATAATATCAACTAAGCATAAGAACAAAAGAGAGAAAACAAGAGAATAGATATGGATAATGCTCATTTATGTCCAATTTCGTCCAAAAAGAGCCATTTTTTGACTATTTACGTTCCAACGTAACTTACCGTCCATTTGACCGTGAAAATGGAGGGTATTGTTGTCTTTTCGCTCCTCTTCTGGTTTTCAAGTATTTAAGGAATAAAATAATAAAAAAATAATTATAAAATATTTAAAAATTTCAAAAAATCAAAAATAAAATTCCATCAATTTAAAAGGGTGGGGCCACAGTAAATAAATTTTTTTTATCATTTACCATTGTGAACAGTAAAATTTTTTATAAAATATTAAAAATATTCAAAATTCAAAAAAATTCAAAATTTGAAAAAAAAGGAAATTGACTGAAGTAAAGTTGTAAAGGCTTCGTAAAATTTTTTTTACTGATTTGCTACAGTAACTGAAATGTAAAAAATTATTATTATTCTTTTTGGGGAAGTACTTAACATATTTTTCGGGTCTTTTTTGTAGCAACTTTTGGAACTTTCGAACTCCATTTCAGAGTTCTCACTTTTGCGAAAACCAAAACTCCATTTCATCAGATCTGAAGAAAGAACCAAATTCTAACCCTGAATCATAACGAGATGGACTAGAATCGGAGTGTCGGTGGTCGATTAAATCTGGGTTTCTGCAAATCGAGGAAATCGGAGTTCATCAGGTGAAAAAATGTGGCGAACGAAATCTAATATCCGAAGCATCCAACGAGACCATAATACATGTGAGTTTAGGGTGTAAAACTCGATATTTGTATATCAATAATTTGTTCTTTTTCTCTATGTTTGTCGAAAGAGGAGCGAAAGAGTTGTTTATTGAGTTGTTCCTTGTATGGGTCCTGTTTTGGTGGCATGAATAGATTAGAAGTTGGAACTTTTTGGTAGCGCTGTTTATTATATGGGTCATTGTCTAAAACTTAGAAGGGATTTTAGTGGGACATGAATGTGATAAAGTTTTCTTCACAAAAGCATCTTCCTTATGCAATTTTTAGTCGTTGTCGAACTTCATGCCGCAGATGTAGGTTGAAATATTTTTTTTGTTTTTTTATTTGTTGGAGAAGGGAAATCGATTTTTAAATTACAAGTAGTCAATGGATTGTGAATACACTTTTTTTTGTCTTTGAACTTGTGCATTTAAGTTGATGTGTACTGTTAATTTGTCCTATACGTGCATTGATGAAAGTGCAGTGTCAAAATGGATTCAATAATTGAATAAAACTAGTTGTTGAATTTGTTTCTACTGAATGGATTCAATAATTAAACTATAATAATTTCCACTGAATTGTATAGGACCATAATAGTTGCTACAAAAATGGATAGGACAAAAATAGTTGCTGCTAAAAAGTATTGGACCAAAATAGTTACTGACATTTGTGTGGATTTTGTGCAGATGGTTTCTTCACTGTACAGGTCCATTATAATGGATTTCTATCCAAGTCACCGGGAAGATTGTACAGAGGTGGATATGTCACCGCCATGCGGAAATGCAATGCAGATTACTGGTCAAAAATAGAAGTGAATGCATTTCTTCACGAGGATATGAAAATACCTGGTGACGGAAAGGACATGGACGAAGGATTGGCACTACTGTCTTCCAATGATTCTGCAAATACCATGGCTACAATTGGATTAGAGCATGGTTTGGTTGATCCGTTTGTAGTGCACCAGAATAAAGACGGTGAACTTTCTGATGATGAAGATGACCCGGTTGATAGTCCGCTTACACAGGAAGTTCTCACCCCTCGTATGGTAAATAAGCTTCTAAATGGTCCATGGCCAAAACCAAGACAAAAGATGGCTGCTGTTAAGATGAAGAAAAACAAGAAACTGAGTGCAATAAAGAAGAACAATATTTGTTCTGGTCATAATGTATAGATTCTGGAGAGTATCGATTGTGATGAAGGACCAGATGTACACATTCTTAGGAGAACAGATAAGGAAAATACTGGTGTGGGTGCTGGTTGTGATAAAGAAGGAGACGATGAAGAAATTGGGTCAGACAGAGAGTCCAAGTGTGCTGGTGATGAAAACATAGTTGAGGTGAACATTGTTTATGAACAAACATACAACAGTGAAGGTGATGCAACAGCAGCAGAGCAGGCAGAAGCTGTTTCAGATAAAGAGTGCAACAGTTACCAACTTGAAGCAGCAGCTGAGGTTAATACTTGTTCAATAAAACAAAGCAACACCAGTGGTTCTGAAGAAGCAGTGCAGACACCAACTGGTTCAGATAAAGAGTGCAACAGTGACCAACTTGAAGTAGCAGCTGAGGTCAACACTTGTTCAAAAAATCAACGCGCAACACCAGTGGTTCTGAAGAAGCAGTGCAGACAGCAACTGGTTCAGATAAAGAGTGCAACAATGACCAACTTGAAGCAGCAGCTGAGGTCAACACTTGTTCAAAAACACAACGCAACACCAGTGGTTCTGAAGAAGCAGTGCAGACAGCAACTGGTTCAGTAAAAGACTGCAACAGTGAAGGAGGAAAGGGAAAAGGGAAGAAAAAGAAGAAGAAGAAGAAGAAGAAAGTGGTCAGAACATATACAGAGTATAATTCTGATGATGATACCCTTGCTAAAATGCCGGAGAAGATCAAGGCAAAAGAGGTAGAGCCAAATGGAAATGCTGAATTCCATGACAGTGACTATGACCTGGATACAAAAGAGGAAGAAATTATCGTTAAAGAGAGGGCAAAAGTTTGGGATGAGATTTTAAAGGAACCTGAGTTCAAACTACAACCTGAATTTGTTGCATATGACGAAGAGTTGGAGAGTTCTGGTGAGTCCGAAGAACTTCTCAGTGGTCAAGAAACTGAGTATGAATCTGATGGGCACGAAGACCAATGTTTAGAAGGTACAAACAAAATACAGATTATGATAACCTAAGGTGGGAAATTAGGTTGAGGTTTTCTACGAAGGAGGAGTTCAAAGATTTGTGCAAGCATCAAGGTGTGAAGATGGGGAAACATATACGTTTCAAGAAGGATGATAAAATCAGGTGCCACGCAGTGTGTAGAGGTGTTGAACGTAACTGCAACTAGCATGTCATTATTCACAGGCCGAAAAAATGTTATTGGAATGTTTCCCGCCTTAACTGAAAACACATTTGTGGTGGTAGGGATCACAACCATGGGTGTGCTAGTTCAAAGTATCTTGCAAGGATGTTCATGGAGGATATTCGTTTATGTCCACAGACAAGGGTGACTCAACTGTAGGAGAAACTTAGTACGAAGATGAGTATGTATGTTCACAGGGGCAAGGTAGAAAGAGTGAAGAATTTAGCCATTGAAATGATTGAAGATAATATTGTAAGTCAGTACAAACGACTTTACGATTATAAAGCTGAGTTGCTGAGAACAAACCCAGGCTCTATAATTGATTTGGATATGGAAGATCTATCAGATGGTACTAAAAAATTCAAAGGCATTTATATATGCCTGGACGCGTCTAAAAGGGGTTACAAAGAAGCCTATAGGCCAATCGTTGGCCTTGATGGATGCCACTTGAAGGAACCTACCAAGGGCATTTTGTTGACTGCAATTGGCATTGACCCGAATGATCAGACATACCCTATTGCATATGTGGTGCTGACCGAGAACACATACACCTGGACTTGGTTTGTCAGGAACCTCCAACTTGATTTGGACATCAAGGATCCAAGCAAATGGACGATTATTAGTGACAAGAAAAAGGTGTATTTTTTCAATTACTTTTTAAAGGGTTTTAGGTTTAGGACCTGTGTATTGTTTGTATGCATTTGCTAATGTACTGTTTTTTAAGGGTTTTAGGTTTAGGACCTGTGTACTGTTTGTATGCATTTGCTAATGTACTGTTTTTTAAGGGTTTTAGGTTTAGGACCTGTGTACTACATTCAAAGGGTTTTAGGTTTAATAATCATTTGCTTTATTGTAGGGATTTATTAAGGCAGTAAAAACATGTCTTCTCGGTGCTGAGCACAGAATGTGTGTGGCATATGCACAACAATTTTAAAACGGCATTTGGAATCCCAGGGTTGAAAGACTTGTTGTTGGCTGCAGCTAGAGCAACTTATCCTGCAAGGTACAAGACCATCATCGAGCAATTGAGAGTTCTAGAGCCCCAGGCTATCGATTGGTTGAGGAGCAACACAAACCCTAAGAACTGGACAATGTCACATTTCAAGTATCATGCGAATTGTGACGTTTTGGTGAACAATATCTTTGAGTGCATAAATAAGGTATTGCTTCATGCTAGGGAAAAGGCCTTACTGACCTTGCTAACATGTATCTTTTTGTATCTTATGGAGAGACACCGTCAGAAGAGGGAAGCTGCTGCTAAAATGGTTGATGTTGTTGGCCCAAAAATAAGGAAGATGCTGGAAAATTTAAAGGAGAGAACATGTGAGTGTTGGGCAGTGGATGCTGGAGAATGGAATTATCAAGTAAGTACTAAGAGTGGTGAACAGTTCACAGTGGATCTAAGGGCTAGAACTTGCTCGTGCAGAAGGTGGATGTTGACAGGCATACCTTGCCATCACGCAATTGCAACAATCGGTCAGACTAAGGAGCCGGTTGAAGCTTATGTGCACAATTATTACTCGAAGGCAGCTTATGAAACTGCTTACAAATACGTCATTTATCCCACAAATGGTGAAGAAATGTGGAAAAAGACGAAAAAACCAAATATTATGCCTCCTGACAAAATTCTTCGAGCTGGAAGACCTCCAAAGTCTAGAAAGAAGACTAAGGAAGAGTTGAGGGAAATGCGTGTAAAGAAAAAAGGTGATGTTGAGGTTCTGTCTCACACTGGCACAATGACCTACAAGTGTTCAGAATGCGGCCTTGAAGGACATAACAAGAGGCAGTTTACTGGTAGAGCTGTTCCATCTGAGCAGTCTAAGAAGAGGAAGAAGAAACCCAATACCAAGGGCCAGCCTAAAAAGAAGGTACATTGTTTTTCAACATGTACAAGATGTTGTTAATTTACTTTATCTTTTTTTCTTTTCTCTCTAAATTGATGATGTTAAATTTCTAGGCAAAAAGGACTGTTCAATGTCAATTGTGTAAGCAAACTAGACATTATCGGACAACATGTACAAGCACCGTTGCCGATATGTACAGAGAAGAACCAAATGAAAATATGCCACCCACAGAAGATGCAGTTGGTAATCAGGATTCGGAAGATGCAACAATCCCACCCAAAGAAGATTGGGGCACTGTTGTATTAGGCTTTTGTTCTTCATATTGATGTATTTTGGTAGTTTGGTTGGATAGTTGACCTGTGTATTGTTAAGCTGTATGGATTGTTAAGTTTTTGGATTAAAGTATGGATTGTTTAGCTTAGATTGTTTAGTTTTTGGTTTAAAGTATTGTTAAGCTTGGATTGTTAATCTTTTGGATTAAAGTATGGATTGTTTAGCTTGGATTGCTTAGCTTTTGGTTTAATGTTTAGCTTGGATTGTTTAGAGTTGGTTTAAAGTATGGATTGTTCGCGATTTTTTCAGAGGAGGAAACAATGTTTTCTTTTCTTTTTTTTTCCCCGACGGGGAGTAAATGAAACCGTGAAACACTAAAAGTGATGGTATTGTATATTTGTAGTTAATGTTTTTATGTCATCAGTAATTTGTGATTTTTAAGATTCTAACATGGATTAAGATTCTAGTAGACTTAGAATCGATACATTAAAGTCCTATAATCGTAGATTTTATTAAAATCGGGAGTTTAAAAACCTTTAACTATTTTTGTCCTATGTATCTAAATCCTTAACTATTTTGGTACAAAACCTCAAAATCCTGTACTATTTATGTCCTGTACATCTAGACCTTCAACTATTTTGGTCTATGTATCTAAATCCTTGACTAATTTTGTCCTAAACATCAAAATCCTTAACTATTGTTGTCCTATATATATCTAAAAACTAAACTAAGTTGGTGCTATAAATAATGCAAGTCGGGATTTTTCGTACGCTAAATTGCAAAACAAAGTAGAAATACTCGATTTCGTTGAACCGTTTTGTTCAGATTTGTAGCGAAATACAAAATTTTACACAAATGCAACAAAAGATAAAGGATTACAACTTTGAACCAATTATTAAAGAGGATTTGAAGTACACAAGAAATCAATCCCTGGCTTCCTTGCAAACCCATGCATAGGCTAAGGCCCTAATCAATTGCTGTGGGTTAGGAATCTCACAATAACATTCAGATTTTGAAGATTCCCACTCACACTCTTCCAGAACTCCATGGACGTCATCTTCATCGTCACTATCATCAAGGTCACCATGCGTGAATGGATCATTTCTAGCAAAACATCATTCTTCAACCTTGTCAAGTGCAAAAACCACAACTAATCGATTGCCATCCAAAGCGTCAACACACATGAGGGAAAATACCCGATCTTCCACTATCTTCTCCACTCCATTAATCTCACTAATAGAGTAGAATGAAACATATCTGACAAGCCCAATCCTTTGTGCCATCTCATTTAATTGAAGAATGGAAATGGTTTCAAGATCCACATTATCGAACATCCTAAATTCACCACCATGATAAACTGGATAGGGCTTTTCATACAGACACCCACCATAGTACATTTGAATGCTCCCAAAACTGCTACTGCAAACTGATTAAACAACATAAAAAAAATGCTATTAATGCAGAACTATATCCTAGATCGAGTATTAGGATTAATCATACTTACACTATACAGGAAGGAAGTAATCATTCTGGTCTTTTGGACGTGGACCAAAAGGCAGATTTGGGAGAGCCAAGCAACCCTTATGTGTTTTTTTCTGGTTTCTTTTAGACAGATCTGGGAATGCACTACTTATCGACCTTACCTTACTATTTTATGCTACCCAACAAGAGTGAGACCTTATTTTATAGGGTTCATATTGACTAAATAGTATTTGGTGTTTGACCACGTAACGTGGGACAAAAAAAGTTTCCACACAAATGTATGGGATAAAAAAATGTTTCAATAGAAAGTAGGGACGAAAATAGTTGCACAAATTACTCATTCAGTTCCAAACTCGGTACAACCAAACACAAATCAAAGTTCCCTCATAGATCGACATTCCACTACGATACATTATGATTGACATGGAGAAGCAAAATGCACTCAAAATACACTATCACTTACTTGCTAAAACCAGAAGAAGGACTAGAATATATAACAAACAGCTAACATGAAGAAATAAAAGAATTTTATACGCCCACTTGCAATTACACTTGCAAATGGGATTGCATCCCTCAATTGCCACATTGCGATTACCATCATTAACAATTTTATAATTTGTATCCACCCGCCCAACGTGCCTTCTTCTTAAATCATTTGACCCGTACCCAGCATCTCCGATCAGAACGACCCAAGTTACAAAACTGTGATATAGGCAACGGTGATAAAGCCGCCCCAGATTATTTCTGCTACTTGATACCTTTATTGTGCATGTCGACCTACATTCATTGTAGATATGTTTATTGAACTGATAATTAGGCGAATTATTACCGTTGTTGCTACTGTTAGAGGCGGCCATGGCTAGATCTGAGTTGGTTTCTAGGAAGAGAAGAAGTGTTAACGGTGGACGAGAGAGACGGCGATGGTAGAAGAGAAAGGGTCCGTTCCCTTTTTTTGTAAAGGAAAAAAAATTATTTTACTTTTAGGGTTTACTGTAGCATCTTGGGTAAGAAGGTAAATGGAGCCAATTTCCTTTTTTTTTTCAAATTTTGAATTTTTTTGAGTTTTGAAAATTTTTAATATTTTATAAAAAAATTTACTGTTCACAATGGTAAATGAGAAAAAAATTCATTTACTGCGGCCCCACCCTTTTAAATTGATGGAATTTTTATTTTTGATTTTTTGAAATTTATAAATATGTTATAATTATTTTATTATTATTTAATTATTATTTTATTCCTTAAATACTTGAAAACCAGAAGAGGAGCGAAAAGATAACAATACCCTCCATTTTCACGGTCAAATGGATGGAAAGTTATGTTGGGACGTAAATAGTCGAAAAATGGTTCTTTTTGGACGAAATCGGACGTAAATACACGGGATGAAAATGATTATTCGACCAAATGTACGGGACGTTTTATGCGGTTTACTCCCTATCATTAATACTAAATATTACAGAATTATATCTTCTTGATTCTGAATAGAATAACACATGTTAATTATGGACATTCAATCAAATCAAATATTTCATAACATTCATCCTTTAAATGTCCATCTTTGGTGAATAATGGCTCGTTAAAACCTTATTAGGAAAAACCCTTTGGGATAAAACCCTAGTGAATGAAAAAAAGGTACATTTCCGAATGTGACGATGCCTCGTTAAAAACCTTGTCAGGAAAATCCATTGGGACAAAACCTCGATCTAGGAAAAAAGAGTACAGCGTGGGTTACTCCCCCTATTAAGTACGCTACTTGTAATCTTCTCGTTGCATGCCAAGCTATTGACCATGTTCATGATTTAAGTCAATAATAGACAGATTACTTCGACTTCTCATATAGACAGCTGTCTTCATATATCTATATAATCTTGAGTGTTTAATAATAATAGAGATGCATGACCATCATACCTTGAAGGTATTAATATACACCATCCAAGTATTGACTAATTGATTAGAGAAACCGAAAATTTATATGGTACTTCATGACCAAATCGGTCTACATCATTTTAATAGAAAGTCAAGAACAAGGATCTATATGCACATCAAGATTTTAATCAAGTACGCCCAACGGGTATTGAATATACAAAAGTCAAACTATTTAGATCGAGATTCTACTCAAGATGTTTTATTATCCTTACTTCAGGCAAGTAGCAACCTTTTGAACTTCTTTAGAAGTGTTCAAAACTCTCATATAACTCTTCAGGAGTTTTACTGATATCCAGGCTATTCGAACTCCGTGATAAGTTTCGATAATATTCAGCCTTTTGAAACTCTACAAGAGTTTCATACTAAAAAAATGTGATGCACATATGGCTTATGAATACTCACTCTAGTATTAGTTATCATCCTATCATTCAAATATGATCATAAAAACAGATAGAAAATCATGTTACCAACAAACATAACATATCTAGATAAAAACAAAGATAACATATCTATCATATTCAAAAACATGAACCTAAATATCTAGACACATGAAGACATTATAACTTGCGCAAGCCTCTGAATTAATTTCTCGAGAATTGGGATCATGTCCCGTTATTTTTAATCCTTCGGGGATTTCATATAGACGTCATTATTAAGTATCACATATTAAGTGATCACTATAATCAAGAGACGCATTTCTTATCTTTATTTGCTACCAGATTAACAAATAACAGAAGATTTTCCTTTTTATCGACCACAAGATAAACCGGACTTTGGGAAAAACTTGTGAAAAAAAGAGGTTGCTCGATAATCTTTTGCACAACCACCCGCCAAAATCTAGCCCGTATATCACTTGCCAAACTTCTAGTTCGCAAGCAATTACACATCGTCAAGTGTGTATTGCGTCTTTTTATTTGTTGTGGCCAATAAATTTAATGTTTGTATCTACAACAGACTTTCATTTCATGATCCTCATTTTCATTTATTTTACTGCTGCAGCATAAGCAATTTTCATGTCGACATTTTATTGATGATCGATTCCATGTTCTTTGGTAATGAGATCTCACAATCATTAAGTTTTCCAAGTATTCATGCACTTCTTTTGGAAATTAATTCACCGTAGTGGGAAACTATTTCGGTTAAAAAATTCTTATGAATTATAATCATTCATATTTACAATCTCTATAGATTTAAAACTTGTCATTTACGTGGATTTTTATCATTTGGAATTGATGGTTCTACCACTTATCAAATGGACATTCAAGTAAAGAATAGTGGTAGATAGTCCTTTAGAGACACATTATCAAATTCTAACTTTTAATAGCCTTTTATATAAGATATATTTATATATTCGGTCAGGTAAACATCTGGTCTTAAACATTATTTCTTGAACTTCAGGTTCATATCATCGAGGATCATAATGAGATAATTACATTGTCCATTTGATTTTATAAATAGGCTGTTTTAACTTCTCCCCCTGATGTTGGGATAACTAACTCGCTAAAATGACGATTAACCAACCGAGCAGTTTATAATCTCCGTTTTGAGAGTATATAACTCGTCAAACTAATATGATCAGTTCATCGAGTAGTTAATCCAACAACAATATTTCAAAAACTAGATATTCAATGTTCAACATATATTGCTAACCTCTTCTGGAGGCTCAATCTTTTTGTGTATTGTGGTGGAGTAATTATAATATAGATTGCACATGTAATCTTTGAAGATGAATATGTATGATTTCTGACCGAAAACCACTGTTGAGGAGAATATCTGCAATGATCTGTTTGGTCTTATGCATATAATTGGTGCCTTTTGTGTTTTATCACTTTCTGAACTATACATGAGGTAATTACTTTAATTGCACTCTAAACGATTCTATTAGACCGCTTCATTATTGCTCTTATAGGCACTCAATATTCAACTTTTATCTTTGTTGAATAATTCAATGACATATGCACTATTGGAGCTTTTAATTGATTTCGTGTTTATCATTGACTAACATCCCCTTCAGGGCGATTAATCAAATTCACAATACCCAGAGAGGTAATATGAGTTGCACTATGTACAAGGCATACTTTTGCCATTAACAAATTTAGATCTTGTTTTCTTTGAACACGTAGATAGAAATGTCAATTAAATAGTATCATTACTATGATGGCCAAAAGACCACCACACCTTCAGCGTATTTGACATATTTGACATTTTTATCTCTAAATTTTTTAAATCACCTTCAGTGCATTTTAACAAAGATCAAATTATGATTTGTTAATTCATTGTCGACAGGACTAATGAATTCATCTAGTTTTAATATTATATTGAAGATATTAATAAGATAATTGTGGGTATGCAGAACATGTGAACCCAATGATTTTATGCAACAATGATAGCATTTGCAATATACTACTTTTCAAATTCAGATCGATAGTAGTGTTTTCACCATTTTTTCAACTTCAGGTGGTTAATAGTGTATATGCTAAAATCACCAATCGCATTATTCATGATCGTCACATTCACTTCAGGAAATAGACCATGTCTAAATTGAACATGTCTTCAAACTAATTCTCTAACTTCAGGTTAAGAATTGTATATATACATAATTATTATAGATTTAATGTCTATAATTTGCCTTCGAATAATTTACTGCCCACTCAATTCGGGGAATGGAAGGAAATTAATTTATAAGATTTCATCAAATATTTCACTACAATGCTACTACTGGAGCATTTTAATATGGTAAATATGCTATCGCAATATTGCTACTTCATGGGCAACTTTTATGTATTTTCATATTGCTATTGGCAATATATTTTCATATTGCATTTTCATATTGCTTAACACCATGAATTGCCCTACTTAAGCCACGACAAGAAAATGTTCAATAAAATCCCATCATATATACTATTTGTCCACCCCCCACCCCTCAATGTCCCTCAATAATAGCCACCAGAACGTCCATAGAAATCCCTGGCTTGATCAAACAGCGGGGCGAATGGTCTTTGATGGCCATAACCATAACAATAATCATCATAATCATAACCAGCTGAGCAAGCGTGTTGTAACGGCATCCGGTTATTATAGGGCCGCGGCCGCATCGCAAACGGCCGATGAGAGCCATAATCATCATCATCATTATATGGATCATAACCACCAGAGCCAGGACATTGAAACTGCTGCATTTGGTGGTTATTATAACGCTGAGGAAGAGGATGGGCTAATGATCTTTGAAGGCGGCCATAATCATGATCATCATCATAATCATCGTAACCATAATCCAGCTGCATTTGTTGTTGATAAGGCGGAAGTCGGCCGGGAGGAATGGATGAACCGCCGGCGCCACCACCAAACGGGTGGATGGATGAACCCCCACCACCACCACCACCATACGCCGCCTGACGACGATTTCGGCCAATCTGAATGTTAATCTCTCCTGGATAGTTGCGCAGGTTCTCCATGATGTATGCAGCCATGCAGGGGTTCTCTTTGCTGCATGGTCCCGGCGGCGGCGGTGATGGTGGTGCTTCTTGCGGCTTTGCTACTGCTGCTGCTTTTTCCTTGGCCGGTGGCGGCTTTCTTTTCTATACCACATTTTAAAAAATCCAAAAAAAAAATAATAATAATTAAGAAAAAATGGTGGTTTCTTCTTAAAAAAAATAAAATTAAAAATACTACTTATGAATCGATTCCAAAACTTCTAATTAAATTGCAATCGGATACATATGTTGGACAAAAAAATCATGACCTTTACCCATACTCGTTCGGCCACGTTAAAATTGTCCACATTATTCAACATCGTCGTAGTTTAATAGAGTGAATCACTTGATGAAACGAACTAATAATTAATTGATCAACCTTTAATTTCTTTCAAATCCTAATTTTCAAGGCAGGAATCTCTATTGATCGAAACCATCTTTTCCGCAATTTCTAGTCTTATTGTTTACGTATTATCTAGGGATCCAACATCGCAAATCAAAAAGATTAACATTGAATAAACAAAATTCTTGAGAATAAATAAAAGCGAGAAATATAAAATAGAGCAGAGTTACCGTAATTGTATAGGGAAACCAGGAAGCCATGGCTGCTTCAATACTTGAAGGAACCCTAAAATTCAAGTTGAAGAGGTCAGAAAAATCCACTACCAATCTTCTCTCATCATTTTTATTCTTGCAAGTGTATTTATATAGTAATTTACAATTTTACTAATAAGCTTTTTAAGGAATCTGAGTATGTTTAGTTAATTGAATTAATGATTTCTTCTTTGCTCCCCTACTTACTTAAATTTGACGGAAGTAAACAATTAATTATGCCTCTTATCTGATAGGCTTGTTCCATATGATTGTTGAAGTAAAGATAACTGATTGAACTTTCCCTTCCTTTTAATAAATGCCATCATCCTATAATTAAAAGATTTGGAGTGGTGTTAGCTGCGTAATTATTCTAAAGTTGCCATTTATATGTAAGCCAAAAGGCCCAAAACGCGCTCATTAGAGATTCGTTTGCGCTTTAGTTTTTGTTATGAAGTTTATTACAATTACGAAATCAATTAATTAATACTGTATGTTTTGGTGTGCCAAAAATAAAGGTGATTGCTTATAAAGTAATATTAAAAGAATTTTCCAGGAAGATGTAATGATCGCAAAAGCCAAAAGACAATTAAAAGCCACAGTTTGATCCTTTTACGTTTTAAAACTATAAAAAAAAAAAAAAAGTAGTTACAAAGGACGAAATTGGATACAGAGGACGAAATAAACTTACTAAAAACGCTGTAAATAATTTGTGTGTGTGTATATACATATATATATATATATTCATTTCTAAAAGAAAAAATATTTTATAATATTTGAACGTACTAGTTAGGGAACGAACACCCAATTTCATATAATGGAACCTAGGAAACGAACATCCTATATTTTGAGTAATAATTAATAATTTTCTTCAGCCCCAACTAGAAAATTGTGCAAAAAAAAATTTTAAAAAAAAAAACAAAGCTAAAATAATAAAATACAATGGTATTTCAAGAAAATTTCCTAATATATCTATATAGGTCACGAGAATATATAACTTAATAATTTTTCTAAACTATAATAATAACTAGAAATATTAGTAAAATCTGAAATAGTGATCTTTATTTTTTCAAGTTCCTGAAGATAAAATAGACTGATGTATATGTGTTTTTTAGCATTGAGAAAGTTTGAAACCCTGTTTGATTTGGATTGTAAACGTGATTGAAAAATTACTTATACTCCGTATTATGGTTTTTTTTTTTACCCTTTAGTTTGATTTGCTTGCCCTAACTCCTTTCTCCGCGCCAGTTCCCTCGCAACTCAGCTTCCTTCCAGCCGCTCCAAACTTGTTTCACCGAATTGTTTGATCAGACCATTGACGCCGTAACGGGTATGATTCTACGGATGCTACCAATCTAATGACTTTGATGAAGACTGTATTAGAAGGAACATTAACTGGATATGTAAAAGGTTTGTTGATTTTAGATCAATTTTCCTTCTCTTATATTAATAGCAAGCCTAAGTGATGTATTTTAGCTAGATCTATATTCTGCCAAACGATTTTGATAGCTATTATTAATAGAGTATGAGAGAAGCGATCTTAGGGAACTAGGTGGTATTGATGTCCATTCCTTGAGTATATCTTTTGGGTGCATCTTATCATCTGGCACTGCCTAGTTAAAAAAATAGCTTCTGGGTATACCCCTTAAGTAATTTTTAAGATAATTGGAAACTGAATGTCGCTTTTCTCTTTTTCTTGCTAAAAAAAAAAAAGATTTGGTGTTGTATTCCCCTAATTCGCTGATTGTATGAGAATCCATCAGTATACTTTTTGAAATTTTGCTCATGATAAGATTTTTAATTCTCTTGTAAATTTTGAATCTCTTTTTTTTTTTTTTTTTAGCAAGAAAACGAGATTCAAAATTTTGAAAACTTCTTTGACGTGATAGAGGAGTAGTATATATCAATAGAGTAAAGACCCCAATTGAAGAGAGAAAAAGGAAAACAACAATTCGCCTTACCAATTGTCCTTTTGAAATATCATGTAAGATACAAATTCTAGGTTTTTGGAATATATTTACCAAAATTGATTCACATAACCATGATACTTCTAAAGGTATCTCTGGACACTCATCCGAGCGACTCTTCTCAGAAAAAGAGACCTTGAATGTAAACAACTTCAGTAGAGCTTTAGTTCCACCTCGCAGATAATTTCATTTATAAAGGAAGAAAAAATACTAATTCTCAGATTGTTTATCAAGATGTTTGCAATAAGAAAAGAAAAATCATGAAGGAAAACCTTCAAGGGCACACTATCATTCAAGTCATATTTGAAGAATTTAGTGAGGCTGGCGATCTATTTGACTATAAGCATGAGAAGAAAGGTAGTTTAAGTCATCTTTTCTTTGCAAATCCCGAGTTGATTGTATTGAGTAGAAGTTATCTAATTCTTTTTGTCGTGGATTGCACATATAAGACCAACCGTTATAAACTACCATTACTTGAGATTATTGGTGTGACTAGATTTAACACGTCATTCTATTCATGCTTTGCATTTTTAAGAGAAGAATGTGAGGAAGAATATGAATAGGTATTACGTGCTTTTGATAGAATGCTTGGTGATGGAATTTGTTCCTTTGTTATTGCAACTGATAGGGAATGACCTTTGATGAAAGATATTCAGGAGGTTTTTCTTACTATTTTGAATTTGTTATGTGTTTTCTTTCCAAGAGTAAACCTCAGTTTGAGAAAACAGAATATTGGGAAAACTTTTTAGTAGCATAGAATAGGGTTGTGTACTCTTCTGGAGATGAGGCTTTTAATCAAGCACGGAATGAGATGCAACTAGTATACATTGGAAAGGAAAATATTTTGAATTATCTTCAGGATACATATTCCATTTAAAGAATATTTTGTCAGTGCATGGACAGATAAAAAATTGCATTTTATAACACGTTCTTCATTAAGAGCAAAAGGTGCACATTCAAAATTGAAAAGGTACTTATTCCTTTCAACTGGGTATTTGTTTAGTGTCAAGCAGAAAGTGTCTTTCTTCTTTAAAACGATCTTAAGAAATTTGAAGTGAGGTTATCAAATGAAAGGATTCAAGGTCCTCACAAGTTCAATGTTCCATTTTTCGGACAAGTTGTGTCCCGTTTGTCATTGTTTTCCTTGGATACGTTAGAGCAACAATTTCAAATGTTAAGAAATCAAAAGATGAATATGACATGTATTGGCAGTTTCATGACCATTATGGGTTTACCTTGTGCACACATGATGAGTTTTTGGATAGGAAAATCAATACCATTAACAGCTACACATCCGCAATAGCGCATTGACACAAGAGAGTCTCTTTTATTGGTGGTTAAACTAATAATGGTGATTCTATCTTCCTTGGATTGGTTAATAGGTTGGGAGGAAAATATATGCACCTACCTCTTAATGGGAAGACAAGTATTGAAGAAACATTCTATGAACTAGTTACTGAAGAAGAGTCTTCATTAAACTTCGAGCCAGATATACAACAACATAGAGGAAGACCATCTAAAGGAACTAAGAAAAAAGATTGACTTCGACAACTCGAGATCCATCTCAATTTGAAATTATTGAAGCAAGATTGGGGAGAAAAGCTCATAGACGCGGAGAACATGGTAGTTAGTCAAGTCAAATAGCCACCATTAATTTGAATAAAGATCAACTCTCAACTCAAATGGGCGATGAGATCCAATGAATTATGTTGATTTGAATTTTTCACCTACTCCATGCGATGAGTTTCGATGGTGTTCAAATTTGATCTCAGCATGTATTCATTGTTGCTATGTTAACCTCTGTTTGATTTCATCATTAGCTTGTCATGATCATCATCTGACTAATTTGATCATTCTTGTATTTTTATAGGGAAAGAAATGTCCAGCTACTTAACTATTTTTGAGACTTTACATTTCATTGCAGGTATGAACTTGCAGCTACTTTAAAATAAAGAAAGCCAGAGGAAAGTAAAGATTGTTTGTTACTGAATTTTCGTGTTCCACAAATGTTGTTGGATTTTACGTTATGGAATGCTTCTAGTTTTTGCTCCAATAGTCTGTGGTACCCTACAACTGTAGAAACTTTTGCCCTTGTTTGTCCAAGCTCTTGTTTTACTTTTTGTCTCATTTTACCTCTTAAACACAAGATTCAATGCACTATCCAAACAATATTTTAATCTACCCTTTAAAATGTCACGTTTGGTCACTACACTATTGTAAAATCTATATTTTGGTCACTGAACTATTGTAAGTCTTTATTGTCTTTGGTCATTGAACTATTGCAAAATCTTGTGCTTGATCATTACACTCTTGTAAAGTTTTCATTTTGGTCATTGAATTATTTTAATTTTATAAATGGTCACTATACTTTTTTAAATGAATAGAGATGTCAGGATAATGTTCAGGTTCTAACTGGTACAAAAAAAAAAAAAAAAAAAACTCAAGGGGTATACCCAAAAGGTATGTTTTGCACCAGACAGTGCCAGATAGTATAATGCACCCAAGGAGTATACCCAAGGAGTATACCCAAGGGATGAACATGTATACCATCCAGTTTCTTAGTTTCATCATTTCCTAATTATATTAATATAATGGCAGCAAACCAAGAGCAGTGCACAAACTAATCCATGGCAATTGCATATAGGATCTAAGGAAAAACCTTATCATAGCTATTACAAAAATCAAACAAAACCTTATTACCTTATCCGTAGATAAGGCAAGGATCTTTGATCTAAACTAGCCAGCCTCTTGCAAGAGAGGGTAAAGATCTATATAATCTAAACACCTCCGACTGTCGAAAAGAAACCAAGTTAGCCAAATGATCTGCAACTGCATTGGTCTCCCTATAAACATGAAAAATATTATACTATCCCTTTTACTTTCTATAAATTTTTTTGAGTCAATGGTTCTAAATGGCTTTTATATTTCTTTTTCCCTCATATTAATGTCTGAAGTAATTTTAAGTTAATAGAATTTTAAGAAACATTTATTAATGCTATTAACAATATATATTTTTGAAAAAAAAAGACATAATTTAGTTATAAGTACCTTATGAAAATTAAAAGATTCCCATCAATACAGTTATAATATAAGATATATAAAGCAATGATTTTCTTATATTACATGATAATGATCAAATCACAAATCCCTGATCGCAATATAGTATCTTATCTCTTAAAATCATTTCAGAGAATATTTTGGATATTTATTTGCATAAAATTCTCTAAACATATCAATCTTTACAATATGAAATAACTACCATAACCATCTCTTCAAATAATGTGTTCTGAGTAAAACATTTTCATATTGAAATGAATTCAACAATGGATAAGTTGAAAGCTAAGGCAACCAGAATGAAGCGAAAGCAAAAATTAATGGAGAAAAGAAGAAGGATGACTTCAAGACTTGCCAGAGTTTCTATGGCTGGTCATTTTGTACAAAATAATATGCAGAATATGACTCCTAAGGAGGGTAGGTGGAACAGACAACAAATTCTCTACAAGAAAAGAGGCAAGGTTATTGCGGAGAAACATTGGGGAATCCCTACAAACTACAATGAATGTATTATCTTCATGCAAATTTCATTCTATAGGCACTTTCAATTCCTTTTGATGTTTCAAGAGATATGTTATATTTGTAAAAAAAAATTCATTATATACTTTAATTTCTTCTTTATGCATTTTGTTCTATTAGTAATATCCCTGTACAATTTTGACATCACCCCTTAATCATAGTTACATATTCAACTTTCAAATGAAATGCAAGTTTCAAGGCTTCTCGATTGAAAAGGATAGAAATCTTAGATAAAAAAATAAAAAAAAAAGAAAAGAGAGGGAAGATTGCTCCATCAACCCCAATCCTCAATATGGGTGGTTTTTTAGTAAATCATCCAGTTAATGCAATTTCCAGAAGTCATGCCCATTCAACAATAGGGACCAATATTGTTCATATAGTCGTCGTATTTTTAAATTAGTAATTACATACATAAATACTTGCAAACACTTGCAACTATCAACACATATGCTTAGTTAATACTAATGACGTATTAAAAGAATTCAAAATGTATTGGCTGTACTATTAAAAGGTCACGGAAAAAAGAAGTAAAAAACAAACCGAAACCATTGAGACTTTTTCATACCTATGCATTTGCCAATATTGTATATTGTCGTCTCATTATGCTGCAGGATTGGAGGTGATACCTTCAGGTATGAAACACACACAGCAACAAAGTGGCTTAAAACTGCAAAAAAATGTGTTGCGTCCAGGTAAATAAAGAGTCAGGCAAATTGAAGTTAACCCAATAAACACAGGTACTGTTTTTAAAATATGAAAGTGTAAAAATATGTCGTACATTACACAAAAGTTATTAAACAAAATCATATGCATGTAGATTATGATGATTTGGGAGATCCACAATATATATGTCAATTCTACTGGGCTAATATGTGGTATGTCGAGAGGACAGAAAAAAGAAGGAGACCAGAAGTTCCCAAATTTTTAGTATGTTGCAGAAAAGGAAACGTCGATCTTCCCTTACTGAAGGAATCACCTCCAAAGTTAAAAGAGTTGTTCGTGTCTAATAATAGTAAGAGCAGACACTTCTTAGAGAACATACGGGCATATAATCAAGAACCTTGACTATGAAAGAATCAAGACCAATAATCTATAGTGAAAGAACAACGATAGCTATGAACGTCACAATTGAAAGAAGCACTTTTCAATTGATAAGTCCCTTAGGAAACACAAAACAGAATTTTGTAATGATCCGTCAAGTAAGGTAACAACCCAACGCTAATTTTAATGAAAAATAAACTTCTTTACAATGAAGAATTCGGTTTCTATTTATTGGAGAAGAGTGAGAACGAATTTAGACTCCTAAAATAATAGAAAAGAATATCCCAATCATCCTAATCCCTTATTCTAAGGAGATAAGATAGGAATTGACAACTAAGAGTCTTATCTACTAAGAATCAAATCTTATCTAATCCACCTTTCTATCTTGAACTCAAATACAATGAGCCAATAAGGAATAAAATATAAAGCTCCTAATACAAAGACATAATCTCCAAAAAGATTCCTTTATGTGATAAGATAGAATCTCCCTTGAATATAAACTCTATCATTTTCTTCTTTGTAGAGTGATAATAACCATTCATCTTGCTGCATATCCATCCAATGATGTATTAGACATCAAATTGAAGACTTCTTATTGAAAAAAAAAAAAAGCAAAACTCGAAATAGAGTAAAATGACAATTATGCCCTTTTAGTAAAAAGACAATTTTGCCCTTGGGATTTTCGGCCCTTGTAGAGATCTTCCTAGATTGAACTTCTTATCATGATTCTCACTCTTGATGCTATCATTCCCTCCTTCTTTAAAAAGATTCATCCTCGAATCTGTACCATAATTGCACAAGAAGAAAATAATGAAAACTCACTTGAAATTCTCATTATTTTTGCCATCTTTGATGCTATCATTCCCTCTTTCTTTGAAAAGATTCATCCATCAATCTTAAGCATGCAATCAAACAGTAGACCAAAATCCAAACTATGAACTTCTTGGAATACCATGATGTGCTTATGGAATAAGAACCTCACGATCCCAACTCGTGGAAATACATGATCGTGAACCAAAAATACTCCAAGTTGTTTAATGGAACTTTTCTCATGAGTAACATCTTCATTAAACACAAAGTCAATGTGTTCAATAATATCAAAATGAGAATACTCAAGAGAAACATCATGTTGAATTTCCTGCCATGAAGGATAACTGATAATAGAGAGATTATCACAGAAACACTCGATCACTCCCTCTTTAGGTTCAATTTGGATTTCTTAGATCTTGACCTCTTCTTCTATCACCTTTCCCTCTTGAGGATTTGCATCATAACCATAATTTTTTTAATCTCCCTTGTATTTCAAGGACATCTTGCGGCAACATCTCATCAAAAATATAAACACCATGATGAGTAGATGGAAAAAAAAAACAAATTTATCATCATATGGAATTCGCCACCGAGATTGATCATGCTCCCATGTTCGACCCAACAATAAGTGTGTGTCCTCTATTGGTGCAACTAAAAACCATTCACCCATGATAATTACCAATGGAAAAAGAAATTAGTGCCGCATGAGAAACTTTAGCACAAAATCCATTGTAATCATATAAACTACATTAAAAATACTTTTCAAATCAAAAATTCAACTACATTTTAAATTTCCCCCCAATTTCAAATCAAAAACTAAAACAAAACATTGTCCAAACACCACCTTTAAGTTCTTGTTATTCTACTAGCGAAAACAAATGGGTTGTTCTTTTACATTTTGGTATTTTGAAGTAACTGAAATTTTTAAGCTTCTTGTTACACTAGCTAAGCTGCTAAATTGCTTTTAACTATGGGAGTGCATCTCGTTAGTTATACCCTATAGGCACTCTCTACTTCAAAGCAGCAAATTGTTTGTTTTATTCTTTTCTTTTTTTTCCTTTTTTTTTTTTGAGAACCGGCACATGATTGTGCTTTTCGTAAATTATAAGAACACTTTACACATATTGTTGCACATAACAAGCTTGTCCAGCTTAAACGTGAGGCATATACATTTCAGAATGGAAAACTTTAGCACAATGTGTGCAACTAATATATGAACTCCGGTATTACTAACTCTTTAGGAGACTGATCAATAGGGGAAAAGGAGAGAGAGGGGGAGAGAGATGCATAGAAAAATTCAAACCTTTGTATTATTTGAATTGCATAATCATATAAGTCTCCAAAAACACTAAAATAATGAAATAAATTCTCTATTTTTCTTTTTCATTCAAAATGATTTAGACACCTCTGATTAGAATGGCCATAAAAGGATATGCATGAGCAGCTCTTAGGCAAAGATTTATGCAGTCCCCCACTGATGTTTTCTGTTCATCTAAATTGAAAGCAAAGTAATGCACGTTGCTGAGCACAAGAACATTATGTCATTGTTAATGATCACAAGAAATTGGGGTGGCCAATGAACATCTGAGATTCAGTTTCCAAAAATTCATTTCTCTGAAAAAATTTCCTCGCTCATTTGTGGTTTCATGACAACCACAATGCCCTTTGGAACAAAAACCATATTTTCCACATACTAAGGCTTTGTTTGGTTGTCTAGAATTGGACTGAAGAATTGGAATTGGAGGCCTCAAATTCTATTTCTCATATTTGGCCGATAAAAGTAGAGGCTCCGGAATTGTAATTAAAATTCAAGATGGGGCTCAATTTCATGTTTTCAATTATTTTGTGAGAGAAAATAATTGTAATTTCAATATCGTGTGGCTCAAACAAAAAAAATACACATGCGGATCATAACTTGGGTCGTTTTGGGGTTATAACTAAACGGGTCAATTTTCTCTTTTAGGCATTGCCACAAGTCCGCACCTATTATCATGTTCTTTCTCGGCCTCCAAAGGGCACAACCATGTTTCTTCCTCCTTTTTATTTTTTGAATTTCTTTTATTCCTCCAGCAGGCATCTCACGGGCCCTGGTTTTTTTGTTTTCCTTTTTTGCATTTTTTTGGGGTCTAAATAACATATGTTTTTATTTATTGCAATTGAAAAACATTATATATCTCAATTTAATAATTATTATACAGATAGATTTAGTAAAATAGTATCATTTTTTGGACAAAATATCAATATATAACCATATCTGGGATTTATTGAACAAAATTATGAAGTAGTTCCATTAGTTTTGGATTAAATTTTTTTTATTATATTATGGTACAGTAAATGACATAATTTTCTGAAACATTTCTTAATAAATTATTCCAAATGTTATATGTATTAATTTTGAACTATACACATCATTTTTAACTAATATTTATGTTAAATTTTATTAATTTTTTTAAAATATATTTTTAATACTAAGAAGAGAAAATATAAATTAGCATATGCAAATTAATGTCAATCTATATGGATTTACTTGTTATGTTTTGAGTAAAATTTTCAAGTATCATAGTAATAATCCTTACATTTTTTTTAAAAAAAAAATCCATTTATATAATAACTTCCAAAATTGATATAACAATTTAAATTTAAAATTACATTTTTTAAAAAAGAGAAGAAGTAAAAATTGTACTTATTAGTTAGAAAACAACAAAGTAATTCTAATATATAATTCTTAGGCATCCAAACTCAAGAATTGGTATTAGAACCTTAATTTTAGTCAATTCTTAACATTTTCCAAATAAAAGAATTGAGATTGAATTACAATGTCAATATCACATTTTCAATTCTATTGGATTGTAACTCTAATTCAATTCCAATTCAATCCAACGGAGCGAAGCCTAAGGGTATTCACAAGCTCCCCAATCTGTTCCAATAAAACTATCAACTTCAACCCAATCCATCTGTCCCGAAGTTCTTAATGTCAACCTATGAAAAAAAGTTAAAATTAAGGAATCTTTGTTGAGAGAGTTGAAAAGATGAAGAATTGACATCAAATCTAGATAATAATATCTCCAAAGTGACTGTACATAAGTACCCAACCCGGTCTCATCAACAGAAACAAATAACACACCTTCATTCTAATTTGATGAAGATTGGTGATTCACATTGGACCAAAGTGGAAGGTTGGAATTTTCTCCACAAGACCAACAAATAACCAGAGCTACTCTTGGCCGTAACATTCTTAAAAATTTAACAACCTCTAAAATCAAATCTGCATGGACGTTAAATTATTACCGAAAATAATACTTTATACCAATAGAACTAATTGTTCAATCCCATATTAATCTAGACAAAGCAGAAAAAATCAAAGTTCGAATAGTACCCCCCGGCATCAATAATCAACTTTAATATTTCACTTCAGTACACTTTTCTATGAGAATTCATCACAATAAAGCGAGAAAATTTACCTTTTACTGATCTTCACACCCTTCATTCTGGCCAAACGAAAGCCACCCAAAATTAATCTCCAAAGACAATAGAGAAAAACTATGCCGATGGTCATGCAAAATCTCAAAATTGTCTGATCCTCCACCGGACGTGGTATAAAAGGAAAACTGTACAAAAATGAGTGATGAGGTGAAAAGATCGTTGCAGAGAGAAGGAAGATAAATTAATTGAGTCGAGAGATTAGCAATGTCAAGGAAAGTGCCATCGGAGCTATATTTGGAGTGCTGCATGTCACTCTGGTACGATGGAGAAGATCTTTGATATATTTGCTTTGAGAAATCACCACTCCTCCTTTGATGCGTTTGATTTCAATACCTAAAAAGAAACTTAAAGCACCAAGATCTTTAATTGTAACTTCTGAACTTAAATTCCGAATTAACTGAAGATAAAAAGATCGTTATTTCCTGCAACTAAAATATTATAGACATACACAAGAAGTAATGTAATATCCGATGTTTGACAATAAATAAACAATGAAGAATCAGGTTTGCTGCAATAAAAACCAAGATGAAGTAGAAATTTAGATAGTTGATCAAACCAGGCTCGTGGAGCTTGTTTCAGTCTGTAGAAGGACTTATGAAGTAGACAAATATAGTTTGGTTTATGTTGATCGACAAATCTTGGAGCTTGTTCCATGTATACCGTTTCCACGTCTAGTTGCCTCATTGACCAGTTCAATGATTTGCCAAGTCAATAACCAAACGAGTAATTGTGTGTTGAATGACAGGACTATAGGTTTCCTCATAGTCCAAGCCTGATACTTGAGTAAATCCATGAGCTTCAAGGCGTGCCTTGAGACGTTCAACTGAACCATCTTCTTATTGCTTGACTCAAAATATCCAGTTTGAGCTGACCATATATGTATTTTCTGGTTGTGGAACCAGTGACCATGTTTGGTTTGAATGCAAATGCCTTTAATTCTTCTTCTATAGCTTCTATCCAGTTTGGATCTTTTAAAGCCTGATGATGACTCATAGGTTCAATAGGCAGAGTGGAATAAGATATATAACACTCATAATCCTCAAGATACTATGGGGGTAGCATGTTTCATTGTGGACGACTATCGACATTATCAGTTGGAGTACTTGCACGATCATGCGCCTCTGTTTGTTGAATTTGTGCTTCTTCCTAGAATGCTTCAGGATTGACATTGCCAAGATCATCATTTCTAGAGTCAAGTTCACTCCCTTCACTTGCTTCATTTGGAATTTCGGGTTCACAATTTGATACTGAAGTTTCTGGTTCTTGATTTTCTGTTTCGAAAATACTTGTGCTAGGTTGCTGAATCTCGACTGCAAAGTCTGATTTTTTCTGTTGATTTATTAAACCACTTGTCCAATGATGGAAATTCAACCAGTTCCAAAGAGTGATGACTAGTCTCCTATGGAGCCGGTTTGTAAGGAATTTCCCTTCATCAAAGACTAGGGCTCCATTTGTACAAGTGTTTTGAAAACCTTTTCAAATAAGTCTTTTTGGAGCAAAATTTCAAAAAGACTTTTTGGAAAAAAAATCCATTTGGACAAAAATTTAACAAAAAGCTTTTTGTAATTAAAAATATTAAAAAATCATTTGGATTAAACCTTTTCCAAAAACACTTTTTGTCAAAAAATAAAGTTAACATATGTGGTTTACCTATTTCTTTCTGTTAAATTTTTGGCTCATTAATTATTCAAATTCATGTAAACATATTTTTTTAGCTTGCACATCCTACAAGCACAAGCTGGAAAATTTACTTATTAATAGCTGAAAAAAAAAATGAAGAACAAAATATGCTTAGGGTTTAAATTGTAGCCAAAAATAGCTTTCTCGCGCTTCAGAAACGCGAAAAAACCAAAATCCGCGTTTTGAAAACGCTAAAAATCAAAATTCACATTTTGAAAACGCTAATATATGTTTTTCGCGTTTCAGAAACACGAAAAATAAGAAGACGTAATTAATTTAACTTAATCCTAATTAATTAACTTGAATAAATAAGAGTTCGCGTTTTCAAAGCGTGAAATCAATTAAAAAAATATTTTATTTAAATAAAAAAGAAAATAGGCATAAAAATATGATTAATTTGACTAGTTTAAAACGTTATAGGGAAATTGACTTCAAAAAAATATTAAATTTGAATAATGGTAACAGAAAATTTTAAAATTATAATTGTTAATCATTAAATTTTGAATAGAGCTATAAAGAGGAAAATTACATTGATAATTTTAATAATACGAAAATTAAATTTTGAATAAGAATATAATATTATAATTGATACTCATTAAATTAAATAGAGCTATACTAAATATAAATTATTAAAAGTATGATATAGTTATTATAATGTATTAATTTTTTAGAACATTATATAAAAAAATTTAATAATGATTATATTAAAAATTTTTATTAAAAATGTAATCATTATTTTAAAAAATAATTTTATATGAAAAATTTTCAATAATGATAATGACGTAATTTTATGGATTTAATGAGATGTAATTTAATTTACAAATTATTTTTATTAATTATGATGGTTTTAATATAAGAAAAAAGCTTAAAATAGGAATAAATTTTATTAAATATTTATTATAATTTACCAACCCTTAAGATGAAGCAACTATTAATTATGAAAAAAAATATAAGAAAGTTTAAATATGTGTTTCGATTTGATCGGCGAAGATGTGTTTTATAAATATTAATTATTGTATTTACGATGCAAGTGAAATCAAACTATTAAAAATATTAATACAAGTCATAACAAAATACTACAAGTCATAACAAAAGGTAAAAAAAATAAAACAAGTCATAACAAAAGGAAAAAAAACAGAAATGAACAAAAGGGAAAAAAAAATACAAGGCTAATAATACTACATAAGAAGTCTAGTACCCTACTTCTTCTTGGACTTTTTAGCCCAAAAAAGGCTATAAGTCAATCTATCGGGCTCTTTCGTCACTCTCTGGCCTTTACTCACAGCCAACGGTGGAGTCCCTAGAGTCTGACTCGATCCCTGCTCCTCATGGCGCTGATAACCCTGACCCTCAAACTGATCATCCTGGTCTGCATCCTCAGCCTCATCCTCAGCCTCATCTTCACCCTGACTCTCACGCTCACCCTCAGCTGGGTCATCAGCCTGATGCTGACCCGCAACACCCTCGAACATACTCGAAAGAAAGTTACATTTGTGTAATGTATCGACTGGCCATCTAGCGAACTCTGCTGAAACCCAGAAAAGTCAATAAAAGAATCTCCAAACTGACGCTGAGAAGTCTGAGGGGAGGAAAACTGAGTGAAGGCAAAATTGGACTGCTGGTGCTGGGGAGACATAATCGGACGGTAAAACGCCTGTTGGGTCGGCGAAGAATGATGTGGAGACTGATGGGCTGAATGCTGTCGAGAATGGAGTGGAGACTGATGTGGAGACTGATGGGATGAACCGCCAGTGAAGGGAATATGAGACTGCTCATGCTGGGAGGACTGATGTGGCTAAGATGATGTGATTGTCTCTTGCCCCACACGCCCACGCTAAGACCTGCGCGAACGCCTCGGAGGTCTGGGTGGTGGATGTTGCTAGGTCGGGTCTATAGGTGCAAGTTCTTGACTCAAAATGTCATTAACCTCAACATGCCTATCGAGATCGTGACGTACAACATTTGTTGCATTGACGGACAACGCCCGCTCAGCAACCTGGGCAATCTCGCCTAAGCGATCATAACCAAAGGAGTCCGCGTCGAAAGTATGCTAGCCTATAATACTCAGACTACGAATGTCCTCCATCAATGTGGCCTAAAATTTTTATTAGAAAGAATCATAAATCGACAACAGTGTTAATAAAAAGAACCAAATGGACTGTAGGCGAAATACTCACCATGAGGCGCAAGGTCTCTGCAGAGCCGTGAAAACCCCTCGCATTTTCAGAGTCCGTCGGATCCGTAACATACTTCACAGTAACCTGATGGTACCACAAGAGATACTCCGGATCTGCGGAAGGCTCGCAAACATAATCATCATCAGTCCCCACAAGTCGGCCGTGGCGATCATTCTAAATCTGGATATATATCCCTAGTTGTTGTAACCATCTCCTATCGGATCCTCCAAACGGCTTCTCTTGAGCAGGCTAGTAATTTCTGCCGCAGTGAGAACTAATGCGTCGCCGGGTATCCGCTGGTGATAACCAAATTGGCGAAATACCCTACTGAGGTTGTGTAGCGCAACGACATCACCGCAGATGAGCCATGTCTGAGATCGCCATATGCCCTGTCCCACAAGACAAACCCTGGCAATACGACCCAGAAGAGTCGTGTACGGCATCCATACAAATTGCAATGGTAATTAAGTAAGAGACGCGTAATTAAAAGTCCAGCACCGTTAAAAAAAACGAATAAAACATAAGTTATACTAATTGAATAGAATACTAACATCAGACTCTGCGAGAACTGCAAGCTGATCCCGGTACGCGGCCAAATTGAACCGCGTGATACTTGAACTTTTTTCTCACGGGACCACCTGCACGGAGAAAGTAACATTAAATTGAGACATGACAGTACAAATCAAAATGTCAAAATTTACGAAGGTTTGATGTATAAGATTACCTCGTGCCCAATGGACAATGAGATAGATCGAGATCCCCACCCAGTATCTTGGCTGAACCGTCAAAATCCGCTCCCAGGCCCAGAGCTAATTCAGAATGAAGAAATCATTAGCTAAAATCACCGATAATAATGGGAGAATATAAAATGAAACTAGAGAGAAATGAAAAGATAAAATACCTGAAGAAGAATCACACAGCCGGTAATAGCCTTGGCAGAAGCGGCCAGAGATGACTTGGACATGCTGCGATACAAGTAACATAGTGCCGCACTACCCCAACTGTACTCCGAGCAAATCTCGGGAGTATGAAGAAAATGCACAAGATCGAGAGGAAAACTGTTTCTCGTAGTGTTTGAGAACAGTAATCCGCCAACGAGCCATCCAACAAAACAACGGGCTCGCTGTAGGTGTGCATCGTCAGGGGACAGGTCCGTCAAAGGATTATTCTCTATGTGAGTCTTTATTTCAGTGATGGAAACGCTCGTCAATCTAGACTCCTCTGTCTGGAACCTAAATCCAAACATCCTCTCCAAATAGGCTACCCAACCACCATCAGGCATGGTGTGATGTCCTCAGAATCGGACGTCCATCAACCCGAAGACCCAAAAGAACCTCGACGTCCTGGAGTGTGATAGTAGCCTCCCCAAAAGGTAAATGAAATGTATGGGTCTCTGGGCGCCATCGCTCCACAAGAGCTGTAAGCAGGGCATGGTCACATCTTTATGGACCCAACTCTAGAGAACGGTCCAAAACCAAATTTCTCAATATATTCCTTTGTCAACCTCGGTGCATCTTTTATTAATTTCCACGCGGTGCTATCTACGCGCCTGGGCTCCGAAATCCCTATATCATACTGTGCACCATGGAATATATTGTGTGACCTATGGGCGTTTTGGAGAAACAACAAACTACTGTCTCTGGGTCCCTGCCGTAGCTTCTTTGAGGTAGATTGGGAGGAAGAATATGATCCAATGTCCATGGCTAGTACAATTTACAAATAATTTTAGTAAGTACAGATTAATATTAATTATCCTTTTTCATTATCCTATACATTAAAAAATCCAACCCTACATTTTAGTAAATACGAATTAATATTATTATTCTTTTTTATTATCTTATACATTAAAAATTCTAACCTTACATTTTAGTAAATACGGATTAATATTATTATTCTTTTTTATTATCTTATACATTAAAAATTCCAACCTTACATTTTAGTAAATACAGATTAATATTATTATTCTTTTTTATTATCCTATACATTAAAAAATCCAACCCTACATTTTAGTAAATACGGATTAATATTATTATTCTTTTTTATTATCCTATACATTAAAAATTTCAACCCTACATTTTAGTAAATACGGATTAATATTATTATTCTAATCTAATTATCCTATACATTAAAAATTTCAACCCTAAATTTTATTATCCTAAACCCACTCCTCTAAACCCAACCCAATCCCCAACCCAAAACCCACCCTCTAAACCCAACCCAATTCTCAACCAAAAACCCACCCTCTAAACCCAACCCAATCCCCAACCCAAAACCCACATTCTAAACCCAACCCAATCCCCCAAACCCTAAACCCCCTAAGCCCAACACCCCAACATACCCTAAGCCCAACCCTAAACCTACCCCCTCCCCTACACCCCCTGCATTCCCCCCGCCGCCCCCTCCCCTTCATTCCCCCCGCCCGCCGCCCCCTCCCCTTCCTTCCCCCCGCCGCCCCCTCCCCTTCATCCCACCCGCCCGCCGCCCCCTTCCCCCGCCGCCCCCTCCCCTTCATTCCCCCCGCCGCCCCCCTCCTCTATACCCCCTGCATTCCTCCGCCGCCCCCACCCTGCCGGCAACACCATTCCAACAATATCATTGAATCCCGAATTTTTTTCACCCAACCCAATCCCGAATTTTTTTTAAAATTCCACAATTACAACACCTATAATACTAGATCTATTAACGGAGTATTAAATCGCGAAATAAAATTACAAATAAAACGAACACAAAATTTATGAATCAAAAATTAAAACATGAATTAAAAAAAAACGATTCAATTTCAGCAAAAAACACAACTTACCTCGATATATAGCCTACAAAATGCAAAAAATTGATGCCGAAACTCGATTCCGGCAACTCTCCCGGAAAAAACGCCGGTTTCAATGGAGTACGCCGGATATATGGTTCTGTTTGAGAAACATCAACCCGAAACGCGAAAAATTTATTTAACCACCTATTTTCGCGTTTCAAAAGCGCGAAACTACCTATACCCCAAAAATCGCGTTTCAGAAACGCGAAAATAATGCTCTTCCTATTTTCGCGTTTCAGAAACGCGAAAACAATGTTCACCTTGTCTTTTTTCGCGTTTCAGAAACGCAATTATTGGGGTATAACTAAAAAAAAAAACGTCTGATTTTTAGGCCGGATATATGGTTCTGTTTATTGCGGTGATGAATAAACAAATAACTAATTTTCTTACCCTTTAGTGTTTATTAAATAATTAGTGCTTTATTCGACATGTATATATCATATCACTCTACCACTATAGTAATAATTAGTAATATTACTAAAATGAACAGCGACGTTTTTTTTTTCAAAAATATTACTAATATAAATTACAGAAACATCCAAACCAACACACTAACACAAATACAAACGCAAACTGATTCATCCTCTGAGGTTTACTACATGAATGTTCAAAACAACACAAAAATACGAACACTAACAGAATCATCACAACAGACGATGTGGAAAATCATTACTACGCATCATCATCATCATCAGAATTGATATTAGGCACACCACGAATTCCATATGGATCGTAATCAATAGCGGTCCTGTCAGCAGGTGGATGAGAAAAAGGGCATTCCACAGCATCATGATCTAAACTTCCACATCATGCGCAAACTCTCGCATATGGGCAAGCCCTGGCATTATGGCCTTGTAGCTTACATAAACTGCAAGTTTGGAGTCTTCGCTGGCCAGATTTGCTTGTATAATCCATCACACCTTTTTTCCGATTCACACGCTTCCGACCTCGGCCAGCATGGTGGACAAGTTTAGTGTCATCTGGCCTGATCTGCCACTTTGCCTTTGGCCGTAGTTCCATGATTAGGTTGAATTCTCCAGAAAACTGCTGGTACCATTGATGCGTAGTGTAACACGGATCAAAAAGTGGGAAGGGATCGTCACCTAGCTCACGGGCAACTCGAAGTGCATGGGAACAAGGAAATCTGAAAGTCTGCCACCTTCCGCAAGTGCACTCTCGATTTGCATACAGCACAACTTGCTTCTCCTCAGCCTTCCATGGTTGATTATCGGGTGCTATTGTAACCACTTCGTACTTCTGGTTTCTCTTACTAAACCGGTTGACCTTTTGCCTCAATGATTTCTTCCGGGCCTCTTCATACAGTTTCATTGGCTTAGGAGGTAGAACAGTCTGACATTTTTGGATCATATCAATGTTTGCCTGAAACAGATTGTTGCTTTTCTGAAAGGATACTCGGATCAATGCTGTGATCGGGAAGAATCTAGCACCTTTCAGCGCATTATTGAAACTCTCTGAGATGTTAGTGGTCATTTCTCCCCAACGATGCCCTCCATCGTGTAAACAGGTCCATTTCTCAACACCCAGCTTCTGAAGCCAACGAGCAACAGGCTCATTTTTTTCTTCTAATTTTTGCCACTCTGCCAAAAACCTTGTCTTTTGCGTCGCTGAACCAATCATTTGACAGTTGCTACCCAGTTTCTCCTTTCAAAAATGCCCAACCAAGTTTGCTTTAACATGCTCTAGACAATACCGGTGGACTCCCATCTCTGGGAATTTTTGCAACATGATGTCCATGGCAGTAAGGATACCCTGATTTCGATCAGAGATAATACAGGTCTTCCTATCTTGTAAAACAAACTTTCTCAAATACTTCAAAAACCATTTCCAGCTGTGTATAGTCTCTTCGTCCACAAGAGCAAATGCGATGGGAACAATCGTGCCATTTGCGCACTTTACGCATGCCACAATTAGTTTTCCTTTGTAGGATCCTCCCAGGTGAGTGGCATCGATGGTTATTACGCGGCAAGCATGAAATAACTGTATAGATGGCCCAAATGCCCAGAAAACATACCTACATACAAACCTTTGCGAGCTTCCTGAATTTTCCTTAAACTTGAATTGCACACAAGTGTCCGGGTTTAACATGAACAATGCATCCAGGAAGCTGGGCAGTTGTTGAAAATTACTTTCCCATGTACCATACAGAGCCTCAAGTGCTTTTCTTCTACCATGCCATGCCTTCTTGTAGCTACATTCGACTTGGTACCTCTTCAAAACTTCTATTTGAATTTGGGCAACTACAAAATCTGGATGTTTTCGAACATTTTGGGCAACCAGTCTAGCAATCATAGAAGACGTGACGTTTCAGGACTCGTTTCTCTTGTTTGCCCCAAGACAGTTGTGGGAATCAGACCATACCACCATTTTCCAAGTATCGGTGGCCTTCTGTAGCAAAACTCGCGCCTTCCACAGACAATCATAGCCGTGAAGATGCTCTTTCGGATATTTGGGTCCACACGTCTCGCATTCGATATACCATGTTCGTTTAGAGCTCGTTTTCACCCGGAAAGTCCGACCATGTACCAAGTTCCATTCTCCCACTGCCGCTTGTGCCTCAGGCTTGTTGGCGAAATGTATATCAAGGCCTAGCGTCAACGGATTGCCATCCCACATTTTAACCCCATCACAATCTACTTCCTCTAAAGTCTTGTCCCATCCACTTATGTCGTCGAAAACATATGGGACTGAAGAAGATGACTCAAAATCAGTGTCGTCATTTGAGTCCTCATCCAATGGGACGTACTCATCATCACTGCTTTCGACACCCCCGCCATCTTCATCTTCATCTTCATCTGCATCTTCATCTTTATCTTCATCTTCATCTCCATCTTCATCTCCATCTTCATTGTCTTCAACTGTTCTACCACCACTAGTGCTGGCACCAATATCCTGGCCAGATGAACTTGCATAAACATGGCATGTTCTCTCAACATTTTCAGGGTACAATTCTGGCCATTTATCAGCACAAAGATAAATGAACCGAACAATATTATCATCATTAATGTGCACACGAGACCTTTTCCTGACCTCTCCGTCCATACCAAAGAAAAATCAATATACAGTCCTTCTCTATCAACTTCCATCACACCACATACCTTATCAACAAGTTCCGAGAAATCTAACATACGATCAAAGATAAGATAACCGTCCGGCGCATCCCGCTGTACCGTGATAGTCCCATCAGGTTCATTGTATAAGTAGTATTCCAAGATAATTTCGCATTTAACTGTCTCCGTGAAAGACATTTGCGGCCTGCAAAATCAATTCCTACGAAATCAGAACACTAGCATACATTTTGATTTTTAGTTCTGCGGAAACAGTATTTACCCCGTTTACAGATTTAATAATTTCAAAAGAACAACTATACGCCTGAATTTACAAATTCATTTTTATGCTAAAAATTAATATAAAATCTAAACCTTATGCCCGAATTACATAATTTATTCTTATGCTAAAAATATTCAAAAATTCAATATCATTATTATAATTTTATTTTATTTTACATAAATCGATATACAATAATTTACAAAACGCTAATCTAATTTAATATTCTATTAACTAATATTTCTTTCAATTCACTTTATCAGCCTAATTAAAAAATCACCGTTAATTGACTAAATCACAATTATTTATTAACTAATAATAATACGTAAATCATCCTATGCTCACAATAAGGCATAAAAAAATACATATTTTCTATAACGAAATTAACTTACCTGAATGTTGAAGGAAATGAGAGCTTTTACGGATTCAGGACTCAAATCAATCTTCTTTAACTTCGGAGTAATTTCTCAAATTGAAGGAAATGAGAGCTTTCACAGAATCTTAAAATCAGACCTGAACAGAATGAACGAAAAAATACTGTTATTTTGCTTAGTTTAGTATATAAATCTTAAATTTCGCGTTTACAAAACGCAAATCCACTCAAAGACTTATCATCAAAATACACGTGGAGCCGAATGAGTGGATGAGGAGATTTTCTGGATATTTCGCGATTTCAAAACGCTAGAAGAAATTTTTCGCATTTTGAAAACGCTAAATTCTTATCAAACCGCAATTTATTTTAAATAATTTTTCGCGTTTCTGAAACGCTATACCCATTTTTCGCGTTTCCAAAACACGAAAGATGATTACCCTTTTTTTATTCAATTTCTTCTCTCAACCGAATTTTTGGAAAGATGATTAAAATGATTCGCGTTTCAGAAACGCGAATTGTTAATCCAATTTTTCGCGTTTCCAAAACGCGAAAAATGATTACCCTTTTTTTATTCAATTTCTTCTCTCAACCGAATTTTGGAAAGATGATTAAAATGATTCGCGTTTCAGAAACGCAAATTGTTAATCCAATTTTCTTGTTTTGCGTGTTCAAAGCGCGAAAACATTATATTTGTTCACAAAAAAAAACCCTACACATTTTTTGTTCCACACTTTTGGGTTTGGCTTACCCAAAAGTCAAGCACCCAGCAGAAGCTTAACTCCGTCGGAGAGGTCACACATTTTTCTCGAAAAAAGAAACAATGCTAGCCTGGATGTCCATTCCATCACAGGGGCCATACATACTTGCCTATTTAAGAACCATCAAACTGAGGCAAGCACGAGAAGAAAATGCAGGCAGGAACCACATTCGGAATCCAGAACTGACAGATGATAAGAAAGGAGACTACAAATTCGGGTGCATTGCTTCTGCGATCATATTCTTACCCTGGAGTCAAGCATTGGCCCGCAGAAAAAGACAGCCCTGTTCGATGATAGATCGACATTTTTGTTATTCTATACTCAGCCTTATAGTATCCATGATCAAGAGAAGATTTTGGTTGAATAACTCTACCAAGGTGCAGTTGCCATTTCCTTAAATGAGAGCTCATGCCTTCCATTCTGCACCAGTAGAAAATTGATTTCTTCATCAATATTTTGAATAACACTCTTCAACTTTTCAAGCTTGGTTCCTAGACTCCTCATCTCTTCTTCAAGTAGGGCTCTTTCTTTCTTTGACCGCATCATCTCTTGTTCTTTGGATTGAAATGAGAGTAGCTTCTTAAGAAATGGTATGGCCTCACAACCACAATACTTGGAGTTGGAGTAACAAAATAGCGCATGCATATCAGGATGAGTTAGAGAAGTAAAAAACAAAGAAATTTGTCCAGTTTCAAGCTTGCAGCATAACTTCAAAATTAGAAATGGCAATTAACAATTTAACAAAACTATGCAGAAGAACAAGGTAAAACAAGAAAGCAGTGAGAAGAATCGAATTGCACATAAATATTTCCTAAAGACACCTAAACAGATCAAGCTCATGGCCTTCGATGATAAGCAAAAGTAAAGACAAAAAACAAAAAAAAAAAACAAAACAAAACAAAACAAATATACTCCCTCTGCCCCAGTTACATACATGATGAATGAAACCAAAGCTAAGAGAAGCACAATACAAAATCAAAACAGAACACAACTCACTTGAACATGGAGCTGAAGCTGCTTGAGGTAATCAATGGCCACATCAAGCATCGAAGCCTTATCAGTCTGATTCAGACATAAGAAAGAGCACTATTAAAAAACAGGTGATAGGTTTTCATTAACTGAAAAATCAAAGAAAGTAGCCCTATGGAAACAAGCATATGAGAACACGTAATTGAAACAGGAACTGATTCGAGCGTACCTTGTTTGAGTTAGGTATCAAATTCTGTAATGCCTTCATTTTCTCGTTGATCCTGCTTCTTTTCCTCTGTCTAATTTAAGAAAAATGTCAAATTCCCAGGAACTAAAGCAATGTATCCATAAAAAAACAAAGCATTTCAGTACAGCACAACCTTTTCAGATAAATTATGAACTTCAGCTAGCTTGAAAACATATGTTAAGAAATGCAAAGAGTTTGGCTATTATACCATTAACAGCAGTTGATTTAGCTTGAAGATCTAAATTCAGAAGACCAATTGCCCCATCAATTTCTGCTAACCCATTCACTTGTATGATATATACCTGTGATACATATATCAAATCAGTTGGGTCTTCATGTCAATCAGGAATTAAAGTGCAATTTGAACAGCTAATCAAAATAGTGCAGAATTACCTCCAGCAATGTACTCTACATTGGGGTTGGCCGACATCTCATCATACCTGTCCACGTTCATCATTGCCACCATGTAAACACAACTATCAAAATACAAGTAATGGGATCATTCCTCATAAAAAGTAAGTGTTCAAACTCAGAGTTTCCTTACATGGGCAAGTGCTTCTCCTCTGCAAGAATGGCATTGTTCAACTTAATATCATATCTGCCACATCAAACGAGAGAAAATTACTTTTCGCGGCATAATCAACAAACTTTAAAAGCTAACAAGTCTGCGAAACGGCAACATTACACGGTAGTCGTATTATACATACACAACCATAAAGCAGAGGCATGTAAACTTTTATTCCCAGAAGTAATATCTAGTACTGTTACTATATACCAGTCAAGCCATCACCCACCAAAGAAATATACCTCCAAATACGGCAATGCACTCTCATTTCTGCAGATAGTAAAGAGCTTAATACGACAAGATCGGAAATCGAATTATGCATAGCAAATGAAAGATCCATGCAATCGAGCAGAAACCATCAACATTACGAAGACAATCATAAACAAATATAATACCAGCGCCTTAGATCTCTTAACCAAAACGTTAGTGGACAACAGATGTAATGGACACCAAATAAGCAGAACTCCAATCAAACAAATCTGCAAACACCAGTAAGTAAAAGAACAAGATGCAAAGCTCCACAGATCAAATCAGACAAGATCCTTCTACAGACTCCAGCCTAGCCATCACGGCTTACTGGATATTAGTTTCACAATCTTTAAGAGCTGGCTTTTTTCTTTCTTTCTTTTTTTTTTTTTTTTACCATTTAAAACTCTGTAGTCACACTTCTCGGACTCGCAAGTGTTTGTGCAGTACATTTTTTCCCCTAATTAATAGAGTAATAATTAATTGATTTTCGTTGTTTTATGACTTACATCCCCCTTTTGCAATTATTTTTTTGGATATGTCACTGCCCCTTTGATTTGTGTGTGTGTGTGTGTGTTTTTTTTTAGGTTTGTCATGCATGAATTTGTTGGTGAATTCTACAAGGTATATACTAGAGCTGTAGAGCTGTAGAGCTAAGCTAGCCGGTGAAATGAGCTGCTAATTAATTGGGTTTTTTGTCTGGACTGCTTTTCCCATGGATGGAGCAGCAAGCAAACCTTGAGTGACTTACCCCATTAGTATTTTATTTAACTACATAATGCTCCGATTATTTACGGACCTGTTTAAATTTTGTTAGTTACCTGTGCAATTAGAATATGTAAGTTTCCAACTCGAAATTCACTATCAATTCCTTATGAATACAGTGGTACTATGAGAGATGTTCAGTTTATTTCTTGACGTCAGCCAATACTTTCCAACCCTAACTAATTTCTTTTAATCAAAACTCGATAAATATTTCCTTCCTGAGAATTATACATGCGCATTAGTTCTGTATGCTCAACGGTGGCAATAATTTTATTTTTTTTTTATTTTGGGCTTATGTCATGCTTTTCCTGGATATATATATGATGGTCAATCGGTCATTTCCAGAACAGCTGTATAGTTATTTATAAGCAAAATAAAAAATAAAAGAAATCATGCAGAGTTGTCAGTAAGTGAAGAAAAACTAGCAATCAGTCTCCAAAACCATACACAAATGCGGTCACATTCTCAATTGGGTTTTCATATTGATCAACCAAATTCTGTTATAGTTAGCCAAAGCCAAAACCCCACACCACTACTCCCCCTAAACAGAAAGGAGAAATCTTTAAGGCCATTTAACGGTTCCAAATAAAAGCGAACAATAATGCTGCCCTTAATTCAAAAAAAAAAAAAAAGGAACACCAGACATATTCCAAATTCCATTCCCAGAAAAAGGAAAAATCTATCAAAAGAAAAAACAGAAAAGAAATGATAAATAATACTTCAAACGAAAACCCTGAAAAACTGTGAAGAAAGAGAGAAGGCTGAAAAACGTACCTGTGAGGGAGAGTAACAATGGCAGCAGATGCTTGGAAAAAGGAGCAGAACCGGGAAGAGTGAAAGGTTTTCTCCTGGGTAATTGTGGGATTTTAGAGTCTGAAGCTACTTTGAGTCTGTTGAAACTTGAAAAAGCTTTTAAAAAGAATAGAATATATGCAGCTAGGCAACGAATTAGGTGCTGGGGGCTTTTCAATTTCCGCGGAAAATAGTCAAAATCTTTTTCTCCCCACTCCCCCAATATTTTTTTTATATTACTTATGACTAGCCATATCGCCAGCACAATAATTAGCCGCCACAACAAATCATACATATCTTTCCAACTAGCCTTAATAGGTCAAACTGTAACTTTCCTCCGTGGCCTTCTTTACATTGCAACCTCCGACCAAAACCGTCATGTTGGTCGGTTACCATTTAGCAATCCTCATCGAACAGACCATAATCAACTAATTATCCTCTTTCTAACATTTATTTTTATTGGCGACCATCACGTAGCATTATATACAAATTTTTATCCTAATTTTAAAAGTAGAAACCAAAATCTTCTCTTCAGAGTTTCAATCTTCGATTGCAATATAAAATTTCAAGCCTTCTTTTTTTTAAAATGATGTTTAAAAAAGACCTTAATTATTATGTCCAAATACATTTTAAACTCTAAACAGATTTTTAAATTTTAAAAGTCTTTTTTAAACTCTTGTCCAAATGGAGCCTACATGTCTTTTTATGTAGACTCTTTTTTATTTTGGCTCATAACACCTATAGCCTTTGTGAATGGGGCTATAGCCGATGAAATCACATGGGTAAGTTTTCTTAACAAATTTGTTACCTCCTTGATATCTCAGAGAAGGATAACATAAGCTCGCTATCACTCGCAAGCTTCTATTATCCGGCTCCTTCTCGTCTATTTTTTAGTTTCTAGGGAGACTTGTTAAGAAATACTAAAGTCGGCATTCTATTGATCAAGTATACAGCAATAAGAAAGACTCAGTCCATAAAAATAATGGTATATTAGAATGAAATAACATTGTCAAACCTGTCTCAACAATTTGGCAATGCTTCCGTTCAACAGCATAGTTTTGTTCGAGTGTTCCCGGACATGAAATTCATAATTGAATTCCACAATTTGTAACATGATCATGATATTCTGCATACTTAAGCTCTCCACCTCCAACAGATCTGAAAACTTTAATTTTTCTATCAAATTGGTTTTCAACAAGTTTCTTAAACTTGATAAAGCATGGATAAAAATCTGATTTCCTCTTCAAAGGATATAACAATGTAAATTTGGAGAAAGCATCAATAAATTTAACTTAAAATTTGAAATCTTGATTTAAAATAACGGAAGCAGGTTCTCAAAGATCACAACGGATTTTCGCTAAGGGAATTCATAAATGTTATTATTCAGGTTGAACGGTTGTTTACAACTTTTTCCAGATTGGCAACAACCACAAATGGATGGCTTTGCCTGCCAATTTTTTATATCAATGACACTCTTCCCCTTGAGCAAAGAGAAAACCTTTGCACTTGGGTGTCCAAGGCGTTGGTTCCACAAAAAAATGTTGCTCCCAGTTATTGTAGATAAAGTTTGCTGAAAATTTGAATTCAATGCATAGGATCTCCTCTGTTAATTCGCTTCCCTAGTATTTTCATGTTTTGATCCTTAATGATAGAATCAGACTGCGAGAATTTAACTGTACAAAAATTATTAGTAGTGAGTTTACTAACTGATATCAGATTCTTTTTCAACTTAGACACTACAAGCACCTTTGTCAAGTTCAAATTTTTTATAGATATATCTCCAGTATTTGTTATGTCTAGTTTGTTTGTATTACCAATACACGCAACATCATTACCTTTGTATGGTTTTATATGACTTAATGTATTTGGATTATAAGTCCTTTGAGAGGTTGCTGCCAAATCTATGTAATCGGATGGATCTTTGTCATTCGTGGTGAGTGTTGCTAATGCTTGTGGCACATCCTGAGTTTGATAAGAGTAATCTAATCTGTACCTAACACTCAAGGGCAGTATGATTCAATTTACCACAAATTTGACAAGTAGGATTATCATCTTTCTCTTAATTTTGTTTGTCACCTTCATGAAATTGTTTGAGTTCGCATTGTAACGACCAGCCGGAGTGAAACCTCTTCCTCTTGAACTGAATTCTCCACGACCTCCTCTATTAGCTCTTCCACATTCATGTTGACTAACAAACGCATGGTAATATTCAAGGGATGGCGATATTGTCAGGTCAAATTTTAACCTCCAGGAGAAAATTTATTTTTATTTCCTAAACTACCCTTATGAAGTCAAAGTTTTTTTATTCTCAAAGATAAGCAAGCATAAGATAGATCCTTTGATGCAACGAACTACAGCAGCATTGTTAGTGCACTCCAATACCTAACATTCACATGTCCGGATATTCAGCATGTTTTCAACATAGTTTGTCAATTCTTCAATGATCCAAGAGAATTGCACTTCAAGGCAGTCAAAAGAGTCATGCGCTACCTAAATGGAATGAAAGACTACGGTTTATGCTTCATCTCTCGGAGTTCTACTTTGTTATACGCATTCTCACATGTAGAATGGGCTGGTTGCCCATCAATACATCGCAGTACCACTGGTTTCCGTGTATTCCAAGGAGCAAATTTTATCTCTTGGCATTCCAAATAGCTGCCTATGGGTGCAAGATCATATTCCGACCTAGAATATAGAGTTATGGCCTCCACTACCATTGAAGTCACTTGGTTAACATTTATACTTTGAGACTGTTAAATGAATGAAAGAAAAAAATGACCTCATGTTCCATTGTCCCACATGGATGAATGAAGACTCTTGAAAGGCCAAATATAAGCCCACATGTGCTACTCCCCTCATTGCCAATTGGTTTTGAGGTGGAACCACATGTGGGCTTATATTTGGGCCTTTCAAGATGGTATCAGAGCGCTGCAGACCTGTGGGACATGTGGGGCGAGGTGGACTGACCCAGATTGGGTCTTGAAACTTTGGTCAACTCACGAAAGTAATCCGGGGTTTAACTTTGAACTTTAACTAGCCCAACAGGCGATGGTTTATCCGGGAAAATAATCGATCGCAGGACTGAAAAAAAAAATATAAAAAAAAACATAAAAATTACCCGTCCAAGCCCATTGGGCTTGAGAGGGACGTGTTAAATGAATGAAAGAAAGAAATAACCTCATGTTCCATTGTCCCACGTGGATGAATGAAGACTCTTGAACTCAACATATATACCTCATGTGCTACTCTCTTCATTGCCAATTGATTTTGAGGTGGAACCACATGTGGACTTATATTTGGGCCTTTCAAGAGAGACATTGGAATTTCTTTATCTCGTCATCCTCAACTTTCTTGTGACAATCTCAATGCACTCTACATGACCGTTAATCCTCTTTTTCATTCTCGAACAAAGAACATTAAAATCGTCTATCATTTTGTTCGGGAGAGAGTAGCTATGGGTACTCTTATACTTGATTTGTACCTTCTTCACAATAGCTTGTTGATATCTTCAGGAAGTCGTTACCCTAATCTCTCTTCCTCTTTCTTCACAACAAGTTGGGGCTGCATTTTCATTCCAGCTTCAACTTGAGAGAGGCTGGACTATAAGAAAAGCCAATCACTTCATAATATTCTTGCCAAGGAAACCGAATATTCACCACCAAAAGTTTTGAAACCGTAGCATGTTTTGGAAGGCTATCACACAACATCGATCACTACCTAAACCCAAAGCTTATGTTAAGCTTATATTACCGTTAGAGCAACTTTGTTCTTATCTCATCACTGTAAGAATTGTGTATAAATATGTCTCTGTACAAGCAATAGAAAGATAGACGAGATTCAAATATGTTTCTCTTAATTTAGCCCCCACAAGAACGCGCCTCACCGATGCCTCTGGGAATTTAGGAAAAACACTGGTACTAGAATTGCTCGTAATATTTCTTCCATTGGCATTGCATAAATATGCAGTAATTGTTTGTAAGGAGTTCATGATTTGCTTGGTAAAATGGACAATTGACATGTATGTGTAAGGTTTGCATTTGGCTTCTGACGTGACCATATGGAACGTTCTGTGTGTATGGATGATGCAGATTATGTATTGTGTGGCTGCTGGACTCTGAGGTGAGCCTACAGGGGTCAGGAGAGTCGCCTAACCCCCCGGTTGGTCAGAAAACTACTTAGGATTTATTCCCGGCTGCCCTGCTGTAGTCTGTTTCTATTTCGGCTAACCCCTAATTTTTGCAGGGAAGCACGCTCGGAGAAGAAAGACTTAAAAAACTTTTTGGATTCTCTGTTAGGAACCGACTTGATTTAACCGCTAAAATCATGAAAATTCAGCTAAGTCCGAGAAGAACAAATATTAGGGTTGATAGGATAGAGAAGAATTGAGAGAGAAAGAAAAAATGAAAGAAGATTTCTCAACATAAATGTTGCTCTGGAATGATCGATAGCTAAAACAATCTATTACAACTCAATTTATAGACTTAAATCCTTCTAGAAGGCAGCTGAATTCGATAAAAAAAAACTCCGATGCATGAAAACATTAAATGCGCACATGCAGGACGACGCCGTTGCCTCCTCAGCTTTCCCAATTTTGACAGCACGACATATTTGAATTTTCCCGCTCCTGACATTATCAAATTTACTGGGCCTCTTTCCTTTTCAAAAAGTAAGCCTGTTTTCGTTTAGGCTTTTTTCATGGCAAAAAATTAGCTATTCAATGAGCAATATAGGTTGGATTTTTATAAATATACTATGCGAGTCCAAAAGATGTAACCATGTACTTCCTTCGTCTCATAATTATTGTCTACTTTGCCCAAAAAATTTTGTCCCAAAATTCTTGTCCAATTTGACTTTTTATGGATCAAGTTACACATTTGTCCTTAGTAAAAAACATTATCCATAAAATCTTAGTAGTTAAACAATTACTTATGTAGGGGTATATTCGGTTGTTTAAGATAAAATATAGTTAAGTTTGACCAAAAATAAAATCTTTCATTTTAGTAAAACTGGACAATAATTATGGAATGGAGTGAGTATATAAATCTGAATCTGAATAATATTTATAACTAAAATATTGTTTTCTAATTAGCTGGTTAATCTTGTTGCTATTTTTTTTTATGGGAAATAAAGTCATCTTGAGGTGATTGCATGACATCAAAATGTGAAGGTGAAGAAAGTTAATTTCTAAGCATTATTTCTTTTTATATATCTCAATTATTAAAAAATTGATTATAACACCCAATTATTAATGGAAATGAATTGATTATCTATCATTGAGCATAAAAATATCTGTAATAATTTTTTTCCGCAAGAAATTCCATCTTATGTCTCCTGAGTTTAAAAAATATTGTTGATTTTTAAAAATGCTTTATGATGGTTTTTTACCAATTATTCTCTCTGATCCTTAATATAAGGTATTTCGGTTAGTCTTAAATTTACCTAGTATGCATTTTTAATTAAAAAAAAATTTAAAAATATATTTTCCTATTCATTGTATTATCTTGCTGTTATGAAATATTTTTAATGTTTTTTTGTCAATTAAAAATACAGATTAGGTGAAATCAAAATGTAAGGACGGAGGGAGTTTATAAATACAGTTCATTCTTATGTATCAGTTTGGCTTCAAATATACCCAGAACTAAACTTCTGGTTCCACCACTGGTGTTTATTCCTGTTGATGATCTTTGTTGTTTCGCTGTATCGCTTCTCACCTCTCGAATCGCGAAGGTCGGCTGCTTTTTCAGTGCTAGTGCCGCGGCATGGTGATGATGATGATCAAATATTCAAGAAATCGTTTGATAAAGTACTAGTAGTGTCAACATTATCAATTTTTTAGTGCAGATTTACTGTATCTATCTACCGACCCTAAATATTGGATTTGCTTTAGATCAGATGAGACTCTGGACATTAAAAAGACCAGAATATTGGATTTACTACCTGGACATCAAATTTTGGAAGATATCAGACTTGATGATCTTTGAGTTCTGTCTTCAATATCCTCCATCATCTCTTAAAGATATAAAATAACGCACACCATGTTTCTACATCACCAACAAAAAACTTGATTAATTAGTTTTGAGAATGGCCTGATCACGACCTCACCGTTTCCTTCCTTCATCCCATTTTACACGCTCTTGAGAGCATCATTTGGCATAAAATTTAAAAAGAAAAAGAAAAAAAAAACGCACAATCTTGGACGTTCATTCTGTAAAACGATTCAACACCAATAGAAGACATGAATAATCTGTTGAAAATTGCTATATTTACTTGCATGCATTGAAGCTTCACCGGCCATGGAAAACAACTCATGATTGGGGCTTTACACTATAAAGTAAAGATTGCCACTTCCCCTTTGTTGTAGTGTAATGGTTATGATGGTTTTTTAATTGGTGGGTTTTATTCATTTCAGCAATGCTGATAGTCTTTGATTCAACTACTTATCTTGTACTCTCTCTGTCCCAAAATTATTCTCCAGCTTGAAATTTTACTTTTAGTTCAATTCATATTACAACTAAAAATCCACACTGGACAATATTCAGACGGAGGGAGTATTAGATTGTCAGTAACACTTTTGATTTTGAGGACAAAATGGTTATATAGATAGAAGAGGAAAGGATGATTCCGATATCCACCCCAAAAATTAGAAGCTCAGCGTTCTATTAAAATTGGGAAGAGATGGCTTTGTTTGGCTTAAGCATGTATACAATATACTACCTTTGCCCAGATAAAAACTGGCAACAAGCAGTAAATCATGAAGCACTTTAGCAACAGTAGCCGTTGTACCAAATGCTGAGGCAATTTTACCGAAAGAAATCCATAAGACAACCTGATGACCAGATCATCAAATGTTTTCTTTACTCCACTCCCATATAACTTCAAGGTGATGAGCCATTTCTAACTTCTTTGTATCTTCTTTCCTTCTAAACACAGCAATCTGGGAGGCAAAACCAGGCTCTACATCAACCACACCACCGACACCACTGAACTCTACATTGTAGTTATGCCTCTCAGAGAGACCAATCGCCCAGTCACGAAATTGAGCTCGTGTCCACTCAAATTTGTGGTCATCATTGCGAAACTTACAAGACTGTAGTTGATTCTTCTCATCAGGATCCTCTTCTTGGTTTTGAGTAGATTTCTGGAGAATCACATTGTACTCATAATTTGGTGTAGAGATGATCAAAAGCATTGGACAAAAGGAGCTGAGCACAACATCACCAAATAAGCTAGCTTCATGTTCCTCCATATGCTCAATTACCTGCAATTCATACACATCCTAGTTTAAAAAAAAGGCCTAATTGATAATGGCTTAATAAACCATGTCCTACATTGAAACTTTAACGGAACAACAGCCAGTCTTTAACTCCACTTTTTGCCAGGTTAAAGAACTTCAATCACGTAATAAAAGTTTTGCAAACACAAGATCTGTTCACGAAAGTAAATAAATAGAAAATTATATTCACATCCTACTATTGTGAGAGCCCATTGTCAGGCAATTTTGCGATTAGATCATTTAATAATGCCAGAAACTGTAGGATCTTATCTTGATATAATCTACTTGGCTTTACAGACTACAATAGCATTAGTAAATCGAGTCAAAGACAACCCATTCCCAGCCACTAAGAATCCTGAATTCCAGATAAAGTTACAATGCGAGTGATTAAGATATTGTGGGGTTAATTTACCCATAAAAATCTTAAAGTAAAGCCAAAAAAATTTAGAAAGAAAGCAACTCCATTCAAAGTAAAGAGATTACATCCCCGGACCTGGTAGATGACAGTCTGCGAACAACTCTCCATTGTGATTGTTCATTACACAGGTTTAACAGATTTTAACAGTGTATTTTCCCAAATAATGTACCAAGAGAGATGTAATTATCAAGATAGAAAAACTTATTAATTCAATAAGTATTCTGGGAGGACAAAAGAAGATCTCTAACGGTCACGTGAAATTTAATTATAGTTCAATAAAGCAGTCTGCTCTGTTATGCTTATAAATAAACTTTACTATTACGGGCCTAGCCACAAATTCATGTTTTGAAGTGGTTACCAACAACACATAAGAGGTTATACTCTAAATGTTGACATAGCTTTTCATTTACCTGATGATTATCAAATAGAAAATCAACAACAGTAATCCAATATTTTCCCACGAAGATATTTGTCCAGAAACTCAGAGCTGTTAGAACTTAGGAGTGGTTGGCATTTCAGAGGTCTATCCCGAGAATGGAGGAAATGGAGGTAAGAGATACTGTAGGAATGAAAACGTGCACCTTTGAAAAACTAGATCCTATGTGCAGTGACTGTAGCATCGATATATCACCTTTGGAACAAGAAGAATGCTAGGATTTTTGCAACAAAGTCCAGAGACTCTATGGTATTTTAAAGACATTACAGACTGAGTAAAAGGATACATTCAAAAGAAGCTAAAAAAGGTGCAGCAAATTTTGCAAAATAGTGCAGCTTAGACTTATCTGTGACTCTTTTGGTTGTAAATACGTTCTGAGTTCTTCATTCTTACTAAATTTGCAGTATTACCCCCCAAAAAAACTCAGCTTTGTAAATTTGATGAAACAAAAGTTAAGGACTATGGTCCAAATCTTGATGGAGAAGCCATTATAGGAGAGGAGCAATCAGATTCAAACAGGAATATGTACCTCTAAGCAGGTTCCAATATCAAATCCGCACAACCTTGAGTCATAACTTGTAATGGAGCCTTCATATAATACTGCAGATTCGATTCTGTTAGTCGGCAGATTCATCTCCGCATTTGCCTTTAGTTTTGAATGGAGCATCTGAAGTGTAGACAAAGGTAATACAAAAAATGAATTAGGCTACATATACATTCATGCATCATAAAAACCCTCAATAGCATCTCTCACCCAAGCAGGAAAACTACCATTTTAAAAGCTAAACCAGAAAATCCACAGAAAAGAGAATAGAAAAGTACATCATTGTCAGGAAACTTTATTAGTTTCAGTCTTCAGATTTCTCATCGTATTCCATTGTAAAGGAAAGACAAATCTCGAAAGAGAAGCTGACCAACAAGAGCAGTTACAGCTGATACGGAGAAAAACATGACAATGCAAAGTCACCCACCCAGCCTTCAAGTTGCAACTAATATTAGTGTGTAAACACTGACCTTAGCTGCTCGAGCAAGGGCTTTCTGCGAGATATCAACACCAACAATTTTCTCCAAGGAGGTTGGATAATTTAAGAGAGAATCCAATAAACTTCCGGAGCCACACCCAAAATCAACCTGAAGCTCACCAGCACATTAAAGAAACAAGTCTTTTTTTTTCACAGTTTCACATACCACAAATGATAAGCATAAAAGAACGCACCAGAGATAAAGCACATGACTCTCGTATGTGTTGCAACGCGTATTCAACTCGCTGTTTAGACAGAGGGGGGCTGAACAAGGCCTGTTCCATTCTGTCTTCCAAAGGTTCTGTAACACGTAGCAGCGTTACACAATACTCCAGACTGCATTTACCTGCATCAAACAAACAAAAAAGAGAAAGAATAAAATCCAGAAGAAACTACAACAGATCGAGAAAAGAAAAAGTAGCTGAAGAGAAACTGAAACTGTGTTCACATTCACTCACCTGAAGATAATATCGAAAGTGTGGTCAGAGCATCATCTGCAGCTGCCAGAACAAACTCCTTCGGGGGCAATTCAACCCTAAAGCTTGCAGATTGACCAACAGAGATCTGTGTCACAACCCCTTCAATAAAAGGAAGGACACCTCCATTTCCTATCTCGAATTCAAACTCTTCATTACTTTCCACATGTTCCTTGAGGGATCCCACTTCTGTCACCAAGCATACACTATAGCTAATACAGACAAAAGAGCCACTAGACGGCAGACCCCCAGTAGCTTGTCCAGCCACGGTAAAAGAATTTTCCAGCATATTATCATCTCCGCTACCACTAACAGTACTAATCCACAAGTTTGGCACTAAATGAAGTACTTTAAACTCCTGGACGAAAAATTCAGAATAAAACTGAATCTCAAGCTTCTTAGCTAGGGAACTCAGCTTCTGCAATGATGTTTCATACTCTTTGAAAAGGGCATCCAACCATGAGATGACTTTCAAAGCAGCATTCTGTATCGCATCTGTCTCTTTCTTATAGGTTTTAGTTGGCAAACAATGCAGAATCAATTCCTGATGCTTTGAAAACATTTTTACTTCACATTGAATTGCTCCACCTGGTTCCTCTGATTGGCCACCTACAGCAGAAGGATCCAGTCTGCCTTTTTCTTCAATCAAATTTCCTTCCTTCAATTTCTTACATGTCACATAAGAAGTTTCTGGATTTTCTGAGCACTTACTAAAAACAGAAAACACAGGTTCAGCCAACCGATAGTGCCGGCAGAATGTACAGAGAATTTCTCTTGGAAGTAAACCCCTCCAGCTGCTTTTTGTCGTATATGCCACAGGCAATTCAGCTGCAAGTATTGCCTCCCTTGACAATTTATAAACCCCATTTGGTATCTTACTGATGAGTAACCTGAGCACAGAACGTTTATATCAGCTGAAAAGATTTGGCTATGCAATGTACAGCAATCACAATCATTCCAACAAAGAGAGCACATAAATACAGAACTTCCAAACTAGATAAAAGCATAAGCTAATAAACTGGAGCCTAAACATACCTAAAATACGTTTGCAAGGTTACATCTTCATGAAATAGGTCACCAGTGTTCCACTTATAACCCACAGATGCCAAAACCGCATCTCCATATACTTGTTGGCCAGCCATATAACTTGCCCTGACATTTGTAGGTTCTTCATGTTGGTTTGTAACATCTCCTAGAGGGTTTGATGATTGCTCCAAATCTAACCGACAGTGTTTAGGAGCAGTAAAATATAATCTAGTCTCAGAGGAGGCTCTTCCAATAGTCCTGCAAAAATATAACTATATTAGTAAACATAAGAGAGATACAGTTCTACCAAGACCAACCCAACCCGGCACAGAAGAGACACACACAAAAGCAAGGTGAACCACAACTTGAAGCTTCAAGGTGAACCACAAAAAGTAAACATAAGAGAGACACAGTTCTATCAAGACCAATTAAACCCGGCACAGAAGAGACACACACAAAAGCAAGGTGAACCACACCTTGAAGCTTCAAGCAAGTAGAAAAACAGAAACCCCCAAAGTGATAAAAGTTACTACCACTCAATTGACATACATAGCCGACTATGCATTCAGAAACAGCGGAGAAATTAAATCAAGGTATCCAATCGTAGAACATGCGGAATTCCAAAAACTGATCAAAGCTCACATGCGTCTCTTGTAATGGAAGACTGCACTTTTATGATTGTGCTTACAGGTAGTAGACAGACTTGCAGTTGGTACTAGACAAAGATTTTTGCTATAAGTAAACGGCCAGGGGACAATGACCATGCCATGAAAAATACGTCTGCTAGTCCCACAGAAACATCTAAGATGGCAGGCAAGTCGGATAAACAATGATCATAATGATCATTGGATTAAGAGGCTTTCAATCTATTCATATCAACTTATGACACCGGTCAAACAAAGATAAGATAAAATTTTCATGACACGGATCAACTTCAGAACAAAAAACATATACATCAAGGTGAAATTTCTTACTTGGAGATTAGAATTCCAGAAGCGTTGGTAGTCTCCAATGCTTGTGCAATGACATCAAGGTAATAACTACCAGAGGAAATGTTAAGAGCCAGCGACTCAAGATTCAAATCTACAGATGAGGGGATACGTACTACTTGAATTTGAATACTTTCAGACAATCTAGAGTCACTAGTTTCTAGAGACTGTAAAACATCAGGAGGAAGGAGGTTCTGCCTCTTTAGAGAGAGAGAATCCTTTAAGAGCAGCAAAGAACAAGCTGGCCTTGCAGCAGCAGTTGCAACAATTGACATACCCAATAGCAGGTTTGACTCTACATTGGGATTTATGATTTTGCACAAGTTATTAAGTTTTGCATCAAATATGACTAAAACCGATATTGGAACACAACCATAGAGGTCTTCTGATCTCCTCATTGCTGCTCTGAAGTGACCACTGAGTGGATGAACAGATGAGAGGAACTGCATCAACATCAGGTAAGGCATTAAGCAGAATAGAGAATACAAATTACATAGCCAGGATGGAAAGGGGAGAACTTTTAGAAGGAAAAAAGAACAAAAGAACAGAAATGACATTGTTCGTCCTTTCCAGGGACACAAAGAAATGCATATACATACTTCTGCACTTTTGAAATGAAGTTTTAAATATGAAACCACTGACTAATGGAAAAGCAGAGAGGTTGTATACCAGTGTCCATCACACTACAAATAAAGCAATTAAGGTGGTTTACAAGATTTTAGTTGGTTATATATATCAGTTACCAATTACCAAGAAGAGTCACAGACTCACAGGAAACATAAGAGTGTGAGAAACAGTTACAACTGACAATTTCTTTTGTTGCACCTATTAGCTTTTCCCACATCAGTTTACATGTTATTTTATTTAAAAACAAAAACCAAAAAAAAAAAAAAAAAGGAGAAGGCCAGAAAAGGCCAACATTTTGGAAATGACTGCCCAAAACCAAAAAATAATGTTTTGCTACAGAAATATCAAAAACATAAAGAACTCTGGTTTTCTAAGAAATTGCCATGAGAGTTGATAGAAGCTGGAAAATAGCCCGCTTTAACACCAAAAAGGAATACATGTGGATGACACTTTCAAATTAGTACTAGAAATACCTCACTTGAAAATAAGTATGATAAACGATCAACCAAATTTTGCCATGCCTCCTCTACAGTGGGAATAGTTTCTTCCAGATGAATACCTAGCTGCAAGAGATAAGAAATGGAAACTTAATTAGACAAATTAGAGAGCCAGACAAAGAGAACATGTAACCATTACTTGAGATCAATTTCAGGCACAATAAAGAACACAACAGGGCTTAAACACCAAAAAACAAATTCTATAGTGGAACATAAGCACAATAAGATACAACTACAAAATCAGCCAGGTACGGACAAATCTTTGATTTTTGTAGAGCAGTAACAACTTAAAACCTGAAGGGAAATCACCAAAACACTAAATGGAACAAAGCTACAGAATGCTTTGTCTAAAAGAATATACAAATTCTGCATCCATAACAAGATCCTTTCCACTTGAAATAAACAAGGTCAGGTATTTCCAACAGTTAATTGATTAAGAAAATATCAAATGTATTCATCTACAACAAAGTTTGCAGTTGTAATAAGTTTGTGACTCAAGCTTAGCAGCATATTTAAAGTATGTAGAGGTAGTAAGAAGAAAATATAGGAAGAAGCTACCTGATAAACCATGTAGTTTCTTACAACTCTGACCCCATAGTTTTACACTGCTAACACAAAAAGTCTATTTCAATTATATTTATGTTAGGAGCTTGATGCCAATGCATTATGCTAAAACCTAAATTAATCAGAACACAAGCCACACACAATGTTATAGTGATACCCTTAAATATGCTATCAAACATCAGCTGAAAGAAACTACATTGAAAAAGACGAAAGGACAAAAACTTGCAAACCTTTTTTATAGCCTTCTCTGCAGCCGCTTGCTCTGCATCCTTCTTCCGCTTAAAAGGTTCTGAGACAACAGAAAGTTCTGGCAATTGTAGACAGCAGCGGTAAAGACAAGGACGTTTTTGTTGGATTGCTAGCCCGGGACAGTCATTCTGGGAAGACTCTTCCACTTCCTCAACTGTATAAAGAGCCTTACTTCCAAACTTTTGATTTATTATGGCTTTAGGCGTAAGGGTTGATTTCTTTGCTGCAACTGCTTGGGACTGTAATGTACCCATGAGTTTTCTGTGCTTAACAATTGTAGCCTAGTAGGAATTTTCCAAATACAGCCCCTTTCTCCTGAGTATTTGTGTTCAACTGAAATGGGAAAAAGGGCTCTAAGCAACCAATCCAGCCACAAGGTTCTGATTCCTGTAGAGTGCCTGATCACGATCTCAACACTAGCCTTAATAGGAGAAATCTTTAAGGCCATTTAAGGGTTCCAAATAAAAGCGAACAATAATGCTGCCCTTAATTCAAAAAAAAAAAAAAAAAAGGAACACCAGACATATTCCAAATTCCATTCCCAGAAAAAGGAAAAATCTTTCAAAAGAAAAAACAGAAAAGAAATGATAAATAATACTTCAAACGAAAACCCAGAAAAACAGTGAAGAAAAAGAGAAGGCTGAAAAACGTACCTGTGGGGGAGAGTAACAATGGCAGCAGATGCTTGGAAAAAAAAGCAGAAGCGGGAAGAGTGAAAGGTTTTCTCCTGGGTAATTGTGGGGTTTTAGAGTCTGAAGCTACTTTGAGTCTGTTGAAACTTGAAAAGCTTTTAAAAAAATAGAATATATGCCGCTAGGCAACGAATTAGGTGCTGGGGGCTTTTCAATTTCCGCGGAAAATAGTCAAAATCTTTTTTCTCCTTACTCCCCACTATTTTTTTTATACTATTACTTATGACTAACCATACTGCCAGCACAATAATTAGCCGCCAAAACAAATTATACATTTCTTTCCAACACTAGCCTTAATAGGTCAAACTGTAACTTTCCTCCGTGGCCTTCTTTACACTACAACCCCCGACCAAAACCATTATGTTGGTCGATTACCATTTAGCAATCCTCACTGAACAGACCATAATCAACTAATTATCCTCTTCCTAATATTTATTTTTATTGGTGACCATCACATAGTTTTATATACAAATTTTTATCTCAATTTTAAAAGTAGAAACTAAAATCTTCTCTTCAGAGTTCCAATCTTCAATTGCAATATAAAATCTAAGTTGTTAAACCTCAAAAAATTCATATCAAAGTGAAGAAGGGAAGGCTGTCAAATTTTGATAAATCCATATTTAGGAAGAAGAATAAGATCCTTACCCACTAAAACCTGAAAGCAAACCATTTTAGACAAACTCATCTATAAGTAAAGAGTAAGGACGCAATAACAGATCTGAATAGCAAAAAAAATCCACAAATCCAATTCCATTCAAGAAGTATAATAGAAAGTCTCGTCCACTGAAAAAAAACTCGCATGTAGAAAAGGCAAGTACTGTAAACTGATACCAAAAAAACTCATGTTCTTTAACTTGTGGGATGTGCCACGGGATTGAAGCTTTTGTATGCATTCCCATACTTGGGAGGGGTTTTAGACCTTCTTCATGGCAACTTTTTACCACCATTAACACAGAGAACTTTACGAGAAATTGGTTTTCAATTCTAAAACTTTTGAGGCAACTCATGCCCAAACTTTTGAGGGATATGGGAATTCTAACCATCTCTGTTTTTTGTTCTAATCCACAAAAACTTAAGAAATGTCAAAACAAAAAGGAAGAGATATAAAAAAATTTGACTAATTAAGGATAATGTCGGGAAAATATGTATAATATGTCTGGAAAATTTGATTAATTAAGGAAGAGATATAAAAATTTGATTAATTAAGGATAATATCGAGAAAATATGTATAATATGCTCTGGCAGCTAATTTTTGTGTTGGCATTATCACTAGTCATTATGCATGAGGTGCTCAAAATCATTGTTACCAGATAGATGAGTCCAAATTTAAATTAAATTCTTTCCTTTATTTATTATAGTAACACCTTAAATTTTTGATATTGAAGATCTTTATTGGAAAAAACTTTCGCGAGCCTCTGACTTGGATTTTTTTTAGTGTTTCAATCACATGTTATTTTGCTAGTAAATTTTTTTTATTTTCCATTCAACTTGAATATACAATTTCATTCAGTCATATTTTTTTGGTATTCCAAGTACATGTAATTTACTTGATCAATTTGGTTCACTAATTTCCTATTTGATTTGAACAGAAGAAAATATCTAACATTTTTACAATTAAATTTCTGTTTATAAGGAGAAAATTGGACAAATTTCTGGATTAAACTTCATGTCACAAATATACATGTCACATAGACACTCCTCTCTCATTTTCCAAAACTAAAAAGGTAGGAAGTAGATCCTACCTAAAAAGAATCAAGACGATTTTTCTCTCTCTCTTTCTCTTGAACTGTGAGCGATTTCACATTTACTGAGTGAGAACATCTTCATGATTCCAACGCACTCTCTCCGTGTCCACGATGGTTGGGAAGGCGAAGAAAAGAGAGAAAGCTGATGATACAGGGGAATTGGAGCACTCAAAAACTGAAAAAGATGGAGCCATCAACAAGGGATCGAGTAGCAGTTTGAAGCCTATGAACAATGAGGTGAGCCTTAATTCTCAGCTTTCATGGAATTCCAGTCCAGATTCTATACTAGAAAGTATATGTAATCGTAAAATCGTAGATGAATCGATGGGTGATTCGGGGAAGAAACGGGCAGAACTGAATTATGAAAGGACAGAAGCAGGAAAGAATGTCTCGGATAATTTTGATCCAAAGAAGTTGAGAGGTGAAGAATGGAAACTAGAGTTCATAGAATCAAATGTGATAAATGAAAAAGTCATAGCCAAGGTGCATAAGGAAGAGATGCAGGATGTAGTTGAATACTGGAAATTATCTGTGTTATGCTACATATTAGGTTCAAAACCTCCCTTTTATGTGGTGAATGGGTTTCTTAGAAGACTGGAGAGATTTGGGATTTGACAAGGTTCTATTAATGGATAATGGATATACATAGTGAGATTCAGATCAGTTGATGAAAAAGAGATGGCAATCAGGCAGAAAATGTATCATTTTGATGGTAAGCCGCTTATTGTTAAGGATTGGAATGTAGAGTAAGGCTTTAAAATTAAAAACATAAACCAGGTTCTTGTATGGATTCAGTTGTCAAGGCTTCAATTGAAATATTAGAGTGCCCGTACTCTGAGTAAGATTACAAGCACTATAGAAAGGCCATTGGAGATGGATGAAATGACATGTTAGAAAAATAGAGATGGTTATGCAAGAATCTTGATTGAAATAGAAATCAGTAGCACTATACCTACATCACTGTGGTTTGAAGATGAAAATGGAATTGTTCAAGAGCAACCCATAAGATATGAATGGAAACCTATAAGGTGTAACACTTGTAAGAGGTATGGTCATGCTATAGAAGAATGTAAGAAGTCACAAGTACAAGTATGGAAAAGGAAAATTGAGACAGTAAAGGAAAAGGAGAAGGTGATAATCAGGCACTCAAAAAAAGACCAAACAGTTCAAGAAGAATCTACTTCAACTGTTGATGCTATGACTGCAGAGAAATTAGGGAATGAAGAAAAGAGAAAAAGAAGTCAATCAATAATGATCCTCCATATCTGTTGAGAAAAGGTGTTGTTACTGGTGGTAAAAAGGTAGTAGCAATATAGGATGGAAAAATAATGGGAAAACAGAAAGGAATGAATAAAGTTTGTTACAATGGTACTAGCAACCCTTTAATAGGGTTTAGTTACCATGAGTAACATTATCTCATGGAGTATAAGGGGCCTTAATTGTCCCCTGAAACACAAAGAGATTGAAAAATATCTCTTTGTTAATAGAGTTGGTATTGCAGGATTGCAGGAAGTTAAACTCAATGGGGAGATTATGACTAGGAAATGGTCAAACTATGATTATGTAAGTAATAATGAACTAGAAGACAAAGGAAGGATTCTGTTAATGTGGCTGAAAGTAGAGTATAAAGTAAATATTAAGAAGAAAAAAAAAAGCAGCTAATCCATGGAATCTTCAAAGAACTTGGTAGCACCATGGAATTTGAAATCACTATAATATGTAGAGATCATCAACATCAAGGAAGGATTGCTCTATGGGATGAACTACTGGAGATGGCAGTAAAAATAAGAAGACCTTTGCTTATAATCGGGGATTTCAATTGTATAATAAGCTCTGACGAAAAAATTGGGGGGGGGGGGGGTGGAAGGTTCAGAGAAGATTAGTCAAGATGCAGAAATGTTTAATCTTGTCATGGAGACTTGTGAAGTTCAGGAAATTAAGACTCAAGGTAGTGCTTTCACATGGAGAAATAAGAAATCTGGTGACAATAGAATTGTCTCAAAATTAGATAGAGCTCTAATAAAAGAGCTTTGGTTTGAAGAATGTGAAGATGCAGATGCTTTAGTACTGACTGCAGGAATTTTATATCATTGTCCTTTATTGATCAGGAGGGTAGAGAAGATGGTTAGGAAGAAAAGTACTTTCAGATTTTATAACACGTGATTAAATTACCCCTCTTATAGGTACTCAAGGCAAACTGGAAGCAGAATAAGGAAGGAGCAAAGCAGTACAAGTTATGGAGGAAATTGAAAGATCTGAAAAATCCTTTGAAAGAGTTAAACAAGCAGCACTTTATGGATTTTGAGCAAAAGATAGAAATGGGATAATGATAGGTACAAGTAAAAATTACAAGGAAAAATAACAGAGAAATGATCTCACCCATCTATTTTAAAAACTTTTCATACGGGGTTTAAGTATTTAAGGTTAAGGTCTAGTTTTGATATTTGACACATCATTCCTTGTAAATTTTCCTTGTTATTTTTTCCCTGCACATATTACTACTCATAGAAATGGCACAGAAAAACTTGGAAGAAATTCAAAGGGAGCTCCAGCAAGATCCGATGAATATTCAGCTTCAAAATGATGAGGAGCGAGGTACTAAAGTTTATATTGAAGTTTCCAAAGCAATGATGAGTTACCGGCAGCAGCAATTGAAAGCACAATGGATACATGAGGGAGACCTAAATACAAATTTTTCCACCATTATTTAACAAAGAAGAAAATTCCAAATAGAATAACTTCTTTTACAAATCAGCAGGGTGATATAATAGAGGGTAGAGAACAGGTAAAGTAGCATTTTATAAACTTTTATGTGCATTTGTTGGGACAGAAAGTCAAAGGAAATTAGTTAACAGTAACATTTTTCAATTAGGATTTAAACTGACTGTATACCAGCAGATACGTCTGATTGAAAATGTTACTGAGGCTGAAATAAAGGCAGCTTTATTCAGCATAAATTCTCAGAAAAGCCTGAGTCTAGACGGCTACAACAACAGTTTCTTCCAAGGTTCCTGGGATATAGTGGCAAAGGAGGTAAATGAAGCTATATTAGAATTTTTCAATTCAGGGAAAATATTGAAACAATTTAATGTATATTAATAGCTCTGATTCCTAAAGTACAAAAACCTAGAGATGCTGCTGATTTTTGACCAATTGCATGTTGTAATACAGTATACAAGTATATTGCAAAAATTCTTAGTACTAGACTAAGTACGGTGTTGCCTGATATAGTATGTCAAATCAAGGGGCTTTTATACATCAAAGGTCAATTCTCGAGTTTTTGACCTAAACAATTTTCTTTAAAAAAAGGTAGACCAAATTAATTTTTTTGAAATTTTTGTGGACAAATCTATATCCTACGGATTTCAAAAATCCGAATCCGGGGTAAACTCGGATTTCGGAAATCCGAATTTAATAGAAAACGGATTTTGAAAATTCGAATTCATTTTAATTAAAACTAAAACTAAGTAAAATTTTCATCTGTCATAATTAATCATAATTCGGATTTCTGAAATCCGACTTTATGATTAAAATATTAATTTTTGAGGAAAATTTTTTTTTGTACAAGTGTTGGTAATTTTTTGAACACGAATCGGATTTCCGAAATCCGAATCTTCCATGTTTCCCTGATAAACTCGGATTCTAGAAATCCGAACCTAAACCCGAAACCCTAAATCCGAGTATACGTTACACTCGGATTTTGGTAATCCGAGTATATGTTGCACTCGGATTTTGGTAATCCGTTTATAGGTTACACTCGGAGTTTGGTAATCCGAGTATAAGTAACACTCGGATTTGGAAAATCCGAAGTTAAACCCTAAACCCTATGGCCTTATTTTGAAAATCTAATTTTTTACTTGACTCAGATTCTGAAAATGCGATTATTTGCTTAAAAAGTACATAACAGTAGTACATATAGATTATAACTGAATTAATGATAATATTTAATAACTAACAGATTTAATAATAATAAATAACAGTAATACCACTTATGTATAATGAGTATTAGTATTAATGTACTACATAATATTAGTACGTACAAATAATACATAACACTAATACAGATGAATTATATTGAATTAATGATAATATCTAATAACTAATGGATTTAACAATAATAAGTAACACTAGTACCAGTAATGTATAATGGATAATAGTATTAATGTATTACATAATACTAGTACATACAAATAGTACATAACACTAATACAGATAAATTATACTAAATTAATGATAATATCTAATAAAGAATAGATGTAATAGTAATAAGTAACACTAGTACCAGTAATGTATAATGGATAATAGTATTAATGTATTACATAATACTAGTACGTACAAATAGTACATAACACTAATATAGATAAATTATACTAAATTAATGATAATATCTAATAACTAATAGATGTAACGGTAATAAGTAACACTAGTACCAGTAATGATAGGTATTAGTATTAATGTACTACATAATAATGAGTAATAATATTAATGTACTACATAATACTAATACATACAAATAGTACATAACACTAATACAGATAAATTATACTAAATTAATGATAATATCTAATAAAGAATAGATGTAACAGTAATAAGTAACACTAGTACCAGTAATGTATAATGGATAATAGTATTAATGTATTACATAATACTAGTACGTACAAATAGTACATAACACTAATACAGATAAATTATACTAAATTAATGATAATATCTAATAACTAATAGATGTAACGGTAATAAGTAACACTGGTACCAGTAATATATAATGGGTAATAGTATTAATGTGTTACATAATACTAGTACGTATAAATAATACACAACACTAATACAGATAAATTATATTGAATTTATGATAATATCTAATAATTAATAGATGTAACGGTAATAAGTAACACTAGTACTAGTAATGTATAATGAGTAATAGTATTAATGTGTTACATAATACTAGTACGTATAAATAATACACAACACTAATACAGATAAATTATACTGAATTTATGATAATATCTAATAACTAATAGATTTAACAGTAATAAGTAACACTAGTACCAATAATGATAGATATTAGTATTAATGTACTACATAATAATGAGTAATAATATTAATGTACTACATAATACTAGTACATACAAATAATATATAACACTAATACATGTAACCGGATTACGGTATTCCAGTTCTTTGATTTCAAAAATTTCGCGCCTTGATTTTATTTTATTTTATTTTTCCTTTTTGAGAACTCGGATTTCGGAAATCCGAGTCCTACTGTTTATTTAATCCTTATTTCAGTTCAAATATTTTGCGCCTCAATTTATTATTTTTTAATGGGACTCGGATTACGCAAATCCGAACGGCACTGTTCATGTAAGATTTTTTTAAAAATATTATTCAACAAAATTTATTTAATTATTATTTTATTATTAAATGTAGATTCGGATTTCGGAAATCCGAGTTCTCAATTTTAATTATAACTCGGATTTCGGAAATCCGTGGGATATATTCCTGTCCACAAATATTCTGAAAAATTTAAATTTGTCCACCTTTGTTTTAATTAAATTTTTTAGGGAAAAGACCCGTCAATTCTCCATAACATCTTGCTTACGCAAGAGCTCATAAGATTGTACTAAAGGAAAAATCCAAAACCTTGCTGTTTGCTAAAGGTTTCGACTCCATTCATTCGGGTTTTATTGCAGAAATGCTTCCTCGGATGGGATTTCTGCCAAAATTCAGTGCATTGGTAATGGAATGTATAAGTACCACTAGTTATTCTCTAAATTTGAAAGGCAACATGGCTGGATTTTTTGCAGGTAAGAGGGGATTTAGACAAAGAGATCCTCTCTCTCCTTTATTATTTATTTTAGCAATTGAATATCTCACCAGGATGTTTCAAATGGCAGCGAAGGAAGGAGATTTTAAATATCATCCAAATGTGAAAAGCTGGGGATTATCAATCTCTGCTTTGCAAATGCTTTGATAAATCTCTGTCAAGCTGATGAAAAGACGGTGCAGATAATCAGAACAGTGTTGAATGGGTTTGAAGTTATTACAAGTATGTATGTTAATGTGAAGAACTCAAAAATGCTCTTTGGTAATGTTAAGGATGAGTTGAAGCATAAGCTGCTGCAAATAATAGGCTTTAACCAGAAAGATTTCCATTCAGATATCTTGGTGTACCTGTATCTCCAGTTGCATGGACTGAAAAGGAATGTGAAATCCTAGTCGAAAAGGTGACATGAAGGATAAGAAGCTGCACTACTAGACATCTTTCATAAATTTGGGAGGTTAGTATTGGTAAAGGGTATTTATTTTCAAAGCCACCATCTTTACTACTTGAAGCCACATATTATAAAATTGGATCATTTTACCCCTATTATTTTTTCAAATCAAATAATTTAACTAGAGAGAAAATAAAAAAAAAAAAATTGACCGACCGAGCGGTCCACCCGTCCCGGGTTAACACGGAACGAGTATATTGCTCGGCCAGTCCCGGTTCGGTCTGATATAGTGAATCGGACCGGTCAGGCCCTTTTTTTTAAATTTTTAAATTTTTTGTTTTTTTTTTTGTTTTTTTTGAAATTAAAAAATAGAAATATTTGTTATTTAAAAAAGTCTAAAAATTAAAAAATATCAATTGGATTCATTGTTATTTTTTAATTTTTAGATTTTTTTGTTGTAATTAGTTAATCTAGTTTTTAGGTCATTAAATTTATTAATAATTTATTATTTGAGTTACATTAAGTATCACCAATCTTTGTAGTACAAAAAATAGTTAATCTATTTGCACATATTTGTCACAATCTTTGTAGTATAATTATTATTTTTCATTATGAATGTATAATTATTATTTTAACTAAAAATTATCTTTAAAATAATTATTAAAGTAAAATTTATATTTTAATATCAATTCAAATAAATTAACTTAACAATAATATTAAATTTATTTTCAAGTAAAAATTAATTACTTGTTTATTTTCAAGTAAATATAAAATCGAGAGTTTAAGCACTAAAGTATAAATATTGTTAATAATATTTAAATTACGAGGTGTTCAACATGTAACGATACTGCGAATAAGCTAACATTAAAACAAAAATTAATAATTTGTCCGTTCTCACGTGAATCGGACCGAATGACTTGCCTAGTTCGGTCCGAGTGGCAGGGACAAAAGGAGAATTCTTCAAAATTGGTGGCTTCAAGTACTAATTTGGGTGACTGGAAAAATCCACCCGGTTGGTAAACTCAGTTTTCTTAAATTTATATTCATACTGGTCTAGTGTGTTTATGACTCGTAAAGCTGTGATAAAACAAATAGAAAGAGTATGCCGTACTTTCTTATGGGGTACTAGAGAATCAGGAAAGTGCTGGCCTTCGGTGGCTTAGGTAGATGTCTGTAAAGACAATCTCTGGGACGGTTAAATGTTTAAAACCCTGAGATTTGGAATAAAGCATTGATAGGCAAGCATGTTTGGGACTCGGCAAATCGGAAAGAAAGCCTCTGGATTCGCAGGGTGCATATGTACTATGTTAAAAATCAAGATTTCTGGAAATACCAACCTCCAGTTGACTGTAATTGGCACTAGAAAAAAATCATTCAGATCCGAGATCAACTTAAGGGAGCCATGCAGGGTGGTGTTTGGATGATGAACTCAGGGAAGGCGTATAATGTTAGGTTAGGTTACAAATGGCTAATGGGTGAAATACCAAAAGTCGGGGAATACAACATAATTTGGAGTCCTTATGCATTGCCAAAACACAACTTTATAGGATGGTTAGAAGTGAAAGAGAGATTGCTAACACAAAATAGATTGGCCAAACTTAATCTGTTGAAAGGGCCTGTTAAGTGTGTTTTCTGCTCAGGGGATACACAGACGATAGATCATCTTTTCTTTGATTGTGGTTACTCAAAAGAGTTGATGAAAAGGTTGTTATTGTGGCTGGATTTGAAGATTGAAGTAAGGAATGTTACTAGTTGGTTTCCTAGGCTGTTAAACATTTTGGAGGTTCAGGAAACTGAAACAGAAGATCCTTCATGCTATTATCACAACAATAATATATCACATATGGTCTAAACGCAATTACAGAAGATTTGGAAAGAAGGAAAAATCAGTTGAAGAAAGGAAGCTGGACATTATAAGAGAAGTTACTTGGAAGATTCAATATTTTTGTAGATTTGGAAATAACGATGACATTAAATTTCTAGAAAATTTGGGGATCTCATACTGTATAGTAGAAAGGAATTGGAGGATGTACTGATTCAAAGTTAATACAAAGTTTTTACCTTTGATTAAAAAAAAAAGTAAATACTACCTACTCGTCATTTATTTCCGTTTCAAAAGAAATATAGTCGTAATTTTTTTTTTTAACTGATTTGATTTCATTTCAATTACTAAAATGCTATTTGCTAAATTTCATTTTAAAAAATTCCTAAAGAAGAAGAAGGCCCAAGTCCAAAAAGACCAAGCCCCGGTTACCCGGTGTACTGTGTACCCAATTCCGTCAATATCATATAACGGGGAATTTCTACTACCCAAACCAATTCTCTTTAACGGCTAGTTTCATGTTCTGTTGTTCTACCCACCATTTTCTTCTGAATTTCGCCCCCATTCAGCACTCAAAAGAAGCTTTTCTTTTCAACAATTCAGTACTTTTTTCTCCAAATTCTTCTTTTCCTTCCTGAGATTTTCATCCCACCAATCCATATTGCAACCAATAATAAGAATCTAATAACTTCTTCCCCCTCCGTTTTCTCGCCGGAGAGTGGAATTCGGATCACAGTTATCGTTTTCTGGATTAATTCGAAGTGGGTTCGTTTGAAAATTTGATTAATATCAAACAAATTTGCCGATTCCAGTCGATGAATTATTGATGGGTTCGTACGAGAGAGATTATCAAGGAAGGGGGTTCTTGACGCCACCCCCCAATGGGAAGTCAAATCGGTGCGTGCCGTTAATGCCCCGGACGGAGAGGAAGCCGTGGAGTTCGGTCAAGAATGATTCTTTTCATGTATTTCACAAAGTTCCTTCGGGCGATTCTCCATATGTTAAAGCTAAACATGTTCAGGTACTGAAAATTGTAGCGGCTCATTTCTTTCAGGTTTTATCTTTAGGGTTTTAATTGGTAATGTGTGTGGATGCTCTTGGTTCTTGGTTTTCCTGAATTGATAGTTTCCTTCCTGTGAAGTTTTCGATTTCCTTGTATTAAAGCTATTTGCTTCGATTGCCATAGAACGATCTTTCTTAGACAGTTCTTTAGGCCATTTGAATTTGCTGGAAACTGAGATGATATATTGTATTGGTCATTTCGAGTTTATCAATTATTTCATGGCTTTAGGACTCATTATTTATCGTACTGGCTGAACGGGCAGATGATAGTTTTCTATGTGTATCGGAAAGAATGTCAAATATTAATTAGAATCTTGATTTGGTGAACTATCCCACACTTTTAAGTTAATTTTACCTATAAATATGTAATCTGTCCAAATTGTGAGGGAACAGAATTAGATAATAAGTTTTAGTCGTAGTTTACAGTAATGGTTGAGTTATCAACTAGAGTTCTAACCTGCTAAGTTCGATAAACAGGTGATTGACAAGGATCCAAACAGGGCTGTTTCCATGTTCTGGGCAGCAATTAATGCTGGAGATCGAGTTGAGAGTGCATTAAAGGACATGGCGATAGTGATGAAACAACTCGATCGCTCAGATGAAGCGATTGAAGCCATCAAATCCTTCCGTGATCTATGCCCTCAAGAATCTCAAGAATCAATAGATAATATATTGATTGAACTCTATAAGGTGAAGCACCTATTCCCTGAACTCGTACACAATCTTTCTGTTTAATGCTTCTTTTCTCGTTTCTTCCTCTAGAGTCTTTTGTGGGTAATGTGGCTAAATTTTACAGATCGAGTAAAGTAAATTTTGTTGGTTCTGCCACTAACAAAAATGGTAGTCATTGCTACCATTTTCTTTGCCTGGATGTCCCAAAAACAGTTTGGTTAGTGGTAAAGATTAAGATGGCGAATTCATCTAAGAACTTATTGGGAAAGAATGAAACAGTGCATTTATCTTACTAGGTAGTCTTGTATCGTTATGGAAACTTAGGACTTCTCATTGTCGACCAGTTTTAATTTGGATGCTCATATTTTCAACCCCTGGTTCTGGAAAGGACATGTCAATTACCTGTCAAAATGTTTTTAGCATAATGTGTTTGTTGATTAACTTTTCCTCTACAATCTGTGGAAATATTTATAAGTAGAATGCATTTGTCGATTAAAGTTTCCTGTCATAAAACTAGGAAAGAATAGAATCAAGCTCAGTATTGATGATACATATGAACTAGAGAATCTACTCCAGGGAAAATATTTGTTCTAGAATTGTTTTCTATTTGACATTTTCAGAAGTCATGTTTTTGAATAGCTCAGTGATTTGACTGATGTATTCTTTTGGCTTTTTAGTATGACTAAGAACACGATGTGTTGTGGGAATTTGTTTACCTACAGAAATCTGGCAGGATAGAAGAAGAGATACAACTACTGAAAGACAAGATTGAGAAGATTGAGGAACTTTGTTTTGATGGAAAGAGAACAAAGATTGCCAGATCTCAAGGAAAGAAAATTGAAATCACCATTGACAAGGAGTATTCTAGGTTGATATAATGTTATATTACATTCTTTTTAAGTGTTATGAAGGTTTTTCCATACTTTTCTAGTTCTGAAATTGGTGATTGTTTGCCTCAGATTATTAGGTAACTTGGGATGGGCACTTTTGCAGCTGGAAGATTATAAATCGGCTGAGGAAGCTTATAGGTACTATTCCTGATACTGAGTGTGTTCGTAATTTCATTTCGATGCAAATGGCAAAATAGTACTGTACTGGTGGTGATCTTTAATTTTGTTTTCTTGTAGAAAATCGCTTTCCTTTGACCCTGACGATAACAAGAAGTGCAACTTGGCTATTTGCTTGATTCACTTGAACAAGACATCGGAAGCCAAATTTCTGCTTCACAGCGTAAGAGCTTCATCAAAATATCAGCAACTAGGGGGAACTCAAGTCAAATCTTATGAACGTGCTACTCAGATACTGGGTGACATTGAAGTGAAAAGTGAAGTGAAAACTATGGAAACGCCTATGTCTCTGAACAAGCCTCAGGACTTTACTCGAAAGGATGAAGTATCAAGCACCAAAAAGTCTTACTACACTCAGCCTCTACATGGAAAGCATATCACAAGGTGGTCGCCGGTCAATGAAGCAAAATGTTTTGATTTGCCACTGCCGAGGAGGAGAGCTTTGAATTTTGAATGCAGTAATTCTAAATCTTGGAAAGATGACAGTACTTATCCTTCGGGTGATAGTGAAGTGAAAAGTGAAGTAAAAACCATGGAGAGAGAAGATGGTGCATATATAGAAGTTCAGACGATTTTCCCTTCGGTTTTAAGAAGTTCACAAGGTTTTCCAACCAGCAGCAGTGGCTCAGTTCTGCAAACCAACAGAACACCGGATGAATGTTCAGCACAAAAGAAGAGTTGGGCTGAAATGGTTGAAGAAGACGACAACCAAATGAAGCTATCAAGTTCTACGGATGATTTTGCTGATGAGAATTACAATATAAACATAACTCCAGAGACACCTATGTCTCTGAACAAGCCTCAGAACTTGAATCGAAAGGATGAACTATCAAGCATCAAAAAGGGTTACTACACTCAACCTCTACATGATTATCAGATCACAATGTCTTCCCCAGTCAATAAAGCAAAACGTTTTGACTTGCCACCGCAGAGGAGAGCTTTGGATTTTGGATGCAGTACTACCAAATCTTTGAAAGAGGGCAGTGTTTATTCTTCTTCAAGTGGTCATCTGAAGTCCATGAAGACAAAGAGGTTGCAGGCCTTCCGAGATATAACACCCTGAAGGCTGAATGTCCAAGACGCTGAGATTGATTGATCATCGGTGTAGAATTGAACTGAACTGAACTGAAGATGTGTGGACACTGTTCCATTTGCATAGTTCTTTTTTTTTTTTTTTTTCCTTGTGTGTGTGTTTCCTTTTCCTATATTCTTTGATTCTTTGTACAGGTTTAGAATTGTGGATAGAGATATAACACTTTATGAAAGCTCAAGATGTTGGGATTTGAGATCATGTGTATAGAATTGGACCTGAAGTAATGTTTACAATATTTCATTTCTTATTCTTTTTTCTTTTCACCTTGTTTAGTCATAGTAAGAACTCCAGTATTCTTTTGCTGTTGCATAACAGGCATCAAAATCTAGTCATTTGTGCTATTTAAACTTGATACCCAACCAATCCAAATTTTAAACATACATACCACCACCAACGCCAGTCCCCAACCCCCTATTAATTAAATTTGAGAATCCCTGTTAGCTTGTAGAGACCTCCCAATTAATGAATTATTCTTCATCACTTAAATAAAAAATCGTCCACTTTGAATCTGATACCAAAGCAGCAAACATGTTTGTAATCATTAAATGAGAGAATCTGTATGGAAATTGGTACCCCACTAATTAAGGCCTTTTAATTAATCTAATTCATATAATTAAGAAAGATAATTAATCAACGGTGGTCTTGCATTCAATCTTCGATTCCATACTAATAATACATTAGTGTGTGACTGTGTGTATATATACAAATCCTATTTTGTACACTAATTTTTGGAGGAGAAGAACCAATTTAGCTAAGGAAATGCAAACTCAATTTGGTTCTATTATCTTTGTTCTTCTTGTTCTGTCTCTCACGTTTTTAGTACTCAAGGCTTGTTGTAGTGATGATGAAAACAAATGTGAATGTGATGAAAGCAGAATTAACCGTGGTGGATTTCCAAGAGATTTCTTATGGGGTGCTGCTACCTCTGCTTATCAGGTACACTGATCAATTTATACTCTTTTTTGTTTTTTTTTTTTTTTCTGGGGTGATTTATCATCGTTTGGCATATTAAAACATTTATCCCGTTTGGCATTTACAAAAAAAAGCTAAAAAAAAATGTTGAGTCTTCTTTGAGTTAATTTGTCATTTATCAGGTGGAAGGTGCATACAATGAAAGTGGTAAAGGCTTAAGTTCTTGGGATAATTTTACACACGCCCACCCAGGTAATTTAAGAAGATCTTCTTTCTCCCAAATAAATTTGGAGTTACAGCAAAGCTAAAACATTCATAATTCATTATAGAATATTGTTGTCTCGAATTAACATTAGTCTCACTCTATAATTAAATCAATTTAATTTCCTTTTGATTTTTTTTTTAAAATTTCGTTTATCGGTCTATAATTTCATGTTTCCAACTGCAGAGAAAATCATTGATCATACTACTGGAGACATAGCTGTTGACTCATATCACGTCTTTAAGGTACTTAATTGTGTAGTGCTGTATATATCAGTTCTTAATACTTCATTGGATGCAAAAACATATGACTCCATTTTGTTGATCCGAACTATAGCACAATTATCTGAGATGTTCTTATAAGTTAAATGAAATACAATTTTTATTTTCCGATATATAATGGAAGAGATCATTCTTTAAGTCTAAAAAAAAAAAAACATTAAACATAGAATCGAATTCCATAAAATGGAATATAGACTTTTTATGTTAATGAAAATTAATTGTATGTACTTTGATTCTATGTTAGTGTTTCGGAGTGAAGTTGCTTTTATTAGCCACTATTGTATTGATGTAAAGCAATATATGTAGTTCCTTTCCATTCCCCCCCTCCCCCCCTCTATTAACTTATTAAAAAAATACTACCACTTTTCAATAATCTAATGTTTATTCAATTTCTTTTATTTCAGCTCAATTAATTAATTTGCACAAATTAAAAATAATAGTTGAGCCGAAATTTTTGTTCTTGTTGCTTAGGAAGACATAAAAATTGCAAGTGACTTAGGGCTGGATTCATACAGGTTTTCAATCTCATGGTCCAGGATTTTGCCGAGTGAGTACTTCTGAATTTTTAAATTCCTACTCTATATATCCCTTTTACCCTATTAAAGCAGAATACATGATGTTGATGTGATAAGTTCTTATTAAAAAATTTTAGCTCCAAATGCACCATATTGCATTAACCCCTGCCACGTGTCATTCCTTTTTTAAAGAAAAAAAAAACTTCTTATCCGGAGAAACAAAAGTTACTTTACAAAAATAGCTACACAATTTTAACTCCTAACACTTATCATTTATCAATCAAATTAAGATAGCATCTAAATTTGTCCATAAATTTATCCCCTTTATTATTCCACATTCGTTTGTATGATTTCTGCATCGTTGTACTTTTCAATATTTTTTCTTCTTTTGCAGATGATCTTTTTTATTTTTATATTTGGCAAAAAAAGGAAAAAAAAACAAATGTGTAACTATTTTATTTTTTTCAAATCAAGAATTCATTTATTTATTAACACAAAATTAAAGTAGAGGGGGCGCCCGAGCATCTGTCTGGGCCAAGCATCTAGTTCAATTTAATATACATAAATTAATGAAAATAAAATAATTTTTCGTTACTACACAGATGGAAATCGAAGTGGTGGGGTGAATCAAGAAGGAATTGATTACTACAACAACCTCATAGATGAACTTCTAGCAAATGGTATTAAATCTTTTTTTTCAGTACACACTTCATATTTTTCCGTTTTATACTCTTTTGAGCAAATGGTCTTATTTGTTCTATTCTAATACTTTCACGGTGCTTAAGAAAAAAAAATTCTACTCGTTGAACTAAATATATATATATATATCTTTCTTTGGAGTATATATGGATTATTCACTGGGTTCATTCTCAAATCTACAGGTATTCAACCATTTGTGACTATGTTTCATTTTGATCTTCCACAAGCCCTAGAAGATGCATATGGGGGTTTCTTAAGTTCTCGAATTGTGTAAGTTCCCAAAATTTCAACTTCAATCACTCTTGCACATTGACCACAAACTGTACCCGGTTAATAATATGATTAGTAAGTACGCTAAATTTCAAATGACCAACCAAAAATATTATACTTAAAAATATACTAATAGATGAACTTAATTAGCTGATCAAGGTTTTATTAGAAGTTTTATAGCTAGATGAAACTTTGCTTACTTCTTACCGAGATCTTCAAACAAAATGTGACTCTTTGGCGACAAAGGGAAACTATTAGTTTTTAAATCCGCCTTGTTTAGATGGTTTTTTCATGATGTAATAGGAATACTTTATCCCTCCAAGAATGTCGATTGTGGTTTGATTTAGATTTTTTTTTTCCAAACATAAAGTTTTTAGGAAAAATTTGACTAAAGGACAGTAGAACAACTCAAATTAATAAAAAGGGTATGACCTTAAAATATTTTGTATGAAGGGCAATAATTTATTTATTAAAAATCACAAAATAAAAAATACTATGAAATGACAATACCATCCTTATAATTTCTTACACACAAAAAATAAATAAATAATAAACAAAAAACTAAAACCCATCTTATAGATTAATAAAACCCAATTCAAACATAAGAGAATAGAATTTGTTAAAAAAATAATGTAAATGCAAAATCTAAAGGTTGTAAACACCAAGATTGCCATAGGAAGCAATGGGATTTTCAATGTGAATGCTTGAGTTATAAACCGAGTAGCTTCCCAAGTCCCAGCTGCACCACCATCTCAAATAATTATAAAGAAACACATAAATAGATAAATAGAGGAGAGTTTCATAATTAAACAATAAAAAATAAATATAGCAACAGCTCCGAAGAAGCCGAAAAACGGTACAGTTTCATCTCCGTTGAAGGTTGATAACATGGTGATAGAAATCTAATTTCGATTTGACGAGATTAGGAAGAATGAAGAGATAGAGGATTTAATTAAATCTGATTTTTGTTTTTTTTTTTTTGGGGGTTTCTTCCATTGTTTTTTCATCTATGATTGGCCGATTGAGGGAAATGATGCTACTTTAGCTTTGATCCGGAGAGTGATTTATATTTTATATATTTTATGATATAAAAAGGTTTTTAAAAAATAAGGGTAAATATGTCGTTATGAAATTATACTGATTTTATACTTTCGGATAAATAAACTACTGCCCTTTATAAAAATTATTTTAAGGTCATATCCCTTTTATTAATTTGACCTATTCTACTATCCTTTATCCAAATTTTCTCAATTTTTTAATACTACTTACAAATTTACATCTCAAGTTATTATACACGATCTAAATAATTTCACATTTTTATGAAAATAGGGATGATTTCCAAGACTTCGCAGATGTTTTGTTCAGCGAATTTGGAGATCGAGTGAAATACTGGATAACATTGAATGAGCCGTGGACATTTAGTAATCATGGGTATGGCATCGGAAAATTTGCACCCGGTCGATGTTCTGAATGGCAAAAACTCAATTGCGTAGGTGGCGATTCAGGAACCGAACCCTATATAGTGACTCATAATCAACTCCTTGCTCATGCAGCTGTAACAAATTTGTACAGAATGAAATATCAGGTTCATTTCTTAAACTCCATCCATCCCATAAGTCAGTAATTCATATAAGTAAACTATTAATATAGAACGGAACAAGTATGTTTGAGCGAGTTAATCTCCGTGATCTTGTTCTTTAATTTTGTGTATCGATTCGCCGCAAACGTTCATCATTAATTTTCTCATGCTTTCATTGTCATTTTATTTAGTTTTGTTTAGGGTTCATAGAAATTTTTGAACATGTTTTTGTGATATTGGTGCAGAAATGGCAGAATGGTAAGATTGGAATTTCAGTTGCTGCATTGTGGTTTGAGCCATATGATGCATGCGATGAAAACAACAAGGCAAGGGATAGAGCCCTTGATTTCATGTTAGGATGGTGAGTTTTATAATTTGAAGGCCTGAAACTATTAATTAATCCATTAAATTTTAAAAACATGACATTGTTTTTATCCAAAAAAAAAAAAAACAAATATCTGTTTGCAAACATTTTAATTAAAGTCATTTCATTTTCGAACATGCGAAAACTATTTACCCTTACAAGTTTGCCATTTTGTAGAAGGTAATTAAAGTATAAATGAATCTTCGATGATTGTTTCTCAAAAAATCTAATTAATATATTTCTTTTTTCATCTTTCATTATATTCAGGTTTATGGAGCCATTAACATCTGGTACCTATCCGGAAAGTATGAGGATTCGCACAGGAACTCGATTGCCAAGTTTAAACAAAACTGAGCGAGGTTTGTTGAAACAGTCATATGATTTCATTGGACTGAACTATTACACCTCCAGATATGCAAAGCATAACCCTAACGCTAGCAGCTGGAGCTATATTACAGATTCTGAGGTTGATATTTTAGGTATGTTTTCATCTATTTTTGGGTTATCCTCCCTCCTTCATTTGAAAAATGAAAACTGAGATAATATTTTATGTTACAAGTGAAATGACTTTGGTTTCATTAATGAAACAGGGTGAAGAGTTGAACTACGAAACTGAGTGCTTGTTTTTTTCGTTTCTCCTTTTCTTTAAGAGTAATGATATTCTTCTCTGTAAATATAACTCTACTTATATGTATATCTAGTTGGCATTCCACATCACCTCCTTAATTAGTATTAATTAATTTTTCTTTATACAAAAAAAAGAAATGACTTTAAAAGAAATTTTATCATTTTCTTTTTTTCTTCGGTTCTTTCTTTCTTTTTTTCCCCCTTCACCATCACAAACAGGAATTTTTTTTCGTTCAGGATTCATCACAATTCTCATCCACCCAAAAATCAAATTAGTTGAAGTGATGCTAATAAACTTGTAGTTCCATTGTTATTGTCGGGAATCTCTTAGATATGTTTTCATTTGTTTTGATTTTGAATCAAATCCTTCCATAGCTAGGGTTCTCTGTCCAATTTCCTATCTCCGAACATGTGAGTAATCAACCAATCTGCTGTTCAGCAGCCACAAAAGCTTCTACCTCAGAAATTAACCTAGAAGATGATAAGATTTTGTGAGGTAGAAAAATTCCTTTTTCAATTGGTGAAGACGAAGTTTAATTTGTTTTCCTTTGTAGGTTGAGGGTTCTACCAAGTAGCGACAGAAAGGGGGAAAAAGGGGGATGAAACTTAAGGAAGCTTCGTTTGAAATTGATTATATTTTTAAAAAAGAAAAAATAATAGATTTTATTTGTTAATTAGTAAAATAATTAATAATTAAGGAGGTTAAAAAATTTGGAATGCCAACTAGATAGACATAATGTAAGTAGAGTTATGAGTAGAGTTATATTTGCAGAGAAGAATATCATTAATCTTTCTTTAATTAGTTATGAAAAAAGTGCTTCAGCAATTGCATTTTCTCTTGACTAATTCGTAAAAAAGGTTTCTATGATCATTGACCTTTTTTTTTGCTTGTTTGTTTTTCCTTCAGAAGAAAGACACAATAAGCCTATTGGTGAAGTAGCTGTGGAAGGAAGCTGGCTTCGTATCTACCCCAAAGGACTAAGAGAATTACTGAAATACATCAAGACAAAATATAATGATCCCATTATCTACATTACTGAAAACGGTATTAAATTTTTAGCAAAATTTTTATCAACTTTTAGCAAAATTACAGTCAATTAAGTTGTATACCTACGATGAGCTTCTTCTTTTTATTCCTTTTTTTTTTTTTTCCATTTTTGTATTGATACGATTAACTTTGTAGGGCTTAATGAAGCAAGAATCGATGACAAAAATATACTTGAAGCAATCAAAGATGACGCAAGAAAAGACTACATCCATGACCATCTTTGTTGCATATATCAAGCAATTGAGTAAGCTTTCCGATATCTCCTCCTTCCACCCTTAAATCTCATGTGACGGTCTTACTTATTCAAATGAGAGATTGCTCAGCATTTATGGACTGCGACTTCCTTATGTTTTTGTTTTGAATTTGGATGAAATTTAGTGTAAGAAAATATAAAGTTGTTCATCGTGGTTCTGAGGTAGGAAAATATAGCAAAAAGGTTTTTTAGAAATGTTTGGCCCTGTATGGTCAAACTTAATTTTTTTAAAAAGGAATTGAAATGTGGTTTAAAGTTATTTTAAATTGACGGTTGAGATATTGTATGAAGAGTATTTTAAATAAATTAATATTTTCAATACCATTATCGAGTTGGATTCCTGCCACCTTCTGGTCCATCGGTGGCGGGTGGAGGTTTGATGGCGGTGAAGAGTGATCCGTTGGTGGTTCCTGAATATTATATAAACAATATTGACAATAAATTCTGAAATTTGAATGAAAAGTGCTACATGGATTCTGTTAGTGTTTAAAAGGGAACCAAAACTCCATTGGCCTTCTTGGGCAGGGAATGGCATGGCATAATCCGATGGTTCTGTGATGTGGGAGCGGCTTCAGTAGTTATGTATTTTTAAGAGGTTCCTATCTTCATAAGAATTCACATGAGTCAGTTAATTAATACTCCTTCCATCTTAAAATTATTGTACAGTTTGAATTTTCATTTTTAAAACTAAAAATAAAAATTCAAACCTTCAATAATACTAAAAATAAAAATTTAAACTATACTATAATTTTGGGACGAATGGAGTATCTTTGAATATTTAGGCAGTATAGTTTTAGTATATCAAGCTCTAGTCCTCTCACTTTGGGATGTTTGTGTGTTCCAGATGATGTTATATGATGTGCACTTTAGTGTTTCATTTAAGGTTAGGAATAAGAAGTGGTATTGCTGGCCAACAATGCATAGTTTTATGTACTGTTTCTGTGGCTCGGTGATAAAAAAAAAAAAAAAATTAAAAAGAAAAATAAAACTTTGTTGTGAAGGCGATCCATCGGTAGAGAGAGAACTTTACTACTCCAAATAGAGTTGGAGTTGGAGTTTAATTTTCCGAGGATATTCTTTAAAGGTGGGACTCCCATTCCTACTAATAGCACTCGCAGAAAGAGTGATATACGTTAAGAAATTTTGCAATCATTTATGAAAAATTATGTAGACTAAATCACGATCATATATAGCTACATCTCAGCCCCTAGCATTCAACCACTTAAGTTTTGGGGTATAATTTAGATTGAATTTATATATTCCTTACAAGTTTTCCGTAACATTTGTTTCATTGCTCATTATGATCTTGACAATGTTACATTTTATTGTGCACTCACAATATCATGTGTATTATTTATTTTACAGGAAGTATCGTATTAATGTCACAGGATACTTCGTGTGGTCATTGGTGGACAACTTTGAATGGGCTTATGGCTTTTCAATTCGCTTTGGTATCAATTATGTGGATTTTAATGACAAATTTCTCACAAGATACCCTAAACACTCCGCTGTATGGTACAAAAGTATACTGACAAAAACACAAAAACATAGCTTCCGACCTTATACCAGCTACTAAAAAATCTCATAAACTAGATTGTTGGCTATGTAAAAATTCTTGATGAACTTATATATAACTTTTATAAACCAATATTTATCAAGGTAGTGTAAGGTTGATGAAGCTCAAGAAGAGTACCTTAGCTCCTTTGTTGTTTTTCATATCATTGTTTTCTTACAAAAACTAATATATTTCTACCCTTGGGTCCTCCCATATCATACCAAAGGCCAAATGATTTGTTTATTTCAATCTCACTGAAAACATAACTTTAAAGTCGCTAAGGTACAAGCCGCTAGATCTAAATACTTTTTTGACACATAGTTACAAACACCTAATCTATTATATATGGGTGAGATCTAAATACTTAATTCTTTGTTATCAAACCAAACTATTATGATGCCAATTGTAACGTTTTTTAGTTAGTCTACAGACATACTTTATTTAGCTTTTGTCGTCGCGTTGCACGTCTACAACTTTTTTTTCAAGCAAAAAGAGAGAAAAGATCATTTTTTTCTCTTGGGTTAACAAGAAAAGATAATTTCATTAAACATATTTCAAAATGGAGTAGGCTTTCCCAACTCAATGTGAAAATGAAATAATAGGTAGTAAAGGTCAATTCGCATAGTGCTTAGTTCTTTTTATCCTATCGATCATGTAAACCTCATTATCACTCATAGCTATTTTTTTACGAGTCCGTGAACAAGTGTTGGGTGCAATACAGAATCCAAGTGTCGGACTCATCAACCTTGTAAAACTTAGGAAATGTGGATACATAATCCCGTACATGGATATATCTTTTAATTAATATTATTATAGGGGTGTTATATTTTCAAATTAGATCTAGGTTTTCTCTCGTTCGTTGCACGAAAAAAAAAATCGATTATCACATATGAAAATAACTTCATGGCTATGATTATTACAAATGAGTGGCATAAATAATAATAAACATATTTCGCACAACAGTTAGAAACGAATTAAAAAATAACAGGTTAAAATAAAACGATATTATAATTTGAATAAATTTCCTAATCAAATTTAATCTTGAGTAAATTAACTTTCATTATGTAAACAATTACCATTTCAATTTTTTTGAAGAATTTGAAAAATGAAAAAAATGTATTAACTATATTGATGCAACAACTAAATTAATTTGTATGATCACACTGATTCAATTAAAGTGCACATTTATTATTAAATAATGTCTGAATGATTATTATTTATGTTGAGCTCATACACTTACAATATTCCAAAATTTTGTTATAAAATATAAATTTAAATTACTAGGATAATAAATAAAATTTGGTTCTCAATATTACTCTATGAATGATATACATAGTTATTAGCATTTTAAGACTCTCTAATATAAATTTGATAATAATGTAGTTTTGAATAATTCAAGATATTTTTTATTTCATGAAAGGGGGCAATTTTAAGTGGTTTAGTATGGTATTAACTTTTTTTGATCAAAGGAATTAATCGATGCAATTTGGGTCATTGAGTTTGAAGTTAAGTATAATGTTTTATTTTTATTTTTATGTAATTTTAGCTTGTTCAATTTTTCTTTTTCATTTTTTAACACAAATGGTATCCTTTTTTGTGGATAGAAAAACATCACATGAAAATGAAACACGTTCGTAAATTTTTCTCTCTGATAATTAGTTAAAAAGAGGTTTTTTTTCTTATGTGTGTAGTAAAAAAAAAAAAATTAAACATAACAAACATAGTATACCATTGAATTGTTAACTACATTATAATACACCAACTTTATTCTATCTCTAGTAATTATTTTAATAAGATTGAAATTAGAATCAATGAATTCGAATACAAAGAGAATTTTTTTTGGGGGGTTTTTCCTATCATTTTAACTGGAAAGTTTCAATCTTTTTTATGCTATAAACGTCGTTTTTTTAATGACAAGGAAATATCGCATGAGAGGCCAATTCATCATCAAAGTTTCTCTCTCTAACAATTTTTTTTAGTAGGAGCTGATTATTTTTATGCATTTGTCGTAGGAGGTTTTTTTTGCATTTAGTTCATATTTAAAAAAATTGAAAACAATACATTTCAGACTTAATATATTTTAACCGAACAACATTCAACTATATGGTATTTTTTTATTCTCCCTCTAACAAATATTTTAATGAGATTGACATTAGAGCAATTGAGTTTGAATATAAAGAAAATATCTTAATTTGATATTTCCGATAGTTTTACCCATAATGTTTTAGTGTTTTTTTTTTAATTAGAACCAACAGTGCAATATATCATCAAATTTCTCTCTCTAATAATTGTTTTAGTAAGAACTGATTTTTCTTTTTTTTTTTTTCATTTGTAAGGGTAGCTTTGTTTTGATGTATTTGGTTTTAAAAAAAATTATGCATTTTAAGTGGGAAAATTTTCAACGACAATGCAACACATTAGTTTTTCTTTCTCTCTCTGCCTATTATTTTAAAAGTATATGTGATAAATTAGGCAAAGATTGTTTATTTTTAATCTAAATTTAGGTGTTGTATTTACTAAAATAGGTGTAGTATAGATAAATGGTGAAAATATGAGTTTTGTTGCTGTAAAACTAAATTTTGAATCTGATAAGAAGAACCTTATCTCGCCGCAATTTCTTCTCATCAAGCAAGAGATCTCAGTTTGTGTTTCCCACACACAAATATCGTCATTTTCTACATAATTTCAAGAAAATAGATCTTGTGGAAGCAATGCATGCTTTGATGAATAGATACATAGGAAAACGCCAAGGTTTACTTCGAATATGGATTTAATGTTATCTTCCTTTTGAGGTTGTTTGTTCCCCAACACTAGGGACGTTCATGACTTTGTTCAAACCACATAAATCAACTAAACCAAATATCAGTTTACTTTTTACTTGGTTGATAAATTGCCTTACGGAACTAATGGTTCACAAAATTAAAATCAGAAGGATTGGTTTGGTTTGCGATCTGAATAAGTGAAACCAACCATGTAAATCTAACCAAAACATCAATTTATAGATTATGGACAACTAATCTGGTAAAAAGGAATTGACATGGGCTAATGCCTGGGACTCATTTGATGTGAATAGGATGCGTCGATCTGGAGCAAAGCTGATGTAGACCTTCCTGAGGAAGCTCCCATCATGACACCTAAGTCTTCTGGTCCTATGACACGTTTTAAAGCCAAGAAGTTGCAAGAAAGTGTCAATGGTCTCCTACGTCAGACGGAAGTACCTATACCGAAAGAGTATGACGCTAGGTTGATCAATTTCCTTACCATTCAAGTCTAGTGTTTTCTGGTCCTTTCAGGTATAGTTTGCGGGGAAATAATTCAACTTGCCCGAGGAAAAATGATGTTTGCCGAGAGAATCAACAAATGCACCTATTCGGCTAACCCGTTTGCCGGGAAAAGGTCATTACTCGGACAACTCTTCACCCAGGCCCAATTTTTTACATCCGATGATCGTTTTGGACATTTTATATACACATTATCGGAGGTAGAACCCAGCTTGTCCGGGAGATTTTGCCATTTTCTGAGAGTTTTCTCAAAACGGCCCATTTTGCCGAGTCAAGAACCCGGGAGAGCCGTTTCAGCTTACCGATTTGATGTTGTGGCCTGATTTTTGGTTTATTTTGATGTTGTAAGTTATTTTAAGTGTTAGAACCTGAAAGAGGGATTCCTTAGGGACCAGGAAAGGTCCACTAAGTCAAGTAATTATTTTTCTAAGATTTTCTAATAGTATAGGAAAGCTAGTTGTATTATTTTAGGCATAGTTGCAACTTTTGATTTTTCTAGTTGCTTGCTTCACCACCTAACTTGTGGAGCCACCCAAGTTTGATGTGATAAAGAGTCTTCTTCCTCAAAAAAAAAAAAAAGAAGGGGGGAACAGAAAAAAAAAAAGAAAATTCCATAGCTTTTCAAAAAGCTTGAAACCGAGAGATCATCAATGGATTGTCCATGGTGAAATCTTGCAATTCCAAGGTTGGACTTTGGTGGTTTGCACTCCGGGAGTGTCAAGCAACGAGTATGGCAGCTAGGGATAAGTTTGGCCTGGTTGTTGGAGCTCTCTAATCAAGTTTGTAACAATCTAAGAGGAGCCAAGGTCGTTGAATCCATTTCCTTTGCGATTGTTAGTGATTCCTTTACTTTGGTTGTTGTTATCAACTTGGTAGCATACTAAGCTCTCTTTCCATTCAGATCTCATGTCATATTGCTCTTTTAGGTGTAGTTTTGGTGGCTGCATCTATTTGTGTATCGAATTCCTTTATTACTAAGTAATCTAGCCAAACCGTGAATTGTGTTCATGGTTATATCTTGCGATTGATCCTTGCGTCTTCGATTCTGCCTGCGTGCTCCATGTGTTTGACTTCATATTTTCTGAAAATCCTATCTTGTAAGTCTAAAAGGGTTTAGTAGGCCAGGGGTGTCAATTTATTAAGCCAAACATTGCATGACTCCAGGTTGTATCACTTAGGGTCAGTCTGTTTTTCCAATTTTTGTTTTAGTTCTTTTAGTTGTCCAAAAATTCTGAAATCTGGTGGGTTTTAACTTCAGTGTATTGGAGATATTGTGTCCAAATTTCAGGTCAAAATAAATTCGTTTACTATATAAACAAATCCAATATATTTTCTGTGGCAGATTGGTCCAAATCCATTTAGCTACTGCCCATTTTGGTTACTGGGGCTGTAGGCGTCCAAATGCGCTCAAAATTTGCCATAAATTTTCATTCCATAATATAAGTATTGTGTTAAATTTTCAGGGCAATCCAACGTCGTTTGCCTGGGGTTCATTTTTTGTTATAATTACTACTTTCGTCGGTTTTGCATGTATTCTGAAAATCAGTTTGGTTACTGGGGTTTTTGCAACCATTCAGTGCTTCATTGTCTATTAATAAACTCCTGAAAGAGTGTTTATGGAATGGTAAAGTCCGGGGCAAGGGTTACCTTTCATATCCATGTGTTTCGCTTCCGATTTTGGGGATTTCGGGTAGAAATCTACATCAAAAGCTTGAGTTCGTCCCTCCTCAAAAGGTAAATGGAATAGCAATTGCGAAAATTCAACCGAAAAAAGTGCAAGAGAAGGCAGAGTACTGGAAGCCGTTAGTGGTCAGCTTCGTACTAGGAGCAAACCCCCCATTTTGAGTGATGGAAACCTACTACAGAAGATTATGAGGTAACCTAGGAGTGGATAAGGTAATCCTTCTGCCTACTAGCTTGTTCTTGATCCGTTTTCAATCTATGAATGCTAGAAGGGAGGCTCTTGAGCTAAATATCCATCATTTTTGTAATAGTAATCCTGTTATTGTTAAATCGTGGTCTGTAGAGAAAGGAATTAATTACAAAGATGATGTGATCATGGCTGGGCCTCTAAAAGTAATTTGTGACTAGATTAAATTTAAAATCTTTTCAAAAAAACGCAACTACACAATAGTTGAATTGAACCTGTCACCCAAATCTTAATATCTTCTGTATGGAGACTATCGTGATGGCAAGTTCAAATGCAGGGATCATGAGTACTCATGCAGGGATGATTAACAGTGCATATGTCGTTAGCAAGAGGTGACTCTTGGCCCTTCTAATGATTACGACATTTAGTAATGTTCACACCATGTTCGTAAGAGTAATCGTTTGTGCTTTTGTTACTCACGATTACTACAAAAGATAATTAAAGTGTGAGCAAGGGGTTCAAACAAACAGAAGAAACAAATGACGGATGAAAATGAACACATTTCCCTGGGAAACTATAAGAAGCAACAACTGATTAATAGACGATATTTGTAGTTTGACAAGCTTGACTTCAACAAATATGAAGCTCAGGACAAAGACCGCAAGATCAAGATGAGGAAAGGGCATTCCAAATTTTATATCAGAATTAAATTTTATCTAAACTTTAATTTAGGAGCAAATTTTATCCCAATATTAAATATGTTGGTAGATGTTAAATAGGGGGAGGATTTAAATTTTTATCTATTGTAAATTAAATAATTTATAAATGTATTGATATATTATTAATGTAAATATTACCTTTCTGTCTGCAAGAATTGTGATGAAGCAGAGACGATGTAGGATTGTCACTTGGAAGTGCTCAGAGCAAGATTCTTTTGTGCTTAATACTAATGGCTTAGCTATCAGTAGAAGTTTTGATTTAGGATACAACTTTTTAATTAGAGGGGACAATGGATCTTTTTTGTATGGTGAAGCCGGCTATTTGGGTAAACGTGACAGCTTAATAGTGGAGGTTAGTGAAATATTGTTTGGATTTCGGAAATGTGATTCACTAAATTTATTGCAAGTTGAGATCTAGACGGATAATTTGATGCTAGCAAATCTTTTAAATACCAAATCAAAGTTTCCTTGGTGATTTTGCTTTGAGTTGCATGAGATTAGCCATATTATAGAGAAGCAATTTGGGCTGCGGACAGTATCGCTAATCTAGCACCATCAGGACATTCACAATGCTTTGCAAATTTTGAAAGTCTCCCTCCTCGTTCGAAAGGTCTTGTCATTCTCGATCAACAAGCTTGTCCTTATGTTACGAATCGATAGCCTTTTAGTATTAATATTTTCTCATGTTTATGTAATCTTTCCCCATGAATAGGTAGTAAGCATCAATTGTTCTTTTCTTCTTTTTTTTTTCAATGATTTGTGTGTCATCCCTGACAGGTACCACCCTGGTTCAACAAATATATAGAATGTTAGTAAATTGCTAAAGTATACACATACATACATACATATAGAAGGTTAGTAAATTGTTATTACACAATATTTTTAAACAAAACTTAAAAAAAAAGGTTTCTAATTTGAGGCAAGATGTCAGTTTTTTATCAAAATAAAAACACGTATATATTGCTGAAACCAAGAAGCGAACCAAACCAAACCTTTTGATTTGGTTTGTTTCGAATCCCTTAATGGTCTTGTTCTGTTTTAGAATTTTCAAATCATAGGTAAACTTTGGTTGATTTTTACCCATGAAAACCAAACTAACCAAACTAACAAAATCATGTACATCCTTATCCAAGGCAATTGATTGATGATTCCACATTATTGAGATTGATATGGTGTCAAGAGAATATCATGGTCTATCTTCACATGAGGAATTAAGTAAATAACAACGAAAGGTTTTTTCAATTAAAAGGTAGATCCAGAAAGAGATTGTTTGGTGCTATACTAAATGCAAAAAAATATTTTCTATTTTATTATAAAAATAATTGAAGAATATTTCATTGTATAATACTAGTTCTGAGAAACAAGTTTTGTTGTCTTGTAAGTTGGAAAAAGAGTGTGATGTAGGTGATAATTAAAGAATGAGACTTTTGGATATGTCTTCAAATGAACATAAAAAATCAGACAGCCAGAAGTATGTTATGAAAGTGGTTAGTTTCAATGCTAAGATAGAAAGAGAGTTTGTTATTGAGGTCAAATTGATTAAAAAGCATTAACACTCTTAACATATCACCTCTATCATGCTAAGATTGAGCAAAAAATATATCAAACTGGTAGTCCACCAAAAATTGGCATCTTAATGGGAAAAAAACTATCATATAACAAGACCTAAATTTGGGTTTGGTGAAACTTTTAGTATTTTATAGAGAAGTACACGAGGGTTTAAATTTATTCATCAACAAGGTATCATTTACCAGGATCCGTTTGTTCTTTAATAATAAAGTCATTGATAAAATTGAAGATTTTGGATATAGAATTCCATTTGGCTCATTCAGTAATTTTGGCCACACAATCTCAAAATCACTAGAAATACTATTTTTTAAGGCGAAAATTTTAGAAATATATATATATATATATATATATATATATATATTGATCAAAAAGGGGAATCCCCTGAGCGTTATTAAGTTTATGGAAAGAAGCCAAGATCAGTGCGTCAAACTAAACCTTAGTAGTGACAGAAACAAACCAAAAATAAATCTAGCAACAATTACTGCCTATCAAATACAAAGAAAACAATTATGCAATTCGAACTCGAAGATAAGGGAAAGACCGTTGATCAAGGATCACTAGCCCTTTGTATCAAGTGGAAGATCCTGCAGAGTCTAGAAATCTTGCAGTTACCCTCAGAAGCCTTCTTTGCTAAGCTATCGACCACAACATTAGCTTCACGATAAAGATGCTCAATAAAAAAGGATCGCCTCTCCAAAATTGCCTAAATCTCAAACAAGTGAGAAAAGTACCTCCAAGGATAATGATGTTCCTTGCACAAAATGTCCGCCTAAGTCTTGTTATCAGTCTGAACCAAAACTGGATGTAAGCCCAAAAACTCACATTTCCGCAAACCAAATAACAACCCTGCAACCTCCGCCTCAAAACTATCACCAACTCCTAGAAAAGCCAAATTCACCGTAGACAAAAGCACCTCCACCTCCACGGATGACAAATCCGTAACCAGCCCCGTCACTCGTTGAAGAACCATCTGTATTTAATATGAAGAATCAGGCTCAGGCAGCTTCCAACACACAGATATATAAGTCCTCCTTAAAACATTGCCATTCCGAACATGAAAATGCCGCTCCAAGAAATCTACTTCCACCATCGAATTATTCGGCATCGCATGAACCCTCAAAATGTCAGAAACTTCATACGAAATCTGTCGAAGAAGCATGAGGTCTGAGAACGCCAATCCCTCAAACAGAATTTTATTCCGCAGTTTCCACAATCCCCAAATAATCAAGGAAGGAACCAAGATATACAAAGTCTTCAAAGTTGTGGAGAAGCTGCCCTTGTGCCACCATGCTAGGAAAGCTTGATCAATAGTTTGTACATCATGAATGCGAATATCAAAAAGTTGAGCATAAAAATTCCACACCCTTTTAGAAAAAGGGCAAGCAAAGAAACAATGTAGTATGCCATCTTCATGATCTTTACAGAATAAACAGATAGAAGGACAAACGTCAAGCCAAACCTACACAATGTCTCCGGGAATGGAAGTAACACATTGCGCAGCTTCCACATGAAAAGAGAAATTTTCATGGGAAGCCGACGATTCCACACATTTCTCAGAATTGGCTCTACAGCTCGTCGCCGCCTAAACTGATCATAAGCAGACTTAATTGAAAATGCCCTAGTCGAGCTTGGTTTCCATATGCATACATCCGGCGCGTCATTAAAATCCAACTCCAAGGATTGAATCAGGTCAACATCCTCATTGTGCAAATAAGACGCAAATTCAGCTTGGAGCTCTTGCTTCCTATGAAAGAAATGCCAAATTGTTAGGGCAGGTCTAGGGCGAGGTGTTACCACATTATCCTAAAGAATCCCTCAGTCAGTACAGTTATCATGCCAAAAAGAACTATCTCCGTGCCCAATTAGAATCTTCAAGTAAGCGCTAGCACGGAGATGAATCCCCTCTATGCGCCTCCATGAAGTGTTTTTCCTTGCTGTAGTCGACAGAGAAAGCAAGAACCTGCACCAGGGACCCATTTTTCGCTTCATCTTCCACCATAGTTTTGCAGAAAAAGCATCAATCATTGCATCAAGGGCGCGCAAGCCAACCCCATTTTCTGTAGGTGAATAAACAATCCCTTCCCATGCTCTCCAATGCCGCTTATTAACACCATCCGACTCTCCCCAAAGAAAAGTTTGACACCTTTTTTCAATTGCTCTGACCACAGATTTTGGAGGAGGAATAGCAGCAAAAACATGAAGTGGAATGGCACTTAAAACATGCTTGATAATTAGCAACCTACAAGCAGGACTTAATAGCTTATTCTTCCAATGCATAATTTTCTTATCAATTGCCTCCAACAAAAGTTTAAGGAAATCAGTCTTTACCCTTCCTACATAAATGCGACACCCCAAATATGTGAATGGAAAAGATCCCATTGGCATATCTAAAATCCTTTAAAGGTTTCAACTCGGCTAGCCCAACATTTATCTGATACAAGGAAAAAAAAATTTTGACGATTCATTTTCTGCCCAGAAGCTTTCTCATAGGTACTAAAAAAGTCATTCAAAGCATGCAATGACCTTTGCAGTCCCTCAGTAAAAGTAATCAGATCGTCAGCGAAGCATAAATGTGAAACCACCCGAGGTCGGAGCTCCATATGTCACGAGTCTACCAGAAAAGCGTTGCTCATTGAGCCTCCTTGTCATAAATTCCGAAAGAAGAATAAACAAATAAGGAGAAAGGGGATCACCTTGTTTTATGCCCCGAGAAGCTTGGAAAAAACCAGTCGGAGAACCATTTATCAATATAGAAAACCAGCTATCTCGCAAATTATTCAAGATTAATGTAATAAAACCTTGCGAGAAACCAAAACCTGGCCAAACCCTAGACAAAAAGGTCCAGGAAACCCGATCAAAAGCCTTCATCATATCCACCTTTAAGATCAGATTATCTCCCACCACTTTCCTGTTCAAAAACTGACATAAATCATGAGTCAGTAAAACATTATCTGTGATATCTCTTCCAGCTAAAAAAGCCGACTATTCCTCCAAAATTATTTTGGGTAAAACCACCTTCAATCTCTCCGTAAGCATCTTCGTAAAGATTTTATTGAGAAAATTGCATAAATTGATAGGACGATAGTCCGCAAATGTGGAGACCGAATTCTTTTTGGAAATCAAAACAATAAGAGTACTTGCAACAGCTCTCGGTAAGGGGACCCATAACATAAACTCGCCACATGCTTGCAACAAATATGCTGAAATAATGTCCCAACATTTTCTGTAAAAAAGACCTCCAAAACCGTCGACTCCAGGTGCACTGTCGTCACTCATACTGAAAACCGCCTCCCTTACTTCTTCAATTTCCACCAGACGATTGAAGAACTTGTTATCTTCATCATCAACCATAGCCAGAAAGCCATCTAGAAGAGACACCTGCGCCGCCTCTACACCCTCACATGGCTCCTCTATTAAAAGGTTCTGAAAAAACTGTACAGCTTCCTCACCAATACTAGTCTGAACATGAAGCCAATGACCTCTTTCGGATTGTATCTTGTGTATCCCCATGCGCGACCTTCTTCCCGTAAGAGAAGCATGAAAAAACTTTGAATTAGAGTCACCTTCTTTCAGCCATTTCACGCGCATTTTTTTATGCCAAAAATCCTCATGCTCCTTTAGCCTAGCAAGAAGCGCAGTTCTTTCTTCATTAAGACTAACCCGATTATCATCAGACGAATCTCCATTATAAACACTGTCCAAGGCTTGAACCCTAACATCCTCCTTTCGGATATTCTCAAAAATCTCCCCAAAAACAGATTTATTCCATTCCTTTAGAAACCCCTTCAGCCTCCTTAACTTCAAAGAGAAAGCTAACATACCATAAGACTCCATCGGCTCTTCCCAACTTGCGGGAACCAAATCCAGAAATTCAGTACGCCTTAGCCACATATTTTGAAAGCAGAATAATTTAGGTTTAATGGACATTTGAGGCGAAAACTAATGTAAAAGAGGGCAATGATGGGAAGTAGTTCTATTGAGATGTTCAACCGAAGAGACAGGAAAAAGGCTACCCCATTCACTAGAAAACAAAACCCTGTCAAACTTTTTACTAACCCAACCCATTTGCCTTGTACCTCCCCATGTAAACTCTTCACCAACGGATGGAAGCTCAAAAAGTTCACAACTGTCAATACAATTAATAAACTCCTCGATTGCAATGTGATCCTGAACCGAAGACCCCGAATATCTCAATGGATCGAATCACATTAAAATCACCAGTGACCATCAAGGGAACATTACCAATTCGCTGCTGGAAACCCACTAAATTCAACCAAAGAACTTGCCTTGTCTGCCTAGTAGATTTTGCATAAACAGCAGAAACAAAAAAGTCTCCGCAATAGTACTGCACTGAACTTCCATGTGAAGCACCTGCTCATGATCTTGCAGAATAGAAACCCCGTACTCATTCTAACAAAAAAATCCATATCTTACTCGTACAAGAAGAAAAACATCTATCAAAAGCCAATTCTCTATGAATTTCCTCAATTTTATGAGCCGGCAACATAGGCTCTAAAACAATTAAGAAAGAAACCCTATGCAACCTTTTCAACACTCTAAGTCGTCTTTGCAAGGCACTACTTTTAATGTCTCGTATATTCCAAATAATTTGACTAAACATTGGAAGAAGAGTTTTCACTTAGACGGAGCGAGTGCCTTGGCACCAACCCCGCCTATAATTGTAAACGCTCTGCCTTAGTTTTCCGCCCACGTTTTCCCTTGACCGTTTGCACACCTTCCTCCGATTGCTCAATCAATGCATGCTCCTTTTCCACTTCCGACCAGCGACCACTTCCCCCATTCATTTCATCATCAGAATCATTCTCACGGTGGTACTCCACTTGCGCATCATCCTAAACAATTATTTTCCTAGTTGCATCAAGCGACGCAACCGGCAAGCTTCTTTCAGCAATCGTAGCAATTGGATCATGGATTTCTTTCCCCTGAGGTTGCAATGGAGCCTCAGAGAAAACCTCTTCAACTTCATCTTCAGATTCAACAATGGTTTCTAAGGTCGAAAACTGATTAGATTGCGTAGGCGCATCGCAATCCAATGTGACAGCGCGCTGTCTGTCTGTGTTTGCTCATGCGTGCTGCAATGGTCAACAGGCGCAATATCTTCCACAGTGACTGTAGTCAAGTCCACTACTTTCGCTGCTTCATCCGACACATCAACAGGGATCAAAGCTGTCTCTGTTGTGGTTAAGCCAGAGGTGGAGATGGCGTTGTCCTCCGATTGAACCGTTCCCTCCTTTGTCGTTCCACCCACTTGCGGCTTCCACATAGGTTTTGCGTTATTTATTACAATTTCTTTCCCTTTTCTCCTCGTATCAGAACCTTCACAACATCATTCTGTTTGACCACAAGAGCAATCCCTTCTTGCAGTCTTCTTTTTTGTGGCCAATTTTGCTACATTTTAAGCAATACAAAGGTATGTGCTCATAAGTATAAGTGTTGCTCATTTTTTCTTCCCTTCTTTCCAATTCGTACAAGCTTTGGGAATTCCTTGGTTGGATTTGCCTCCACGCAGAATCTTGCAATGGATGGCCGCGTCATATTCAACTTCGGAGCGTCGACCTTGAGTGGTTTCCCGATGGCAGTCGCCATAGAAAAAATAACCTCCAGATTAAGATACTCAATCGGAAGATCATATAATGATACCAAAATCAGAACAATTAGCGGGTCTTCTTCATATTTGAACCCTGGAGTCCACTTCAATATGCACATAGAATAGCCAGCAACGTTCCAAAAGGTTTGAATCCAGCACTTTTGATAATCTAGGGCTCATCAATCCAATTGTGTAGCTTCCTTGAGACCCGATCTTCCAAAATTCCTTATGAATTTCATCCATCTTAGGCCTTTCATAGGAAAACTTTCCTACCAAACTCAGACGATGCAGTAAAACAAGCCAATCAAATTCATCATTATCAAATTCCAACATCGGCGCTCCATCAACAAATTTGACCGGCTTGAGGGGAGAGGGCTTCGACTGTTCCAGTTCCGTTGTCTACTGGAAAAAACTTGCAAAAGATCGAGGGGGTCCAGTGGAAAACCCCCCCCCCCTGTTGATCACCGGCCATGCGGGCTCCCGATCAGGCTTGGTTAAGGCGCTAGGGTTTTGTGTGAGAGGGGGGTTTTGCGAGAGAGAGAAATGTTTTTTTTTGAAGGTTGGTTCTCGACTATTCACTAGAAATGCTACCTCATGCTGCTCATTGGGAAAACCTGCAGAAACTTTATCTTCAAAGGTTAAACTATTGTTTAACTTGAAAGTCACTTCTTGCCAAAAAAAATATCAAATGTTATTGAACTTATTTCAAGCCAATCATTTGGTAATATAGCTTGACTTACTTAAGACAGTGTGCAATATTGAACGAGGATTGACAAAGAAAATTTTTATCTTCTTATTTCCGTTTTTGTAATGCGTAACATTTAACCAGTCAACTATTTTAGACGACTCTAACAGAAGCAACAATAGTGGTAACAATGGTGGCAACAATGGTAGCGATTATGTTTCTATTTCTATTTATGGTGGCAATGGTGGCAATGGCGGTGGTGGGGGTGGCCATGGCAGTGGTGCTATTGTTTCTGTTTCTGTTTCTGGTGGCGGTGGTGTTTGTGTTTCTGGTGCAAGTGGTGGTGGAAGTGGTGGAAAGGGTGGTCCTGAGAAATGGTTCAAGAGAGCTAGCAAGAGCATGAAGAAGAGCATGAAAACTGTGTTCAAACAGAGTTTGTTTAAAAAGAAAAAGAAAGGCAGTCTATACCAAGCACTGGATGAAGCTTGACTACAAGCTCGTTATTGTAAAATTATGATATGCTTATATTTTACCTATTAATTATATTCCTCATTTGTGATTTTTACAATATATTTTGAGTACAAATATGCTATTTATATGATTTTATCTATTTGTAGGTTTTGTACTCAAATGGAAGAATTGTTGAGATTTTGGACTAAATTGAAATGAAAAAGCAACTCAAAGGGAGAATTGAAGATTTGATAAATTGACAAGGAAGAAATTGAAGCACTTGAAGAGTTGGAGGAGTTTTAATTTAAATTGGCTTGAAAAAAAAAATAACTTTCTTATTCCAGAAGAAATAGGATTTGACGAAAACCTATAAAAAGAGGACTAGGATTTTATTTTTGGGACAAAAACCCAGCACCTTTTTACACCACCACACCACCGAACCTTGACCTCCACCCCATCTCCATTACTGCCGCCCAGCCCCCAAACTCTCCACGCCACCACCAGTGCACCACAAAAACAAAACCTTCCACCAAACAAAACCCAAGCAACGGATGCCCAAACCCCCCACACCAGCCACACATCACCACACATCATCATCACCTTAATCATCATCGTCACCTCCCCCAACTCCACGACAAAACCCCTCACACCAAACCCATGCACATCATCGAAGGAGGAGGAAGCAAGCAACTTTGGACTGAACTTTTGGCCGACTTCTCCCGGGTTTTATTGTTTTATTTATCTTTGGGATGATGTGTAGCTAAATTATTTAATCTAGGGTTTTGGATGTAGCCGCCGTACTATTTAATTTAATTTAATTTATGATTGTGACTTTTGCATTAGTTGATATTTAATATTCTTGTTTTTATTCCATGTGAATATTTGATCAATATTTGTATGGTTTAAGGTGCTAGCTGAAGTAGCGAGAGTGGAAGGCTAGTATTAGTTTGTAGGAATAATAAACTTAGGTAGTGAGCCACGAGAGTAGGAACACCGCCTTTGCGACTAGTAATTCCAAAGTTCTTAATATGATTTTATTAATCCCTATAGTCACGAGAGTAGTCATAGGGTTAGTTTAAGTAAGAGGGTTATGACACGAGAGTGTATAATTCTTAAATAGGTGAATTGTTGTGAGATTAATGAAAGTCCAAAGTCACATATCTATAGGTTGAGTTAAACTGAGTAGTCGGTAGGTGAATCCTTTTCCCTAGGTTTTCTTTTATTTGATTAAATATATTTAATTATTAGTTTTAGGTTTAGTTTAATTTAAAACCACTATTGTTAGTTGTCTAAATAATAATAAGAAATAATTTTAACCTGGTACTTGGTATCCTTCTCTGTGGGATCGACCCTATTTACCGCTATATTAGTGTTAAGTAGGTAATTTTATTTGACTAGTGTGACGAAGGCTTGTCAAATTTGGCGTCGTCTCCGGGGAAGGCATAACCAATATCAAAACTAGATTATTTCTTTTATTAATTTAGATTTGTATATAGTTTCCTTTGTTTTATTAATTTATTATTTTTATTTTTATTTTTATTTTTATTCTCTTTTCTTTCTTGTGTCAATATTTTTGTAGGATATTTGAACTATGATGGAGAATTTTAACTATGGATATGGAGAGACTCTATATTATAGTTATAATTCTGAATATGGAGACTATCCTACATATCAAGAAGATCCGTACTCTTGGAACAATTCGTCTTATGATCCTTACTATGGTTGTGATTATCAAGGGTATTCATTTGATGTTGGGTACAATTCTGGTTTTGAAAGCGCGTATATGAGTCCTAAGATGTTGTCATGTTTGGAGAGAATTGATAAATTGCTGGATGACATCGAGAATAAAAATGCTTCATATTTCTCTCAAGAGGATTGTTACCACTCAAATGCATCAGTATATCAACCACCACCTCCTCAACCCACTCTAAGAGAGTTAGCATCTCGTCAACCCAATCTAAGAGAGTTAGCAGCTTGTCAACCTACTCTAAGAGAGCTAGCAGCCTTACAGTCATCACCTTGTCAACCCACTTTGAGACAGTTAGGATCTTTGTATCAACAGCCACCAGCTCAACCCCAACTTAGTGTTAGAGAGGCAGCTCTTCGAGATTTTCAAAGTGAAAAAGGCCAACAACTTATCGAAGATGTCAATCAATATAGGTTGAGTGTGGGGTTGCCGGAATATGATCCTATAGGAAAATTGCTTAAATTGAATAAGAATGAGAAGATTTCTGAAGATGATTCATTGGTCCAGTCTCCCCATCCACCATCTCAAACTGAGCTTGAATGTGAAGAATTAGAAGAGACCGAAGAGATTACAAGTCCAGATATTCCAAGTTCTCCTGATTCTTCTGGTATATACATAGTAGTTAAGCATGATTCGCTCATTCTGAGAGTTGGTGACAAAAATGTGGATCAAGTTGATTTTGATGAGAATAACATTCCTATAGTTTCAAAACAAGGGTTTGAAGTAGACACATGTGGTGAGGTTGTCCCTAGTATAAGAGATTTTGAGGATGATGTGAAAAATGATTCAATGAAAAACCAAGAAGAGGATCAATGGTACAAGATTGAATTTGAGAAAGAGGATGTTGTAGTGTTGGAGTATAGGTTTATATTTTCTCATGGAAAGGAGAATCACTACAAGAGATTCATTGTTGCTGCTGAACATGGTTTCTTCTGGTATCGAGATGGATATTCTGACTGATTGGCCATGGAGTCTGGCTAAAGACTATAAAACAGCGCTTATTGGGAGGCAACCCAAGTTTTAAGTTGCTTTATTTTATTTTCTTAAATTTGCAAATAAGTTGGTGTTAAGTTTTTTTTTCCTGATTATCTGGAGTTCTTTGATTTCTAGATTTTTGTGGTTTTTCTTAATCATCTGTTTTTAGGTTTGTTTTTCTAATTTATTTTAGTTTGCAATTAGGTTTGTTGGAAGGGCGGAGCTCTGGTGTTCAATGGTGCTGAAAATAAAACATCCAAAATTCTGAAGAAGTTGGTCGTGTGCTTGGATAGCAGTTGCAAAGTTTATTCAACAATTCCAGTCCTCTGTTTTGCATTTCTAAGGTTGTGTCATTTCTTTTCATTCCTTTTGTTTATGTCTTTTCTTTTCTTTTCACTTGGTTGTCTTGTCTTTTGTGTTTTATATATTGAGGGCAATGTATGCTTTAAGTGTGGGGGAGAGAAATATTTGTGTTTTGTGTTTATCTTTTTTAAATAAAAAAAACCCATAAAAATTGAAAAAATTGAAAAATCCAAAAAGGCCTAGGAAGAAGGTGGTTTAATTATCTATAACATGTAAGAATTAGACTATTTTGAATTGTATTGCTTAACTTGTGTAATTCAATATGTTGCTTTGAATACCCTGCTTTTTAAGCACTTAGTCGTGACTGTGGAATAAGCCTAAAGTGAGATATAGTTGCATAAGTTTGATGTAGATATGCCATGAAAAGTTGTCTTTGATTCACTCATGCTTATATGATTTGTATGTGGAACCCATCATGTTGTGAAGGAAAAGCAAGGCATTAACCCAATCAACCTTAAAAAACCTTATTGCTTTGATACTTTGTGTTAAGTAAGTTTGGGGGAGGGGTGTTGGCGGATGCTTCTGAGGTTAGGTTAATTTTTAATGAGGGAGAAAAGGAAGAGCATTCAATGTTGATGCTAGCCCATTGAGAGGTGAGGAATTGGCAACCTGAGCGGAGAGTCCTCAGGCCCGGTGAGGAAAAATAGATATATAGACTGCTCTAAGTTGCTGAGCCACTATGTATTGGAGTGGAAAAATGCTCTGGGTAGTGGCTTGAGTTGAAAAGAGTCTCGAAGAAAAGCCGCATGGACCGAAGAATGGGTTATGAGGGGGAATAGGTTGTCTGTGAGATAAGTCCTTCTACTTCATAGCATGTCTGGTGGTCTATTGCATTGAAATATAGTATGAAATGTGAGTCTGTAGTTAAAGTAAAATGACATATTTGCAGTAGAGTTTTTGTTTTCTATGTTAAATGTAAAGTAATGTCCCTAAGAAATGAATCACACACACACACAAGCGTGGGGGCTAAAACTAGATATAGTTTGCATATTGTTGGGTAGTACATATTAGAAGTAGTCAAGGTCTTTGTGTAATATGATATTAAATCTCTGAGGCCGCCAAAATTAAATAATTAACTATTATTATTTGTTTTAATCTTTGGAAATACTTGAGGACAAACAATAATTCAAGTTTGGGGGTATTTGATATGCTTATATTTTACCTATTTATTATATCCCTAATTTGTGATTTTTACAATATATTTTGAGTACAAATATGCTATTTATATGATTTTATCTTTATTTGTAGGTTTTGTACTCAAATGGAAGAATTGTTGAGATTTTGGACTAAATTGAAATGAAAAAGCAACTCAAAGGGAGAATTGAAGATTTGATAAATTGACAAGGAAGAAATTGAAGCACTTGAAGAGTTGGAGGAGTTTTAATTTAAATTGGCTTGAAAAAAAAAATAACTTTCTTATTCCTGAAGAAATAGGATTTGACGAAAAGCCTATAAAAAGAGAACTAGGATTTTATTTTTGGAACAAAAACCCAGCACCTTTTTACACTACCACACCACCAAACCTTGACCTCCACCTCATCTCCATTACTGCTGCCCAACCCCCAAACTCTCCACGCCACCACCAGTGCACCACAAAAAAAAACCTTCCACCAAACAAAACCCAAGCAACACACGCCCAAACCCCCCACACCAACCACACATCACCACACATCATCATCACCTTAATCATCATCATCACCTCCCCCAACTCCACGACAAAACCCCTCACACCAAACCCACGCACATAATCGGAGGAGGAGTAAGCAAGCAACTTCGGACTCAACTTTTGGCCGACTTCTCCCAGGTTTCATTGTTTTTTTTTATTTTTGAGATGATGTGTAGCTAAATTATTTAATCTAGGGTTTTCGATGTAGCCGCTGTACTATTTAATTTAATTTAGTTTATGATTGTGACTTTTTCATTAGTTGATATTTAATATTCTTGTTTTTATTCCATGTGAATACTTGATTAATATTTGCATGCTTTAAGGTGCTAGCTGAAGTAGCGAGAGTGGAAGGCTAGTATTAGTTTGTAGGAATAATAAACTTAGGTAGTGAGCCACGAGAGTAGGAACACCGCCTTTGCGACTAGTAATTCCAAAGTTCTTAATGTGCTTTTATTAATTCCTATAGTCACGAGAGTAGTCATAGGGTTAGTTTAAGTAAGATGGTTATGACACGAGGGTGTATAATTCTTAAATAGGTGAATTGTTGTGAGATTAATGAAAGTCCAAAGTCACATATCTATAGGTTGAGTTAAACTGAGTAGTCGGTAGGTGGTGAACCCTTTTCCCTAGGTTTTCTTTTATTTGATTAATTATATTTAATTATTAGTTTTAGGTTTAGTTTAATTTAAAACCATTATTGTTAATTGTCTAAATAATAATAAGAAATAATTTTAACCTGGTACTTGGTATCCTTCTCTGTGGGATCGACCCTATTTACCGCTATATTAGTGTTAAGTAGGTAATTTTATTTGACTACTGTGACGACGGCTGGTCAAATTACTTTAGAGCACTTTGAACAACACAAATAGGAGATTGGTAACTCTGTAAGAATTGATGAAGAGATTGGTAGATTGGAAACTGAACAGATTGGTGGTAGTTTGGTAACTGAATAGACATTGGTGGTAGATTGGTAACTGAACAGAGATTGGTAATGGTAATTGCAAAAACTATTTTGGTTGTAGTATTTAAAAGTTAAAACTATGGAAGGTGGCAATGTTAGTCTATGATGTTAGTCTTCTTGGTATTACTAAAAACTATTGAAGGTGGCAGTGTTAGTCTACTATGTTATTCTTCTTGCTAATAGCACCCTCATCTTGCTATGTTAGTCTAGCAAGTGTCTAGTGGTGTTAGTCTGGTGTCAACTAAAAAACAACTATTTGCATTTCCTCTTATTTGAAGAGCATCAATGGAAATTCATCTTTATAATAAAACAAAAAAAACCCAACTCCTATACCCTCCAATCATAGCGAATGGTTTTAAATATTTTTATCATTAAGACAATCAATTTCCTCTACATTAATATAGTTTTGTAAATAGATGTATTTAAATTCAATTCGCAATTATCAAAAGATAGTGACTGATATCTTTTTCCAACAAAAATCCCTAAAATTTAATCAAATGCATATTCAACTGAACAATTCCATTGATAGCTTGAGCTAAGTTAGAACCTTAGCACCCAAAAAGTAAAAAAGTACTAATAAAACAATATGAATGCTCGAGAGAGAGCAAGAAACAGTAGATTTGTAATGAAAGCCATTGTTTAACTCATTGCACGTGAATAATTTTAATTTTGAAACATGGCATCTTCCAAACTATCAACCATCAGACCCCATTTCAGAATATGATTTTTCATCTGACTAAGACATCACACCAATCATGTTGTTTCCTACCTAAAATTAAAAATCTTCTAAGGTAAATAAAGTGATTGAGGGGAGGGGGGTTGTGGAGACCAAAATGAACTGCTCTTGCATATCCTCCAACATACTTGTCACTCATGAATTCGTTTGCAACTACAGACATTGCAAGTCGACAAACTCTTTCATATGTCAAAGGTCCCTAAAAATCAAAACTCTTAAAAGCGGGAAGATTAGAAGACTCGGGACATGAACCAATAGTACCATAGCCATGTAATTTGTAGCAAATCCCCTGAGGGTTTGATCTTATATATTTGTACAATACCTCAAAAGATAGTTCATGATCTTTTACCAAAAATACTTTTGAAACCTACTCAAAAATTTTGATTTGTCATTCCTTGCCATCTTCAAGGCCCTTATCAAAATTGGTATTTCTCTTGTCACATTTTATTGAGCACAACAACAACTGAAATTAGATATAACATTTTTTTTTCCGGTATAATGAAAATTTTGGAAATTATCAATGCCGTGTTTGGATGGAAATTATATTCTTTAGAAAAGTGCAGATAATGATTTTTATTACTTATATAACAAACAAAATATAAATTTTAAATTTTTCGGACAAAAGCTTTTAAGGATTTCTCAGTCAGGTCTAGGATTCACAAGAAAACTTTTTTTTTGATCCTGTGGATGAAACTTGGTGAGAATGATATTTTTAAAACTTAGTCTAAAGATAGACCTAGTCCCACATCTTTCTCAACTATTGCTTTATTTTCAACTACATCTCTTTTCTTGATATCATTGGTAGTTACACTACCATGTGCTACCTTTTAAAGATTTTTCAACTATCTTGTTTTAATCTTTTCCAAAATCAGTCAACACAGCCATATGTTCTTCATAACACTATATCTCTAATTCCACTCCCTTATCACAATCTTCTTACGCCTAATTCTCCTTTAGATGGCTAATTTATTTGGCCAATGATAAATCCATCGGCATATTTCCTTATATCCAGGTGTAATTTTCTTAAATCTCAATTTCACCCTTGTTTCATGATTTCCCTAGTATTTAGTATCTATTTTGTCACCAATTAAATTGATATAATTATGACAGACCTAGTGACATATGCATTCTTCTTTCTCTCTCACTCTTTTTTTCCCCTTAGCTTTTTGGGAGAAACATTCTTGTTTTTTCGTTATCCTTTTTTTTTGAAAAAAAAAAGTTAAAAAAATCACTCTTACAACTATGAATCCAGGGCATATTATTTTCATTCTCATGTTCTGTTTACTCTACACAATAAAGCATCAATTTATTCCCCCAAAAATTGATAATTGATCCGAAACAAAAGTCTAAAATCTATTAAAGACAAACATTATTAAAAGCTCAAGCTCTTTTGCTATAACCAGCAATATAGCAACCTTCAGGATCTCTACAGGGGTCACCACAAAGCCATTCATCAGTGCCACAACATTCCGATTAGCCATAACAAGGTTGATTATGAATCTCTAATTAAACTTCCAAAACACAGTTTCTATCACACTTTGTATAGACTACACACTTTGTATAAACTACACACTTTTAATAAACCATAACCTTACTTATATCATCATCACATATTTCAAACTAGTATCTAGACATTGTGAGAGGGGTTACTAAAAAATACAGAGACCCATCCTCTTAAATAACATAATGTGATGATAATTGTATATTACCATTAAATCAAATTGCAATAAAATTGAAAAAAAATGATAAATTTCATGCAAAAACTTATTTCGATTGTGTTGACGACAGTAATGATGATGTTTTAATTGAATTTTAGAAATAGAAAAAAGAACATCACTTTTTATTAAGTTTTTTGGTTCATTTTGAGAGTAAGAATATAAGACGGCGGAGGAGAATAGGATGAGCTCCAGCGAGAGAAGTGCAAAATTTTGCGCAACTGGAATCTTGTACAAGTGTGAAGAAAAATTGGAGAAATTATTAATTAAGAGTAAAATTGAGATTTAAGAAAATTATCCTTGGATTTAAAGAAAAATACCCCTGGATTTATCATTAACCATTTATTTCTCTTAAAGACATGATGTGTTAGAGACAATAACTACATCTTCTAAACCCAAAACCACAACCAAAGACTTTTCGACTAGCATCTTTGAGCAACTTTCATAAAAGCCCCAACGTACTAAAAAATAAAATAAACAACAAAACTCTTTTTGACCTCTCATTACCACTAAATGAAATCCATCATCATCATCCAAAGAGAAATAATACCCCGTTCTAGAAAAATCGTCCCCATTACAGTTTATAATTTTTTTTATGTTTTTTGTTTAATTCACAGGTTATAATATGGAATATTTTTGTTTTTGAGACTAAGGGAGTACTTTCAGTACATTATCTTTGGTGCCAATGTTGCTTTTAGGTAACAGTCAAACATCAATAAATTAGAAAAACTAATCAATCAAAATGTTGAATTAAACTAGTACTAGGTTTTCTTCAGAGCATTGCATAAACTATATTAAAATGTATTATTAAGATGATTATTAAGTAATGAAGCAAATACTGCGTACTCTGTCATTTGTTGATTATGAAATGGAATCTCAAGAAAAATAGATAATACAAAGAATAATCCAACAGTAAAAAATGAGTTTAAAAAAATGACGGGGTAAAAATTAAGTAGTATTAATATTATAATAATCTAAATTTTCTTGAGTTTTATAAGAATAATGTTTTACTTGGATCTCTTTTTTTTTTTGTTTTTTGTAATTTTATCCGTGAGATTGTAATATTTTTAATGTGATTGACATTAGAGTGATTGCGTTTGAATATAAGAAAAATGTCTTACTTCGATTTTTCTTGTAATTTTACCGGTGTTCAATTTCGTTTTGAAATGAAATTGACATTAGAGTGATTGAGTTTGAAATAAGAAAAATGTATTGTTTCAATTTTTCTTGTAAATTCACTCATGATGTTTCAACAATTTCTTGACCGTAAAAGGCATCGATTTAGTTTTGAAAGAAAAATATTGTATTGGAGCACTATATTTTTCAAATTTCTCTATCTGACAATAAAATGAGTTGATTTTTATGTATACAGTTAAATTTTTTAAAATCAAAACGACGTAGTTTTGACTTAAGGTGTTTTGGAGGAAAAAATTTTAACCATGATGCGACACCTCAGCATTTTTTTCTCTTGGACTTCTCTTTTAATAGGATCTATTGATTATGGCTAAATCTTGGTTTTCTTTTAAAAAATAAAACTGATACTGCTCGCTGCATTCGTGTTTCGGGTTTTAAAGGACAGGCTTCTGTGCGTGTTCTATATTTGTTCCGATTATTCTCCGTCCTTGGACTTGTTCAGAACGTGAGTGTCAAAGATGATGAGACAGTCGCGATTATTGAAATGGGTCATGGTTTACAGGCAAGACGCACGGTCGACTGTTTGAAGGGTATTGACTTTTTTGGATGTGGATTAAAGGTTCAAATTCAAAGAGGCTTGAGAAAAGATCAAATTGTGACAAGTACATCCACTGTATTATATACCAGCATATTTAGTGACAGTATAGTTAATCAGTACAGCATAGCTTCTAATAGAAAGTTGCACATTTCTTCGATTGATGATTTCACTAAGGAGAACATTGACCGGAAATATGAGGACACACATTCGCAAAAAGTGACAATGATTGGAACCAATCAAGGTAGAAAACATGCTATTTTGGATTTTGCTTTAGTTCAGTCAGCCACGAGAGCTCTTGTGTCTGTTTGTTGGTTTGGGAAGGCTCAGGCTACATTTTATCATGTTCATCAATGATAGAATTTATTTTTACAGGAAGATGACTTTGTTTCAGAACTTTTGTTATGTTATTACCATTTTGGAAATGAGATCGTGTAGAGACCCATGCTGGATTTGGAGAAAGGTGACTTTTGGCCTTGTGAACTGCTCTCTCAGACGCTTTTATTCTCGATACCTACCTAGAAGTAAAAATACTCCTTTAACTAATCTTAAGTTCTGAGAAAAATGTAGGACTTGATATTTCCGAAAATTTCTAGTGTTTATTTCACTACTTCCAAACAATATAAAAAGATATATCGATTATTTATTTTCATATCAGTTTTTAAGAAAGGAAGTGGTTTGATTTCTCTTAAAAAAGTTTTTGAGTTTGAGTTTACTTACCAATTTTATGACCATTTCACCATCGTATAACATTGTGAATTTGGAAACAATAATTAAGATAAAAAAAGTACTTTTCAAGGACATGTTGAAAGAAATCCAAACATGGATAGTCATAATTTTTTTTTAACAAAAGACCTAGTCCCAACATGGTATGACATCCGTGACACTGAAAACGGATGCGACTAATAACCTTATTTGTTACTAAAAACTTTAAAAAATACTCCTAATAATCAAACCATGTTATGGAATATTTGATTTAATTGAACGTACACTATCAATTTCTATTACTCTCTTGATATTCAAGATATGACTCTGAAATAGAATATTTTGTATTTAACAATGCGTAATTGCATTTACTCATCCTATAAATAGAACATTGCCCAATACACGAATCAAAAGAAGAGGAATCACATTCTCATGTTATCTTTGTCTTCTTACTTTGTTAATGATATTTTTATAACACATTATTACTACAAATCTCCAATCTAACTGGGAAGATAAATCTATCGATTGAATGGGTCAAATATAGACAAGAGTAACGATAGAGGTAAATGTTTTCTATTAGTATATATGATAGAGATGAATATATATCGTGTTAATATATTTGATTTACATATAGAGATAAAATAACTTTATATAATGATCCAATTTTTGAACCCCTAATAATTCATCACATGATTTTATCAACTTAATAAACATTAATGCATGTTTTCTAATGATACCATTCAAAGTGTGATTTTTTATTTTATTTTATTTTTTTAAAAGAAGAGAAAGATCTTAAAGAGAGTTAAATTATTTCTTCATTGACTATGAGCTAACATCAGGCCAAAAGAGAAGTAGGCAAAAAAGTTTCTTTCTTTTCAAAGAAATTTGTGGTGTAAGAAGAGTGAATATTTTAAGTAATCTGCTACATATGCCGAGAAGTTCATATTCTTTCAAATATCTCGGATGTCACTTGTTTGTAGGCCGGAAGAAGCCATCATAATTTCAGTTTTTTCTAGATACAATAGGCAATCATTTGAGGAACTTGAAAAATAAATTACCAATTCTAGGGGACCGGTTATTGCTTATTAAACAAGTTTTGACCTCCATTCCTATAAACGTTTTCAAGGCGATTGATCCACCAAATTCAGTCTTGACAACTTTGGACGTAAGGTGTCAAAAGTTTTTTAGGAGTAATTACAACAAATTCTCAAAGTGTCATTGGAGAGTTTAGAATAGATTGACCTTTCTGATAGTAGAACGGAATTGGGTTGAGAAAATTTCAGGATGTGGTGGATTTTTTCTGATCAAGGTTTACTTTATCTTTGTCTCCTTTTGCAAGAAATTGTACAATGAGGTGGAGAGTGACAAATCTTCAAAGTAATGAAGCTATTTGATCCATAGTGGTAATAGCTTTTTTTGGTATGATAATTGATCTGAACTCGAAGTAATTTAGGATGTTCCTTCGGCTGTAAAGCCTCTATTTCTAAACCTAACGATTAGAGAGTTCTTTGTAATGAAGGAGATGTATGGACATGAACTTAACTTTCTGAATGGTGATTATATCCTAATTTGGAAGTCAAATCCATCATATATGTTTACGATTTCTTTTGCTTATAAAGTGTTGAGATGTTTGAAGCCTGTTGATAACATAATGAAACATGCATGGCATAGATACTTGCTTTTGAAAGTATCATTCTTTATATAGAGATTGTTGGTGAGGTTGTCGAGACCACGAAAGACATATTAAACTACTTAAAACTTGTATCAAGTAGTAAGCATGGTCGATTCATAGAGACTAACAAGAAAATCAATTAAAATCAGATTAAAGTGCAGATATGGAAATAAGACAGAACAGAATATCACTCGGGGAAGTAAGAACAATACTTGACAGGGTGACAGAAAACTAGGATCATCCTCCTTCCTCCCTATTTGTTCATGTTATGGCTTTATAGTTCTTTTTGCACCTATGAATATTGTATTATCAGGCATAGATATCCCCTACGTTCACTTTCAATACCGGCAAAGAGTTCCAACATAACCAAACTATCTATATCTCTATGTTAATTTCTGTTACATCAAGCCATTAAGAACCTAAATCTCATTGATCACCTATGCCAATCATCTAAGTCTCCTTGTCAATCGAAACCAAGGGTTGTTATCCCCGTTATCATTGACTTGTTTAAGCAGTTCTAAATTATATTTTACCCTCTCATTCCATAATATGCATGCACAATTAACTAAGAGGCCAGTTTAGCTAATAGGTTTATTAAGACATTTAAAATAGAAACAATGATTCATATAAGAACTTTGCCAAGACACTTCACATATAGAGAGTAGGGATTAGACCCTAGCAAGAGTTTAGCTACTCATTCTTATTGATTTAAACATGAGAGTAAAAAACACAAAGTATTCAGCATGATTACAGATCAAAAGACAATAAACAGAATGAAGAGAAAATTCTGCAGTAGTGGTTCTGTCTGATGACTTGGGTAAGTGAACTCGTCGCTTCCCCAAGTGACAATATCTACTGGGTACACTCTGTTTTTTGTTCTAACTTGTAACTTTCTTCACATTCTGATCTATTCTATACTCCTTTTTTTTGTTGTTTTTTCATCTGCAGCTGTTGTGCCTAACTTTGAGGTTAATTCCTTGTTGCTTCTTTTGACCTTCTTTCTTTCAGCAAGTAGAGCAACTAGTTGAGTTTTGGAGTTGTTTATTGAACAACTTGTCAACTTGCCAAGTTGTCTCTCTCTGTTTGGCCGCCCTTTCTTCTTCTTCTTCAGCCGCAACAACTAGCTTCCACTCATCATTACCTTTCTACTTATTTTTCTTCTCCGGCGCCTCGAATATTTCTTATTTTCTGCTTCCAATCCATCAACAATTAGCAACAGCAGCCATCTTTTGCTAATCATCGTGTTTTCTTCTTAGTCCTTCTACTTCAGCCTCCAATTTAGCCTCTTTTTCTTCTGTTATTCTTCCCTTTCAATCAAGGTCAGCTGTAGCAGCAGTAATTTCCAGCATCAACAGTAGCAACCTCTTTTCTTCCTCTTTTCCTACTTCTAACTAGCAAGAACAACAGTTGTGATGGCAATGCAGTAGCCCCCATCCAGCAGCATGGATTCTTGCTTTCTTCCTTCTTTCAATCGATCATCCTCAGCCTTAATTTCATCAGCTCCCAATTTGGTCCTCTTTCTTGTTCTTTTTCTACCTGTTGGCCCAATGTTTCCAGTAAACATCAATTTGGTCCTCTGATCTGAAATATAAAATAAACATAATAGTAAACTAATTCTATTTAGGAGGCATTTGTTTTGTCACCTGGAACCAGATTAGGAAACGGATTTGAATGATGGCCGAATGGATTCGAATAACTCATAGATTCATGAATCCGATTAATATGTTTAGTTTAAGATATGGATGTGCATGATTACTATTGTTATAATATTAATAAAAAAAAAGTTCTCTTCCCTTCCTTCTCTCCTTACGGGTTTGGTTCTATCCTTTCCCAACCTGCAACCACTTCCCCCACGAAAAACCACCATCACCCCCAGCAACACCATCCATTTTCATCTCCGTTTCTCTCCTTCCCACCCAAAACGCCGCACACTTCCCCCACCACCACCACCATTCATCTTCACCTTCTGTTTCTCTCCTTCTCTTCTGATATGCTTATATTTTACCTATTTATTATATCCTTAATTTGTGATTTTTGCGATATATTTTGAGTACAAATATGCTGTTTATGTGATTTTATCTTTAATTGTAGGAATTGTACTCAAATGAAGAATTGTTGAAGTTTTGAGCTAAAATCGAATTAAAAGCAACTCAATGGGAAAGAATTGAAGATTGGAGCAATTGATGGGGAAGAAATTAATGAGTTTAGAGAATTGGAGGGCCGATGATGCAATTTTAGAATTTTATTTTAGTTTTTGGAAATTGGCCGAACAAACGATTATGGTGCGGCTGATTTGGGATTGGAATTGGATAAGAATTTTAATCCCGATATTATTTGGGAAACAAGTTTTCTTGCTCTCCAAGAAGTAGGGTTTAGCCAGAAGCCTATAAAAGGAGGATTAGGGATTCATTTTTACAACAGGGCTGGACCGAACTTGACCGAAACCCTCACGGCTGCAAAAATATTCCACCGCCGCTCCACCACTCATTCATCCACACAGCTTCACCTTGCCGCTACAAAACACCCTTCGCAGCTCCTCCTTCTTCCTCTCCTCCACCTTATCACCACGCAGCAGCATCAAATCCCCCAACTCCAAAACCAGCTCCATCTCTTCCACGCCTCCACGCAGCACACGAAGCAACTCAAGTCCTCCCTGCCGATCTCTTGCACGCACCATTAATAGCAGCAGCCGCAATTGCAAAAAATCGGGGAGCTCTTCGGCGGTTTCGGCAGAGTTTTTCGGCGGCATTGTTTTTTTTTTCCGGGTTTTCTTGTTTTAAGTATTTAATTTAAATTTTTAGTATTATGTCTCTAAATATTATTGAATTATTTTTAATAATATTTAGTGGCTAAATTCTTTTAATCTAGGGCTTGGGTGTAGCCACCGAATTTATTTGATTTATTTGGTTTATTATTATTTGACTTTTCCATTAATTAATATTTGTTATTCTTGTTTTAATTCGTGTAAGTAATTGGCAACTATTTGCATGTCTAAAGATATTAATCGAAGTAGCGAGAGTGGAAGATTAGTATTAGTTCGTAGGAATAATAAACTTAGGTTGTAAGCTACGAGAGTAAGATTTAACCTTTGCAATATTTGATTCTTAATGATTTTAATGTGCTTTTGTTAATCCCTATAGTCACGAGAGTAGTCATAGGGTTAATATAAGTAAGAGAGTTATAACACGAGAGTGTATAGTTCTTATTTAGGTGAATCGTTGAGAGATTAATGGAAATTAAAAGTCAGATATTTTTGAATTGAACCATACCAAATATTCGGTAGGTGAACCAAATGTCCTAGGTTTTCTTTGTTTGATTATTTGAATTAATATTATTTGTTTTTATTTTATTTATTTTAGTTTTAAATTTTATAAATCTGAGATCATCATTTATCTAGATAATAATAGGAGTAATTTATAACTGGTAATTAGTATTCCTTCTCTGTGGGATCAACCCTGCTTTCTGCTTTACTACTAGTAATTGTATTAAGTAGGTAATTAAATATTTGACTAGTGTGACGACGGCTTGTCATCTTCCAAACTTCACCCACCGCTTACCCCACTACCACCAACATCCATCTTCGCCAACCACATCTCCTCCACCTAAACTAACTCATAAAAGGGTTATGAGAAACTCAAAACAAAACCATCAAAGAGTTTTTATCATTGGTTTGTTTGAATTGTTTAGAAATTGGGGAAATTATTTGAATTAGTTTGGTTTGAATTTGAAGGTGGATCTAGGGTTTTGAACAACCAAATCAGATGTTGACAATCAAAACAGTAAGGGGATTACAGAGATCCATTTTCATCACCTTTGAGTGGTGGAAGAATCAAAAGAGAAGATGGAATTGACAGACGATGGAGTAAACTGGAGGAGAGAGAAGAGAGGAAAGTAGAAGATAGAGAAGACAAAAAAAAATAATAAAAAAAGGAAAAAAAATAATAATTGAATACCGCTGGATTCGGAATTGAATGGGGGGGGACCTGGATTGGAAATTCCAATCTGAATCCAAAACCTTCATTCCGGTACCTCCTAACCGAACAGTCAAATGAATACTGAATCCGATTCTTGAATGCGACCGGCTAAACAAATGCCTCCTTAATTTGTACTAATTTATAAGTAAAGAGGAATGAGATTTGCTTGTCTAAATGGTGTAAAATTAACATCTATCGTGTAATGGCCTTCTCCCATTTCCAAAAGTACTCAAAGGCTTTGGGTTTATTTCACAACTAACTAGAAGTTCTCTTCGCTTAAATGATTTTGAAAGTATCTCTCATTATTTCTTTGAATGTCGTTGTGCAAAAAAACTATAGGATAATTTTTCTTCGAAAGTTTGTGGAGTTGAGAAACAATGTCGTAACCCTCATCCCCCAAGGTGTGCTCCAGTATCGTCCTCTCTGCAGCATTAGGGACGCCTACCTGCAATCCCATTTCCTGGGTTTCGTGCTCCTTGTCCTTCACATAATTCTTGAACACTACTTTGAAATTTCAATCATTATGCAACCTATTGATCCTCACAAATAGTTCCATCTGTGACTGGGTACAAAGGAAACCACTGAATCTCCCCTTTTTATGTTAGTTTTTTGCTCTTCTCCCTCAAGTTCCTCACTGCTGCAAGAACTAGCTTAAAATCCTTCCCAACTTGGCGCAGCTTCTTCACCAATTTCTTCTACATCTCCTTCCGTTGTTCCACCATCATTTCTTTGAATGTTTCCATCACACTTCTTACAAGTTTATTAATTTGTTAGTGCTGAATTATTTCTAAATGATTAACAATTGAATGGTGGATTTCAAGAATTTGGGCGATTTGTGGTTTTGTACAGATCCTCACCAGAAAACCAAAATATTTTCCGTGTGCTACAGTCATTTTATAATTAAAAATTTTTTTAAAACTAATTGGATAAGATTTGGGTGAACGGGAGGGGGGAACCATATTGGATAAAATTTTGGGAAAATCCATTCTACTGGGGTTGTGCTTTTACCACAATCCGCGTGATCCCTTAACTCACCAATTCCAATTGGCCATATGTGCTTGTGACGGATTGTCCTTTTTAACCGTCGATCTCTCCATGTAATTGGTTTGTAATTGGCAGCAAATATACTAATAGAAAATGTCCAACCTTGGTGGTTTTTAGGGCCACTATGTTAAAAACCATTATTCTGATGATGCATTCCTTTATACTATGGGAATTGTGGAAAGCTCGCAACAAATTCTTTCATGAGCGAGTAGGATACTCATTTCTATCTATTATTATTTTTTATATAAGATCACATTTCTGGAATGTTGCAAGTGTATCATTTGAAAGTGAGAACATCTTCTGAACAAGAGTTACCAGAGAATTTTTTTTTAGTAAAATTGATGTAGAAGGTAGAAGAGTTTGTAAGGCTGCTTGTTGGACTCGACCAATAGACAGTTCTTATATTCTTAGTACAGATGGATCTGCTCTTGGTTCACCAAAGGGCTCTAGTTTTCGTTATGTAATTAGAGGTGAGTACAAGGTTTTCAAATATGGAGAAAGTAAGGCTATAGGTGAAAACATAAGCTTGGATACGGAGGTAAAAAGTATATTGCTTGGAGTTCGTAATGTCAGGACCTTGATTTGAATCAAGTACTGATCCAAACGGACAACAAAGATATATTAGGTATATTAAGAAAGGGTGGTACTTATCCGTGAAAGTTCTTTTTTGAACTGACAGAAATGGTTGAAGTTATGGTACTAGTCTAGCAAGGATTGCATTCTCATGACAGTCAAAAATCTATCATCATTCTAAGGATTTACTAGATTTTTCAAGAGATTTGTTTTTTCTTGATCAAAGATCATTTTTGACAGCATTAGGTGCTATGTTATTTTCGTGGTTTTATGTTTTGAATTTGGAAAAATAATAATAAGATTATATTGTAATATATAGAAGATTGTATTCATTTCCTTTTGTTTGAAACAAAATTGTCATGTGATTTTTAGAAAAATCTTTGTAAGCAGTTTTTTTCAGTACTAGACTTGTCATGAGCTTTTCTGCAAAATCTTTGAACGATAGGTAATTTACTGGGTAATTCTTAAATATTTTCTTATTAACTTATTTTTTAAAATTTAATAATATTTGGGGATGCCAACTAGGTAACGTCCTTGATTTCTCTCTAAAATATATTCAAAATTAAATTGCTACCAAATCGAATAATTTAAATGACTGATCATATATTTTTTCTCGTATGGTGTATATACAATTGTATCATAGACCTTGACTACAATAAAGGGAAATATTGAGGTATTGTGGAAGAAGGAGTAGCTAAAAATCAGACTGTTGTGGCCCACAAGGAATCAAGAGAGAATGAGAGTTAAAAGTTATGGAGGGGTCAATATGGATGGAGTTGGGGAACAAATGCATCAATATGTTATTCTAGTCAAAACTTGTATTGACCCAACAAAATATCAAGCGATTATAATTTTGATAGCCCAACTCAAGCATCTTAAGGTGAGCAAAGATTGGGTGGATTTAATTCTGGAGATGATCTGATCCTGTTGGATGCCAATCAAACTAGTCGTCGACCAAATACTTATCAGGGGGATCCGTTCAGTATATGTTGATGATAGAACCATGGATGAGGAGGTTTGTTTGGGAACTACAGTCCCAAGTAACATTTGATGATTATTGTCTTCTCTTTTCATCTGTTTTTTTATGAACCTTTTCTATGGGTTGGTATGATAAAGGTTTTTCAAACCTTCTTATATATTAACATGAATATTGTTCATCGGACATTACACTATTTGGATTACGGATATCAGGAGATTGAGAAGAACTCATAGGCATTTTTGGAGGAAACTTTAGAGAGATCGAATAATTTTTAAGTAATAATTTGTTTGTGCAATTACAGTATGTTTGAAGGAAATATTGTAGTTTTTTTTTTTTTTTGTCACTTGCTTAGCTAGGGTTGGACTTTGTCAAAATTTCCATCCATTGAGTAGTAGTTTTGTTTTCTAGGTAATAACCTCTTTCATTCTACCAAAAAAAAAGTTGGTAGAACTAAGAGTTCCTTTAATGCATTTAATAATCTTGTACATCATTTTTTGTAGGTAGAACAATTACAATACTAGCACGAATAAAAATTCATAGAATATTATCGATACATATGAATTTTACATGGTAATATATGTGGGTCTATTCACCCACATTTTAGACCATTGATATATTAGAGGCACGACCTAGAGTTTGCAAAAATTGCTTATGGATGTTTTTTTTGAAAAGAATTCCAGACTGTACCTGACGAGTATTCCTTGGATTTTTATTAATATAGAGAAAAAAACTATATCAGGCAGTTCTTAGAACTTACCTAAAGACTACCATACAAATATTTTTTCATAAAATCTCTGGTTATTACAGCTAAGAGACTGTCTTAGAAAGATTTTTTATAAATCTCATGACGGCTCTGAAATGAAAAAACATAAGCTATAACTAGGAGATATTCTTACAAAGATTTTTATAGAAAAATCACATGACTTCTCCGCATCTAGTCTTATACTGTTTATCTAATCTTAAATACGGGAATGATCTTTGATCTAAAACCATCATACCTCTAACTAGGATTGGGAGCTCACTCTAGTTGTCATATTGTTGTACAAAACCTTGTGAAGCTTGTTTTGACAATGCATCAGCGATTCTGTTTACTTCTCTTAAGATGTGAATGATCTTTGATCCTGAAGCTAGCAACATCCTTCTAATCTCTGTGAGAGCTACACGATGTCTCCAAGGATAATTCCTCCCTTTATGAAGCATGTTGACTATAGCCATATTGTCTCTTTGCACTATTATTTTCAAATAACTTACGGATGTATTTTATTTTGCTCTCATAATAATTTTGATTAAATATTACTAGTGTAGGGCATATATGCTGTGCATTTTGATCCACAGGTTTGGGCCGAAGCGATGATATGATCCGAACTAAACTAAAACCAATCTGAAATTTCAGTTTCGGTTCAGATCAATAATTTTAAAAGAGGAAAGGATCGCATCGATTTGGATCAAGTGTATATCCAAATTGAACTGAACGACCCAAAGACAAAAGAAAATAATAATTCTAATAAAAAAATTTAATTAAAACTAATAACCTTGTCATTGACCGCCGCCGCCTTTTGTGGTACCACCGCCAGCGACCGACCAATGGCAATATTTTCTTGCTATGTTGTCTGGAAATTTGTTTATTCCAGCAAATTGGTGGCGTGCCAGTGTGATGACATAATCACTACTTTTGGATGATGTCATTGTAGAAGAAATGGTTCAATTCGGATCAATTCAGTTCAACTCCAAAATTAACACGAACACGTCTGATCTGAAGTATTGTTGATCCAGAAGAAAGATGATCCTTTTATGATCTGATCCAAAATAATGATTCTGATCGGATCGGTTTGGTAAGTATCGGTTTTCTGAAAGTAAACAGCCCTAAGTGTCTATGCCAGTATTGTAATAATTATTTTATAAGATGAAAGTTGAGTATCAAGTGCCTAGCGTGTATAAGTAAAATGGTCCAACAGAATGGTTCATTAAAAGTTTTCAATTATTCAAAATAGTGTTTATGGGAAATACCTCGTATATTATCGAGGATGCTAGTGACATAAAATGCATCATTGAACATATGTGTCATTATAAGTATTCTCCCCAATAACTAATTTTTTGTTTAAAACCATCAATATCCATCTTTAAATTTTAAATCTGAGGTTTACGTTGCAATTTTCTTACCGTAATGCACATAAGGATGCATAGCTTTTAGAAGAGGTTGGGAACATGTGTTGAATATTAAATCTCTAATTTTGTGATTATTGATGTTAGATTTTACTGCTGGATAACTGATCGTATTAGTTTGATAAGTTAGTTAATTTGAAAGTAGATATATTAACTGATTGTTGATATCGTCATTTTAGCGAGTTAGTTTTCCTAATATCAGGAAAAAAAAGTCAAAATAGTTGTTTTTAAACTTGATGGATTGAATTATAATCTCATAATGATCCTCATATAACTCAAAGTTTTGAAATAATGTTTAAAGTTAGATGTTTAACTGACCAGAGTATGTAACTAGATTACATGCACACGGCTAATAATGCTCTAATTTTAAAATTATCCCTACAGTATCAACTACCAATATTCATGAACTAAATCTATCTAATGAGTTATAATATATCAGTACCAATAATTAGTCTCCTTGCATGTGAGAAGAAGCAAGTTTATTGATTTGACAAATATGAGCAATCAAAATTCTAAATGGAATAGTTTCCCAATATAGCTAATTGTTAATTTCTCTTTCTATAAGGATTAAAGATTTTGAACTTACATTGTTTTTCTCTCGGTGCAATGTTACAATTGAGGTAGGCAAATCTAGTACTGAACAGTTAATGTCGATTCATCAAAGGAATTCGGCGTGCAACAACAAAATAAGAGAGATCTGGAAGGCATGGGAAGCATGTCTAGGGTTCGCGATTCAACTAATGTCATGGACAAGCAACTCATAGCTGGAGGAGAAATGGATTTGGAGCAGCAAGCAAAATGATTGAGTGATATTGTAATATTTAGTATATTTCCTATTATGTTCTAGTTTAGGGTTTGTTATTGTCTATATATAGTCTGTATATTGTGCACAACATATGATGAATTCAATACAATTTCCCTATTCTAAGTTGGTATCGAGCCAGATTACAAAAACTTAATTTTTTTTTTCTTCTCCTTTTCTTGTTTAGGTTGTCGGCCTCCTCTGTCCTTCCATCACCGCCGCCGATCCTCCTTTCTTTCTTTTCCTCAGCCGCACCTTCTCCCTTCTTCTCGGTGCTGCCGCATCTTCTCTCCTTTCATCTTGGCCAACTTTCAATCAATCCCCCAAAAACCCAAGACGGGAAAAAAAAAAAAAAAAAACCTAATTCTTTCTTTCTTCCTTTCATCGGTCCGAATCCTTAATTAATTCATCTCTCTTCACAGCCATTCCCTTCTCCAGTGGCTAGTTTCTGTTTCTCTTTTATCTTTGTTCGGCAGTAAAAAATCCCCCCAACCCCCTATCCCACACAAAAAAAAGGCAAAAAAAAACCACTTTGGCTTTATTAAGTCTTGATTGCTTACTTTCAACGATGACTATCACCGACCTTTCATCCACCGACCAGGCTACCCAGCTTCGGCCAGCGCCACCCTCTTCACAGACACCAGTATCACTTCTTCAACCTAGTCTGCAATCTCTCAATCATTCTTTCACTGTGAAGCTGCAATCTTGAGCCAACTATTCATCTTGGCGTCTTCAGTTTACTCCTTATTGACTATGTTTCGTGTTGCCGGTATTGTCGACGGCACCGACCCTGCACCACCACGTTTTCTTCCTTCCGTCAGTGGTGCCGCGCCTCAACTCAATCCTGAGTTTGATATCTGGCAGCAAAAGGATCAGTTGGTCCTCTCTTGGATTCTTTCTTCCGTTGCTGAAGACATTTTTCCCGTTCTCCAGGGCTGCAAGACGTCGGCGGCTGCCTGGACAGCTCTTCAGCAGGGTTTTGGCACTCTTTCTTATGCTCAACAGACCCAGCTTGTTATGGAGCTCCACAGCTTGCAAAAAGGTGACTTGTCGGTCACGGCTCTCCTCTCCAAAGCGAAGGGTATCGAAGATACATTGCAGCTTGCCGGCCATCGCATCTCTCCTGCGGAGTTCAATGCTATCATCTTCCGCAAGCTTGGTGCCGAATTCAATGGCATCAGCGGAGCTTTGCAGCAGCGATCCGAACCCCCCTCCTATCAAGATCTCCTTGGTCAGTTAGTTTCGTATGAGGTACTCCTTCACGCCCAACAGCCGGTCCTTCAGCCAACGGCCATGCTTGCGCAGTCACCACCTTCTCCTACGCCGCATCAATCCTCTCGTGCCGGTCGCTCGCAACGCGGCGGCCGGCGCAATCAGGTTTCTGGCCGTGGTGGTGGTCGGCGTGGGTACACCCCTCCCGCCCCGGGTGAGACGTGTCAGCTTTGCGGTATCTTGAATCACACGGCCGCCACTTGTCAACGACGTTTTGATGCTAATTTTGTTCCTCGACCCCCTGCCGTTCGGTCGGCTGCTTATGCCCAGGCATTTTCTCCTGCACCGCATTCAGCTGGTTTGTTGCCTCTTCCGCCTTACCCGGAGTTGACTATGTCTCCTCAAGCCCATATGGCGCAGTATGCCCCTTCTGTCACTCCCTGGCATCCGGACACTGGTGCTACCGATCATGTCACGCCAGATTTGTCCTCTCTCAGTACCTCCACTGATTATACTGGTACGGATCATATTTTAGTTGGTAATGGCGATGCTTTACCTATTCAGCATGTTGGTCAATCTGTTGTGCCATCGTTTTCCCGTCCTCTTTATTTGAATTGTGTCTTGCATGCTCCTTCTCTTACTAAGCCTCTGTTATCTGTTCAAAAATTTACTCGTGATAATCACTGTTTCTTTGAATTTTATTCTGACTCTTTTTGTGTCAAGGATCTTTCACCCAAGGAACTCCTCCTCCGCGGTCGGGCTGATAATGGTCTCTATCGCTTAGATCTTCCTGCTCATGGTTCCTTGTCTCCAGCCGCTTATCTTGTTTCTTTAGGTCAATGGCATGCTCGTTTAGGGCACCCTAATAATGTCACTCTTCGTACTTTGGTTAGGCAGTTTCAACTCCCTCATTCCTCTGTGTCCACGTCCACTGATAAATGTGAGGTGTGTTGTTTAGGAAAGTTGCTCCTAAATGTGAGGTTTAGGAAAGTCATCTAAACCTCTTGATTTACTTCACACTGATGTTTGGGGCCCTGCTCCTATTTTGTCATTCAATAGTTATCACCACTTTGTGCTTTTTATTGATGACTTCTCTTTATTCACATGGATTTATCCCATTAAGTATAAAAGTGATGTTGTCCATGTTTTCAAGCAATTCAAAGCTCTCGTAGAAAATCAATTTGGCACTACCGTTAAAAGTGTTAACTCTGATTGGGGTGGTGAATTTCGTTCTCTCAATTCTTTCTTTAAAGATGTCGATATTGTTCATCGTTTAGCGTGCCCACACACTCATGAGCAAAATGGCACTGCTGAACGCAAAATTCGTCACATTGTCGACATTGGACTTGCTCTCCTTGGCCATTCCAGTACCCCCTTTTGGTTTTGGGATTTTGCTTTTGAAACTGCTGTGTTTTTGATTAATCGCCACCCTAGTAAACCTCTTCAAGGTCACCTACCCTTCACTACACTATATCACCAACCACCTGATTATACCTTTCTTCGTGTCTTTGGTTGTGCTGTCTATCCTCTTCTTCGCCCTTATAATAAACATAAATTCTCCTTTCGTTCTACTCAGTGTGTCTTTCTTGGGTATTCTCCATCTCATCTTGGTTATCGCTGTTTTGATGTGGTCCATAATCGTCTTTATGTTGCTCGTCATGTTGAGTTTGATGAGACACTCTTTCCCTTTAAACGTCCTATTTCTAATTCTCCTTCTTCACTGCCAGAGTCTCCTGCTACCCCTTGGTTGCGTGTCACCAGTTCTCTTGGTATGCTTGCGTCGTCTTCTGCGTCCTCTTCGTCTCCTTCTAGTACACCAGTTCGTTCCTCTCCTCCTATCCCTCCCGACTCATCATCTCTAGCTAGTCCTCCTGCATCCAGTTCCACTCCTCCTTCTTCCCGTCAGCACTCAATGACACTTCGTCCACAACCCAAACCCAAGAAAATCTTTGATCCATCGGCTCATCTTACCTCTGTTTCCCCAGCTTTGTCTACTGCTCCTACATCCTTCATCCAAGCCAAATCCTTTCCTCAGTGGCAGAATGCCATGAAGGATGAAATTTCCACCCTCCTCAAAAATAAAACATGGACTTTAGTTCCCCCTCCTTCCTCCGGCAATGTTGTCGGCAATCGATGGCTCTATAAGATTAAGACTCATGCTGATGGTTCCATTGAGCGGTATAAGGCTCGGTTGGTGGCTCGAGGTTTTACTCAGTCTTTTGGGGTTGATTACACTGACACATTTAGTCCGGTTGTTAAGCCGGTCACCATTCGCTCGGTTTTGACTGTTGCCCTGGCTCGTGGATGGTCAATTTCTCAGCTTGATGTCAGTAATGCCTTTCTTAATGGTGTTCTGAGTGAGACCGTGTATATGGTTCAGCCACAGGGGTTTGTTGATCCGGTGCGCCCTCATTATGTGTGTAAACTGCATAAGTCCTTATATGGTTTTAAGCAAGCTCCTCGGGCCTGGTATTCTCGGCTGGCAGCATTTCTGCTCACCTTGGGATTTGTGGAGTCTCGTTGTGATCCTTCTCTTTTTGTCTATCGCCGTGGGTCTTAGTTGTGTTTTTTGCTGGTCTATGTGGATGACATTATTCTTACAAGTAGCACTTCTGGTTTGGTCCAGCATTTTATCTCTTGTCTTGCTAAGGAGTTCTCTCTTCGGGATTTAGGTCCATTGAGTTATTTTCTTGGGGTCGAGGTTCGTCGTACTTCCAAGGGTTTGCTTCTATCTCAGCGCAAGTATGTCACTGATTTACTTCGACTTGCGAATATGCATACTTGCAAACCTATTTCCACTCCTTTACAGGCTAATGTTGTGTTGTCCTGTTTGGATGGTACTCTGTTGTCTCCTGATGATGCGACTACTTATCGTCGGCTGTGCGGTAGTCTGCAGTATACCACTCTCACTCGTCCAGATATCTCCTTTGCGGTTAATAACTTTTGTCAGTTCATGCATCAGCCTCGCACTTCTCATTTTCAGGCTCTCAAACGGGTTCTTCGCTATCTTCGTGGTACCGTTGATTGCTGTTTAGTTCTGCATCCTACAGATTTGGGTACTCTTACTGCATTTAGTGATGCTGACTGGGCTGGTTGTCCGGATGATCGTCGTTCTACTACTGGTTTTCTCATTTATTTGGGACCTAATCTCATTGCCTGGGCATCTAAGAAGCAGCCCACTGTGGCTCGCTCATCTACTGAGGCTGAGTTTCGTGCGGTTGCTAATGTCTGTGTTGAACTGCATTGGGTGTGTCATCTGTTGTCCGAGTTAGGCGTTTCTTTACATTGCCCTCCCTCTATTTGGTGTGACAACAGTAGTGCAGTTTTCTTTGCTGTCAATCCTGTCTTCCATGCTCGTACAAGACATGTTGAGGTTGATTTTCACTTTATTCGAGACCATGTTCGGCGTAAGTTTGTTTCGGTCAATTCTATCTCTGCTGCTGATCAGCTTGCTGATATTCTGACAAAACCCTTGTCCAAAGAGTTATTCTTTCGATTCCGGGACAAACTTCGGCTTCTCTCTTCTCCGCCGTAAGTTTGCGGGGGCGTATTGTAATATTTAGTATATTTCCTATTATGTTTTAGTTTAGGGTTTGTTATTGTCTATATATAGTCTGTATATTGTGCACAACATATGATGAATTCAATACAATTTCCCTATTCTAAGTAGTGAGATCTTAGGAGTCAACACATCTCACAAGTTGAATTGGCCAAGTGAGAAAGAGGTTGAATTGAGACAGAGTAGCACATCATGGGGCACCTTTGATTGCATGAAATTGAGAAATGTGGGAGCGCCACTGGATTATGTGAGGTCAGAGGAACAAGAAGGAAAGAAAGTTGCATTGGATTAGCACCCAGATATTTCACCAGAAATAGAATAATGGAAGTCTTCAGTGATCAGTTTTGTTCTTGGAGCTAATCCTCCCTATAAGGTCATGGACAGCTACTATAGGAGATTATGGAAGCACCTCGGAGTCGACAACGTACTTTTGCTTCCCACTGGCTTAAATGTAATAAGATTCGATACTTTAGAATCTGTTGAGGAAGCTTTAACAGTGCCAATGAATTATTTTGGCTTGAACCAAGTAGTTGTGAAACCATGGAAGGTTGAAAGAGGTGTAAACTATAAGGAAATAACTGATGTGCCCGCATGGATCTAGTTTCATGGCCAAGTATTGGAACCTTGCAACTTTAGGCAGGATAGCCAGTACCTTAGCGAAGCCTATTGGTGCTGATAATCTTACAACATCAAAAGATAGAGCCAATTTTGCACGAGTTTCAATAGATGTGGGGATTCAAGATCACCCTCCCCTAGTGGCACATTTTGTGGATGTATATGGCAAAGTTGTTGAGCAACCAATATACTATGAGTGGACATGGTAACAATTTTAGAAATCGGGATGAAGTATGGAGACCGAAAATCAATGAGATTAAAGGGAAGGAGGTAGTGAAAGCAATGGGGCAGAAAAAACCAAGTGACAATACTGAATGGAAACAAGTGATCAAACATAAGAAGAGTGATGAACAGGAGGCTGTCAGGCAGGATGTGGAAGAAAGGCTGAAGGTTGAAGTGGTACAGATTTTACAGAGGAAGCAGAGAGCGGGTAAAGAGATACAATCCCCTAATGGTTTTGACAATGTTGTCAGACCCGAACTGGAAGATGAACCGGTGAAATTAAGGGGTCACTGGGTCAACTCGTTATCCTGGGATAAAAAACTAGATAAGACCGGAATGACGTCATATATAATTTTTTTAATTTAAAATATGAAAATATGTGAAATCCAAAATTATTAATATTAAAATATTACTTTTTATGTTAAAATTTTCAAAAAAAAAACATTACAATTTAAAGGTAAGATAAGAAAAAATTAATTTAAATAAATAATCCTAGAGTTGTAATATTTAATTTAACTGATTTAAGGTAATTTTTTTAAACAATAATGCATTTCACAATATATTTTTGATAATCTATATTATTATACTAAGAGAGAAACTAGAGAGAGGTTTTGAAAGAGTTTTCACGTCGCCACGTAGGATAAAGTTCTACGTTGCAATTTCTTAAAATTTAGAGAATTTTTTTTTAAAAAAATTGAGCTAATAGCCTCTGAAAATATCGGTTAAAGTATATTAGTACAGTCACCATAATTATTTAATCACTTAACATTAAATATAGCCAATAATAATTAATCTCACTCCCAAATCAAGGTAAAAGTTAATAAAGCTGATTGAAATTTTTCTCATATCATGATTTCATTAATTAATGACTTCAATTTGATTGATAATAATAAGTTGATAAAACGTAGTAAAGATAATTCAATTCAAATTTCAAAAAAAAAAAAAAGAAAAAGAAACAAACAATTCCCCAAACCTTTTCCATAATTATTTGGCTTTAACCCACTAAACTATCCCTCTATATATACTAGTGTTTACTCCGCACGTTGTGCGGGTTGTTCAAGATATATATGAATTAAATGATTTAACGATGATATGACATTTCTTATACAGTCATATATGTAAAAAAGATAACATTCGTAATATAATTGCCATTGTATTTTATTAATCTCAATATTCTGACTGAGAGGTAGATAATTTAGTAATCTAGGACTCTTTACTCTATCTGAGAGGGATTGTAAAGAATATATGTGCCCGATTAAACAATAAATCATACATTATAGGATTACTTGAATCAAAACTAGATCATAAAGATAGGAAGGTAATTGACCCTTCTGCCTCTTCACTCTACCAAGTGAATATTCTCACTCTCCCAAGTGACAAATCTGTTCAACTCTTTTACTTTCCTTTTCTTGCACTTTAATCAGATTTTCAGTGGTTGATTGTCATCTCTGTGGAACGACCATGCTTACCACTAGCTAATAGTTTTAAGTAGGTTTTATAAATATTCTCTTGGGGGTGAAATCAAGGACAATCCATTTCAACCACCAGAAGCCCAAGAATCTGTTCAAAAATAAATACAGTGCTCGTAAATGGCGAATGGCTTATGGAGTTTCCGTATTCCAGTGCTTCAGCAATGGTGGAGGGTTGTTCTGATCATACTCCAATTATAGTACAGATGGAAGATGACAGACAAAGAATTCCTAAACCCTTTAAATTCTTCAACATGCATGTGGCGCCAAGCAGAGGGATTTCAAGAATTGGTAATTGATAGTTGGGTTGCTCTAGTAAAAGGCAACAAGATGTATTAGTTGGTGAGAAAATTAAAAAGGCTGAAATCAGCTTTGAGGGGATTGAACATGGCACAATTCACTGATTTTCATAATCAAGCTCAGGAGCTTTATTGACTGGGATACAAGATCTGATTCACAATCAACTTGGTGATAAAGATCTTCATAAGTTGGAGAAAGAGGTGACTCATAAGCATGTAAAGGCAAGCAGTGCAGCAGAAAGTTTTCTTCAGCGGAAAGCAAAAGAGAATTGGATTAAGTTGGGAGACTCTAACTCAACTTATTTCCATGCTCGAGAGAAATATGCAAAGAAAATTTGTAAGAAAGAGGAGAAGTGATCAGTGATTGGACTGTGATCAAGGATCATTTCATTGAATTTTTTCAGAGGCAATTGCGACAGAGTAGCTCAAGACTTCAATCATTGGAGGAGGTATATAAGAAGGGCATACCTTATAGTGGCAAACAACAAATTAGATTGCTGCTAAAATTGGCTTAACAAGAGATCAGGAAGGCCACGTGCGGAATTAATAGTGCAAAAAGCCCGAGTCCGGATGGATTTGGTAGTGGATTTTACAAAGGAACCTGGAACATAGTGAAAGGGAATGTAGACTGTAGAGCATGTTGCACTTGGGTTTTTTGAAGAAGACAAGATGTTAAAACATGTGAATTCTACAGTGTTGGCATTAATACCAAAAAATGATAACCCTCAGAATGTCTCTGAGTACAGGCCAATTACGTGCTACAATGTAATATACAAGGGGATCTCCAAAATCATTTGCCTGAGACTGAAAGAGGTGCTTCCAGAACTAGTGGATTCTAACCAAAGTGCTTTTGTTAGTAATCGTCTTATTCTAGATAATATATTACTAACTCAAGAGCTAATCCGGATGTATGGGAGGAAAAATAAAAGTGAAAGGTGCCTGCTAAAGATAGATCTTAAAAAGGCAGATGATTCAAGGGAGTGGAGTTTTATTGAAGATATGATGCTAGGGTTTGGATTCATTGAGTCACTTTCAAAGAAAATAATGGAATGTATCACTTCAACCAATTAAACAGTGTGCATAAATGGAGAAAATTCTGGTTTCATTAATGGTAGGAGGGACTACGACGAGAAGACCCAATGTCTTCTTTAATTTGTGATGGAGTACTTGACACGTATGCTGAAGATGGCTGCAGATGACCAACTGTTTCAGTTCCATCCCTTCTGTGCATGTATAGAACTTACAAATATCTGTTTTTCTAGATGATCTGATGATCTTCTGCAAAGTAGATGCTTATACTGTGCAGAAGGACAGACTATGTAGCATTACAGGGTTTAGGAAAGGCAAATTCTCCATAAAATATCTTGGAGTGCCATTGTCTTTAAGGAAATGGAGCCAGCTGGAATGTAAAATCCTTGTGCAGAAAATAACTGCAAGGATAAAGTGTTGGAGTACCAAGAAGTTAAGCTATGCTGGTAGACTTCAGCTAGTTAACTCAGTGTTGATGACCATGAGTAACTTTTGTCCTCAAGCTTTCATTCTTTCGCAAAATGTAACTCAACAAATTAACAGAGTTTGCAGGAGCTTTCTGTGGGGAATTAAAGAGTCTAGAAGAAGTGTAGCTTTGGTTAGTTGGGACCAAATTTCCTAACCCAAGAAGGCAGGAGGATTGAATATAAGAGATGCTAAACTTTGGAGTAAAGCTGCTTTGCTTAAATCGGTATGGAGCTTGGCTTATAAAGAGGACAACTTGCGGATCAAATGGATTCACGAGATTTATATAAAAAAAAAAAAAGAAGGAGTTCTAGGATATTAAGTCTTTGTCTGTCTCAAATTGGCAGTGGAAACAGTTGCTCAAATGAAAGAGAAGGTGAAGGATCAGTACATAAGGTCAGCTGAAACCACATTGATTTAGGTATTTATACTATCTCTTTGGGATATAAGTGGCTCATCGGGGAATCTGGTAGAATGTCAATTATTCCATTTATACGGTCTAGATTTAATATTCCCAAAAATTCATTTATATTGTGGCTGTTTTGGAAGAAGAGATTATTGACAAATGATAGATTGATAAGAGTGAATATGCTTCAAGGTGATTATGTCCGTTGTTTCTACCAATACCAACAGGAAACACTAGAGCATTTATTCTTGGAATGTAATTTTTCTGCTGAATTGTTGGATAGAGTGGTTCACTAGTTGAAGATCTCCACAATGTCCCATAAGCGGAGAATTTGGAGAGATAGAATTATGAGTATTTGGAGAAACACCAAACTGAAAAGGAGCATAATAAGGTCTGTTATGGCTGTTGTGGTGTACCATCTGTGGAAGGAAAAGAATGCCTGGATATTTGCTGACAAACAGAGAACAACTGAGCTGATTATGATGGTGATTAAAAGGAAATTCAATTGCGTATTGAGCACTGTTTGGGAATTAGAAAAAGAGAAAATTTTGGTGTCCCAATATTTTGATATGTAATTAAAGTGAATGATGTATGCAATGTAGCAGATAGGCAATAGAGGGGTGTTTTTTGGTTGTAAATGTGCACTTTAAAGGTTTGAGCAATCAATATATTTACAGTTGTAAAAAAAAAAGTTTCCTAATATAGTAAATATAAATTTATGAAAAAATTATATAAGTACTTGGAAAATTTAATGATTCAGAGCTCTAAAGAATAAGAAAAATAGAATCAATAAGCAATCAAATCTCAATTTAAATGTACTTGCTGCAATGATTAATAAAATAAATGGATGAAAATAAAAATCATAAAATTAAAGTCTGTTGTAAAATGTAGACGTTAAAATAATCGGCTATGAAATGAAAAAACGCAATAAAAATACTTGAAGATGGGTAACTAAATTGAAATTGTTGGCAAAACTGGAGGTTTGGGAAAGTAATATGAGCAACTAAACTTAATCATACTGGTTGGGTTTTGTTGGATAATTGTGCAAGGAATAATAAGCAACCGACTTGTTGTACAATTTTTTTTCTAAAAAACCGGAATTTATGTGATCAATTCTCTCAAAATGGTTTAAAAATAAATATATTGTTAATATATTTATTAACAATATTTAAGAATCCGTGAAAAATTCAAAAAGGCTATGATCTCGATTATCGAGAATTTATAGTAGTGACTTACACAAGTTCTAGTGTCTTTATATTTGTAAACAAATATATTAGTAATACTATGATTTATGCGCACTTTGAATCAAATGTCTTTACATTTATGAGTATAAGTAAATATGTAATATTTGATATCTTAAAATATTGTCCTTATCTAAAATCCAAATATGATTTTCCATTACTTATTATTCTTGTTAAAAATTTAGTTAACACCCATCTCTTGAAAAGTTTGAAAACACTAATTATTATTGATCGTGAAGAGTTTGAACAATTTGGATCTTATTAAATATCTGAATATCTCATTATAAAAATTGAGACTCTTGAAAAGTTCAAAAGATAACTACTTCCTTTGAGGGGTATTGGTTCAAGGACTTTGATGGTTAGCAAATATGTATTAATCAGTGCTCAAGTAAAATACATCCGTTAAGCACATTACAATATGTTAAAGTTTATTTTAAGTTAGGCGATATAATTAATGCTTTTGCTTAGAGCAACATCAACGTTGCATTAAAACATCAAAACATCAATTTGCTCCAATGTTATAGCAAAACAGCCAAAAAAAGCAGCAAACTATTGCTGGGGCTATAGTATTATTCCAGATTTACTTCTCAACTATAGTTGTAGCAATTCATATGTCCCACCAATTACTTTCTTTGACTTTTCTTGAGTGTGTTTTTTCTTTCCTTTTAATTTTGGATTTCTTGTACAATTTCGTTGCAGAAAATAGATTTATGAGTTGGAGATGAACAATATGAAAACAACAATTTTGATGATTTGATGCGCAACAAATTACTTCAACACTGTGGATGCTCTTGATAAAAATTCTGATGTAACGTTATGGAGTAATCCTCCTAATTTGGTTTCTCATTTAGTGCTGCACCGTTTCCACCCATTTTGTGTTTTGTAGTATAAAGAAAAAAAAATCAAATTACTACTACTTGTTTTTTCTCTTGAAAGAAATCAGACGGATACCGGTAAGTTAGTTGGAACTTGAAAAACTCCGCCCACCTCCCTTTCGATGTATTCGAGTTTCATTTCCTTTGGTTTTTCCGCTTAAAAACAGGACCCCCATTTCTCTTCGCTTCTCCATAATCAAACAGAAACACTCAGACAATTCAATCTACAATCACAACAACAATGGCGCACCTTTTGCAAACTTCCTTCATCCCCACTAAACCCTATTCTCTACATCGCAGTGCTTCGGTGACCCATTTTACATGTCGTCGAGCACATACCCGTTTCATCCCCAAAGCCAAGATCCGGGAGATTTTTATGCCCGCACTTAGCTCCACAATGACTGAAGGTAAGATCGTCAGTTGGGTTAAATCTGAAGGGGACAAGCTCTCCAAGGGAGAATCGGTGGTGGTGGTGGAATCCGACAAGGCTGATATGGATGTCGAGTCTTTCTATGATGGCTATTTGGCTGCCATTATTGTCGATGAAGGGAATTCAGCTCCGGTCGGTTCCGCTATTGCGCTTTTGGCGGAATCCGAGGAAGAGATTGCTCTTGCCCTTGAACAAGCTCAGGGTAATAAAAGCAATTCCGGCCCTAAAATCCCGGATACCGGGAAAATTGAAGAGAGCATTAGCCCTGTTGCTGCTGTTGTTGATAGTAAGTCCCTTCTTATTACGTTTTGTGTTTGATACTAAGATATATTAAACTCGCATTCATAGCATTTTTATTTCAGTGGTAATTTTCCTTTTCATAAATCAGGTCCCAAGACAAAGGCAGTAGCTAAGGAGGAAGTGGCAGTGGGTCCCACAGCGTCCGCGGTGCTGCACCCGGCATCGGAAGGTGGTAAAAGGGTGGTGGCCTCGCCCTATGCTAAGAAATTGGCTAAAGAATTAGGCGTTGATTTGAGGGGGGTTTCTGGTAGCGGGCCTAATGGGAGAGTGGTGGCTAAGGATGTCGAGGCTGCTGCTAGTGCTGCTGTGACTGCTGCGGCTAGTGCCCCTCAGGCTCCGGTGAAGGATAAAGTCAGTAGTGATGCAGTGCAGTTGGGATCAGTGGTGCCCTTCACAACAATGCAGAATGCAGTGAGCAGGAATATGTTGGAGAGTTTGGCTGTACCAACTTTCAGAGTTGGATATACGATCACGACTGATGCTCTTGATGCATTGTATAAGAAGGTACTTCCGTTAATCTATAGATTACTAGTTGTTGGTTGATTGATTGATTTGATTTCCTTATGTTGTTTTTTGTTGATATGAGATTTTTTCATGAATATAACCTAGAGTAATTAGAAAGAACCAGAGCAATATGCTAAGAAAAATGGTTGTGGAAGATAAAACAAATTTCAGTACCTTCATAGCTATGCAGAAAACTTTGTTAGTTATAATGAAGGTATTCTAGGAATTCTGTAGTGTATTAGTTCTTTGGAGTATTGGTTCCTGGCCAGTTAGGTATAATTTGTTTCTAGGTACAGGCTGGGGTTTCTTGATCTTTGAATTAGTATTGAGCTTTGAAACATGACAAGTTTCTCATTTTCATAAATTTTGCAGATTAAATCGAAGGGAGTGACAATGACTGCATTATTAGCAAAGGCAACTGCCCTTGCATTAGCGCAACATCCTGTTGTGAACTCTAGCTGTAGAGACGGTAAAAGCTTTACGTACAATAGTAGCATCAACATTGCTGTTGCAGTGGCCATTGATGGTGGGTTGATTACGCCTGTCCTTCAGGATGCAGATAAGGTATTATCGCAATGAAAATATGGATTTGTGTTGCGGTTTTCTTTACTCATAAGAAGAACGTATATCCTTAATAAACAAGAAGACATCTGAAATGTTATCTTGACACTTCAGGTTGATATATATTCTCTATCAAGGAAGTGGAAGGAATTAGTTGACAAGGCACGGGCAAAGCAGCTGCAGCCTCATGAATACTCTACAGGTATTATAAGTATCATCTGAATGTTTGGTTTTGATAACATTTAAACTCAGCAAGACCTCATTTTCGGCTACTCCGAAAAGGATTGAGTGAACTTAGATTATGTATTTGTAGTTTGTAAAATTGTCAGAGTTTTTAGCTATTGGAGCATGAATTATTGAACTCGGTCCATTACTGTGCTCATGACAGAGTGGAGGAGGTGTTTTGCTGCAGTAAATTTTTCAGTTAGTCAAAAAGTTAATTTTAGAGCTAATAAGATTAATTCTGATAGGCTATTTTATTCATTAGGAAAAAATAGCTCAATATCACTTTCACTGTTTGGTCAAAAGAGAACTGAACTGGGGAAAGTCTAGCTAAATTATCTAAATTCGAGCCATGTTCGAGATTCTTCTTTTGAATATATGAGTGAGCACATGTATATGGACCAGTTTTACATGAGCACATGTATACGGACCAGTTTTAAATTTGTAAGTGAGCACATGTATATGGACCAATTATCTAAATGGAGCCATGTTCGAGATTCTTCTTTTGAATTTGTAAGTGAGCACGTGTTGAGGTTTTCATACTCCCTATGCTATCTGGCAGTAAACAAGTTCATGTCCCTCAACAATAAAAGTTTCCAGATTCTATAGATTTTACAGATCTGCACCAGGAAAGCTTTGACCTATTTCCATTACGAATTTCAGATTGCTCTTCATTTTATCTGTGATGTGCATATGCTGTTCATTTATTGGCCTTGTTTTAACTTTTATCTAGCTGTGGGTAGGTAAATATTGATTAGTACGTATAGGTTTGTTTTCAAGTTTTCCCAGCCATGGATATGTAAATGGTATTGAATAAAACACTTCTCTTTTCATCTGAAGATGCCCAGCATGTTCTCCCCACATTTGGGATGGTTAATGATCATAATTGAGAAAGTAATAGTCATGTATGTTGGTAGCTGATTCTTAACGTATCTTATAGTGAATGACTACTGGAGATGACTGGCGCTTCTCTTCGGATGCGCAATAGCTTATTGAGCATTGAAATAGGGGATCCTTGGTTTGTTTTTATTGCCTTAGAATGCGTCATTCTCTCTTCTTTTCTGAAAATTTCTTGCTCAACACCTCATGTTTCAGTACAGAAAATTTACTAAAACACCCGAACCGATTATATTTCAGGAATTACTGAAGACAATTAAATTATTATCCCACGATGAAATGATAAAATAAAGATTAGCCTATATAACGGTCTCAAATTAATACAAAAAATACGTTTCTCTTTGAATATGTAGGAACTTCCTGAAATGATGCTGAATTCTTTGTCTTAGTGAGCTCCTTGTATTGTTTGGTTTACTATGGATTCAAGAAAGATGTCTAAATTAGTATATTTTGATTCGGACTCCCTTTGTTTGCTTATCGGGCCGTGGGTTCTTCTAACTTGGTCCAAAATGGTTGCAAATGGCTGATTGGCTGTGGTTTTCTGAATTGGCGTCAGTGGATGTAGTTTTTACAGAGGCAATGAACTGGATATTATGGTGGTAAAATTAAGATTTACAGGAATGATCATGCTTCCGATTTTCCAGTTATTGTCATCTGTGCAAGGATGCACTTTTTGTTAATGGATGAACACGACTTAATTGGTTTGGCATTTGTGGGAGCTAACATGAATTTAAACGCAGATGTCCAATGAATTTGAAAGAGTTTCTGAATCCCTATCCTGTATATGTTATTGTTGCGGTTCCCCATCCATGTGAATGAGAACTTTCCAGGTTTGGACTTGGTTGAATCAATAATATTCACAGAGGCATAAACCTGAAATCAATGATTTTGCACCTCCAGAGTCCAAAAAATTTTGGATAGCTTTTATCTTGTAGAACTCTATAATCTTTTAGAATCAAGGTTTTTTTGACTGTCTTTCTTTTAGCTGTTACGTTATTACATATATAGAAAGGCCATCCATTCGATTGGTATTTTCGAAAAGAAAAGTTTCTTCCTTGAATAATGCTTAGTGCAATTTTTCTGCACTCTCATGTTCTTTCATGCTACCAAAATTGGTTTCTCAATCAGTTTTCTACCTTGAAAATCGTAGCTATATAAAGGCTACAGATTCTCCTCCTAAAGCTGCTTCCTTATCATTTTTCTTTTAAACAATTCGATTTTCTTCGTCTGGGTGCAAAAGCTGGGTCCATATGAAGCTGTTCTCTTAACTTTCACTTAAGTTATTTCTATTTTTTTTTAAACCTATTGGCTGAAGCTACTGAGAAATCCTGACTAGAATGGGAAGTTCTTTACAACTGCACTTTAGTTTCCAACTTATCCCCCATTGCATTCTTAGTGTTTAGCACCATATGCGCTGGTTGATGATCTTACTGTAACAGACTCTTGAAAGAACTAGCTGTCAAATTCGCTTTACTTCAAGAACTGATGAGAAAGTTCTTTGATGTATACTGTTTTTATATCATCCAGCTTGTATCAAGCGTATTTCATCAATGTCCTCAAATATGTTCCCCCTTTGGTGCAGGAACATTCACTTTATCTAACCTTGGAATGTTTGGGGTTGATCGCTTTGATGCCATTCTTCCTCCAGGAACTGTAAGTACCAGGACCGTGATATCTGTTTATTATTTGATTTTTGCTGGTGATTGCTTCACATTAGGAAGACACATTGCATGACATATTAAACACACATTTGTAGGGAGCAATTATGGCTGTTGGATCATCTCAACCCACTGTTGTTGCCACCAAAGATGGTCGGATTGGCAAGAAAAATCAAATGCAGGTAACACAGTTGATCTCGTTTGACCATTGCAATCTTTTTTCCTTCAATTTCACCCAAACCACCAACCAACAACCAAACCCCCCAAATTTTTTTTAAAAAAAAAACGCACACAAAAGAAAATCCAACCAAAAGAATGAAGGCTGAACTTTCTCACGGTAAATGCCTTTATTTTGAAATCTTAACACAAAATCCAATTTGTCCAGGTAAATGTTACTGCAGACCATCGGGTGATATACGGAGCTGACTTGGCTTCCTTCTTGCAAACATTAGCAAAGATAATTGAAGATCCCAAAGATCTTACATTTTAGAATCATCCTTGTCATGGGAGATCCAAGTTTTTGTAGTGTACTACTCTTGAAGTATTGTCCTTTGCAATTAGAGGAGACACATTCTTTTTGAAAAGATCAACTTTACATACAATGGAAGAACATCATGAAAACATTCAGAGTGATTTTCTGTGCCTTGACGGAGTCAACTCTTTCTTGTCCGAGTTAAAATTATGTTTGTCGCAGTGATAACTTACATTATCATGAGGTTCCTTGTTTTGTTAATGAAGTCACTGAAGATGTAATTGCCAGGTTCTGATCTAATTGCAATTTGTAAGCATGTATGCCCCTTCTTCTTGCTGCTGGTTCTTGATCTTAAGAAGCTTATTGCAGCTTTTAGGGAACCTCTACGTTTGGATTTATGAAGAGCTTTAGCACGAGTCTTGTCTCATGAAATTTATCTGCACACAAGTGCTCAGCCGGTTTCAGATCTTCTTCACCCAAATATTAAGCCTCTCTAACCAAAGTGGTTGTGATTGAGTGAGAGGAACTCCTCCACCCTTAACTTAGGTCAAGGGTTCGAATCTCGTCATGACATGGAGTAATTTTAAAGATTTTGGTCAATTGTTGAAATGCCTACAATTCAGCAAGAGGGATTAGTCACTTGTCAACGGTGAACACCTTGCAAATATGAAAAAAGAAAAAAAAAATTAAGCCTCTCCAAGCCCTAAAAATAAAAATAAAAAAAATTAAGCCTCTCTCTAAGCGATCTAATTCGAAGCTGCTTCCAGAATCCCTGTCTTCGCGAGCTTAACTTCATTAACAATCACCAAATCATGAGAGAGTCGCGAGGAAAAGGTGGCTTAAACTTAACACATATGGAAACATACCGACTCAAAGCGGGGTTCCTTGGATAAGCATAAATATTGCGAGAAGGAAATCTAAAGTAATCCCCTTACCAAAAACAATAAAATACTTCCTGTCAAAAAATAAATAAATAAAATAGTCCATATCGAATTAACAATAAAACTAGATGCTTGGCCCGGACCGAGTGCATGCCCGGGCAGCCCCAGTATTTTAAGGTAGTTAAATAAAAAAAAATCCTTCAAAAAATAATAATAATATGTTGTTATGTTACTGTTGCTCCGGACTTAATATTATTATGTAACTAACAAAAGAAATGGTATTTTGTTATAATAAAATCACCGCAAAAATATAAGTTAGCCAGCAGGTATGTCATTGATATTTGATATGATCAAAATGAACAAATAAAAATCTGTTTGGGCCAAAAAAAATTATAGAGAATAAAAAAGAAAGGCTAATATATTACACAATACTGAAAGATATATATACTTCATTCTACACTATTTCTTCTTTTGTCTTTAGTAGCATTCCTCCGATTCTTGAATCCAAAAACTTAACTTCAAGTTGTTAATGTGGTTCGATCTAATTTGAGCCTGACGGGATCTTCTTATCTTTAGTCTCTAAATGCTTTTGGAATAATCAACCTCCCCTGTATCTTGATAAAACAAAATGACAGAGCCAGGAACAATTGGGAATTCTGACATGCTATAACAATGAGAGAGTCAACAAAAAACTTTAACAGAAAAAATTTCCAACACGACACTATTTCAAATCGGATTCCAAAGAAACGCAAGATCTAAATCATTGTGTGATTTTTTAACCATTTCTTGACCAGTGTTTGATCCCCAACCCACTTTTCAGAAACTAATTGATTCAAAGCATAATCAATCTTCAAAGTATAGAAGCATTAAAATTTTCTAGCCAAACCAGTGCGAAAAACAAAAATATCACAGTACAGTTGAAGGGAAGATAAAATAGGAAATGGGGTAAACTACTTGTGTTATCAGGAGGAACGATTACATGTGAGGAAAAAAGCACACAAAACAGTAACTAACCCATATCAATCGATCCTTAAAAATTTAACTTGTAACCTTCATCGAAATTAGTAGAATTCTAGCAGTAGCATCCTGACTCGTCTTAGAAAGTTCGGCAATATCCGTATATATTCATAATATATACAATAAGCTTCTAAACTTTAACGTTAATAGTTCATAATCGTAGTTTTTTTCTCAAAAAACCAAATAATGTACAGACTTGTTGACATCTATTTAACTCTTGGCAATAAACAAAAAGTAGTTATAACAATTATACATTTTGATCTTACTCTTAAGTCTCAGCCTCTCTAATTCATCAACATCAATTGCTTTCCATTGGAATTGAGCAAATTGGATCAACTAAAACATAATAAAAGAAATATATAACTAACAGGCAAAAAACATTTAATAGCTTTAGTGGAAGCAGTAAGCATACTCACCCTGAAAAAAGCGAATAATGTATTAACAACAGTCAATGTGTAATGTGATATATCCCATGTGAATTCAAACAATACATGGAGCATAAATCAACATCAGATTTGTGAGCACACAGAGAAAAAGTTTAAAAAACATTGATCTACATTACAGTTAGTTTGTGAATCTTATCTTATTATAGAACCCTCATATCTTTTCCTATTAGAAAGTCAATAAACAGCAGACCACTATCATGAGCCATCTGGTGAAGAAAACTTAGAATAGGGAAATTGTATTTGATTCATAATATATTGTACACAATATACAGACTATATATAGACAATAACAAACCCTAATCTAGGACATAATAGGAAATATACTAAATATTACAATACACTCCCGCAAACTTACGGCGGAGAAGAGAGAAGCCGAAGTTTGTCCCGAAATCGAAAGAATAACTCTTTGGACAAGGGTTTTGTCAGAATATCAGCAAGCTGATCAGCAGCAGAGATAGAATTGACCGAAACAAACTTACGCCGAACATGATCTCGAACAAAATGAAAATCAACCTCAACATGTCTGGTACGAGCATGGAACAGAGGATTGACAGCAAGGAAAACTGCACTACTGTTGTCACACCAAATAGAGGGAGGGCGATTTAAAGAAACGCCTAACTCGGACAACAGATGACACACCCAATGCAGTTCAACACAGACATTAGCAACCGCACGAAACTCAGCCTCAGTAGACAAGTGAGCCACAGTGGGCTGCTTCCTAGATGCCCATGCAATGAGATTAGGTCCCAAATAAATGAGAAAACCAGTAGTAGAACGATGATCATCCGGACAACCAGCCCAGTCAGCATCACTAAACGCAGTAAGAGTACCCAAATCTGTAGGATACAGAACTAAACAGTAATCAACGGTACCACGAAGATAGCGAAGAACCCGTTTGAGAGCCTGAAAATGAGAAGTGCGAGGCTGATGCATGAACTGACAAAGCTTATTAACCGCAAAGGAGATATCTGGACGAGTGAGAGTGGTATACTGCAGACTGCCACACAGCCGACGATAAGTAGTCGCATCATCAGGAGACAACAGAGTACCATCCAAACGGGACAACACAACATTAGCTTGCAAAGGAGTGGAAACAGGTTTGCAAGTATGCATATTTGCAAGTCGTAGCAAATCAGTGACATACTTGCGCTGAGAGAGAAGCAAACCCTTTGAAGTACGACGAACCTCAACCCCAAGAAAGTAACTCAATGGACCTAAATCCCGAAGACAAAACTCCTTAGCAAGACAAGAGATAAAATGCTGGACCAAACCAGAAGTGTTGCCTGTAAGAATAATGTCATCCACATAGACCAGCAAAAAACACAACTGAGACCCATGGCGATAGACAAAAAGAGACGGATCACAACGAGACTCCACAAAACCCAAGATAAGTAGAAACGCTGCCAGCCTAGAATACCAGGCCCGAGGAGCTTGCTTAAGACCATATAAGGACTTATGCAGTTTACACACATAATGAGGGCGCACCGGATCAACAAACCCCTGTGGCTGAACCATATACACAGTCTCACTTAGAACACCATTAAGAAAGGCATTACTGACATCAAGCTGAGAAATCGATCATCCACGAGCCAGAGCAACAGTCAAAACTGAACGAATGGTGACCGGCTTAACAACCGGACTAAATGTGTCAGTGTAATCAATCTCAAAAGACTGAGTAAAACCTCGAGCCACCAACCGAGCCTTATACCGCTCAATGGAACCATCAGCATGAGTTTTAATCTTATAGAGCCATCGATTGCCGACAACATTGCCGGAGGAAGGAGCGGGAACTAAAGTCCATGTGTTATTTTTGAGGAGGGCGGAAATTTCATCCTTCATGGCATTCTGCCATTGAGGAAGAGATTTGGCTTGGGTGAAGGATGTAGGAACAGTAGACAAGGCTGGAGAAACAGAGGTAAGATGAGCTGAGGGATCAAAGATTTTCTTGGGCTTGGGTTGTGGACGAAGTGTCATTGAGTGCTGACGGGAAGAAGGAGGAGGAGGTGGCGGCGGAGGACTGCAATCAGATGAAGAGCTGGATGCAGGAGATCTAGCTAAAGGTGATGAGTCGGGGAGGGATAGGAGGAGATGAAAGAACTGGGGTACTAGAAGGAGGCGAAGAAGACGCAGAAGATGACGCAAGCATACTAGGAGAACTGGTTACACGCAACCAAGGGGTAGCAGGAGACTCCAGCAGCGAAGACGGAGAACTAGAAATGGGAAGTTTAAAGGGAAAGAGTTTCTCATCAAACTCAATGTGACGAGCAACATAAAGACGGTTATTGACCACATCAAAACAGCGATAACCAAGATGAGATGGAGAATACCCAAGAAAGACACACTGAGTAGAACGAAAGGAGAATTTATGTTTATTATAAGGGCGAAGAAAAGGATAGACAGCGCACCCAAAGACACGAAGAAAGGTATAATCAGGTGACTGGTGATATAGTGTAGTGAAGGGTATGTGACCTTGAAGAGGTTTACTAGGGTGGCGATTAATCAAAAACACAGCAATTTCAAAAGCAAAATCCCAAAACCGAAAAGGGGTACTGGAATGGCCAAGGAGAGCAGGTCCAATGTCGACAATGTGACGAATTTTGCGTTCAGCAGTGCCATTCTGCTCATGAGTGTGTGGGCACGCTAAACGATGAACAATACCGACATCCTTAAAGAAAGAATTGAGAGAACGAAATTCACCACCCCAATCAGAGTTAACACTTTTAATGGTAGTGCCAAATTGGTTTTCTACGAGAGCTTTGAATTGCTTGAAAACATGGACAACATCACTTTTATACTTAATGGGATAAATCCATGTGAATAAAGAGAAGTCATCAATAAAAAGCACAAAGTAGCGATAACCATTAAATGACAAAATAGGAGCAGGACCCCAAACATCAGTGTGAATTAAATCAAGAGGTTTAGAGCTACGATGAAAAGTAGAAGGTAAACTGACCCTATGTAACTTCCCTAAACAACACGCCTCACATTTATCAGTAGACGTGGACACAGAGGAATAAGGAAGTTGAAACTGCCTAACCAAAGTACGAAGAGTGACATTATTAGGGTGCCCTAAACGAGCATGCCACTGACCTAACGAGACAAGATAAGCTGCTAGAGACAAGGAACCACGAGCAGGAAGATCTAAGCGATAGAGACCATTATCAGCCCGACCGCGGAGGAGGAGTTCCTTGGTTGAAAGATCCTTAACACAACATGAGTCCGAATAAAATTCAAAAAAACAGTGATTATCACGGGTAAACTTTTGAACAGATAACAGAGGCTTAGTAAGAGAAGGAGCATGCAAGACACGATTTAAATAAAGAGGACGAGAAAACGATGGCAAGACAGATTGACCAACATGCTGAATAGGTAAAGCATCTCCATTACCAACTAAAATATGATCCGTACCAGTATAATCATTGGAGATACTGAGAGAGGACAAATCTAGCGTGACATGATCGGTAGCACCAGTGTCCGGATGCCAGGGAGTGACAGAAGGGGCATACTGCACCATATGGGCTTGAGGAGACATAGTCGACTCCGAGTAAGACGGAAGAGGCAACAAACCAGCTGAAGGCGGTGCAGGAGAAATCGCCTGGGCATAAGCAGCCGACCGAGCGGCAGGGGGTTGAGGAACAAAATTAGTATCAAAACGGCGTCGGCAAGTGGCGGCCATGTGATTCAAGATGCCGCAAAGCTGACACGTCTCACCCAGAGCGGGAGGGGTGTACCCACGCCGACCACCACCACGACCAGAAACCTGATTGAGGATTGAGGCGGCGTAGGAGAAGGTGGCGACTGCACAAGCATGGCCGTGGGCTGAAGGACTGGCTGTTGGGCGTGAAGAAGCACCTCATACGAAACTAACTGTCCAAGGAGATCTTGATAGGAGGGGGGTTCGGATCGCTGTTGCAGAGCTCCGATGATGCCATTGAATTCGGCACCAAGCTTGCGGAAGATTATGGCATTAAAATCTGCAGGAGATATGCGATGGCCGGCAAGCTGCAGTGTATCGGCGATGCCCTTCGCTTTGGAGAGAAGAGCCGTGACCGACAAGTCACCTTTTTGCATGCTGTGGAGCTCCATAACAAGCTGGGTCTGTTGAGCATAAGAAAGAGTGCCGAAACCCTGCTGAAGAGCTATCCATGCAGCCGCCGACGTTGTGCAGCCCTGGAGAACGGGAAAAATGTCTTCAGCAACGGAAGAAAGAATCCAAGAGAGGACCAGCTGATCCTTTTGCTGCCAGATATCAAACTCAGGATTGAGTTGGGGTGCGGCACCACTGACGGAAGGAAGAAAACATGGCGGTGCAAGGTCAGTGCCGTCGACAATACCGGCAACACGAAACATAGTCAATAAAGGAGGAAACTGAAGACGTCAAAACGAATAGTTGGCTCGAGATTGCATACCTGAAGTGCCTGCCCCTAATGCAATGAGAGGAGCTTTTACCTCTCAAAAGATGAAGAAACACAGAACAGAACTGAGCAACTATCTAACGACAAAGAATGCACAAAAGCATGTGATGAAATGGGGAATTAAATTCCTGTAAAATGAATCCTTGAGAAGAGCGCTTGTAGAAAGTTCCAAGATAACAGAAAATCAAAATCCTTAATAGCAAGAAGACCACTTCCAGGAATCTCTATTGTTTCACTCGATTCAGTTTTAAGGAACAGAATTGGATGGAGGCTGCATTGCCTATTTTACCTGTAAATAATGACATCTAATGTTGACTGATAACCTACCATCATTCACCCAAAATAATAGCAAACAAAAATTAATTCAAACCTACAACCTATAGTCACCGAATATGTTTGTTGACTACGACCAAAATTTTCTTCTATTTGTTGTTCCTCTCCATATCCTCGCTTTGATGTTTCTTGACATTCCAAGCTTCATCATTTCTACTACCTCAAAATAGCAGCACTGTCAAATTAAACATTAGTTGCATGTTGCATGTAAATAGCTTAAAAGATTAAGGGGCAAAAATTTTAGAATACCTAAAGGAACGGACTAAAGGAATTTTTAAAAATAAAATAATTATAACTTCCAATTGTATATATACAAACAAAAAATAAAATAAAATAAAATTACAACATCTTCATTATGCAAAAAAACTTTATCCTCAATTACCACTGCTTGTGCATAAAATCATCAGCACATAAATTCCAATGATCAAACCCATCATCATCATCACTTCAGTGTTTTAATTCATTTATAAATAAACTACGTGTAGATTTTAAACAAAAAGTAAACTATAAGTTTAATTTTAAATGACCATCTCACAAATTCTACTCATGTTCAGTTTAAGAATAATAAGTCTCTCATATGGCAAAAAAAAGTATACTATATTCCACTGCTTTAGAACTCAGGCTTTATTTATACAAAAGCAAAATTGGAAGAAACAAAAATTGTGCTATATGAATCAGCCGTGAGAGACTCAAAACCCATAGCATGTTTCCCAAACATTGCACATTCACTATCTTCGCTCATTGCGATCATAAAGTGCTTTGAACGTACAAAGCTTCATCAATCATTGTGAAACATGAATTTTGCAAATTCACAAACAAAAAGAAAGAAGAAATTACCACCTTCCAAACCCCTATCATAGAAATTACTTTGAAGTATTCCATTGTTCATAAAAAATTTGCATCCGAGTCCATGTATGATGGCCCATATATTCATTCCTCCTGTCTGCATCTGAGTCCATATATTCAAATCCACTCAACAATAATATTGGTGTCATGGTCTTAAGCAAAAACTAATCCACACTTCACCCCAATAACTCATGAGGGAAAGTCAATTTGAAGAACAATAGATTCAGAGCCGAAACACACGAAATCCTTAACAATGTGGGAGAATTTATGTCTATAAAAAATTGAATACGATTAAAGGGGCTCATCACCGAGAACTACAAGAATACATAAACAAAGCGATGAAAGAAAATAATTAAAAAACCCAAAACACAAACCTTTGCTTCAGCTTTAATTGATCCAATTTTACACTCCAGAATAGTGTTAGATGTGGTCTTGCCAAGTTGCTTGGAGGTAGAAAGTGAAGGGAACTCTGGAGTATATGAATGATCGATAGCAATATTGAATCAAACAGGAGGATTTTGGCATCAATCAATATTGTTGAATTTGATTCCAAATCTTCAAAAATCCGAGCATCGGCACCGTCCGAATCGGAGCGGTGAGTTCAGAATTCTTATCGTAGAAGAATAAAAGAATTTGATGTAGATTTCTACCAAATGATGCAGATTTCATGCGCACAATCGGAAGCAAATTTATTTAGAGGTTGTCCCGGACTTTACCATACAAATTTACACAACAAGATTAGTTTGATATGATCCAAAATCGAAAGGTTTTGGATATGAAGAGAATTCAAAGTGTATTCAAAGGAACACAAAGATGGATTCGGATGGAAAGGATAGAAATGGGGTAGAATAATTTATGATATGAATGCCTAAATGGTACCTTAACCCTTTCAAACACTAGATGAGAATCAGATTTGAACAAACTAAGGCATAAAAAATTTAACCATTTCAACAATTCACAAAAAGCTCTACAATCTAGTTAAATCATAAACTAAATTGCACACTTACTACATAACAAGCTACAAGCCGTGCTATACTACCAAACTTGAAGAAGCTTGGAATTCTGAAAGGATCTTCCTCTCAAGGGTTCATACATGAACAATGACTTCAAAAACTACCCAAAATGGTTGTTTCTTTTTCGAGTTTAAAGGACAAAAGAACTAGACAACTTGCTTAATAAAATATAAAAAGTAATGCTAAGATGGTTCCTTGTTTTGTAGTTGACTAGGGCAACTGGTGCAGCTATCATTTACCTAGGATTTCTTCACCTTTAAGTCTTCAAAACATGGTCAAAGATGGCTGCAAAGTTGGACCATGAGTTGTCAACAAAAGTGGCTCCACTTGGATTACACCATGACTTGCTTTTACCCTTCAAATCTGGCCACCTTTTATTGTTGAGGGTTTGGCCAAAATTTTAATGAATTTAGACCAGATTGTAAGGCTCCAAAATATCTTAAAGATGGTTGAAAAAGATGGCAAAAAAGGAGTGATATGAATTGGCCTAAATCTGCTCAAAATTGGTTAACTTCTTCTTGGGCAGAAATTGAGGAAATTGACCCATTGAGGTGTTGCCTCCATCTTTGCTTCTTCATGATGCATTGTGAGGTTGAGTGTTGCCACATTTACCTTGAGCTTCCTAGCTTGTGATCTTGTAAAAGACTTTGAACTCGAAGGTGTGCTATTTTCTTCAATGATAGGAATGTAGGTTTGTAAATTCTCATCAGAATTTCTTCCAAAAACAATATACAACATGGTTGCTCTTTCGATGAAAATCGTGGCTGAGAACCCACCTTCTCCGATGCAAATGGCTGAGAATCGTGTCAGTTGAGATAGAGAATGATTGGTGATAAATATGGTTTGAAATTTGATTTCATTAACTTGATGGAGAAAATAATGGGTAGGCTTGTTATTCTCTGCTAAAATTGGGGAGAACCAAGTCACCGCAGAGATGGAACCACATCATTCCGTAGTGCTAAAATTTTGGGAGAACCTCTCATTTAAATTGCCTGCGGGTTACCTGCGGATAGTTAGCCTATATATATATTTTTACATAATTTGACTTAAATTTGAGGTTTGTTTAAGGCTGTTTTTTTAAAAAAATCTAGAGTGTCACGTGTCAGTTTTAATTTTGTACTAAAAAAGTCTTTTGGAGGGAAAATATTCATTCTAGAGGTGACATGTGTCCTTTTTTAAGTACTATGGATACTCCCCATGAGTTTTCGGATTTGTATATATAAATCTGAATTCTAAAAACTCAATGAGCACTTGATCATTATGGACTCCAAACTATATGAGTCAGTGGCGAGTTAGAAAAAAAACTCACTAGGCACACATTAAAACAAACAATATAAGTTTTTTTTTTAAAAAAAATGAAAATAGTATTTGAAAAATAATGTGTTTTTAGAGATATCATATTAGTAGTAGTAGTTTAAAGAGAGGATACATGTATAAAGTAGCGACACATATAGAAAAATAGAATGATTTGTTCAATCTTAACAATTCTCTAAACGTTAAATGGATCAATCCGTAAAGTAAGATTTAATTATCGACGGTTATGATTTCTTCTATGTATTTTTTTTAAAATTTTTTGGTAAATTTTTCTTAACACAATCATTAGTCGTATATGCGTGTGTATCTATTTCGTGTAGACAATTTTAAATAAATAACTAGAACCTCTATATGTAAGAGAGAAATTTTGATCTAAAATTTTGCACAATAATGAGATATATAGAGATATACATTTTAATATGAAATACGACCAAATTATAATTAAGCCATGTAATGTATTATTTTAAACAATTTGCAGCCCAAAATTAAACAACATGTTGGGCTGTTTTGGTGGGCCTGTTTATATTTAAGCAGGGCATTACATTAGGTTTTTTTTCTCAATTTTCACATAAAAAAGATTATTGATAATAAAATATTAAAATGAATATATATATATATATATATAATAATGGTGGGACAAATCCATTGGGTGCACATGCCCCAGTGCCCCCACCTTGTCTCCGCCACTCTCATTGGCGGAGCTAGAAAAAAAAAACTCACTGGGGGCACATTAAAACAAACAATATAAGTTCTTTTCTTAAAAAAAAATGAAAATAGTATTTGAGAAATAGTGTGTTCTTAGAGATATCATATTAGTAGCAGTAGTTTGAAGAGAGGATATATGTATAAAGTAGCAACACATATAGGAAAATTTGCAGAGAATGATTTGTTCAATCTTAACTATTCTCTAAACATTAAATGGACAAATTTGTAAAAGTAAGATTAATTATCGACAGTTATAATTTCTTTTATGTATTTTTTCTTTTTTTGTAAATTTTTTTTACAACAATCATCAGTCATATATGCGTGTATATCTATTTCGTGTAGACAATTTTAAATAAATATAACTAGAACCTCTATATGTAAGAGAGAAATTTTGATCTAAAATATTGCACAATAATGAAATATATAGACGTATACATTTTTAATATGAAATACGACCAAATTATAATCAAGCCATGTAATGTATTATTTTAAACACTCTATAGCCCAACGTTAAACAACATGTTGGGCTGTTTTGGTGGGCCTGTTTATATTTAAGTAGGCCATTACATTAGTTTTTTTTTTCTCAATTTCACATAAAAAAAATTATTGACAGTAAAATATTAAAAAAATATATATATATATATATATAATAATGGTGGGACAAATCAGTGGGGGCACATGCCCCAGTGCCCCCACCTTGTCTCTGCCACTCTCATGCACAACATCAACTAGTACTACCAAGGTATTCATCAGATTCAAAAAGAATACACTAGCTCCAAGAAGGACTCCAAACTGAAACAACATAAAATTTTCAGAGGCATCACTTTCATTCAAAATTTCCATATCAGCAACAATTTTGAGGTCTACATGCAAGAAATCCAATGCAACATAGAGCTTCAATATACCTTTGTCCTAGTCACTCTCTTTAATATTTTTACCAACAACTCTCCTTTGCAGATAGATAGATAATTGAATGTTCGTACCTTCGTGAATAATTTTGCCTCCTTTAAACCCCATGATCACTTCAGACCATGATCTGTGCCTGCTTTTTATCCATTATACATTTTGAATTTTCACAACTATACATGTACAAAGCTATGCCAAGTTCCCTCTTGATGTGGTACAATCCTTCCCACAGTTTTTCAAGTTTCATTTGTGAAGAAGTACTGATTTCTTGTTCATTGAATTGACACTGTCAAGAGAGAATAAGCTTTTAACTAGAGAAAGATTTATCATTCCACTCAGAACAACAACAGATGATTCAGGTGGAGTTCTCTATTATCATTTAGACCAACAAAAACAGCAACTCCAGAGTCTAGGTTAATTTAAGTTTCCCAATTTCAATTTCTACCACAAATTTGACACTATTTTTTTTAAGCTCGTACCAATCCCCCAAAATACTTCTTCACGTTCTCACACAAAAATCCAGCCTCATGGCATCTTCAATCCTTTCCCCCTCTAAACTCTATATTAGCAGTTGCTATAGTGAAATCCCACTATATGACAGTTTCAGCAGTATTAGTATTTTCAACCTATTTTTTTTTTATAAAATTATTGTAAAAGAAATATTTTCGGTACATTCTTTCACGTATTATTTTATTGTGTAATTAATTTTTGTAATTTGTATTTTAATGTATTCTATTAGTAAAAAAATTACAATTAACATGTTCATTAAATTAAACAATGATTAGTGATACTAATCACTAAAATAAAATTTTAAAATGATTACTTACTTAATTGTAGTAAAAAACACGAAAACATTCTTTTTTTTTAATTCCTAAATTTGAATCCATATTATATATATTAACGGAGAGTTGATCATTGAACACGTGTCGCTCAATTAGTCCTTCATATAGCTTCAATTGACATGTGTCGTTTATTATTAACTTATCATTAAACCATTAACATATGTCGTTTAGTTATTTGTTTATCATTAAATTATTTTATGTAAAATAGTTCATCCTTATGGGCACCCATTGGGCCCAAAAAAAGTTTACTTCCCCTCTCAAACCCAAATCCGAATACAAAATAAACATAATTCATACAACAATTTAACTTTCAATTCAAAATTATTTTCAACAACATTTTTTATATATATCTAATCCACCACCATGAGATCACCTTCACCACCACTAGTGCCACTACCGCCACTGACACTACCACCAGACGGTCGCTGCCCGGGCGTTGTAGTCCCACGTGAGTGGCGATGGCGGCTTTGGTAAAGGTGGAGCCAGTAAGACATATAAATAATAATATTTCACTTATAAATTTTTAAAAAAAAAAATTTATAGCACCCGCAACATGGGCATTGGTACTAGTATAAAATAAACTTATACAAAAAAGTCCTATGACTTATGCAATAGAAAACCATTCGTTATCTATTCAAACTCCCGCAGCAGCAGAAGAGCAGCTACATACGGAAGATACTAAACATCACTACAGTAGAAGGAGAGGAATGCCCATAGAGTTATCTACGAGATTCTTTATTTCCTTCGGCTCCATATCATGATTTTGTATTTCCTTTGTATTCCTCCAATGTAAAATTTCTGGCCGGTTGTGTCGACAGAAAAAATATTGCAGTACGGAATGGATTAAAGAGGGCAGAGTCTCCCTACAAACCATTCAAGCTAAAATTGATAATTGTTCCTATACAATTCAAACTATCAAAATTTGGATTTTTATAAATGGAGAGTAATAAAATTGAAGTTTGCAATTTGTTTTGAACTGTATGCATCAAAAGGTGAATGTACGATTTCTAAGGGATACACTTTAACTCTATTCAACTGATTTTATCGAAAAAATTACTTTTTTTTTTCAAGCCAAGCAATTAATAGCAAGATCTAAAATCGACTTATTGGTCTTATGATATATCTTGGTATAGAAGATGATGCACTCTCCTGAGCAAATTTGCATTCTTCCCTCTTTTTGGATAGGATAAAAAGATCTCCGCTTTTTTTCCTTAGAGTTTGGGTCTTGCTACCATATTATCCAAACCTTTTGATTCCTTCTATAGTTAGATCTTTTATGATATATCAATCAAATATAATTATAATTAGTAAAATAGTAAAAACATCTGGATTGAATATAATAAAAAACACCAGTACAAATGATACATTAAATCATTCAAAAGATATTAAAAATACAACATTAAAAATATTATAAACATTAATTTAAACAATTACACAAACATGAAAATACGGAGGAAAAAATGTAATAACGCTATGTTTGCATTAGAACCGTCTTGAGATTGATAGAAAATTTTTTGTATGACGGTTCTTCTTTTGAGTAAATTTTAAGTCTTTTTTATATATTAATAAAATGGAGATGCCTGGCAAGTACCAATATGAATTTTCTTTTTCTTAAAAAAAGTAACGGTGCTAATTATTACAATGAGAATAATTTTCTCACATATTGACGTAAAAAGTTTCTAGTCACTCGGAAGTAAACCCAAGAATTAGATCTCTTCCAAGACTCAAACAAAGAACACATAAAAGCATATCAGGACCAACAAAAATTCGAATAAAAAATAGCGTAAACATTGGAAATGGAATAGTGTTAATGCTAGCAACCCCCCACATACTCCCAAATAACCTTCGCCCTACACCTTTTGACGAAAACGGTTAAAGTTCTATGAAACGGCTAACAAACCTCCACCGATTGAAACATTAAATTCAATGATACTCTTGTTACCTATGCAATCCTATTGATTCAGACAATCTCAAATTAACCTCCAAAAGGATTAATAACAGAGAGGTTCATTCTCTTCACGTACTAAAATTTCATCTATAACAGTCTAAAGAAAAAAAGTGGTGGCCTCCCTCCTTTTAACGTGAAAAAAAAGTTCAACTAGCTAGGTCGAAATCCAACATTTAAGTAATTTTTTGATTTGACCCTTAATGAGTTATAAAATTATTAAAAACTAACTCTTCTAAATATTTGCAGATGTCACAAATTATTTAGAAGAGCCTTAGAACTTATTTAATTAAAAAATATCCAAGAAAAACAAATAAAATAGGAAAAACCTGCACAAATTAAAAAACTAGGATTTTTGGAAACCTAGTTCGCGGACTCGCGTCGGATTTCTTGTTGATTGACATACCATTCGACAACTTTACGTTAACTTTTTCGTCGAGTGGTGAAGTGGTCGAGGACACTTGCTTCCAATCTACTTGATGAAAAGTTTGAATTAGCAAAAGTTCTATAAATCTAAATTCAAAAGTTGAAAATATCATTACTCATTTTATGGAAAGCTTGAAAATGCTAATATGTTATAATAATGACCAAAATCATGTTTTTCTCACCAAGAAATATACATATGAGGATGATGAAAAATTTATAATATGATGGAATTCATCTTTTCGATACAAATGATGATCTACCAATTACATGATCATTTGGTGGTTTTATTTTCTGACCATGTTCACATGTGTAACAGTTACTTGATTGTAAGTAGTGAGATAATAGGTTTCTTGATAGGGAGAAAAGAAAATGAGTAGTCCCGTTAATAAAAAATTTTGAATTATTTTTATCGTCATTTGTGTTTGCCCTCGACGCATCAACAGATGAATTCTTTGTCAATTCAAAATATGAATTTGACGTTTACGATTGCTTGCTGTGTCAGAACGAGAGTCTATTGCAACAATAATGGTTTAAAAGTTAGCGACTCAATAATGTAACCAGCTAGTGGAGAATGATTTGAAGTGAAAGGAGAAAGGAAATGGAGGTTGGTAATGGATGTGTTCAGCGGTGGAGTGACGAAATTTGAGGGAGGGATGGATTTTGATTTTTCTTTTTTTTTTTAGTGTTCAAGAAAATTAGGAGAGAATATTTGTTCTGTTATTGTGATAAAAACAAGTGAAAATTTGAAAGAATAGAGAACCAGCACACAAGTGCTGTGAGGAAAGACAAAATTGATATGACAAGACAGCATGATTGAAGTGAAAGGAGAATGGCAATGGAGGTTGGTAATGGATGTGTTCAGCGGTGGAGTGACGAAATTTGAGGGAGGCATGGATTTCTATTTTTTTTTTTTTTAGTGTTCATGAAAATTGGGAGAGAATATTTGTTCTATTATTGTGATAAAAAACAGGGAAAATATGAAAGAATAGAGAACCACCACACAAGTGTTGCGAGGAAAGACAAAATTGATGTGACAAGACAGCATGTGACCAAAAAACATGAGAAAACTATGAGTATTTGCAGCCAAAATCGGGACAATCTGATACAAGAGTTGCTACAGTTAGGGGCATTGAAGGTCATTTGGTATATAAGTGACCAACAAGCCAGTATGCATTGACTTATTTACTTTCCATTCAAGCACAATACCATAATATCAACTGATACATTTAAGGGCGTCCATAGATATTTCACCCAAAACACACACTACCACACCCATTTGGCCACATACAACTGATGCTTTATAGCATATTAGGTTCTGGATGTTGCACATTTTGCAGCTTAAAGAGGAGTAGTAGCCCAATAATTTAGGAATTTTTTAGTTATGTTTTGAGAGATTGATAAATATAAAACCTTCAACCCATGAAAGCAGTAGTATTGAACAAGGTGTATTACTTTTGTCGTTTGGAAGAAAAGGTTGGTCGACGTTGCAACTCCACTCCATATTTTGAAAATATACTTCTATATAAAATGAGATAGAAGCCTTTTTAGTAGTTTGTGAATTTTTCTTTCGAACATGACAATGGACAAAAAACAAGGAAATGAGTATAGCGTTTTTGTTCTTGACTGTTGCTAGAGTGAACATAGGAAACAAGGAGCAAATTGAAGGGCTACAGCCTGTAGTGGTAACCTTATAAGTTATAATCAATTAACTTCAGCATACAGATTGAATATGAATTACACTTTTTATTACGTAATGATCTACATATAATCCTTCGTCGTAATGACGTAAATCATGATTTTTTTATTCAGTGAGGAGTCTCTGAAATGCTTTAAAGAAGAAATCTGGTAGCCAATATTGCGTGCAGGGAAGCACCAAAAGGAAGTGCATGTTCATCAATTTTAAGAGCCGATGAAGAAAAGTAACCAGGTATCACTTCTAGGTAAAATGAGAAGTCTTCGGATCCCATCAGTGGTTACATCTCTTTGACATTTTTAAACCCAATCACATCATGACAAAATTTTAGGAAGTAATCATGTAAACCTTTGTCATTAGAAGTTGTTGGATAGAAAGAAACTTGACAGTAGTATTATACACCTTTATATAGATGTTTGCTACACAATAAACTGCAACCAATTTGTGGGTGGATTTGTAATGGCAAGATATTTTTATTGGTCTAACACAAATACTACAAATAGGAGTTGCCCAAGTAATTTATTACACTTAATTATCAATAAAATACCATAAGTTGGGGCTCCGTCCTTACTATATACCCTAAGTTCAAATTGTCTTTATTTAATACCAGAAGTTGAATTCTCTCTTTTCCGTCCATGAAACGTTTAAAAAGAAGACGGAGGCGTGCAAGTCACGTGACTATTACATAAGGTTAACGGAGGGGCATTTTTGCCTTTTAACATCTTAACCCACCCAGCCCCGTGGTCACGTGCCCCGCCCGTGCCTCCCAACCATGTGGACCGTCTTTTTAAAAGCAACCCAACACCCGATCTAAACCCAGCCACCAGATCCCCAACCTTTCTTTGAAACTCAGAAATCCCGCAAGTGAAGAAAAAAAAATTCTTGAAAGCACCGGATCGATCTTTCGATTCCGGTAAACATAGGTCGAATTGAAATCAAACAAAACCCTAATTTTGTTCTTATCCTATTAGAAAATCAAGCCACCACCATTGTAATTGTTGCGCTTTGGCGGAATTGGGGTAGATCTAACACGGAGCTGCAATCCGAATCCCCTCCCTCCATAGATTCCGGTCATGTCGTCCAGTGGCATATCGTCGGGAAATTTGATTTTGGAGAATGTTGTTTGCAGCAAGTGTAAGGGGGAGGCTTATGTGGTCCCGTCGAAGTCCAACGACAATCCTGGGTGGTTATATTATAGATGCCACAACCATGGGTTCCTGAAGTGGGTGGATCACACCCTTATTGAATCGAGTTTGGTGTCCCGTTATGCAAGAAGAAGGTTCGTGAATGGAGGTTATTTACATGGAGCTGTGTTGAATGGTGAAGGGGTAGACGATTCTGGGGAAAAGACTGCCACAAGACTGAAGAAGGGTTCGACAGAATGCAGCAAATGCAAGAGTACATTGGAGGCCCTTTTTTAAATTGTTGTTGCAGGGTCAATTATCAATTTGATGGTTCTCCTAATGGTGTTGGTTATTGTTTTTAGAAGGTAACTAGTGTTTAATGTTTTAGATATTTGAAGGAGAATCTATTTGTGGATGGTGTTATTGTTGTAACTATAATCAGAATTATTTGTGTTTAGAATGTACTTGTTAGGTTTCTATTAGTACAGTGAAATCGGTTGGTTGGGTTGTGTGTTTTTATCGTTGAGTTTAGTTCTTAGCCGGTTGTGTGTTGTTATTGTCGAGTTTAGTCTTTAGCCGGTTGTGTGTTGTTGTCGTCAAATTTAGTTCTTACGTTAATGAAAATCGTCGGTGTATGTTTGTTAAAATTGTCGACTATGTTTGTTATTGAAATTTGGATAATGAAATTCGCATTTGGTACTTCAAATCATCGACTATATATTCTTGAATTTTGATGAATTGTACGAGTAAATCGGTTTATGAAATTTTTAAAGTTTTGTATTTCATCTAATTAGAGTAATCCAACTACATTAACTAATCATTTCAACACTTTGGTGTTGTTTTTATTGCCTCAATCATCTACCAAAAGTGTTGCACTGAATCAAAAGGCAAACTGTTTGGAGTATATGTAACCACTTACAAATGTACACAAAAGTGCATCTTCCCACATTACTTGAAGGAATTTTTTTTTTTTTTTAGTTAACAATACCAAGGGCTTCGAAATCTACAAATGCATCCGGTATTTCATCAGGGTTAAACCTGATTATGGCAACCAACATGTCCAAAATACAATCCATATTTAACAACCATCTCCACACGACAGTTTCGGAGAATGGAAGTGCAAAATCCAAAATAGAATACTTAACCAAAATACTTAATTGTCCCAAGATCAACCATACTTGATAGTGTACTAACACATAAAAGGAAAAAACACAAGTGAAATGCCAAACAGCTTAGGCTTTGGTAGATTTTGGCTTCTTTGTTTGTTATGGGCACTCGTCATCCAACACGACGGGCTCAGCCGCAGTCTCTCCAAGTCCATCATTCTTTTTCTTGAAAGCATGGGCAGCTTTCAGCCTGGCACTGCACCTTTTCTTAATGGGGAGCACAAACGTTTTTGTTTGTCTTTTTTTTCTTCTTCATTGCGTGAGACACACCTGGTTCCTCAGATGAGACTATGACCTACCATGTAGATGGAACATATTAATGAGTTCTTCAGCAATTGCACATAAATTGAATGGAAAAGTACCAGAACAACCTATATGGCACTACAGTACCTGTGCAGTAACAGATGCAGTTTGTCCCGTTTGGTGATGACCCAAATCACCCGCACCAGTAGCATGTTCCATTCGCTCCAGTTTCATAACAGATGCAGCTCAGAACTTTTAACAGCCTACAACAAGTGAAGTTTAGTCAATGCCTTTTTTCATGGTTGCACCAATATTAACAACAAAACACTATATAAACTCCACTACCTTGTACCAGCGAAAATTCAAATGTATGTTGCAAGTTGTCAACATTTGGAGTGTCCTCCACAACTGGATCATTCTGTAGCAAATAAGAAGTTAGTTAAGGTTAAAAAATAAAAAATAAATCAAACTCTTGAAGAATAGTATTAAAGGAAGGTATGAAAATACTATAAACAAACCTGTGGCTGCCTGAGTTTGTTGATAATACCATGAATAGCAGCATGAAAATCACCGTTTAAGTTGGTGGAAACTGACCCACCAAGTCCCTCAACAGCAGCAGATTTGGACTTTTTTCGGCAATCAAACTGAAAAAAAGGGAAAAAAAAATTCAAAACTCTAATTTGTAATCCTTATTTTTTTTATGTATATATATTAAAAAAGAATAAACCCCGACTATTTAAGGAATTTACCTCAAATTCTGGGCAATCCACTTTAGTGTGACCATATTGTGAGCAATAATCACACTTGACAAAGTTCTGAAGACAATTGTCAGTATGATGGCTAAATGCATCGTGCCAACTACAGTACGGAGTATTTGCGTCAAACTGTAGGAAATCATCTTCAAATTGACTTTCATCTGGAGCATTTGGTGTGTTTATCACCTGGAAGGCAAACAAATGAAACGTATTTATATATATATATATATGTGTGTATGTATAATATTAAACTGATGTTGTAATAGAACACAAAGGGTGAAACATTGTTCACATCACCTCGTCAAGCAAAATGACATCATCTGCAGTTGTGTCATTTGTTGGTTCACTGTTTTCTGGCCAGCACCACCACCCTCCATGTCCATGTTGTTATCTTGCATCCAATTACAAAAATCCATAACTTCGCATGTGTCGGCTGTGTGGCCATATTGATCACAACACTCGCAAAGTGGCGGTATTTCATCATGTGGCCTTCCAGCAGCCATGTTTGCTTCTGCATCTCTTATTTCCTGCAGTTGCAACAACAACACTGTCATCATCAAACTTGAAAAAACATCACTGATCTCAAACATAGGTGTAAACCCTAACATAAAAAAAAAGTTCAAAACATAAGGATTGAAAAGAGTTGTTACCCGTCTTGCCTCCGCTGCCTTATTTTTCTCCCTTCTCTTCTCTAACGCTGGACAGATTGATACAAAGTGTCCTGTGACCTTGTAATATACACAAAAGGAGTTTGGCGTTGGTTTCGAACCCCTTCTCCTTTTTTGACCAACACGTGGTTCGGCATTGTTGGTAGTTATTTTAGCCTTCGGAGGCATGCCTTTCTTTTTTGGCTGAGGTGGATCCACTGGTGGCTATCACATCACCAACGAACAAATTAAAAAGAAAACTAAAGAAATTAAAACAAAATCTCTATTACTTTTCAAAACCTGAAACACAAACTACGCACCTTTGGTTTGATTGTTGACAGCGAGATCCCAGCCTTTCTAGCTTCTTCTAAATCATGGCACATTTTTTTACTGTGCTCACCCCGACAATAACCACATCTATTTTTGCCAGGACCAACCTTCCCGCTGGATTTTAGTGAACCCTTTTTGTTGGTCTTAAGAGTAACAGCAGCTTCTTTGTTTCTACAATACTTTGGCCTTCCAGGTTGAACTTTGAAAAGTGGAGGCAAAATGGGAGGGTCTATTCGCTTTGGCCAGTACTTAGGCCCATTGATTGGATAGATTACGGGTTCATATGCCTTCAGGTACTTGTCCTTCTTATACCAATCACCCACATAGTTTTTTACCACATCATTCTTATCCCAGATTGCACAGATTACATGTGGACAAGGAAGACCCGTCAATTGCCATTTCCTACAGGCACATGTCCGATTATCCAGATCTACACACACCTGTTCTAAATGATTCCTCACCTCATACTTCCCATTTCCAGCATATTCGCAGCTAAATCCTATGGCTCTATCCTTGTAGATCTCCAATTTTTTAAAAATCTTTGGACCAATAACAACAAAGTTTTTATTGATCCAGTCCCTCTTCTTCTTGTTCCTCTTCATCAGATACAGTCACAGCCATTCAAACATACCAATAATGGGCAGCCTTCTTGCTTTTAATATGGCTCTATTAAAACCCTCACAAATATTGTTGACCAGCATGTCACATTCAGTGCTAGTCTGAAAGTGGGCTCTTGACTATGAATTAGGTTCTAATTCCTTCAACCACTGCCATGCACCTTCATTGTAATCTTTCAGTTCATCCATCAACCTATGAAACTCCATTTCTGTTGTGGCCTTGGCTATATCAAACATCTTTTGCTTCATCTCCAAACCAGGGAACTTCTTCTTGAAATTGTTCCACAAGTGCTGGACACAATGTCGATGTGATACTTTATTCAACAATTGATTTACAGCATTCGTCAGTCCCTAATACATGCAAAGACAGCAAACTGAGTAAGCACACACATTTACAAACAGACCAATATAATTAAAGACTGCATATTCTACAAAAGATAAGAGAAAAGTGCAACTTAATTAAACAAGTTGAGCTATTACCTTTTGACGGTCTGAAATGATAACCCATTCTGGGGTGTTTTGGATACCCAAATCTTCAACAAGCCAAGACAGAAACCATGTCCAGCTAGATTCATTTTCAGTCTCAACTACTGCAAATGCTATTGGAAATATGTTGTTGTTTGTGTCGAAACCTACTGCTGTCAGCAGCTGCCCCTTACATTCAGTCTTCAAAAAGGTACCATCAACCCCGATGATTTTCCTACACCCTTCCTTGAACCCTTTCTTGCTGGCTGCATAACAAACATACATCCGCAGAAACCTATTGGGATCATCATCCTCACGTATCACCTGAATTGAGGTCCCTGGGTTAGCCCTTGTAACTTCTTCCATGTAGCACTCTAAATCTGCATATTGTTCTGTGATCTTCCCCCAACCTTTTCAAGAGCTTTTCTCTTTGCATTCCATGCTTGTGTCCGAGAAATAGTCAGCCTATGCTCATTCAAAACCCTAAACTACAGGTGACTCACACTGATGTTAGGATCATCCGCAAAATCAGCGACATACCAATCTGAAACTATGTTTGAGTTCAGATTTCTGCTGCTGTTGACCACAGGTGTGCTTGGTGTTCACTGTCCTAATTTGAAATGTAGGATCCTTTTCATCGTCAACTTTCACTCCATAAACCTCCCAATTGCAATTCTCACAGTATCCTCTGACAAACTTCTTATCATTTTTCTGAAAATTGATCTTTCTCCTGTCCTTTATTCCATGTTGTCTTAGAGCTGCCAATAAAATCCACTTGGTTGCAAATTGCTGATGCAGCTGAAATTTTGGGTTCCCCATGTCTTTCTCCGGGTCAAACACTAGGTCTTTCTGTTCATGGCATTCACTATCATCATCTTCATCACTTGCAGCTATGCTGTGCAGATCATCACAAGACCCACAATCATCATCACTTTCATTCTCCCCACTACCAGTTCCCACCCCAATATCCTCATGCCGTACAAACTCTGATTCACTTCTATATGAGCACCATGTAGTCGATTCTAGCCTTTCATCGACATATTTCCTAAAATCTTCATCATCTTCACTCATCTCAAATTCACTATCAACATAGTCTTCATCTTCACTGTCCACATCTTCATTACTATCCACCTCATTATCAACCCGGACACTCTTCATGAATGGATCAAACTCAGTTGAAGCTATCCTGAAAACTTCCACCAACCCGTGGGGAGTCTTCATCTCAATTAGTCTACCGATATCTTCATCATCTTCAATCCTTGTAAACTTGGGAGTGCCCACATCATCTGGCACAAGATAGAACAATTTATGTGGCCTACAATACCCAGTCTTGTCAATTAGCTTATACAAAGCTTCAACTGTGAGCAACCCGTAATTCACGTCGTCAAAATACTCAGCCTCGCCCTTTACATATTTGTAACCACGCTGGAGAATGAAACCACCACTATGCCGCATTTCACTGTTAACATCTTCGATCCATCAGCTGCAGTACCAAAAAAATAAACCAAATAAAAATTCCATATACGGTGTAATATACTATCAAGCAAACAAAAGGACTAAACCTAACCTAACTACATACAGAAATGAATTAACTTTATGTTGTTACAGCCTTCATATCAGATATTCAAAATTCAAATTTCAAATTCAACCTGCCACCTGACAGTCGACTTTCACTGTTCAAAGTGACGTCATTGTACATGACGTCGTAGCAGGACTTTTTTCAAAATTCAGATTCTAAAAATTCAAATATCCCCATAACTGATTAAATCAGATATTCAAAATTCAAATTTCAAAATCAAAAGTTGACATCACTGTTCACAATGACGTCATCGTACTGTCACCTTATGACATCATAATAGAAAGACTTCGTTCCATTTTGTTTTTTGATCCCCATAACCGATTTGTAATTAAACCCTAATACAAATGCATTAAAAAACACATGTTCTAAACAGATTCACAGGAAAAGCCAAAAAACAAAAGTTTTGAACACTAACACGAGGAGTTTCAGAAACCCTTCCTATGACATCCAGATCTCCATAAAAGGCACATGGATCCCATAAAAATTTTAATAAAAAAATCAATCTGCACAGAGACGAAGGTTCTGAAACCCGATAAAAGAATTAGAGTCGGGATCGAAAAGACACACAACTCCCGTGAAGAACCTATTAAAAATAAATCCAAAATACTCAGATCTACCCAGATCTACTGAGATCTACTCAGATGTACGAATAGAAAACTTACCATAGCCAGGAGCTTCATGTTCGTACTCATCCGGAGGATTGAAGTCCATCCTCTCCACATCCTAAGATGAACAAGCAAGCAAACTCAAACCTAAAACCTATTCAAGTCTCAAAAATCCTTTATTTTACCCACATTCGTTTTCCGTTTTTACCTTTTTGATTCGATACCCTGAACCTTAATTTCCCCCCTCCCCCCTCTTTTTTCTCTGTAGTTTGACTCGAGAAGGAAAAAAATAAAAGTGTTGGGAGTCAAAGGGGGTAATGAAATAAGTGTTACCCCGACTGTAGCCTAGTGGGTCCCACATAGTTGGGAGGCACGGGCGGGGCACGTGACCACGGGGCTGGGTGGGTTAAGATGTTAAAAGTCAAAAATGCCTAACAAGCCGTCGTCACACTAGTCAAATATTAATTACCTACTTAATACAATTACTAGTAGTAAAGTAGCAAGCATGGTCGATCCCAATGAGAAGGTTACCAAGTACCGGTTAAAATTATTTTTTATTATTATTTAGATTAACAATTTATCAATTTAAACTAATCTAAACCTAAAAGCATCAATTACAATTAATTTAATATTTTACACAAATAAAAGAAAACTTAAGGCAAAGGGTTCACCTACCGACTACTCAGTATAATTTAATCTATAGATATGCGACTTTGGACTTTCATTAATCTCACAACAATTCACCTATTTAAGAACTATTCACTGTCGTGATATAATTCTCTTACTCAAACTAACCCTATGACTACTGTCGTGACTATAGGATTTAATTAGAGTACATTAAGAACCCTAGAATCTATAGCTGCAAAGACGGTGTTCCTACTTTTGTGGCCCACTATCTAAGTTTAATATTTCCATGAACTAATGCTAATCTTCAACCGTCATTCCTTCAGTGAAACACCTTTTAAGCATGCAAATGGTGATCAAATACTAACAGAGAATAAAAGCAAGAATATTAAATATCAACTAATGAAAAAGTCACAATCATAAATTAAATTAAATTAAATAGTACGGTGGCTACTTCTAAAACCCTAGATTAAATACTTTAGCTACACATCATCTTAAAAATAAATAAAACAATGAAACCCGAGAGAAAGTCAGCCGAAAGTTGAGTCTGAGGTTGATGCGTTGCTGCTTGCTTCCTCAAATGATGTGTGAAGATGATGACGGTGTGGCGTGGAGGCGTGAAGTGATTTGTGCATGGAGGTGATGGGGAGTTTTGGGGGGTTGATGTGGCGTGGGGTTTGTGGTGATGGAAGATGGGTGATTGGAATTTCGGGGGAGTTGGTGTGGAGTTGGTGGAAGGTTTGGAGGGGAAAGGTTTTTGGCGTAGGTTGATGATGGTGATGAGGTGTGGTTGGCAAAGATGGGGGGTTGAGGTGATTTTTGGTTAAGTTCTCCTTCCTCAAAAATAAAACCCTAATCCTCTTTTTATAGGCTTTCGTCAAACCCTATTTCTTCAAGAATAAGAAAGTTATTTTTTTTCAAGCCAATTTAAATTAAAACTCCTCCAACTCTTCAAGTGCTTCAATTTCTTCCTTTGAGTTGCTTTTATCTTCATTTTAGCCCACAATTTCAACAATTCCTCTTTTTGAGTACAAAACCTACAAATAAAGATAAAATCATATAAATAGCATATTTGTACTCAAAATATATTACAAAAATCACACATTAGGGATATAATAAATAGGTAAAATATAAGTATATCAATGCCGCTCCGTTAACCTTCTATAATTGTCACGTGACTTGCACGCCTCTGTCTTCTTTTTAAACATTTCATGGACGGAAAAGAGAGAATTCAACTTCTGGTATTAAATAAAGATAATTTGAACTTAGGGTATATAGTAAGGACAAAGCCCCAACTTATGGTATTTTATTGATAATTAAGTGAATTTATTAAAATATGCTACAGACAGTTCTCGTTCGAGAAAACAAATAGGAGGAAACAAATATGACACAAATACTACAAATAGGAGTTGGCCAATTTATTGGAAAGCTTAACAGTTCTCGTTCAAGGAAACAAATGATTATTATAGAGAAAAAGTAACTTTCTACAAATCAGTCCATGTTATTGCAAATTTTCAATAGAGTACAACTATGATCTGCAAACAATCATGTGAAAACATGATGGTGTTTTCCTCTAAGACATGCCGGAAGGAAGAAAAATAAAAGCTAAAACAACATGAAAATCAACCAAGAAAAAATGAATGGCAAAGAGTATATACATATTTTGACCATTCCCTTCGGTATATTCCATTCACAATAATCAAACAATCAAATGTCATCCAATCATCAGTTTCTAATCATACAAATTGAAGATCCACCCATTAATAAAACACAAAGAGCAGTAATCCTTCCAGCCACAATAATAAATCTATCAAACATCTCAAATATCTTCTTCAGTTTCTAATCACATTATAAAAAAAAAAAAAACCCAACTCAAATCATAACAAACTCGTGTTCCAGTGATAGTTACAACTTTACATCCAGAGTCAAGAGTACTCCAGCAATGGATGCTGATGGAGACAACAACTTTACTCCAACATTAATAAACAAAGAGCAAAGTTTCGATTCTGGATCCTCAGTTGCATCATTTGTCATTCCTAAAACCTCCTTCTTTAATCAAACCTCAAAAATTTCAAGTAAAATCAGATAAATATGGCTTCTTTCCCCCTGCTCAAACTAACTTGTTTTAAAACCTCTAAAGAAATAACCTAAAAAGGCTACGATCCGATGAAGTGGAGGGAGGCAAAACACCAAGAGAAATTTAAGCAAAGGGCCAGACAGAGAATGCATTTCCAGAAGGAGAGAAGCATTTGGATTCTGGGGGCAAAGCTTCATGGGGAATGGAAGAAGGAAAATGAAACTGTTTTTTCTTCATGGGGAAGATATATTCAACAATGAAAAAAGTAAGATGGAGTTTCACTATTACATGTAAGGGAAGTCCCAAAAAATATTTTTTCCCCTTGTCAAGTTCCAACCTTATGTGAAATGTCTATTTCAACTCAGTTAATCAACAAAATGGTCTGAATCTCGTATATTCTAGATGTGGCCAAAATTAAAAGTAATTCATCTATTACTCCCATATATTTGATTGGACTGTAAAAGCAAAAGACCGAATACTTTAGGTGCAGATCAAGCATTATAACTGAGAACAAATATGATCTCACTTAGTAGGTACAATAAAATCTTTTAGCTCATTTCTGTATTTAATTCATAAAGTGAATATTATGAATGCACTCATGCATGCCAAAAAACGAACAACATGCAAACTCATTCAGTAATCACAACAGAAAGAACATGGTATTCTTTTGTCAATATCATCCGATTTGGGGGAAATTAACAAGTTTAAAACAAACCAGAGCGAAAACTAAAAGATATCAGAAAATATAGGAATTTTTATATTTGAGGTGATAGATTCGCTTTTGATAGAAAAACAAAATCAGAGATATATACCATAGCAAAGGCAAGGTACACTTTTGAATGTAATGACCAATCAAGAAAGAAACCAAAGTAAATGTCATCTAATCATCAGTCTTAAAATACTAAAACCAAAATTTTTTCCAAATCAATGAAACATAAAAATCAGGAATATTTTCGTCCATAATAATTAAACCTCAAACTTAAAAAATTTCGACTAAAATCAAATAAAGATGGCTTCTTTCTTCCTGCTTAAAACTAACTTGTTTCAAAATTTTAACAAAACAGCCCAAAACCTAAAATGGTTATTATGAAATGAACAAGAGGCAAAAATACCAAGAAAAATTTAAGCCAAAGGCTAAATACAAAATGAGTTTACAGAAGAAGGGAAAAAAGCATTTGATCTTTTGGGGCAAAGTCCAGGGAGAATGGAAAAAAAAATATAAACTATGTTTCTTTCACAAGGAAGTTTGTATGTAACATTAAAAGAAGCAGGTTGAAGTTCTACTTTTACATGTAAAAGAAGTCACAGAAAATAATTTTATTTCCAGCTATGTCAAATATCTATTTCAACTCAATTCATCAAAAATTTTATCCTAATGTTATATATTCTAATATGGCTAAGACTAAAACAAACACTTTAGATACACATCAAACACTATAACTGGGGGCATATGCAATCTTATTTAGTAACAACAAAAGAAACAACATGTTTCTTCTATCAATGTTCGTCCAATTCGCGAGAAATTAGCAAGTTCAAAGCACACCATAACTTAAATGTCAAACAAATCAGAGCTGCATAGTTTTTACAAAAGACAATGAAACATTGGGAGCAAAGGAAAACAAAGCAACGACAAAAAAAATCGATGCCAAAGAGCACTAATAGAATCTCACCTTAGGATGGATTAGTTTTTCACAAGAAGATCTAAGCCAAAGACTTGAAAGCATGGAGAACAAAAAGCTTCTTGTGAAAAGATGGAATGGAAGAAGAGAAGCACTATAATGTGGGGGGAATGCGATCTTAGGAGTAAACTTTATGTTGTTATAAAAGTTTCTTGCAAATCTCCCTTCTGGCATTTCAATGAGTATTTAGAGGTCCTTCCGCAGCCCTACTAGAATAAGAAACTACATTAGATTGAATTATTGGTCATATAGGGACAATTTTGAGCTGGCTAGTGTAGTGTTCGAATTTGAGTTTGTTTTGGAAGTCCTATCAAAGGTAATCAACAAGCATTTTCAGGTTATCTTTGCGTAATTGTCTTCGGCATGTGTAAAGATATAAGTGAGTTGTTCTATCACTGATTGGTAATGTAATTCAATGATCTAAAAAGGGATAATTTTATGACTTTATTTGTAACAGTAGACTAAAGGGATAGTTTCTGAGGAAAAAATTGATGTGATCAAGAATAGGCCATTTGGAGTCATTCCCAATCATGATGATCATTTCATTTAATTTGATCACATAATGGATTATTGAAATCTAGTCAATGTTGGTATAAAATATGATGGAAGGTTGAAGCCAAAAATACAAGTAAAAAAATATGCAGCATGGTTTTGTCGGCCTACCCACGGCTTCTTCACATTGACGCCAAAGTCGACAGCACTATTTATCTATTTTTACTATTTTTTAATTTTTTGAATTTCCAAACTTTTAATAATTTTCCATTCAATGTCTGTTATGGCCAGCCCTAATACCCTCTATTTAATAGATATTCGGCCTCAACTGTAGAAAAAAAAAAAGGACCTTTGATGAATTTTGATCATGAAAAAAAGAGAGATTTCCTAATCTTTTAGGAGTTAATTTGGCTTGTGTTAATCAATAGACTTGCACTCGTAACGATTGTGCTGTTGAGTTTAGTGTTCTCAATTGGTGGAGATTTGTTATCCGTTTCATAGAACTTTATCAAACTATTTTCGTCAAAAGTTTTAGGGCTAGGGTTGTTTGGGGAGTATCTAGGCGGTTGCTAGCCATAACACTTTATTCATTTCTAATCTATCCATCCAATTTTATTTGAACTTTTTGTGGGTTCGAATCATTTTTGCCAAGAATCCAAGTCTTGGGTTGCTTCCGCATCATCCGCGGTAAATTTTTCAGATAACAAAAATATGAAATATGCATGTAATAGTAGACTAAAACGAATACTATAGGAATGTATTTCATAGAAACCCAAAAACAAAAACCTTTGCACATCCGACAATACTAAATTGGAGATATATATGAGCTAATTTATTAACCCCCCTCTCCCCAAAAAAAAAAAAGCAAATGAAAACTAAGTTTTAAGTTAGAGGTGCACAGGTGGGGGTACACGGAACATTAGAGGTACATGAAACATTAGAGGTACACAGTTGGGGTACAATAGAAGAATAAACATTGAGGGTATATGAAAACAGATCTCACCTTAGGGTAAATTCAATTTTCCATAGGGTGATCTAAACCAAATCAAAGGTACACAGTCACGACTGACCGAAACTAAAGTTTAAAAAATTGGACAATGGGTTTTTACCCATTGCCAATTTTGTTGTAAATTAATAAATAAATTCAATTTGTTGAACTTTAGAATTAACATGAAATCCATGGGTTCCATGTCGGATGTTCTTCCTCGCTTAAATTCCCAATATAATTATATTCCCGAAATTAGGAATTTCCTCATGAATTTGTTTATCTTCATACATTCGTAAGATAAAACAACTTGAAAAGAAATATCTATCTCTTTCTCAAAATTTTTGGAGTTTTGAATTGTGATTTCATTAAGAGGAAATCAAGCGTCTTCAGAATGTCATAACTTCTACCACGGATGATAAAGTTGTTAATTTCCTCCTGTTAGAAATGACAGAACATTGAGAAAAAATCAACAAACATATCTAACCCCTCAACGCCAACATATAATTCCTCACCTATGCATTTAACAAAACACAAAATCATGTGAATTCTTTTTCACTGCCCACAAATTCAACCACAATACTAGTTATAAACTTTTAACATATACAATATTGGAACATCCTCATTTTTGAATACCTTACAACCACTCCCAAACCTTTTTCTATCAAACCATCCAAAATTTATTTTTCCATATTTGATGGCTTGGATTGTTTGTTTCAATTGGAACAATGTTTCAACTACTATCGAATTCATGTTGAAAACGGAATTTCATTGGTTCATTTTGTTATTGGTGATACTCTTATTTGTAATTCATTTTTCAGGGGCCATAATCTTCATTTTTGTCAACATGTCGTATGAAAATCATAGGCAATACAATTTAAACTTCATCAAATTGATCATATAGCCAGTACCAAACACAGTTTCAAAAGTTCAATAATTATGTTGTTGGATTATCACATATTGCTCTGCTCAAATGTTTATTTTCTAGGCTCAAAATTGAAATCCAACAACAATTAGCACTCCAAAAATCAACAACACTACCTCAAATCACAAAACTTGGAAAAATTGTTGAATCTGAAATAAGTGATTATCATCTGTGCAACACTACATTACTCTATTCAACTGCATATGTTTACTGATCTCCACAAATTCTCGCCTTCCAACACTTGAAAATGATAATAGGGAAGTTGACGCCTTATCTTAGGAGATCCAACCATGACAGCTATTTGTTGTCAAACTATAGAGTGGTTGTCTGATTGCTAGTAACATTTAGCAAGTAATGTCATTGAGATATATATCATTGAATATCCAATTTCGTACTCATGTTTTCTAGGAATATTTGATTTGTGATGGTTTATTTTATTGTAATGGTTGGTTGTACTTCGAATCTCGACCTGCAAAACTCTTTTACGAAAGGGTATTGCTCTTATCCAACAATGGCTCACTCAAACATCGAGGCCACCCTTGCCCTCTTAGTTACAAATTTTATTGGCCTGAAATGAGTAAATAAGTTTATGACTTTGTTCATCATGGTTACATTTGCCAACAAAACAAAGCAATACATCAACGAATTCATAGTCTGTTGCAAATGAATAAGGATTTTATAACTCATCTTTTGGCATCGCATCCCAACACTATGACATGGGTCACTGTTGTCGACTTAGCAACTTTGCTCATTTTGTTGTTATTCCCCCAAAGCATTTTGCTGCTTTTCAAAGTTTATTGGTGCACAAATTGAAGATTTTCCAAAATTAATTGTTTGTAATTGGTATTTCTTATTCTTTAGCAAATTTTGGTGGAACCTTTTCAATCAGTGTGGTACTACTCGCTAACAAAAAGTCTAATGGTTAGACGGAAGTAGTAAACCACATGTAGTTTTATGTTGACGTTTCAGAATTGAAGAATCCAAATGCTGGATTTTTCTTGCCTAAGGCTAGTAAACGCTAGCTATCAAACTGCCATTGAAACTATCTCGTACCATGCACTAGTTGCTCATCCGCCGTCCATCTCGTCACCATAATGTTCATGTATTTCAGTTAGTAATTTTGTTGATCAAACTCTCCACGCAAGATAAGATATTAGTACTTAGGTTAAGGCCTTCTCTTCATTCATTCATCAACACATAGCATCAAACAAATAATAATTGTTGAGACATTACTTTTTATCCAGATAATTCTGTTTAGATTGAATTAATAACTTATTGTCAGCTCTTTGTTACAGCTCTCAAAAAATTTACTTGTCGGTATTTTGGTCCCTTCAAGTATCTGTGGTAGATTAACAATGTGGTTTATTAGTTGGATCGTCCAAACTCTTCTATCACCTTCCCTTTTTTTCGTTTGACCAAACTTCTCCCTTATTATGGCTTTGTACCATCTATATATGCGACTCTTTCTCAGAGGATGCATCGACCCTACTCTTTTTCGTTCACGAATGTATTTTTGATGGTACTAAGCTAGTCTCACAAAAGTCAATATCTTATTAACTGAATTAATCAATTACTTATTCTAGCACTTATTGAACTAGATGGCATGGGCTTTGTGATGGTGAAGGCAATGATATGCGAGGATTTATGAGCAGATAAAAAAGGGGGCTTTTCCCAAAAAAAATTAAATAAAATAAACGTGGACAAAATTAAATTTTTCAGAATATCTGTGGACAGAAATATATTGCTCGGATTTCTGAAATCCGAGTGTTGATTAATATTAGAGATTCGGATTTTGTAAATCCGAATCCATACTTAATAATAAAATAATAATTTCATAAATTTTGTTGAATAATAGTTTTTTTAGTTCTTTAGTGAACAGTAAAGCTCGGATTTGTAGAATCCGAGTTTAGTTAAAAATTAATAAATCGCGGCGCGAAATTTTTGAACCCAAAAAACCGGAAGTCCGTAATCCGGTTTGACGAATTCGGATTTTAAAAATCCGGATGCCTTTAATTTTGGTTGGTGGAAGTAGGCATGTGCCTTAAATTAGAGGACCAACAAATTAATAAAATAATCCTGAATTGACTAAACTCGGATTTATGAAATCCGAATCTAACACAGTTCGGATTTCGAAAATCCGAGTTACTTACGGACTCGGATTTCGTAAATCCGAGTTTAACGTGCTATAAAAGAAAAAAAAATTTCAGGCAGTTCTCATTCGAGAACTGAGTTGGATTTTCTGTTTTTGCAGCTCAAACAAGGGCGAATTGAAGTTTTTGATGCATTCTTGCCTCTAGATACGTGGAAATCGTTATTTGAAAGAGGTTAGATTGCAAAACCATGTTATTTAGTTTATTTTTGTGTTATTTTGATTGTTAGAATGATGTATGATAGATTAGGGTTTATGTTGGTTGGTTGTTTGGATGTTTTAGGTGTTGATTTTGAGGTTAGAGATGAGAAATCATAGTTGTTCATGAGATATCGAAGTTGATTTATAAGTATTTTAGTATGGTGTATTTGTTGGAGTATGTATGGTGTATGGTGTATTTTAGAGAATGTATGGTGTATTTTGTTGATTTTGTTATTAAGAAATGATTAGTTATTGATGTTTTTTTTAACAGTTATCAATGGCACGTAATGTATCATACATGCTTAATTTGTATCATACAAGTAAGTATGTGATAGAGAACGGTAGCATCAACACTTTTCGAATATGCCGGATGATGGTTTGTTTGTCGAAGAAAGGTTGTCATATGAGGGATTGATTAGTAAGATTTGTATGACCCTTGGTTGGGATCCAGACACGTGAAACTCCACCTTTCTTTGATTTTCGATAGTCCCGGTGGTAGGCGTGTAGTGAAGATCAAGAATGATTCGCATGTAGAGTTCATGAACCGTGTAGATCCAATGTCATGTTTGGATTTATACATAGATTTGGAAGATATCACTCAAGAAGAAAGAGAAGCGAGTTTGGAAAACGTGTCATTTGGTGATTTTCGAAGGGGGGAACGTGCTAGTACTTCTCGAAACCGTGATGAAGAGGAGACACCTTTATTTGCACAAAATGACTACCGGGAAGAGTTGGATTCCGACTACATAGCTCCAAGTGAAAGCGAAGAAGACTGTGATGTCTCCGGAGAGAGTGATTTTGAAGAAAGTGATGATGAAAGGTTGGAAAATGAGGAAAGGGATTGTAATCTATTCGCCCGACGCCATGTATATAGTAAGATGGGGAACTGGGATGCCTCATGTGTAGACAAGGATGAGTTTGCTCTTAAGATGTGGGATGAGACGCCCGAAGGAATGGACATTGGTGTTTGTTTCAAATCTCAATCAGAAGCAAAGCATCTTTGTGAAATTATGGAATATCCATCATAAAAGGGAATATACGGTCGCCGCGAGTAGTCCAAGAACGTGGGCTGTGCGGTGCAGAACATTTAATGTGGAAAGTGAGGATGGTGAACCACCATGTGAGTGGAAGATGCGTGTGTCATTGAAAGCTCACGGCCTTCATGAAATTGTGAGATGGCATAATGCACATAATTGCATGACTCCTGTGAATGATAATGACAATCGGTGTGTGGACGCGTCTTTGATTGCTAGACTCATCAGGAGAAAGGTTGAGGACAACGTAGATTATACGGTAGCCTCGGCACAGAAAGATGTGAAGACCTTATTGAAAGTAGATGTGCCATACAAAAGGGCGTGGCACGGGAGGAGGAAAGCCATAGAAGCGGTTTATGGTGATTGGACCTCCATTTCGAAGAACTTCCACGGTAAATATCAACTTTTATCCGTGTATTGAAATATTTATAGTATTTTTATTTTTACATGTATTGAAATATTTTAACAATGACTTGTTGTTGTTTAGGTATATCGCTGCACTTAAGTTTACTAATCCTGAGACTGTAGTAGAGTGGGAATGGAAGGAGGGACAAGAAGGTTGGAACAGGGGAAACCGGACATTTAAATACGTCTTCTGGTCATTTGCACCGGTGGCTGAGACGTTTTTTGAATGTCCACCGGTCATTTGTATCGATGGAACCTTTTTGCGTGGTGGATACAAGGGTAAATTGCTTGTTGCGGTGGTGTATACCGCAAACAAGCACATTTTACCGGTTGCATTTGCGATTGTTGATGAGAAGACAGTAGAGAGTTGGACATTTTTTATGAGGAATTTGAGGTTGTGGGTTGTGTATGATAGAATCGTAAGTGTGATATCCGACCGGAATGCAGGGTTGTTGAGCGCAATGTCACAGATGGATGAATGGCGTGATTTAGGTGATGGTGGGCACTTTCTTTGCCTCCGCCACGTTCGCAGCAATCTTGTGTCACGATATAATAGCAAAAAGGTGAAGCGGTTATGTTGGAAGATGGGGACGACACTTTCAAGAGTGAAATACAACCGTATGAGGGTAGAGCTTATTGAATTCAAACCTGCTGCATGGGAGTATCTTCGAGGGATTGGGGGGAGTAACTGGGCTCGATTGAAAGCCGGTCTTCGCCGTTGGGGCATAGCGACAACCAACATTTCTGAGAGTTACAATAATGCGTTGAAAGGGATCCGTTTTTTACCAATTAGAGCCTTGATCGATGCAACCTTTCGCAAAACTGTTAAATTCTATAGAGAAGAACAATTGTCTGCGAGAAATTGCATGACACCGATCCCTCCTGAGTTATGGAAAAATACGAGAAAATGAATGATAAAGCAGCCAGTTTGAAGCCACCCCTTTCGATGGTGATGATGCTATGTGGCGTGTTGTTACGCCACACGCCTAAGTGGCAGGGTGGGTCTCGCATACGGTGAACTACGATGAACATAGGTGTTCGTGCGAAGTGGCAAGAGTACCGGATGCCTTGTACGCATGCACTCCAAGTTTGTCGGAGAAAAGGGGATCGGCCTATTGATCTATACCATAGTGTGTGGCGCCTTCCAACGTGGCGCAGACAATTCGATTACACGGGCTTTGTTCCGGTTCCCGATGAGGAACAATGGCCGATGGTCAATTGGAACATCATTCCGAATTATGAGCGTCTTGTGTTGCATGCGGGACCGGGACGAAGACAAAAAAGGAGACATAGAATGCAAATGGATTACAGGGGACGCCGGAGCCGGGGGGAATGTTGGAGATGTGGACAACTAGGTCATGATGCCAATTCATGTCCGTTCTCGCACCTAGGAGTAGATAGAAGACCTGTGAATGACAGCTGGAATTGAGTGTAATTTACTGTTCTTGCAAGTTATTTAGTGTTTGATAAATTTATGTGAACATTGATAAATTCGGATTGTAATGTGAACATTGAATTTTTCGGATTGTAAAGTGTGATGAAATATGTACTATTTTTCATAATCAAAATCGGATTGTGCAAAATACTCATCATTGTAAGGTTTTGTGAAGAATTCGGATTTCAGAAATCCGAGCTCAGAGTTTTTTTTTGAAATTGCAAAGGACTCGGATTTCAGAAATCCGATTGGGTGAAAAGCATCCGAGAGTTGCAATTTGAGGAGAAACAGGGGAGATTCGGATTTCCTAAATCCGGGCTCAGAGATTTTCTCGAATTTACTAAGAACTCGGATTTACGAAATCCGTGTTTGTGAAAAGCATCCGAGAGTTGCAATTTGAGGAGAAACAGGGCAAATTCGGATTTTGTAAATCCGAGCTCAGAGACTTTCTCGAATTTACTAAGTACTCGGATTTAGGAAATCCGTGTTTGTGAAAAGTATCCGAGAGTTGAAATTTGAGAAGAAACAGTACTAACTCGGATTTCGCTAATCCGAACTCAGAGTTTATTTTTTATTTGCAAAGGACTCGGATTTCGAAATCCGTGTTTGTGAAACCATCCGAGAGTTGAAATTTGAGGAAATAGGAAGACTCGGATTTAGCAAATCCGAGTTTGACGGACTATATATTGTTCCGTCAACTCTTCCCTTCCCATTTTTCCCCAATTCCAAAATTAAAAACCCTAAAACTAAACTCCAATTAAACAAAAATCCGGCTACTCCCACCACTCAATCCGGCGACTCCCTCCACGACCTCCAATTTCCGGCGACTCCCACCACTATCCGGCGACTCCATTTCCGGCGACTCTCCTCCCTCTGGTCAATCCGGCGTGTCTCCTCAAATACTCTCCACCTCCGGCGACTCCTTGCAATCCGGCGACTCCCTCCGAGACTCTCCACCTCCGGCGACTTCCTCCACTCCTCCCGACTTCCTCCATTCCTCACTGTAAGTTTGAAATTCGCGATCCTCTCTTTATTTTTTTTTTGTCAAAATTTTTTTTTTCTTTGTGAAATCCGAGTCCTTTTTTTTTTTGAATTGTGGTTGGTTTGTGTTGAATTTAAATTGTGTCTATTGTGAATTGCTTATAGTTTGGTAGTCTTGTTTATTTGGCTGAATAATTTGAAGTTTGGTTGATTTGTTTTTTTGGCCGAGTGTACATCATTTGGTTGATTTGTTATTTGGCCGAATGTATATAGTTTGGTAGTCTTGTTTATTTGGCCGAATAATTTGAAGTTTGGTTGATTTGTTTTTTTGGCCGAGTGTACATCGTTTGGTTGATTTGTTATTTGGCCGAATGTATATAGTTTGGGAGTCTTGTTTATTTGGCCGAATAATTTGAAGTTTGGTTGATTTGTTTTTTTGGCCGAGTGTACATCGTTTGGTTGATTTGTTATTTGGCCGAATGTATATAGTTTGGTAGTCTTGTTTATTTGGCCGAATAATTTGAAGTTTGGTTGATTTGTTTTTTTTGGCCGAGTGTACATCGTTTGGTAGTTTTGTTATTTGGCCAAATGTATATGGTTTGGTAGTCTTGTTTATTTGGCCGAATGTTTATGGTTTGGTTGATTTGTTTTTTTTTGGTTACCTTGTGTAGGATTGAAATGGCGACGCCGGCATCGGGCTCCCAATATGACTATCAACCTAAACATCTTCACCCGGGACCTATACAAGATAAAATGCTATATCGTCAAACAAAGCATAGGTCCCAAGCTGTCTATGAGAACAGGATACCGGACATTAAGACATTCCACCTCAAGGGCCGTAGGTACGACAGCGATTTTTGGGCGTTATATAAAAATACGGCCCCGGAGGTTAAGGAAGTCATTAGGAGAGCCGGTTTTGAGGGGATCATGAAGGTAGGGTACAAAAGAGTTGATCTAGGCCTCATTACCGCGTTGGTGGAACGGTGGAGGCCAGAAACCCACACTTTCCATTTTAATTTCGGAGAGGCGACGGTGACGCTACAGGACGTCGAGGTCCTGTTTGGTATTCGGTGGATGGTGACCGGTGTACGGCACGACAGCTTAGCCGGACTGCGATGAATGGAGGGATCGATGTGAGGCTTATTTGGGATTCCGGCTGGCGATTGTAAATGGCCAATGTGTCAATGTTGGTATTTTCGAAGATGAGATGGGCCGTGCACTACCTTCAAATTCCACTGTCCATCGATTCGAGCAAAGGGCCAGGACACTTATACTGCATTTTATTAGCAGTTTCATGTTTCCGAACAAGACGCGAACACCTTGTCAATCTACGCTTCTTGGCCCAGTTGAGGATTTGGATCGGTGTAGTCGATACGGTTGGGGATCGGCACCTTCTGGCCGGGTTGTACTGCCTATGCGAGGCATCACAAGATACCATGCACGACGCCACCGGGTGTCTATATTTGCTACAGGTACGTATTAGTTTTCATATTGTGCTTTAATTATTTTGCGCTTTCGACGTTATAATTTGAAGTTTCTACATTATTATTGCAATTTACTAGGTATGGGCGTATGAGCGGATCGAGAGGATCGCGCCTCAAAGAAAAGGAGTAGATTATTTGCTTGATGAGACCGCTCCATTAGCTCAGCGGTACGTATTTTCAGTTCAAAATAACTCAACGTTTAATTCTATTTGTTTCTTATTCATTTATTTCACTAATTCAAATGTACCCCTTTGTTTATTAAGGTGGGAATGTAGGTACACGTACGGCGACGCCCCAAGGAGCAGCACTCCACCGTTTAGAGATCAATTAACAAGTCTGCGTGTTGAAGATGTAAGTACTTGTAATTTGGTATTTATATTTACTTTGAGATCAATTACCCCTTTCTTTTGGTTTCGGTTGTACCATCTAATGAAATTTTTTCGTGCGGTTTCGGTGGCAACCATATGCACATGTCCTCCATAGACTCCCGATTTCGTACACAAGGCCAAGCCATTTGGACGACTAGGTGTTGGATGTTCTGTTGGGCTATTAGGGAACCCCACGAGTCGGGCGAGTCGTAAGACAATTTGGATACATACAGGATGTTCCCAAGCGCCCATGATTAAAGATAACGCAGCATTTCTTCTCGATCACGCCCACGTATGTCCGGGTATCCTAGCAATAATTGGGAGGATCACCATTCCGCAAAGACGCCGTCATTGGAATAGGAGAGAAGAGTTCGTGCTACGAGATTTGGAGGAAGGAGATCCCGGTTCCGTATATGAGGGGTACTATGAATGGTTTATGGTGAACACTGTCGATTGATATCCAATCCGGTAATTATGAACCTCAAGGATACGAGACTTCTTGAGCCGCGTGAAATTATATGTGAGTTAATTGTAGATTTCTTTTATTATTTCTTATGTTTCCATTTTTTTTTCATTTTTTTTTAGAACTTTACTCTCTTAATTAACGTCCCAATTTCTTTTCAGGGTGAAGTATTGAACAACATTCGCGTGAGTACCGAGAGGTTTAGAGAAAAACGAGAAGATGATAATCTCCTAGACGAAGAACTTGACAAGCATTTGGACGATATCATCAATCAAACACATGCTGCTTTAACCTTGGGCGCAAATGATGAGATGGAGGTGGATGATACCCAAATCCTGGTTGATGAAGATCCATTTTTTCCCTCACAACCTCCGCCGGGTAAAAAAGCGAAACCGTGGTCAAGAGATAAGATTGGAGGAGGAAGAAAGAGAAAGGTCACAATCCCCCCTCGGACATCGCAACAACAAACTGAGGGTCAACAAAATGAGGATCAAGCACATTCCTCTCGAGGCTCGCGCATCCAGGTCGAGACTCATTTTGAAGAAGCTGGTGGACCCGAGACTCAGTTTGACATTGGTGGACCCGAGACTCAGTTTGACATTGGTGGACCTGAGACTCAGTTTGGTGGACAATCGCAACCACAACCGGAGTCAAATTTATCACCATGGGGAGTCCCAATCTCAACCCCAAATCGAGGCTCGGTTTGGTGGACAGTCGCAACCACACCAAAGTTCAATACTCACATATCTTAAGAGGGGAGACAGGATCCGACAGGCCCAAACAAATACACTCGGATGCGCACAATAAAGGAAAAGGGAAAAAATGAGACATTTCATTATTTTGGACATTTATTGTAGTTTTTGTATTAAACTTTTTATGAAACTTGATTTATTTTGTTGTTAATTGAATGCCGTTTATTGTTTTGTTGTTATTAAATTCCTATTTTCCAATGTTTCATTGTTGTTGGTGTTGTAAACATGTTTAGGACTGGTGAAAATCAGTCAATTTTTTTCGATTCGACAAAGACTCGGATTTGCGAAATCCGAACCCGGACTTTTTCTAAAGGATTCGGATTTCGAAATCCGAGTCCGTGGCCAACCGGGAGTCACCATTTTTCGAAAAACGAGAAGCGATTCGGATTTCGTAATCCGAGTTCGCCCGAATTTAATTTTTCAACACATTTTTTTATAGTATCCGAAATTAATATTTTATTCATAAAATCGGATTTATAAAATCCGGATTTAGATTAATTACACTAATTTTTGTCATTAACTTAATTTCAGATTTACGTAATACAAAGTCGGATTTTAATAATCCGAGTTTAGTTGGGGTCGGATTTCCGAAATCCGAGTTTTCCCCCCATTCGGATTTCCTAAATCCGGGGCATATAAATTTGTCCACAAGGTTTTAAAAAAGTTTTATTTTTGTCTAGGTTTTTTTTTTTACATATATTTAAGGAAAAAATTCCTAAAAAAGGACTTCGTACTTACCTGTCTGTAAATAGAACTATGTGTAACTTGAATATAATTCATGTCGCAACAGTTATCGTTCTAATTTAGCAGAGTTTTTGATAATTTTTGTTTATTTTGTACTAAACTAAAAATTTATAGTCACTTTTTCAACTTGAGCATTATTGAGATATCATATCTCAAAATTAGGGAGGAAAAAAGTTGAAATTAATATATCTCTCTTTTTCAATATTTTTGAATTGCAACGCAAATACGAATTTATCAATCTTGCATCTCAACGAGCATCAATATTTCCTAAGTTGATTGGTTATGGTGAGAGATAGTTAGAGAGGTATTATAGGACACACCAAATGTTAGATAAAATGACCATTTGCTAACCAAACCAACCGTCCTTAATTCTAATAAGAATTCCATAATTGACAAAAGATATTAAAGTGTCGAACAAGGGGTTTGGACAACATTTCTTTTGACACTTCGGCTCTGTTTGTTTTATTTTTTCAGAATTAAATATTAATAACGGTCCCATTCCAATATATCTTTTTACATTTTTAATATACCCTTTTACATTTTCAATAGAAAAAACACCTAAAAACACACTAAAAAACCAAACAAACATACCAGAATCATTTCTTTAAAAAAAGAAATTAACAAGTCATCAAATTTCTATATTAATTGAAAATGATTGATTTATTTAACCCAATTTTCTTTTTTAAATAAAAATACGTACGTGTGAAAACTTGTACCAACAGCGGAGATGCTTGTACATCGTCAACTACGGCCAACAATGAGCATATAATATGATGTCATATGATCATCTCTCCAAAATCCCCTTCAACCCACAAACCCCTTCAGAAGAAACAAAAATTTTGAAAATTACCCATTTCGACAGATAAGCTCAATGCATTCAACGTGTTTGAATTCTATGGAAGGATTGCGATGAGGATGACGCCGGATGTTGCTTTTGGATTACTGTAATTAAGAGGAGAAGAAAAAACTAGAATAGAATGGATCCGGAACAAACTTTTATCAGAGTTCAAGAACGCTTCTCTGAAATGATGACTCCAAAGATCAGAGTCACGCTTGAGTACTTATACCTTTTGATTGCCATAACCCTTTTCTGTATTCTCGTTGTAATGCACGCCAACTATGTTCAGCAGGTATGTCTTTGATTGTTCTTTTCTAAACCTTCGTTTTTGTCATTTCTTAATTGAATTTCAAGGTTGTAGTTTTGATTGAGATATTGCTGAAGTTTATTGTTTTCAAAGTCGCAAGAAATTTGGAATACTTGGGCTTTGTTCGGAATAGGAATGTATTGTTCAATTTCTGATATTAATGGATGTTAATTGTCTGTCTTTGTTTCAGAGCTGATGCAGTTAATATTTGGGTTCTTAGTTTTTTAACCTGATTGAGTGTCTTGGTGCATAACCGTTTTTTGGGGAAGAAGGAAGGCCTAGGAGCTTAATGTTGGGTTTTCCTTTTAGCTTTTGTGGAGAAAACCTAATTCCGTTTTTCCTTTCCTTAACTACTAATCTTCACATAGTCTTTACACGAGTTCAGGATGCTCTTATCTTCTCAGGCCTCAGTTTAATAGTCATGTCTTAACCTTCTCTATTTATCTCTTTGTTCTTGTTTTCCATCTGCAATGGCATTTGATAACCTATGTTAGAAAAGTTGAGATTCATTAACCTTTGTAGTAAATCAATCATTGTTTAATTGACTTTGTGGAAAAACTGGATATTCATTCTTTTGACCTCTGCGCCTTTATCCGTTTGTTAGGTAGCTTTGCCTGCATAAGTTAGAAGTTTGATTCAATCACTGTGCAGATATTATACCTCTGCATTCTTTTTTGGCTGATTGCTGTCGATACCACTTGCCAAAAAGTTGTTTAGAACTAGGGGTAACCTGAATGTGCTTGTCAAATTCTTTCACTTTTATAGAGTAGTTTGTTTTCTTGGCTTTGTGCTCTCTTTTGTTAGATTTTCTTGGCATTCTTACTTCAGTTTTTAGTGCTTTACGTATTTAATTTTGATGACAGTTAAGTGACCCCTTTTTCAGTAGCTTTTCTTCTTTTGACAAGGTTATACAACTGGAGCTAAAAAGTAAATACTTTTGCTGTTACATATAGTTGTTAGTGCATGTCAAGCTTTCTTATGAATAGAGGCTATCAAATGTGGATTTCGAGCCAGCAAGAGCTGTTTTGTTTTTTGAACTCTTTCCTGTCTTAATTCTCTTGCACTCTTATGCTAGCTCTTGTAGTTAAGCTTGTTTGTGGTTATGTTTTTGATTTGGTATCATGTTTAATCTTCTCCTTTGCAGTATATGGGTTCTGCTGCTGAGTCTAAGATTTCCATTTTTGTCGATTTTGATGAACAACGTGATGTTTTTACTAAAACTAATCTTCTTTTGCTTTATTCTATCTTCGATTTTAGCCTTGTTATATTTTAACAGAGACATTTGTATACTCATGATTGCTTGTATGGATATTTGTTTTTGTCCTTTGTGTCTGGAAATGTTTGATTATGTTTTCGTGTTGTCCCACATGTTAACTTTCATTATGATTTCCTGTTAATGTATTTGAAGCCTGGTTGCTCAAGTGAACTTTCAGACATTGACCTGTCAGAAGCGCAGCTTATTCAGATCAAGGTATGATCTTTTTACATTTTCCTGCTATCTGTATCCCTCCCTACCTCCCCTCCCCTCCCCTTTGTGGTATCTAGTTTGTTTGACCTTTTTAGTTTTGAATGAGAGGAATCTACTTTAACCAGTATGTTGGTATTTCTTGAATGAAGGAACTTGGACGTGAAAAACAGAAGGTTATATGAAGGACCTTAATCACAATCAAAATTAAGTGGATCTATTAGCTTAGGTGTATTTTCTCTCTTTTCATATTCTCTTATCGTCTTGCTTTTTTTGAGGACAAGGAGGGGTATCATTAAAGAAGTATGTTGAAAGTGCAATCATAATTGGAAGTAACTGTTATCGGCACCTCTTTTGTTAGTTAACCTGGTACCTTCTTTACTGCGTGATGGTGACATATGATCTACATTGCTAATCCCACACAGTCGGATAAAGGCTGTGTTTTGTTATCCAACAGACCCAAGTTGCTTACACCTAGATTAGAAATAGTATTGAATTCTTCAGTGTTTATCATACTTCTTTACTGTTCATGTATTTAGCTCTATTCATGTAGTGATTCAATAGGAACACTGGCATCTGCCGCTAAGGAGTAAACACGGTCTCTAGGTCCTGGAGTCTATTGATGTGGAGCAATCTCATTTTCATTTATCATTCTCTCATTGATATTAGATTTGTATGAATTGAATATATATTCGTTGTTCCTGATGAGGGAGCAGAATGTTTTGTACAGTTTTAGGAGACATTGTAGCTGGCTTTGTTTCTCTTAACCCTTTTCTCATCAGTCCGAAGCTTTTTGGGCACTAAAGGAAGTGCGACCTCTCTTTTTTTCTTTAATTAGTAGATGTTTGGCTCTCAGTAGGAAGGAATGTTGGAGCTATCAAAAACTCTTTATTATCTGTCTGTTGTAAAAATCAAGTTTGCTTTTGGATATTTCTGCGAATATCAGACTCCAAGGGTACTTTAAGTTGTGCTCATTGAAAGCACATAATATAGATGAGATTATGCTTGCCTTGCATTGTTCCAAACCTTAATAGAGGATCCATTGTACAAAATAGCTTAAAAATATATGTAATATTAAATTTTAAAACTAGCCATTCCTATTCTTGTGGGAGAAAGGACATTTTTCTGCTCTCTTTAGTAGTAGCTACCAAACATTTAGGAATTTTGGTTCAGTTTAGGATGGGTTAATTGATGGCTAATTTGCCTTGTTTTTGGCTTTCAGTTAGGAAGAATTATGTCTTCATTTTTGGAAGTGTGCGAGCTCATGATGTAGGCATGATTTGAGGTGTTAATAGTTTTGGGCTGCGACAAAAGTCATGTATAATGCAACTTAAGGTATCACTGGTCATGGCTTCTTTCATTGAAAATGTTTCAGTTGTAGTTCTCTTAAGTGATCCCCATGGTGGTTCGAACGCGATCTGAATTGTGATAGTTTCCTAGAGTAAGGTGTTCTCAAGAGTCCTTGGGACAGAGGAAAATAGTTTCTAACAGAACTTTTTCATTTACTGCTTGTGGGCTGAATGTTGCGACTGATAATAATGTTCTCTTGGGAGAAATGAGATAACGTGTATAAGCTTTAGATTCATCTTTGGCCCAGAGTTTGAAACTTTTTTCGATGAGAGATTGTACCATGAACAGTAGATTCTATTACTTGGATTATAAGAAAAGAAAAAAGCCAAGATAAGAGCCCTCAAATGAATATTTTAGAAACTGATTGCAACATTCAAATTACAGTTGTTTACTTATATGCTGGAGAGGCTGAAATACTCTTTGTTTATCTGTACTAGTGATGCCTACACGTGTCAGTATATCTTTTTCTGTTATCATCTTCAGTGAAATGTGAAATGCTGTTATAAACTTAGCTACGTTGAATTTGAACGTGGAAATGGATATCTAAATGAATGGCTAAGAGGTAATATATAAAAATTTTATGGTCGGGGCGCAGGATTGGAGTGATGATAAGTGTGGGGAATCAAACCTCTGAGTTTGAATCTCTATAGGTACATTTGTTAACATAACAGTTTTGTAGTCGTAGTCCCATTTCCCATTTCTGTCAAGATTGTTGGCTTTACGCGCAACTCTTTCTGTATCTACATGATTCATTATTTTAGAAGTTTTTATTTGTAAGCTGATTTGTAGTTCAGATCTAACGTCTTAGGGCGTTAGTAGATACCAGTCTCTTTTTATTAAGTGGTTGCATCTCATTCCAATGCATTATTTTCTTCTCTCTGGTGCAGATTTCAAGTGTTGGCTCATGGGCATGGAATGAGTCTGAGTATGATGTTATAAATGTTCATCAGAATCAAGAAAGTAATGAAAATTTCAAAGTTGTAAATCCAGATGGAGATGGGGCTACTCCTCTCTCTGCAAATTTATGGCTGGAGTGGCTTAGTACTGGTGCTATCATGGATAAATCTCCAGTAAAATATTGGAAGAGTTATAATGAGTATTTGGAATCTCAGACAGAAGGCTCTGGTGAAGTTCCTATATCACCTACTCATGATGATCCTCCGAAAAACAAGAAAGACGGGTCACGTAGTAGGTTCTCGCCAAGGGAATCACTCAAAGCAGCAGTTATTCACTTGGGTAAAAAGTGGTATGGCCGTATATCGTTCTTCTGGAGAATTGCTAAACGAATTCTTGGAGCTTTATGGGTGAGTTTTGCTAGTTTTGCATATTCTGATCTTTCTTCTGTTATTGAAATTAAATTCTTGCTGTAGTAGTGATTTTCTATCTTGTTGATTTTCCCCCTAAAAAGAAGGGTTCTCCATTGTAAATTTTGCAATGATGACAAATTGCATGTCTTGTTGGCTCATACATCTGTTTATGGTTTTTCAGTCTTGGTCTAGATGGAGTGATCCGCAGGTTCAAATCTGCTTGGTTGTACATGTTATTATGCACTCATATGGTTTGACTGTGCACCGTTCAGTAGCATTTAAGCTTCAACAGAAAATTTTCAGTTGACTTTAAGAATGGAAAAGACAAGCAAGTCAAGTTTGACCAACTTTATGCCTTGATGTTCGTGTCAAAGACTTATCTGCTCTTGTGGTGTGCGATGTTGGATTTAAGTTATTAATGTTTAAAATTAGTTTGAGAGACCCCAGTGGACCCGCAAAGGCTTATTAGTCTATTAGACGGATAGTAGAGTAATAGTAGAATCCCATGTGTTGGCTGCACTAGGCCCAACAGGTTATGTAGGTGTTTCTCACTAATTTCTTGGGATTCGAAGGGACTAAACTAGAAGCTTTGTAAGATAGAACATTGAGAATTGAAAGACCTTTCGAAGGTGAAGCAATTATGATAGACGAGCGATGTTGACTAACCAATCTTTTGGACAGTTCCATTTCCGCTGAGATACTGTGAGGTTTTAATTATTATTGGGGGAGTTTTTCAAAGGTGGCTAAGTTTTGCTTTGGCTCAGGTTCCAGTGTTCTTTCCTTAGAGTTGTAATACAGTCATTTTGCTGTCAAATGTCCTTTCCTTTTTATTAAATTTAGTTGTGATGTTATTTTTTGGGGTTTGTTTAGCTTTCAGATCCAGATTTCAGTGATAAACATTAATTATATGACATGACTAGTGTGTTGTCTATCGTTATTTACTCTGACCTATCTTGTTGTTTCCGCGCTCATCTTATATACGCAGGACATATCGGGGATACATTTGAATCTAGATGTTCCAAAGTGGCTAAAGATCCTTCATTTAGACAAGCTGAACTCTTATGCCGGTAATCTGTTGTTCTCCTTCTATTTTTCTTTATTTGATGCTGAATGTGCTTTGCAAGATTGCTAATAGAAAAGTTTTCCGCACGGGTTTTTACATAACAGGCTGTTTTGCATTGTATTCATTTGGTTGCTTTCAGTGTGTTTCTTGTCAAATGTAGGAGACAAACAATACATGCTGAAATTTCTATGTCAATCAACCTCTGGATTTTAAACTTTGATTTCGAGATGCCTGAGAACTTGTGTTTATTTTGTTCATATTCTCTCCTGTCCCTTAGTTTTGTTTGATGTTGAAATCTCAGTGCAGTGGCTCGGAACTAGAAGCAAAAATTTTGAACCAACTTATTTATACACCATGGAGAAGGTGTGATTCTCTTTACTTTTAAATTATTGCCATCATTTCATTCAGTTTTATTTTGTAACTGAGATCCTGAATGTTTTATTGGTGTGAAAAGGAGGGTATCAAAATGTAGGTTCTTTTTTTGTTTTTTTGCACAGTCTAATGTTTTAGATTTTCTTTCCAGGGGTACTTCTTGCTACCAGAAGAAGCAAGGTCAAGGCACAGTATCCGTACCATAAATGTTAGTATTTCAGCATGGCATCCTTGCTTTGGGAACAGGTATTATACTAAAATATCCACGTTCCTTCTATAGTGTGGGCTTGTGGGCTTGTATTAGTTTTGATCATTCCATCTTTTTAAGTGGTGCTTTCCACTCTTGGTTTAAAATATTTAGTAGAACACTTCTAACCTAAGTATAATTTGTTGTAGAGGACATAAAAAGGACTCTTTTCTTGAAAATCCTGAATGTTCTTTAATATTATCAATTTCCTCTAGAAGAGAACAATAATAGCAGTAGGACCTTCTCGATTTAAGAAAGTTAATTGTCAAACTGTCAAGTAAGGTATTAACTTTTGATTTAATGGTTTCATTTGTGTAAGGCTGATGTTAACTTCTGTTGCTACAAGATTCTGTATTAAGACTAAAACAACCAAAAGTTGAATTTTCTTTAGAACACTTAAAAAAGGATTCTTTGCCCAAAAAAACCAGAGTAATCTATTTTCAGCACATAGGCCTTCTATTTTGAAGTTTCTTTAATTTTTATTTGTTTGTACATGCAAAAATTAGTTTTGACATATTTTGAGTGTTTCCTTTTGTTTATTCCAGGTGGCAGCAACTTTTGATAAATAGGCTTGTCGGATACGATACTATTCTGATGAATAGTCTGCTAGATTCTCCCGGCCGAGGTACATAGTAATCTTGCATTTTGCATCACATCTTTGTGTATTTGTGTTCGGTATCCAAAATAATATGCTGCCTGTGATGTTTGAAGCATCCAACAATTGATTCACCATTGCTGTTATAGATTGATGTACACTAGTATGGGGGAATGCTGCAAGAATGTTTTGTTTCTATTTGAAGCATATCAAAATGGTCTTTCTCTTATTCCAAGAATGAATGTCTTTCTTATTTTCTTTTGTTGCATAAAGGTGGTGAAGTTCACAATGGTATGTCGAAGTCCTCTCCTTAACATTGCACTTCTTGTTTCATTTTCCGTACTTGATTACAATTGTTATCCATCATTAATGTTTTAATTATATGGTCAATACTCACCATTAGATACTGGATTCCAGTCTGGTGGAGTAATCTTACTATCTTCATGCAGGGTATCTTTTTAATTTTCAGACAAACGAGTTCTACAATCTTACTTATGCGCACAAACAACCAGAAACCTCTGCAAGATTTGGAGGTTGGCTATTTTTTATATTCTTTTCTCAATAATTTTTTCTTTCTATGAACTGATCAATATCTGGCATTTAATGGTATGCCTGTGCTTAAATACTTTCGGTTGCTACCATTTTGAAACTGTGACTTCTTTGCTGAAAATTTTAAAGAATTTGTTTTCTGTGAGCATGGCTGCACATATGTTCTATTCAAAGGTCTTGCTGCAGTGATAAGGATGTGGTATTTTTAGCTGCTGCTTGTAATTTGTTAGTCACTGTTTTAAGACGGTATAATCTGGTAGAAACCATCAAATTGTTTAATGTCTCATTAAATGCTATCAGGAGTTCATGACTTTTTGGGTGGGAGCTGATTATCAGGGTCAGGGCTGGGTTCCCTGAGGGCAAGTATATCTATTCATCTTGATCTGAGGATGGTTATAAGTTTTCGAGATCTGCACCATGATTTTGTCTGATCTAAGATTGTTTTAGGTTTAAATCTTTGACTTTAAAATTAGATAACCTCAGCCTATTAGTCTCTGGATTTGAAGTAGGAGTGACAAATACCAATAAGTAGTGCAGATAATATCAAGTAAGGTGTGTAGCTGTTATAAAGCATAAGCTCTGAGGTGTGTTGTAGAAATGAATTATTCTCGTCTATTGATTCCCGCATTGCATATGCTTGAGTACTTGTGCTCGGCTTATTTTATTATTCTAGCTGATGAGCTAGTGTTGTAGGCTGAAACTATGGAAACATTCAAACACTACTACTAAGTGAATGTGATTACTCTGATTTTGTTGAGCAAGGCACATGTAATTGTTTTGTTCCTGTAGATATTGATTAATTCTTACTGTATGAACTTCTAGATGAGGCTTCATAATGGATGGCAAATTTTTGTATTGATTTTCCTGCATCTTTTGCCATCAAAGTCCCTATCTTATCTTAACAACACCTTGTAAGGGAGTTCGTACTAGTGCTTGTGGCATGTAACCCTTTTTAGATGTGAAACTCTCTTTGCTTTGCTCTTGTAACTTCTCGGTTTTCAAGATTTAATACCAGTTGGCAGTCGTTGCATACCTTTCTACCTTGCAGTTCGACTTGTCTGAAATGACCTTTTCATTCAAGTTATTATATTTATGTATTTTCTTTAGGGTTGATAGGAAAGTTTCCATTGAATTGGATGATTTTGATGTATGGTTTGTCAAGTACATAAATACGAGATTTTATCTCAAACAGGATTTACATTGAAAGCTAATATTGTAGCTTTCGTGTTTGTTTTATTCTCTGTTACTTTATGAAATAGCTGATCCCACATAGTGGGATGAAGATGTGTTGTTGTCACTGTATGAAGCATACACAGTAGGGACATCTTTTCTGTCCTTATAGCACTTGATAGAACTGCAGACATTTGCTATATTTAGTTGCATGTACTTACTGTTGTTTCTTCAGTAGCCCTTTGAACTTTTGACTCTCTGAGGGGGGATTTCCATCCTTTTCATTGACCTTAACTTGGCACTGAGGTTATTCTTTGAAAACAGATTAACTGTTTGGTTATCCATTTTTAGAGATCCCATTTTGTGTCTTTGTGCAGATTATCTTGTTACCAAGTGTGGCGTTTTCATGATGTCGCTTTTTGTGTTTTTCACCACTACAATGTCTGTTTCTTTTACATTGAGAGAGACACAGACACGGATGCTCAAGTTTACAGGTTTGGTTCAATCTGTGGTTACTTTTAGACCTTAGACTGGCATACAAACCGTGGAGTCTCTATGTACTTTGCTTATGACATGCTTTCATTATGTAACGATTATCATTGATTTGCAGTTCAACTCCAACATCATGCTCGGCATAGGCTTCCGACATTCCAGTTGATATTTGTGCATGTAATTGAATCTCTTGTATTTGTACCAGTAAGTCACTTTATGTTTCGTTTACATGGATTGTATTTTCACAGTGGCGATTCATATTCCACTTTCTAATTTACCTTTTTTTTTTTCAGATTATGATTGGCATTCTATTTTTCCTGTTTGAATTTTATGATGATCAACTATTGGCTTTTATGGTGCTAATTCTTGTTTGGCTCTGTGAGCTGTTCACTTTGATCAGGTGACCCTCCCTCCCTCCCTCCCTCTCTCTCTCTCTCTCACACTTGAACTTGAAAAAGATACAGAAAGAGTTTAGTCCAGAGAGAGGAATTAAGACTAAAAGTCTTGTAATTCATTTGCATTTATTCTAAGAATTAGTTTTATAATACTGGTCGATTTTGGCTCTAATAGAATTTGGTTTCTCTTTGGTTGCAGTGTGCGCACACCAATATCAATGAAATTCTTCCCTCGCTTCTTTCTGCTCTATTTCCTGGTCTTCCATATATATTTCTTCTCATATACTTATGGTATGGTCACAACAGGTCAACTACACTAAGTTACTTGCAAGCTTTTATCCTTGATCTAATAATGCATTTTTCAATAGGTTTTTCTTATCTAGCACTCTCTACAACAGCGGCGTTTATGCAACATCTTATCCTTTACTTCTGGAATCGGTTTGAGGTAATATACTGTATTCTGTAGTTCAGATTAAAGGATGTTTCTATAGTTGGTGATTACCTCTCATTTCCCTTCTCCACGTATACCAAATTTCAGGTTCCAGCACTTCAACGGTTTGTGCAGAATCGACGGTTTCAACAACACCCAGATTTTCACATTACGTCATCGACAATTCTTGCCTCAACATTACATATAACGAGATTAAACACAAGGAATACAGGTACAGTAAATCCAGAGTCAGCTTCTGGACCTGGATTGCATCCTGGAGTTGATGTAGCAGAGACTGGAAATGATGCAACTGGTTTCACTGGATTTCAAGACCGAGGAGCTAATGGTAACCCCAATCGGTTGGGCAACCCCATTCAACTTGATCTCCGGCAGCCAGATGGTGGTGGTAACCCTGGGTCAATGAATTCGTTCAGTTCATTGCTGTTATGGATTCTTGGAGGGGCATCCTCTGAGGGTCTGAACTCCTTCCTCTCAATATTTCGAGATGTACGTGACCATGGCCAGGTCTTCCCTGGATCTGCCCAGCAGGAAAACCATGCACCCCAAAATGATGAATAAATAGGGAAAATTTTGCTCTTGCAAACTGTCAGCTGGACAATCCATACAAGTGAAATGTGTTGCGAGTCGATTAAAATTAGCTTCTACTGTACAGTTTTTTTTTTTTTTTCAATATGTAAATACTGTAGATTTGGTATTTATGTGCCATGCAGAGGATGAGTGAAAACATAAAAGGGAAGTGAAGGCAAGCTTTTCTGTTACATGCCCTCGTTTTTGGTTGTTTTTTTTTTTACTTTTGTAAAATATTATGCAACTAGTGTTCAAATTCACTCTCGACAAAGTTAAATCGACCCGGATAGGTGAGCATCAAAACTGTCGAGAATTAACCATTTTCCCCTTCGACGACCTGTGTTTATCATGTTATCTACCTTTCCAAAATAAAAAAATAAAAAAAAAACACTCAGTGATACTCTTTTTATCTTTCCTTTTTTCTAACAAGTTGAAAAGTCTCATAATTTCATTGAGTATGATTTTTCGATGTTTTAAAAAAATATTAAATAGAAAAAAAAAACAACATAGTAGTTTTTTCTAGCTTCCATTACAAGAAATATTGTATTAATGTACTAATCATTGAGCGTAATTGTGCCTGAGTAGATAGAAGTTTGATTTTCTCGTAATGTATATCAAATTAAATAGATTGGTCTAATGAATAGATTACTGAGTCTCTCAGCTCTCAAGTGGTTTGAGATCGATTCATATCAAATTGCCAAAAGATGTATTTTCTGGTTAAGATATTGTTTCTCCATCAAATACAATATTCTCTCCATCTTTTTGTGTTATGCTTTATGTTATCATTTGAATAGGTTTGTGTAATTTTCCTTCTTTTTTTAAAAAAAAAATGTTTATCCAAACATATCATTGATTCATTTTCATTATTATGTTAAATTTTAAAGATGGAAATGTTCGTTTCTTTGAAGTGATGCTCCAACGACTTGACTGGTATTGGTTGATTCATAGTTTTCCGTTCTCTAAGGGAAACATTTCAGATTTTTTTGTAAAAAAGAATACAAATTAATATTCCAAATCGACCTATTTCCCAGCTAATTTAGTAGTATTTGTAAATCACCCATAATTAATCATTAACAACTACGCTAACCAACCAAAAAAATAAAATAAAATGCAAGTTAAAGGATAGATTTTAATTATATGTCTCCTAGTAGGAGAATAAAAGGTCCAACAATAGAATTCTAGATGAAAATTCAAATTAGTCAATCTACTCCAACACACAGATAATAATAATAATAATAATAATAATAATAATAATAATAATAATAATAATAATATTAATCCAACTTCATCTCAAACTAATCGATCACTCCAGAGGTAATACATTAAAGAAACTCCTCCGTAGCAGCTAATAGAAAGATTAGCCTTGAACATTTTTTCTGTGACACTAAAAAGGATAGCACAATACTATTATTGCCTCTTTGATGCGAATCCATCTCTATAACCACTCCAGGGGAGTGACTGCAACTTTCCATCGCACCAAACTTATTTGGCATAATTGAGATGATTGTTGAGCTGAACAATCAAGATGATCGACAATTCTGACATCATTGGGCCATAACATAAAGACAATTTGATAAGGACACCAAATTTATCATGAATAGTGGACCCAATTCTAGATATATAGTTTATTTCATCACTCTCCAATCTTTATTAACATTTGTCATTCATGGTTGAAAAATATACTTCCTCTGTACCATAATTATTGTTCAATTTGGGTTCTCGGTTTTAGTTTAAATTGTACTAAAAGTGAAATATCAAAGTGGACAATAATTTTGGGACGGAGGGAGTACTACAAAGCTAGCCTGGATGCAGACCTATACTATTTTTTATGCAGAAGAAATCCTAATAAGATTTTAGTTTAGTGTTTTGCAATTGAGGATGTGCCCTGGTCCCTCTCACATGCATTGCTGATCAAGATAAGCAAGCAAAGGAAAAGGCTCGTTGCCCCTTCCATTGCATTGAGAATAATTCCATCAGGTGGGAATGTCGTTAGTGCAATGTGTATTTGTGTTTTAATAATATCATTATCTTTCTGAAACAAAACAAAAAAGGGGGGACAGAAATAAAGAAATTAGAGACCAATACAAAGAGGTTAGAGGTTATTTTACCAATTAAGGGGATTTAATCCTTCTTTCTGACCCTTACTTTTTAGAAGTGTTGAATAACTTCATCATCGCCCCAAACTATCCGACCCTTTGAATTCTACAACCCCAGCAAACTACTGCAGGCAAAAACTGCTTTTCACCCCAATATAAAACAAGGCTAAGCTAAACATCAAGTACTAAAATGCCAAAGGAAAAGGTAACCATGAAAAAGTACAGATACAGATGATACACAAAGTAATACAGTTAACAAACCCAAATCGAATACAACGATCAACACGTCACACGATACTACGATATATTCACTACATCAATCTGACTCATTCCTTGACGACGACACAAATACCAATCACCCATAGGAACAAAACCATCAGACCAAAGATTCCAGAGTTCTATGGCAGCGAGCCAAATGTCTCATGTTGTCATCTCCTCTTCTTCTTCTTCTTCTTCTCCATATTCCTCATCAGCAGTGGCATCCTGGTATTGCTGGTACTCAGCGACAAGATCATTCATGTTGCTCTCGGCCTCAGTGAATTCCATTTCATCCATTCCTTCACCTGTGTACCAGTGCAAGAAAGCCTTGCGCCTAAACATAGCTGTGAATTGCTCGCTCACGCGTCTAAACATTTCTTGGATTGAGGTTGAGTTCCCGATGAAAGTAGATGCCATTTTCAGACCCTTTGGTGGGATGTCGCAGACACTAGACTTAACATTGTTGGGAATCCATTCGACAAAGTAAGATGAGTTCTTATTCTGGACATTGATCATCTGTTCATCAACTTCTTTGGTACTCATCTTGCCACGGAACATTGCAGAAGCAGTTAAGTAACGACCATGACGAGGATCAGCAGCGCACATCATGTTCTTTGCATCCCACATTTGCTGTGTCAGTTCTGGGACGGTGAGGGCACGGTATTGCTGGGAGCCTCTGGAGGTCAAAGGTGCAAACCCGACCATGAAGAAATGGAGTCGAGGAAATGGGATGAGGTTAACAGCAAGTTTACGTAAGTCAGAGTTTAACTGTCCAGGGAAGCGAAGACAGCATGTGACTCCACTCATGGTAGCAGAAATCAAGTGGTTGAGATCACCAACTGAAATGCAACAGAAGAAAAGTTGAATTTAGAATAGCTAAGACATCAGAAATCCACAAGCCATCAAATATTGAGACTAATATCTCAGGGTGCCAGTACCAATCAAAGAAAAATACATGACATCGTCTACAAGCACTTATTGGGCAACTTTCTAGTAGTCAATGACCTTGATAACACACTGATACAGAGGCATTTAGCAGAGTGTGGGGGAGGAAAGTAAACCCTTTAAAGAAATCAACTGACATAAAGGATCGGCATATAAGAGCTATCCTTCAAATTGTAAACAAGCAGGCACAGAGGATAGAAGCTTCGTATGTTACTACAGCTTCCAGATAAAAACAGGTTACAGAAATCCTTTAAGAATACTTAAATGTTAACTAAGGATAATTGGCATATGAAATGAGGCTTACAAGTAGGAGTTGCGAGCTTTAGAGTGCGGAAACAGATGTCATAGAGAGCCTCATTGTCCAAAACCATGCACTCGTCCGCGTTCTCAACAAGTTGATGTACTGACAAGGTAGCATTGTATGGCTCAACCACAGTGTCAGATACTTTAGGGGACGGGAATACTGAAAATGTCAACATCATACGGTCTGGATATTCCTCCCTGATTTTTGAAATGAGAAGGGTCCCCATGCCAGATCCAGTTCCTCCACCCAATGAATGACACACTTGAAATCCTGAAAATAGATAAGATATCAGAAAAGAATATGAGTAAATGGAGAAATGCAAGCTGAACTAAGAGTGATCACTCACAGAAACAGCAAAAGAACAAGCCACCAAGCCCTTAAATATGAGCTAATGCAATTCAAAAGTTTGTTTGGCTTAAGTATCCTTTAAGAAGGAAGTGTAAGGCAACAAGTAGTTGAATTGAATGCATCTAAGCCAAAAGTAATCATTTCAAGCAAGAGCATTTAGAGGCCAAAGGGTCTAACAGCATTTTCCAAAGTTGTGGTAGAACAATAGTTAGCTTGAAACCTTATCCTAAATAAAAACCCAAAAAAAAAAAAAAAGAGAGAGATGTAACTGAACTCAAGATGACTTCCGTGAGGTGCCACAAGAAATAATCATCCATACTTTATATGAATCATCAACCGAGGCCAAAACTCTTTATCAAGATTCATAGGCAATGGCCAAAACTCGAAGAAACATTAACAAGATCTAGACAATTCAAATCATCAACCGAGGAACCAATATCACAATTCTAGGCCGTGGCTTCAATATCAACATAACCCAATTGCAGATCCAACTAAAATTCCATTAGACTCCCCCAAACAATGAACTGAATACCAGATCTACCATCAGAACAGTGCAAACATTAAAGCCAAAATCCTAAGCACATTTTCCATTACTTCCAAATTCGAATATCGAACGGAAATTCAACATAAAAACAAGACACCAGAGAAAAGAAAAAAAAAATGAAAAAAGGAGATGTTGACCTTGCAAGCAATCGCAATTCTCAGCTTCCTTTCGAACAACATCGAGAACAGAATCAATCAGCTCAGCACCCTCGGTGTAATGACCTTTAGCCCAATTGTTTCCAGCACCAGATTGTCCAAACACAAAGTTATCCGGCCGGAAAATCTGACCGTAAGGGCCCGAACGAACTGAATCCATAGTACCAGGTTCAAGGTCCATAAGAACGGCGCGAGGAACATACCGGCCACCGCTGGCCTCGTTGTAGTAGACATTGATGCGCTCTAATTGGAGGTCTGAGTCGCCGGAGTACTTGCCGGTGTGGTCAATGCCATGCTCGTCGCAAATGACCTCCCAGAACTTAGCTCCGATCTGGTTCCCACATTGTCCGCCCTGAATGTGAAGGATTTCTCTCATCTTGAAATGTGTTTTCCGGTGATTTTTGTCAGCTTTCGGTTTCGCAGAATTGGGGAGATAATTTGCCGGGAAGTGTGTTTGTTCTTTTTTGGGGGAGTGGAGGAGAGCAAATGGTGGGGAAAAGGGAAAGTTTGAGCTGAAGATTTTTATAGGTGACAAAATTTGGCCAACGACAATTTTTTTTTTTAACTATTTTTTCGATTGTTAATGATTTCTAGGGATTTTCTTTTCTTTTTTTTTCAATCTATAAAACTATGGTTTAACCTATGATTTATTGGATCACCCTCATTTACCCCTATTCGAAAATAGTGAATCAAAAGAAAATATAGTGATTGAAATCAATTTTTTTTTTTTTTTGGAAAGTGATTGAAAGCATTGTTTCTTTCTTTGTTTCCTCGGAATTTTTCTTTTTAGAAGAATTGAATTATCAGATCATATTTTAATCTTGCATTTCTTTCTTAACATTGAAATATTATACGATTTTTCTTTGTCTGTCCTAAAAATCTATAAATTTGAAAATTAAAAGTGAACTATTTTATGGTGATACATGTGGCATATTAGAATCTCTAATAAATTAAGAAATTATATAAAATCTATCACTACCTAATTAACATACTGTATGATCTTGTTGTTGTTGTACATAATTAATTCACTAGACTCTTTGTTTATGTAATGTGCATATCGAATTTAGCCAATTTGTCTTTTGGCCCTTCAGCTTTTATTTAGCCTACAATCCAAAAATTTATCCTGCTTAAAACAGCTTAATAAAAGCGTATTTAAATCCATTAGAAGATAGTACAATTTAGGAATTCTTCAGAATATATACATATATATATATATATATATATTCAGCACGCTAACATTGTTTAGGTTCTTTTGGTACAAATATTTTAGAGGACTTCAGTTATTATTCTATATTGTTAGCACCATATAGAAGCATGAGTAAGAATTTTTACTTCCAAAAAAAAAAAAAAATCAGGCTGAACCAGAAATTTCCTGGTTAATTTTCAACCTTATTTTGCTTCATATTCATCAACCTTCTGCATCAACAAACAATCATTGTCCCCTAAAAGAAAATTAGTTCACCATATATAGCAAGCTGATAATTTAGTGTAAAAGCTTAAAGAGTTGCAAAAACATCGACACAAAAGCCAAAAGGGGTGAAAATTGTCTTCGAAGGGAGGGACCAGAGAAGATAAATATAGCCTTTGATAAGGAGAACGCCGAATGGTAGGACAAAGTAAGGGACGTAGAAAATATCATTTCTCAAACCGTCTTGATATGAATATTTGGCAGGATGTTTGATTAAATTGTGTCACTTAATAAGTTTAATTAATCCGTCTTATGTTATACTCCTTCCGGTACTTATTATAAAGCATTTTGACTTTTCATATATTTTACCTAATACATATTTTTCATCGACGAAAAAAATCTTAAAAATATATTTTTACATCCGTTGTGTTCTCCTGACTATTGCGATATATGTTTAAGTCTTTTTCGTTGATTAAAAATGTGTATTAGGTTAAACCTAAGATAAATTAAAATACCTTATATTAAGGACCGAAGGCAGTATATATAAATACAAGTGAAAGAAATTTTAATTCCGTTCAAAAAAATCTCAGTCCGGAAATATATAGACAAGAAAGTCTACAAATTGAATTAGAAATACGTGAAACAAATCCAATTAATCTAAATAGTGTATCATAAATACATAGTCGTTTTATCCAGGACATTATTGATATCCACTATCTATATTATAATTACTACTCGTCTAACTTTTGTCAGGTTTGTAACATAACTTGACCTTTGAACAATAGTCTTTATATTAAGGTGGTTCTGTAATTTTCAAAGCATTGATGTCTATAATCACCTCTACGTATCTACATATCGCATGTTTTTTAAAAAACTGGAGATTTGTTTCCGAGTTAAATATTCGTTTTTCAAAGAATTTTCATATATTGTTACAAACCTTGAGGGAGCTCCACAACGAATCATGTTCCCAAAAATTTCCACTCACTTGTCTAAGGGGATTGTCTAGATTTAGTCGTGGCTTTTTGAGGCTTTGGCCAAATTTTTTTCCAATGCCAGTGCTTGAGATCATGGATATGATTTAAAAAGAAAATCCAATTAAAATTACTTTAAAAAATAACTATACAATGGAAGTTCAAAATTGATGGACTTGCCTCATCAAACGTGTATATATCTACTCCATCCGTCCGAAAAAATAGTTCACATTGAGTTTTTAAATTTATATTAAAACTAGTAAAAATCTCAAACTCAATTTGAACTATTTTTTTTGGGACAAGATAATATTATATATTCTACTGTGGATCACAAACATATAGGAGTAATTCATTTTTATAGTTTTTGGCCAAATGGCATGCATTCATAGTGAAAACGTTGGGTTATGGATTGCCGTGGTACTCTTTCGCAAGCAATACCTTCCAAGTTCCATATAGGAACGTATATATGTAAGATCTATTTTGGACATTATACATTATATATAATTAATTGTATATTTAAGTGCTATCTTAAGGTCTGGCCTAACTTAAGTGATCTAATTGCAGTAACAGTAATTGGGCTTACAACATCTTATTAAAGTGTGGTCCAACTTTGTGTAAAAACTCTAAAGTCCAGTTTCCAGTTCTGTGATGGGTGGAACCGAAAACCCTACTATTTATATTGGTTGTGGTCTCCGTATGAGCCGTCATGCTAAATCTCTGTTCCCATTAGTTAGAGGTTCCCCTAAGGGCTTGACGGAATTATCTGAAAGAGCAAATCGGATCGATGTTCTTGTTGTTACAGATTAAGGTACTCTTCCGCTTTTGTATAGTTTTTAATAATATGATATGGAGGTTTCTACAGTATTTGAATTAATTCCTACAAGTGGTATCAGAGCAACATTCATGTCAATTGTTGGGAAATTTGGTTTAGTCGTTTAAGTCTCGATTTTATATTGCAAGATCTAAAATTGATGGTTTCGGCTGGGATTTGGTTATGCCCTTAAGGTTTAACTTTTCCGGCTTTCGGTCTATAAATGATCAATTTTGATTTGCTGTTTTGATTATTTTATGCTTAAAGTTTGGTCGTGATAATCCAATAATATTAGAGCTTCGGTTACAGTATTTGGGTTTATAGCCACCACGTGACCGATATCAGTTTATATGTTTCATAGTTAAAATCTGGTCTTGTGATTTGGTTTGCAATTAGGTTTGGTTTTTGGTTACTTTGATCCGGCACAAAACGTGATTGGTTTTTGTGTTAATCAAGACAAAAAATTTTAGTTTTGCACAGGGTTTGTTTGATTAAAGAATTATGTATGAAACGAAATAAAAAACACCCCAGATTTGCTAAAGTTTTAATTCAGATATGCTAGTTTGTTTTTTGGTTCTACGGTTGCCGAAAATTGTTGACTTGGACTTCGGTTATTATTATTAGTATTATTAGGTGTTAGACCTGTCCGATTGACGGGGAGAACATATATGTATAGATATTACAACACGAGCAAATATTTATGGATATTGTACCTTTATACAATGTTAATTATGAAATGTATAATGACTTCACTGTAAAATATATAAAACATAAACACCAACAACACTTTACCAAATGAATATGGTAGTAATTTATTTAAGGCAAAGAATATTATTAAGAAATTATTTTTAAAAAAGTGAATATAAAAACGAAAAAAAAAAATCAACTTCGAATTGAATAGTTATATGTCCTGCAATACTTCTTTGTAGACTACATTCGTAGCCTTGGATTTGAGTTATCATTTTCCAAGAGAGTAAACGTACCAAGTGGATTCTTTAGATTCTTCATTCTTGGTGGAACAACACTTGAAAATTAAAGATTTAATTTTAGTGCTGATGGATATATGTTGGGAAAGCATCAAAGAGGCAATTGCTCCATTTCTTACGAATTTACTCATTTTTAATGCTTGGAAGTTGCGCCTGCCTGCAAGAATTCTGATAGAGTTGAAATTCGGTAAAAGGATTGTGACGTAACAAAATAACATTTGATCTTTTTTATTTTTATTTATTTTTTTGGTTTTTATTATTCTGTTTTGTGCATTTTTAAATTTTTAAATATACAATAAGAAAATACCACATAGGATTAAATCCTATGTGGCATGTGCTCTATGCCTTTAGATTTCCCTCTTTGGTTTTTGCCTTAATATAGTATATAGATAGATTTTTTGTCTCGGTTGTAATAAAATATGAATATGGTGCATGCCTATATGGTTCATAATTTGTCAAATATGATCTTGGTCCGGTTGGCCATCCAGGCTTTCTTCAGTTTTTGGGGGAAAAAATATCGTTCTTATCCAAAGCTTTGCCCTCATCGTCAATCATACCCAATAGATTTTCGGTTAGCCAACTTTACCCTAATGTTTGAAATTTTTGCCAATTTCGTCCAATCGGTCCATTTTCCGTCCAAATTAATGGATCTCCGTTAGTTTTTTAATAAAATAATAAATTTAAATATAAAAAATCCCAGTAGTTTTTAAAAATTTTAAAAATAACCCTTAAAATATATAAAATAACAAAATAGTCCCTTTTTACTTTTCATCCCTAAAATAACCCCTCATATAATAGACTTTTATGGTCATTACAAGTAGTAAAGAGAAATCGAACCCCCTCATATAATAGACTTTTATGGTCATTACAAGTAGTAAAGAGAAATCGAACAAGATAGAGAAAAATAAAATAAAAAAAAGTGAAAAGAGACTGTTTTGTTATTTTTATATATATTAGGAGTTATTTTTAAAATTTTAAAAAATGATTGGGGTGTTTTTGTAATTAAATTATTATTTTATTAAAAAACTAACGGAGATCCGTTAATTTAGACGGAAAATGGGCCGATTGGACGAAATTGACAAAAATTTCAAACATTAGGGTAAAGTGGGCTAACCAAAAATCTATTAGGTGTAATTGGCGACGAGGGCAAAATTTTGGATAGTAACGACATTTTTTCCAGTTTTTGGGAATCAGTTTTGATTTGTTTCGATTTCGGTTGACAATGTTGTTTCATGAATTAAAGGTTAATCTTTAATTAAGTACATTGGGCCATTTTGAATGATTGTTCATGGATTTTGGGATTAGAAATTTTTGCTAATAAATTGATTCGATTCAAGTTTTATGTTTTTGGATTAAGTACTTAGGTTCTTGATTTAGTGTCCATGAGTTTTGCATGCAATTAAAGCCACTGGACACGGGATGCTATCTTCACAAAATCAAAATTGAAGATTAAAGCCTTTTGGTTTGAAACTTGCTACAATGGTTAGTGAACAATAATTTTCAAGCCTCCTGAATAAAACTAATCGAAGCATTAATTTTTTTTGGTTAAATTGCCTGGTTGATCAAGTTATAGCATCCAATCAATCGACCTAATCAATTTAATGAGTTACTGTCTAATGTGAAACTAATGAAGTTTCCTGGGAATATTGGTAATCAAAATACCATGTATCAAACATGAATGATTTCAGTTTAGTTATTTATACTGTCATTCATCGCATGTTTTTATGACCCCCCTAAGGTTTCAAAGATAAATATGATTAAAGTTTAAATTGGCATAAAGAAAATCTATCATCAAACATCTAGTATTATTTAAGGTGATTGATTGACACAATATGTCGCCAAAGTGACCTTTTTTATATTGATTGATTAATTTAAAATATAAAGATGACAGTTATGTGTGTTTTGATTTCATGCGGGTAATGATCGGCCCAAAGGAAGGTCGTTATTTAGCCGAAATTAAAACATTCTTGTGGTAATAGATACGTGATAATTATTGTGATTATTCCATGTAAATAATAAGTCGGTCCAAAGAAAGACTTATTATTTGACAGGACTGAATTGTCAATATTTCATTACTACGCCGAGAGTACCACATACAAATTGATGTTTTCTGTCCAAAGACTAAACCCAATGTTGCGCTAGGTATCTTGTAAATAGGGAATGCTAATTTGAATTTATTAATCATGTTATATTAAATTTAGAATGTGAGCTTGTATTTGGTCATTTCAAGGTACAATTGATTCCACTATAATTGTAATATCTGCTTCAAATAACTCTATTAGAATTTAAGAACTATAGGGAAACATATAATTCGAAAACATTAAGAAGCACTATAAAATAATACAAAAATTATTTCTACTGGTGGGAACGGGTATTTTTTTAAAAGATCTTGTTTCCAGAAGGTATAAGGAAAGAGGCAACATAAGAAAATGCATTATTTAAAAATATCATCTCGAATTAAGATTTAAGGTACTAAAGTTATAGTTGATCTCTCTCATATATAATGTGGTTTGGTTAAAAACAGTTTTACTGTTATTAAATAAAAGTAAACTCTTAATGAGTTTATTTCATATTGTGTACAAGAAGGGAGATTAGAGTAAGAGATGAATATACATTTAGAAAATAAAGAAAAATCAATAAGTGCTCACTTAAGTTTAAATAAATCATTTGGAAAATAAAGAAATATGAAAAGAAGGATAATTTTTTAGTTACAGTATACAGTATCACAAAAGAAGCAAAATTAGAAAATTAAATTTGGTTGTTACTTTTGTGATGGTACTTCTCTGTTTGACTTAAAGAAATTATGTAGTAATTGTTTTTAGTTGTTTTTTTTTTTTGTTGTAAGGTTCATTCTATTGTGGTACCTAGCTAAGTATACTTCGTAAGTAGACTCAGTACTACTACTCGTATAAGTGTATCTATTATGTTAGATTGGTTGAATCACCAAAAGCAAATTGATGTTGAAAGCCACATCTATATGGCGCATAAGTTCGATAATTACAGTTGAGGCAGTAAAATTTTTTAGGTTATCGTTAAAAAAGTGAAATTTATTTATTTTTGAAAGAGATTTTATTGTTCCATCTTTAGACGAAATTTCATTTATGTTTCCATATTGAACAAAATACGGCTACTTTTGTTTTTTTTTTTTTGTGACAGTCTGTTTGTCTCTTTCAAAAATTCAAAGAAGGTTAATTCAGTTCTTTATTAGGTTATGGTAACCATTATTTACTTCAGAACATTGGCTCATATAATACAACCTTACAACATCTTAATTCATGTGGTACCAAAAGAAAATTAGTTAATGAGAATTCTGTATTAGCTTGGATCAAGAGTTTAGGGCACTTGCTTTAAACAAAGAATTAGGTCATACAAAATTTTCAATTCACTTGACTTATCAGATTTCAAATTCCGAGTTAAGTAAAAACAAACAAACAAAATAAGATTGAGTGGCATAAGATTTTTAGATGTTGTTAGAACTAATATATACGGATATATGTAAACCATTCTTTACGGCTTTTTTTTAGAATGGTCAAGCATATTGTATTATGTTCACAAACAACTTCCCAGGACTACGTCTTTACCATTAATGAGAAGTACTAAGGACTAGACTTGTTTAAAGTTTTAAAACTAAATAAAGTTTACAAACAAATTAAGGATAAGGTAAACTATGTCTAGGGTCATTGGTCAAATTTCTTAGTGAATATGGTATCGTCATATAGTAATACTATACCGGAAAGTACTACTATTAAGAGTGTTATTTTAAGACGAATTCGGCAACTAAAGAATCAACTAAGTAGTATGACTAGTTATACTGCTTAGCTAAACTCTCGAAGAGAAAAAGACATAAAAGACTGCAACATAAAGTAATGACAGTGTCCCAACTAAAGCAACAAATCCTTGTGGATTATGGACATGCAAATAAGCTAGCTACAGGCATTTCCATATTTTGAGTTATCCGGTTAAGGCAAGGCGGCATAGGTCTATAGAAACAAAACTTCATATTTTGCCGCATAGGCCGCATATTTTGTTGGATACATTAAAGTGTCTAAGGGATACAAACTTTATGATCCCAAAGTAAATCCTTCTTTTAGACGGAAAATATCTAATTTCTTGAGAATATTGAGTTTGGAGGGGAAGATAAGGCTAATAGCTTTGTCTTTGAAGGGAATATTTTCTATTCATTTGGTAATTTAAGACAGTGTTAAAACTTTCCCATCAAGACAATACTAAAAGACAAACTCAACAATCTCAAGAACAAATGTTATTAAGAGAATCCAACAGAAAGAGAAGAAATATGGTTACGATTAATGCCATAAAATAAAAAAAATAAAGTAATTGAGAAAAATAACATTCAGGGTTTTTTTTCATTACCCAGAGGTGATGTAGAAAGATATAAGGGTTATTTTATCAATAAAGGATTTAGTTATAAAAATGGCATTAATTATATAGACACTTTTCCTTTGGTATTATTGGAGGTCCAGATTTTAAGACTATAGTCTATAATGGCATATATGATACATTTTGTTTTTAACCTTTATTAGATGGGTATTAAGAAAATGTTTCTTAATGGTCACATTTTGAGACAATCTATTTAGTGCAACTAGAAAACTTTGTTTGATGGTTTGCAAATTAAAGAATTCCATCAATGAGCTTAAATAAGTTTCCTGTTAGTATTTCAAGTTTCATTAAGTATTCATCTCATTTAGTTTTGAGGTGATCTTGTGATGATTATACACATCACAGTTTCAATGGGAGCTTAAGACAGTAATTAAAAATAAAATATATTTAGATATTTAGTAGCAGCTATAAGGTTACATGGAATCGCTAAGATCTTAAAGATTACACCCTCACATATCGGAGTTCGGTCCAGTTAGAGATCATTCAGTATCCCGACTTCGATTTTGTTTAGTTGTCTATATTGTCACAAGGCTACAAATACGGCATGGTCTTAAAAGACTACTTCAGTTATAATATGCAATAATACAACAATTCAGATACTCTAATAACAATGAGCATTAAGTTCTTAATTATTAAATTTAAGTTCAGATTGAATAGATTTTCTAAGGAGCACATTCGGACAAACTCCAATATCGTAGATTACTTCAGCTAAGGTTTTAATTGAGTTTCTTACTCAAATGAGTGTTGTGTCATCTAATGATATGACGGTTTAGTGGGAGTTTGTAATTCTGATTTTGTTTTAAGGGTTCATACTTTTATGAACATTTGGCTATTAATATTGCAGTATAAAGTATAAAATATAAGTAAAGTTTAAGGTATAAGGTTTAAAGTTTTCAGTGTGCTTACATTCTGAAATTTCGGTTGATCTCACTAAGGTATAAGGAGGACCAGTTGGAATTAGACATGCTAAGATCACATTGCATGTAATTTCCATGCTACACATCCACAGTTGATCCATGTCATTTAGTTATGTTAATGTATGTGACCACTGATGGGTTTAGTTGTGATAACTATGACGAAAGCTCTTTTAATCCTATGTTAATGTAATTAGTGGACCGGATTGTTTAAGATGACTTTTATGATAGCAAGTTTTGAGTACTCATAAGGTTTACGGTATATACAATTATAATGTATGTATGATGTATAGTCCAAGTGGGAGATTGTAAGATCAATTTTGGACATTATACATTATATATAATTAATTGTATATTTAAGTGCTATTTTAAGGTCTGGCCCAACTTAAGTGAGCTAATTGCAGTTAAAGTAATCGGGCTTGCGACATCTTATTAAAGTGTGGCCCAGCATTGTGTAAAAACCCTAAGGCCTAGTTTCCAGTTCTGTGATGGATGGAACCAAAAACCCTACTATATATATTGGTTGTGGTCTCCGGATGAACCGTCATGCCAAATCTCTGCTCCCCATTAGTTAGAAGTTCCTGCAAGGGCTTGACGGAATTATCTGGAAGACCAAACCGGATTGATGTTCTTACTACTACAGATTAAGATACGCTTCTACTTTTGTATGGTTCTCAATAATATGATATGGAGGTCTCTACGGTATTTGGATTTCTTCCTACATATATTGCAATTAGCCACTTCGGAGAACCTTGACACTATATTTACGGTTATTTTCTTTTAGATAATACTCCTTCCGGCTTCTTAATATAATGAAAGTACTTAATTATTTTAGACTACCTATAATACTCATGTAAAAATGTTTCCACACTGCTATGAACCAATCTAATTAAAATTTAGTTAATTTAAGTGATGATTAAGTAATGACTTGTTTAATAACACCACTTAATGGTAAAAATTATTAGATTAAGTATTTTTTCAATTTAGTGTGTTTGATAATAAAAAATAAACCTCTTATTGAAATAAGTGGTGCTGAAACTGTAGTACAAAATAAAAGCAATAAAAAAAATTAGGTTATTGCTTATTCTATAACTGCTTAATGAATTCAGCATTTCTAATTCAGTACTAAGCATTCAGAATTAAACAATAATTTTTATCAAACAGGAAATAAACTGTAAATGAAACCTTAAATTAAAGACATCAAATGCGCGCCTTATAAATAGGACCAAGGAAAATAAAAAAAATCTATAGTAAGAATCGGATCGGAGGCCAGGAGTACTATTCAATATTAATAACTACATGAAATTGTTCTTATTATTACGGTATGTACTGAATGAATAATAGCGTAATACAAATGTACAAAGTAGTTTGTGCATAATAATTATATATATACATGAAAGGAAAAAAGAAAAAGAAATTTCTGAGGAGCTCCAAGTTTGTTTCTTTTTTCATGGAACTCCTCTCAAGTCATGGCAGAATACTTTGCTAAGATCATTGAGTTACTTCAAACTTTAAATGATTGGCGTAAAATCTGGTGTATTATGCACCTATCAACCAAGTTAAGGTAACTAACCTTAATTTTTCCTTCACAGAAATTAAAACGCCACATTTCCTTCTTTTTTAAAAAAAAAATACAGTTGGACTGTTCTTTCCTGAGATTTGAATGCCATCGTTACCATCTCACCAATCCTCCAACCTAGTGAAAATGCCTCTTTGATTGATTTCTAGTCACATTCAAATTGCAATTGGATGTTGTTGAGCATTAACAAGGGTGGTATTTGTTCCTCCTTTTTGTGAGAATCTCTTTGTAAAATATTTATATCGAAACCTAATTTTATCATGGTTCAACTCTTTCAAATCTCTCTTTCTCATGTTATTGTCAACGTTGATACAATTACTTTTTGTTTTTCCAATTTTGAAACCAGGGGAGTCTCTTTGTCAAGCGAATTTACAAAATTTACTTATGTTCGGAAATCCTATCTTGAAATGTTGACACTAGAAAAGTGTTAGAAAATGTTTCAATTCAGTTTAAAGAATTACATTCGAGAAATTTTTGGAGTTAAACATGAAGACTCCAAGGAAAAAATGGGACGGAATTGAGTTTGCCAACTTAAATTACTTGGGAAAAAAAATCTCTAGGACATTTTTTTTGTTTGAGTCTTTAACACTATTCCTTAGCTCAATTTCATGCGGTTGCATGCGGTTGCATTCAATTTCAAGCATTAAATTAAACTAGATGTTTGGCCCAGGCAGATGCCCGGACGCCCCTTCTAAATTACTATTTTATTAAAATCTAATTGAATTACTATTTTTTGAGGAATTAATTTGGCGTATATATCATTTATGCTATGATTTGGGGCTTAAAAAAATATACCTATAAATCTGAGGTTATAAGGGAATAATAAATAATTAGTTTATAAGGCATTATTCTTAATTGCTGGATTTAGGTATTTTTATTTTTTGTTTATATTAAGCCTGCAAAACTATACGATTGGACATTTGAATTTGAATTAATATATCCATTCGTTTGAAATGTAACTGATCCTTATTTGTAGTAAAACATGTGTTTTTTTTTAAAAAAAAAATTATATAACTTCTAATTAAAAGAGACTTACACGTGGCAAAAAGACTCCTGAAATCTGAAATATGGTGCATTGGAGCCAAAACAGATACATACTTAGTTGCCACATAAGCTTCATTTCTTCTGCTTTAATAGGGTAAAAGGGATTTTCATATTTTCTAAGTCTTTATATCAGTCTCCCCCTCCCCCTCTCCCATCCACAACACAAAGTTTAGTTTAGAGAAAATTCAAGTTTAAATATTAAAACATTTACTCTAATGTAATTATGAATGGGTAGTTGAGGGTCATACCAAACTCTAACAATTATTGCATTAATTTGGATTATAGAATGGTTGGTTTAAATCATGTTTGTGTTGGTAATGATTTTTTCCTTTTTCTTTTTTTTTTCTTTTTTTTTTAAATGTAGAAGGGGGAAAATATTAATTCCAAAATACAAACTCTTGGAAGCATTTAAAAATGAAATGTTTGTTTTTTCTAATTGGTTAATAAATGAGAAACCCAAAGTATCAAGTATTTATTCCGGACGCTATTTACATACTAATTCCGGAGAAATTGATAATTCGATATACCGTTTTTTTTTTTTCTCTCACTCTTTTCCATACTCTCCCACCTAGAAAAGATATAGCACCACGATTCAAAACTAAAGAAAGGAAACAAAAATTCTAAATATTCAAAATTCAATATACCTTTTATTTATTTATTTATTTATTTTTATCTCACTCTTGATCCCTTTCCTAGCCCTAATACCAAACAATTCATTTCGAACCATGTCCCCGCCCCCACCCCATAAAAGTTACAGATAAAAAGAACACTAAAACTCCCTTAAATAAATTCAATTCAATTCTAAGGTTATTTCCGGACAATATGCAACTAATTAAAGACACACTAGAAACACCTAAACTGAACCTAAAACAAAAATACTCAGCCCGTTTATTTCATAAATATAGGTCTTCTCCATAAGCTAGCACCGATTGGACCGACCATTTATTTGAGTATGAACTAATGGTTGAGTTGTGAGTTGATCGATATGTCTTTGACTCTGTGCGACAATCTCCGCAATGAATAATTGGTTGGAGAGAGTTTTAAAATGATAAAATATTTGAATATCTATGAACAGAGATGTAGAAGTCATAATTGATAGACAGATATGCAGAAGCAAAAAAAATAAAAATAAAAGAGAAAAAATAATTCAGACTCAGAATAAAACATGCTCTTATACCAAGAAAAATATTGATATTTATTTTTAAAAAATATATATAAAAACACAGAATGCACTAATGGAGTGAAAAACAACATTTCTATTTCCTTACTGAATCAAGTACATCACCATCCCTTTTATAGGCTAGTTTACATATTTGATAAACATTAATAACTAACTAATTTATTTAAATAATAAAAATAGAGAGTGATATCTATAAGAAATTCTATTGAGATTAATATAAGACTTCTATCTTTTTTGTACTTTATTTTTTAACATTGAGCGGTGCAACTTTCCCAATCATTTCGAAACTGAGATGCGTTTCCATCTGTAGTCTAAATGAAATTCTGTAATAAGAAATGAGGTTGACGGTTTATGCTTTGCAAGGAGTTCTCATATTCAAGGATTTGTTTGTGGTTCATTAAATAATTAATTTAATTTAATTAACGTTTGTTTTTTTAGCTACAAAAACAAGGACGTCGGACAACCAAAATGTGTCAGACCACCAAATATACATCATCCGGGAAAGAAAATTGATTACATAAAAAATTTATAATAAAACAAAATAAATTCAGATAAATTGTTTTAATTCTTTTTCCATTTATTTAATTTTTTTTAATCTGTGTCATAGTTCACTTAAAGCTTGTGTTCTCTTCCAATTCTTTATCCCACAAGTTTACTAATTTCACCGGAATGAGTACAGCGTCCGGAAAAACCCTTGATTTTTTACTACCCCTCCATCCTGGTCCAGTTTCGGTTTAACTTAAAACTGGACAATAGTAATTTTAGAAAATTTGATGTGAACGTTAGTTTGTGGTGAGGAAGATAGGAATAGAGAAGAAGGTGATGTAGAAAGTGAGACCATCTCCTTAATTAGCAATATATTGGTATAATTATGTTTATATTGTTTGATTTTTTAGTACCCAATTTATAAAATTCGGAAATATGAAAGTTTATTGCCCCCTATTTTTTATCATGGATATTTGGTGGGTCTGAACTGATTTTTTTTTCTTTCAGAAAGAGTGACTTTCTCTTTCGTGACTTTCAAGAAGAAATCTTAAGATTCCGGAGTCTTAACCCGATGTCATTCACCACTGTTTCTTCCAACATCTCCAAACCCTCACCTTTCTATTTTTTGCGAAGTTGTTGATGTTGCCTGTCTAACCTAGTTACTATTTAAGTATTTTGCGTGTTTTAGGTTTTTTTTCCCCTCCTTTCTTCTTCCTTTTTCGTATTATTGTTTTTGAAACTTTAACCAAACACTCTCAATCTCAATCTCAATCTCAAAATTATTTATTAAATTTATTTACTTCATACTTTCACATTGCTCTATTTATTTATTTTACCTATATAAATTCTTTTTTCCCTTTCTTCCTTCACCGACAATTTTCTTCTGCCCTCCTTCCTCTTTCTTTTCTCTTGTCTTTGCCTTTGTTTTTTTCTGTTTTTCTTTATGCGCCCACTTAGGCTTTCTACAGGTCATGTTATTTTGTTATTACAGTTTATTATTATTTGTTTTTTAATGTTAACTTGGATCTATATAGTTTTTTTATAAAATAAATAAAATAAAATGAGTTATTGAATGCTAACTCAGATACGCATAGCATGAATTTGAATTGTTTTTTTTTCGTTTAATCTTTGGAATCAAGCTTCTTAGGTCGGGAGGATGGAATCATGCTTCTCAGGTGGCGGGGAGATGAAAGAGGACTGGATATCCACATGTGCATTATCAAACCATACACGGAAAAATCAAATACCAGAACTCTCATTTAATATATAATGTAATGTCGTGTGTATTTTTATAATGATTTTATGCGGAATTAATACATAATTAGCGTCCGAAAAGAACTTGGAATTGACTTGAGCCATTGACGTCTAACCTAGTCATTGTTGGCTAAATCAACGGTCTATAGACTACATGCCTCTCGTTTAGGCTTTTGTGATGGTGGAATAAGGTGAAGGGAAGAAAGATAGAGACTTGTTTACATCCGATCTCACCGAAGAAAAAATTAGTAAGATCTTTGAATTTTATGAGATTTTTAGAGGCATTAAAGTGAGGTGCTGTAGAGACTGGACACAAGGTTATGAAGTCGGAGATTATGTTTTCTTTTTCTTTTCTTTTTGGTAAGATCCTGCATTCCTTGATACCTCTTTTGTAACTATTTGTGATTGAGGGTTAATTGTTTTGCTATAATTTGTGATATGTTGTAGAGCAAGATTTGACCTATTTTATCGACAAAGAAGGCCGGGGGGCTATAGGTTGGGAAGAAGTTAAGGCTTTGGGTATAAAGCCTACTAAAAACCTTTTTGGGGAGAAAAGGAAAGCTACTTCAGATGAGATTGAGAAATTATGATGCAAATGGTCCGGAGTAGGGGATCATAGTGTCGGGACCAGTAAGGAATGGGATTGTATCCACTTTAATAAGAAGGAAATGGCGACTATTTAATCATTTGACCCATATTCTCCGCAAAGCAATGGTTCTGATCGAATATAAAAGGGATACAATGATGAATAATCTGGATGTTCATTTAAATTCCGTGTTTGCTATTCTCGAAAGTGATTTGCTGAAAAAAGGCTCTTCCACTGGAAAGGAGGTATGCTGATAATATATTTATATTTGTATCTTGTTTTTTGTTTTTTGGTTTTTTGTTCCCGACTCTTCTATATTATATGTAGGTCGAAAGTATTGTATCTGGTCTTGTTGGTTATTGTGAAAAAAGGAAGATGTAGTGTAACGATTTGGAAAATAAGTTGGCCAAAGAACAGGAGCAAGTCAAGGCTCTCACTGCTGATGTTATTAGGTGTCGTCATGCGTTGGCAGCCGTTGAGGAGAAATGAGACGAGAAGCGGAAGCGTTACGCGTCGCGGGTGGAAGAACTCAGCATAGACTCTAAATAAGTTCCCACAAATTTTTTTTTATTAATTTCTCCGGAATAAGTACAGCTTCCGGAAAAAATCTTGGTTGTTTACTACTCCCTCCGTCCTGGTCCAGTTTGGGTTTAACTTAAAATTGGACAATAATAATTTTAGAAAATTTGATGTTGAAAGTGAGACCATTTCTTTATTTAGCCATATATTGGTATAATTATCCATTTAACTTATGTTTATATCATTAAATTAAAATTTTGTTTGATTTGTTAGTACCCCAATTTATAAAATTTGAAAATAATAAATTTTATTGCCCCTTATTTTTTATCATAAATATTTGGTGGGTCTGAACTGATCTTTTTTCTTTCAGACAGAGTGACTTTCACTTCCATGGTTTTCAAGAAGAAATCTTAAGATTCCGGAGTCCTAACCCTATGTCATTCACTAAAATCTCTTCCAACATCTCCAAACCCTCACCTTTCAATTTTTTGGGAAGTTGTTGATGCTGCCTTTCTAACCTAGTTACTATTTAAGTATTTTGTATGTTCTAGGTCTTCTTTTTTTTCCTCCGTTCTTTTTCTTCTTACGTATTATTGTTTTTGAAACTTTATCCAAATACTCTCAATATCAATCTCAATCTCAAAATTATTTATTAAATTTATTTATATCATACCTTTACATTGTTCTATTCTTTCATTTTACCGACATAAATTCTTTTTTCCCTCTCTTCCTTCACCGACAATTTTCTTCTACCCTCCTTTCTCTCTTTTTTTCTCTTGTCTTTGCCTTACTTTTTTTCTTGTTTTTTTTTCTGCACTCACTTAGGCTTTCTACAGGTCGTATTATCTTGTTGTTACTGTTTATTATTATTTGTTTTTCAATTCGACTTGGATCTATATGTTTTTTTTTTGTATAAAAAAAATTTAAAATGAGTTGTTGAATGCTAACTCAGATATGCATAGCATGAATTTTGAATTATATATTTTTTCTTTTAATCTTTGGAATCATGCTTCTCAGGTGGTGGGGAGGTGGAAGAGGAGTAGATATCCACATGTGCATTAGCAAACCATACACGGAAACATCAAATACCAGAACTCTCGGGTAATATAATGTAATGTAGTGTGTGTTTTTATAATGAATTTATGCGGAATGAATACATGATTAGAGTCTGGAAAGAACTTGTAATTGACTTGAGCCATTGACGTCTAACCTAGTCATTGTTGGCTTATTCATCAACGGCCTGTAGACGACATTTCTCTCATTTATGATTTCGTTATGGTGGAATAAGGTGAAGGGAAGAAAGATAGATTAAAGACCGATGATTTGGCAAAAAAAAAAAAATCGTCCCGTACCACTTCGCAAAGCCTACTCAGTGTGGTAGAATTCCATATCGTAACTTTTTTTTATTTCCTTTCAGTTAGTTTTACTTTTCACAATATATACGCTAATAAAATTTTATCGAACCTATCTTCTCAGATTCTTCTAATAAATCCATTCAAACGGAGGATTAGCACCCAATACACAACAATTCAGAGATGGACCCACGTAGGCATGACCACGGTTCAGGTTTTAACCGGAACTGAACTGTCAGTTCATGAATCGGACCGGAACCGTGTGTTACGGCTCATAAAATCGTAACTGGACCATCTAGTAAAGTACCGGTTATGGTTCAAACATTCAAAAACCCGTAAACCGGCGGTTCAAACCGTCAAAAACCTTCGGTTAACCGTCAGTTTCATAAAAAATAAGCATAAAAATATTAGTTTTTATAAACATAAAAATGTTAATTATTATCTCATTTTCCAAATAGATGTCCATTTTTTAATTTGTGGTTGTATCAAAGTATAGGTCTATTTTGTTTTGCAATAATAATTTTTTATTTTTTTTCATATTACCCTTATGTTTTAAATATCATTTATAGAGCCTCAACACACAAATACTTAAAATTAAGTGGTCGATCTAATTGATTAGGGGTTAAATAGAATTTTTTATATTTGTTAATGATTAGCCCGTAGCTATTGTAGTGGTCAAAGTTTGTTTTTTTTTTTTTTTGATATTATGTTTTGTTGTTTCTGTATTTAGAAAAAAATGTAATGATAATTCATCTTTTTGAATAAATTTTAAATATTGCCTATATATTTATTTTTGTTTTTATTTATAAAATCAAGAAAATACCTATGAAGTTATCCTAAATTTAGTTAAAAGAATTTGTATTAAATTTTTTTGCTAAGCCAACAATCATACATCATAAATGACTTATTTTGAGGATCTCAATAAGTTACTTTAAAAATCAAACACGAAATTTTCATTTTTTTTTTTAGAAAAGACAACACAAAAGAATTGTATAAAACTTAGGTTAAAATCGTAAAAGAATCGGATTTAAACCAACAAACCGGAGAGTTCAGAACCGGAACTGGACCTTAATCGGAGGTTTATAAACCGTAACCATAACCGTAGAGTTAAGGGCCGGTTAAGGTTCATCCGTTTCCTGAACCGTCAACTGGCGGTTCACGAACCGGAACTGGCGATTCTGAACCGTGGTCATGCTTAGTCCCACGTCGTAAGCTCACTTCTTCTTCTGTTCAAGTTTTGTCTGCTACAACCAAACAATTCTTCTGTTCAAGTTTACACAATTTTTGCCTTGCATTATATTCTACTTTCTTGTGCTAATTTAATGAAAACAAGGGCCGGGTTTCAAAAATAATCTTGTCCCACAAATAAAGTTGAGTTTCAAAAACTCAAAATGGAAAACAATCGAAATATAGTTGTTGTTGAGTTAATTACTCACTAATTAATTCCTTTTATGATTTGTAGTACAATATATTCAAAAACTATTAGCTTAATCTATTATTATTATTTTAAGATTATCAAAACATTTACGTGGGAAGTTAAAATTTGTATAAGCAAAAAAATTTCTCAGGAATGAGTACATATATAGGTCCGGAATTTTTATTATTAAATTCTATAAAACACTGCACGTCGCGTGTGCACGACCGTGTTTAAATTCTTTTACTCTGTGAATTTTTTTTAGAGGTAATTCAAAAGAACCCCCTTACGTGATATAAGAAACTACATCGAAAACCCTACCCATGATATGGAAATATCTAAAAGACTCCCTTGTGCTTTTTCCGAAATTGGTAAAACAACAACGACGCTCCAACTTGACGGAGAGATATTAGCTTCCCGTTTTACCCTCGTAATATTTAGTTGTTCATTTTTCTTTAATGATCATTAAAGGTTAATTTCTTTATTCAGTTATATTATGATGATTCTGTCTGCGTCTGAACAATCATCTCCTATTCGGTTCAATTTTTATCTGCAAAAAGGGTTTTGTTTGAATCTCAGATCCTGAATCAGGTTTATTTCCTACAGTTTTTATTCAAATTTCATGAGTTTTATCTTTTAAACAACCAAGATGACCACCAAAAACACAAAAACAATCCACCTTCAACTCCTTCACCGAAGTTGTTACCCCTGACCATCATCAACTCCTTCAAATTTGTTGACTTTTGGGTCATATTTCCTAATATCTAATTGGAGATTTTAATTTTTATGGGTAAACCATCCTCCCTCCAGTGAACTAATGAATCAAATCTTTGTTGTCCGGACTTATATAACTACTTCTGAAATCATGTCCTCCGGAAATGAGAGACTCTTTCTTCTCCGGAGATATAAACAACCTCCGAAATCAGCGGCCGTGGTGCCACACTTATAAAAGCTTAAAAGAAATAATAATAGTAGCCCTTCTTGTTTACCCATAGTAACTATGTCACATTACACGTCACGTCTTTGATTGTTATTTGCTTAAATAAATTTTGACTTTCCACCTAAATGTTTTGATAATCTTAATATAATAACAACATATTAAGCTAGTAATTTTTAAATATATTGTACGAAAAATGATCAAAGGAATTAATTAGTGAGTAATTAACTCTACAACACGATTGTTTTCTATTTTGAGTTTCATTCAATTAGCACGCGAAATTAGAATAACACTAGGCAAAAATTAGAATAACACAAGAATTGTTTGGTTGTAGCAAACAATTAAACTTGAACAGAAGAAGAAGAAGAAGTGAGTTTACAACGTGGGACTATCTCTGATTTGTTGTGTATTGGGTACGCCGTTTGAATTGCTTTATTAGAAGAATATGAGGGAAGATGGGGTGGATAAAATTTTATTGCTGGAATATGGTCCATGTGACTGATGAAATCAACCTTTAAGGAAACCAAAAAAGTTCCAGTGTGGAATTCTACCATACTGAGTAGGCTTTGAGAGTGAGTGATAAGTTGAAGGAAGTTGTATGGGAGGAAAATACTCCCTCCTGCCCTTAATATAAGCATTTTGATTTTGTCCTGATTTTGGGCTATTTATCCAGTACATCTGGGGGCACCATACTCCCCCTCTTATTTTTTACACTACTAGTCCTTACTACACTTTTTTCCACTTTTCTAAATAACATCCTGTAATTGACAGGTTTAGTCCCTTTGATTTTTTTTCTCTCTCCTTAAAAAACATCTCTAATCTTTAAACGACCATATCTCATGATCCGTAAAAAATTAGAGAACGTGTTATACATGAAAATTATAGTACTCGTCGAGATCCATCCAACAAGATCTATGTCGAATATTTTTTTCGAGTTTAAAAATGACTAAATTTCGATGGGCAGAATAAGATGGATATCTAGTTTAGAAAGATGGATAACCAGTTTAGTTTAGATTAAGATTCTTGTATTGCATATATCTCTTGATCCGTAAAGAATTAGAATACGAATTAGACATGAAATTTATAGTGCTCAATGAAATTTATCCGATAAGATTCATGTTGAATATTTTTTTGAACTTTAAATGCATTTAAATTTTACGGGCAGAAATGAAGAAATATGTTTTTCGTTTTTCTTTGAAAAATGGTTATCTGTTGTGTTCCTACTGATTATCCAACTGGTTTGGACTGATTATCCATTCTGTTTGTACTTGTTATCCAATCATATTTTTGACATTCACTCTTCAAAAACAAAAAAGAAAGAAAGAAAAAATGATTGGATAAGCATTGCAAACAATTTGGATAATCAATAGAAAATAATTGGATAATCAGTGCAACACGTTGGATGATCAGTACAAAAAAATTTGAGAATCATTTTCATAAAAGAGCAAAGAAAAAAAATACTGGATAACCACCACAAAGAAGTTGGATAATCAATATGAACACATTGGATATCCAGTTTAAGAAGATGGATAACAAACTTATTTTGAATTAAGAAGTTGGATAATCAATATGAGGTGGATGGATATCCAGTACAAGCTAGTTGGATATCCAGCACAAACAAGTTGGATATGCATACAAACCTGTTGGATTACAACTACAAAACAAGTTGGATAAGCATATAAACCAAATGGATGGATATCCAGTACAAGCGAATTGGATATCTATTTCAAACAAGTGGGATATCCATTACAAATAAGTTGGATAGACATACAAACCAAATGGATAAGCAGTACAAATAAAATGGATAACCAGTTCAAACTGATTGGATAATCAGCATGAACACAATGGAACCGATTTAGAACAAGTTGGTTATCCATCTTGTAAAACTGGATATCCACCTTTATTCTGCCCATCAGAATTAAGTCATTTTTAAGTCCAGAAAAATATTCACTATGGATCTTGTTGGATAGATCTCGACGAGTACTATAAATTTTATATATAATTCGTTCACAACTTCTTCACGGATTGGGAAATATGCTCGTTGAAAGATTAGAAATGTTTTTTTTGGAAGAGAGAGAAAAAATGATAGGGACTAAACTTGTAAAATATAAAAAGATTGATAAAAAAGTACAATAAAGACTAGAAATGCAAAAAATAGGAGGGGGTACACGGTGCCCCTGGGTATACTGGATACTGACTCCTGATTTTGTTATCCTTAATATAAGTATTTTGATTTTGTCCTATGTTTCACATAATATATATTTTTAAATCAAAAAAAATCTTAAAATTATATTTCACATTCGTTGTTGTTGTATTCGTTTGATTGTTAAGAAATATTTTTAAGGTTTTCTTATCAATTAAAAATAGATACTAAGTTTTACCTATGACAAATTAAAATATCTTATATTAATGACCAGGAGAGTAAACTTTTTGCCAAATTTGTTTAGTTTTAACTTAAACTTTTGGAATTCCGAATGAAAAACTTTTCAGATTTGAAGAAATTGATTAATTGATTAAAAAACATATGCATTGAGCCGTGCATCTTTCCAAATCATTTCAAAACTGAAATGCATTACCAACTGTAGTCTTAATGAAATCTATAGTATTATACTAAGAGAGAAATCAGAGGGAGGAAATCAAACTTCTCCTCCCATTGACACATAAGACAAAATCCTATGTGTAATTTTTTTATAGGTTGACACAAAAAATATTTACAACAATTACACTAACAGTCCTTTGAATTTTCAGTAAATAAAGTTTCATCAAATCGTAATTAAATTCTATCAATTAATTGGGGGCTAAACTTTCACTTTTCAATTCGGTCAACAAAAAAAGAACGGAATATTTTTTTAAAAAAAAATCAACATTAATGGTTTCTTTCCATTTGGTGTCATAAAGAAAAGGTAAAATTGATTTGATTTTATTATAATTATTGCTGATTGATTTGAATAAATTTTCTGATTGACCTAAATAAAGCTCCAATTATGGTTGATGACCTTACCTAATAAAACCATGGCCTATGACCTTACCTAAAAAAATAATCAAAATTAATGCTAAATCTTTTTTAATCGGAAAGTTGAAATCATAATATCAACATTAATGTAATTTCGAGTTTTTTGCACGAAAAAAAAGTTAAACTCAAACATATTAAATATGTTAAATATTTCAATATACATATATAATCCTGATTTTTTTTTATTAATTAGGTTGTAAATTAGAAAAAAAAACGGAACATATTTTTTTTAAAAAAATCAACATTAATGATTTCTTTTCATTTCGTGTCATAGAGAAAAGGTAAAATTGATTTGATTTTATTATAATTATTACTGATTGATTTGAATAAATTTTCTGATTGACTTAAATAAAGCTCCAATTATGGTTCATGACCTTACCTAAAAAAACTATGGCCAATGACCTTACCTAAAAAAATAATCAAAATTATTGCTAAATCTTTTTTAATCGGAAAGTTGAAATCATAATATCAACACTAATGTTGATTCGAGTTTTTTGCACAAAAAAAAATTAAATTCAAACATATTAAATATGTTAAATATTTCAATATATATATAATCCTGATTTTTTTATTAATTAGGTTGTAAATTAGACTAAAATATCTTAACATTTTGAATTTTAAAATTCGATTTGAATTATGATAATCATTAATCACGTTTAATTTTAGCGTTTCATTAAAAATTGAAATCTCTAAACTTCAGGGATTTTATTCGGTCAGTATATATATATATATATATATATATATATATATATATATTTGTAACAAAATTTAAATTATTTTTAAGGTGGGGCAAGTAATGCATTATCGACTATATATGCTTAGACGTAGAAGGTGAAGGAAGAGTACAATATATTTGATTTACGACAGCCCATTTGGAAACAGAATGGTCGTTTATGGTATCAGTGGATAAAATGAGTCCTTCAAAAGTGTCAATTTTCTGAAACTAATATATCATAATCTCTTCCAATTATTTTAATTATACAAAAATAAAAAATATTTCTTTGATACACATTATTTTTATCTTTGTACATAATTTATCTATCCCGCACATCGTGCGGGTAACGTCTAGTTATGTAATAAGAAATGAGGTTGACGGTTTACTTTCCTCTATTTTTATGCTTTGGAAGGGGTTCTCATATTCAAGGATTTGTGTGTTTATGAGTCAACGTCCAGAAAAAACCTTGATTTTTTATTATTCCCTCTGTTCTGTTCTAGTTTGGGTTTAACTTAAAATTGGACAATAATAATTTTGGAAAATTTGATGTAAACCGTGACTTGTCTTTTGTGTGTGTGTGTGTCTATATATATATATATATATATATATATATATATATATATGTAGTGATGATGGTGGTGAGAAAGATGGGAAGAGAGAACAAGATAACATAGAAAGTGAGACCATCTCTTTAATTAGCAATATATTGGTATAATTATCTATTTAACTTATTTTTATATTATTAAATTGAAATTTTGTTTATTTTTAAGTATCCCAATTTATAAAATTCAAAAAATGAAAGTTTATTTCAGAAAGACTGGTTTTGAAGAAGAAATCTTAAGATTCCGGAGTACTAACCCTTTGTCATTTACCAAAATAACCAATTCTCTTCCAACATCTCCGAACCCTCACCTTTCAATTCCACAATATGTGTTTTTGGGAAATTGTTGATGCTGCGTGTCTTATTACTAACCTAGTTACCATTTATGTATTTTACGTGTATTTTACGTGTTCTAGGTCCTTTTTTCCTCCTTTCTTCTTATTCTTTTTTTTTTTTGAAGAAAAACAGACTTTCATTTAGATCACTGGAATTGGTCCAGCACCAATTGAGATACAAAACTTGGTGGACTAGTCCACAAGATTTCAATTACATCAGAAAGTTTTGCAAATTTGGCAAAGGATAAATATAATTATTTCCCCAATGGCATTTTCCCCACTACCCAAAAGGGTAGATTTAGTTTTACCTCCTACAGTTAGATTATTGAGATCTAATTATAACAAGGAAATAAAATTTGGAACATCAAAATTAGATTAGTGAGATTTAATTATAACAAGGAAAGATTTTTTTTGAAGTGAGACTCTGTTGAGGATAAAAAAGAAGAAACGCACGAGGATGACGGTGGTGAGGAAGATGGGAACAGAGAATAAGGTGACGTAGAAATTGAGACCAGGGTATAGATTCCAGCTTAATCTTCGATTTTGATGTGAAGTCACTTTTACCGAGACTTTTGTTCAAAATAGAATCCCAAAAGTTATTGTTAAATAAAAATTGAAAAATAATTTTGACAGAGCAAATAAAATTTAAATTAAAGGAGTGTGAATTCAATCAATACACAAGTTGTTAATGTCATGCTTCCCCCACCATACCATAACATCAATCTTGAACTTAGTTCACAAACTTGTAACTAAATCTTCTTGTCTTTTTATTCTTCTGACAATAATTTGTATTGCACGGCCTAGAATTTTTGCATTATTATAGGATAACCTAGTCGAATTTCTTAATGTGTTTTTCGAATTGGATACTTTGTTTGTTATTCTGTGGAAAATTATCAATTCCTTCTAATCATAGACTTCAAGATGTTAATGTTACGAGTCATAAATACCTTTTATATCTTCTTATATTTCTATCTTTTTTATACAAAGGTTTGTGTGGCTTGAATTGTACTTATTTTGCTTGGTTTGTTGATGTCAGGCAAGAATTTCACGTCCGTAGATCTATAATTAATCAAGGATCGTCCACTAATCAGTTTTTCTCATTTAAAGGCGTTCTTTGATAACATTCATATGAGTTTGTGTATCAAAGCTTGTTTCGGCTTTTTGTGAAATAAATTTTCATTATTACTTCGTTCTAAAATAATCATCTAATTTTTATAATAGTTAACAAATATGACAGTCATTTTAAGACAGAGTGATTATATATTTTTGTGCTAACCTTTCTTGTTTGATTGTCTCAATCACTTGAGTTCTTCGTTTGAGTCTGAGATTTATTTGTTTCAGTATCTTAAACTTTTGGGGAAAATAGTGTTTAACCTTGATTCATCTTAATAAAATTTCCAGTAGATTTCAATTATTTTATCAATTGTATATGCGATCTTACCTCTGGAAATTAATTAAAATTCATCGATAGATATGATGATTGGCATACTATCATTTAATTTATATATATATTTTTTGGTATATTATACACTTCATGTTCAAAGTCATTGCTCCGAATAATCCAGATTTGAACCGGATAGCTCGACACTGTCATATTTGGCTTGCTATGTTAACATGGCATAACGTTAATATTCATTTGAACAAAAATCAATATAACTTTTAAGTTTAAACCGAAAAAAGTAAAAAATCGATAGAACTTCTCAACATATATGAACAAATCCTTGGCTCGTTTTATTCAGTTTTCCAGCCCAAAGGAAACACTAAAATGATCCATCCCAAAAGATCTTTTAACCCAAACTAATCTTGACTCCACAGGAGTTCCTAACCCAAGAAGTCTAAGCCCAAAGAAGTAACAAAAAGATAGACTTTATGTTTTTTTCTAGTTTAGTAGTTGATGTAATTAATAGCGTGATAAGAATTCTATTGGAGGAGGTTAGATCAAATTTACTTTCCAAAAAGAAAAAAAAAAGCAAAAAAAATCTGGTCAGCCGTAGTTGACTGGATGAAAGTTCACCTAAGGTGCGTCCAGCTGAGATTATAATTTTGCACAATTTTAAGTGATTTTATGTTTCAAAATAATTATTCAATTTTACCTTTTACACGATGTCACCGAATTTTTCCAACCAAGTAATTTCTTAAACGTTATAGAAGATTAGGCTTTAGGGTTGCTTTTTCTTTTAAGAAGAAAAGAAAATTTTAATCAAAGGCATTAGAAAGATTATAATTATTAGGGCATGGGATTTATTTACTTTCTATCAACATTATTAAGACAAATAAAATATACCTGGACTCCAAAAGAAATTATAAAAATCTTTCTTTGTCATCACAATAAAATTATGCACAAAATCGGCAACTGTAACAATCTTATTCGAGTTGGATCAAACTCCAAAAAATATAGAGAGGTAGAATCTCGCTAAAAACCTATTTTTCATTAATTTATTCTTCTTCTCAAAGTACAGGTTTACAACATATAAAAATAGATTACAGCACTAAAATTAAAGAGTTATAACTCCTCTAAACTATCCACCGCATTAAAATACAATGTGACTAACTCTTATTAAATAACTACCCACTAATTAAAATACAGTAAAATATGACTAAATAATGTAACTCATTCCTATATTTACCTTATTAATAATGTTGGCATTACAATAACCATAAATGCTTGGACTCCCAACCGATCAAACATTTCATATAGATTCTTATCTTCATCCAATCTGATTGGCCTTTGAATTTGATGGATCTGTGTAAAATACTGTAAATAAGTGATCGTATGCATTGAATGATCAATTTTTCGTGTTTTTGAACATTTTCTTTGATCAAATTGTGGTATTGATTAATTCTTAGTTGGAAGCTTCCTCAAAGTGGATGGTTCTTTTCGTTTATTATTCTAGTTTTTTAAATAATAATCTCGATACCAAAAGCTACTTTTCGAAGTTTATTCTATGCTCAATTTTTTCTAGCTACTCTTTCATATTGGGACCATTAATTTAAATAACCTTCTGAAAATGTTGTGCTTTTGAAATCATTGGAGAGTGATGAAGCTGATCTCTATTGCGTCTGCAGCTGACTGGTGACGAAGAGAAAATGTATCCCTCAACCCTTAGGAATGATGCCTTTTGCTAATTAAAAGTCCTTTTTATAAGGGAAAAAAACCTTTAATTAAATAAATTAAAAAATACGATAAAGAGAAGCTTAAACAATATTTCTCATGCTTACCAATCTTGGGATCTAAATCTAATCGAGAATGTGGCCAGCCTTCAATATTTGCTTTTTGTAATGATTGATTATGGAGAATATTGACTTCCAAATCACGTTGGGAAAGATTTTACAGGGAATCGAGTTTGAATTAATAAAAACTCACACAGTAAAAGTCATCCTAAAAGATGTTTTTGCTTCAGAAATCGGTACATATATAATGCGCGTAGAATAACACTTACGCGAGATGTTGGTTCAAAAAAAGAAAGTTAATTGACCAACACTTCCCTTACCTACATGTCTGAATAATTTTATTCATTTAGTTTGAAGAATTCTCCTGAGAATTTAAACAACAATTAATTTAAATGTCACATGTGTTCACTGATCAAGTGGAAATGTTAAATGCACTGAGCAAAAGATATACACACGTAAATACAAGTAAATGGCTTTATTTTATTTTTTTTGAACCGGGCAAAATTATAATATTGTTCTATCCGTATTAAAATAATTATTCAATATAAATTCCAATTATATAGAGTATAAACCGTGTATATCTATAGTAAACACATACAAATTGTACTCAATGTTAAAATTTGAATTCAATAATTATTTTGAAATAGAAAAAAATGTCTAGTACGTTGTTGGTGGAAGAAGAAACGTAAAGAAGATGAAAGGCAACATCAAAAATAAATGAGAGGATGACTTTTCTTGGGTCACGTTGAACAGGGTTAAACCCATCATCACGTTTACCATGCTTTCCTCTGTGCGTTTTGCATGCATGCGCCGCTGCTTACTCTTCCTTTTTCTTTCCCACACTAATTTCCCCCAAAAATTGAATCAAAATTCGAAGCTCAAAAGTGCCTTAATTATTTGGACTAACTTTATTTCACATTTTCACGCGATGCTTCCCCCAAAAAGTGTCTTGCTTAATGCTTTTAGCTCATCATGATCGATCTAATCCTGCAAGAGTCCTCTAGTTTTGGTCTAAATAAACATAACTCCATAGATCATCGTTTTTCAAAGATTTTGTATTTAACTGTTATTATTGAAAAGTACAAACGGTAAGACCTGTGTATAAATTCTTTAAGTTATTCCACTAATTACCAATTAATTAATTTTCAAATGGGAGTTTAAATCACTTTAGCAATTACCAAATGATTTAATGTTCCAACGTTAAAGTTAATGGAGTAACTTTTTTTTTTTTTTTGTTTCAAATGAATAAATAAGATGCTTAACATATCATGCGTTTAGGTTTTAAAACAGAGTTTTTGCTAATGAATCTCTTTGTTACTCTCTCCATCCCAAAAATATAGTGCACAATGAATTTTGAGATTTATTCTAATAATTGTATAAATTCAAAAACTCAATATAGACTTCTTTTTCTTCTTTTTTTTTTTTTGAGATAGAGGTAATATAAATTATTTTTTGAAGGCTTTCCTTAGTCCTTTTAATAAGGCATTGTATGTCTTTTAAAATTCGTTTTGCTATTGGTAGTGTACTTCCAACTTTTAGTGTTAATAATATAAGTAGTTCACAAAAAAAAAAAGAAGCTTAACTACTTTCTTTAATTTTGCCAAATAAATTACTTGTATGATCGGAGAGAATAATTTTTTTTTTCCAGAATTATGAGAGGCCTAGAGCCAGCACTGGAATTTCATTGAATTTGATTGTGAAGGACCAAAGGTCTCTCAAGTTCTAATAACCATTTGTCCATGCACAAATTAAAACCATGATAACTGCTTCTCCTCCTAGTGAAACAGTACAATTTGTTACACGGTTAACAAAATTATTGCAATAAAGGTCGAGCTGAGTGGATTCAGATGAGTCAACAACCAAAATCTCTTGATCAATTATAAAAATGATTTTCCCATACCAGTGGATGATTCCTCATAATTAGGTGGATCGACGTCATATATTTCATGATTTTTTTTTTTATTCTCTTAAAACAAATACTCATTGGCTCGTAGCCACAATGTCATGTCTCATGAGTTAAAGTAGTAATAAATATCAGAGTTGCGAATCAAGAACTAAACAACTATTATTAGCACAAAAACAGAATATTACGTACTGATTTGGGGCTTTACTTAATTCAGTGCCGACAATGTTTGTGGTTTAGTGCTTTGATTAAACTACTTTAAAAGTTAGTTCTGATAAGTGCAAGGAATTTCGCTTTGATCGAATTCTTCCTCCACATTATTTTACTTTTTTATTTTTCTACATTATAGAATTTGTTGTGGATAGTATTTACGCAATTAATAATATACTCGTTCCATTCTAAAACAATTGTGTTTTAATAAATTTCGCACTTTTAATGAGCACGTGATTATGTTATGTAAATTACTAAATTATCTTTGATATATTCCTTCAACAAAACCATCTATACATCATTGTTGTTTTGACAAAGATTATTTATATAAAGATAATAAAGAAGCTCACTTATATATTTTTGAAATTTTTTCAATGTCCTCAAATGAATGGAGGGAATATTAATCGATACTGAAAGTTAGTCTTGACATAATTCGGATTACGGGTTTTCTGTAGTTATTTTGTTTCTTTTTGAACTATTCATTCTCGTCTTTATTATAAGTCATTTTGATTTATACTATATTTCACCTAATATGTTTTTTAAATTGGAAAAAACCTTAAAATTATGTTTTTATATTCATCGTATTCTTTTAATTATTAAAAAATATTTTTAATGTTTTTCTTTCAATTGAAAAAACATATTAGGTAAAACTTTATAATAAGGACGGGAAGGGCAGATTATATCCGTTAAAAGTATAAGAATGTTGCACTGAGAATTTCCTAACAAATCCAATTTTTGTATATCTCCTCAAAGTGAAATGATATATATAGTGAATAAAAATAGTGACAAAATATAGTGACTGATGTGGAATTAATCATGGCCTCTAGTTTTTTGTCACTTTACCGTTGAAGTTTTAATTTTTCCCAAAAATTATATTTTACCCTTAATTAATAACTAGACATGTTTAGTAAATTTGTGGTATATTTGTCTTTTCATTTGTCACTATCCAAATTTACTATAATTTTTCACTATCTATATCATCCTCCTCAAATCAATTTTAACTTCAATGTGTTTTTACAATTGACTATGGTCATTTATTATCGAAACCGACAACTAACGGTTTTGAAGTATAATAATAATCTTGAATTATTAACCAAGAAAAACAAAGAGAGAGAGAGATAGAAAGTGATAAGTATGATATTGGAGGAGGGTAAATTAAATTTCTTTTCCAAAAAAAAAAAAAAAAAAGCAAAAAAAATCTGGTGAACCGTAGTTGACTGGATGAAAAAGGAGTAGTAAATGTAAATTAATTGGATTAAGAGAAAATATCGTTATTACATAAAAGCTGGCAATAAATTCAAACGGCAGATGTAATTAACACGGCGTGATTGATTATTAAAGAGGAAAAGCTATTAGCTTTTTTCGCCCCTTTTCCTATTCATTAACTGAGTTGGAGAAAGTTGACTAGTTCTGTTCTCTATATATAAAACACAACTCGACTAACCTACGGATTTCACTCCTGAATCTCGTTCCTTTAAAATCCCATGTTTCATGATTATGTTCGTTCCACGATTCTGACAATCTAGTGGAACGTATTGGGGTTTTTTGTTTGTTGGGGTGGTTTTAGTTTTAATGAAAAATAATCATGCCTCTTTCATCGTGGAAGAAGAAGGTGAAGAAGAACAACAATAATATTTCTCAATTCTTCAGAGATCAAATACAATCGTCCCAAAGGGTTGTTGTGGAAACGGGTTTTCCGACCATCCTCGTCGATTTGATTGTTAAAAATCGTCGTCGAAGATTGAAGAGATCTTCCGAGATTGAAGTACAGGGTGGGGGGAAATTGAATTCCTCTGTTCCGGAATCTTCTCTGCCGACGCCTTCGCCATTGGAGTTGCAACAACGGCCTTCTCCGCCGCCGACCCTTTTGAATGATATGGTGGAGGAAAAGGTTGATCGGGAGATTAGGGATGGCGAGAATTGTAAAGGGTTGTTGATGGCGTTGCTGATGGGGGCCTTTTTGGTGGTTTTAGCTTTAGGGGCGAAGAAATTTGCTGTGGGATTAACCTTGTCGGCTTTTGTATTGATTTTTGTGGAGTCTTTGCGCAAGCGTTGTTGTTTCGGAGTTTTTATCCCCTGTTCAGTTTCGAGATTCATGGGAATTAAGGAAGCGAAGTTGGAAGAGGAGAGGAAGTGTGAAAGTTCTAATTCCAGGAGGATAATCACTCCGAATCACAAAGACTCTGTTGTTGAAACTAAGAGTGTTAAGATAAAGAGCTTATTGTTGGATTCTAATGATGAATCTGGCTCTGATGGAAATTTGAAACGAAGAAAACCAGATTCACTGGCGGTTCTCCTTGAGGAAGCTTATGATTCGGAGAGTAAGAAGAAGAAAAAATCTGGGAAAGCTAAGATGAAATCAACATTGAAGCACGTCTTCGCTAAGAAATCATCTAAAAAGGGAAAGAAAGCAGGAATCTCCGGAAGCAATCCAACCCTAACCGAAGAGAATGATGCAGTAAACAATTTGGAGCATCGTGATGGCAATTCGTCATCCATCTCCAGTGGAAGTCATGAAGCGGAAGAAGCAATTGAAACACTGATTTCTGTATCTGATTCCGACACAGACAACTTGGTGATGGCGGTGGCAGAGGGAGAAAGCCAGAGAAGTGGAAATTTTGGGTACTTGTTTCTGTGCATAATAGTCCTGATTGGGCTCTATGGAGGCAGGATTTTTGCACTCTTGCTCATCTTGACCTTCTGTCTGGTGAAGAAATCTGGTGGGAAGTTAAGAAGATACGCTGGGTTTTGCCTTTGATTGGTTGCTGTCGGAATTCTCAATTCTGGGGTTTGGCGAGATCTTTGTAGGTTTTGTTTGTTGTATCATGAAATCTTGATGAATTGTTTCAGTTGTTCTTGGAGCTCAGGAAAGTAAAGTCTTTTTTCTGAATGCTTTGATGTAAATTTACAGAAATCCAGTTATAGATTGTGAAACATCTTTCCTGTTGTTTTGTTCTTCCTGTTTTTGCTTGTGGTCCTTGTGGATCGAAAAGTTCTTTTTTTTTTTTTTCCTTGTCACCAGATAATTTCGACCTATTACTGTAATAAGCATGAAAAAATCTAGGTGGTGAGTGACTGACAGTACTCTAGACAAAATCAGAAAAGAATAAAATAAATGGCTTCTCACAGCATTTTTCAAGGAAAAAACAAAGAAGTACTTGCTCCCTTCTTGATCACTCTTTGTCCCATGTCCTATTTTACCACTGAAGCATCAGCAAAATTTCATTTTTTTAAAAAAAGTTATTTTAAATAAAAGAAATACTAATAAATGCGTCAAATTTATGCACTAAAACTGAAATAGATTAGTGAAATGAACAAAGGAAAAAAAGAAAAAAAAAAACATGTTTGCGTTCTTAAATTAAAGAGTCTCTGAGTTTGGACTAAACCAAATTTACAAAGTCACCAAGTCAGCACGGTAATCTATTGACAAAAAGTAAAACGTTCTCAGTTCACACACTTGATGCATCTAAGTTCCAATGGCTGACTAATCAAAATTGCCCAATTGGCGTGAACATCAAAGATACATCAGAGCACCGCAAACTACTTTTTGTGGAACACCATTCTAAATAATAATAATGGAGGTTCAGCACTCATCAAACCTAGGATGATTTTGACCCCGGCATGGGCTTTAATTCTACCTGAGTCAGACGGCAAAACTAGAAGAGGGTGACTCTTGTTCAAATCTAATAGCTACAACTGTAGGGATCTGAAAGATGATTGTTCTTCCATTGACAGGGAAGAAAACCACTTTCTTAGACATGTCAGGGCTGATGATTGACCATCAGTCAGGGTACTGTCAAAACTTGAGTCGACATCTTCTATTGACGGCCTATCAACGAGGGCGATTAAGGCCGTCACAGAAGCAAACTGGATCGGAAGACCATAAGTCTTAAATTTGGTGCTGCAGAGGACACCCACTAACCAATTTCTCAAGATGTCAACTTGAGAATCTCCATATCCTTTAGCATCAACTCCAATCCTGAAAGCAGAGCAGTATAAAGAAATCTCAGAATTACGCACCATGGAAAAGAAAAAATCTTTTGATTGCAGGAATTAATTAAAAAGGCTCTTCCCCTTGATGCCAATGGTCAAGCGAAAAGATGAATAAACATTTAGTCACAAAATGGAATGTCTTTACTCTAGGTGCGTCAAGCTTCTTGCGAAAGAAATCAGGCCACTCAGTTTTTAAGTACAAACACGGAGCAGAGAGCCACAAATTTCTCAGGTTCCTAACACATAATGTAAATTGCCATGCATTTCTAGCCATTACGTTAACCAGAACAATAAAACGCCTAAGATAACTAAATGCAGTTCGGGGACACTCCAATTTCAATGCCCACGTTCATTCAGATTTCCAAAATTTAAGCATATGAAATCTTAGCAGAGAGATCTAATCATTAACAAACTTCAAAATTCTTCTCTACATACATAATGAACATTTTACAAATCACACCTACCTCCCAAGTCGACCAAGAAGAGCAATTAACGCAGCAAACACGTAGCCTGGAATAGATGAGTCCAGAATCTTCAGAAGGCATAAGATGATAGTGCTGAATGTCCAATCCCAGGTCTGAATAACATGAAAAAGCCGGTTCAGGTAAAAAATAATAATAATAATTAAAAAATAAAAAATTCTTTAGATGTTTGGTATGGAAAATAGAGTAAGAAACAACAAGTACAATCCCAGGTCTGAATAACATGAGAAAACCGGTTCAGATAAATATTTAAAAAAAAAACCCAATTATAAAAAAAAAAAAATCTTTAGATGTTTGGTATTGAAAATAGAGTAAGAAACAACAAGTATCCAACATAATTATACAGAAATTTCTCTCCTCAAGTCAGCCATCCTCATCTCTTCAACTATGCAATTTTTTTTCCCTTGCTTTGAAGGTTTTCTTCAACCACATAACGTTTTTGAGGAAGAAGAACAATTTTGATATCTTTTAGGCTAGCAAAGGTTAACAACCAATCAATATATTCACAATTTCTAACAGAAACAAGTTTGAAAGCTTGTAAAAGACTAGAAGGGTATTAAAAGGGAACAAAAAGAAACGTACAGAATAAACATAATAGGAAAAATCACACTTCAAAGAGCACTGAGAACGTACCATATACTTTGCAACAAGCTCCACTAATGAAAGAATGTCAAGCAACCAGCATAGCTGTTGGTTTGACTCAAAATTCAGATTAACCACCTCTTTCTCACCTGGAACATCTGCAACAGTTCCAGGGAACTCCGGTACACTATTTGAGGACAACAGTTCATTGCAAAGGTCCTGTTCTTCAGCAACAGAAGAAGCATAGCTCTGAAGCTTTTCCAGCAGCAATGATACAACTGAATCAACAGAAGCTACATCCTGCGAAAATGGGCATGCACCACATGCTGAAATCTTTACCGACTTCTCATCCACAGAGGATAAACATGAACATTTTCCAGCTGGTAAAGAATCCAGCCTCTCAAGGAATCCCACCAGAGATTTCTGGACATACATCACTAAACCATAATCTTCAAGGGTAAAATATTTTGGTCCGGCAAGATATGCAAAAGCATGGAGCAGTTTTAGCACGAAGGAAATGTTAATCTTCCTCTGGCAAAGTAAGTGGTAAGATATCTCACAAAGAGAACCAATTCGATCAATCGACACACATATTAATGCTAATAACAGTCCACCAGCAAACAGCACGTCTGTTGAAGCAGCTGCGACAGACCAAAATACAACTTTATCATTAGGGAGAGATTCCGCTCCTGAACAACATCCATTCATTTTACAATCAAAATCATCAACATCCATCAAGATAGTCCCGTTTAAAAGGAAACTCTCAATTAGAGCTAACAGTTCATCCACATCACAGGATTCGAGCAGCATCCTCTTTGTAGCCACATCAGACAACACTGCACCAAAAGGAACGCTGTAAGATTAAACATCCAAGTGGAAGTATATTATGTGTTATTGACCAGTTGAATAAAAGGTAAGAAAAGATCTGAAAAAAAAAAAAAGGGAATAAAAGGTAAGAAAATGACAAACCTGCACACCACTGTTGCGAACAGGAATCTATTAGCTGAAGGAAACCAGCATCAGAAAAGCTTCTGAAATCACCAATTGCAATCTCAGGAATGTAGTGAAGTAGCAGTGAGAATAGAACAGAAGCTCGTTCCCTGGATACAGAAATGGAAGAAACATTATTCAGATTGAAATCTAGAAAAGAGCCTTGTGAATAGACTGCAAACATATTTAGCTCAAAAACTTATGGTCAGTGCTCCAACATCCAAATGTTTACAAAAGCAAGCTTATGATAAGGAGATATAACAAATAATACAGCACAAGACCAGGCATGTAGGATGTCAAAATCCAGACTCTTAACAAAAAAAGTTGCAAGACAATTTTCCCCTCCCGAAGAATAACTCACAACCAACATAAAAATCACATGGACACTTACGTTACCCATAAAATGAAACTTACTTTAGTTTTAAGCACAAGTGCTGTGAATAGTATGAGTTAGAGCAGTGTAATGTAATGATACTGAACAAAAAAGGAATCCAAACTTACTGACATAATACTTACCCAACAGATAAACCATCAGCCTGTTGAAGGGAAAGCAAGATAGTCAGTATCAATCTTTCACTCAAACAGGTGCCAGAAATTTGAGAAATAGTTCCATGGCAAGCATGAAATATCCTATGAATGCTGCCGGTATCAATGTTATTTGGAGAAACGACACAATATTGCAGAGATCTACTAAACTTCAAACCTCTTGAGTCTGAGGTGACCTTGGCATCTTTAGGAGCAAACGCTGCCGCTATCTGACCAGAATTCTCAATACCAGAACTGCCACAACCACTACAATCTATACCTTTCCTGGAATCATTACAAGGTTCACACGTCTCAAAAAACAAACTTTTGCTAGTCCCAAGGCTTTTAAGGGTCTTTTCATTGGAATCGATTTCTATGTTGATTACATCAAAACAGTTTGATGGCATTGCTTGTTCTTGAACTCTGGAAATGCTTGGCACGGACCAAGAGGCTTGCAATTGATTCTCAGTGGCCTCTGTACATGGAAACTGGATATTACAAAAGGAAGGAGAAAGGGGAGCGACAGGCTCTTTGATTGCTTTGCGAAAAAAATTTTCATCCTTATCATTGTCCAAATCAACCAATGCCATAACACCCTGATCCAGCAATTCAAAATCCCCATCATTCTCTAAATCAGGAGCATTTTTATTGCAGTCAATTGTATAAGCCATTTTGTAACCTTCAGAGATTTCAGTACTAAGAGCTTCATGTTTTGATTTAAGTTCAACAGCAGGCAGCATTTTGAGACCGATATTTGACCCTTTTTGCTTCTTGTGAGGTCTAGCTAACTTGCTGCAGACATTTTCTTTTAACTTGGGAACCAAAAGTGTTTCCTCACCAGAAGAATTCAGGGATTCGCCATTTAAAATGCCATGCAGCATAGTTAAATTATCTATTACTTGCGGCTTCAATTTTCGACTAGCAGAATACAGCTTCTCAATGGAATCACCCACATCAGGAAACCTTTTCCTCTTCCTCCTCTTGTGCTTCACACTCCTTTCAGTAGCATCAAACTTTATTGGACTTCCTACACTGTTGACAGCTCCTGTACCAATTTTTTCATCACAACTTTTCCTTGTAACATCAGACAAACTGGAAGTATATGGTTCAAGGTTTTGCTCTTCCGTAAATAAAGCTGGTGCAGTGATGGAAGAAGTACCCTTTTCCTGTGAGCCCACCAATGTTCTATCAGAAAAAGATGCCGAACTGGAATTTAGGGCAGAAGTCTGTAACACGTTTCTGCTGGAACTTCTAAGCAGAAGATCCAAACTAGAATCAGTACCTGTAAGGGGACCTGTGCAGATCTCCCCGGATACAGGAGGAATTAACACAGTAGGGCCAGGTCCTCTCGCAATGCTGCTTGTATGTTTTACAAACTCATTTTCAGTTTCGAGAATCATTTGAGATGGCTGGGTATGAAAACATCCTTGCTCCAAGTTTGGGTTTTCCACCTGGGAGATAACGAGCACTGTGATTATACAAATAAATTGTAGGTAAACTATAATTTCATGATTCAAGAATTTATCGTAAATAAATGCAAAGAACTGATTCCAAGAGCGCAGGCCAAATGTATAACTTCCAACACAGCCTTCATCTCAATAATAACAACTAAGCCTTTATCTCCTAATGCAGGGTTGTTATGTATCATGTCTCACCATCATGCTGGTTTAAGTTCAAATAAAAATCTGTTCTTACTCTCAGCAAACCAGGAAGGATGAAACAAGGTACACAAATATTTTCTATATCTGACACAAATATATAGTTGTTTTAGTTTAAAAACACACTGAAACAGATCTTAGCTAGCAACAGTCATATTCCAGAATAGTGGACAGAGAATGATCAAACAAATAAGCTGCACTAAAAGTATTTTGGCTTGAGTTATTAATTACGCCATAAACATTACTATCTTTCCCAACTACTTAATAAAGATATTCACAACTTTAACCATAAAGATTAATAAAGATTCTTCCTTCTAACCATCAAATTTGCTTCCCCCTTTTAAAGAACTCAGAAATTCACTCAGAACGACCTTTTACATATAAGAAGGAAATTCCACTCACTTCCTGTACCAAGAGGTTAATAGCCCAAGTATTCATGCATGAGGTTTTGAGCATTAGCATTAAACAATCAATAGCATAAATGCAGCATGAAGCTAGTATAAGCCGATACAAATGTAAACGCAACCACCGACAATGAATCCAAATGTTAACTCATCATTAGTTCCACTACAGGATAACTCAATAACACTCGAAACAGTATGGTATAGGATACGAGCTTTAGAATACTGCTAAAAACATGCAAAAATTTCACATCAACAAGGCTAAACTCGCCAACTTGTTCTTAACTATGGAAGTTGATATGCGGTTTCAGAATGAAATGAAAGTAGCGTCTAGCTAAGCAATCATGCAAACACATAACACGCAACATGGCCACCTTAATTACAAAATATAATCATAAAAAAATCATGCAGATAAAATGAACACAAATCGAACAAATAACCACATGCAACTCAAATTAGAAATGCAGAGAGAATGCCAGAACACACCCAGGAGTTTAAAGGACAAATGAAAAGGTAATGTACTCTTTACTCTTGTTCAAAAAAAAAGGTAATGTAATCTCAAGTCACAACACTAATCATTCACCAGCAGGGTGGTGTTACTCCAGAATCCTTTACTACAAACTGGACCTTAGCAGCAAACAGTAACAAAGAAGGGCCACCAGATTAAAGCCTACCGTCTTATAAGTATTGAAAGCCACAACTAATGACACAATCCCAGTGAAATCATAGAAATTGCATTACTGGTGTGCCATCTAGAAGAAACAGAAATCACGAAAATGATCCTCCTTAAAAGTGCAGTAAATAAGGATGATATGTCACATCATGGATGCTTGACATCCTACAACCATCTTATCTCTCTAATCTCAGGGGAACTTATTCTCCTCTTTCCTCCTTCCATGTTAATCTTTCATGTTCTAAATTTAGGATAAAATGCAATGCTCCTCCATTCTACCTTCTTGCATCGACTACTACCAAAACCTAACAACACAGCAGTCCCCACAGTTTCTTTATAAACTGGTACCCGGCATGCACTTTGACATCAATATATTCAAATTTCTATATATAAGAAGTGTTTATCAATATATTCTTACTAAATCATTTAATAAAATTCAAAAAAAAAATATATACCTTTTCCAGATCATTCATGCCCCCACATTTGAGAAAGAGGCCCTGGTCCAGTATGTCTAAGCGCTTTAAGAATTGTAGGAATTCCTGTTTTATGCAATGTATTTCTCGTCGAAGCATCTGGTTCCGATCCATTTCCATCTTAGACACTTCATTGGCATGCTTCACTCGCATTTTTTCAAACTTCAATTGTTTCCTCAGAAACTTGATCTCAGCAGTTGATTCTTGTAAAATTCCACCAGATGAAGGATCAAAGCATTCAGATACTTTCACAGAGGAAATAAGCTCCTGAACCTTGTTTTGTATTTCTTCCAACTTTTGCTTGTTTGCATCTAGCTGATAAGAAAACCATTCAGCGCGATTCCTTTCTTCCAAAGCCTTACTCTTATATACTTCTGCAACTCTCATTTGCTCTTCTGCTTTCTTCCTTTCTGACTTTACCTGCTTCTTGACCCTAAAAATTTTCTTTTCTAGTCCTTCCTGCTTCTTACGTGCCTCTAGTACAATACTTTCTCTACTGATGATTCCTGAACCTATCTCACCAACAGATTTTGATCCCAGCAATTCAATAGGTTGGTCACCAGGAATCTCGACCAACTTAGTGATAGACACACGTGAAAATTCTTTCTCAAAATCTTCAAGCCTTTTTTTAGTCTCATCCAATTGCTGAGACAAGCGATCCGCGCGACTCCTTTCGTCCATTGCCTTCCTCCGATTCGCCTCTACCAGCTTTCGTAAATTTTCATTTTTAGCCATCTCTCTGTCTGCTTGCTCTCTGTCCTTTCTTGATAGTCCATTTTCAGCCTTAAGCTTTCTGATTTCCTCTTCATATTTTGTTGTCTCCAAAGACAACTTTGATTTTGCCTCATTCAATTCAGATCTCAAAGTCTCTACTTGAAGTCTAAACTTCTCATCCTTCTTCTTTTCAATGTCTGTAAGCCTTTTTTTTTCACTAGCCATCTCTTTTTTTGCTCGGTCTCTCTCCTTTTTTGATAATTCAATTTCAGCCTTAAGCTTTCTGATTTCCTCTTCATATTTTGAAGTCTGCAAAGCTAACTTTGATTTTGTTTCATCCGCTTCAGATCTCAAACTTTCGATTTGAAGTATAAACTTCTCATCCTTCTTCTTTTCAATGTCAGTAAGCCTCTTGACTTCACTAGCCTTCTTCATTTCAGCTTTCACTTTAATTAGAGCCTCCTCAGCTCTCTTTCTCTCCATATCAACTTTCTCTTTCTCGTGAACAACCTTCTCTTTTTCCATTTGTAATAGCCCCTTGAGCTCCAATACTTCTGCTTCAGCTTCCAAAATACGTTGCTGCAAACTTGCAACATCCTGATCCAGACCTCTACGCTTCAGATCCCCATTCTCCTGCAGTGAAAGAATCTCAGTCTTCAGAGCAGAAATTTCATTCTCCAAAGCAACTCGCAGAGTATTTTCTTTCTCCTTATCTTCTTTTTCACTCTCCGCTCGTGCCCTCTCTTTGTCACATGCTGAAAAGGAAAAATACAGCAGTGATAAGCAGAAGCAGGATTGTAAAAATATAAATCTCATTGACTCCAAAGACCAGGGGCTAGAATCCCACTATACCATCAAGTAGAATAAATATTACTCCATAACATTTTGAGTTAACAAGAACATATTAGTATAAAAAGGATTAAATTTAGTGATTAAACTAGCAACGACTACTACTATAATGATAACAATAACTCACTGATAACTCTAGAGTAACATTAACAACATGAGGATTGCACTGGACCACAATACTATTGACTTCAATACAATAACTACACTCTTCATTTTCAGCTCATAAGAACACTCAACTGCTAACTCTTCCTTGTTTCTATGATATTGATAAAACATACTCCCTCTGTCCCAAAATTATTCTCTAGTTTGAGATTTCATTTTTAGTACAATTTGAACTGAAAATGAAATTCCAAACTGGACAATAATTATGGGACGGAGGGAGTAAGACAAAACGTAATTACACAAAAATGCTCAATGAATTTTAATGTACCTTTCTTGAGATCACTATTTTCAGCTTGCAATTTACTCAATCTCTGCTCCACCTGCGGAAGTGTGTCCTTAAAAGCCTTCCGAATACTTTCAGACTTTAAAAACTTCTCTTTCATTTTTGAGTACTTCTCTTCCCACTGCCAAAACAACAAATACATTAAATGAGTCAGTAGAATTTCCATACATTATACCCAAAAAAAATAAATAAATAAATTAAAGAATTAGAAAGGGATGAGGAATTCACCACTTGGCAGCAGGGCTTGCAGGCCTTATCTTTAACCACAACATCCTCCGCCATTTGCTGCAACATTAAAATCAAACTCTAAGTAAAATACATTAGCCAGAAAGATAACAAAAATAATGCAAACGATAACTTTAATCATTAGAGGTTAAAACCACAAAAAAAAAACTATAATTTCGAAAAGGGAAAAAAATTGATGAACTGCAATAGCTATACAAGAAGCAAGAGTTGCAACAATCGGGAATTACAAACACAAGCAACCAAGAAGATGAAACTTGAACCCCACAGGAGCAGTTTGAACCAGCTAACACACAGAAGAAAGAAACAGTGACGAAAATAATAGGGCAAGAAAACCTAACAATAGCATGGAGTACCAAAATTGAAGAGAATTTACACTAACTAGAGGTTGAATGCGAGGGGATTTCAAGCTGGAATTTTAACTGACGTTTCCGGTGAAAGAGCTAAGCTTCATATACATGAACTACTTCTGAGAAGAAAAAGCGGCGGGCACCGGAGACCGGAGAGACCATTTTTCTCCGTTCCGCCTTCCCTCTCTTTTGTTTTTTGTTTCTGCCCCAAACCGACTCTGGATTGTTTTTGTTTTGTTTTCTGGACAAAAGCCCTTTTTTTTTTTACAGAAGCCCATTAAATCAGTAAGCCCATTACTACGGATGTCCCAATTTCCCTTTTATACATTTTTCAGTAATGCGGCTCTCTTACAAATTTTCAAAAACGGAAGGTCAAAAAATTGAAAATTTTCAAATTGATGCATGTTTTTAATCCGTGAATATTCAGAGAATATGTTACATAAAATCTATGTTAGCATTCGAGGAGATCTATAATTCGTCGTGATATTTTCAGACTTTTATTTTCTATGATGGTCATGTTTGAGGACATTCACAACAATGATTTAATGTGGTTGGAATGTCAGAATCAAAATTTTGCCAATTGATGGAGGTTGTGTAATTTTATCAGTCGTGCAAGAATGGGAAAAATTGGTTAAAGAGTAGTAGAAGAGATCAAATTAATAAGAGATATGACTAAAAAATATTTTTTATGAAGGACAGTAATTTATTTGTCAAAAATTTTAAAAAAGAAAATACTATGAATTGACACCCTTATACTTTCTTACACAAAAAATGATTTTAAAAAAATAAGAAAGCCTAATTCATTTTAATGAATTGACACATATTCAACCGAGATATCAAATAATCTTCGGTTGACTTTCATCCTTATAGGGCCTCACGCAATGCAAGAGCTTCCGCAAAATCCGAATTGATGATACCATGAAACTTTCGGGAAATGCCTTGTATAAAAATTTTAGAGGGAAATTGGAGTTAGGCGCCAGCACAACTCCTAGCAAGGGAAAATGCGCCATCAAAATAGACCCTCATAGGGCTTACATTAGGAGGAGACATAAAGGCTAGACTTTCTAAAGATACGTTATTATGCTCAGGATAGCAGTTAGCCTTTGCGAAGTCGCTTACAACCCTGCTGGCATTCAAAACAGTGGCCCAAGGCGTGGATTTTTTTTGCTCGAATAAGGCTAGGTTGCGGGCTTGCCAAATTCCACAAAGTATGGATGCAGAAAAATCCGCCAATGGAGGGGGAAGATTCAAAATTGCAGTAGCTGCCCGAAGGTCACAGAAAGGGAGCTGATGCTGCTGAATAGCATTGAAGAGTCCAGCAATCCTAAATGCTTGGACGACGAATGGACAATCAAAGAAAGTGTGGCAATTTTGGAGAGCAAGCTGAATTTACGGAGGGCATAGATCATTGAAAGATAAATGCCTGACAGCCAAATTAAAAGGTGTTGCAAGAGAATTCCTGAATAGGACACGACTAGGCACCTTGAGATTCCAAAAATTTTTCTCCACAATTATGATTGATGATCAGCGGTACCTGTATCAAAATCAGGGGTATTCAACAAAGTAAAATAGGCCGAACTAATAGTGTGTTTTCCTGACTTGTTGTGGTGCCAATTCCATAGATCAGGGCTGTTGGTATGGGGCAGAGCCATAGAGAGGATCGCTTCGGCCTCCAGTGAAGGGAAAAGACTGTTGACATGTTCATCATAACTCCTTTTTTTTTTTTTTGGCATGATCGAACTTAGACATCATCGCCGACCGTCATCATCAGAATTTTCCATCATCATCAAATCTAGGTTTCACAAAAAATAAAGAAAAAAACCTTATCAAATCACGAATTGAAAGATAAAAGTTCACCTCGTCAATTCCTCCTTAAAACCGATTCAGGCTTTCATCTTTTTTTTATTATTTTTTTGAAAGAAATCATAAAAGTAATATTGTTAATTCAAAGTATTTTTTATTTTTGATATTTTTTACAAATAAATTACCATCCTTTATAAAAAATAATTTTCGGTCATAACTCTTTTATTAAATTGACATCTTCTACTGCTCTTTCGCTAAATTTTTCCTAAGAAATATTGCACCGGTGAAACTGACAAAAGGTGGGGTGCTGGCGGGCCATCACATTGCCAGCGCCACATTCTCTTTTTTTTTTTTTTTTCCTTTTTTTAAATTAAAAATATCAGGAAAAAATTAAATTTCTTTATTTGCCTTTTTTGACTGCTGCATTTATTTTTTCAGTATAGATATGATTTTTTTTTATTCGTTCATCATTTAAAAACAGTAGCTATTTTATAAATTAATTATTATACTTTATTAATATGATGTTTATTCAATGATAATTAGGTTTTTTATTTTTTATATTATCTAATTAAATTTTTTATATTTGTTTTAAAAATAATAAAATTCAAGTAAATGTAATTTTTTTTTAAAAGGTAAATTATTGATAGGGGAATAGTTGTAGAGTAATAATTGTAGGGTAGTTGTGGGTTTAAAATTATATGAATAGTGAATGTACAGGAAAAAGTATATAAAGTGGGAGTGTAGAAGTGAGAGTGTAGTATAATACCGAAGAGAAGTGATGTTAAATTATATGGGTTGTTGTAAATGCTCTGATAGTTTCAAAAAAATTTATAATTTTCTAACGATTATCCCATCCCAAAACAATAATATTTTCTCCCTATTTGAAAAATAATCTATATTGAGACTTAAGATTTGGCCTCGGTGTAAACTATTTTATGGGACAGTCATTTATCTAGTTAAGTAATGTAATGATGATGGTGATTTCCCTTAAAAAATAAAATAAAATTTACCGTTATAATTAAAGGTAAAGAAAATAAAATCTGCCAAGTAATTATTGAGCTAATAACTTTACAAAAGAGATTAAAAACAAAACTGAAACTAAACCTGAACGATGCCATTTAAGATCAGAACTTTGTTTTGTACATAATTCTCTACATAACATCTCTGTTGGTACCATACAAACATTCTAATAAACGTAGAGTAGCTATCGTGCACAATAAATGAATATTCGTGGATGAAAAAAAGGGAAAAGAAATTAATAATCTTGATAAGACTTCGCCCTTGGAGTGATTTACTGCCGAAATATCATGATGAATCCACTTCAAATCATCTAGCTTTCTCAGCTACTTTTGAAGGAGGTAGCGTTCCAAATACCTTGTCCCATAGTGAGGAAGTAATACCAAAGCCCTTCGTTTGGATACGGAAATGATGATTCAAATGATATTTCTGCGAAACGAAGAGAAGCGATGCATAAGTTAGACAAATATTCAGACATGACCAACTTCGTTGTGGCAGAAGAATGCAACTTTACTTGCGAAATCCAGAATGGCAGTAAATAAAATAGAACCAATATTAAAGACACCAACATTCCCAAACTAACTGGCTTGCTCGAGAGAGAAATGAACCATTATTAGAACTGTACACTTAAGCACATGTAGGAGTTCCAAAAACTTACAACCCGTAAATACAAGCAGGCCAACTGGAGAAGAAAGAAAAAGTGGGGAGATGGACTACATATCATTATAGACTAGGATGCAGGCAAAAAGGAAAACCAAAAAATCTATTTGGCATTATGAGAGTAATGTCACCTTAAGATTTTTTGGAACTTGATTTGTAGGCTGGCCGTGATGCAAGTAGTAATGGGTCACATCATACATCACATAACCTAGCAAACCTCCTCCAAACAAAGCAGGTGCGGTAGTTGGAGTAGACAATAGTTTTATCAAGTTATAGAACTGCAATAACATAATCACAATATCACATCAGTGAGAAAGGAAAAAAGACTGTTATGAGATGCTTACATTCAGTTGAAAGCATCACACATATTCATTTAAAAACATTCAAGTTCAAGATGCTCATCAGATACAGGCATATATAGATGGAAAATAGAAAGAGATTTCATCTCTTAAACAGTGTATTTTGATTTATGTTTCTAAGAACAGAAAATACATTTTGCTGTCCAGAGTAACTAAATTTCACATTTACTCTGGTCAGGAAAGATGTTGACTAGCATATATGTAAACAGATAGAAATTCGGACCACTTTGAGCGTATCTAATCGCAAAACCCAAGAGATATTCAGGTTTAAATTAAAATTCAACATATAGCCCAGGTTATCGAAATCTTTGTCACAGCACCCAAAAAGAAAAAAAAAAATCAATAAATAAACAAAACTGTTCCTTCAGAAAACCAAAAGTGCCGAGAAGCAGAATTTAGATACTACGACTTAACAACGACAAATCACAAACACAACATACTGGGAAACATAGCACCGCAGTTGCAGCAGGAGGGAATACAAGCCGCAGACCATCCATTGGGTGTTTGTGATGGCAACCATGAAGGAGATAGTGAATGGTGTTTCCCCTGTTACAAATTCTAGAATGTCAGTACATGTAAAGAAAACAAACACTATTATTACTCTAATAAACCAACCAAAACCAGCAGAAGAAACTTATGTGGACACACAAACAGAGAAGTGACTAACCAATAAGTCTTCGTCTTGATGTGGAAAAGGAAACGATGTAACGTGTATTCCAGCAATGTCCATACACAAATACCAAATACCACCATCAAGGCAATCTGGGGAAGTGTATGTCCCATCCAAAAGGACTTTGAGATGAACCAACTTACAACTGGGAGCCAGATAAGCGGAATTACCCACCATTCTGTGCGTGTTAAAAACTGTATTGATTAAGAAACAAGTCAACACCAGCAAGGGTGCCATACAAATGAGAGAAGGAGACAGATAACAAAAATTACATCTCAATTGGAAAAGATACAATTCACATGGGATTAAACATACCTCCCAAAAGTCACTAGCAAAAAATCGTGGACCTTCCTTAGACACTATAGGCTGGTGAACCCATTCTTGATATGATTCTCCAAGATGACCGACCTACATAAGATTAGAAGGTCAGGATGAATGACATGCAAAATGAAGACATATTAACTGTAGTAACCATGGTGAATATGATAAGATTCTGCATGCTATAGATGAAATTTCATGGAGTTTGGTCTTGTTATGCAGCTCAACTCAATCTAGATGAGCTTTTCCATAGATGACCAATAGGATAAAAATATAACTAGAGATTAAAAAACATCACACGCACTAGCCCACACATATAAGGGAAAATGAGTGAATTGTGATGCAGCCATGTTTTTGCTAACGGCAAAAAGTTGGGTTACACAATAGAACTGAACTATAACTATTTTTCTTCTCATCTAGCTTCAGTTGATTATTTTTGCATTTCTGCAATAACCCAGGTCAGACAGAAGAAGTTCTCCATCAAGGTTCTGTTTCAATTTCCAACAATATAGAACTGGGGACACGAGAAAAGAAAGGGATGCATAGCTGGAGGACAAGATTTCAAACTAGCACAAATATCCATACCTTGGGCCAAGATACAAGTGTCAGATTGATAGTGAAGAGTGAAGAAGTGCAAAAATGAAAAAGAAGAAAGAAAGAACCAAAGGCAGCAAGTTCCTCGGGCAGTGAATCACTATATTCCAAACAAAATACTAATACTCATCATAATAGTAACTACTAATCAATAGAAAACACACAGATTTCAAATTGTTTCCCATATCCAATCCTAATTCTGCAGTTGACCAATGGGAAATTGTGTGTATACCAGTCCTAAGAGGAAAAAAGCTCTGGTCTCTGAAAAAACTGATGAATATCTTGAATAGGATATCAATTCTAGCTAATATGTAGGGATGAGGTCACACTGAAGGTGCAAGGGATGTGTGGCAAACAAAACAAGAGTTCTCACCTGGAAGACAAGAGGTTTATTTAAGTCCACTGTAAAACCCTGAGCAACCATCTTGGAACGAAACTGTGCTGCTGCGATCACATGTAAGAGGAAATGAAACAGAGTTAAGAAGATACTTAAGGTAAAGAGATCATATTAACAGAAGTTTCTTAGAGACATGAAATGCTACAAGGTGCATGACATTATGGGGAGGATGGCATATTATATTAGCTTTTGATCATGCACAAAGAAACATAATAATGGCTTGATACTTTCAAAACTAAGCTATGCTGAAAAGAGAATTCAAATAGAAACATATATAATAAGAAATCACTATTACTAAAGGATTCGAGGAATTCAAAAGCACATTTAGTGTCCTTGTTCAAAAAATCAGTTCCTTAATTAATCTTGTAAGAGGTTTCCAAAGCTGTATGAACAGACAAAATAGAATACTATGTGAGGCTTCTATATTAATTAACTCAATGAACCAGCTTTTCTATCTCAATTTTTGGAAATATACAAACTGATACTTATGATCCAATCAACAAGCAAGTATCAGTAAACATTTTAAGAACGCCAAACATTGCAAACTACAAACAGCAGATGAACAAACTATAAGTGAATCTTGAAGACTGCCTTTGAAATTTAACAATTGTAGTACACATAACAAGTGTGGATGATCAGAATTGATGCTTTTTCAAAACATTTAACATTGAAGCAATGTGCATCAGTGTAATGCAAGCTTTCAACAAAAACCAGTTGAAACACAGAATCATGGGAGAACCCACCAAACGTATCAGCTCCAAAGAGCACTAAAGTTACTGAAACAATTATTATTCATAAAACGTTGGGGCAAAATCCGAAAAAATAAGATAATTTCGCCTTTGAGAGTTTCCACTTCAGACCGAAAAATTGAAACCAAACCCAAATTTTAAAACCCAAGACAGTCCTGCTTTAAAACCCATAATGCATTCTAACATACGAATCGATTCTTCTGTACTCTCAAAAGAGATCTACCAATGAAACACCATTCTTTATCAACCAACAAAACCCAATTTCTCCATAAACCCCCAAAAAAAAAAAAAACGGAGATAACAGAAGGTATTACCGACCCAGAACAATGCTGGCCTGATCTGTAAAGATTAACTCAAAATTGTGCCTTTTCCCGAAAAGTGACCGACTTTTGGTGGCAATATAGAGAAGTGGCGGCTCAAAGGAAGCAGCTTTGGCAGCAGATGTTTGAACTGACCAGTAGGAGTAGAACACTGTAAGTGGGCTTTGTTGTTTTGGGTTTATGTAATTATCAAGAAATTTTGGTAAGAGGAGTTGGATTGAAAAAGATATTGGCTAGGCTCTATGATGATGATGATGGGATCATGAGGACCTTTAGATTTGGGGGGATACTACTGAGAGCATCTCAGATGGAATCCGCCAGCAGATTTTCACGTTGGATTCCTATGGTTTTGGTCTGCCAGTCTGGCAAATCATAATAAGTCATGGGAACGGGTCCTAATTTACAACTCATTTTTGTCTCCATCAATTAAGTCCCTTTTTACACGATAGCTTATGGTTTCCAGTTTCACCAATTTAAATCATCAAAGGCATCAACTACTACTATTTCCTCGTCCTAAAATAATTATGTGGGACAACTGTTTATTTTGTGAGGGAGATTAAAATTTAGCCATACTTTTAGTCCTTAACGGGAACGTATTAAAATTATAGGGGTTTTTTTTTTTTTTTTGCAATTTGTCGTGGTTGATTTGGGGTGATATCTTTTGCCCTTAGTCACACTAGTAGGAATTATAATCTGTTATGATATTCACCTCAAATTGAAATGGAGTAATTTGGGCAATTCATTGGGCGCATCCGGGGACACCATACTCCCCCTTCTATTTTTTGCATTATTAGTATTTATTGTACTTTTTTCTACTTTTTCTAATAATTTTTCTATTATTTGCAAGTTTAGTCCCTGTTATTTTTTTTTCTCTCTTATAAAAAAACATCTCTAATATTCAAACGATTATATCTCTCAATCCATGAAGAATTAGAAAACGTGTTACACATGAATTTTATTGTATTCGTCGAGATCTATCCAATAAGATCCATGTCGAATATTTTTTCCGAGTTTAAAAATGACTAAATTTCGATGGGCAGAATAAGATGGATATCTAGTTTAGAAAGATGGATAACTCAATTCATTTTAAATTGGTTATCCATTGTATTTATGCTGATTATCCAACCAGTTTGAATTGGTTATCCAACTTGTTTGTACTGGATATCCACCCATTTGGTTTGTATGCCTAACAAACTTGTTTGTAATGGATATCTCACTTATTTGTACTGGATATCCATTTCGTTTGTACTGGATTTCCAACTCGCTTGTACTGGATATCCATCCATTTGGTTTTATATGCTTATCCAACTTGTTTTGTAGTTATAATCCAACGGGTTTGTATGTATATCCAACTTGTTTGTGCTGGATATCCAACTCGCTTGTACTGGATATCCAACTTGTTTGTACTGCATATCCATACATCTAGTTTGTATGCCTATTTAACTTGTTTGTACGCACTGGATATTTATCCAACTTGTTTGTAATGGATATCTTACTTGTTTGTACTGGATATCCATTTGGTTTGTACTGGATATCCAACTCGTTTGTACTGGATATCCATCTATTTGGTTTTTCTTTTTATTATTATTTTTTTGAAAAAAAGAAATGGTTGTCCAACGCATTCGTATTGATTATCCAACTGTTCTGTATAGATTATCCGACCATTTTTTTCTCTACTCTTTGCGAAAATCCTTGTCCAGTTTTTTTGTACTGACTATCCAACCGTTTTGTATGCTTTATCCAATCCTTTTCACTAATTATCCAAACATAATTTCTCTTTTTTTTTTCTTCTTTTGAGAAAAAATCTATCCAATGTATTCATACTGATTATCCATCCGACTTCTCGGTGATGGATGGTTATCCTATTTTTTTTCCTTGCTCTTTTAATGAAAATGATTGTCTGATTTTTTTGTACTGGTTATCCAACCAGCTTGTACTACTTATCCAATTTTTTTCAATAATTATCCAAATTGTTTGTAATGCTTATCCAAATATTTTATTTTTTATTCTTTTCTTTTCTTTTGTGAAGATAAGTGAATGTAAAAAATATGACTGGATAACAAGTACAAATAAAATGGATAATCAGTCCAAACCGGTTGGATATATCTCGTCGAGCACTATAAAATTCATATATAATTCGTGTTCTAATTTTTTACAGATCAAGAAATATATGTAATACAAGAATATCAATCTAAACTAAGTTGGTTATCCATCTTCTTTTTTCTTTCTTTCTCTTTTGAAAAGTGAATGTAAAAAATATGATTGGATAAAATAAAATAGGTAATTAGTCCAAACCAGTTGGATAATCAATATGAACACAACGGATAATCATTTTTCAGTTTATTCATTTCTGCCCGTAAGATTTAAATGCATTTAAAGTTCAAAAGAAATATTCAACATTGATCTTATCAGAAGATCTCGTCGAGCACTATAAATTTCATATATAATTCGTGTTATAATTCTTTACGAATCAAAAGATATAAGGAACACAACAATATGAATGTAAAATAAGTTGGTTATCCATCTTCTTAAACTGGATATCCAATGTGTTCATATTGATTATCTAACTTCTTTGTGGTGGTTATCCAGTATCTTTTTTCCTTGCTCTTTTATGAAAATGATTGTCAAACTTTTTTGTACTGATTATCCAACGTGTTGCACTGATTATCCAATTATTTTCTATTGATTATGCAAATTGTTTACAATGCTTATCCAATCATTTTTTTTTTGAAGAGTGAATATCAAAAATATGATTGGATAACAAGTACAAACAAAATGGATAATCAGTCCAAATCGGTTGGATAATAAGTAGAAACACAACGGATAACCATTTTTCAAAGAAAAACGAAAAACACATTTCTTCATTTCTGCCCGTAAAATTTAAATGCATTTAAAGTTCAAAAAAAATATTTAACATGGATCTTATCGGATAGATTTCGTCGAGCACTATAAATTTCATGTATAATTCGTATTTTAATTCTTTACGGATCAAGAGATATATGCAGTACAAGAATCTTAATCTAAACTAAACTGGTTATTCATCTTTCTAAACTAGATATCTATCTTATTCTGCCCATCGAAATTTAGTCATTTTTAAACTCGAAAAAAATATTCGACATGGATCTTGTTGGATAGATCTCGACGAGTACTATAATTTTCATGTATAACACGTTCTCTAATTTTTTACGGATCATGAGATATGGTCGCTTAAAGATTAGAGATTTTTTTTAAAGGAGAGAGAAAAAAAACAAAGAGACTAAACCTGTAAATTATAGGATGTTATTTAGAAAAGTGGAAAAAAGTGTAATAAGGACTAGTAGTGTAAAAAATAGGAGGAAGAGTATGGTGCCTGGATAGAGGCTCTGAATTTGATTATTTTATTACGCGTCTCACGATTATGAAATCGAAGAAATCACATGATACGTGTTTACATAAATGTTAGTCTATCTTTCAGACTTTCACCCTAATCTAATATTTGTTGTTAAAAAAATTAGTATTAAGTTATTACATGTCCAGAGTGACTTGCATACTAAATCAATTATGACTAGAAGGTAAGCTCGTTAATTTTCTCACACCACAGATACATCATGCTCTAACTGTCTAATTTCCACAAATTTCAGCATTGGCTGAATTCCATTCATTGCTGACAAATAATGGAAAAATTTTCTGAAATAAACCTCATGAAATAATTAATGATTTTATAAATATTTTGTAAACCACTAGAGATATGCATTTTGGATGAGTTGGTTTTAATATACTTCGAACAAAATCAATTCATAATGTAACCATTCCTTTGATTATACATGACAATTATGTTCTACTGTTGGCTCTTTTTTTTTTTTTTTTGTGAAACAGATAATCTGTGTTGACTTTAATTTTTTATTTTTAATTCAATTTGTACTAAAATTGAAAATTTAAACTGGACAATAATTTTTAGGAGAAGGAAACCTTGTTACTTCCGGTTGTGCGCGTTCTTCATAGGAACATATCATACATGTATTTTAGTTTTCCCCGGAAATAAATTAGTTGTTGTTAGTATCAAACGTTACAGATGTATCACATAATATGATACACGTTTGATGAGGTTGAATATTAGATACATGATTCATATCACAGTAATATAACTATGCATTGGTCTAAAAATGACCAAACAAAATCAGGTTTTGTTTTAATGATGAGACATTTGTTTAAATCTTTTCTACCGATTTACAAAGTGCCTAATAAACAATAGGTGGAATACTTTGTTCACTCCTAAAGAAATTCTCAGGATCAACTAGGCTTTTCACTCTGGCCAATCTTTCAAAATTGCCCTTGAAATATTTCATCCCCCAAATTCTACTATCTGAAAACCTTGGATTCTCTCCCACATTGATTCCCAACTCCAAATCTCTGTAATTTAGATATGCAGACCTAGGAGATTTGGACACATATGGCTCCATGAACAAAAAGAGTTCATTGATCCACTTAACATGCCTCACATCATCATCATCTTCCCACTTCACCAAGTACTGAATGTTGTACAAATTCCCTTTCCTGTGAGGAAAGGGAGTTTCCGAATCCGGAATTTCATCCATTTTGCCTCCAAAAGGATCCAAGATCATGAAACCTAGCTGTTCTTCAGGAAACCTTTTCCATATCTCCATCAATGCATTCTCAGGGATCGGTTCGGTGACGAAATCAGACTTTGCTTTGAACTTGCTCTTGCGCTGATCAGTTCTGTTGAGTAAAACTTCCACCTTGTCAGGGAATCCTGCAAAGTATTCAACAGATTGAATCCAGCTCATTTCGGTACAATCTTCGGGCCGCAATTCCAATTCAGGGAACCACTGTTCCATCAAGGAAATAAGGTCCTGTTTTGATCCTAAAAACAGAGAATTAAAGAATCCCACAACAGTGTTGTCTTCATTCTGAATGACAATCCTTACGAACAATTCAGGAGGTAGATTAGGAGAAATTTGCTGCCATTTGTGTACTAATTTAGTCCCTTCTTGATCCAGCTGCTTTGGTAGATTGAAAACTGTAACAGTTCTCGTAACACGAACCAATTTGATTTTCCAGGAAACAATAACACCGAAACTAGCTCCTCCACCTCCTCTAATAGCCCAGAACAAATCTTCCCCCATTGTACTCCTGTCAAGAAACACACCATCAACATTTACGATTATGGCATCAACAACGTTATCAGCCGCGAGCCCGTATTTTCGGATTAACGTACCAATCCCTCCACCACTGAAATGCCCACCAATTCCAACACTAGGACATATTCCAGCTGGATTTCCATGAACTTCACTCTTCTGAGATATGGCAAAATAAAGTTCCCCTAGGGTAGTCCCTGATTGAACCCAAGCCGTTTCCTGTTCCAAATTAATAGAAATCGCCTTATAATGGAGAAGATCGATGATAACGAATGGAGTTTGGCAGCGGAATGAAAGGCCTTCATAATCATGGCCTCCACTTTTGACTCGAATTTGTAGTCCTTTCTCTTTGCTGCATAAAATGGTTGCTCTGATTTCAGTGTCATGATATGGTGTGACTATGAACAGAGGTTTTGGAGAAGCACTGGAATTATTATTGTACCATCTTGGGTTTTGTTCAGCATTTTGGAGTAGATTTTCATATGATTGAGAATTTGGAGTGTGGATGAATTCAGAAATGGAATTCTGGTTGACAGACATGCACTGAATAAATTCTTCATGAATTGGACTACAATATATCCATGGAATGAGAAGGTAGAAGAACAAAAACATCATCTCCCTAGAAACCATGTTTTTTTTCTGTGTTATTCACCAAGTTTTCTGACAAGCTGAGAAATTTGACCTTATATACAGGAAGATTGAAGGCCTTTTTCCAGAGGGAAAAAACAAAATTAGTGCTTGAGAAATATCGACTAAGCTGGACTTTTCCGTATTTAGTTGAAGAAGAAATGATTGAATAATCAGGATAATCTTCTGGAATTTGTAAGCTTGTGTTGACCTGATCTGCATCTTCCCAGAATAGATAGTACTTGTCACATATATGCATCATTTGGCAAATGTCATTGAGCCAAAACCAATGGTGAAGCCGGCTTGGAATCTGGAATCTCCCCCACCACCCACCCACACACAAAATTCATCTCTCGTTATTCTTTAATCTAATTTTGTGGGCGTTCTTCATTGCCTTTTCTGGCTGTAACTTGAGTTTGAAGTTAAATTAAGGATGATCAAAGAAAAAAACCATCAATATATTAAGTTTGCAAACTAAATTATAGAAATTGCATCATATAGCAGGGCCAAACAAATGTACAATTGTATTTTTTTTTCTTTTTTTGAGCTGACTTTTCAACCAAACATTGGATGCCAGGGGCGGACCGCTTAAGGGGCTCAGTGGATACCGAGCAGCCCAACTTACCGGAAAACCTTTTAGGAGTAGTTGATAGAATAGAAAGTATTTTGTAATTATCTAGTATGGAAAATATTGTAATCGATAGCATAGAATTAGTTAGAGATCAAACCAAATCATCTCTTGTAATTATCTTGATTGTATAACACTCTATATAATGAAACTCGATACATGGTGATCTCATTGAGAATCACTTCATTCTTTCATATTCTTTTATGGTATAACGAGTCCTGTCAAAAACATGACGAACTCCAACGTTTCCACCTCTGCTACTCCTCCTCCTAACCCTGAATCCACTGTTCTTCACTCCATGAATATCCCGTCCTCTTCCTCCACTTCTCATACTGCTCTTAGCCTTTCCAATATCAAGAATTATGTTTCTGCAGTTCTTGATTTCACCAACTATATGTTGTGGAAAGAGTTGTTTATGCCGGTTCTTCGCGATCATGGTGTTTTAGATCACGTTGATGGCTCTTCCTCTTGTCCTCCTAGCACTATCCTTGATTCTTCCAATCAATCTGTCCCTAATCCGGCCTATAACTCTTGGATTCAAATCGATTCCATCGTACTTTCTTGGATTCAAGCGAAAATTTCTTCCGAAATTCTCTAAGCCATCATCCGTCCCAATCAATCTCTTACTGCTTATGAAGCATGGACCTCTATCGAGAAGCTGTTTCAGGACCATATTGGTTCTCGTGTGCTTAATCTCAAAATGAAATTTCACAATCAAAAGAAAGGCGATCTCTCCATTAATGATTATGTTCATACTCTTAAAAATCTTGTTGATTCTCTCAATGCTGTTGGCGGAGTCATTTCCGATTCTGATCTAGTCCTCCAAATTCTTTATGGCCTACCAAATGACTACTTGCCTGCTTCCACAGCCATCTCTACCAAAATACCTCTTCCCTTTTTCGTCGAAGCCCGTGCCCTTCTGTTTTTTCATGAAACTCATCTCCAACAAAACCAAGTCCCGCCTTCGCCTGCTTCTTCTTCTGCCCTTGTTGCTAATACTGCTTCGGATGCTGCTTCCAATCAGTCAGCTTCTAATCAACAATCCCAAGCCAATTATTCTTCCAGTCGCGGGCGTGGACGTGGTCGTAATCAAGGTTTTTAGGGACGTGGACGTGGCCGTGGTCGCAATCAGGGTTTCTATAACCCTAACTTCTTCAATTCTGGTCCATGACTTCACCATATTTTTCTCCTCGCCCCCATGGTAACTCCATTCTTGGCCCCCCTCCTTTTCCTCAGTCTACTAATTCTCCTTGCTGCCAATTATGTTTGTAGCTTAATCACACTGCCAGGGACTGCTATTAGTTTCAACAACCTACTTATTATATGGATAATCGATTTGTGGCATCTTCTTCCATTCCTCCATCCACTGATCATAACTGGTATCTTGATACCGGTGCATCTAATACATTTGACTCCGAATGCAGGTAATTTTTCTACTCTAAAACCCTATCATGGTTTCAACCGAGTGATTGTTGGCGACGGTAAATCTCTGTCCATCGCTTCTACTGGATCACTTTTCTCTCCTTCCTTTCAATTTCCGTCTGTTTTTCATGTTCCTCAACTTGCTAAAAATTTGATCTCTGTAAGGCAATTCACCACTAACAATCAATGTTCTCTTGAATTTGACCCAATTGGCTTTTCTGTGAAGGATCTATGGATGAAGAGGCTCCGCCTCCGTTGCAATAATTCAGGACCCCTCACTTTTCCTCTGGATCGCTCCGCTCTCTCTGCAGCCTGTCACTCTCCATCTCTTTGGCATCTCCGGCTTGGTCATCCCAATTCCTCAGTCCTGTCATCATTATCATTGCTTGAGTCGCCTCCTCGTAGTGCTTTTTCAGCAAATAAATCTCTTTGTCATGCTTGTCAGCTTGGCAAACATCAGAGACTTCCCTTTGTTAGTTCTAAGTCGGTTACTCGTAGTCCTTTTGAGTTGATTCATTTTGATGTCTGGACCTCTCCTTGTATTTCTTTTACAGGTTTTAAGTATTTTGTGTTGTTTTTTAGATGATTACACCCATTATTTATGGGTCTATCCAATAAAACAGAAATCAAAGGTCTTCTCTAAATTTGTTCATCTTTTTTGTCTCATTCAAAATCAACATAATTCGACAATCAAAAATATTCAATGTGATGGTGCTGCTGAGTATATCAAATCTCATAATTTTCAAAATTTTCTTTCTACTAAAGGCATACATCTTCGCGTTTCTTGTCCATACACCCCTCAACAAAATAGAAAATCAGAACGCATGAATCGCACTCTTCTAAATATGGTCCGCTCTCTGCTCAATCAAGCTCAACTTCCCTCTCAATTCTGGGTTGAAGCTCTCAACACAAGTGTTTACCTCATCAATCGTTTACCTTCCAAAAGTATCTTTGGTTCTACTCCTTTTCAGCTACTCTACAACTCTTCACCAGATTATTCTCACCTTCGTGTGTTTGGATGCTCTGGTTATCCTAATCTCTCAGCCGTCGCAAAAAAAAAAGCTCAGTCCATGCTCTGTTGAGTGTATCTTTTTAGGTTATCCTTCGTCCTACAAAGGATACTGTTGTTATGATCCTCTCACAAAGAAAATATATCATTCCCGTCATGTTATTTTTGACGAATATACTTTTCCTCATTCCCATCTCATTTTCAATTCCATGACTCCATTTACCCCTTCTTATCCGTTTAAATTTCCTATTTTCTTGGCCCCAAAAAATATTCCCTTTTCAGCTATCTCCGCACAAAACCCTAATTCTGTCGTGTGTAACCCTAATATTTCCCTAAACCCTAGTTCTCATTCTCCTGCTTTAGTGAATTCCTCGCTTTCTCGTCAACCGACCAATGTTACTGAGGCTTCTTCTTCTCTACAATCCAGTCCGCCTCCTTCTCCACCTAGTGAACCATCTCCTCCTCCCCCACAACATCCTATGATCATCAGAATTGAGATGGAACCCGCAAACCCAAAATCCTTTTTTCCTTTTCCGTTACTACTGCTCCTTCACCTTTTCCTCATACTCCCACATCCTTTACCGAAGCCAACAAATTCCCAGAATGGCGTCAGGCCATGTCGGATGAGTACAATGCTTTAATTCAAAATAATACTTGGAAATTAGTTCCCCCCCCCCCTCCCTTCATTCAAACATTATTGATTCAAAATGGATTTATAGAGTTTAACTTAAGGCGGATGGCTCTTTGGATCGCTGCAAGGCATGTTTGGTTGCTCAAGGCTATAATCAACAACCTGGCCTTGATTACGATCAAACGTGTAGTCCCGACGTTAAACTCGTGACAATTCAGACGGTCTTAACTCTTGCAGCTTCTCTTAATTGGCCTGTCCATCAATTGGACGTCAAAAATGCTTTTCTTAATGGTCTTTTAAATGAGGTTGTCTACATTAAATAGCCAACTGGATTTGTTCATCCAGACCACTCTCACTATGTCTGTCGATTGAACAAAGCCTTATATGGCTTAAAACAAGCTCCCCGGGCATGGTTTCTTCGGTTTACCGATTTTCTGTTAAGTCAAGGTTTTCAACGAAGTCGTGCTGATTCCTCAATGTTTGTCTATAAATCTTGCCCTCAAATGGCAGTGCTTCTTTTATACGTTGATGATATTTTGCTCACTGCATCTAATTCTCTTCTGCTCAAATCTTTGATTCACTCCATGAAAGGCACATTTGCTATGACAGACCTTGGATCTATTAGTTAATTTTTGGGCATTTCTATTAACAAGTTTCAAGGTGGCTGGTTTCTTTATCAGCAAAAATATGCCGAAGAACTTCTCACTCATAGTAATATGCTCAATTGCAAGCCAGTTGCAACTCCTCTCTCTCCCAATTTTCAGTTTCTTTAGATGACACACCTTTGTTTCATAATCCCACCCTCTATCGTAGCATTGTTGGTGGTCTTCAATACTTGACTTTCAAACGCCCGGACATTCAGCATGTTGTTAACTTGGTTTGCCAACACATGCATAATCCTGAAGAAAAACACTTCCAAGCAGTGAAACGTATTCTACGTTACATCAAAGGTACGCTTGCTTTCGGTCTTCAGCTACCCAAAGGTCCTCTTGATCGGATTATTACATACTCGGACGCGAACTGGGCGGGTTGCCTTGTCACTCGCTGGCCCACTACTGGCTTTTGTGTGTTTCTCGGGCCTTCTCTCATGTTCTGGTCTTCCAAAAAGCAACCCACAGTATCGTGGTCATTGGCTGAATCAGAATATAGGGCCGTCGCTTCTGCTGCTGCTGAAATGGTTTGGTTAGAATATCTTCTGTTTGATTTATTCAGAAAACTTCAAAAGAAGCCTGTCATTCTCTGTGATAATGTGTTGGCCACATATCTTGCTGCAAATTCGGTAAATCATGCTAGAACCAAGCATATAGAACTTGATATTCATTTTGTACGGGATAAAGTCTCGGTTGGACATTTCATTGTTGAACATATTCCTATTGCTGATCAACGAGCTTATCTTCTTACGAAATCACTCTCCAAGACAAAGTTCCATGGCTTTCGGTCCAATCTTGGCATGATTGCTCCACATGCTTCGATTGCGGGGGATGATAGAATAGAAAGTATTTTGTAATTATCTAGTATGGAATATATTGTAATTGATAGCATAGAATTAGTTAGAGATCAAATCAAATCATCTCTTGTAATTATCTTGATTGTATAACACTGACGAGTCCAAATTAGTATGGCCCTTGACTAAGCCGGACCAAGTTCGGTGAAAGGTCCAACCGGCCTTTGGAAGCTTCTAGGTCGGTTCTTAATTACTTTTCTACCAAGAAAGGGTTCCATAACCTAGCTCTATAAATAGGGATCAACCCTTCATGGTTAAAGGTAAGCTCTATGCACCACAATTCATACCCTATTACAATTACTCTTATTGACTTAAGCATCGGAGTGTCTACCCTCAGGAGACCCGAGGCCCTCTTTTGCAGGTTTTAGGATTTTGACTCCTCTATGGCCGCCGGTTCAACCAACTGAAGACGTTGGTGCAGATCCATGCTTCATCAAGTGGCACGCCCAGTGGGACCCGATTAGGGTTTTTCGCCAGATAAAATCTGGAAAATGTTGAAGATCCGATCAGCAAAGGTCATGGTGCGTCATCCACCAACAATCCAATTTCAGTGGCGACCTCTACGAGAGACACTCCTCGTAATTTAATTGGTCAGATTGTTCTAATTATTATCCCATGATTAACGTCAATTAATTACAATGGATGTATATATATGCATGTCATGTAAACTGTCGTCTTATGTAATACATGAACTTAGCAAAGTAAAAACCTAGGACAAATTGATTGGTATCATGCGACTAGATCCCAATTCATGGCTAGTTCGCATATTAGGTTCCTCGGGAACTTAAGATCCAATATTGGCCTAAATCACGAAACTTGACATGATTCACGCACTATGATTAGCATGCATATTTAGTATGCTATTTAGGGTTTGCTTTGCGAATTTAATATGGGAATGCTTCCGGTCATAGTAATAATGAGTTGAAGAAACCCTTTGTGGAACTCCAACATTACATAACATCTTATAGTGTTAAAGGTGGATTTTTGTTTGCAACTTTTTGGGGGTGCATCGGCTACGCAAACAATCATAGCCTCAAGGTGGATATTGACCTCCTCGAACCAATAATCTATTAATACTTTTTCTTATTCAACAAATCTAGACACATTAGATTTTCGTTGTTGCCGTTATATTTATTGCCCAAAATTGTATGGATAAGTGTGCCGTTGGAAATTGGGCTAAAGCATACTCATGAATCTATTATAAATTACGCACAAACTATGATTGCTGATTTCGAACGTCAATATGCATAATTTTTCCCCAATGTTTGGAGATCCTTAATTATATATCAATGATGGCTTTGATCTTTCATGAGAGAACAAATGCCTTTGGGCTCGGGATTGGTGCGTTCTTTGTTATTATGTTTGGCTTGCAGGGAAAACTATTCTTGCGGAAGGATCAACTTGACAATCTTTGATCGCCCATGAGTCATGGCCATAACTTTGTATTCAGGAATGTATACTACAGCTCCTCCTCCTCCCATACAAAATCACTCGATGTCATTGAGTTGCACCAGTGGGGTCAATTGGGTTTTCCAAACATAAGCAAACTCACGGGGCAGTGATGTGCTTTGGTTTCCTTGGACTCGAGGAGAATCAAGTTATTCGACAAAATACTAATGATAAGTTTTCTTTTCCAAGTATGGTTATTAATTTATGATACCTTGACACAAAGCTCTTAAATGGTATTCATTTGTTCGAGGTCTAACACTTAGTGCACATAATCAACCTTAATGCATGCATGCTTAATACATAATCACATGTGCAAGCACCAACTTATATAATATCATGGATTATGGAACATTGTTCATTATCGAGAACTTGCATCTTTGCATATTTGAGCATCGGCATGATCCACGTAATTGTATGCAATTTTAAACACTCCTCATTTCTTGCATCTTTAAAATCGACTTATATTCACATCATCAAGTCGAACTTTCTAATTACGATTTTGGTTACCCCTGTTTAACTTACGGTACTAATTCTTCTTATGAGTTGAGTACTTCAAGGAATGGTTCCTGCAAGGAAACGGAACATACGCAGCAATTGCACCCAACCTCAGCAAGGAACGACCTGATAACTCAAAGGTCACATCTCCTCGACGGGGGACATGGCTTCCTCGAGACTTTGAGTACAAGGCTACTCGGTTGTTTCCAGCAGCACAAGCTGAAACACCCACTCCTATGTACTTGCACGAGGCAGAGGCTAAATGACAGAAAAGTTATCTGAGCCTCCTATTACAAATAATTCCTTGTCATACATCATCGCCTTCCGAACTTATTCAGTTTGGGGGTGACAAATTTATATCTAGCATCTTTATGTATAAATATACATACTAGGTCTCCCTGAGCCTATTGTTGCTACATAATCATAGTATTAGCATGTCAATTGTATGTTATCTAATAAGTTTTTCTCACATACTTCTATGACTCAGTACCTCTTTGTCATCACAACCAACACGAGGATTTTCTGAAAAGTGTTTCAATAACATTACAATTTGAATTGCATGCACAGCTCACCGATTTCGGGGTATCGCGTACCCTATTCTTATATCAGAACATGATATTCGCATGCTTACTTCATTTTAAGCCGTGCACAATTCTTGTATGCTCACCAAGGGTCCAACTACTTTATTATTAGAACAATTAACGTTTTGTTCAAAGTGAACAGCTATGCAAGCATAGCTCGACTTTTCGAGGGACCGAGGGCACATACAGTCATGATCACACAGATTAGCCCTATGACAAGAGTGGAGACAATCTCCTCGACTGATTTGAAAGGAGATAAGTAGCTCTAAACTTACCTATGCTCTTTAAGTTACACAATGCCTCCCTTGAGGTTATCTAACAAAACATATATAGTTACAATAACCTGCCCGAGAGTAGCACAGTTGTACTACTTGGTTTTGCAGGTCTTAAAATAAGACAATTCGAGGAGCATCCTTCTTGAGTCACGAAGTGACCCATTTCGTGGGGCAATGACCTGCTCGAAAAGGAAGATAAGAGTTATGATCTCCTTGGCATTTACATGTTCCCTGGATACCATCTCCGTGAATAAATAGTATATCACATGAATTATTTGAAAACATCATACATGCATGTTTTTTTGCTATTCCCTAATCCACTCAATCGATTCTTCGAGGCTGAGATGGACTCATGAATCAAGGATCGAGTTTTACTAACGTCATTCTATTGACTCTAACTTCAATGTGCATGTATGATTGATTTAATGTCTCAAATCACATAAATCATATAATCATTAACCTGTTCTTCATACATGTTCCTCATAGAGCCGTGACATCTATGCTTTCTCGAGTGGAGTTTAATTGCTATTGACGACCTAAAATCTAACCATAGCACATTATGCCGATTGCCTCTATCTTTCTCGAAAAGCTGTTACTGTATGATCGTGGGAATAGTTATGCAGGGCCTTCTATAGCAAAGGCATGCTCGAGTTTTGGGAGAACTTCTTCATATTTTTGTAGAACTTGCAGAAAATCAAGAACGAAGATAGCCCCTCCATGATACAAGAGTATACTCAGGCCATAGTAGCCTCGGACAATAAAGGACCAGTACACGGTACATGTCACGAACGAGCCCCATTGGCAACAATGAGTAGCTCCTTGACAAATGGGTTTTGCTACTTTGACTTGTGGATACCCCTGGAAGAGTTCCAACAGATAAATGATACGATCTCCTTAGAATTGCTTCAGTATATGAACATCTGCATTATAACATGAATGCTACGATAGTTCATAAGCGTGAAATAATTGTTCTTGCACTCATATTATGACACATCACACATATGTGTTTCTTGGACCTCTTTAGTCTCCTCGAACTTTCACATGCAAACTGCTTGCACAAAAATTCTTTCTCAGATGCATGACTTATTTCTTGCATCCTCGCATATTAGTCATGAAGCATGATGCCACAGTTTTTATAAATATCTGGCTTTGTTTACTTTCCACGAAATCATGTTCATTTCCTTTCTTTTAAAAGGGGGTAGATCCCCCTCTCGTACTTACAGTTGTCGGTAATATACTCTAAAGGTCATAGTGCAGGATGGTTCCTCTTCCTTGAGCCCTGAGTCGCAATGGATCATTGTGTTTACTCTACTGAACAACTAGCTCGAACTTGCTATCGTGAAGCCGCAAAGACTTTCACATCTGATGGTCAAGCTCCATGACAATTTCTATGACTCTTCAGGGGTCTGCAATATTCTTTCATAGCTGTTGTTAGCTAACCAAACTATGGCTTCAATAGCCTTGCTCATATTATGGTGAGATCTTTTCGCTTCTTACATTTTATATCTCAAATGGTTGTTTTTCAAGGGGGCAGAGTCCCTCAATAGTATTTTGTATTCCATGCCATTTCTCGTGCTATCATAATTTACTACTCACCAATAAATCTACAAGTGCATGAGTAGTTGTTTTGTCAGGATCAGAGAACCATCTAGGCTTCTAATGGTGTCTGCGCTCGAGAGCCATCACCATCAGAATGATCTATCCTCGACAATTGCCATGAAAGGATTCATATGAATACTTCCTCGAAACTAAGGTACACTAGAATAATCTCTTCGAATACGCATCCTCGATTGAGGAGCCCATATATACACTATCAAGGTCCGAGAGCCTTTATGCGCTTATTAGATGAAATTCTCACTATCTTTCAGTCGACATGTCATTATTATTATACTTGCAATACATGTCTTGGACTAAGCTGCAGGACAAGTATATCCCGAGAACTCTGGGGCAAAATAAGCAGAGATACGTAACTCTCGCTCTGACCTTAGGGTGTTTATACTTTAAACTCGGGATATAGACTATCGGTCTAATGCACATAGTGGTAGCCCACTCGAGTACTCATGGGAGCTGACGTATTACAGATACCTAGTTACACCCAGTTAAACATGACTAGTCATTTGAACGGACATCCTCTTCAGGACCGTTCTCGAGACAGACATCCTCTTCAAGACCGTCCTCGAAAGTGCCTTGTATTCAACATCCGGACATTGATTGGGTCATGCTGCCCTTAACTGTTACGACTAACAGTCTAAACTCGAGTAGCTCGTATCCAGTTTCCTCACTGATATTCTCTTCAAGATCGTCCTTGAAAAGACATTCTCTTCAGAATCGTCTATAGAAAGGTATCCTCTTTAGGATCGCCTACAAAAGAGCCGTGTACTTAACATCCGACCATTATAAGTACTTTACAAATAACTCATAAGCTGTGTACTCGACATCCGGTATTGAGAAAGGCCTAGATTTTCATATTCATGAACAATTGGTGGACTATCCCTCGAACCTAAACACATGTGTTTTATACCTCACTGAGAACTATACTTTCTTGGATCGATATATCATATCAGGCAATACATCAGAATAAAAATAACTTTATTCTCGATGTTCTCAAATTCACTTTGCGCCTCGTTAATACAGGACTACTCCTTCTGTAAGGTGGTTGTCATCCATCTCTTTCTGATAGACACCATTTTATTGCTTTAACCCTGTGAGTATGGGAGCTTCTTGATCAGGCACCTCCTCAAACTGAGCGGCGGGAATTACACTCTCATCTAAAGTCTCGGTCTGCCAAATGTCACCCCAAGACTTGGGGGCTCCGAGATAAGTAATGGCTCCGGGATTATCTACAACGAGGAGCGTTTATATATGAGAGATTGTAAGGCGTCTGGAAGGTATGTAAGGTGTTTGGAAAGTGTGTAAGGTGTTTTGGAGGAGTTTGGAGGTTGTGTTTTTGTTTTTTTGATGATTATTGGTCTACGGATCTCTTCCTATGACTGTTCTCGACAGTCCACACTTAATGCTCAGACGGGGGCATCGTCCCTTCTCACAGTAATAAGTAAAACCTCCTCGATTCTTGCTCGAATCTTGGGCAATTATGCATCTACTCGGGTTTGACACGTCAACCTGGTTCATACTTCTCAAACCCGGACTAAGGGTTTTATGCTTTATTTCTCGGGACATGAGAAATGGCAAGCGGGTCGGTTGGGCGGATATTAATTAGCTTAAATACTTGCGTACCTTCTTCAAGGTCATATGGTTGCAGTTCTTGAGTTTTGTCTGGAGTTCTACTCGAGAGAATCTTCTCGAGTCTCACCATCCTTGCGTTAACGTGATCACATGTGGCATCTTCTACGGTGTTCTATGCTGCCTTCTATCTCTCCTCGACAATCGAGGATGCTTATGATTATGCTGGGGAAAATTCTCGACGTGTAGTTCAGCCTCAGACAATGTTCAATTTCATACTTATGTCCTCGACATCAAGTATCAATGGCATATTCTGTCTTCATTCATGATACTTCTCGATCCACTACTCTGTGGTTATTTTCGAAGGTTTGGGTCTATTACCTCTCGCTCAGAAGCATATCTCACAGTTCTCTAGTCGACTCCTCATCTCGACAGTAGATATACCTTAGCCGCTGCTAATGGCGTATATTTTGAGACTAGTGGGAATCTCTACTACGTCTCCTTCTCGACAACAAATTATATTGGGCCAAGTTCTTGGCATGCAGCTCCATCTTATATTTCTTCTCGAACTTATGTTTTCGACAACAAATGTCAATAATGACAGTCTATTACATCTTCTCTCTTGGTTCTCAACATAGTATTGCCAGACATCTCCTTCTCGAGATTATCTTCTCGAAGTCCTCGAAATTCATGTGTTCGACCTTATTTAGGCATATCTTTTGCCTCTATTCACGATGCTATTCGGTATCATCTCTCAGTTATTATTCTCGAGATTTGGAGTTAATGCCTCTCGATCAGAAGTGCGCATTATAGTCTTCGAGCAGATCCCTTGTTCTGCCGGTTATTGACAACACACCATTATATATGAAATAGTAGTAATTTCCACTACTCAAAGAGCGGGGCACTCGCCTCGATATTTCTCTGGTGCAGATTGTGAAGATCATCACATGATGCTTTCTTGATTAAAAGTCTGGACTAGCGACTTTATCTTCCTCAGACTTCGAAGTCAATTATTATAAGTGACATGCACACGAGAAAGGTACGCGCTAGTGCTTTTATTGCTTTAATCTCTCCTTGATGCTAACCTGTCGCAGGTTCTTGATCCCAGTCAGTTTTTTCCGAACTTGGGGAAACTATATACTTCACGTTATCAAGCCTACCCTATCTCCAGACTTCGAAGTATAGGCTTGATAAGGGGCACTTGACGAGTCCAAAGTAGTACGGCCCGTGACTAAGCCGGCCCAAGTTCGGTGAAAGGTCCAACTGGCCTTTGGAAGCTTCTAGGTTGGTTCTTAATTACTTTTCTACCAAGAAAGGGTTCCATAACCTAGCTCTATAAATAGGGATCAACCCTTCACGGTTAAAGGTACGCTCTATGCACCACAATTCATACCCTATTACAATTACTCTTACTGACTTAAGCATCGGAGTGTCTACCCTCGGGAGACCCCGAGGCCCTCTTTTGCAGGTTTTAGGATTTTCACTCCGCCATGGCCGCTGGTTCAACCAACCGAAGATGTTGGTGCAGATCCATGCTTCGTCAATCACTCTATATAATGAAACTCGATACATGGTGATCTCACATTGAGAATCACTTCATTCTTTCATATTCTTTTAGTAGTTATTTTTAACTTTGCACCATATATTTTAGACCACCTATCTAGACTATGAATACGTGATTAACCCCCCAAATTTAAATAGCTGGTTCCGCCAAGGTTGATCGAACTTTTTCAGTTAAGAGATCATTTTTATTAATGAGCAATACAACTAGAACAAGTGTTGGAAAATGGGTTTGCGAACCAAGTTGATTTGTCCATGACGATCCAACCCCAACGAATTTAACCCGATAGAGTTAGTTAAATAGAATAAATCTGTTACTAACTTAAATTAGATCCTTCCTATTCAAATAACTGATCGTTATATAAATGAGTACTCTTTTTTCTCTCTAACCGTAACTCTCTCTGTTCACGGTTAAATACTGTATTAGATACATATTTGTAAATATGAGAAAAAACACAATACTATTACAGTAACAAATACAGAGAATATGTTTTAGTTAATTGATGGATAATGATACTTGATCAGTGAAAACAAGATTAGATCTTTCGAAGATGCAATCACAATGGGTTTAAAGCATCGAAGAGCAAGATCCTTTGGTTATTTCCGCATTTGTTTAAGGTGAGTAATTTCTTTCATCGGTATCATAGCATGGTTTGTGCTCTTTCGATATTTTCAACAGTAAAGAAAATTTAGCCTCGTTATTCGATATGTTGCTTTTGCGTTCTTTTGAACTGAAATGTGTATTTGCTTTTTCTTAATGGATTTATTTTTTTTGGATGGAAAGTTATTCAATTCTTTTGAGGAAGTCAATTTGATAAGCACTAATATATTAAACAAACGTATTATTATTGGGTAATTTCATCACAGGTCATCAATCAAATTTATTCCCAAAATCGATCACTGTACTAAGCCAAAAATCAATCTGATTTAATTCTATTAATTTTGGCTATTAAATATTAACATAAAGCTATTTTTCACATGTTTGGGGTTCAGGAGTATTTTTGGCATTTTGTATTTTTTAATTCTTAATTTTTTTTTACAATTCTTCTCCCTATCTTCTTATACTTCGTAATTTGTATACAGTAGAACGTCAGTAAATTAATAATTTATAAATTAATAACTTCTAGTAATTAATAATTTTTTCCGGTCCCAACTAGGGACTAATACAAAAAGTAAAGAAAATCGATAAAAATAATAATATTTCAGAAAATCTCTTATTTATCTATAGGTCGTTACAATATCATAAATTAATAAACACCCTAAAATAAAAAAATAATAATAATAACTATAAATATTTAGTACAATATGAACTGTTGACACTTATTTTTTAACCCTGGAAGATGATATGAACTATGAAAGGATATTTTTTTTGTGTTAGTTGGAACCTGTAAATCTTTCCATCTTTTTTTCTGGTTTAAAAAAAAATATGAAAGGATATTTAGTATTCAGAAGAGTTTTAATACTTGATTAATTTGAGAAAAAGAAAACTACAAATTATGTAATCTAGTGGCAGTTCTTTTTTTCTCATATAAATTCTTTAAATTAATAATTTATTAATTTATCAATTATTTAATAATTTTCTAAATTAATAAAATTTGAAAGTCCCAAGACTATTAATTTATAGAAGTTGTACTATACGTTCATACTAGTATAATTAATAAATTTTAAGAATTGATTTACCTTTTCTATTTTAACTCTAGATAATAAATGTTTAAAAAAAAATTAGAAAAATGAAGAAGAAAAATTCGAGTTGAAATAACATGAAAATTAACAGTTTAACAATTTAAAAAATAAAAATTGGCTAAGACAAATTGTTTCTTCTAGGATATTTAATTATTTTCCACCCGAATTTAATTATTTGGTTATTAATTTTCATGTATACTTCAATTCGAATTTTTCTTCCTAATTTTTTTTAATTTCTTAAAAAATTTATAATCCAGAATTTCAAACAAAAAGTATTTTAATTTTTGAAATTTCGTAATTATAATAGTATCAACATATATAGGTTAGAAAGTATATAAACAATAATTATAAAAAATTATTAAAATTAATTTTTTAAAGAAAAAACAAAATAACAAAATTCTCCCTGGACCAAAAAATATGTGAAAAATAGCATTCCGTCATGATTTAATGCCAAAAATAACCAAGAAGAAACAGCTTGTCATAGCTGATTCTTTTAGTTTTTTTTTTTGTTTAAAATGGTAAACCATTAATTTTCATGTTTAATTCAACTTGAATTTTTCTTCTTCATTTTCTTATTTTTTTTTAAAAAAAGTTTATAATCTAGAAGTTAAAATACAAATAGTAAGTTAATTGTTAAAATTTAATAATTATACTAGTATATATCAATACATACAAGTTAGGAAATATAAGAAAAAGAATTGTAAAAACTCAAAATATTAAAAAAATTTTAAAAATAGAATGACGAAAATTCCCCTAAACCCAAAAGTATGTGAAAAATAGTTTTCCGTCTCTAATTAACGGTCAAAATTAATAGAATGACTTTGGATGGATTTTTAGCTTAGTACGGTGATTGATTCTGGGAATAAATTTGATTAATGACCTGCGATAAAATTACCCAATTATTTAATGACATGTTTTGTGTTTCACTCTAAATAAAGTTGTGTGCAGTGAGCATCTTTATCAAGTTGCTAGGAGGTCGAATTTTTTTCAAACACCATATTCTAAGTTTTGGTATCCTCGACCACGTCATCTAAAGTCGCCTGTATTAGGACAAATTGGGTTATATTAGGTCTCATGGTTTGCAATAAGGTGTCAAATGACAAAGAACGGGAAATGTAAGACTGAGTATGCAACAAACATTATATTTGTGATGGTAAATTCTTGAAATCACGACTTTGGAATAAAATTAATAATATGAAAAATATTATTTCGTAAATAAAATAGCGAGCGATTGGCATTTAGCTTAGATTGTTGTAAGGTCGAATATATCATCCGTGTTTTCTGAGCTTCTAGGTTCCTATTATTCATTTGGTGTAATATTTTTTTTTTCCTTTTAGGTTTCTGTTACTCATTTTGTGTAGTGTTTTTCTTTTCCTTTTGCAGCAAATTAGGTTACATTAGCGCGGATAACTTGCAATGATGTTTCTTTATTTTATAAAGTTTTTTTTTTACCTCACTACACTTATTTGAGCTCATATTTCTTTATTTTTCTTCCGGACGATGCTAATTGAAGATTTGAATGTACTCTCCACAGGTAATAAGATGACCCAGGTAGCATTTTCATTACTTCCATTATATATTAAATCTCCCCAAAAAATTCCTCATAAAATTTCGAACAAATAGTTCAATCAAGTTTGCATAAAGAAGTACTACTTCTCGTATTGATAATATAAATCTCCTAATCCAAGTTATATAATTTTCTTCGCATGTCTAAATATACAATGTTAGAAATCCAGATTTTTTACCATATTCACATGTCTTAACTATAACAATGCTAGGACAAATCGGTCCCACGGAATTGCTTGTTTCACCACCAAAGTTGAAGAGTTTCTTCTCCCGTTCATTCAGGTTCTCCTTGATAATAGTTTGTACAACTTTTGGCTTCAATTTCATCTCGAATTGTATTTCCATGCTAAGATCCTCCTTATGTGTGTTCATAGCTTGATAATATACAATTAATGTTATTTCCGACGAGAAATTAATAAGCATATGCTCATGTTATACTGCTTTAGTTTGATAAAAGTTGACGACTCATATTTGTGTGCGTAAAAAAAAATATATACTCAAACTAATAATTATAGAATATCGGATTCCTTTGACAAATAAAAGAGTCGAGTTTCTTGAATTAAAACGGTATAACAAATGACATTGTTTTCTAAGAACAGTAACTAAGTGCGCACCCAACAATAGACACAACTAAAAGTCCGTCCACATACAATCAAATGTATATGGTTGTGTGAACTTATTATACTGAAACAATCCACATGTTTATTTACATGGAGATCCGCCCTACCTAGCTAGATATCACTATAACTTATCCCATTCCCATGTATAGTAGATGCTTTCATAGGAAGGGGAATGGAGGGCTAAGGTTGCTAGAGTTCTAGCAAAGGATGATATGTTTTTTATTTTTTATTTTTTTTTTTAATTTTGGCCATAACACATTACCTATGCCCAATTCAAAATTTATGTATATCTCGCTCTATATATAGTAGTAGTAGTAGCAGTGGAGCCAGAAACCCAAAAAAACGTGTTACAAGGAAAAGCATTCCATTTATCAAACATCTGCCTTTGTTGCCTTTGGTGATAGTTTTGTAAGCTCATGAGTTTCCTCTTCTTTACTTAGTTTGTTAATAACTTGTTTTCTCTCGACGGGTGTGAAGGCCAAATTAGCTCAAAAACTCCCAACGTCCTCCCGGAGATCACAAGCGGACCTTGCATTAGAGTAGAGAATGTCAAACATATGTTATTATTCATGGAAATCACTCCAACACTTGGTACCCATGGAAAGGAGGGTTGTGGTGGAGAGGAGGAATGCGGTGGTGACGGAATAAACATGAAAAGCTCTTCTAACGTTTGGATCGATGATTGCTATCATTTTGTGAAGCGTCACGCTTAACAAAATGATAGCAATCATTGATCCAAACATTGGAAGAATTTTTGATGTTTATTGCGTCACCATTGCATTTCCTCTTCATCCCCGCCACGCTTCACAAAATGATAGCAATCATCGATCCAAACGTTGGAAGAAATTTTGATGTTTATTGCGTCACCATTGCATTTCCTCTTCATCCCTGCCACAACTGTTCTTTCCATGGCTAGTTAGTGTTGGAGTCGTTTGAACTAAACCGGGACGAGGGCTACCTCATTTGTGAAAAGGTGATCATTTTATGACCTCCAACTGTGTCGAGTGAAAACAAGTTATATTAGGAGACAAAGCAAGAGAAGGAAACTTATAAAATCTTAATCACGCGGATCCATAGTTTACTTACTGATTTGATTCTCTCTATTATTTTATCACATGTATAATTGTATCTCAAAATTCTAAACCGTAAACGATTTGTGGGCTAAATTTTTGTTTCAATTTTTTTTTTTTTTAAAAACATAAAGTTTACAATATGGTTTTCTAATTAAATAACATAAAGTTCACATCAATAAGACATTAGTGTTTTTTTTTGTTCATCAAAATAGCATTAATTTGGTACGAGTACTGAATTTTGAAGACTGAAAGCCACTCATTAGCATAATCAGAACACATCTTATCAAACCCCATACTCTTCGAATTCAAATTTCATAATTTACTTCATCATCATCATTTCACTTTCCACCTCAAAACTATATTTTCTATAGAACCTAATTCACTTTTAAGGTGTTATTACAGCATATTGGTCTCATTTGATGGCAATGTTCTTTAATTACTGGATATATAATTAAAAAAAGCTTTTTTTTTTTTTTTTTGGAGGTTATCTAATTGGTAGCTCGGCCTTTCTCATGACTTCATGAACAAAAAATTTCAAGCCTAGCTGGAGCTATTTTTGAGCTTCAACAATTCCTAGATTTATTCGAGGTAATTAAGCTTTGAAGCTCAGAAAAATCGCAAAGAAATTCTATGATTGTAGAGCGCGCCTTCCGTTTCGATGCAATTTTATTCATGAAGTAGGAAAAAACAACAAACTGAAATGCCAATGGAGATATTGTGTCAAATCCTAATATTCTAGAACTAATACATTATTAATATATTCTAAGTGAAAATAACACTATTACTCTCGGGTCACAAGGAGTCTCTAATATACTCCAGCAACATCATTGGGAGAGATTTTAATATCCAGTTCACTAGTACAACCAAACTTCCAGCAACACCCTTAATATTTATAGGGAAAATCTGCATATATACAAGAGAGATTTTGAGTTTTCATGTGTGTATTTTTCACCAAGCATTGGAAATTTCTGAGTTGATGTAACTTGCGAGTTACCTCTGACATTATCACCCATGGATTAGGTCCCATTCCGATTGAGTATGCTGATATATAAATCTGATCAAATGAGATTTTGACATTAGATTTTAATGATGCTTGCAAAACCTTTGTATCAATGAAAATATATTTATGGTTTTGAGATTCGAACCCGAATGCCGGCGACAGCAAACACTGGCGTCCACTTCTGGCACTGAATTTGAAACAGGCAAAGCACAGATCAAATCGACGCATCTGGCATGAAAATTAATGCATATTTGCTGTGAATGTGTGGATTTTTACCTCGAGGAAGAAAGAAGCACCAGCCAAGAAGCAACCTAGGAATGTTCCTGCTACCTGAAAACTTAACCATGGAAACAGATATTAGATTCTGACTCGACACACTTCGTTTTCCAAGTACCTTTGATAGAGATGGATGTTCAACTATCAACAGACCTGAATCCTCGCCAAGGGTACTGTTCCATTTTTACCCGAAGAAAGTCCTGCATTTTGGCACTAGGATATTACTCTCCAGTTGAGCATTTATTGTTTGTAAAGGTAAGTAATAATGAGCTTGAAATTCGACATTACCAGCAGCGACGAATGTTTCACATGCATAGGAAACCGATTCCATTTATTCCTAACAAAATTGGAAAAATTGTAGAACGTAGTATCTAACCCGATTCATGTTGCAAGGCCTCCAGGAATATCCCTCTGGAGCAATTTCAGCAATGAAATAGGGACCTGTTCAATGTGTCAATTAGGTGGAAACAGAATTAGATTCTGTCCTATTCCTATTCAATGAGTGAATTAGTAATGCTGTCAGGTTGATTTTTTTCTGGTGGTTCAGAGAATGACCAAAAGACTTACAACATTAGAAAGAATTCCGATCCCAAAGTCCTGTGAAAAACCTTCCAACATCTACAAGCAAAGCACCCTGATCCAGAAACTAGATGACATTAATTCAGTATAATTCTTGCACAAAAGCAACAGAAATGTGTACACTTAACAAGGTAAAGGTTGATGTTTTGCAGAGACATACCATAGAAAAATAGACTGCGAGCCATCCAGTAATGCAGAAGACAGATGGCATTCTCAATGTCTAATTAATTAAAAATTCACATGAAAAAAAAAATTATCTCATATGTTTTCTTCAGCTCATAACTACTATATTGTGTTTACCAAGTGCTAAATATGTTTTTTTCCATGAATTTAATACCCCTTTTTGGCCCATGAAAATCTGCAATTCTGCCGCTTGTGGTAGCTCCAATCACTGCAGCAGTTGTTACAATAGAACCCAACATGGAGTACTGCAGATTTGGCACTTCAGAATGAGATTCTAAGCTCCATTCATAATGAACTTAAGGATGGTAACTTTATACCTCTGCTATACTTAGCTTCAAATCTTCCCTTATCTCAGATTGATCAGATCAATTAAACACATTCTTTCAACTTTGAATATATATGTTAGATTAGATTAAGGCAGTAAACAGTAGTGTCTTGGCATCCTCGCCATCATCAGCGTCTTTACCACTTGAGCAAGTCAACTTGCCTTGTGATAAGGACCTTATCCCTGAGACATACCCTGGGATAAGGTCAGAAGCCATGTCCATCAGCCAGAGAGGCAAGCTATGTTACCTGGACTCGGATACGGGTGTCGTATCGGGTGCGGGGATCTAAATGTCCGACTCGTCAATATTTTAAAAATCTTGGACATTTTAGGCTAAAACACCATACCGGACACTCATACCCACACCATGTCGACACGACACGACACGGGTATTCTCCCCAAATAGAAGAGTCCGGGTAACAGAGGAGGCAAGACTTTCTCGAAACATGGCAATGTGAAACGAAGCAAAATTAGAGGGAAAAATGAAATCTCAGTCCCATAAATAACCATCATAGTTTGCGTTCAAAAAACACAAATGAATAAACAGCAATCTCGTCTGATAAAAAGTTAAATACATAGAGTCAGTACTATCTGACAAACATTGATCAGCTCCGTGTCTAGCTAGCTAAAGGATCTGCAATGTCACATGCGGAGGCATTATAATTCCCAAGAGTTGCTGCTCAGCACACCTTCTGGCTTCCTCTGTTATCCGAGCTTCTTGATTGAATGTGTCAAGATCGCAGAACCAATCTTCACCACCAAATGGAGGCCTTATTCCCAACCTGATCTGCTCATTCAACCTCGAGGACCGTTCCAGTAATGCATCTCTTCCATCGACTGTCCCAGATTCAAGAAGGAGCCAATCGTTACCACCAAATGAAGCCATTTTAAAACGTGGATCAACAATTATCTTCTCAAGGGAAATTGCGTTCTTAAGCAAGTATTGGACTAGTTCAAATTCAATTGAACGGCCGCGGTATTGAGATATCTCAACCACTCTAAGATGTTGAAGAGGGCAATCTACAACATTATCTGAACCTCTGCGGGTTATTATTTTCTGCGGGTATAATGTCTGCAGAAATAAAACACATTCACTTAGCGAGTACAAGTGTGATAAACCAGTTTACTTCAATATTGATACCAACAAAATTACAAGAAAGAGTGATAAAATCAATCATAAAAGAATAAACTAGACTGAATGGTCTTAAAACAGGAAAAAGGAAATGTAAAACATAAATGGACTACCTTTATTACAAACTTCTCCAGGTTTGGGGATGCCCTAAAAAATGTAGTAAGTCCGCACATGCTCTCATTGCCAGCTAAACAAAGCTCTATAGATAACTCCTTTAGTGCAGGTAAGTGAGGCAGAGACCCTTCAACCTGAGATGACAAAACAAAAATCATTAAAAGTACACTTCAGAGGTCACCATAAAGCAAAACTGGGCAAAGAAAATACTCCAAATAGTACCCATTGAGCAAGATGCATTTACCTGTCTCGCCTGGAGCCAATCCAAAAATAAGGAAAGACTGTTTAGCTTCGAAAAGAAGCATGAAAGCCTGGAAACATCCCTACTAAAACTGTAACAAGCAGAGAGGAAGCCAATATGGACAAGCCGGGGGACATTGTTAAGCATTAGGGCTCCTGGCCTCCCGATCTCGAGTGAGACGAGATTAACATCACTAATAATGAGGGTATCCAAGACACACCAGCTAATTCTCAAGTGTTTAAGGGCAAGAGATGGACCACAAACTTTTAAAGTTTTTAAAGCCACCCCACAGCCATGCACAACCAAACTCTCAAGAGATTTGCAGTTGCAAAAGGAATTCAAGATCTTTCGCGCAGATGGTTACATATTTAAAACTCAACTCTCTGAGAGCATTCCAACATGTCTTCCTCTTCCATGTGAAAATTTCTGGACGAAAAACATAAAACTTACCGGGGTCGATACAACTAGCCGGGCCGTGTCGCGACAGGTTCAGTTCTAGCCTTTGAATGCTCCTGTCCAAGGCAAACTGAACCCACGTATCCAATTCCTCCTGATAGGAATTGTTCAAATCAAAATAAATTCTGAACCTATTCAAAACCAAGGACTGATGGGACTGTAGCACCTTATTTACCCACTTTACAAATTTTGGTATTTTCCTTCTTATTCGTTCCATGTACACCTCCCCAGTCACCCTCCTCTGGCACAATGTAGTGAACCCGTTAAAATCGAGATCCGCAACCCAAGTCCACACACGTTTCCATCTTTTCGACAGAATACTTGTTCTGCAGGTTTCTTTGAGAGGTAGATACGCCAAAATACGACTAAGGATTTCATCTGGAAGTTGGCTAATCTGACCTTCATCTATTATATTATGCTGCTCAGCAGTTGTATACTGTTTGAAATGTGTTGCCTGAGGGAAAAACAAATTAAATTAAAATATGAGACTCTGAAAAAGGACTGAAAAAGGATGAATCATCAAACATACAGGACTACTGCAATAACAATGAGCAAGATGCGTAGTCACCTCACTTGGCTGCTTTGAGAAACCCTTATTTATCCAGCGATTTACAAACTTGGGTCTTCTTCCCCTGATTATTACTTGGTCCAAGATGAATATCAGACTTACAACTCCCATCAAGTGACGTTTATCCATCCTCTGAGGAAAGGGCATAACTAAGACTTATACATAATTCCCACCAAAAAAGAATTGCAGACGATTGGCTTTTTATTCACTATAAACCCCACCCGCAACTTCCGACAAACTGGCTTCTGTAACAAGTAACAACACTTCTAATTGTCATCAAACAAACCCAACCCTTCTTGGTCCACCAAAATAAAGGGGCCCAATTATTACATATAGAAAAGCCGACATCCAAAAATGAAAGCCCGAACCCTAATTATTTCCATACTCTTTTGTCGCGCATGGCTGCGGGATTGGTTTGGTCGGATGAATGCCCGTTTGACCGGGATGAGGTCGGGACGTTCGTCGGATATTCACTTGTTTTGGGACTGTACTATCTCGCGGCGAAGATGATTTGGCGCTGGCTGCCGCTCTCGCCAGCCTATGCTCTTGATCGCTTAATTGTCAGCCAGTATTCTCTCGAAATTCATAATGTGGAACTTGCTTTGGCTTTGGAATCTGTTTATTTGAATGTGCGTAATCCCAGGAAGGCGCGTCGCAAACCCAGGAAGCTCAACGTCATTGTTCGTGCTCCCGAAGGTGCTGCCAAGATTCCATCCTGGCGATCTTAAGCCCCTTCTGTAATGTTCTTTTGGGTAAGTTTTTTCTTTTTCCTTCTTTCGTCCCTAGTGGAATTCAGCTGTAGATGGGATGGATTAATTAGGGTTTGATTTCCGTTTCTGAATTTAATAATTGGGTAGTCACGGCCTCGTTTCTGATCCAGATTGAATTGGATGTGTTGGAATCGTATATTGGATTCAATTTAGTTTTTTCCGTGTTTCTTTCTTTGTTTATTGATTATAGTTTTGAAAATGTTTTTTTTAGATTAATGGCACAAATTGATTGTTGTCTTTTGTATTTCCTATGCATACTACAGACCCTCTGCCGCAGCAGTGATTGGGTTTTTTCATGCCGCTGAAGATAGATGCTCGGATAAGCGGATATTGCTGTTGGTTGGTACTTTCAGTATGGATGGTGTTTGGGATGTTACGTAAATTGGATCTTAGTTTATATACAGTATCTATTTCGCGCCGAGCTTAGTAATTGGAATGTTTTTCGGATGTAGAATGCCCTTTTAATAGTTTTACGTTTTGAGTAATCGCGTCTGCTTTGTTTGGATGTACAATAGTACTTGGAATACTTTTTTAGATGTAGAATGCTCTTTTAATAGTTTATCTTTTGAGTAATCGCATCTAGTACAATGGTCTTATAGCTCTTCGCATTATATTCGCATTCGGACCTTAAAATTATCCTTGTCTCCTCGGAGAAATGGAAGGCTACTCTCCATTGACATGGGAGTATTAATTCCAAAATAAAAAACAGAATCACTTGCATCTAACTTCAATGGTCTCAACTTCACAGTCAATACTCCAAATCCCATTAGCTCATCACTATATTGCAGGAACTCCACATAGACTCTTTTGAAAGTATGAGAACAATAGCATCATAGAGTAGAGTTTTCATAGTCTCAAAGATGTAGAAGAAATCACTCTTACTAGAAACCATCCTTTTACTCCAAAGCACATGAAGTTTCTTGGACTGAAAAGTTTTGATTTAAACTTCTTCAATATCCTTATCTAACCAATTGCCAAGGGAGATGTCTCTCTCGATAAAACTATTCCCAACGTCTCCGTTCATCACTACAATCAAGATGTCTGTGTTAATTCCAGGATCATTACACCCAAATATTCATATCCCCATTACGAGTTGAGGCGAATTCTATAGAAGCATTACACTCGACCATACATCTTGAATGAACATCGAAATCACCTTCGAATGCAATCCCACCTCAAAATCCAATGGCACTATCTCCCATGAAGTAAAGTCCCTTTCTACTTGAGTAGTTCTAACTTTCAATTGCCCAAGACCGAATTTCTCAGTACACAGATCTTCATCAAAATAATTCAGATTTTTCTTATTTTTGGCGTCCAAAATCACAGGATTGACCTTGTCTAGATGTGAGCTATCACCAGCCTTATCTTCTTTAACATTTAAAACCATGGAACCAACTCTCTTCAAATTATTAACCTCTTCGATACAGGACTCAATAGTTCCACTCATCAAAGTTTCATTAGAAGTATTCTATTTGGCTTAATCATCAACCATATACTCAGCTGAATCATTGCAGACACGCACAAAAGAAAGATCTCAATCAGCAGTTTGTTTTGAACACACAGAAGCAACATGTACCACCTCAATGATTTTCCCACCAATATGATTCATGTTTTCATATACCCAAAGTTTCCAAAAGAATCGCTAGTCAATATGCATGTTGTCATCAAAGTCTATATTTTTACCAATTAATTTCTCATCGTCACTACCAACTATTTCTAAAGCCACAGAATTATCATTCTTAATGCCAACGAATCAACATCGTAACCATGAGTAGGGCATCATTCCGCCAAACAAACAAAACATCATTATCAACTTGTACTGTTGCCTCTTCATTAGCATCAATTGTCAACTTATCATCATCAAGGTTATCAAATTCATATATATTCCAAGAAGGAAACGTAGTACCTCGTCCTCGATTTCCAAACTGCTTCGAGTTGCTGACTCAGTAATAAGGATCGGTAATGGTTGCGGAGTAATCAACATCGGCACCTTCTCCGGCTACGCACCTGGGAGCTTACTTTTTTGCCACCAGGGAAGAAACCAATTTGCTCTAAATGGGTGTATTGAGTGAAATGCAAACCTGATGGTAGTGTTGATAGGTTTAAAGCTCGTCTTGTTGCCAAAGGTTTTACTCAAGTTGAAGGAGAAGATTATTCTGAGATTTTCTCCACTGTAGCTAAGTCTGTGACTGTTCGCATACTGTTTGCTCTAGCAGCTAGTTATTCTTGGCCTTTGCATCAACTTGACGTAAATAACACCTTTCTTCACGGGTCTATTGATGAGGGGGTGTATATGGTACGTCCTCCGGTTTTAGTAAAGCTAGTAATGGTCAAGTTTGTTGACTAAAAAAGTCTCTTTATAGTCTTAAGCAAGCGTCTCGGCAATGGAATGATGAATTTACTTCCAAGTTACTTGATTGTAGGTTTAAGCAATCTGTTAATGATCATTGTCTCTTCACTTTTGTCACTCCTACTTGTCAGATGTTTCTTTTGGTTTACTTAGATGATGTTCTTCTCACTGGTTCTAATGAAGATCACATTCAGAGGAATAAAACCTTTTTAGATGATGCCTTTTCGATTAAAGATCTTGGTATGGCTAAGTACTTCCTAGATATGGAAATAGCTAGATCTTTTGCTGAAATATAAGTTTGTCAGCAGAAATATATCACTGCTATTCTCCGTGATACATAGATGCTTGATTGTAATCCCGTTGCTACACCTTTTCCTAAGGACTTTTGATTCTTGGCTAAGGATACCAGTCTTGTTTTTCCTGATGCAACTAAGTATAGACGTCTGATTGGCAGACTGTTGTATCTCAACTATACTAAGCCTAATCTTGCGTATGTTGTGCAACAATTTAGTCAATTTGTCCAAACTCCATTACAGTCTCATTGGCAATAGGGTTGACAATTCCTAACACGACTTGGATTTTCGACACGAACCCGAATCGAAATAAACGGGTTCAAGTTGGGATTTTGGACCCGTATAATAAACAGGTCGGGTTAGGGTTGACCTGTTTATTATACGGGTTGGGTTCGGGTCAACCTGTCGGGTTACCCGGGTCACCCGTTGTAACATTAGTTGCCCTAATTGTAAGACTATATATATCCTAGGTTCACTTTTAATATATTCTTCCATTCCTTTCTTCCTCACGGCGGCTGACCAAACACCAAAATTTACTTCTCTCCTCCACTCTTCTTCAGATCTAGGAGAATAAGGTGTTCTTCCCTTTGCTACACTCCCAAAATGCAGAGCCCATGAGGTGCATAGAAGGTGCAAATTTAGCAAGTTCCTTGCAGTCCCGAGATGCCAAAATCGTCAATTCGATTCTAATTAGTCATTCCATCTATTTTGCTATTGTTTTTTATTTCCTTTGTACTTGTTGGTTAATTTGTTTGAATTAGTCTGAAAATTATTTAGGTTTGGCCACTCGTGTGTCTTTAGAAAAATAGAATCGCGGTGGCAGTTTGTGTGTGCATCGGTGCCAGCGCAGATTGCCGAAGTGATGATAGAGGCGGCTGATTACAAGAAAAGTCTCCTAATCTTCTGCCTGGGAGATCAAATCCTTGCCCTGGTCTAGTAATTCCCTTAGCTATAAGATCTTCACATTCCTGCAACAATACATAACTCATTACTAATCTGCTACATGGTGGATCTTGGATTTAGTCCCTTGTTGGCTCTTGTCTTATTTTTTCTTGGATTGTAAATTTGTAAGTTGGCAATTGGAAATTAGTTCTGTTTGAGCATTTACGGATGATGAATGGATCTATTATTATTATTATCACAGTTGTTTAAGACTTAGGTTCTTTACTCTTCGTTTCTGTTTTGCAATTTTTCTAAATCAATTTTTTTTCTTTACGGGTTAAACAGGTCGATCCGGGTCGACCTGGTTTATAAAAGGTAGGGTTAGGGTTGCGAATATTGACCTGTATAATTAAACAGGTCGGGTTCGAGTTAACTAGAACACGACACGAATTGCCAGCCTTGATTGGCAGGCTGCTGTCCATGTGCTAAGATACCTTGCTGGTTCTGTTTCTAAAGGTTTGTTTTATTCTAGTGGCACTTCCCTTCAACCTCAAGCTTATAGTGACGCTGACTGGGGAAGTTGTCAGTTCACCAGGAGGTCGTTAACAGGATATTGCATCTTTCTTGGTGCTTGTTTGGTCTCCTAGAAGACTAAAAAGAAAATACTGTCTCCTGTTCTTCAGCTAAAGCTGAATACAGGGGTATGGCTATTACAGCTCGGGAGCTTCAACAGGTAAGCTATATTCTTTCTGATCTTCAAGTATCTGTGACTTTACCCATTGTTTTCTGGTGTGACAAGAGCAGCATTTCATATTTCGGCAAATATTGTCTTCCACGAGAGAACCAAGCACATTGACATCGATTGTCACGTTGTCCGGGATCTCTACAAATAGGGTTTCCTCAACTTGAACCACATCAGCTCTTCTAATCAGCTTGCAGATTTGTTAACAAAGTCACTTCCAGCTCCCACTTTTGATGTTCTTCTTGGCAAGATGGGTCTGTTCCATGCTCATCTTGAGAAGGGGGTGTTGAGTAATCAAATGAAGTCAGCACTTGATGAAAATCAAGCCTCTCAAGTGTTAGATTTTCGAATACACAGTTGAACTGTATAGCTTTTTTTTTTTTTTTTTGTATAGTTATACTTTAGTACAGTTTTATCATTTTATTTAGTAGAGGGTCTTTTATGTAAATATCAAGAAGTTTAGGTAGTTTGACTTAGTCAGAATAAGTCAAGTATATAAGCTGCTGTACAAACGTTTTACTTATGAGATTACGATTGACGAAATACAGAAAATATTCTTCCCCAATTTCTCAGAGAACCCTAATTTTCCTTTTTCAAGATGGGCACGTTCGTCCAAGTTTCGGTTGTTTTGGGACTGTCCTTCTCGCGTCCAAGATGATTTTGGCGCTGGCTGCCGCTGTCGACAGCCGATGCGATTGATCGGCTAATTGCCAGACAGTATGCTTTGATTGTGAAATCTGCTTATTTGAATGTGCATAATCCGAGGAAGGCGCGTCGTAATCCCATGAAGCTCAACGTCATTGTTTTCGCTCCCGAAGGTGCTGCCAAGGATTCGATCCTGGCGGTCTTAAGCCCCTTCTCTAATGTTCTTTTGGGTAAGTATTTTTTTTCCCCCCTTCTTTCGTCCCTAGTCAAGTGTTCTTTCTTTGTTTATTGAGTGTGTTGGAATCGTATCTTGGATTCGGTTTTAGGTTTTCCATGTTCTTTGTTTGTTTGTTGGTTATAGTTTTGCAAATGTTTTTTTTAGATTAATGGCAAAATTTGATTGTTGTCTTTGGATTTTCCTCTGCATACTTCTACAGATCCTCTGCCGCAGCAGTGATTGGGTTTCTTCATGCTGCTGGAGATAGATGCAGGGATATGCTGATATTGTTGGCTGTTATTTTTAGTATTGATGGTTTTTGGGATGTTACGTAAATTGGATCTTATACTGTATATATTTCGCGCTGAACTTTGTTAGAATGTTTTTGGGATGTAGAATGCTCTTTTAATAGTTTTTGTTTCGAGTAATCGCGTCTAGTACAATGGTCTTATACGTCTTCGCATTTTATTCTCATTTGGACAAGTGTTTTCCTGACATGAAAACGCTGACGGGGATGATGTATTGGTTCTGTGATAAAATTACATGTATAATTATTTTTTCTAGTGCGATTGTAATAGATGTGGGTACATGTATAATTATTTTTTCTAGTGCGATTGTAATAGATGTGGGTATATCCATACCTGGTAGGGTTTTCGACGTTGCTGCGAGTGTTATCCAAAAAAATGCAATGGTGTAATATCTTTTGATTAAGGATCAGTTGTCGTGCTTATACTCTTTCAGAATTCTTTTTTCTTTTCCAATATTACACAAACAAAGAAATTTAATAATTAAAAAATAATTATTTTCCTTGGTAAAACAGACATAGTAATTTAAAAACAACGAATTACATTACTTTTCAGTCAGAATCTCCAGCAACTAAACAAGCCCTTAAAACATTCTTGAAAAGTCGATGAAAATTTTGATCATATTCTTCGTCTGTCTGTTTTGAACTTATTTTTCATTGTTGCGTAATATTTGTATTCTTTATATTACCCTTTTGTCTTAGGATTCTATTAAATAATCAACAATTAATCTGATATGTAATGTTATTTTTACATCTTATTATAAACTCAATACTTTACTTTAACATATACGATATTTTGTTTGATTTGATATTGATACTCGCTATGGAATTAACGCCAGCATTTGGGGATATTGTCAGGTAAAAATTTTACTCATACGAGGTTGAAACACAAACTGAATTAGATTGAAATTTAGCTTTGCATTCCTTTTTTGTTCCATCGGTGAGCAAATATCTTCCTAAAATACTGTCCTCTGTATGATCATTGTTCTTGGTAATACAAGTTGGAATAAATGTCATTAAATCGGGGAATTTTAATCTAATTAGTTAAATGCAATCTTCTATACTTCAGTTACAACACTCGCACCTACTAAGCACATTCAAGCAAGCATATTAATGTAGAAAAACATTCACGAATACAAGCATTAATTCTCGCGTTGAAATAGTTTGATACAAGCTAGAGAGATCAAACCAACAAAAATGATCTCCCCAATTTTTCTAATTTTTGCATTCTTCTCTTTACCTTTCCCATCTTCTTCTCAACAACAACAGTTGCTTGATTCTCTTCATGGACCCCTTACCAATTTTGAGTCATGTATTTCTACTGAATCTCAAGCAAGAGTTGAAAACATAACCTATAATTTTTGGTCACCACAATATTTCCCGATCCTTGAACAAAGTATAAGGAACCTAAGGTTTAATTCCTCCAAAACTCCAAAGCCCTTTTACATAATCACTCCAGAAAATGGCCACCACGTAAGAGGAGCAATCTTGTGCTGCAAGAAATATAACCTCGAAATGCGAATCCGTGGCGCTGGACATGATTACGAAGGTCTCTCCTCCGTGTCCCCTAGACCATTTATCATTCTAGACATGTCGTGTTTGCGAAAAATCGACATAGATATCGAAAGCAAGACTGCGAGGATAGGCGCGGGCGTGACGCTAGGGCAACTCTACTACCATATTTCGCAAAAAAGCCCTAAACTCGCTTTTCCTTCGGGCGTTTGTCCGACAGTTGGCGTCACGGGCCTCTTTAGCGGAGGCGGACACGGTATGTTAGTGAGAAAATTCGGGCTAGCCTTAGACAATGTTATTGATGCAACAATTGTCGATGCCGAAGGTAGAATCCTCGATCGAAAATCCATGGGGGATGATCTTTTTTGGGCGATTCGAGGTGGGGGGGCAGCGAGTTTCGGGGTTATACTCGACTGGAAGATCCAACTGGTGGATATTCCGGCCATCGTAACAGCGTTCGACGTGGTAAGGACTCCCGAAGAAGGGGCTACGAGGGCGGTATCTAAATGGCAAGAGTTGGCCAATGTGTTGCCTAAGGAGATCGTGATAAGAGCTTTGATAACAAGTAAAACGACATCATCAGGGGAGCAAACCATCAACGTAGCATTCGAAGGATTATACCTAGGAAGAGCCAAGAAACTCATGAAATTAATGGAAACCCACTTCCCCGAATTAAAGTTGAAAAGGAAAGAATGCAAAGAAATGAGTTGGGTAAACACAACTTTATTCTTCAATCTTCACGAGGGGCAGAAATTCAGCCTTAATGATTTGCTAAACACGAAACATTACAGAAGGTCATTTTACAAAGCGAAATCGGATTATGTAACGCTACCAATTAGAGAAGATATGCTAGAAGCAATATTTGATGTTGTCAAACAAGGTGGAACTAATTCCGGGGTCATGCAATTTCAGCCGTACGGCGGAAGGGTTTCCGAGATCCCGGCCGACGCGACGCCATTTCCGCATAGAGACGGGACATTATACAATATACATTACATTGTCGGGTGGCACGACGAGAGTGATGATCGAGTTATCGACCAGAGATTGGATTGGCTTTACAAGATTTACGATTTTATGGCAGATTATGTCGAAAAGCCTAGGACTGCGTATCAAAATTACAGGGATTTGGATTTGGGAAAGAATGAATATGCTGATGAAAAGTACTCGGAGGCGTGGAGTACTTGGGGAAGAATGTATTTCAAAGATAATTTCAAGAGATTGGCACAAATAAAGCATCGGGTTGATCCAGACAACTTCTTTAGGCATGAACAAAGTATTCCTCCCTTACCCTAAAGAGGGTTTATAATAATTGGGTAGTTTCAAATTTAGTTTTCCATTCGGCTTCGTTGTGTTTTTTATATTCACCTTTTAATTCCCCTTTTTTCTCTAATTTGTTTTCTCCTATTGCTGAACTAGAACATGAATACGCTATTAAGTAAGTTCACATTTTTATTAATTTGCATATTCCTTTTTGGAAAATCAGTTGTTTGCATTTTTATTTAATTTTTTTCATATAGATTTCCTAATGTTTATTGTTAATACTTTACACGAGTGCTTCCTGATCCATTTGCTCCATTCTACGCGGGATTTATCTGAAATTTCTATATTGATTCGTTCCCCATCATAATTTAACCTGAAATCAAAATTCTTTAACTTAGTGGATAAAAATGGGAATCTTATGACAGAGAAAAGAAAAGCTGAAAATACCGCAATGATTGCTCAGTTTGATACATGATACATCTATAATAAAAACGTTCGAAATCTTTTTAGAACTTTTAAAAAATTGTAAACATATGACTAGCACAAAAATATTACTGTCAAAATGAATGTCAATCGTGTTGTCTGCAAAATGAGCGTTAATTAATCGTATATCACTATATCGTGTTTGGTACAAAGGAACACATGAGATCCCGCACCTTAAGAATACTCCGGTTCACTTAATCAGTACTACTATATATAGTGGAGTACTACTATATATAATACATCTCCAACCTGAGTTTCTAATAATTAATTATTTGCCTTATGCACGAGTTTAAACCAAAATTTGAATCTGGAACACTAATTATACATATTACATAGTAATCCCTCCGTCTCAGAAAAATAATCTTCTTTGAATTTTGAGATTTGTACTAAAAACAGTACAAATTTCAAAACTTAATATGGACTAGTTTTTTAGGACGGAGGTAATACTACATACTGCGTATTCTGTTCATTCTGAAATATATACAACTTTGATTTTTATTTTTATTCCAATTTGTATTAATGTAGAAAATTAAATCTGAACAACTAATTTTTTGTAAGGAAGAGAATGCGTCTACAGTTGAATTATGTTAATTAACCTGAGAATTCCGTCTCGAATGTGAATTCAAAAAAGCAATGTCAACGTCCAAAGATAACGTGGAGCCTCTCATTTCCATAAAGCTATTTCTTCTTGATTGTGAAAACTGGACCTCCACGAATCATAAACAAATAGATTCTTCAATGATTCATTCAAAAACACCAGCCATATAATAATAATCCCATCTTGACCAATTACCAATCGGCCATTTATTTGACTCCATTCCCAATCCCAAGTTAAACAACATTTCGATCAAGAATGATGAAGAATCCATCGTTTTTTTCTTGGGGTTTATCCTGCCTCCTTCTAGTCTTGTTATCGGACTCGATCAAAGCCACCTACGGTGGTGGTGCACCAGTGTTCGATACCGACGGAGACCAACTCCGGCGTGGCCAATCTTACTATATAGTATCGGCCGGTTGGTCGAGATTGAGAGCCGGCGGACTAAAGCCATATACCGGCCGGGGCTCCACTTGCCCGTTTCAGATCGTGCAAGCATTCAACCTCCGCAGCGACGGCGTGCCGGTGGCTTTCTCGCCGGTTGACCCACAGGATCTGTTAGTCCAATCGGATTCAGATCAGAACATCGTCTTCGAAGATTTCCCGTCTGCGGTTCGTTGCTCTGAATCGAACGTGTGGAAGGTCGATTTCGGCCAATCGCAGTCGTCTCCGGCGGCGAATTCGACGGCGCCGGTCCTCGTGACCACCGGCGGCGTTGAGGGAAATCCCGGACCGAATACCTTACCAAATTGGTTCAAAATCCAGGAGTATGAAGATGCCTATATAATTCAGTACTGCCCCAGCGCCTCCTTGTGCGGTGCTACTCCTTGCCGGGATTCGCTCGTTTGTGAAAATATCGGTGTTTCTGTGGTGAACGGCAAGAGGGTTTTGTCACTTAGCCGGCAGCCATTGAAGGTTGCCTTCAAGAGGGTTAAGAGATGTGCTACTTTGGTGGCCACCAATTGAGTTCATCTTCCACAAAGCTTTAGCTTCAAATCTTGTACATACATCAATGGCTGATGGGTCCTATAGTTAGTATAATCTGCAATATACCTTGTATGAAATTTTCTAGAATTGTGTTATTAATTATATTGTTGCTTGCTACTAATCATATGTACAGAAATAGATGCATATATATACGTTGTAATATATCTTCTTTCTGAAAAATTACTCTGTTTTTTATTTTTAATCAATGATTTACATGATGTTGATATGGATTATGGAGGACATTGAGATGAAATTTGATAAATGAATTCAATGGAATTCAGAAGTTACAAAAGAAATATGGAAATTGGCTGATTGAATAATGAATTTGGAAGTTGAAAAGCTGTAGAATCTGTGGATTTAAGATTTTGATCAAAATGGTGGAATGCTCTGTTCATCCATGAAGAAGTTTTGGGGATCAATCTTCCTCTTTACCAGTGCCAATCTCATGTAATTTTTGCCAAAATACTTGCTTCCCCATTCTTCAGCTTCCGAATAAGTTGTTGTACCATCCATCTTATTAACGCCGAAATCAAGATCTCTGTAATTCAAATAAGCACTTCTTGGCTCTTTGGACACAAAAGGAGTCATATTTCGGAATAATCTCCGAATCCAATTTATGTGATCATCCGATTCTTCAACATCATCCCATTGCACCAAATATTGAATGTTGTACAGGATACCTTTTCTATGAGGGAATGGAAGACTTTCTGCAGGTATCTCATCCATTATTCCGCCGTAAGGTTCGAAGATAATTATAGGACTCTGTTCCTCCAGACACCATTTCCAGAACATTTCCAGCGCAGTCTTTGATAATGGTTCCTTTACATAATCTGATGTTGCTTTGAAAAATCTTCTTGGATCCGGTACCTTGTTTTTCAGTTGATCCATATCTTCCATGTTTCGATTGGCGAAAAACAGGATGGACTTAATCCAACTTGTCTCGACACAATCTTCTCTTTTCAAACCAAGTTCAGGGAAATTCTGGTTCATTATGGCAAGAAGCTGACCAATATTACCCAAGAATGAGGTTTCGAACTTGATTCGAATAGTTCTTTTATTCCCTTCTCCAACTGCTTCAATAACCAACCTCATGAATAAGTCTTTACTGAATTCACTCCCAACTTTCTGCCATTTTTCTACAAGATCAGTCCCTCCTTGCTCCAGAGTCCTGGCTACTCTGAAAACCGTGACAATGGATGGAACTTCAGAAAGCTTGATCTTCCACGAAAGAATGACGCCGAAACTCGATCCTCCACCGCCTCTTATAGCCCAAAACAAATCTTCCCCCATGGATTTTCGATCCAGAATTCGCCCGTCCGCATCAACTATGACAGCATCCAGGACATTATCCGCAGAAAGGCCGTATCTTCGTGAAATCGTACCATAGCCGCCTCCACTTAGGTGTCCACCAACGCCAACAGTGTTACAGATCCCTGCTGAAAAGGCAAGATTTGCACTTTTCTGGACGATCCAGTAATACAGTTCGCCGATCGTGGCTCCAGATTGAACCCATACGGTGTTTTCTTCTTCAAGATTGACATCAACTGAATTCAGATTTTGAAGGTCAAGCAGGATGAAAGGGACTTTTGATGTGTAGGATTGGCCTTCGTAATCATGACCGCCACTTCGGGTTCGAATCTGGACTCCGTGTTTCTTGCAACATTTCACTGTGGCCTGAACTTGATCATATGTTGAAGGTCTTACTATAGCTACTGGTTTTGGGGTTGTGGAGGTGAGAAATCTCTTGTTTTGAACCGTGGAATCCAACAAAGATGAATACGAGGAATCCGAGGTTGAAGGAACATGAAGAACATCCGATGAGGATGATCCAAATTCATGCGAAAGGCATTGCAAGAGATTGCTAATATCGGGTTCAGATTTTGAAGCTGACAATAGTAGGTCAATGAGATCCGAAAGGAAGCAGCAAATTGAAGTATGCATTTTTGACGGGTCTTAAACGATTTTTTTCTTTGTGATGAGTTTCTTTCTTTTTTAACAATTTAAATAAAACAATCTAGTGGACAAGTATTTGAATTCGGTGAATTATTGAGATCAATTGCCGACCACCGTCTCCATCAGCTACTAAAAGGGGAAAGAGAAATGTCATCTTCAGTGTTTTTTTTTTTTTCAAAAAAACAATAGACCTCTTTTCTCACAACGTAAATCCATTTTAAATGGAACAAGAATTTAAAGACTTGGCCTATGTATAGACAATGTTTTCATTTTCGTATTCGTTTTTAATTGAAATGTAAAAAAGTGTTGAGAAAATTTTTGGGAAGCTAACTAGATAATTCTTGAATAAATATTATTTTATCCATCACCAAGGTAGAATTCAGCAGGTGACAGTCTCATGGTGGTGGATGGTCGTCTAGCGCAGTTGAATGACTTACAATTTGGATGATATATTAATTTAGTTGGTGGATTTATATTATGAAAAGAATGTAATAATTAATTTTTTTATTTAGAACTGAGTGCCCTAAAATTACAGATATGTTTCTTTTTTATTTGAGTGAACCTCAAAACGGGTCATTGAACTATTAGGTAATTCTAATACAGGTCATCAATCAAATTTATTTGTATACCAGGTCACCCTACTAAGCAAAAAATTCATCCAAGATCATTCTGTTAATTTTGACTGTTAAATAGTGACGGAAATCTATTTTTCACATGCTTTTGGGTTCAAGGGTATTTTTATCATTTTATTATTTTTAAATTTTTAATCTTTTTAATTTTTTTTATTTTTTAGAATTATTATTCTTATACTTCCTAACTTGTATATACTGGTAGTATAATTTCTAAATTTTAAAAAAAATTAATTTAACTTTTGTATTTTAACTTCAAGATTATAAAATTTTAAAAACAATTTAAGAAATGAAGAAGAAAAATACGAGTTAAAGTAAACATAAAAATTAATAGTTTACCATTTTTAACTAAAAGAAAAACTAAAAAAAAATTAGCTAAGATAAGTCGTTTCTTGGTTATTTAATTTTTTCAACTCGATTGAATTATTTAATTATTAATTTTCATGTTAACTTCAACTCAATTTAATTTTTCATTTGTATCTTAAAAACTAGATTATAAAAAAAAGGAATAAGGAAAAATATATAAAATTCAAATTGAAGTTAACATGAAAATTAATAATTATATAATTCACTCGAGTTGAATAAAATTAAATAACCTAGAAGAAACAACTTGTCCTAGCTAATTCTTTTAGTTTGAAATCGTAAACTATTAATTTTCATCTTTATTTTAACTCGAATTTTTCTTCCTCATTTTTTAATTTTTTTTTAAAATTTTATAATCTAGAAGTTAAAATAGAAAAGGTATATTAGTTTTTGAAATTTAGAAATTATAGTACTACTCTACTAGTATATACAAGTTAGGAAATTTAAGAAAAAGAATTTTTAAAAAAAGTTTAAAATATTAAAAATGAAAAAATAATCAAATGACAAAAATACCCCTGAACCCAAAAGCATGTGAAAAGTAGATTTCCGTCACTATTTAACAGCCAAAATTAACATAATGATCTCGGATGAACTTTTACTTAGTATGGTGACTTGTTATACAAATAAATTTGATTGATGACCTGTATTAGAGTTACCTAATAGTTTAATGACCCGTTTTGAGGTTCACTATTTTTATTTTTATTTTGTAATTACGAAGGGAATATTTTATTGCAGTTAGCAAAGATTTCAATGGACAGTTTGAAATTCTGAAATTCAGACTACAAGTTGTAGTACTAGTATTAAATAGATATATGATAGGAACCAGCAAGGGTGCCATTTTGGGGGATCTTAATCACATGCAAGGTAATTAATTAAATGACACAGTTGAGTTGTAAGGTCCTAAAGCTGTCGGTTTGGAATTTCTCATGGTTAGCTGCCAACTTTCTAATCTTTTGTTGGCGTTTAACGAATAATAAAAAAGAACTTACATGGTTTGCCAACCATACACAATGAGGTGTTTAATGTCAATCGTTCAGCATTCAGAAATTAAGAGATCATGGTAGGTAGCTAATTATATCTTTTCTCGTTCCAAATTAATTATCTTATTTGTAGGATTATGTACTAATAATTAAAAAGGAACAATGAAAAATAATAAAGTACTCATTCTGTCTTATAATTATTGTTTAGTTTGGATTTTTAAATATAGTACAAATTGAACTAAAATTAAAAATCTAAACTGAACAATAATTTTGAGACGGAAGGAGTAAAATGATATGAAATGGTTCTGTGTAATTTTGGAAGTCTATTTTCAGGATAAGATGAAAGCATATGGTTCTTCGTCAGAGCCACCTTCAATGAACAATCTGTAATATCGAATGCACCGGAACAACATATTTCTCGTGAACAAGGTCCTTGTCATGTTGATGAAAGATCTTTTGTCAATTTGCAAAGGTTAAGGGGACAAAGTGACCCCGTCTCGCGATATTTTCCAAAATACCAACAAAACGAAAAAGAAAACCTCTGTCTCACATTTATATATTATTATTAATTCATTATTGTCATGGGGATGCGTCCGTGTGAAATATCTTAAATTTATATATATAAAATTTTCGAATCAATCAACACATTATTAATTGATTATGGGGATGCAGTTCTTGACTTGGCGTTCTGTTCATTAATTTTTCAAAGAAACAAAATTTCATTCGTGTATGCTAGAAATTATTCACCTGCGTTTGATTGAAGGTCGCGGAAATATACAACCAAGTATTACAATCCTCATCACTATTTTTAGCTGACTCGACAACTTATGTGCTACTACATTCTCACAACGTCGGATCCAAAAAATCCGTATAGGATGGGTCAATCAAATCAAAGTATGAATTGATTCCATAACCGAGTCCGAGTTGTTTGATCAATAACATTCTCCTGTGCTGCTATAGTGTTTACTGCATCTCCCATGATCAAATAGTCGACTAAGCTACATTCTTGGGCCAGCATTAAGGCTACCTTTAGTGCTAAGGATTTAGCAACTTCCGGATCTTGAACCCCTTTGACTTCCTGGTTTTAGCTTTTACAAAAATCCCATTCGCGTCCTCACACCAAACTCCAATACCAGCGCATCTGTGGAGACGTGAAATGGGCCCATCAAACCAGATTTTTGCGCCAGGAGGAATCTTACCCCAAGCAAGCAATGTGGTTGCAGCATCGACGAAATCCCTTCAGGTCACCCATTTCCATCGAGAAAAGTCCCTCGCATATTTCCAGCCATCAAAACTCTCACTGTGGAGTTCATTGTATCATTTCCATGTATCACCTTATTCCTTCTAAACCAAATACAGTTGAGACTCGAGAATATCCTGTTCTTTGTAAAGCTCCAGCTCCAAACATCAAGCTGATCCTTGTTTCCCAGGGTTAAGTCGATGATAAGTTCAGATTCTGCTGGGTTAAAAATGGACTTTATCAGCTGAGTTTTCCAAATTCCAGTTTCCTCTTCAATCATTTCAGACACACAAGCTGACGGTTCAAGCAGCGAACAAGGACTTTGGATACGAAACCCCGATGCTCCTCCTGTAGCTACCGAGAATTAGTGCTTTCCGGCTTACCACAATGCTACGCCAAGACCCTGAAGGATTTGGTCCCAAGTCAGCATAAAAAAAATCGGTTGTTTGATATTAATCTCCAAGCTTGCTTGCACAACATTGTTAGATTAAAAGCGTATAAGTTCCGAAAGCCTAAACCCCCCTTGCCATTGCTCGGAGCCAGCTTATCCCATGACAATGCATTTTGCGTTTTCCTTCTATTGATCCCCACCAGAAATTTGCCACCATTGATTCTATTTCTTCCAAAATGTAATTTGGAACCCCGAAACGCGACATAGTGTATGACATCAACAAAATTCAGATTTTGAAAGGTCAAGCAGGATAAAGGGGACTTTTGATGTGTAGGTCAGGCCTTCATAATCATGACCGCCACATCGGGTTCGAATTTGGACTCCATGTTTCTTCCGACATTTCACTGTGGCCTGAACTTGGTCATATGTTGAAGGTCTTACTATAGCTACTGGTTTTGGGGTTGTTGAGGTGAGAAATCTCCTGTTTTGAACCGTCGAATCCAACAAAGACGAATAGGAGGAATCCGAGGTTGAGGGAACAATAAGATGTTGAAGCCTTGAGGGTCATGTGGCAAGAATTGTGAATTCCACATCGGAGGCATGATGACATGTGAATCAGTTAATAAGTAAGGTGGATTCAGAACCTATTAGTTTGACCTTTTAAGTTCAGACGGGTCTTATCTTACTTATTGGGTTCGATGTCGTGTTTTCTCCTCCAGATAAATCCCCAACAGTGGTATCAGAGCCCAGGTTGGGCCAAGTGGGTGAGTGATTTAGCCCAAAATTATCTCGGTTGATCTGACTGAACCCAGGCAGTCAAAGGTCCACAACGAGCGAAAACGTAGGGATGAGCGGCTCAGTTACTCAGGTGGAGTAGAGATTTGGGCTTGTCAAGATAATTTGGAAGTCCGATGTGGAGATTGCCCATGACGAGGAGAATATTGAAGGTCATGTGGTAAGAATTGTGAATCCCACATCGGAGGCATAATGACATGTGAATCAATTAATAAGTAAGGTGGACTCAGAACCCATTAGCTTAAGCTTTTGAATTCATATGGGTTTTATCTTACTTATTGGGCTTCACGTCGGGTTCTCTCCTCCAGATAAATCCCCAGCATAAGAACATCCAAATTCATGAATTCATGGGAAAGGCATTGAAGTATGCATACGTAATGGAAGTGTTAACAATTTAAATGAATTAATCTAGATGGACAACTATTTTAAATTCGTTGTATTACTGTGATGAATTAACAACTACTCTCTTTATCACCGAAAATAAAAATAAAAAATGAGCTTCTTTAATGTGTCAAAATAATACTCTCTTCATCTCAAATGATTGTTTCGAAACCATACCAAATACTAGTATGATTTTTTTTTCCCTTTTTCAATGGAGTATTTTATTGCACCAGGCTAAAATTTAAAAGATTAGTTTGAAATCCGGACTACTGAACGCATATAAAATGGCAAGGCTGTCAATTTGTGGAATCTTTACCTAAAAAATTATGCAGACTAATTAACTGATGCAGTTGAGGTGTAGAGGTCCTAAAGCCGTCGGTTTGGAATTTTCTCAAGGTTAGTTCTCCAACTTTTCAATAATTTTTCTGTTGTTTTCATAATTTTGTTGTTCTTTCTCGTCGGATTAGATATATCTCTTAACAACATTATCGTAATAAATAAGAATTTACGTGTTCTTGCCAACCACACACAATTAGGGTGTTTCACAATCATTCATTGAACATTCAAGAATTTAGAGATGAAGCTAGGTACTTTAATTAGTCAACTATATATCTCACCATCCCAAGATTGTTTCATTTGTTTACAATAATCCAAAAAAGTAAATAATAAAGTATAACGATCTAAAATTGTTCTTTATAATTTTGGAAGTATGTTTTCAGGAGAAGATGATGAACAATTGAACACATCGCAGCAACATCTTTCTCGTTAACATTAAGATTCTTGTCATTTCATGGAAGATCTTTTGTCAATTTACAAGGTTAAGGGGACAAAGTGACCCAATCTCTCATTTATTATTGTCATTGTGATGAAAAATTAGCTGAGAAAATTTGTTCCTCACAAAAAAATGAGTGTTATAAAATTAATGCTAAACTACTAATATAAAACTAAGCATAAGAATAAAGAAAAGAGACAAGAGAATGGAGAGAGACACGAAACTTGTATTCAGATGTATTTTGAAGTATGAATGAGCTCTCTATTTATACAAAAAGTAGGGGATCAAACTATGTGAAATGCATCATCTATTATTAATGCTAAATATTATAGAATCATATCTCCTTGATTGTGAATAGAATAATACATATTAATGTAGACATTCAAGCAAATTAGATTTTTTCATAACACTCTCCCTTTGAATGTCGATCGTTGCGGAACAATACCTCGTTAAAACCTTACCAGGAAAAATCTTTTGGGATAAAACCCTAGCGATGGAAAAAAGTATATTTCCGAATGTGACGCTGCCTCGTTAGAAAACCTTGTCAGGAAAATCCATTGGGACAAAACCTCGATCAAGAAAAAAAGAGTACAGCGCGGTGTTACTCCCCCTCTTGAGTACATCACTTGTAATTTTCTCGCCACATGTCCATATGTTGACCAGGTTCACCATTGTTAAAGTCAATAATAGACAGATCACTTCGATTTCTCTGCAGACGATCATCTTCATATGCTGATATAATCTTGAGTGTTTTATAACAACAGAGATCTATAACTAGCATACCAAAAAGGTATTTATATATATAATCCTCGAACGCCTTGGGTAATAAACCGATACTTATAAGTATTACAATATGGTACTTCGGGACCAAATCGGTTCACATTTTATTCTAGGCCATAAAAAAGGATTTTATGTACATCAAGATCATAGTCTTGTGCGCTCAATGGGTGTTAAATATATAAAGCTCAAACTATTTAGACCGAGATTCTACTCGAGATCTTTAATTATCCTTGCTTTAGGCAAGTAGCAATCTTTTGAACTTCCTTAGAAGTGTTCATAATTATGATATAACTCTTCATGAATTTTATTGATATTCAGGCTATTCAAACTCTGTAATGAGTTTCATTCATATTTAGTATTTTCAAACTCTTTACAAAATTCAATGCTAACCATATAGCGAAGACACATATAATTTATGAAAAATTCATGTCAATAAACATGATCAGAAAACACATAGAAAATACAAACAAAGTGACAGACAAATATAACTTATCCGGATAAAACATATAAAACCAAGTGCATAAATGGTAATGACCAAAATGTTCAAAAAAATATGCACCTAAATATTTGTCTAGACACATGAAGACACTATAACTTGCGCAAGGCTTTCAGATTAATTTCTCGAGAATCGGAACCATGTACCTTATTGAATCCTTTTGGGATTTCATATAAAGGCCATTTTCAAATGACAAATATCAAGTGTTGTTTAAATGATCAATATATTCACTAGACGCATGTTATTTCTTCATTTGCTGCAAGATTTAGCAAATAACGGAAGAATAAATATTTTCATCCACCACAAGAAAATTTATATCTAAATTATTAACATCCTTACTTTGGGAAAATATTTACAATAAGTCGGTTGCTCATTAATTGTTTGCACAATCACCCAACAACATTTAGCCGGTATATTACTTTTCAAAACTCTTATTGCTTCAAGCAATTCAAAGTGTGTGTACAACACATATCATTAAGTGTGTATTGTGTCTTTTCATGTATTATGACCAATAGTATCCACAATAGACTAAATTCATGATCCTCATTGTCATTCATTTTACTAATTTTTGCAACATAAACAAGTTTCATGTCAACATTTTGTTACTGATCGATTCCATCTTTCTTTAATAATGAGATCTCAACAATCATTAAAGTTTCCAAGTGCTTTTATACTTCTTCTGTAAGTTGATTCATCATAGTGGAAAACTATTCAAATTTAAAGATTCTTATGAATTCTAATCACTCGTATTTGACATATCTATAGATTGAAAACCTTGTCTTTTACGAGAATTTTTATTGTTGGAATCGATGGTTCTACGACTCATTAAATGGACATTTAACTAAAGAATAGTGGTAGGTAGTCCTTCAGGGATACATTATCAAACTGAGTTTTAACAGCCTTTTATATAAGATATATTTACACATTCGGTCAGGTAAATATCTGGTCTTCAACATTATTCTTAAACTTTAGGTTCATATCATGGAGGATCTAATGAGATAATGATCTTGTCCATTTTATTTATGAATCGATTGTTTTTACTTCTCCCACTGATGTTGGGATAATTAACTCGTTGAAATGATGATTAACCAATCGACCAGTTAATAAATCTCCCTTTGGGAGTAATAAACTCATCAATATAATACGATCAATCTATCGAGTAGTAAAACCCATCACCAATAATATGAAAAACTGGAGTTTCAAAATCCAGCATATATTTTTAGCCTCTTCTTGATGATCCATCTTTGTGTGCATTGTGGTGGAGCAATTATCATATATAAACTGCACATTTACATATCTTGAAGACGGATATGGATGGTTTTTGACCGAAAACCAATATTTGGTAGAATATTTAGAATGACCCGTTTGGCCTTATGCATATAATTGGTGCCTTCTTAAGTGGTGATTTTATTTAATTGATCACATGCGATAAACGACTCTACTGGACCATTTTATTATTGCTCTTATAGGCACTCAATGTTCAACTCTTATTATTCTGAGATTGAGTCATACACTCACCACAACTATCAAATTAAAATTCTCGTAAGAGCAGAACATGAAACTCTGCAAGTTACGAAATTAACTCCATAATTAAGTTTCTGCAAACTTCAGGTTGCAAGTTAACGAGAATCATACATGTGGCTATCTTATCGACACATTGATTGATACTCTAATATGTTGGAAAAAAAACTCTTGGTTCTCCAAACTTAAAGCATATAAATTTTATTATTTCGTCTTGAAACCAGAATGTTTTAAGTAGTTATAGTACTTATGCTAAATTTTAGAGTTTATCTTCTAAAGAAAATAATGCACTTATTATTTAAGAATGGCAAATCAATTCTTATTCGTGGGAGCATACAACTAAACATGTTCACTCTTCGGGAGTTCACTCATTTGATTATTTTTATTCTACATCTTGCTCTACTGGAGCACACATATAAACTTATATATTCGGTAATTGAGGCTCTTCAAGAGATTTCATCCAAGTTTATGGAAGAATTTAATTTCATATGCTTTAAAGCATTGAAGTCAGTTTACTTTGTCATAGCAAATTCTGCTCTTCAAGAGCTTTTGTCCAATTTTATGGAGAAATTCATATACTTGCTCTATAGAGCATTGAATTAATTTTGTTCATATAATATGAACCAAATAAAATGACATCACTTTTAGGGTGATTATTAGAAGCATCCATAGTAGTATCGTTGATATTGTAGTTATCATGAATAGTTTCCAGATTCTTGATAGAGGGTAACAATAATCATATACAGTAGATTCATTATCTACAACTTGACCAATAAAATTATATAATTTTCCAAATCCACTTACAATTCTATAATTTTACATTCACCCACAATTTTTTTGAATAATAAAATAAAAATCATTCCGTAAATTCTCAATCAACAAATTTATAAATTTCTTTTTTTCCTAATTTGTCCCCACTTCATGAGCAAATATAATAATGCTATATTAATAGGGAACAAGTATGCATTACTTCTTTCGATTATCAAATCCCAAGACTATTTTTACTTTGGTGCGTATTATAATGTCAATCAAAGTTTACTAACACCAGAAATTATCACTTCAAACTTCATTAGACCTATAAATTCGATATCTTGCTACATAGGTACCAAGTTGATACTACATTTATCATTTGATAAACCAAATCAAGATGATTGACTTTGATTATTAATATTTTCATTTTATTTGTTTTCTTTTCCACGAAATACCAAAATATATATTAACAAATAGCAACGTTAATACAACCTTTAATCTATGCTGTATAGCACTAGAATTCTGAAAACAAAGCATATCATTGGACTATTACTGTACCAAATTTTATTACAAAATTAACCAAATAGATACCAAACCAATATTGATTAAAAAAACCGAAGTAAAAAAAATGTAAGACATGAGCAGCTTCGACGAAACTAAAAACAATTTTATTTTCGTAATCGGAGGGCTTGGTTTAGTTTAATTTACTTCAAATATAAAGTTCTGATTTATTTATTTATTCTTTTTTTTAAAAAAAACTTAAAGAATGTAAAATTTTAAAATAAACAATTATGGGCTGTTTTTTTTCCCAAACAGTTATAGATGATTAAATAATATATCCTACTTATTCGCAACATAGATTTCAACAACTAAAATAGAGTATCATATATTAATTTCGACTTCTGCATAATTGAAGCGTTAAAGAATAACATAATCATGCATTTAAAAATCACAAATCAAGACTTTTTTTTTTTCAGAAAACAAAGCCAATCAAATATATGCATTAATATAACATAATCATGTAAAAGTTTGTGATCACGGCCTAACATAAATATGGATGCATATTCTTTAGCATACGGTATAAGCAATCATTATATATTTTCTTTTTATCTTTTTCTTTTTTTGCTCCTCAAATTTAAAAGCAAACCCAAGAATACTTTAAAACTCCAAGTTAACATGGCCAAATGTTTCAATTCGAGATTGTAAACTACTAAGGGTTAAATAAAGTGCACATTTATTCAATGGCTCAGTGAACATAAGCAAAAATGTGATCACAATCTCGACAGCTACTTTCTTATTCTCTGAAACAAAAATTAGAGGGCCACTATAGTATAAACCAAGAATAACAAGCAACCCACGGAACTACGACACGCAAAAGATCCGCAAAAACTTTCTTTAAAAAAAAATGTACATGTGAGAGAAATAAACAAAGTCATAGATTTACTTACAGCGAGCGACTTTTTTGTCTTTGAGCCAAGTTTTGATTCACCCATGATCTTGCATCGTTCATATAAGAAAAACCTTAATTAATTTTCTTTTACTATGGTTAGAGGCTCGTGAAGGCTGCATGCCTTCATAACATTCATGAAGCTTTCAGGCTTTTAGAATTAATACATACCAACTTCATGCGGTGATAAATATGTAGCTTTTTGGCTAGAATTTCATGGTGATAATGTGTTATTAAAATTAATGCCACACTACTAATATGAAACTAAGCATAAGAACAAAGAGGAGAGACAAGAATATAGAGAAAGACAAGAGACTTGTATTCTCATAAAAAACTCAGAATCGGGGAGGGGAGAATATAGCTCATCAGAACTGAAAAATCTTCTTTTGTATATTCTTATATGTTGAAAGGTTCACAAGGATCCTAGAGCTATTTATACATCTGCAAGAAAACTGTATTGCTTCAAATATTACACACTAACTCCCAGCTCTAGAATGTTCATTGCAAACAAAAAATATTTACTAGAGGCTCCTTGACGTGATCTTCAAGCATGCCCGTTCTCCAAGCATATTGTGTGAGCTGTGATGATTCCGGAAGCTTCGCATCAATTCCAGCTCAGTTTTCCAGCTCATCATCAAGTCACGCCAATTGTATGAACCGTCCTGCGTGTGCTGTGTTTGAGTTTTAAGAAGAGCAGGAAGCAAGAACGTCGTCGTTTCCTTTAGTCGGTGGATCGAATGCTGAAATGTGTTTCAGGCGGGAAAAGATCATTGCAGTGTTTTCTGTGTGATCCTTCAATATTCCCCCCTCAAGCGCAGCTGGGGAAGGATTCCACATGCTGAGCTTGGACAGAAGGCGTGCAAACACGGACAAAGAAAGTGGTTTAGTGAAGAAATCAGCAAGATTGTCAGCTGAAGTGATGTGTAGGGGATTGATGAACCCGTTCTTGTATTGTTCACGAACCACATGACAATCTATTTCGATATGTTTTGTGCGTTCGTGAAAAACTGGATTGGCGGTAATATAGAGGGCTGCTTTGTTATCACAATGGAAAGGAATTGGCAGAGAGAGATCAATCTTGAGATCATGGAGTAAATAACTCAACCATTGTAATTCACGAACTGTCACGGCCATGGCACGGTATTCAGATTCTGCAGTAGAGCAGGATATGGTGCTTTGTTTCTTCGTCTTCCAGGAAACAAGATTTGTACCAAGGAAAATACAATAGCCGCTTAAGGAACGTCTGCTAGTTTTGCAAGTCCCCCGATCAGCATCACTGAAAGCTATGAGGTTGAAAGAACTTTCCTTGGAGTAAAACAAACCCTGATGTGGACAGCCGGAGAGATAACGAAGAACATGCTGGGCTGCATACCAATGAGATTCATGGGGTGCGTGAACAAATTGACTCAACTGTTGTACACAATGAGTCAAATCAGGCCGCGTATAGTTAAGATATAGCAAGCGCCCCACAAGTCTTCTATATTGACCCGGATTTGTCAACAAAGGTGTTGTATCTTTCTTTTCATCAGAGAACCTAAGATCAAGGGGAAACGGAGTGCCGGCAGGTGTAGAATCCAGCATTCCTGTGTCACGAAGAAGGTCCAGAACATACTTCTTTTGACTTAGAAACAAACCTTCCTGAGAACGTGCAACTTCCATCCCTAGGAAGTACTTAGCATATCCCAAATCTTTGATGGTAAACTTCCTATCTAAAAATTGCTTGACCTTGAGGATTTTGTGGTCATGCGAGCCTGTAAGAAGGATATCATCAACGTAAACCAGCAAAGCAATAAAGAAGTTTGCATGATCGAGGATGAAAAGGCAGTGATCACTGAAAGCTTGATTGAAACCATAGGAGATCAAAGTATCTGTCAACTCAGTATTCCACATTCTAGATGCCTGTTTTAAACCGTAGAGGGATTTTTTGAGCTTACAGACCTGATTTGTGCTCGCAGTGGTGTAACCAGGAGTGGAGTCATGTAGACGTCTTCATCCAATGCACCATGCAGAAATGCATTGTTCACGTCTAACTGATGAAGGCACCAATCCTTAGAAGCTGCAAGTGCAATCAGAACGCGGACTGTAACATTTTTGGCCACTGGGGAAAAAATCTCTGTGAAGTCCTCTCCTTCCACCTGTGTGTACCCCTTAGCAACCAATCTTGCTTTGTAACGATCAATAGAACCATCAGGCTTGCATTTGATTTTATAAACCCACTTACATCCCACAGCTTTCTTCCCTTTTGGTAATTCTATTAGTATCCATGTGTCATTTTGCTCCAATGCTTGCAACTCAGCATTCATAGCTTCCTGCCACTTTTCATTAGTCCTAGCATGATTATAACTAGTAGGTTCTTGGATATCAGATATGTTTGCAAGGAATTGTATATGACTAGAAGAGAAACAACAATCAGAGGTGGAAGAATTAGGCTCAGAAACATGCAAACAGTGAGAAAAGCGTACAAAATCTTTTAACCAACATGGTTGAGTGGTGTTTCGGGTGCTACGATGAAGTGGAGCAAATGGTGAAGGGGAAGTAGGAACAGTGGATGATTGAGAAGGCAAGGGGTGTGACGAATTCTGATCGGGAAGAATGGAAGGATCAGGAGGGTGTTCTAAATTTGAAGAAGAAAACTCATTTTGAGTTTGATCAGATACAGTTTCATGAGGTATCACGGAATCTGTGAATGAGAAATCCTCATCATGGCTGGAAATTCTAGGAAGCAATGCAATATTATCATTAACAGGTTTGTATGGAAACAAATCCTCTTGGAATTTGACATTCCTAGACACAACAATCTTATGAAGAGAGGGAACAAAAATTTTGTAACCTTTCTGATTAGGTGGATATCCTACCATGATGCCCTTATGCGACCTAGCATCAAATTTGTCACGGCTAAGAGAAGTATCAACAACGAAAGCCTGGCAACCAAAAACTCTTAGGTAAGAGAGGTCAGGGATCTTGCCATTTAATAGCTCAACAGGTGAACGCCAACTAAGGAATGGTGAAGGAAGGCGATTGATAAGATGGGTTGCAGTGAGGATGGATTCCCCCCAAAAAGATTTGGAAAGGTTGGATTGGATCAAAAGAGCCCTGGCAACCTGTAAGATATGTCGATGCTTTCTCTCAACAACACCATTTTGCTGTGGTGTATAGGGACAACTTCTTTGATGAACTATACCTAGACTACTGAGTAACTGTTGAAATTTGTCACTCAGGAATTCAGTGCCATTATCCGTCCTGATGATCTGAACATGGCTTTGAAATTGTGTTTTGACATAGGAAAAGAAGGAGGTAAGAATGTTGGCAACCTGTGTTTTATGCTTGAATAAGAATGTCCATACACACCGGCTATAATCATCCACAATGGTTAAGAAAAACTGTGATCCATTGTAAGAAGGTTTGCTATATGGCCCCCATACATCAATATGCAATAAAGCAAAGTAGTGTGCTGATTTACTAGAGCTTGCAGGGAAAGGATTTCGACTTTGTTTAGATAAAGGACAAACATCACATTGATCAAGAGTACATTCTTTGCCCTTTACAGAAAGCTTATCAGCTAAAACTCTTATTACATTTGAGGAGGGATGTCCCAACCTTAGATGCCAGGTGCTAATGGTAACAGCAGCTAGTGCTTTTCTCAAAACATTATTCCTTGGTTCTAGAACCTCAGGAGGCCTAAAACTTAACATATAAGAAGCATAAAGTTCCTGAGATTACAAAATAGCTGTCTCAGAGAATGAACTTCTGTCTAAAATGTATAGTCCTTGTACTATTTTACCAGCTACAATGACCTTATGAGTCCATAGGTCCTGCAGCAGACAAAATGATTCAAAGAAACGGAAAAACACATGTGAGTCTTTTGCTAATTTCTTAACGGAAAGCATATTATGTTTGAAGGAGGGCACATATAAACAGTTTTTTAGAGTTATAGAATCATGAATGTCATAATCACCTATGGAATGAACAAAGGTTATATTTCCATCAGGCAATTGTACAGGAGTGCATTTGGTGGTGGATTTTGTGTGATTCAAAATGGCTATGTAGGCACACATATGACTAGTAGCACCAGTATCTGATATCCAAGCATCTCTATGTATATAATCAGAAAGCTTGGAACTAAGAAAAGAAAAAATGGTATTACCTGCAAAATCCTGGAAATGTGCAAAGTTGACCTGATGATCATTTGCAGCTTCCAAAGGATATTTTCCTTTCATAAATCTGCCAATCTCTTTCTGAACTGCTTCAGATATCATAGCACCCAAATCCTTACCCGGATAATCAATATTATCCACATGAGTTTCAGAACTGCTAACATTATTAGCTGCTTGAGTTTTTCCCTTGGAAGGTTTCCACCAATCTGGATAGCCTTTAATCTTGAAGCAGTCTTCCTTGAGATGTCCGGTTCTCTGACAGTGTGTACAGAACAAGTGACTCTTATCCTTCTTCACATAAGGCTGCTTCTGTCCTGCATCCTTCTTCCACTTAGGGTTAGATCCTTTCACCATCATAGCAGCATTGTCATTAATTGACACAATCGAATTAGCCACTTGCTTATGCTTCTCAGCTTTCAACAGCATAGAATAGACCTTGTTGGCTGTAGGAATAGGGTCCATTAGAAGGATTTGACTCTTTTCAGCTTCAAAAACATCACTAAGACCCATCAGTAACTGCATCACTTTATCCTCTGCGTCTCTTTCCAACAGAACCTTCCTAACAGTATCATCACAGGCTGGCATAGGCCTGAGCTGTTCCACTTGATCCCACAGCTGTTTGATGTAGCTGTAGTATTAAACAATTGACAGATCTCCTTGCCTTGCAAGTGCAATTTCCCTCTTCAGTTGAAATAGAAGAGCAGAGTTTGAAGCTCCATACCTTTCATGTATTTCATCCCAAAGGTCCTTTGCTCCAGTGATGAAGGTAAAGCTATTTACCAGTTCAGAAGATATGGAGTTCTTGATCCATGAAACGACCATGCTGTTGACTCGACGCCATTTGTGGTAATCCGGAGATCCTTCTCTTGGCATCACACAGCTACCGTCCACAAATCCTAGCTTCTCCTTGGCTTCCAATGCTATGATCATAGAATTTCTCCATATGAGATAATTCTTCTCAGTAAGGGGCACTGTAACCAGTATAGTTCCAGGCGAATCAGATCCATGGAGCATCAATTGCTCTTTTCTGGCATTCATAATTTCTTCCTCTCGATCCATTTAGGCACCAAATCAAACAGGTAATGGTTGAGAATGGAACAAAAGATGATTGAACCGCAGAAAGCACAAGAATAGGACCAGATTTGATACAAAGAAAGAACCCCAAAAGAAAACGGGGAAAAGATAAGCAACAAGAAGGGGAAAAATAAAAAAAGATAGCGGAAATGATAGGTGATCAGGCAGGATAAACCTGCTCTGATACCATCATAAAAAACTCAGAATCGGGGAGGGGAGAAGATAGCTCATCAGAACTGAAAAATCTTCTTTTGTATATTCCTATATGTTGAAAGGTTCACAAGGATCCTAGAGCTATTTATACATCTGCAAGAAAACTGTATTGCTTCAAATATTACACACTAACTCCCTGCTCTAGAATGTTCACTGCAAACAAAAAATATTTACTAGAGGCTCCTTGACGTGATCTTCAAGCATGCCCGTTCTCCAAGCATATTGTGTGAGCTGTGATGATTCCGGAAGCTTCGCATCAATTCCAGCTCAGTTTTCCAGCTCATCATCAAGTCACGCCAATTGTATGAACCGTCCTGCGTGTGCTGTGTTTGAGTTTTAAGAAGAGCAGGAAGCAAGAACGTCGTCGTTTCCTTTAGTCGGTGGATCGAATGCTGAAATGTGTTTCAGGCGGGAAAAGATCATTGCAGTGTTTGCTGTGTGATCCTTCAATATATTCAGATGTATTTTGAAGCATGAATGAGCTCCGTATTTATACAAGAAGTAGGGGATCAAACTATATGAAATGAATCACCTATTATTAATGCTAAATATTACAGAATCATGTCTCCTTGATTGTGAATAGAATAATACTACATATTAATGTGGACATTCAATCAAATTAGATTTTTCTATAACAATGAGTATATTTTATCTTTCTTTCAAGCGAAAATGAGAATATGTATGTTTTTTTATTTCTTAAAACCCCGTACATATTCCGGATCCATAGACATTTACGAGATTCACCTGCCTTACCAGTTACGGCCTCATTCCCATATGGTAACATATTATAAACTAATATATTTTTTTATTTTTTCAACACAATGTTTTGCTCTTTTTGTTTTTTCTTTTAATACATTTCCATCACCATGTTTATAAACTGAAACAAAAACATAAAACAAAAGAGCTAATTGTACAAACACAACCTAACTAAGCATCTAAATTCATTGATATTGACTTCTATAAATAACAATATGAAAACGTCTATGTGAAAAGATCATCCTCTTCAAACTCAAAAAGTCAAAAAATCATGTGCATAATACACCCAAAAAAATAAAATGTAAAAAAAGACCCAAAATTAAAAACCAATTCCGTCTCTACCCGAACGAACTGTTTGTTTGTTTGGTTCATCATCACCATTCTTGCTAGAACACGAAGGTAAATTAATTCCATTCTAAATCAAAACGAATCTGCCTCTCACTTAGGCAATCCTTACATACCACATCCGATGAACTCCTCCAATCTTGGGGCTGGTTCAGGCATTTTTCATCATCCATATGAAAAACATACCTCCCAATTACCTTAACCACCTCTTGAGTACATGAAGAGAAGAAACTCGTCTAACATGTAAACTCGTCGGCTGTCTAATAATATAACCATCAGTACAAGTCCAAGAATCCAACATGATTACGCTAATAGGATAAGTTCATACTTTAGGAAAATTATTCCGAAACAGATTTGGAATTATGCTTGTATGTTGAGTATCCCACATCTGTGGTGGGAGAGACTTGATATCAATATATAAGTCTATGGGCTATTTCCCTTATTTTTAATTGGTTTTGAGGTGGAATCCCTTGAGCTTTTATATTGTATGAGTAATAATTTTTTTCTTGAATGCATATGTTGAAGAAGATCACGTGACTATAACTTTGCACTAAATAATACTTCCTCAGGTATTTTGATTTGTCCTAAGTTTCATAGAGTATGTTATTCCGATTTAAAATAAAACCTTAAAAATATTTCATAATAATGGGAAGAACACAATAAATGTGAAAATAGGTTGTTTAAGGTCTTATTTTCAATGAGAATAACATACAAAATGAAAGTTAAGACAAACACCTAAGTTTCATAGAGTATGTTATTCCGATTTAAAATAAAAATCTTAAAAATATTTCATAATAATGGGAAGAACACAATAAACGTGAAAATAAGTTTTTTAAGGTCTTATTTTCAATGAGAATAACATACAAGATGAAATTTAAGACAAACAAAAATGACTCAGTAACATCGATTATTTATTGCCAAACATGAAAAGAGCAAAAAATTATTCAAGTGGAATTCCTGGCATTGTATTTACCCTGAAGAGAAAAACCACGAAATGAACCATATTTCAAGAGTATAAATGACTATTAGGAATCGGATTCAAAAGTTTCTATTCTATACTTTATGATCAAAATGGCGGAATGCTCTGTTCATCTCTGAAGAAATTTTGGGGATCAACTTTCTTCTTCACCATTGCTAATCTCCTGAAATTTGCACCAAAATACTTGCTCCCCCATTGTTCTGCTTCCGAATAAGGTGTTCCACCAGAAACCTTATTGACACCGAAATCAAGATCCCTATAATTCAGATAAGCACCTCTTGGTCCTTTTGACACGAAAGGGGTCATATTTCCATACAATTTTCTAATCCAATTGATATGAACATCCGATTCTGAAACATTATCCCATTGAATCAAGTACTGAATGTTGTATAGTGTGCCCTTTCGATAAGGAAATGGCAGATTTCCTGTCGGAATCTCATCCATTATTCCACCGTAAGGTTCGAAAATCAGTATCGGATTCTGTCCCTCCACACACCATTTCCATAACATTTCCAATGCGGATTTTGACAAAGGTTGCTTCACGTAATCTGAAGTTGCTTTGAAGAATCTCCTCGCGTCCGGTACTCTGTTCTTCAGTTGATCGAAATCGTCCATGTTTCGATTCCCGAAGAACAGAATGGACTTAATCCAGCTTGTTTCAGTGCAATCTTCTCTTTTCAAACCAAGTTCAGGGAAATTTGTGTTCAATATGGCCAGAAGCTGATCAATTTTGCCCAAATACAACGTTTCGAATTTGATTCGAATGGTTTTGCTATTTCCTTCCGCAATTACCTCAATAACCAACCTCATGAACAAATCTTTGGTGAAGTTCTTCCCAATAGTCTGCCATTTTTGTACAAGATCAGTTCCACCTTGCGCCAGAGTCCTGGCGACTCTGAAAACTGTCACAACTGATGGAACTTCTGATAACTTGATTTTCCAGGAAAGAATGATCCCGAAACTTGATCCTCCACCACCTCTTATAGCCCAGAACAAATCTTCCCCCATCGATTTTCGATCCAGAATTTGCCCGTCCGCGTTGATTACGACAGCATCAACGACATTATCCGCAGAAAGGCCGTATTTTCGCGATATCGTACCATAGCCACCTCCACTTAGGTGTCCACCAACGCCAACAGTGTTACAAATCCCGGCTGAAAATGCACGATTCGCACTTTTCTGCGTGATCGCGTAATACACCTCGCCAAGCGTGGCTCCTGATTGAACCCACGCGCTGTTATCTTCAAGACTGACATTAACCGAATTCAGACTCTGAAGATCGATCACGACGAAAGGCGCCAATCGGGTCGTGTAGGACAGGCCTTCGTAGTCATGGCCGCCGCTTCGTATCCGAATTTGGACTCCATGAATTTTGCAACATTTCACGGTGGCCTGAATTTGGTTATAGTTCGAAGGTTTGACTATAGCGACTGGTTTTGGGGTGGCAGAGGTGAGGAATCTGTTGTTGCGAATGGTGGATTCCAACAGCGACGAATACGAAGAATTGGAATTTAACGGAACATAAACGACGTTTGATGAAGATAATGAAGAATCATTGTAAAGGCATTGGAAGAGATTGTTAAGGTTTGGTTGTGAATAGGAAGTTGAGATTAGCAGGAAATGGGAAATGGCAAGAACCAGGATTTTGAAGTGTAGGTTTTCCATTTTCCCACTTCTGTCTGATTAATCAACTTTTTTTTGTTGTTGATGAATTATTTGAAGTTTGAAACACTTTAAATAGGCAAAATTATTTTTGTCAACTTTGTATAAAAGTAAAACTTTGGTCAGCCAATTGGAACGAAATTGACAGCTGCGAATGTTTGTGCAATTGGCCTTGACAGTGTTCTTCTAGTTCTTGCATGTAATTATGGTGTAGACACTATACACATGTAGATAGTGCACGAACGGATATAGTTGAAGGTCAACGAGCAGCCGAATTGGAAACTTTTGAAATGGTTGACTTTCCAACTTCATCTGGCATCCATGTACTTTAAAAACCATTGAGATATTTACATGTCAATTATTTTATTGTTTTTGGAAGTAGATAGGGTCCGATATAAGATGTTGATTGGACATGTTGCGCGTGCTTAATTCTGATTGCCGATGTGCAATTTTCTTTTGATGTATTTTGTTTTTTTTTTTTTTTTCAGTTTTCTGATAAGTATTTGCAGAAATTCTTTATGATACGAAAAATGACATTAAATTCTAAAAAATATGTGTAAACGGTATGTTATTCATTGGCCATACACACCTGAAAAGTAGAAGATAGGTTCATATTGTCACATCCACTTACGAATTACGTACTTAAGAATAGTTTATATGATCAAACACAAGATCGAATCCACCAAATTCATAGAAAAATTATCTTGTCCCGACAAAGCTACACCTAAATCCCTTATATTTTCGTACCCTATTTATTTGTTAAATAACTTTTAGTTTGTAATTTGTATACGTATTTGGCCATTATCATATCTTTGTTTTGACTTTTTAATTTTTCGGGTCCTTGTTTTGACTTATTATGCCTTCAGAGGTTATTGCCATGGAAGCGTTTCGATGGATGGCTGCGTTGTTAGCGTCATCCTTTATCTCTTACATTTTAAAAATATATATATATAATAAAAAAATACTCCTTCTGTCTCAAAATGATTGTCTAATTTCGATTTTCATTACAAATTGAACTAAAAAATAAAAATTAAATTAGTAGACATTAATGTTAGAGCAGAAAGAGTATCCAATCAGATAAACACCCTTACATGTGTATTTCTTTTTCTTTTGTTTTTTTCAAAATAAACACGTCTACTTAAAGCCAAAAGCTGGGGTCTAGAATAAAAGACGAGTAATATTTATTCAGCAATCATGGCTTAACTGAAAATGGCTCCTGCGGGCCTCTACGCGGTCAAGTCACCAAAAGTTTCTGTTATTGGGCTTTTATATTGGTCTTAGTTTTGGAACATTATTTCATAGCTCAATCTCTCCACCTCCTCCTCGTCATTATCTTTTTTAAGGAGAACTGCGTTCCTTCTTTTTCTTCTTCTTTTTTATGGGGGGATGGATTTTTAAAGCCCCCAACTTTAGTACTCAAAGCCACAAAAAAAAATTGGACGATTTTACCCCTATCATTTAATACAGTAGAGAGAGAAAGAAAATGAGCAATTCAGAGGTAAAAAAAAAAAACTAAAAAAAAACGAACCGGGCAAGAAAACCAACAAACACGTCTGGCCAAGAAAAACGTCCCGGTTGAACCGGGGATGAGTAACAAACACGTCCGGCCATTGAACCGGACGCGTTCATTGTGCGTCTCCGGTACAACCGAGACGCATGTGTTGCGCGTCCGGTCCGGGTGAAACCAGACCGGGACGCGTTCCGGGTTGATTTTCGCCCGTTCCGGGTTGAACCGGGACGCGTTTCTTGCGCGTCCGGTCCGGGTGAAACCAGACCGGGACGCGTTCCGGGTTGATTTTCGCCCGTTCTGGGTTGAACCGGGACGCGTTTCTTGCGCGTCTCGGTCGCGCCGCGAGACGCCTTCCATGGCCGTTCGGCGGCCACAAAAAAAAAAAAAAATTTCTACAATTTATTTTAATAGTATCGGGACGCGCAAGAAACGCATCCTGGTTCAACCCGGAACGGGCGTTTTGCTCGTTCCGGGTTGAACCGGGACGCACAGGTCGCGCCGCCGGACGGCTTCTTTTCGCGTCTGGCGGCCATAATGTATTTTTTTTTTCCTACAATTCACAAATTTTTTTTAAAAAAAAACGTACCCGTGATGAGATCGGCTCTTTCCCGCTATGATTCTTCCGTGTTGCCATCAACGGTGGATCAAATTAGACTTCTAAAAGGGAGGTGGCTTCAAGTTTTCTCTCTTTTTTCCTTTGGTGGAAGTTTGAAATGTGGGGGCAAAATAGTCCAAAAATATTTACGGTGGCTTTAAGTAGTAAAGATGGTGGCTTAAAAAACTAACACCCTTTTATGGAGAACTGTGTTTCTACACTTTTAGTTAAATGACGTGGGGTGGTTCGGCCAAAAAATTTAAAAGAATTGATATGGACAAAAAAAATTTATTTTAATTTTAGTGGACATAAGATATTGTCCCGGATTTGGTAAATTCGAGAGTCTAATTAATCGGACTTTCAGATTTGCCAAATTCGAAACAATAAAAAATAATAAAATAATTTTTTTTTATTTTGAAAAAAAAGAACCGAGGTCAAAATGTGTACATTAAACTTGGATTTCCAAAATCCGAGAGCTTCCCCAACATATTTTTTTTAAAAAAAAATTGAAGGGCGGGAAAATTTAAAATTTTATTTATGGTGGGAAAGTTTGAAAATTTAATAAATGAACAATGAAATCGAATTTTGGAAATCCGCACTATCTTTTTTTTTAAAAAAAAAAAATCTTTTAGGCAAAAAACTTTAAAAATTTGAGTTTTGATCGGAATTCGCATTAAATTGACATCTCCACTTTTAAAAAAAATAAAAAATAAAAATATTGTATTAGATATGATATTAATAAAATCTTTTATTACTAATAATTTCTTGGAATTTACATTAAATTGATGAAAAATATATATTGCTAATGTTACGTAGTATTATTAAAACTGATAGGAGTTTGAATTGAATTAATAATCAGTATAATTGATGAAAAATATATATTACTGGTGTTACGTAGCGTTATGTACTATTTGTACGTACGCGTATTATGTAGTACATTAATACTATTATTCACTATACATCAGTGGTACTAGTGTTAATTATTACTGTTAAATCTGTTAGTCATTAGATATTATCATTAATTCAGCATAATTCATATGTACTAGTGTTATGTACTTTTTATACGTACTAGTATTATTAGTACATTAATAACTATTACCCACTATATATTATTAGTACTAGTGTAACTTATTACTGTTAAATCTGTTAGTCATTAGATATTATCATTAGTTCAGTATAATTCATATGTACTAGTATTATGTACTTTTTATACGTACTAGTATTTTGTAATATATTAATACTATTATCCACTATACATCACTGGTACTAGTGTTACTCATTACTGTTAAATCTGTTAGTCATTAGATACTATCATTAATCCGGTATAATTCATATGTACTAGTGTTATGCATTTTTTATACGTACTAGTATTATGTAGTACATTAATACAATTACCCACTATACATCACTGGTACTAAGTGTTACTTATTACTGTTAAATCTATTAGTCATTAGATATTATCATTAATTCAATATAATTCATCTATACTTGTGTTATGTACTATTTATACGTACTTGTATTATGTAGTATATTAATACAATTACCCACTATACATTACCGGTACTAGTGTTACTTATTACTGTTAAATCTGTTAATCATTAGATATTATTATTAATTCAGTATAATTCATATGTACTAGTGTTACGTATTTTTTAAACAAATAATCGAATTTCTAGAATTAGAGTTAAGAAAAAAAATTGGATTTTCAAAATCAAGCCATAAGGTTTAGGGTTTAGTTTCGGATTTCCCAAATCCGAGTTTATCTCAAACTCGGATTACGAGAATCCAATATTAGCTTAAACTCGGATTTCTAAAATCTGACATTTAGGGTTTAGGGTTTAGTTACGGAATTCTCAAATCCGATTTTAGTTTAAACTTGGATTTCGCAAATCCGAGTTTAACTAAAAATTGGATTTTCAATTTCCGATTTAGTTCAAAACGTTGGATTTTAGGGTTTAATGTTTTGCTCAATGTGCCTTGTGTGGATATGGGGACTACCCAGGTGAACGCAAATCCGAAAGTTGTCATTTTTTAAACAACTCGGTTTTCTCAAATCCGAGAGTAAGTACAGAGGGACTCGGATTACTGAAATCCGAGTCTCCTTCTTTTTATTTTTAATGCTTAGATTTTTTTTTCCAAAACTTAAAAATAATTTTTTATTATAAACTTTCGGATTTCCGAAATCCGAATTTCCATGTTTCGGATTAGGTTAATCCGTTTATGGTCAATTTTTATTTTTGAACACTTAGATTATTTTTCTAAAAAATAAATATTTTCTATTACCGACTCTCGGATTTGCGAAATCCGACTCTTGATTAGCTTAAATTAATCTTTTGATTTAATTTAATTAATTTTAGGTTACTAAAGTATCGGATTACACTAATCCGAGTTTCGGTGGTCTCGTATTTGCGAAATCCGACTGTACGGTACTCTCGGATTTAGCAAATCTGAGAGAACTAGTATTTTCTATCTAATTTAGATCCATATTATTTTTGTCCAGGGACTTTTTTAAAATAATTTTTTGGGTAAAAAACTAGAATGACGTGGTAAAATATAAAAATGTAATAGAATGACAGTAAATGCTAACAAGTGATGCAATGTAATATATCAATCAAAGAATTAAATGATTAATACCTATACATCATTATCAAATTTTATCAATAATGGCGGACCAACTCCTACTTTATGAGAGTGGAAAACAATGTAACAACTTGTAGCAAAAATTAAATTATCACGTTTACTTATTTGACAAGTTGATATGTTCATTAAGTGATTAAAGAGAATATAAGGATCTTAGCACATAGTGAGGTGATAAACTACATTATATACAAATGGTCACTTTTTTCATCTACTTTTACTAAAACTACAAAATAAACTTCTTGTACAATGATGATCAACATAGATTGATGATTTGATTTTTTACCAATACATACATCCTGCTGAGTTGATTTTAATTTCGTGCTTCTTGCATTGCCAGTATATGGTCTATGTCATCAGTAAAAATCGTTGCTCTAAGCTGCTGAATTTTATTATTTTTTTTAACCTAGCATTTGAAATCATTTTTTGACTAAAGAAAAGCACATTTATCCTTCAATCCTGAGGAATTTATTCATTTTTCTTACCACCCCCCCAAAAAAAAAAGAAAGAAAGATCAATATTATATAGTTACAAGCAAATTACCCGTGTTTCTCTCGCTCTCTTTTTCTTTCCTGTTTGAGTATTTATCCCTAGTATGTCCCTTTCAAATTGTTAATAATGTCTAGCATCTAATTAATGCAATGTTGCAATTGGATCGTATTTAGTGTTAATGGGACGACTGTTGAAAATTTCCACGGTTGAACTTAGTGTCACAAAACAAGTTATTATGTTTATACGGGTCTGAATACAGCTCGTTCATACTACTTACTGCTCATGGAACAAAATAAGTTTTGTTTGTGTTTCAAAGTACAAAGATATTAATTTTTTGTCTTCATATCATGTCATAGCTAAATTGAATTGCTATTTGGATTTAGTGTATTGGACTAGAGTTGGCCGATTTTGTGAGAATGGAAAAGTCAACTTTCTCAACACTAGATAACATAGATGCGCATGAAGCAAAGATTTCTCCACTTTCTGTAGTAGTATTTTGACTTTTTACATTTGATTAATCAGCCGCCTGAAACCAATCTAGAAAAACCAGCATTTTTTAATATTATCGTAACATTGATTTTTCGTTAATTCTAGTATGTACTCTCTTTAGATAGTGCTATTTTCTTCAATTCTATTTATAAAACACAAATTAATGCAAAATCAAGTTCAGAATTGCGTTTTTAATATAGGATTGCGAGGAGCGAAGGGGAGGGAGTAGTAGTCTTGTTTATAATGAAAGAAGAATTTAGTGAAACAAATAAGACCAATAGAGGGAAAACTATCTTTGAGGTTTATTTTTCCCCCGGCATTTTTAGTAAACAAATTCGACGATTATTGATTGCTTAAGCCAAATTTGGTTTAATAGGGAGGCTCAGTGATTATATTAAGGTCAAATTCGGCTTCATATGTCGGCTCAATGATTAAAGTCGCCATTAAAGGAAGTGTACCTTTGTATATCTTCTTTCAACCGACATTCATGTATCTGCTCTTTTGAACAATGGTTTTGAACTTTTAATGTTGACATGTGGTTGTATGTATTTTCGATCGAAATTGATGGCGAAATATTTTTTTAGAACACTTTTTTTCTTTTACATTTTTGGCTGGTACTAGTCATTTTTAAGTATTTAACCAATGGTTCACTTAATTAATTACCATTTCATCAAGAAAACCAGTACTAATCATAATGACAAATGTCAACCATTAAACTAATACTACAACAAATTAATGAAAGTATGTTTTTTTTTATAAAAAAAAATGGATTAATACAAATGATTCACAGAATATGCTATGCTGAAGTTAATAAGCCAATTTAAAAAATGTTCATAACATTTTTTGTTTCAACTTTGATTTGATAAAAAACAAGTACATCTGTATCATTCATTAATGTAAATTGAAACTTTGATGTTTTGCACGTATAATGATCACTTATACTACTAAGGCTTAGAGGTTGATAACCCTAGCTCCAACATTTCATGTTTGTAATACAAAGGGCCTGTTTGATAAAAAAAAAAATAGTGCTTAATTCTGAATGTTTCATACTTAATAAGAAATGTATAATTCATTAACCAGTTACAGAATAAGAAATAAGCTAACTTTTATTGCTCATATTTTGTATTGCAGTTTCAGTACCACTTAATTCAATAAAACGTTCAGTTTGTATAATCAAATATTTTGAAACCATAAGCACTTAATGAAATAATTTTAAATAATAATTAATGCTATTAAACTGTTCCCAAAATCTAATTAAGAGAGTACGAGTAGATATATAATCAACTAATATTCACTAGGTTGATTTTTTTTTTCTTTGTAGCGGTTGGGTGCAATTATGAACATCAGTCATCAGCGATTTCTCATCAAATATTATTTCTTCAGTCTCAAAATGATTATTCGTTATTTTTATTTTTTTTTATTTATAAATCATATTAAAGGTGAAATTTAAACTACACAATCATTTTTGAATAGAGAGATATTAATTTCCATAAATTTTTTTAATTCTTTTCTTTCTTTTTTTTTTGTTCTTACCAGTAATTGAATATCTATATACAGTACGATGCACTTGTCTTCTAAAGGGTATACTTATTGTACATTTTGTTTTTGAAAAATTTAGTTTTTTTTTTTTAAAGCAAAAAGAAAGGTTAGGATGACATTCAGGTCCCAACTAGCTCAAAAAAACTCAAGGGGTCTATCCAAGAGGTAAATTTTTGAACTAGCGAGTGTCATATAGTATAATGCACCAAAGGGGTCTACATAAAAATAAATTTAGTTTTTATTCATTATTGACTCCCATCACATGAAAATATATGTGGTATTTAAGCAGTAATGAAATTAGAACTTCAATGTTAGAAGGTTGTTATAACTGTGGTGTACCTATGGACTAAAGAAAATATAATATGAAATACAAAAATTTAAAATAATTTCTTTCAGTCCAACAACATAAATTTTAATTTTTTTTGAAACTTCATTTTTGTATAATTTTAGAATTAGTGATTTTACGATACAAATTTTGTAATTTTTCTTAAAAAACAACTGATGTATATAAAGATAAGAGAGGCAAAAACAAATAATTGACATCTTCCAGTAATTAAAAGCACGAGTTGTGATTAAAGAAAGAGGACCATGGAAGACTATACTTTTATTTTTAATTTATTTGGTTAATAACAGAGTGTTCACTCTCAAAGGTAGAAAGTAATATTCTTGGCTAAGTGAGAAAATTCAGCGAAAGATTTAAGATTGCTTGAGTCGAGTAACAATTTATAAATTGAATATAAAAGAAAAGGCAATAGTTATTGGATTTATAGTCTCAAAAAAAAGGAGAGGATGCTTTGAAATGACCAAGATAACGTTGTTTCCGTCTGCCGATTCATTTTTATTCCATTTATCACACTTTGGAACGGGGAGCAAGATTTTTGAATGAGCACTGCTGGACGATAAAAGGCAATAGAGAATTCATATCTTTATGGATTGGAAGGATTGTTTAAGCTGGGGGGTCGACATCTTCAAGCCTTGCTGTACATTCCATTTTTACGGTCTTGTAAATTGGTGATAGAAGAAAAGAATGTTTCTAGCTGAACCTTTCCTATGGTTGTTAATTTGAGGGAACTAACTTGCGTATTTGCATTTGTGAGGATGGTGATTGCTAATAATGTTAAAGCTTGCATTGACATTGGAGGTGATGCACGATGTGTTCATTTTAACACGTAAATTTCATGGAATCGATTCTAAGTTTTTTATTTTTATAGAATCTAATGGTGAAAATATTTGTATGATTTAACTATTATAGCTCTTGTCGATTAAATATAAGTGGATTAGGAAAGAAGATCTGCCATTTTCGGTTGAAGCTTGCTGTTTCAAATTGAGAACTTTGCAGGGATTTTAATAGTACTTTGTGATTGGTTGTGTCTAATTCAAGTGAGTAAATTTGATGTAGTTGAGAGGTAGAAGTAACTTCTACCTCAATTGCTGCTGAGAGTTGAGAGTTAGAAGTTGTTCAATGTGCTTGTGAGTGTGAGGACTGAGGAGTGCAGTATGAAAATGTAATTCATTTGCTGAAAATGCTTGCGGACGGATTATCAAGACTCCGCTTTGTAACAAATATTTACCCTTAGCTAATATTTGTGACGCTGTAAAGAGTAAATCTTATATGGAGCAAACAATGATCAACTTGAAAAAAAAATGACCAAGATAACATTTTATAGCCCACACATTAGTATTGTTGTTCCTTAATCACATGTCAAAACATGTCATGTGTTGGGGGGTTCGGAAAGGATTATATATACATACATATATATATATATATATATATATCTAATGTACTTTGGAGCTATATAATAGTTCTGGTGCTAATTATTATATAGCACCAGAATCGACAACCCGACCCAAATAGGAACAAACTTAGATGGGAATTTTGAGAAAACCCATTTTACTACAGATCCAAGAAAACCAAGATTTAAATATACAAAACCCATGGCAAATATCATAGACTCAACAATTAAATCATTATATGATTTTAAACAAAATTTTGTTGGTTATGTGCATATGTATAGATTTTATGGCAAAAAGAAAACTTTTTTATATTGATTTATATTTCAATTCTTTTGTATACTAATTAGAGAAATGATCATGGAATTATCATTTTACTTGAAGTTATGGTTTTATACTCTTTTTATCCCATTCCATTTATTTTGTTTTGTTGATTACTCTATGTAACACTTTTTTTTAGTTACAATAAAGAAGGGGGATGTTTAAATTATTCAATCACATGCTCGACCTATAATAGTAATAATATTCCATCCAATCTTTATTATAAAATATTTTCATTTGTCCTAGGTTTCATTTATCGTGTTCTTCCAGTTGTAAATGAAACCTTAAACATGATTTATTTTAATTGAGAGAACACAATAAATGAAAAAATATATTTTCAAGATTTTATTTTCAATTGAAAGAAAATAATAAATAAAAAATATGACAAATCAAAATATCTTTTAATTAAGACCGGAGGAATACAGTAAAGCACATTATTAAAATGAGATGTACGATTTATGTTATTTCTTTTGTTGGTAAATCTTTTAGCAATAAGTTAAGATTTTGATCGTTTACCTATTTTAAATTCATCTTTTATCTAAAAAAAAAAATCTTTTTATCTTGCTATAGAGTGTTGTTGTTTTCGGAGAAAAACTCCTGCCTGAAGGCAAATAGGGCTCTCACATGGAGAGCGAAAATCCTCTCACTAGGAGAGAAAATCCTCTATCGCCATCCAGAATCTATTCACCAGAAACCCTTACCATTAGTCGGTTTTACATTTACTCCATTCCAACCCCGTCACCTACGCCGTCGCCACCTATACCACCGCCGCCACCACCACTACTAGCATCCCATCACTGTTCCTCGAACTCCCCACCGTTCTTCCCGCTCCACTGTTTCCATCTTCTTTATCGACAACGGAGGCTATATCACTGCCGCCACCACCACTACCAGCCTCTCATCACTGTTCCCCAAACTCCCCACTGTTCTTCCCGCCTAACTGTTTTTGTCTTCTTTATCAACAACGGAGGTTGTACCACCGTCGCCACCACCACTACCAGTATCTCATCACTGTTCCCCGAACTCCCCACTGTTTTTTCCCGCCCGACTGTTTCTGTCTTCTTTATCGACAACGGAGGCTGTACCACCGCCGCCACCACCACTACCAGCCTCTCATCACTATTCGCCGAACTCCCCAACATTCTTCACGCCCGACAGTTTTCGTCTTCTTTATCGACAAATAGAGGATTTCAAATAGCACAATTTCTTGCTGAATATCATGCTCTTAGGGAAGAACTGCATGCCCTGAATCTGTTGCAGGAAGTGACTACCAGAAGTGGTTGGAATATCTTGACTGGAGCGTGGCCCATTGAAATGGAGGATGCCATCATTGAGGCATTTGAGGAGCTTATTATGCGTCGCCAGATTTATAAAGTGCATCGCGTGCAAGTTTTCATCCCCCCAAACCATGCCTATATCAAGTTGTATGGAACCAAAGACGAGCGTTTGTTTGAGAGTCTATTCTGGAATAAACACGGGCTACCACCAATCAATGGTGAACTTTTCTTCTCTCCAGTGTATCATGTCTCACCAGTTCAAATCCAGCTCGTGAGAGACTCATTTGTGACTCGGTTGGGCCTTCAACGGCAAGCAGAACTCCTCAAACGCCGATTGTATTCCATTGGTGTTGATGATGAAGGCCTGTTTATTTGCCCAGTTGTGAATCACGCGGTGTGCATTGTTCATGCATTCATACGTCCTCACGATCATGGTGCTGATGACCAAGTTCCTTGAGGGTGATCTTCCATGTCGTACAACTCAGAGTGCTGCTGAACTGCCTTAAGGCGATAAGCGTAGTAATGACATTTGTTTGGTTTCCTGTCTTGTTGAATGAAAATGGTGTAGGAAGTTTGGTACTTGTGTGATTACTTGCTGATAAGCTTGGTGATATGGACTGATGATGATGAACTAAGAAGCAATGTAATTTGCTATTGTAATGACAACCATATTGAAAGAATATTTTTTGTGTCTTATTACGTGTGTACAACATCATATATATAGTACAATATTACAATAACCCTAGCCGTGACTATCGGAAACCCTAATTAGGGTTTCCGTATTTATATATTCTATCATCCCCCCGCAATCGGAGCAAGAGAGGAAATCATGCACAGATTGGTTCTAAACGAATAAAATTTATCCTTAGGCAAGGATTTGGTGAATACATATGCTAGTTGAGACTGGGTGGAGATATGAAGAACTTGAAGAAGACCATCTGCGATACGTTCACGAACAAAATGAATGTCTAGACCAATATGTTTGGTTCGAGCATGATTAACAGGATTGACAGCTAGGTATGTAGCAGAGACATTGTCACACAAGATCACTGGGAGCTGAGGAAGCTTGATATGAAGTTCTGACAGAAGATTCTCTAACCAAACTGTTTATGTCAAAGCAGAAGCAACCGCGCGATATTCAGACTCAGCAGAAGATCTGGAAACTGTAGATTATTTCTTGGAGGACCATGAAATGAGAGAGGAGCCTAAGAAGACACAAAAACCAGTGGTAGAACGGCAAGTAGTAGGACACCCAGCCCAATCAGCATCAGAATAAGTAACCAGACGATCAAGAGGACCAGCGCGGAGATGAATGCCGTAATGAAGTGTGCCTTTAATATATCGTAGAATACGCTTGACAGCTTGAAAATACTGGGGATCATGCATATGCTGATAGACAAGGTTGACCGCATACTGAAGGTCCGGTCTGGTGAAGGTAAGATACTGTAAGGCACCCACCAAGCTCTGATAGAGAGTTGGATTGTGAAAAGGTGAGACTCATCAACAGAAAACTGAAAAGCGGGAGCAAGGGGAGTTGCAACAGGATTGGCATCAGTGAGATGACTACGAGGCAACAATTCCTCAGCATACTTACGTTGGCGTAAAAACCAACCACCAGAGCGAATAGCAACAGAAACACCAAGAAAATAGCTGATTGGACCAAGATCAGTCATGGCAAAAGCACCCTTCAGCGACTGAATAATAGTAGTGAGCAGACGATTACTAGATGCTGTCAAGAGAATGTCATCAACATAAAGTAACAAAACCACCATGTCTGATCCAGCAGAATACACAAACATAGAAGAGTCTGAGCGACTGCCTTTAAAACCCTAAGAAAACAGAAAAGCAGTGAATCTATGAAACTAAGCTCGGGGAGCCTACTTTAAGCCATAAAACCAGTAGGCTGTTTCATGTAGACAAGTTCATTGAGATGACCATGCAAAAATGCATTTTTAACATCCAACTGATGGACGGGCCATTTGCGAGAAGTAGCAATGCTTAATACAGTCTGAATTGTCACTGGTTTAACCAACGAACTAAACATTTGATCATAATCAATATATACCGGGCTTTTGATTGTAACCTTGAGCAACCAAACGTGCTTTACATCGATCAAGTGAACCATCGGATTTGAGCTTAACTCGAAAAATCCATTTTGAGCCAATAATGATATCAGAAATAGGAGGAGGGACCAAATCCCATGTATGGTTAGTGAGGAGAGCATTATATTCATCACTCATAGCAGCTCGCCATTCAGGGTATTTATTGGCTTCAGTGAAAGATTTTGGTTCATGGGGAAGTGAAGATGTTGTAGTAGTAGTAAGAGAGGGGATCTGTTTAGGTTTACGGGTGCCATCCCGAGTGCGGGTGACCATATGATGAGTGGGAGGGTTTGAAGAAGGAGAAACTGAATGATTTGACAAGGAAGTAGAAGGTGTAGGGTCTGAATGTACAGAAGGAACAGTTGACACTTTTTGTTGAGGAGGTGAAGGTACACGGAAGTGGGAATGGACCGTGGAATGAGAAACGAAGGATGTTTAAAACGAGAGTTGGGAGTAGAGAGTGGTGGAACCGAAGATAGTTGAGGAAATGAGAAAGAGGTTTCATAAAAAACAACATGACGGGAAGTGTAAATTTTCTTGAAAGCAGGATCAAAACAACGGTAACTTTAAATAAGACTCAGGATAAGATAGGAAGATACATGGAGTGGACCGAGGTTGGAGCTTATGAGAAGCTAAATGAGATAGATTAGGAAAGCAAGAACATCCAAAGACCCGCAAGACACCATAATTAGGTAGAGTACCAAAAAGAAGGGAGAAGGGAACAAAATTGTTCTTGGATTTGGTAGGTAAACGGTTTATCAGATAAACACTAGAATTTAAGGCCTCTACCCAGAATTTAGGTGGCAAGTGAGCTTGATTGAGGAGGGTGTAGACCATATTGAGGACAGTCTTATTCATGCGCTTAACTTTGCCGTTTTGTTGAGGAGTGTGTGGACAAGAAATGCGCATGGCGATTCCCTTAGATTTGAGAAAAGATTGAAGAAAATGAGAGTGAACATATTCAGCAGTACCATCAGATTGAAGAGCTTTTATAGAAGTATTGAATTGAGTTTGGACAAGAGTGTAGAAGTTAATAAATTTGTGAGGTACCTCAGATTTATTTTTACATGGATACACCCATAAATAATGAGTAAAATCATCAACAAAAAGTACAAAATACTTAAAACCACTAAAGTAAAGACAGGGAGAAGTCCAAACATCGGTATGTATTAAATCAAAAGCTTTGAAAGTAACCGAAGTAGAAGGCATAAAAGGGAGCTTATGATACTTCCCAATTTGACAAGCCTGACAAAGACTAAATTTATTTGAGGAAACCACCGAACCAGGAAGGCGGCGATGTGACACTAATCTAGATAAAACAGAAGAATTGGGGTGACCAAGGCATTGATGCCAGACATGAGAAGAGACGAAAGCAGCGAACGCCAGACATGATGAAGAAGACGGTGCACGAGATTGATCCAAAAGGGTGGATGGGAAAGTGTAAAGGGAACCAGCACTATTGCAACGTAGACGAGGGTTCCTTGTCCAAAGATCCTTCACAGAAAAACCAAAGGGATCAAACTCAATAGAACATTGATTTTCAGTTGCAAACTGATGCACAAAAACAAGATTTTTGGTAAGTGAAGATACATAATAAACCCTAGGAAAGCGAAATTGAGAACAAGGAAGTGTACCCACAGATTTAATAGGTAGATTGAACCATTACCAATCACAACTCGAGTAGAACCAAGATAGGGTTTGAAATTAGTAAGAGTACCTTGATTGGGAGTCATAGTATTACCACAAGCCCTGTCCATACACCAAGAAGAATCAACAGACGGAGGGATAGAAAGCCGATTATGTTGATCAACAAAATAAGTGGGCTGTTGGAATTGATAGCAATTCCGGGTAGAATGATTAAACTGGTGGCACAATTGACATCGAACAGGACCCGAATTTGATGAGGAAGAAGGAGGCGGTCCAAGAAAAGAGGGAGCATGCTGCCTAGGAGTAAACATGGGAGCCGGATAAGAAGAATAAGAGTGATAAAACGGAGAAGAGGACTGACCAAAATATTGATTGCGACCACGCCAACGGTCTCGGCCTCTTGAATTCTGGAAGCAGCGACCCCTTCCACGGCCACGACTGGATGAAACCGGAGAAGGAGAAGCGGACGTCGGCTGCTGAGAAGAACCAGGTGAAGCAGCCGCCACCAAGGTCGTGGTTGCCGCGAGAGAAGAAGGAGGGGCCCCGTTCTGAAGCTGCACCTCATGCAAGAACAGCATCGAATGAGCCTCAACGAAGGTAGGAAGAGGGAATTTGTGGCTGATGGTGGTGGAGACGGATTGATAATCAGCAGGAAGACCGGCGAGAATTTGCAGAACCAAATCAGAGTCGGAGATGGAACAAGCGACAGCAGTCAAAGAGTCAGCCAACATCTTCAATTGAGTGACATAATCATTGATTGTGGAATCACCCATCTTCAAGCTATGGAATTACAGCTTCAGATAGAGAAGCCGAGAGCCAAGATGGTAATGAAACAGCTTCTCAATCGTAAGCCAGGCATCTCGGGCTGTGAGGGTAGAATTTGGCTTAACACTAGCCTGCAAGATCTTAGTAGAAACAGTGGCTTGAATCCACGAGAGCACAATAGAGTCAATTTGGGTCCAAGATTGAAAAGCCGGATTGAGAGTGGAAGACGAAGAACCATCGGAGGCAGCGAGAGTTGCCGGTGGACAAGGATTTGAACCGTCAATGTGACCCATGACGCCATGACCACGGAAAACAGGAAGAAAGAGTTCCTTCCAAAGCATGTAGTTGGTGAAGTCAAGAACATGGGTGATGTAGTTCTTAATATTGGAAAGGCCAATGGCCGGATGAGGAGAAGAAGTGGATGGCAGGGTTTCAGTGTAAGGGGTGGTTTGAAGGTGATCAGAAGATGGAGTTCCTATGACACCGGAGTCGGCTGAATTTGCCATAGCAGCAGGGACGTGAAAGGCAAACGAAGAAGATCAAACAAAGAAGGAAAGAAATTTTTTTTTTGTTTGTATAAGGAAAAGAAGTGATTGCAGCAAAGAATAGTGACGCAAAAGAATGCAGGTTGATGCAGGTTGAAGAAAAATTGATGGATTGACGCAGTAGAATGGTACAAGCAGAGTGGACAATTGATTGATGCAGGTTGATGATCACCTGCCGTTAAGAAAAAAAACAAACGAAGCACCAACGACAAGAAAATTGATTGATGCAGGTTGATGATCACCCACCGACAAGAAGCCCCGACGGCAGGAGACAAGAAAAAAACGTAGGAAGAAGAAAAAAAAAGAAACCTAAGAAAAGAACGGCCCTAGGAAAGAGGTTGACACCATGAAAGAATATTTTTCGTGTCTTATTACGTGTGTACAACATCATATATATAGTACAATATTACAATAATGCTAGCCGTGACTATCGGAAACTCTAATTAGGGTTTCCGTATTTATATATTCTATCACATATGTTCGGATTATGCTGAATCTTGTGACTGGATTTTGTGGTCCATTTTTAATACAAAAACATAGATTTTTTGTTTAAAAAAAAAGAGTGTTGTTTTCTTTTTTATTGGGTATGAGTAAGGGATGTATTAAAGAAATTTAATAGAGAATTTATTTAATCAGGACAAATATTACATAATAAAAAATAAGAAAAATGTATGGAAATTATTTTAAATGTGATTTTTTGTTTAAACTTATTATGTTTTTGCTAAGTTCGAATTCCATATGTAAGTGTATATTATGTATTTTTTAAATAACATTCTCCAGCAACTAATGTTATATCTGTACCTTCATTACAATTTTATTCTAAATTCGCTACTGATTCTAGACTATTTGCATTAACCAAGATGCCTTGCGATACAGAAAGGGATATATTTATAAAGGAACTTTCATTACAACTAGTGTGACCACTCTACAAATCAAAGCAGCGATTATCCTTGAATCAGAACTGTTTATGAGTATCACTACCAGTCCCCTGGTAATGGCTGAACTCAGGGGCGGAGTTACGTTATACTCAGGTGGGGCAATTGCCCATGCTGAAAGTTCCATATTTGTCCCTTACACATTATAAAATTTCAAAATTTTGCAACTATTGCCCTAGCAAAAATTACAAAGATTAGGGGCAAAAAGTTATAATGTTCAAGTGACTTTTAATAAGAGAGAATATAAGAATGAGAGTTAGAGTTTCATTAAATATGTAATTACAAATTAAATTGATTTTTCGCTTTAATATTTTGAGTCATTATTTTTTTAAAAGTAATATCGTGTCTTGAATGTTTATTTTAAATTTAAATGTAATGGAATGTTTACTGTCATTTCCCAAAAAAAAAAACAACCATTTTACTTTAAATTTTATTTTAACTTGGGGGTTCTACTTAAGTGACATTAATATGAATTTTTCAATTTGTTTAAAAAATCTTATCTTTCACTAACTCATCAAATTTTTAATACTCAAAACACAATTTCTCCATCAAACCAAATCAAATTCTTACTCCATGAGAGCTTTTAAGCACGAATGCACAAGCTAAAACGCGTACAAAATTAGAGTTTCACTATAGAACTTATCCATTGAGCATTTTAGGTGATTGTAAAAATAATTAAAAAATTATGGGTCTGTTTGGTTTGTTGTTTGTTTATATATTGTGGTTTTGTGTGTTTATTTGGGATAAATTTTAAGAGAATTTAAAACGTATTAATTTGACAAACAAATATTTTCGTTAATTATCTTTTGATCGCTACCAGACGCTGCTTCGTTAGCAACGCTACCACTGGACCGCAACCGGATACTCAAAATTTCAGCGAAATTGCTATGTACAAAAATTTTTGCCCCATCTAATATCGGGGCCTGGCTCCGCCCCTGGCTGAACTACTAAAATTAATTTATTGTTGCTTAATTTGATTAATAATATGTAATTTTGATCTTGATTTGAGCTGTTTTTTTTTTTTTTTTTTTTTTTAGCATTTCATCCATAGTAACATTCTAAATTATTCTCTGCTTCTACCATATGAGGACTATAAAAATGTAACACCCGAAACTATAATCTACAGGCCGGATTTATTGAGATAGCGACTATCTCTCTCACATTGGGAATAAACTTCAAGATAAATTTCACATACATATGTCATTCATAACTTAACTTACGCGCATCACCAAATTACCGCTAGCTCGAAGCTTGAATCTGCGCTGCAATAACCATGATGAACAAATAAAGCTTCCTGGAATTCAACACAAATTTGATACTGTCTCTCGATTGGTCTGAACTTCGTTTTTCCCTACATCATTCTCACTTTTAGGCACGATAAACTCTTGTTTGATTAAATCAGATTCAATTCCTTTAGACGGATTGTTAATCAATAACGCCTGAATACTTTTGGCTCCATCACCCAGCATCAACTGCTCTGCAGGATTAACGCCGCCACAAAGCGGTGCAGCAGCTTCTATATCTCCATACGTTGCCTTGTAAAAATCCGCCATACTAACTCCAAACTCATCCCCTGATTCCGGCTGAAATAACATGGATTGCAACCCGAGATCAAACCCTTTAAACTCTGTATTCGGAATATTCATACCGGAAGAAGGATCCTTAGATCCACCGGAGGAGGCCGAGGCGGAGGGAAAAGGAGAGTTATCACTAGTGCTACCACTGGCACTAAGGTTTTGTAAGATGGCTAACTGATTCAGATAAAAAACCCAACTCTGCTTGCAAAACTGGATCTGTTTTTGAAGTCTGTCGATGATTTGATAATAGCCGCCAACAGGGTTCTGGGCACGAATATCGGCCTCAAAAATCATCGTCTTCATAGACTGATCTTGATTTGAGCTATGTATATATGGATTTCGAAAAACATAGCACTTTTACAAATTATAAAGCTTTTTCTTGGACTCTGATTTAAGAGCTAATGATGATCCCATATCTTATTATATTAGAAACAAAAACCACACTTAAGAAAAAGTACCACCATTTGCCATGTGGCATTTTCACATCATATTTTTAAAATAAATTTTTATTTACACATTAGTTTCCTAAACTTAAAATCAAATACAATCCAAATCCACCTCCACCTCCTATTTTCGCCAAAAAAAAAACAAAAAAACTCACGGATTCATAAAAACCCCAAATCCTCATCCCCATCTCCAAGACAATCGACTCCCTAATCAATCCCTTCTCCACAATTAAAAAAAAACAAATTCATCATCAATTATCAACTGAGAATATATGGTGAAATATCCTCCTTTCTTATTAGCATGTTCAATCTTTTCATTAATGATGATCAACTACATTCTAATGGTATAAAATTTCAACTTCAAGAAATATTCTCTTTACCTCTATATAAACACAAAGGAAAAACAAAATTCTCATTGATCTTACTTCGGCCGTTGAGGTGGTGTCATTACAGGTATTAAAATTTAAATGATTTTATTTCCACAGATCATTTGTTCGGCTTTTTTTTATTTTTTGTTTTTTCCGTTCAACAATAGTATTATTACTATTATTTTTATGCGACCACCCGTTACAGCTGTCGTAGCGGTTGTTAGGTAATATGATGTGATTTCTTATATGGTTAGTTAGCCTAGAATTTTTGTATGATTTTCGTTCTTTTTGGATTGAATTGATCAATTGGGTTTTTGTTACAAAGTGTGATTTTTTTAATTTCTTTTTTATGTTTCATTCAATTAGCGTGGTTTTCTTTTTTTAATTATGGAGTCTCAGTTTTTTTCGCATATGGTCAGTTTTGAAGTGTGTTTTTTTTTATTTAATTGCTTTTGATTTTGTTTCATACTCCCAGTTGACCAATTGTTATTGTTATTATTTTTTTGGCAAATGAAGCGCGTTTTTTTTGTGTTCGGGCTTTCAAGAATATACTTTTTTGGATTTGATTTTTGGACTTTTTTGAGTTCCTCATCATATAAATAGTTCAGGTTACTTCTTCTAACTAATTTATGGAGAAGTCTTTATGAATTTGAGGTGGAGAAGAAGGAATGATGTTTCTTCGTTTATTTGTGTTCTTATACATTATTTTTACCTACTAGAAAAAAAAAATTTCTCAATTTTTAATGGGCTCTTTTACTTTCTTTTATTTATTTTATTTGCCATGGTGATGTGAGTTCTTTTTTGTTATAATTTGAAACCTATGCAAATTTAAATTAATTTTCATTCTCATATTTGTGATCAACCTGTTTAAACAATTAACCAGTTTAAAACCCATATTTTTGATATTTTACTACCTTTAAATCTTTGGAAGAAACAGTTCCAACATTTAAGCGTATACCCTTTGGAGGAAGCTTACTACAAAGTTATTCTAAATCTTCAAAACTAAGTATTGATTTGGCACGACCAATGGAGTACATCAATAAATCATGTTACTAATATTTAAACTTATTAGGATGCTTTTATATATTGTCTAACATTTACTTTAAGACATATATTTGATCAAGTTTATTTATATTTAATAAGTAACACTTATAAAACATTTCTAAGATCTTCAAACATTTCCAAAACATAACGGGTCAAATATAATTTCTTTTTTGGCCAAACACAAACATTTCTATGATCACAATTATAAAACATTTCTAAATTCTTCGAACGTTTCTAAAATATATCGGGTCAGATACAAAATATATTTTTTCCAAATACAAATATTTCTAAAATCTACAGATCTACTAGGTCAAAGTCGCGCATTGCGCGACTAGACATCACTAGTATTATCAAATGTAGTAATGAAGCTTTTCTGTAGTTAAATACATTTTTCCTTATCCCGTGAATTGATTAAATTTTTTGATCAGTGATGTGATATTGTGAAGTTTAGCGACGTGGAAAAAGGTTCATGGATATAGTCAATCATTTTCGGAAATCTTTCTGCTTTATAATGTTTGATAACTAATGATTTAGTGGTGATTGATTATCCTGCGTAATTGAGAAGCTCTCTTAGCCATCCATCAAATTTGAAAAGTAACTAACACAAAAAAAAATGATAAATTATGTACAAAATACTATGATTAAATAGGGTATGGATTTATCTTGGACTTTTTTGGAGAGTTTTTGAAACTATAATGTTACACGATGTTTTCCCCCTGGTTTGATACCATAGGTATGATTGATTGAATTGCAGTGTTTGCACTGGTTTGTATGTGCTCAACACATTGTTGGAAAAGTTGAATAGGGGTATTTGTAAAGAACAACGACAAGTTGGAAAATTCGAGACTCGTGAAAAGTCATAATAGAAAATGCAAATTTATACTTTTTGTATTCTTTGGTGTATAAATACATCAACCATGATAAATTTAGGTATTAGCACCATAGAGTTATTCAATTTCCATTAGTGTATCGATGCAAATCAACGTCATGCCTTTTCCATCAAAGTCGTGCAATAACTTTCACTAAACAATAGTATTCCATGCATTAAGTTGGATAATCATACTTGGGGTTTCAAAGTATTTCATCATTCCTGAGCAATTTTAATTCAAATAAAAGATCATCAATTCAAATAGGGAATGCGCTCAACATAGAAAATCATTATTCATGTTAAAATTGAACCGAATAAATTACAAAAATACAAAACTATTAATTTCTCTTAAGATTATGCAAACCCTTATATACACAGAGATTGTAGACAAATCAACCAATTAACATAAATAGCATAGATCATATACTCATATCCATTTATCTTAAGGATATCAATGTACACCTTAGTCGAGGAATCAAAAATCCTTGTTTCTTTACTCAATACAGTTGGACAGTTAAAGGAAATTGCGTCTACTGGACAACTAGTAGAGCAAACACACTTTACAAGGAGGAAGTTCAAAGGGCAACACCTATTTTCTCTCTGTATGGATCAATTAGTGAACTCCATCTTCATTGAGTCAAACCAATGTGTCATTTATGTTGGGGATTGTTGGAAATGAAGTATTAATTTGAATGAGAATTGTTTTCTGATAGACTAGAAAAGTTGAGTTTATGGTATCGGAGTTGCTTAACTCATGTGTATGCCCGACTTGTGCAAATGTTGGACCAAACTCTCGCGAACCTGATCAACCCACGTTTGTTCTATCTAGATTAATTATTCTAGTCAAATAATAGAGAGACTTTTGCTGTTAAAATTAATTTTCCAAACGGTTTTCAGTGTAATCCAAGTTGACCGGATTGATTAACAATGCTTATGAGAATATTAATGAGTTTTAATTAACATGGGAATTAATTTTGTCATAATAAAGTTGACTTTTCAGCCTTAAATATGTGGGATTAGTTCACTTAAATGAGCACAATAAATTCATTGAAATACTTGAGTGGTTACAAATATTTAAACATTTTACTCACAATTATTCTGCTACAATTAAGAGTAATTAATATGAGAAAACCATTGTTTTTATCAGCTAAATTCAAAGGGTCTCTTTATAAAATAAATAGTGGCTCATTGTTTTATTCCAAGGATCTCGAATTCTTCATAACTTTTGTCTTAGCCTCTTCTTCCTTTTCCTTGGTGTTCATCAAATATTTTTTAAGTTCCAATATCCCGGTAGAACTACTTAGTGTTAAGTAGTTTTCATGTTTCTTCGTTTTATCCTTAGAAATAGTTACTCACGATCCTCCAGCACCTTAAAAGGAGGCAAATATGTTTGAAGGATTCGTACTATGACGAAGCTCAGAATTTCCAACTTCTTAAAAGTGTCGTTCATCACAAATACCTCTATTCAATTTTTTCAACACACGTTTGATTTGGGCATAAGGTTTGTTTACAATTCCAAACTCCATAAGGGAGCTTAAGTCTAGATAGATGACTTATGTTTAAAAGGCCGATCACTAGCAGCTGCAATATACATTTAAAACTCTATAACAAATGAAATAAATAAGTTTGGGTGTGATTTGACTACAATAGAAAATTAATAATCCACATATTAAATTATTCATTGCTTTCTAAATTGAATGCATCGTGCTAGTCACGGTTTGTCTGAGCTGAATGGGAAATAAATCCTTTCATCGGTTTACCGAATGCCTTGCAAAACACGCAACAGATTGATGAGTGCATTTCGTCTTATATTTTTAGACATACAATTCACCTCTTTATGCTTTAATTATAGGTCAATTAAGATAGGTTTATATAGTTATCGGCTAATTTGGTGACTTGTGGTTGTCTAGTGACAGAAATGCAATACGGGCGGAAAATGGGGCAAAATATGGCAAATTGGCGAAGTTTCGGGCCAAATTAGAAGAAGCTTCAGGGACCAACGTGGAAGGGCAGAAACTTGGTGCCCAAACAGGCGGAAAGAAGGCCAAATTGAAGCAAACCATCAGAGCTAAGGAAGAAGAGCCGTTGGTGAAGTGATGCTGCTGATATTGGGAGAAAATTGATGTGTCTTAAACCCGAATTCATCATCTAAATCTCTCCTAATTCTGATTAGAGATAAGGGAGAAGTTGAGAAAAGTATGGATCTCCTCTCTTTTGCATAAAATCCATTTGGAAAAGAGGAGACTTACATGGCTAAGCAAGAGCTCTCCCCCAACCTCTATAAAAGACAGCAGCAACATGAAGACGAAGGCATCAAAGTCCAGAATACAACTTAGATGTAGATTATAGTGTAGTTTAGTTCTGTAGGAAGAAAACAGAGTATAACTCTGGGAGGTAGACTCAGGGTTGTCTCTTGGGGAAGTGAGAAGCTGAATCTGCAAAGTCAGCTGCACTTAACTACACTCCCTGACTTTACTTTTACCCTGTTTTCTCTCCTTTCTATTGTAATCATGATGAAGTCTCAACACCTGAACTTTGTGGTGTTTGAGCTTCACTCCATGAGTAGCTAAACTCATTGCTAGGGTCTAATCCCTCTACTCTACATAATTATGTTTTGATTCATGTTCTCGGATGATATTTGTATGCTTAGTTCTTGAGTTTAAATTATCCTTTTAGGTTGAACAGGCCATTCAAACTAATTGCATATGCATGAGGGGGGAATTCCGGAAGGGTAAACTTTACTTAGAACGTCTAGAATTAACCGGTGATGAAGGGGTAATAGCCCAAGCTTTCAAACAACAACACACAAGGCAATCATAAGGGCTTGAGATCTTAATGGCTTAGTAGTAATTTTGAGTCGACAACGGAAGTTAGTTTACTGGTTACTACTAGGAGTGTTGTTTGGAACAATTGGAAGTGACCTTACAGTGTTTATGTGCATGATTGAATACAGTTTCATACCACATAGAGAGCTGAATGAATCAATACATATGCATATACAGTAGAGTGGAGGACGACCCTAGGCTGCCATCACCTTGTCAAGTCACTTACTCACTTGCCAATTTGCTATTTTTACTTTTGTTTTGTGTTTTGGTACTGGATCCCAATTTTCATTAAGTGTTTCCCATGTCTGTGGGATTGACCCTTCTTATCACTTGCTGCAAGTTTTAAGTAGGTTTATTTTGGTGGTCTGGACAAAAGTGGCGCCGTTGCTGGGGACGGCGTAAAACATCTTTTTGAAAATTGGTTATTGTTTATTGTTTTTATACTCTGTTTTTTTAAGCTGTTCGATTAAACCCCAAATTCTCTTTGCTTTGGTTACGTGTTTTGTTTGGTTCCTGAGTTCTAGTATATGACAAGAAGTAATCCTCCTGAGGTATTCTTCTTTGACCCAGAAATTGAAGCCACTTCTAGGAGGAGTAGACAACTTAGACGTCAGTACGCTGCTACTGAAGCCCAAGAGGTGTTTGCTGAAGAAGTCAGGTCAAATGGTTGAGCTAAAATTCAGCCAGCTGAACCCCGATTGTTATGAGATTACTTTATCCCTCAACAAGAGGAGGTTCAGTTACCATTGGTATTCCCAGATGTGAAAGCTGCTAATTTTGAACTCAAATCAAATATGATTCAATGGGTTTGCCATCACAAGATCCTAATGACCATCTACGGGCCTTTGTCAGAATCTGTGGTACATTTAAGATCCAAGGACTATCTCAGGATGACATCAAACTGAGATTGTTCCCATTCACGCTTCAAGATCAAGCTCAGACGTGGTTGAACTCCTTGTCAAACAACTCCATTACATGCTGGCAGGAATTAAGGCAAGCATTTCTTACTAAATTCTTTCCACCATCTAAAGTAGCACATTTTAGAACTGCAATCATGATGTTCCAGCAACATCATGATGAAACATTATATGAGTCCTGGGAAAGATTCAAGAAACTGCTGAGAAAATGTCCGTAGCATGGAATTGAGGAACATATGAGGTTAAGCATTTTCTATAATGGCCTAACCCAGTCCTCCAGAAATTCTCTCGATTCTTCTGTTGGCGGGGCATTCATGATGAAGAATGTGGAAAACGCAACCCAGCTGTTGAAGAACATGGCAATCAACCACTACAGATGGCAATTAGACCCCAAAGCTTTTCCCAAGAAGGCAGGCGTATTTGAAGTTAATACAGCTACACATGTACAAGCCCAACTCTTCCAGCTCTTAAATCAAATGGCCAAAGTTGAAGCTCGCATTGCTAAGTCACAAATTGACTTGTGTGAGTCATGCTCTGGTCCACATAAGAATGATAACTGTCCTGAGTTGATAGAGTCAGCTCAATTTGTTTATCAGAACCATGCCGGCGGTTTCAATCCTTACAACAACTGGAGACGGCAGCAAGGCAACTGGAACAGCAATCAGTAACAATGCAGCTACCAAAGGCCTAACCAACCACCTGGTTTCCAGAAACCAGAATGGAGCTTAAAAGAAATGACGTGGTGGAGCTAAAGACTATGATCAAGTCTTTGCAAGCCAGCCAATGTCAATTGCAGGCAAGGTTGAGTCAGAACGAGAAGCTATGTGTAGAACGTTTCTCTGGAAGTTTGCCAAGTGATACGGTGGAAAATTCAAGGCCGGTTCAGCAAGAACAAGCTAAGGTGGTATCTCTTCACAGCGGAAAGAAACTCACTCCCACAAGTGAGATTCCCATTCCAGCACCTGCAGCTGTACCTGAGGAAGCTAAAGATGTTATTGACCTTACTATGGAGAAAGAAGATGCAGTAGATTCAAAGGGGCATTCCACAACTGAACCAGGCTTGACAGGGGAGGCTCAATCTCTATCTCCCCCAGATCAGCCTGAAGTACCAATACCCCCTTATCCACTCAGACAAGTCAGGAAAAAGAATTCAGAAGCAGCTATCAACAGATTCATGAGCAATCTGGAGAGCTTACACATCAACATTCCATTGATCGATGCTTTAAAGCAAATGCCAAAGTATTTCAAGCATCTGAAGGACTTAGTCTCAAACAAGCCAAGGATTCATGATTTATCATTCATAACTTTGAATGAGGAGTGCGGTGCAGCCATTCTAAAGAAGCTGCCAGCGAAGCTCAAGGACCCAGGGAGTTTCACAATTTCCTGCACTGTCGGTAACACTAACTTTAAGAAAACTTTACTAGATTTAGGAGCAAGTATTAACTTAATGCCTTTATCTGTTTTTAATGCATTGTGAGTTAATGATATACTTGTGCCTGCTAACATTACCCTATAGCTAGCTGATAGATCCCTTATGTTTCCAAAGGACATTTTAAATGATATCTTAGTAAAAGTTGGATCATTTATTTATCCAGCTGACTTTGTAGTCTTGGATATGGAGGAAGATAAGGATGTCCTTGTCATTTTGGGCAGACCTTTCTTAGCAATCTGTGATGCCATAGAAGTGAGAAAAGAGGCTGTGACTTTGCAGTTTGAAGGAGAACTTGTGACATTCAACATCTTCAACAACATGAAATTCCCTGCAGAGATGCAGAAGTATTTCAAGATCGATGCTATGGAAGAGACTATCGAGCAAGTCTCTGCCAAGGTAATAGAATCTGATGAATTGCTTAAAATACTAATTGAAGTTGAATTAGATACATGACATACAGATGATGACTCAGCCATGACATGGCTAAGTTACTTAGATCACTCTCTAAAGTGGCCACATAGAAGTCAACCAGCAGAGCTATTGGATCTAGCAAAGGAAGGGAAAACTTACAACCATTCTTTGGAAGAACCATCAACTCTGGAGTTGAAGCCAGTGCCTGCACATGTTAAGTATGTGTACATTGAAGATAAAGACACTTTGCCTATGATCATCTCAGCATCACTGACTGAGACAGAGGAAGACAAGATGATGAGAGTTTTAAGGATGCACAAGGAAGCTATTGGTTGGACCATAGCTGATCTCAAAGGCATCATCCCTTCCATCTGCACTCACAAGATCCTGCTTGAAGAGGAAGCAAAGCCAAGCATAGAAGGTCAAAGAAGGTTAAATCCAGCCATGAAGGAAGTAGTCAAGAAGGAGGTCATCAAGTTATTGGATGTAGTGATCATATACCCTATATCTGATAGTACTTGGGTGAGCTCAGTCTAATGTGTTCCAAAGAAAAGAGGGATGACATTGGTGAAGAATGATCAGGATGAACTCATCCCAACCAGAGTGGTCAATGCTTGGAGAGTTTGCATGGATTACAAGAAGCTCAAAAAAGCCACCGGGAAGGATCACTTTCCACTGGCATTCATTGATCAGATGTTGGACAGACTAGCTGGATATAGCTATTATTGGTCCTTGGATGGATATTCACAATACAATCAAATAGTTGTTGCTACTGAAGGCCAGGAGAAGACCACATTCACATGTCCTTATGGAACTTTTGCTTTCAAACGGATGCCATTTGATTTGTGCAATGCACTAGTAACATTCCAGAGGTGCATCATGGCTATCTTCTCAGGCATGGTGGAAAACATCATTGAAATTTTCATGGATGACTTCTCTGTGCTTGGGAAGACTTATGAAGAATGTCTGGGAAACCTGAGTAAGGTGTTGCAGAGGGTATTGAGACCAATCTAGTCTTGAACTGAGAAAAAATACCATTTCATGGTGTCACAGGGCATTGTTCTAGGCCACAGAATTTCTGAGAAGGGCGTTGAAGTTGATAGAGCCAAGATAGAGGTGATAGAGAAACTCACTCCACCAACAACACTCCGGGGAGTGAGAAGTTTTCTTGGCTATGCAGGTTTCTACAGGAGATTCATCAAGGACTTCTCAAAAATATCCAAGCCCTTATGCAATCTTTAGGAGAAAGATGTTGCATTCATTTTTTATGAGTCCTGTGTGAAGGCATTTGAAGAGCCCAAGGAGAAGCTTTTTTCTAGTGGCACCTGATTGAACTCAGCCATTTGAGATAATGACTGATGCCAGTGACTTTGTAGTGGGGGTTCTGCTAGGTCAAAGGAGGAACAGAGTGTTGCATGTTGTCTACTATACAAGGAAGACTCTGAATGCATCCCAGATCAACTATTCAACCACGGAGAAAGAGATGCTGGCTATAGTGTAACACCCCTAAAATTTTAACCTTATTATTTTATTTTATTTTGTCGTACGAAGGTAAATATAGATAGATTCATAATATAGGATTTAAGATATTTTTAAAGTGAACTAAGAATGATTGGGGTTAAATAATTTATAGTGTATTAAAATAATGTACTTAGCTTTAGAGCAAAAATAAAGGGGCATTATTTTAAGTAAGTAAAGAAACCAAAGCTTGTTTTTAGGATAACAACTAATACATTTTTCTTTAATTAAATAATTGAAACATATAGTAATAATAATAGTAGTCATCATCATCATAATTAAAAAAGACAACAACAAAACAAAATAAAATGAAAGAGGAAGGGGTGAGGGGACGCTGCCTTTGGCAAAAATAGTAAGAGATTTTGGACATAAAACACTTCATCGTTTCTGGCCAAAAAAAAAAAAAGAAGAAGAAGAAGAAGAAAAGTGATGAAGGAGACTGCATATTCAGCTCAAGTGGCCAACGTGGGAATCAATGGAGTTAGTAATCAGAAATGCTACAAACCATGCAGCTCACTAAGCCTTCCTACTCCCTATGTCTAGTGTTAAGTAAGCACCCTAGGAAGGACATTTGGGAAGAGTCTATAACCATGGCAGCAAAAGGGATTAAACAAGCAGCATACTAAGTCATATTTGGAGTGATTAAGCAAAAGAAAATTGCAGCATGTGGCTGCTCTAAAACCCTTACGCAGCGAGCCTACAAGCTAGAGTAGTAGGACTCTTCAACCCTATAAATAGAGGCCGAAGAAGTAGTGATTAACTCACATCAAAAGCAAAACAATATTTCATATATTGATTGATAGGCCAATAAAGTACGTGAGTTGTGAGGTACGGTGCTGGAGAAAGGAAATTGGAGGAGAAGAAGTTAGGAACAACAACCATATAAGAAAGTTTCTTGCCGAATAGAGGTAACTAAGAAAACCTTGCTCTAGTTTAGCCATCAATTTATTAGATAATGATATTTATCATAGTATTAATGCATTTTCGGATAATAGATTCATTTTAGTACGGTTAAGCTTAAGTTAGATTTATTTGAGTGAAATTCGAGTAGAAACTTTTGAAACCCGCGACCGTCTTTCTGTCAGCAGAACTACACGTGTCTGCTAAAATTAATGTAACCCTTTCTAGAAAACTCGGATTTAGCTGCCGTTTGTTGCGTTAGAATCTAGATTCTCAGGGCTTTCTAATGGTATATAATATGTACTCTGAATCTTTCTTTAGTGATGAAACGAAATCGTCGAAAACGTTCGGAAATACCATTCCCTCTTAACCATAGTATGAAAGCTAGCGTTTTAAGTTTTAAACGATAAAAATGTTTATTAAATTATTAAGTTGACATTTTTTCAGTCTTAGAAAATTATTTAGGTATTATAGAATAATTTTTAAACTTTATAAGACTTAATATTAGCTAAAAAGACGACTTAATATTAGGTAAAAGACTTTAAACCAATAGAAATTATGGCTTCTCGATTAAATGTATATGTCAAACTATAAAAGTAAACTATTTAAATATATATATAAGAATATATACTAAGATGATTACTAAATAAATGATTTGAATTATCAACAATATTTAAGTATTTATTTAGTGTTATTCGATACGTGTTGCAGGCAGCACTTCCGCGGAGGTGATAACTCCGAATAAATAGAACCTGTGAGTAATCCTCACTTTTTCTAAAATTATTTCAAAATTGAGAGTATGGATTTATTTTAAAAGACACTACACAAGAACACATTTTAAAAATAAAAGTATTTTTGAATGTTATTACTAAACCCTAAAGGTGATCTTATACGCCTTAGAGTGTATTTGTTGAGTGACTTGTCTGTTTTAATTGCTTGATAAACATGGAACTATGTGTGGCTATAAGCCATGTTTGCATTTATATGTGCATGCTTAAGGGCCCGAGGCGACTGGTTGAGCAAATGTGTCATGAGGCGGCATAGGGCTTGGTCATGACCGTTGCCAACAGTGGCTGTTCAGGATTCTCTTGAGATATCTGGTCGCGACATGGCGTGTTGGGTGGAAATTAAGTTAAATCGGTACCTAGTCAGAATGGTCACTCCTTCTGACAGCTTATCATGTTTTTTTTTTTTACCGCCTGAATGGAATTAACGGAATCGGCTAGGGTTAGGGTTTAACCACTCCTGCCATATCGGCTTTTGGATAAACTCTTCCTTTGGCCTTTGAATTTACTTTTAATAATTGCTTATGTGGAATAATATGCTCTTGTCTGTTATGTGTTCCTATCACTATATTTTAAAATGTTTGATTATTTCTGTTTCAAAGTACATATCTCTAATAGTGTGGACCTCAATGAGCTCGGTGAGGAGCTAGCTTCCAGGAGCAGAGTCACGAGGAGAGTAGAGCCAGATGAATTATCATATCTAGGAATGCTTGCTATAGAATTGTTACGCTAGTCTTTAATTTACATGTTTGTAATAACGGTAGGGTTATGATTGTGTTACCTACCTTGTTTCCGCAAATAAGGGACCTGTACTATTGTACCCATTGGCAGTTGCCAACATTTAATAAAATATCTCTTTACTTTATGTTACGACCTTTTTACTTTGATAGCTTTAGCAGTTAGCCGAAGTGGTAAAACCCCGACTCATCGATCTAGAATTATGTTGGTAAGCATTTAACAAAAACAAATAAAAAATAGGACCGATAAGTCGGGGTTGTTACATATAGTGTTTGCTTTTGACAAATTTAGATCCTATTTATTGGGGATAAAGGTCATAGTATATACTGATCATGCAGCCATCAAGTATCTGGTTATAAAGAAAGATTCAAAGCCAAAGTTGATTAGAGGTAAGGGGGAAGTTGGGAGAAACATGGGTCTCCTCTCTTTTGCATAAAACCCATCGGGTAAAAAGGAGACCAACATGGCTAAGCAAGAGATCTCCCCCAACCTCTATAAAATGCAGCAGCAGCATGAAGACGAAGGCATCAAAGTCCAGAATACAACTTAGAAGTAGACTGTAGTGTAGTTTAGTTTGGTAGGAAGAAAACATAGTATAACTCTGGGAGGTAGACTCAGGGGCGTCTCTTAGGGAAGTGAGAAGCTGACTCTGCGAAGTCAGCTGCACTTAACCACACTCCCTGACTTTACTCTTCCCCTTTTTTTCTCCTTTCTGTTGTAATCAGGATGAAGTCTCAACACCTGAACTTTGTGGTGTTTGATCTTCATTCCATGATGATATGCTTATATTTTACCTATTTATTATATCCCTAATTTGTGATTTTTGCAATATATTTTGAGTACAAATATGCTATTTATGTGATTTTGTCTTTAATTGTAGGAATTGTACTCAAATGAAGAATTGTTGAAGTTTTGAGCTAAAATCGAATTAAAAGCAACTCAATGGGAAAGAATTAAAGATTGGAGCAATTGATGGGGAAGAACTTAATGAGTTTAGAGAATTGGATGGCCAATGATGCAATTTTGGAATTTGATTTTAATTTTTGGAAAATTGGCCGAAGGTTACGTTGATGGTGCGGCTGATTTGGGATTGGAATTGGATAAGTATTTTAATCCCGATATTATTTGGAAAACAAGTTTTCTTGTTCTTCAAGAAGTAGGGTTTAGCCGTAAGCCTATAAAATGAGGATTAGGGATTTATTTTTACAACAGAACTTGACTGAAAACTGGCCGAAAACCTTACGGTTACAAAACACTTCGACCGCCATCATCACCTTCTTCCTCTTCTCCGCCTTCCTCTTCACCGACGGCAGCCACGCACCACCACCTTCCCCCTCATTCACCTTCACCGAACCTCCATCTCTGCCCACCTTGCTCACCCTCCCGCAACAGCCACCTCTGCCTCTGCACCGCCGAGACGGCACCACCGAAGCAGCCGAGCACCACCATCATCAACAACTTCATCATCCTCACACGCAGCAACCGTCGGGGAGTTTTGGGTTTTTTTTGGCGTCATTCGGGTTTCGAAGTTCTAATTATTTAATTTTTTTTTTATTATGTCTCTGAATATTATTGAATGAATTTTAATAATGTTTAGTGACTAAATTCTTTTAATCTAGGGCTTGGGTGTAGCCACCGAATTTATTTGGTTTATTTAGTTTATTATTATTTGATTTTTCCATTAATTAATATTTATTATTCTTGTTTTAATTTGTGTAAGTAATTGGCCACTATTTGCATGTCTGAAGATACTAATTGAAGTAGCGAGAGTGGAAGATTAGTGTTAGTTCGTAGGAATAATAAACTTAGGTTATAAGCTACGAGAGTAAGATTATAACCTTTGCAATATTTGATTCTTAATGGTCTTAATGTGCTTTTGTTAATCCCTATAGTCACGAGAGTAGTCATAGGGTTAATCTAAGTAAGAGAATTATAACACGAGAGTGAATAGTTCTTAATTAGGTGAATCATTGTGAGATTAATGGAAGTTAAAAGTCAGATATTTGTGAATTGAACTAAACTAAATATTCGGTAGGTGAACCCAATGTCCTAGGTTTTCTTTGTCTGATTATTTGAATTAATATTATTTGCCTTTATTTTATTTATTTATTTTAGTTTTAAATTTTATAAATCTGAGATCATCATTTATGTAGATAATAATAGGAGTAATTTATACCTGGTAATTAGTATTCCTTCTCTGTGGGATCGACCCTGCTTTCTACTTTACTACTAGTAATTGTATTAAGTAGATAATTATTATTTGACTAGTGTGACGACGGCTTGTCACATGAGTAGCTAAACATATTGCTAGGGTCTAATCCCTCTACTCTATATAATTATGTTTTGATTCATGCTCTCCGATAATGTTTGTATGCTTAGTTCTAGAGTTTAAATTATTCTTTTAGGTTGAACAGACCATTCAAACTAATTGTACATGCATGTGGGGGGAATTCCAGAAGGGTAAACTTCACTTAGAATGTCTAGAATTAACCGGTGACGAGGGAGTAACAGCCCAATGTTTCAAACGAGGCAATCATAAGGGCTTAAGATCTTAATGGCTTAGTAGTAATTTCGAGTCGACAACGGAAGTTAGTTTACTGGTTACTACTAGGACTGCTGTTTGGAACAATCGGAAGTGACCTTACAGTGTTTATCTGTCTGATTGAATACAATTTCATACCACATAGAGAGCTGAAAGAATCAATACATATGCATATAGAGGAGAGTGGAGGACGACCCTAGGCTGCCATCACCTTGTCAAGTCACTTACTCACTTGCCAATCTGCTGTTTTACTTTTGTTTTGTGTTTTGGTACTGGATCCCAATTTTCATTAAGTGTTTACCGTCTCTGTGGGATTAACCTTTCTTATCACTTGCTATAAGTTTTAAGTAGGTTTATTTTGGTGGTCTCGACACCCATAACGGATATAACAAAATCTTACTAAATTAATTCTCTAGAAAAATTAATAATCATTATTAAATAATATTTTTTTTTATCCCGACTAGGAGCCAATAATACAAAAGTAAACTCAACTACTGTTATTGTGGTATCTTCATACAATGAAAATACAATTAATTTTTGAATTAATGAGTACTAACGTAAAAACAGACTATACCACGCGAGGAACTTGAAAGACGTGTCCTTGGGTAGACATATTGACCGAAAAAACAAATTTTGAAACAAGTGCTGAAAAGCTTCAAGTAACAAACGTTTAATGATTCCTATAGTATTGGGGAAGTGATGAGATTCATAGATTGTAACTATAAGGTTTTGAGTTATAACCTCAAGATGAAACCTCAAACTGTGTACAAACAATCCTTACATTATAATCCTTACATTATAATAAAAAGCTTTTATTTGTAACATTAATTAAAAAGCTACTCTATCTCGAATGCTTAGTTGATTCTTCTTGTCTCACTTCTACTGGCAGCTGATGAAGAAATCATAGGGATGCTTTGTTCATGCCTGAACATATTGTCAGGATCCACCTTAGTTTTGATCCTCACTAATCTGTTGAAATTGTTCTTGAAATACTTTGATCCCCAAACACTTGCCTCAACGACACTTGTGTTCCCATCTTTGTTCATTCCCAGATCAAGATCCCTGTAGTTCACATAGGCTTGTCTTGGGAACATTGTAGCATAAGAAGCCATGTAATTGTACAGTTTCCTGATCCAATCATAGTGTTTTGCAGCAATTTCCGGATTTGCGTCTTGCCAAAGTGTTAGGTACTGGATCATGTAACTCACCCCTTTTCTGTGAGGGAAAGGGATTTCAGATTCTGATATTTTGCTCATCATTCCACCATATGGATTGAAGATCATCAATGGGGAATCCTCTTCCAGGAGCTTTTTCCATAACCCTTCAAGCCCGTCTTCAGGGATCGGGTCTTTGACGAAATCGGATTTCGCTTTGAAGTAGTTCTTGAACAATGACTTCCCCTGAAGCAGGACTTCAGGCGGGGTGTTGTTCGGGAATCCGGCAATGTAGAGAACCGACCGAATCCAGCTCATTTCGGTACAGTCTTTTCTTGTTAATCCCAATTCAGGGAAGCTTTCATTCATGATCTGAAGAAGCCTGGAAGAGCTGCCGAGGAAAACAGCATTGTAGGCGGTTTGAATGGTTTTTTCGCCTTTTTTCGCTCCATCAACATTCTGGATGATGACTCTGATGAACAGATCTTCATCAATCTTATCAGCAACTTGCTGCCATTTGTAGAGGATTTTGGTAGCACCTTCTTCAAGTGTTTTCGGAACAGTGAAAACTGTCACAGTTGCAGGAACCGGAACTAATTTAATCTTCCAGGCAAGAATAATCCCAAAACTTGCTCCTCCACCTCCCCTGATTGCCCAAAACAGATCCTCTCCCATGGATTGTCTGTCAAGAATTCGCCCGGTAGCATCGACGATTCGTGCATCCAACACATTGTCAGCTCCAAGACCGAATTTCCTCATCATGGTTCCATAGGCTCCTCCAGTAATGTGCCCACCAACACCTAAGCTCGGGCAGAGTCCTGCAGGGAAGCCATGAGTCTTGCTCTTCTGGGAAATCCTGTAATAGACTTCGCCAATCGTCGCGCCGGCCTGAGCCCATGTACTATTATCTTCTATATCCACACTGACTGCCCTGAGTTTGCTGAGATCAATTATGACAAAAGGACCACTCATATCAGAGATATAAGAGAGCCCTTCATAATCATGTCCTCCACTTCTGACTCTGACCTGAACGCCGACTTCCTTCGCGCATATAACGGCTGCCTGGACATGGGATTCCACCAGTGGTGTGAAAATCAGCTCGGGTTTGGCCACAGAAGGAACCAAACACCGAAGGTTTTGCGCGGTGGATTGTAGGACAGAGTCAAATGAAGCATTGTTGGGAGAGACAAATGCTGTGGAAAAGGGAACATAAAGATCCGAATTGAGATTAATGCAATTGAAGAATTTTTCTGCGGGAGTTGTTTCTGAATCAGAAACAACGAATGATGATAATGATAACAAGAGCAATATGGTGGATGACACAAACTTCACAAGTTTGGAAGGCTTCATTTTCGTTTTTTCTGTTGGTTACTTTGCTTTGGGATTGTAATTACATAGAAGGCCCTATTTATATTCAGAAGATTTAAGGTTTGTTGATGACAATGTAATGACCTAATGCAAATGTCAGAAGCAACATAGGAATGTCTTTGGAAAAGTTGATTCCTAACTATAATGATGAGAAAGAGAAAAAAATTGGTTTGATTTTGTTTTTCTAATCTGGTCGTACTTTGAGGCATCCACTTTCTAGATTGGAAATCCAAACTTGGAAGTTGCTGAAAGGTAACTCCTGATTTCTTGCCTTGACAAACATAGCTAATGTGGCATTTAGTAGCCATATCTTTAAGATAGTGCTTTAGTCTTTTTAAGAGGGATGGTGTTTAAAAGTAGATTGAGACACTGACTAAGACAACAATAATATGATTATTGTATCTGTAGATCCATTGAAAAGGCATTTTGTGAGTATGAAAGGAATTGGATTCGAAGAAAATGATATAGTAAGAGTGAATTATGCATGAATTACAAAGAGAATCGCGATTCGAAAAATGACATTGAAACATACTTCATCCAGTCTTTATTATAAAACATTTTGATTTCGTCTTAGGTTTAATTTAGGATGTCTTTTAATTGAAAAAAAACCTTAAAAATATATTTTCACATTCGTTGTGTTCTTCTAATTATTATGAAATGTTTCTAATTATTTTCACATTCGTTATATTCAATTATATTGACATTTTAAGTAAAACTTAGGACGAAATTAAAATATCTTATAATAAAGACCAGAGGGAATTACAAAAAACTGTTGGGCATCCAAAGTAACTCTTCTGATAAATAACGAAAATTGGAGATAGTAAATTCATTTAATAAAATGATTTCATGATCGGTGAACACCAAAACTTATTTGATGATAGCTAAGTGTCTTCGAAAGATATGGCGGTCCAAATCAAAAGAATACAAGGTTGCCATGCCTACCTCCATCATTGTGGGTACTAAAAGTAGGTACTTATTGGTATCCTCTAATCTCACACGCATAGAGTTTTAGCTTATCCTGTGATTAAGCTTTGGTGAATTTCACAATAGACATTAGCAATCAAGTTGCCTGCTACAAGGCAGGGCTAGCAGATTACGCAACTCATCGGTGATCAAATGATTGAATTAAAAATCATTCTAAATATCCACTGGTTTTAACTATAGTGTACCATTTAAAGTTTGATCTTTTTTTAAAAAAATAAAAGAGTAAACCGCATGATTTATGTTTTTAATGTATATATTTATGGATAATGATTTGTTAGAAAAATTTCACACAGAATTTTAATAGGGAATAAGTCATAATAATCCATACAAACCTTGACTTAAAGGATTTATGCATTTAAGGGTATAATTATGATTCACTCACATTATTTCTGTAAATTTGATTGTTATAAATTATTCATGTATGTATCATCACTCTTAATATTATGTTAAATACAATTTAATTATCTTTTCGGTATTTCGTAATACTGATAAAGGTTTTACTTTTGTATTGTTTGATAGAAAGTTTATATTTATTTCTTACACAATTTGGTAGTCAGGAAATTGATTGCAATAGTTCAAAGTTTAAAGCATATACTGTTTTCTCACCAAACAGAAGGCGGTATTATTTATGTTCACATATTGCTATCATTTCATCTTCAAGTCTTTCTTCCTCTTCCTTTTCTTTTTTTTTTTTTTTTGTCCTTGTTCACATATTGCAATCATTCCTAACTCTTAATACCATACGTAAACCCTAAATAAACAAATCGTAGGAATTAAGGAGCTTTGAACCCAGATCCTTTGATAAATGATTTATTAGTTTTTCTTAAAGCCTCGATGAGCAAACATCACTTTCCCTAATTTTCTCCGTATGTGAAAGTTGAAATTGCGAAGATAAACCGAACGCTTTTAATCTTGTGTACAAATTATACCTCAAAAAATTTGGATTTGTAGTTCCATGATGCTTCAAAATTAAATGTAAAAAAGGTTAATTTGAAAGCTCCCTAAACATAATAATGATGTTTTCTAAAAGATAATGATCAGTTCAAAATAGAGTACTGTAATGAGTAGCGACAATTGACTACTTTTTCATTTATGATCGTTTAAGTTCTTCCTTTGACTGCATTATCATGAAACTAGAAATTTTTGAAGAAGTAAAAAAATGAAATAAGATGAATGCAGCACAAGTCGCTCCGCAAGTCATGGTTGTACATTGTTGAAGCATGATACAGTATATGTACCTAATTCTGTATATTATTTTTTGATTGATTTTGTGTAATTTTGAGGTCTATGGACTATGGTTTCAATGATTCTATGATAGGATTAATCTAGCCAAAGGCCAAAGCAATACAGTTGTTACTTCCTCCATAAATTCCATTTTTATAGTTGAATAAGATGAATTATTGAAATTGGACGGAGGAAGCACTATTCTCCTTTTCTTTTAACTATCTGGTCATTTTGTTGAAGGGAAAATTATTTTTTTGGTTCCTAACCTATTGAACAACCGTATTCGTTTGATGCAGTTTTTTCTTTTTATTTGTTCCTGCTGCAATATAATTTTACAATTTGCTGTGTTTTACACTTTTTTGTCCATTTTGGAGATCTCTATTTTGTACGTTCTTTTTTCACATATTGTTGCTTCTAAGTTATAAAGCCGTACACATTACGATTCCATAGCTTATATTTGAACACACCAAATTAATCAATCTTAATACTATTCCGAGTTCTTGCCTTTCCTTTTGCTTTGGTTTTCATAGAAGTTTTCTTTGGTGTAGTTTTTGTCAAATTTTGTACTCTGTTCTCATCATGCATGCTTGACAAGAAAGATAGGCTCCCGAGAACATGGCCTAGTGTAGTAGTAATATTCTAAGTCCACCTCTTAAAAGTTCATAATTTGAATCACGTTCAAGTGAGGCAAAGGTTTATGGATATATATATATATATATATATATATAAAAGAAATGCTACTCTGTCAATGTTTTTGTATTTTTTTTCTTTAAAAAAATGAATTAAGTTTGTGAAAAATCGAGTACTATTTCTACCGCATATTAATAAATCGTGTTTTAGATAGATATACATAATAAACTGGACTGGTAATATGTGAGGAAGGGAGAAATTGCATTATTTTGTTATCTTGTTCTGGTTCCCATTGTTGTTGAAGTACTGAATGATGAATAATACCTTTAGTAAACACGACGTTAGAAAGTTAATGCAGTATTGCAGTCTTTATAAATTTATTATAGACAAATTTATGCTGCTCCACACTAATTTTTTTTTAAAGCATATTATAAGGTGTTCACCATCTACCATAGTGACTATTTCTCCTGGTTCATAGTAGACATTTTGATGGGTGAGAGAATTGACCAAAGGATTAAAGGTTGCTCCATATTTATGGCAAAATTCGAATTCTCGACCTATGATATAGTTAAAAGTGGAGGAGTCTTTACCACTCCACCACAACCCCTTTGGTTGCTACACACTAATTTTGAATTCTGAAATTTTCAGTATATTCGGCTGGATCAGTCCATTTCTACCCATTTTCTAAAGCATCGATCGCCATTTCTCTCTCTTGAGTCTTACCGGACCCCATTGGTTAACTAACTTTGTCCAATCAAATTTTTTAATTTATCTTCACTTCTTCTACTTATAAACTCAACTTTGCTTATGTTTTCCCACGTTGACATGGTTTAGTTTAATTGAATATAGTGTGAACTTAATTTGAGGATTACACTATTATTAGTACATATAAACTATTATTGTTATGTGTGGAAGTAAAGAGCAAGATTATAACTTGTCCAATAACATTTACGACGTTGGACGATGATTTATTATGCAATCCCAGTCCTAAAAAAAATTGTCTACATTGAATTTTGATATTTATTTTAATTTTAGAATAAATTTAAAAACTCAATGTGAATTATTTTTTGTGAGATGTCTCTCAACTTTGTGACTGTGGTTCATAATCGCATCCCTTCGCATTCTTAGTCGGTCGATCTGCTCTTTATTTTTATGTCTGCTTTCTGCGTGACAATCGATTTGATAATCATTTCTCCTCGTCCAAGGAATTGGAGCACCTCAACTTTGTAGTGGCCCTAATTAGTTCCAGAAGGCAATCTCCATAAAACGGAGGCATCCTGATACTTATGGTATGTTTGTTTCGTTTTTTTAGTATGTGTTTTTAGGTGTTTTTTGTATTGAAAATGTAAAAAGTTATATTGGAAATATAAAAAAGGTATGGTGGGATGAGACAGTTATTATTAAAATAATCTGAAAAAAACCATTTAACAAACCAAACAAACAAAGCTTTAGTTTCTTAGTCCGATATTAAAGACGAAGAAAATAATTAAAGAAAAATAAAAATTTAAATTAAACAATCCTTTAGTAATTACCCCCTTTGTTCTACAAAAATAGTCTACATTGAGTTTTAAGTTTTGTACTATTTTTAGTACAAATTTAAAAATTCAATTAGGACTATTTTTTTGGGACGGAGATAGTATTAAATAATTTAATTAAAAAACAAGTTTCTTTGTCGACGGTTTTGACGAGTCATAAATTAACCCTAACCCTAATGAGTTTGGGCGATTATCTTGGAGGTTAAGTCACCGCCTAAACCTAATACGACTAAGTTTCAGGAAACAGGTAGCACTACCTCTATATAAAGAGATGGTGCCTCTCCCATAATACATATCTTCTACCTATCTTCTACACCTTCTATACACGATACACATCCTTCTCTCTCTACTCTCTTTATTCTCTTATTGACTTAAGCATCGGAGAATCTACCCTTGGGAGATACCCGAGACTCTGTCTTACAGGTTTTAGGCCGTCTGCCGCCGCCTAGATCACATCGTCGTCCGTCCTAAGGCACCGTGCAGATCCATGCTTCGTCAAGTGGCACGCCCGGTGGGACCGATTTGTTTAGTCCTTACAACCAAATAAATTTCTTAGCGAAGTACGGAATCTTTAGTATCTTTCGCAGCCACGGTGTTAATTCGTTGCTCCGATTTTGTAACAAGAAGATCACGCAAAAAATTATCTTTGCTTGGCCAAGAAGACGTCAACCGACAAGTAGCACAAAGAAGCTTTCGATTTCACAAATACTCGAGGACCTGCACTTGCTCCACAGCTGATCGAGAAGAACAATTAGCAAGGCGCAATCTCAAAAATTGAAGTTTCGAAAGACACATCTCCTCGTAAGGGCAACAATCCCTCGAGCACCATATTACTACACGAAGTGTTCAAGAAGATACATCTTCTCGAAGGGGCAAGCATCCCTCGAGCACCTTACTACTACTTGAAGTATTCGAGAAGACGTATCTCAACTTTCATCTACTCAAATAATACCTTCTCGGAATCGAGGTAACACTTTCTTGAGTAATCAATTTATCTCGAGACTGAGGTACTTCTCAAACCTTCTCATTATTATATGCTTCTCGAATAGAAGTTCATACATCACTGACATTATAATTCTTGTTATAAGCATATTACTTTTTATCATATGAATATCTTTTTTGATACATACATCATACTATATTGTATATCATTGAAAGACCTGCTAGTCGGGCACCGGATTTAAATAAGACCTGCTAGTCGGGCACGACCCACAAGGACCTGCTAGTCGGGCAACGGCCAAATAAGACCTGCTAGTCTGGCACAGCCACAAGACCTGCACGACAGGCAACTACAGGCTTCTCACCTTCAAATAAGAGAATCTAGGTGCCATCCTCCTAATTCGGCATACACAGGCTTCTCCCTTCTAATCAGGAACTCACTAATACAAAGACCTCCTCGAGGCACTTTATTCTCTTTATCTTGTATAGGTGACACCTGAGAACAAAAGAATTCGAGAGTTGGGGCAATACCATGAAACTCGAGAAGACATCAACACTTGTAGCAACTCATATTCTTCTCATCAAGTCTCGAGAATATGGCTTGCTAGGGGCACTTGACGAGTCATAAATTAACCCTAACCCTAATGGGTTTGGCCTGGCTATCTTGGAGGTTAATTCACCGCCTAAACCTAATACGTCTAGGTTTCAGGAAATAGGTAACACCACCTCTATATAAAGAGGTGGTGCCTCTGCCATAATACATATCTTCTACCTATCTTCTGCACCTTCTACACACGATACACATCCTTCTCTCTCTACTCTCTTTATGCCGTTATTGACTTAAGCATCGGAGAGTCTACCCTCGGGAGACACTCGAGGCTTTGTCTTGCATGTTTTAGGCCGTCCGCCGCCACCTAGATCATCATCATCGTCCGTCCTAAGGCACCGTGCAGATCCATGCTTCTTTAGGTTGATTACATGGACTATTTAAAATAAAGGTGAACAAATTTAAATTTTTAAACATATATGTGGACATATATATATATATATATCCTCCGAATTTCACAAATCCGAAGGTCCAGTAAAATAAAACCTTCGGATTTCACAAATTCGAATGTTCAAATAATATTAAAATAATAAGTATTTACATTTTGTGAAAATACAGTAAAAAAAGACAGAAAATGAACAGTAAACGTCGGAATTGTAAAATCCGAATTCAATAAAATAAAAAAAATACAGAAGGAAAATTGAGGCGCGAAATTTTTGAATTTCAACTCCGAAATTTTGTAATCCGGATTAAGGAATTCGGATTTCCAAAATCTGACTATATTAAATTTTGGTTGGTGGAAATAGGCATATGTCATAAATTGGAGGGCTAAAAAATAGAATTAAAAATTCGTAATTGACTAAACTCGGATTTCTGGAATCCGAGTTTCGTAGGATTCGGATTTTTGAAATCCAAACTACTTACTCATTCGGATTTCTGAAATCCAAGTTTAGCGTGATATAAATGATATAAATGAAATCCGAGTTTAGCATTACATTCGGGAACTGAAGTGAATTTTCTATTTTTGTGGCTCTTGGTTGGCGAATTGGAGTTTTTGAAGCAACCTTACCGCTAGATACGTGGGGATCGTTATTTGAAAGAGATTAAATTGCAAAACTATGTTAGTTTATTTTTGTATTATTTTGATTGCTAGAATGATGTATGATAGATTAGAATTTTGGTTTGTTGATTGTTTGGATGTTTTAGGTATTGATTTTGAGGTTAGAGATGAGAAATCATAGTTGTTCATTACATATGGAAGTTGATTAATAAGTACTGTAAGATTTTATGGGTTTTTTGAAATATGAATGGAGTATGTATGGTGTATTTATTGATTTTACTATTAAGAAATGATTAGATTTTGATGTTTTTTTTAAACAGTTATCAATGGCATGTAATGTATCATACATGCTGAATTTGTTTCATACAAGCAAGTATGTGATAGAGAATGGTAGCATCAACACTTTTTCGAATATGCCGGATCATGGCTTGTTTGTTGAGGAAAAATTGTCATATGTGGAATTGATTAGTAAGATTTGTATGACACTTGGTTGGGATCCAGCACACGTGGAACTCCACGTTTCTGTGATTTTCGATAGTCTCAGTGGTAAGCGTGTAGTGAAGATCGAGAACGATTCGCATGTAGAGTTCATGAACCGTGTAGCTCTAATGTCATGTTTGGATTTATACATAGATTTGGAAGATATCACTCACGAAAAAAGAGAAGCGAGTTTGGAAAAAAACGTGTTATTTGGTGGTTTTCAAAGGGGGAACATGCTAGTACTTCTCAAAACCGTGATGAAGAGGAGACAACTTTATTTGCACAAGATGACTATATGGAAGAGTCGGATCCCGACTACATACCTCCAAGCGAAAGCGAAGAAGACCGAGAGATCTCTGCAGATAGTGATCTTGAGGAAAATGATGATGAATTATTGAAAAATGAAGAAACGGATCTTAATCCATTGCCCCGACGCCATATATATAGTAAGATGGGGAAATGGGATGCCTCGTGTGTGGACAAGGATGAGTTTGCTCTTAAGATGTGGGATGAGACCCCCGAAGGAATGGACATTGGTGTTTGTTTCAAATCCCAATCAGAAGCAAAATATGCTGTGAAATTATGGAACATCCATCACAAAAGAGAATATGCGGTTGTCGCGAGTAGTCCAACGACGTAGGCTGTGCAATGCAGAACATTAAATGTACCACGTGAGGATGGTGATCCACTATGTGTCTGGAAGATGCGTGTGTCTTTGAAAGATCACGGCCTTCATGAAATTGTGAGATGGCATGATGCACATAATTGCATGACTTCCGTGAATGACAATGACAACGGTGTGTGGATGCGTCTTTGATTGCTAGACTCATCAGGAGAAAGGTTGAAGACAACGTAGATTATACGGTGGCCTCGGCACAGAAAGATGTGAAGACCTTATTGAAAGTAGATGTGTCATACAAAAGGGCGTGGCACGGGAGGAGGAAAGCCATAGATTCGGTCTATGGTGATTGGACCTTGAATTTCGAAGAACTTCCTAGGTAAATATCAACTTTTATAATTGTTATGTGTATTATTTTATTTTATTTTTTGTGGCTACATGTATTGAAATATTTTAACTATGACTCGTTTGTTGTGTAGGTATATCGCTGCGCTTAAGTTTATAAATCCTAAGACTTTAGTAGAGTGGCAATGGAAGGAGGGAAAAGAAGGTTGGAACAGGGAAAATAGGACATTTAAATATGTTTTCTGGTCATTTGCACTAGTGGCTATGACGTTTCTTGAATGTCCACCGGTCATTTGTATTGATGGAACACACTTGCGTGGTAGATACAAGGTAAATTGCTTGTTGCAGTGGTTTATACCGTAAGCAAGCACATTTTACCGGTTGCACTTGCGATTGTGGATGAGGAAACAGTAGAGAGTTGGACATTTTTTATGAGGAATTTGAGGTTGTGGGTTGTGCAGGATAGAATTGTACGTGTCATATCCGACCGGAATGCAGGGTTATTAAGCGCAATGTCACAGATGGATGAATGACGTGATTTAGGGGATGGTGGTCACTTTTATTTCCTCCGCCACGTTCACAGCAAACTTGTGAAGCGGTTATGTTAGAAGATGGGCACAACGCTTTCAAGAGTGAAATTCCACCGTATTAGGGTTAGAGCTTATTGAATTCAAACGTGCGACATGGGTGTATCTTTGAGGGATTCAAGGGAGTAACTATGCTTGATTGAAAGCCGGTCGTCGCCGTTGGGGCATAGCGACAACAAACATTTCTGAGAGTTACAACAATGCGTTGAAAGGGATTCAGTTTTTACCAATTAGAGCCTTGATCGATGCAAACTTTCAAAAATTGTGAAATTCTACAGAGAAGAACAATTGTGTGCAAGAAATTGGATGACACCGATCCCTCCTGAGTTATGGAAAAAATACGAGAAAATGAACGACAAAGTAGCCAGTTTTGATGCCTCCCCTTTTGATGCTGATGATGCTTGGCGGCGGGTTGTTACTAATACACGGCTAAGTGGCAAGGGTTGGTCTTTGCATACGGTGAACTACAATGAATATAGGTGTTCGTGTAGGAAGTGGTAAGAGTACCGGATGCCTTGTACGGACGCACTCGCCGTTTGCCGGAAAAAAGGGAATTGACCAATTGATCTATACCATAGTTTGTGGCGCCTTCTGGTATGGCGCAGATAATTTGATTACACGGGTTTTGTTCCGGTTCCCGATGAGCAACAATGGCCGACGTCGCTTGGAATATCATTCTGAATTATGAGCATCTTGTTTTGAATGCAGGACCGGGACGAAAACCAAAAAGGAGACATAGAATGCAAATGAATTACAGGGGACGCCGGAGCCGGGGGGAATGTTGGAGATGCAGACAACAAGGTCACGGTGCCAATTCTTATCCTTACTCGCACCCAGTAGTAGATAGAAGACCTGTGAATGACTGCTGGAATTGAAAGACATTTAGTGTTCTTATTATTTGGAATGACCATGTTATTTGGCATCACAACTGTTTAATAAGATGTCCTACAACTGTTTGTATTGATAAATTCGGATTGTAATGTTAATATTGAATTGTTCGAATTGTTATGTTAACATTGAATTATTGGTTCTGTGATTGTGATGAAAATAGATACTAGTTGTTGATAACAAGTTTTGGAATTGTGCAAAAAAAAATTGGACATTTTGTATTTTTGTATTGGGCTCGGATTTCAGGAATCTGAGTTATTCCATTTTGTATTGAGCCCGGATTTCAAAAATCTGAAATAAGCTCGATTTCCTGCAAAACATAAATTGAATTTTGGAAATCCGAGTTATTCCAATTTGTACTACATCAAGATTTCGGAATTCCGATGTCAGAAATTCCATGCGGGAGTGTGCAATTTTGAGAGAAGCGGGGGAGATTCAGATTTCCGTGTTCCAAATCTCCGAATGCGGATTTTGCAAATCCAAGTTTGACGGGGACTATAAAAGGCCGGTCAACTCTTCCCCAATTCAATTTATCCCATCTCCAAATAGAAAAATCCTAAATCCCTAAACAACCGGCGACAACCTTCATCGCTCCACCGCCAGTCCCCGCCCGGCGACTCAATCCACTACCCACATTGAGCTCCCCTCTGTCCGGCGACTCCTCCTCATCAGTCAGCAGCTCCAGCAATCGACTCCCCTTGCTCAAGAGACTGTGTCACCACTGCCGCCCCTCCTCTCAATGCCGGCAAAAGACTCACTGTCACCGTCCCATCCACCCTCCTCTCCGTCCCCTTGCTGTCACCATCCCATTGCCGCCCTCCTCTCTGTCCCATTGCTGTCACCATCCCACTGCCGCCCGCCTCTCCGTCACACTGCCGGCGTCTGGTAAGTTTTTTTCTTCCTCTTTTTCATTTTAATTTATGTTTTTTATTGGTGGAATTGTGAAATCCGAATGTAGTATAATTGTTTTTTGGGGTTGTTCTTAGTTGTTGTTGCTGTGAATAAATTCGTGAATCAAAACTTACAGTAGAACAGTTAAATTGCTAATGCTTTTGGTAATAAATATTATCTATGTAAGAGAGCCAAATGTCTTGGTAATGGTTGCTTAACTTTGTGTTTCAGGTACATGTACATTTTTATTAACTTATTCTGAGTAGTTTCTGTTGTGTAATATAGCTTATGGTAGTCATATAGCTTGTGGTAGCTTTTTCAAACATATGCATTGCCTATTTATTTCTTCTAAGAGCTCTGAGCTTTGTGTTTGAGGACTTCTATCATTTTATTCTTATTAATAGTTCTGAAGTATAAAATGAATTGCCCATAAAATGAATTGTTGTCATAATATCATATGATGCCTGAGGTTTTTTTTTTTTTCTTTTTTTTTCTTTGATTGACAAAATGAATAATGATCTATAGTGCCTTATTTTCCTTCCATTGATATGCAAATTTTTTTTGGTTGCCGAATGTAGGATTGTAATGGCTAGCTCATCTAGCTCGCAATATAACCCTAAACATCTTCAACCGGAGCCGGTACAAGAAAAAGTAATATACCTTGAAAAAAGCCATAGGTCCCAAGCTGTATTTGAGAATAAGATCCATAACATTAAAACATTCCGCCTCAAGGGCCGTAGATACGATAGCTCATTTTGGAAGCTATACAATGATCATACGGCACCGGAGGTTAAGGAAATCATTAAGAGAACCGATTTTGAGGGGATAATGAAGTAGGCTACTAAAGAGTGGATCTCGGTCTCATTACCGCGTTGGTGGAACGGTAGATGCCAGAAACCCACACTTTCCATTTCAATTTCAGGTGACTGTGACACTACAGGATGTCAAGGTACTCTTTGGTATTTGGGTGGATGGTGAGCCGGTGTACGGGACGACAGTTAGCCGGAGTGCAGAGGAATGGTGGACGAGATGCGAGATGTGAGACTTATTTCGAGGATGAGATGAAACATGCACTCCCTGAGGATTCCCCAGTCGAGCGACTTGTGCAAAGGGCCCGGACAATAATCCTGCATTTTTTGAACAGTTTCATGTTTCCTACCAAGACTCAAAATACTGTCAATCTGCAGCTGTTTGCCCAGGTTGAGGATTTGGAGCAGTGTAGTCGATGCAGTTGGGGATCGGCCCTGCTGGCTTGTTTGTACTCTGGCTTGTGCGAGGCAACCCAGTACACCATGCACGACATTATTGGCTGTGTATATTTGCTACAGGTACGTATTAGTTTTCATTAGGTGTTACAATTGTTTTTGTTTTCGACATTAGAATTCGAAGTGTTAATATGATTATTGAAATTTACTAGGTATGGGCGTATGAGCAGATCAAGAGAATCGTGCCACATAGAGTATCACTAGATTATATACTGGATGAGACCACTGCATTAGCTCAGCGGTGCGTATTTTCATTTCAAAATAACTCATTGTTTATTTCTATTTGTTTCTTATTCAATTTTTTTACTAATTAAAATGTAACCCCTTCTTGTTTGTTCATTAAGGTGGGAATGTTCGTATACCTACGGAGACGTCCCAAGGAGCAGCTTGGCACCTTTTAGAGATCAATTAACAAGCCTACGTCTTGGAGATGTAAGTACCTAATTTGGTATTTATATTTATTTTGAATTTTTTCTTCTGGTTATAACATTTAAATAAATTCATTTTGTGCAGTTTATGTGGCAACTATATGCAAGCGTCCTTCCTAAACTCCCTGATTTTTGTAAACAAGTCCAAACCATTTGGACGACAAGATGTTGGATGTTCTGTTGGGCTCTTAGGGAACCCCACGAGTCGCTTAGGGTTGTGAGACAATTTGGATACATACAGGGTGTTCCCCATCACCCTATGATTAAAGATCGCGCAACATTTCTTCTTGATCATGCTGACAGTATGTCTGACCTACCTAGCAACAATTGGGTGGATCACCATTCAACAAGTACGTCCTCACTGGAGAAGGAGAGAAAAGTACGTTCCAAAAGATTTGGAGGTTGTATTCCCTGGCCAAACATATGAGAGGTACTATGAATGGTTCATGATGAATACTGTCAATCTTATATCCAATCAGAAAAATTTATGAAGCTAAAGGATATGAGACTTCTTCGAGCCCAGAGAAATTATATGTGAGTTCATTCTATATTTTTGGTTTTTTATTTCTTATATTTTTCGTTTATTTTTTTTTATCTTTTTATGATTTTTGTATTTTACTCTTTTAATTAAAGTTCCAATTTCTTTTCAGGGTGAAGTATTGAACAACCTTCACGTGAGTTCCAAGCAGTTTAGAGATCATAGAGATAAGAAGAATCTCCTAGACAATGAACTCGAGGAGCATTTGAATGAAATCATCGATCAAACACATGCTGCTTTAACCCTAGGCTCAAATGATGAGATTGACATGGATGATACCCAAATCCTAGTTGATGACGATCCATCTCTGCCCTCACAACCCGCACCGGGTAAAAAAGTGAAACCGTGGCCGAAAAAGAAGATTGGATGAGGAGAAAGCGAAAAATAGTGACCTCCCCCCGCTCCGTCATTGCTAGAACAAAATGAGGGTGACGGTTCAGGTAATCAACAACGAGAGCGCGAGGTGGCTTCTTCTAGAGGCTTTCACATCTAGGTTGATACTCAATTTGAAGACATTGGTGGACCTGAGCCTCAATTTGAAGAAATTGGTGGAGAGTCGCAACCACAGTCGGGAGTCCTATTACTCACTTTGGGAGAGTCTCAATTCCAACCGCAACCCCAACCCCAACCACGTCAACTACAGGGTTCAATACTCACGTATCTTCGGAGGGAAGACAGAAACCGCCAGGCGCCAAATAAATACACTCTGAGTGCGCCTAGGAAAGAAAAAGGGAAAAATTGAGCACATTGATGTTTTTTTTACATTGAAAGTAGTTTTAGGATTGATTTTGGGTTGAAACTTATAATGTTTTGCTGTTAAACGAATGAAGTTTATTATTTTGTTTCCTTTAAATTTCTGTTTTTCTAAGTTTCAGCGTTGTTGGTGCTGTAAATAGGTTTTGGACTTGTTATAACTAGTCCAATTTTTTTTGTCAATTCTGACACAGAAAATCCAATTTTATTCTTTTTGTAAAACACTCGGATTTTACAAATTCGAATCAAGCTAACTGGGGGTTCCTTTTTCTCAGAGAAACAGAAGAGATCCGGATTTCAAAAATTCGGATTTATGTGCATTCAGAATTTGATAATCCGACTTTTCCCAAAGAGGAGATCCGGATTTTCATAATCCAAATTTACGTAACTTCGAATTTCCGTCATCCGTCTTTCACGGAAGAAGTAATCCTGATTTAGGGAATCCGGTTGCACATAAAGATATTTTCGGATTTTCCAACACTTATATTTTTATCCCACTGGAAATTAATATTTTATTAGTAAATTCGGATTTAGAGAATCCGTCTTTATATTTATTATACTATATTCTTTCATTAATTAATCTCTGATTAACATTACAAAAAACTAGATTTTAATATTCTGTGTTTGGCTGTATCTGGATTTCCAAAATCCGACTCTTACTCATCTTCCGATTTCTGAAATCCATGGCACACAGTATTGTCCACCTAATTTCTGAAAGGATTTTTTTGTCCTGGTCCTTAATGTGCAAATATATTTAGCAGTATCTTCATGATGTAATGATTAACTAAGATGCAAGGTGGCAGTTATCTTTTTCCTTTTTCTAATTTTTTTGGAAAAATTCCCTAATATAATAATCTGTTGCTGTTACAATTTTTTTTGGGTTACAATTTTATTTTTTTAATTTTCTTTTATTATTATTATTATTATTATTATTATTATTATTTTAACATTGACGATGTACTGCTGACCAGGTGCTACGTTTATTTGGATCTTGACGTTCAAGTGATGGAAACTTGGAGCTGACTTTTTATGATCTTCTAGAATCAGAGATTTGGATTTCAGCGGAAGCAAAACAGAAAATTTGATAATCAAATCTGTGAATCTTGGAGAGAGAGAGAAGAACGGTTAAGACAAGTTTATTACCAACCAAACAAAATTAAATTATAATGAATGTGGTCTTAGAGATTATGTACAACTAATAACCGGCTAACCATAGAATATCTAACTATTTACAAAATAGTCCCTAACCTTCTAAGTAATTACAGGCTATATAAAAACTAAATATATATCATCATTTATACACCATGTACTATGGTCCTTGATCTTGCAATGCTGTATCATCCGGCAATGATTCATGATATATTTGTACAGCCCCCCCACAAGCTGGCACAGGAAGCAAAGTCTTCATGCCAAGCTTGGACTGTAAAGTAAGGAAAAGAGGACGGGGCAGAGACTTTGTAAAAATGTCAGCAAGCTGGTGCTGCGAAGGCAGATGCTGTAGAACTAGGAAACCTTTGAGAAACTAATGACGGAGAAAATGACAATCCAGCTCCAGATGCTTTGTGCGCTCATGGAAAACTGGATTCTCAGTGATATAAACAGCAGAAAGATTGTCACACCATAAAGGAACAGGAAGGTGAAGAGGAAGACCAAAATCATGAAGCAAGTAAGAGATACAAAGAAGCTCACGGCTGGTGTAACTCATGCTGCGATATTCAGCTTCGGCATTAGAGCAGGAAATGGTGCTCTGCTGCTTAGCTTTCCAAGAAATCAAGGACTGACCTAAGAAAATGTAGAAACCAGTGACAGACTTGCGCACCACAGGGTCTAAGCCCCAGTCAGCGTCACTAAACGCCTCCAATTTGAAGGAGTTGCGACAAGGATAAAATAAACCATGAGAAGAAGAACCTTTCAAGTATTTTAGGACATGAACAAGAGCTAACCAGTGATCATGGCAAGGATGCTGCACATGACGACTTAGTTGCTAAACAGCAAAGGTAATATCAGGGCGAGTAAACCCTAAGTACAAGAGTTGACCAACCAATTTCCTATAGGAGGAAGAGTCCGAAAAGGGGTGCACCAGGTTTATCAGTAAATTGATGGCCTTTAGGTAAAGGGGTGAGGGTGGGTTTACAGCCTGACAGACCTGTGGTTTTAAGTATATCCAAGATGTATTTTTGTTGAGACGGGTATATGCGTTCAGCATTCCGAAAAATCTCAACACCCAAAAAATACTTAGCAGGTCCTAAATCCTTAATGGTAAACTTATGATGAAGAAAGGACTTTACAGAGGCTATGATGGACTCATTAGAACCAGTTATCAGTATATCATCGACATAAACAACCAGAGCAGTAAAGGAACCCTGAATCTGACCAGTAAATAGACAGGGATCATTATGAGACTGAACAAACCCTAGAGTCTGAATTTGAGAAGTATATTCCATGTTCCATTGCCGAGAAGCCTACTTTAAACCATAAAGGGAACACTGTAAGTTGCATACCTGATTGCAAGAAGCAGAACCATAACCTTCAGGAGGAACCATGTAGACCTCTTCATCCAAATGTCCATGGAGGAAGGCGTTGTTGATGTTGAGTTGATGTATAACCCACTGTGAAACACTGACAATGGCTAAAAGCAAACGAACAGTAACAGGCTTGGCGACAGGGGAAAAACTATCACAGTAATCCTCCCCCTCCACCTAGTTGTAACCTTTCGCAACTAAGCGAACTTTGTATCTGTCCACACTACCATCAGAATTATATTTAACCTTATATACTCATTTACACCCAATGGCCCTCTTTCCAACTGGTAAAGGTGTCAAAATCCAGGTGTGATTCTGTTCTAAAGCTTGCAGTTCACTTTCCATGGCTTGCACCCATGCAGGATTAGTCCTAGCCTGTGAATAAGTTTTTGGTTCTGTAATGGTGTCTAATTTGGCTAGAAAAGACAGATGAGAGTCTGAAAAATGAACATGAGCATGTAAAGGAGCAGAAGAAGGAAGTTCGGAAACCACAGTATTGGTAGTATAGTCAGACAGCCACGATGGAGGTTTAGAGGATCTGGTACTTCTACGTCGTAAAGGAGGATTTAGAACTTTTGATAAAACTTGATCCGTATGGGATGGAGTGGAATGAGGAGATAAAGAAGGATCAGGATGAGAGATAGTGGATGAATGAGAAGAGTCATCATGAGAGAATGGATTGGATGAAGTATGAGGTATGGAAGGTGATCGTACAAACCAGTCTATGGTTTCATCATATGGAAATGGATCACATGAGGATATAGGGGAAATGTGATCAGAAAGTGTTTCTTGAAGGTAAGGAAAGGTTGTTTCATGAAACAAAACGTCTCGAGAAATAATGATTTTCTTGGACTCTAAATCATAGAGTTTATAGGCCTTTTGGCCTGGTGGATAGCCAATGAAAACAGTCTTAAAAGCCCTGGGATCAAATTTGGATTTGTATGTTAGAGTGTTAGTTGCGTAACTCAGGTAACCAAAAACTCGAATATGAGAGAGGTTCGGTGGTTTGGAATGAAGAAGTTCATAGGGAGTTTTCCAGTGCAACAGGGAGGAAGGGAGTCTATTGATGATATAGGTTGCCATAAGAACTGACTCCCCCCAAAATTTTGGTGGTAATCCTAATTGAAATAATAAGGAACTAGCAATTTGCAAGAGGTGTTTATGCTTTCTCTCTACTATACCATTTTGTTGAGGTGTATAGGGAGCAGATTTTTTGTGTAGGATCCCTAATTCAGAAAAAAAAAAAGACTGACAATCAGAACTAAGGAATTCAAGATCATTATCAGATTTGATGATCTTAACTGATTGTTCAAACTGATTGGTAATCATCTTTATAAAGGTGATAAGTATGGACGAAGTTTGTCCTTTGGTTTGCATTAAGTAGGTCCAAGTTGCTCTACTATAGTCATCAACCAAAGTAAGAAAATAATAAGCACCAGTTAAAGAAGGGGATTTATAAGGACCCCAAATATCAATATGAATCAACCAAGATTCGAGAAGACTAAATTTGTTTTATTGGAAATTTTAAACGTTGTTGTTTTGAAAGCGGACATACATGACATATCCTACTTTCAGTATTTCTATAGGAAAGTACATCCGGTTTGGAAATCACAAAGTCAGGGGCATGACCTAACCTATGATGCCAAAGTACATTATTGTTTGTGGAAGTAAAATTTGAAAAATGAAGCTGGCTGGTCTTGAGCTGTTGAACAAAAGGATGAGCAATGTGTGTTGATGTGAATTCATTAATGGTGCTTTGCTGAAATGAAGTGTGATCAAGATAGTAGAGCCTATTGAGGACCTTTCCAACCGCAACAAGTTGCTTAGTCTTCTGGTCCTGCAATAAGCAGAAGGTGGTGGAGAAGAAACAATCAATACGGGAGTCGGTGGCCAACTTATTTACTGATAATAGATTATACCTAAAGGCAGGAATGTGAAGACAGTCTGTGATTTTTAGATCATGTGATAATTTGACTGTACCAATGTGTTTAACACATTTGATACTGCCATCGGGTAAGGTTACTGGTGTATATTGTGTCATAGGTTTAAAACAGGCAAAAAGTGCAAGCAAAGCTACCATATGCCCTGTGGCTCCGGAGTCTAAAAACCAAAACCTAAGAAACTTATCCACAGTAGAACTAACAACATTAAGTGCAGTATAGTTAGTGATACCTGCGAAATCGTGGTAATGTGCAAAGTTGATCCTTTCCCCTTCCGACAGGTTCACCTTGCCTTTCATCATCTTCATCAAGTTGTTCATCAGGAGCATCATCTCTTCATTGTTGTTGCCAGTGGAACCAGACTTCTCCACATGTTGATCTACATTTGCTGATGTCCCAACCAGATTCGCTGATTGCTTTATTCCTGATAACTTCTTAGACTCTTCGTATTCTTCCCACCAATCAGGGTAGCCTACCAGCAGAAAACACTCATTCTTAAGGTGCCCATTCATCTTGCAGTGATCACACTTTAACAGTCTCTTGGCAGCTTTATCTCTTCTCATATCATTTTCTTTGCCAGATCCATGTGTAAACCTTGATGCACTAGACGTAGTACTACCTCCTCCTGATGAGACAGTTGTAATTCCTTGTGTTGGTCTTATTGTTGAAGACTCGTTTCTGTGCTAACATGGCACTCTGCTCTAGTGGTTCCACAAAAGTCTGATGCATCATTTGCTGTTTTTCCACATTTAGGACCATAGAATAGGCCTTTTTAACTTCAGACAACGAATCAAGCATAAGGATGTGGCTCCTTTGAGCACTATAGGAATCATTCAAACCACTAAGAAACCCCAGTAACTTGTGACGATTCTCTCTACCAGTATTTTTATTAGCATCACAAGTACAATCAGCAGCTGGATCTAAAAACATCAGTTCATTCCAAAGCCTTTTCAACTTAGAATAGTATGCACTTAAAGTCAAATTTCCTTGAGGAGATAGTTGCTATTTCTCTTCTCAAATGGTAAATCTATGGACCGTTCCTAGTTCCACAATTTTCTCTCAATTCTTCCTAGAGGTCATGAGCATTCTCAGCTAAATCATGATTATCAACTAATTCAGGTGAAATAAAGTTGAGAATCCAAGAGATTACCATATCATTGACGCGAAGCCATTGTTCCCGACCAGGATCTCCGACTTCCGGTATCTCTTCTGTACCGGTGATGAAGCCGGTCTTGTTTCTTGTCCCTAGAGCCCTTCGCATTGCGTGACTCCATGAGATATAGTTAATCTATGTCAACTTCGTCGGTATGATAACCAAGGACGAGTTGTCAGAAGGATGAAGCATCAATTGATGATGATAGCCTCCATAATTTGTAAGCTTTTGATCCTCTCGCCGCGATTCTTCACGGCGATTCTCTTGTCAATTCATAGCCATATCAAGTCTGTACAAACAATTCCTGTTCGCAATTTCCTAGGGTTTGAAGATTGACGAACCCTAGATCCCCAATTCTATTATGATCAAATTCCGATCAAGTATCAAAAAATGTTCGGCATAGAGAAGGACTAAGGTCTTGCTCAAATACCATCTAGAATCAGAGATTTGGATTTCAGTGGAAGCAAAAACAGAAAATTTGATAATCAAATCTGTGAATCTTGGAGAGAGAGAGAAGAACGGTTAAGACAAGTTTATTACCAGCCGAACAAAATTAAATTATAATGAATGTGGCCTTGGAGATTATATACAACTGATAACCGGCTAACCATAGAAGATCTAACTATTTACAAAATAGTCCCTAACCTTCTAAGTAATAACAGGCTATATAAAAATTAACTATACATCATCATTTATACACCATGTACTATGGTCCTTGATCTTGCAATGCTGTATCATCCGGCAATGATTCATGAGACATTTGTACAGATCTTAGGAACTAAATTGTGATGACATAGTTAATCAATTTTTTTTATTATTATTATTATTATTTTTTGTTTGAATGAGTGGAAATTGGTAGGAGAAGATCTACAAGTTTTAATATGAGAAGGTTGACACATTCTTTCCTTAAAATTATCTCTTTCTTCTTGTCCGTAATCTCTCCCTCTCCAACGTGATTAAGCAAAGGTTTCATCTCTTTGACTCTTTGCATTATGATGGTGTTGGAATTTAATCTTGAACCTACGTACATATATCTAAACTAGGTTTTAGTAAATAACATGTTTTTGATATCACCACAATACATTATACAACGTTGTGTTGGAATATACAACATTTGAACTATATGTTTTAGTAATATGATTGCCTTCGTACATATTGCTTTAATGATAGTGTTAGAATTTATCTACGACACGAACCAATGGTACTCAATAAAACAACGCTAGATGGTAAGGTCAAAGTTGACGTGATCAAAAGACTGAGTTAGTACAATCTCCGATACTTTGAATGCATTAGTTTAGTCTCATTTTCGTTTTTCTTTTAATTTTTTTGGTTGAAAAAAGGGAGTTTAAATTAGTTGAATCGAACTAAAATGCTGTAGGTGCTTCGAAGTTCAAACCATGTGATGTGCCTAAGTCTAATTACTGACAACGTGCTAATACGTTGACGTTTACTTCCAGTATTCCACGAAATTAAATAAATATGGAAGAGTGGGGGATCGAAATCGATGGTCAACACTCGAACAGTAGCTTCTTGTACCACAACTGGATAATAAAACTGCACCTTCGAAACCTTCCCCCGATGAAAAATTCTCCTTCGGTCCCACAAAAAGTAGTATATCTTGAGTTTTAAAATTTGTATAAGAAAAGTAGAACAAGTTTTAAAAATCAAATTTAATTATTTCGTTGGAACAGACGTAGTACAATGTAGACCGTTTTGTTTTTCAATAAAACAAATTATAAAAACCGAAATGAAATAGAATATTTTATAGAAGCATTTTGAGTAGGAAAGACAGCAAATTGCGGCGTACCAATTGCAAGAACGAAGACTTTTGCGTACCGTTGTTATTGGTACACAAACAAACGTTAATTAGCAAAGACTAGGAATGCAAATACTGCGGTTCTACGTAAAAATACAGAGAAAACAGCGGTTTCGTGGGAAAAAGGAAAAAAATATTGGCATTTTAATAAAACAAATTATAAAAACCGAAATGAAATAGAATATTTTATAGAAGCATTTTGAATAGGAAAGACAGCAAATTGCGGCGTACCAATTGCAAGAACGAAGACTTTTGCGTACCGTTGTTATTGGTACACAAGCAAAGGTTAAATAGCAAAAACTAGAAATGCAAATACTGCGGTAAAAATACAGAGAAACAGCGGTTTCGTGGGAAAAAAGAAAAAAATGTTGGCAGAAATAAAAGGTTCCGTTACCGGGAATCGAACCCGGGTCTCCTGGGTGAAAGCCAGATATCCTAACCGCTGGACGATAACGGATATTCCATAACTGTATGTTAATTATTTTATATAAATGAAATTAATAGCTTTTAAACTTCAAATACAACTTGCCGCGTAATGGTCTCTTCACTAACCTGAAACCGTCGGAAGGGACAGGTCATCAAAATGACAAAATCACCCGGCGGTGAACGACCGGTATCCATCCAGTGATGCTCACTGGAAGTATTTGCCTCATCCCGGCGCTGTCTGCGTAAGGAAGTCGGCTATGATAGTGAAAAACGTTGGAATTGTACGTTATAGGAAGACAATAATGTGTGGGCAAGCTTGATTTCAATAGCGCGGCCCACCAGAGGATTGCAAAGTAAGAAGGCAAGCACAAATCCACAATGTATAGTTAAGTATTATAACTCTAAAGCTTTACATTAGAAGACCAATATTGCAAATCAACATTTATTATGTGTCTTTCCTTTGTAACTCGTGTGTAAAGATGTACATTGGCAGAACAAAGAGATTGATTCATAAATCACGAGTACGTTTAAGAAAAAAAAGAAACACACACACACACAAAGCACAGATGATGATAAAGTTATAAACTGAAAGGAATCATTTATTGGGGCAGAGCCGAAATAATTAAGCAGCAAGTACAGGGATGCTCTGTTCATTCCGGAAGAAGTTCTGTGGATCAACTGCAGTCTTTATTTTCACCAACCTATCAAAGTTACCCTTGAAGTATTTCAATCCGTACACTTTGCCTTCATTATAACTGTTGGGTCCATTATCAGTTGTACCAATTTCGAGATCCCTGTAATTCAGAAAAGCCTGCCTTGGATTGCTTGACACATATGGAGTCATGAAGCTGTATAAGTCTCTCGCTTGCTGAAGATATTGAGTCGTCAGATTGGGATCAGCGCTATCCCAATTCACAGAATACTGGATCTTGTAAAGGATCCCGGCCCGATGGGGAAACGGCGCGTCGGTTTCAGGGATTTGGCTCATTTTTCCACCATAAGGATTGAAAACCAATCCTATTTTTCCAAGCTGAGTGATTTTGTTGAAGATTGCAGTGAATCCGGCCTTTGGAATCGGAGTCACGACGTAGTCGGATTTCCTCTTCAAGAAATTGACAGAAGGAGTTCTGTCCAGCAAAATTTCTGGTTTATCTGAACTCGACCTGAAATTTGCCCAGAACAGGATTGATTGGATCCAGCTCATTTGCTTCAAGTCAGAACTCTGTAATCCCAATTCAGGGAACTTGGCTTTCATCAGCGCCGCAAGACTCTTTGAATTTCCAACATACATTGCATTGAATGTCAATCGGATCATTTTCTTACCGCTTACGGTAGCCGGCTGGACGAGGACCCTGATGAAGAGATTGTTGTCAATGGTGGAAGCAATGCTTTGCCATTTGACAAGAATGTTTGTAGCATTCTGTGCCTCAGTCCTCTGGACACTAAAAACAGTGACAAATGGAGGAACTGGAACTAAATTGATCTTGTATGACAAAACAACTCCGAAACTCGCACCGCCACCGCCCCTGATAGCCCAAAACAGATCTTCTCCCATCCCTTTCCGATCCAAAACACGGCCGTTAACATCAATGATCTGTGCATCAACAACATTGTCGACTGTCAGGCCGAATTTGCGCAGCATTGTGCCGTAACCACCCCCGCTGATGTGTCCACCAACCCCGACAGTCGGGCAAACACCGGCAGGGTACGCCAAAAGATTGCTCTTTTGCCAAATTCTGTAGTACAATTCACCAAGTGTTGCCCCTGTTTGTACCCAAGCCGTCCGACCGGGTTGGTCAATGCTGATGTTCCTGAGATTGAACATGTCAAGAATAACAAAAGGGTTGTCCGAAACATACGAAATTCCTTCATAATCATGCCCGCCACTACGGATTTTCAGTTGCAGCCCTGACCCTTTGGTGCAAATTATAGTTGCCTGAACTTGTTGAACTGTTAATGGTGTGACAATTATGGATGGCTTTTTGGTACTTGAAGTGTTGAATCTTAAGTTTCTAACATATGCATTTAGAACAGAACTAAATGAAGTGTTTGTGGGACTGTAGAGAATTTTGGATATTTGGTTACTTGGAACTCCATTTTTTGTCAGACAATTGGCAAAACTGTCGAATGTGGAATCCGCAGATGAAGAAGTAGGAAGTGAACTGAATATGGAGGCAAAGAAAAGTAGAGAAATACAAAGAGCCAAAACGTTCTTCATTGTAGGTATCAGTTGGCCGGGGATATATTGTACACTTTGTAGTGAGTTAAGAGCACATGTATATATACTGTAATGTCCATTGCAGTTGCAGATGGAAATAGGATAAGGCAAATAAGAAATTATCAACTTGGTTTTTCTCAATTTGATTCTTTTGACCGAAAATTTTAGTAAATTGCAATAAGGTTTGGCACGTCAAAGTGGATGCTTCCACGAAAAAGATAAGATGATCTACGTATATTTTATTAGAGTTTCTAATCAAGCTGCCATGTGTATGTCAATGGAATAACAAGATAAGAACATAATTATTAGGTTGTCAATTAACCGCTCTCTTTTAAAAAAGAAATAAATAAATAAATAATAAAAAAATCTCTTGATGCGTACTAAGTACTCACTATCTATATATCTATCGATACTAACCATGCCTTGTATTGCTTTAGCTTGTAAGCAACCATGTACAGCACGAGATAATGTTATCTTTCCTTTTTTTTTTCTTTTTTCTTTTTTATACACTACACACAAAATGTTTGAAATTATTGTCTTGATTGATCCAAAAACGAGTCTAAAAAATCAGGAGATTAAGGTCTCCTAACAAATATTTTACTTATAGTTATTGCATATCATATCATGGTTTGAGTCCAGATTTAAAATAATGTCAGTTTACTAATGACTGGTGAGATTGTAGTGAAATACACTATTTCATTTACGGGAATGGAGGGTTTACTTTCAGTAACATGTCATGGACATTATTAGTTTAATAATGGTCGCATAAGCATGGCAGTTTAATTACTACATTTAATACACTTAACAATGCTTTGACGCTTTACCAAGTTTTGTAGTTAAGACGTAGCTGGTACTCCTGCAACGCGCTAAAACGTGAGCTATTTTGAACAAGTCAGAGGGATCGGCCCAGACGGAAAATCTGATTCTTTTTGTTTTCTCTCTCATTTCTTTTTTTTTTTTTTGGTGAAAAGAAAATGTAATTATAAATAATAAACTTTTCACAAGTGGCGTTTGTTCCTTAACTCTTTTAAAAAGGATGTTCTTATATCTTCTTCCTCTTAGAAGTTTATCCCCGGGGAAATTATTCAAACAATACACAACTTAATAACTCTCGCCTAAGAGATTAAATCAGTAGTGTTTTAGTTACGCATTGGTTATTACCATATATGTACAAAGAAAGAGACACAAAGACATAAATCATACTCTATTTAGTCCTAAATTAACGTCCAGTTTAATTTTTTTACTTTTAGTTCAATTTATATTAAAAGTGAAATTTGAAGTAAAAATTTCACGACGGAGGGAAGAAGTTAAACCTCTATATCATGATTTAACTATTCCGCAACCAATACAATCATCAACAATTCACTCTATAGACAAATGTTTTTCCAATTCTCACTTCCTTTCCACCAACTGTTTTTAATCGCAAAATGAGAACAATGTGAAGATGTTCTACAAAATGTTAAAATTATGGACCTCTGCGATAAAGTTTTCACGTTCAAATCTCCCATGCACACGCAATAGTGAGGCTTGTCATGCATTAACTTCAAAATTAACTCCGCTTCAGTTATTGTTCAGGATCCAATATTCACCGGGAATATTGAATCAAGGACTACACCCCTGCTGAAGTTCACCTTCACCTTCGTTCTCCGGCTGCGATGACCTGTTTATCATCCGGTTCTCCTGTCCCCTCAAGTACTACCTTACGTATTGATTTCTCTCTATATGTTCCTCTCCGTAGTCGATGCAAGGTTTGCAATCTACCCATGAAGTCTACCATTCCCTTGAAATTTCTTAATTCCGAATGAAAGATTTATAGTTTTGAGTACTACTGGAATGCCAAATGATTGTAATGAGTTTGAGCTGTTTATCCTCTTCTTTATGTAATTTTAAAACGTATTTCTACTTGTAAGGAAACGGAAAACAAAAATCATAGTACATGCAGATTAATGAATGTACGGAACTCCTAAGATACAATAATTAATAAGTACTACTGTATAATTTAAAAATAATGTCTTCCATGTGCGTTGCTCAAGGACGTGAATTATTCGACTGACACGTTTGGGTCACTTACCTTTGTGCTAATTTTCATTTTTGTGTGACAGATTTTTATTAGTGGATACAAATTTGATAATTATATGCATATGCACAGTTACTATCTTGCCACTTATTTCTTCATTGATATTGAATTTTTCTTTTTTTTCCCCCTTTTTTTTCTGGTTTAGATTGAGAGTTAATCATGTTGAATAATTCTCTAGCTATGATAGTTTCCTGATTCGAAACGTGATATTCGAATGAATTTATGAGCTACGTTGTTTATATTCAAGACTACGAAGTCGAACGAATTTCCTCAACAAAAGGGAAAAAAAAAAAAAAGAAGAAGAAAGAAGTCGAACGACGAATGTATGAGTTAGATTCTAATTTCCGACATGATGTTCCAAATGCCTGTCAGCATGTGCGGGAGAGCAGCAGGAGTTTGCATTTTTGGCCAGCAGATTGTGAAGGGACCTGCTCGGAATTAATTCACCCATGTTGTTGCTCCTGATTTAGAAGAATCGCTAGCTATTCATGAAGCTTTGTAAATGTTTTAGTGGTCAAAGGAAATTATGGGATGTTGATCTTTGTCTAAACCATGGTATCATATAGTAAATCACTTGGAAGACATTGTAGCGGATCCGTTTTTACACTCAGCTTCAAAATTTATCACTCTTTTTGCCTCAAAGAAAGAAATAGTCCTTTTTGTCGTAGCGGAAAGGGTATAAACACAATAGACCAGCGGAAACGATTCCCAAGAAAAACTTCTTTCCTTATACTAATAAAATAGGACAACCAACTAAACAAGTAAATAATTCAAGAACTGATAAAATAAAAGAGGCACACAGATTTATGTGAATACCCAAATTGGGAAAAACCACGGGACTGTAACAACAGTCAAATCTCCACTATCACAATAATGAGAAACAATCTTCACTAACCGGTGGATACAAAGGACTTCACCCAAAGGTGGATTACAATAATACTCTTTCATACACACCTATCAGAAAGTAAGACCGAAAGGATCTAACCAAAAGAGAGTTAAAGTGAAAACTAAATTGGAGGATTTGTAGATTTTGTTGAGAGGAACACACATGCAAACTTGCACCAATAACTGAGTCTGTTTCGTCACCCGATCAAAGCCTTAAATTGAAACACTTTCTTCTCGCAACATCAAAAAATCCCAGAACTAGCTTTTCTCTTCTTTTTTTTCTCGCACAAAATCCTTGCGCGGCTGCCCTAATTTTCCTTCTCTCTCGGTTAAAAAACATGCACAAATTGTGCACAAATCCTTACTTTTATAGGGATCAAATACAAAACCAAAACCCAATAGAAGTGGGTTTTCTTTTCTCGGTCAAACACCCCAAAACCAAAGTCTAGTTAGGCTTGATCTTATTTTTCCTTGTTGTTGCTGGCCCAATTAAGGGGAACAACCAGCCCAACACTTTTTATATGGACGGAAGGAGTTTTTACGATGATTGAAAATTATTTTTGTGAATGGGATAGCATGTTTTTTCACATATTCAAGACAACTATATATTATGCACAACATAAAACTAATATATTTTTCAGTCGTAAATTATCATAAGCATCTGAACAAAGTACAGCTGATGGAGGCCAGCTGTTCCACCCATTGAGTTGCCTACAATTGAGGGACTGGAACTAATTTGATCTTGTATGACAAAACAACTCAAAAACTCGCACCGCCCTCGCCACTGATTGCCCAAAATAGATCTTCTCCCATCCCTTTCCAGACCAAAACCTTGCCACTAACAGTAATGATCTGTGCATCGAAAACATTGTCGACAGTTAGGCCGGATTTGTGCAACATCGGACCGTAACCACCGCCACTGATGTGTCCACCAACACCTATTGTAGGGCAAACGCCGGCAGGGTAGGCGAAAACATTGTTCTTTTTCTAAATTCTATAGTACAATTCAACTAGTGTTGCCCCTACTTGTACCCATGCAGTTTGGCTCGGAATATTGACATTGATGTTCCTAAGATTGAACATGTCAAGAACAACAAAAGGGTAGGCTGAAACATACGAAATGCCTTCAATCGTGCCCGCCACTTCGGATTTTCAATTGCAGCCCTGATCCTTTGGTGCAAATAATGGTTAGCTAAGCTTGTTGAACTTGTAATGGCGTGACAATTATGGATGGCTTTTTGGTACTTGAAGTGTTGAATCTTTGGTTCCTAAGATACACATTTAAAATAGAATTAAATGAAGTGTTTGTGGGACTGAAGAGAATTTGGGATATTTGGCTACTTGGGACTTCATTTTTGGTAAGACAAGTGGCGAAATTGGCGAATGTGGATGACGAAGTATGGATTTGCAAGGTGCCTTAGGACGGGCGGCAACAATGATCTAGGCGGCGACAGACAGCCTAAAACCTGCAAGACAGAGCCTCGGGTGTCTCCCGAGGGTAGATTCTCCGATACTTAAGTCAATAACGGAATAAAGATAATAGAGAGAGAGGGATGTGTATTGTGTGTAGAAGGTATAGAAAATAGGTAGAAGATATGAATTATGAGAGAGGCACAACCTCTTTATATAGAGGTGGTGTTACCTTTTTCCTGAAACCCTAGCGGAATAGGTTTAGGCGGTGGCTTAATCTCCAAGTAATCTAATCCTAGGCCCAATAGGCCTAGGGTTAATTTATGACTCGTTAAGTGCCCCTAGAAAGCCATATTCTTGAGACTTGATGAGAGGAATTTGGGTTGCTACGAGTGTTGATGTTTCCTCCAGTTTCGTAGTGTTGCGCCAGTTCTCGAACTCTTTCGTTCTCGGTGTCACCTATATAAGATAAAGAGAGATAGAATGCCTTGAAGAGGTCTTTGTGTTAGAGAGTTCCTTAGTTGCGCGGTGGACCGTGAGTATCCTTGTGTGCGCGGTGGACCGCGAGTGTTTGGATCATCGAGATGTAATATTATATAATAATGACATGTAGTGTAAGATGCTCGTGAAGAATACCAGTCTAGCAGAGGATGTTAGGATGATCCCTCAAGTTCCTTGCCCCTGGGGTCTTCCCAATTTGTGCCCCGAGTACGTTTTCCTCGTTGAAGGCAGTCCTGAAGTGATTTTTCTCATTGCAGGGTGATGGAAATTTTTCCTAGAGGTTTGGTTCCTCGAAAGATTCCTTTGATCGTGCTTAAAAAGAATATTGTGATATGATAGTAGTAATATACTAATGATATCAGTAGGTGATAAACTTAGATTCGAGAAGCATATTAGAAAAGGTTTGAGAAGTACCTCAATCTCGAGAGAAATTGACTACCGGAGAAGGTGTTACCTCGATTCCGAGAAGGTAGTTGTTTAGTAGATAAAAGTCATTACCTCGATTCTGAGAAGGTAGTTGTTGAGTAGATAAAAGTTGAGATACATGTTCTCGAACACTTTGAGTAATAGTATGGTGCTCTAGGAATGCTTGCCCCTTCGAGGAGATGTATCCTCTTGAACACTTCTGTAGTAATATAGTGCTCGAGGGATTGTTGCCCCTTCGAGGAGATGTATCTCTCGAAACTCCAATCTTCGAGATTGCCCCTTGTTAATTGTTCTTCTCGATCAGCTGTGGAGCAAGTGCAGCTCCTCAATTATTTGTGCCATCGAAAGATTCTTTGTGCTACTTGTTGGCTGCATCTTCTTGGCCAAACAAAGATATTTTTTGGTGTGGTCATCGTGGCTATTCAAAGACACTAAAAATCTCGTGCTTCGCAAAGAAATTTATTTGGTTGTGAAGACCAAACAAATCGGTCCCACCGGGCGTGCCACTTGACGAAACATGGATTTGCACGGTGCCTTAGGACGGGCGGCAACGATGATCTAGGAGGCGGCGGACGACCTAAAACCTGCAAGACAGAGCCTCGGGTGTCTCCCGAGGGTAAACTCTCCGATACTTAAGTCAATAAGGGAATAAAGATAATAGAGAGAGAGGGATGTGTATCGTGTGTAGAAGGTGTAGAAGATAGGTAGAAGATATGAATTATGAGAGAGACACCACCTCTTTATATAGAGGTAGTGTTACCTGTTTCCTGAAACCGTAGCGGAATAGGTTTAGACGGTGGCATAATCTCCAAATAATCTAATCCTAGGCCCAATAGGCTTAGGGTAAATTTATGACTTGTCAGTGAACTCTGCGGATACAGAAAGGGACAGTGAACTGAAAATGCAGGAGGCAAGAAGGAAAAGAGAAATGCGTACAGCTAAAAAGTTCTGCATAGCACAAACTTTTGTGATCTTAAATTTAGTAAGCAAATGCAAAGGCAAAATGACCAATTGCCTGGGATGTACATTACTCTTGTAATTATGAAAATATACTCTATGGTCCATTGAATAGTAGGTGGGAATGGAATAAAGCAATAAAGAACGTCGTTAGGTATGTTGATTGGACGTATAATTTTCTTTTTCTTTCCGGCTTTGGTACATGAACTACAAGTTAATAATGAGTGGGAATGTATATTGCATCGAGTCTGGTCTCTTTTCGACTGTGATCGGTTCTTTTTAGAGGTGAAATTCTCTTAACGGATAGCACGGCGTGAATGTGATGATGATCCGTACATTTTCAACTCTAATCAAACAGGCAAATTTATATTAATAACAAGATAAGATCATAATTCTTTTATCAACTAACAAGTTTTTATTTTGTTATGGGGTTTAACTTTTATCTCACATTTTGGAGTTTGGACTGCAAAGAGCTAATAAGTAATAACAGATCAATCTCAATCTGTGTCTATACAAAGTTATTGCACCCTTGTCACGATGTGTCATACTACTCAAATAACTTGAACAAAATCAATATAATTTTGTCCGTGCTAACTACCAAATAAGGAGATGCGATTAGTAAGAAAATACAATATTTTATTCAGGGAAACGAAGAGTTTACTTTAAATTAACCAGCATCATTAATTCAGAAGCAAGTGCTTACAACGTGGATGGATTAGTTCACTCATGGTAACATGGCAGATGTTTTATTTTTTACACTTAATTATCAAAAAAATACCATAAGTTGGAGTTCCGTCTTTATTATATACCTAAAGTTCAAATCATTCTTATTATATACCATAAGTTGTATCTTTGTTCTTTTTCACTTTTTCGTCCAAGTACTGTTAAATTTGTGACGGTCAACAGGTCAATTATTGACTTGTCAAAAGGGTATTTTCATCTTTTAAATAAAAATAATTAAAACAAAAATAAACTAAACCTAACATTCCCATCCCCAAATGAATCTCTTCATCTCTCCCCCAATTGTAACGCCCTAGCCAGGACCCCCTCTCAACCTGCCGAGGAAGCCAAGGCCGAACGCCTGCCTGACTCTCGTCAGGTCTAAGGTACAGTTACAACGAGTGATCCAGAGCAAAATCTACTCTTCAAGAACCATTAGCTTGACCTAAACTATCTTGATCCTGTAAAAAAAATATGCGTTTACTCAGTGAGGTCTCACCGCCTGTCAAGCATTAGTCTAGGTGGCCACATATTCAAACAAGTTGCCACAGTTATTAAAACCACAGAGTGTAAATATAATACTAAGTAGGCTACCGTTAGCCATAAACATGTAAAACACGTAAAAAAATATTTTAGGAGGGTGGATACGGCTGAGTATAGACAAGATCCAGGTCCAGGGCCTATACAGCCAGAGGATTGGATTCCAGTCAAACTCGAAAATAGAGAGAGAACTGAACTGTAAAGATGGCGGCATAGATATATGCACTTCCCGCCAACCACACCCAACATTAATGATAACGATAGGCGGTATTATCTCGAGATTATACCTAAACAGGACCTTCTAGCGGTATATCCGATATGTCCTGGCCCTTTGCCGACACGTTCGGAGTCGATGGAACTAGCAGGGACATGGATCCATGACTAACCAATAGCATGCACAAGCAACAATGGCACAATTAACAGTCACTAAATATCCCATATAGGGATATATGTGTGATAAAGTACACACGGTCTCAAGAAGAAGAAACGATCGAACAAGGAAGGAACGATCATCACTTATAATTTCAGTCAAGCAGGATGAGTAAGTAATGAATTCGTCCAAGGTTCAGTAACAGCTATCCAAGTTTAGTCAATTACCCGGTGCGATAAAGTACACACTCGGGACAAACAAATTATGCCATATCACATAACTTGCAGAAAGTATCAAGACAGTAAATATACATTTCCAATTCCAGATTATTAACCTAACAAGTTTAGATGCAATTAGTTAGACAGTGAGATTACTCACCTGGAAATACATATACAGGAAGCAATCCTCAAACTATTTGTTAATGCAAGTTATAAACTACAGACCGCTCCATTCCAATCGGCTCGTTCTCCTCTCCGGTTCGAACTCGATTAATTTGCGATTCATTAAACACTCAGACAATAACTACAGCTAGCTCTCGATGATCGGTTTGCCATCGTCCCCAATGTTCTGAATCCCCTGATTCCTCGGCTCCTTCCTCCCTTAGCTCTCCAATTACTAAATTATCACTTAGTCTATACTGTCTTGAGCTTAAGTTTAGGTTTTAGGCATATTGAAACGATGAGGGTGGAGTTTGGTGGTGACCTTTAACAACAAGGAAGGGATGCGAGACGATGATGATGTCAAATGGAATTGGTAGAAGGGAAGGAAATTGGGTTAAGCCGAAGAAGCAATCTAAAACAAAAAGAATGGAGGATCCATTTGAATAAAGGTGGGAGATAAAACATGATGAAGATGAGGATGAAGTGATATTTTCGTTCCAGAAGTGGGTAAGGTTTTTTTTTTTTTTTTTTTGGCCTTTTAAGGTTGTTTATTTGTTTAATCCTAAACTAACTAGGTGGGATTGGTAGGGAAAAGAAGTAGTACGTGGCTGAGGTTTCTTTTTGGGAAGTAAAATTTCCCTAATTTGTTTTGTGGAGGAGAAATGGATTTGTGGCCTATGGGTTTTCAAGAGATATAAAATTGTTAATTGGATAAGTTTAAAATGAAGAGTTAGGCGGTGGTGAGGTGGTGATGAAGATGATGATAATATCTAATGGATATTCTAACTAATGGATATTTGTGGCCTTTCTTTTCTTTCTTTTTTTTTTTTATATTTTTACTAGGTGTTAGACCGTCCTATGGACGGGGAGAATATATACGTATAGACATTACAACACGAGCAAATATTTATCGATATTGTACTTTTATACGATGTTAATTATGAAATGTATAATGACTTCACTGCAAAATATAAAACACAAACCTCAACGACACTTGACCAAATGAATACGGCGGTAATTTATTTAAGGCAGAGAATATTATTAAAAAAGTGAATATTAAAACGAAAAAAAAAATCAACTTCGAATTAAATAATTATATGTCCTGCAATACTTCTTTGTAGACTACATTTGTAGCCTTGGATTTGAGTTACCATTTTCATCGCATATCAGGATCTTTATTCCTTCTCTCAAACTGACTCTTGATAAGGCGACATATAATTTGTTGTTGATAAAAACTGGATGCGGAAAATATAATCCCACATGCGATAAAATATTGATCTTGACTTTTGTTCATTGGCATTGCAAAACGGATCGCCAAAGAAAATTGCCTTCTGTTTATTCTAAAACTATATTTAGTATTAGATGGACACAATAACATCTTATATATATCTCATTGCTACCAGATATTACCTTTGCTTGGATTATACGTTTTCCCAATACTATAACTCAAAATCTTGTACCATTACATAGTCTAACTGGCTGGTCTCTATTATTAAGCAACATGATCGGAGCACCCACTATGAGTTTTAAATTATACAGAGATAGACAAGAGTATTTAATATAGTTGAGAAAATAGGGTATGAGCATGCCTTCTCTTTAGTGTTTATATTGTCTTCCAAATTGCTTATGCTATCAGAACTTAAGTATTGAACTTCGTCCTTCTCTATAGATGCCAACATGTGATCATTTATAATTTCCATGTTATCATGCCTTGGTGGTGCCAGAATTGACCTCTGTCGGAGGTAATCAACATTCTCAAGATTATTCAAAACATTGGGGTATGTACTATTGACGATACTGGCAATGGGGTTTCCCTCCGGCTGGATTAACATATCTGCTGGAATATCAATCTCAGCTTCACCATCATTCAGTTATGCGATTTTACCTTCACCAACATTCAGAAGCTACTTGAAGAATTCTCTAACATCTTCAATGTTTCCATTCGAAGACCTTTCTCCAAGGCGCATGTTAACAGTCAACTTGAGTATCTCACAATGTTGTCACAAGTAGGAATTTTTTATTGATACATCAATAATATCTTGTCGTCTGCCCTTTGGTACCACTGGAAGAATCTATCTAAAATCATCTCTTAGCACAACAAATTTACCTGCAAATGGTCTCTCAAAATTCACTGGATTAATTGATCGAAGAATATATTTTAAAGATTTATTGAGAGCTTAGAAACAGTGTTTTTGAACCATAGGTGCTTCATCTCATATTATGAGTTTTGAACACTTTAAAAGAGAGCAGCCAAATCACTATTAGGCTTGAACAAATGGAGTTTACAGTGATATTTATGGGGATTAGGAAACGTGAATGTGTAGTTCTGCGTCCAGTGATAAGCAGTGATGCAATACCGCTGGATGCTACAGTAAGCACAATCTCACCCTTAGAATGAATTGCAGCCGATAATGTCTGCCAAATAAACGTCTTGCCACTGCCTCTGTATCCATAAAGAAAGAAAAATCCACCAACTCAATGATAAATTGCATAGACATAATACGTTCATAAACACCTTTTTGTTTCCCAGAAAACTTCTCAAACAACGAATCAAGTTATACCTTCAATTTTTCTCTATCATAATCAAGCTCATCCCATATTAATTTATTATAGTTACCCCACAATAGATGCTTGTTTGGATATGGAAATGTACCAAATTTCTTCAGTGTGCTTCCATTTCTGTGCAGAATAATGTTAATCTCAACCAATGCCAACTTTTTCAACTCCTCATCACTGATTATCAAATCTGCTAATTTTACGTAAAATAAAAATTATACATTAGCAAACTAAACACGGGAATAAAAATTATTTAAAATTTTCAAAACTTAATATTCACACCTTTAACGTCGTTAGTTCGCCTCTGCCTTTCTTGAATGTCTATAATCACATAATTCGAAGTTGACTTCCATACAAACTGAACTCTAGTCAAGCTGTATGCAAGCAATAACATTGAAAACAAAGATCTTAGATAATATCTTGATCCCATTAACTTGCCTCAGTTATACCATCACTATATTCTTTGTCATCGTCCAATAGACCCATCACTTAGCCAGTTCCTTGAAATTCTGTAAATTGTCCTCTCACATGTACACATGTCTCATAACAGATTCGCCCTTTTAACTTTATTCAACAATATCCTTAAGTAGTATGCCTCTCCTACAGATGAACATGTTGTATTCTTCCCACCGATTGACCCGTTTTCCTCAGTTTCCGTTCCCGTATATCTTGATGCCAAAAAAACTTTTATGGGAATTAAATATCACTAAGGCTATATTTGGATAGTTTTTTGAGTGTGTTTTTTTGTATTGGGAATATAAAAAGATATATTAGAAATATAAAAAAGTGCATTGGGAATGTAAAAAGATATGCTCGGATGTGATAGATATTAATTAAAAATTCTGAAAAAATAAATCAAAGAACGAACCAAACAGAGTGTAAGATTCTTGCATTTTCATAAAGGTGGTTATATCCATGATAATTAATATCTAGTTGGCTTTAAGATGACAAATTCAAATGAGTTATCTTCGTTAAATGTGATCGGCTAGTCACCGGGAAGATGGAAGGGCAATCTTTCAACCGGAGGATTTCTATAGTGAATATCAAATTTGAAGATTCTCCAAAGTCCAAATTGCCTCGTACGTAGATAGATATCTGAAATCAACCATGTTATGTTAGACATAAAATCTCATTAATATCTAAAATGATTAAATGCACATATTCAACTTTTTTTCCTTTTTCCATTTAATACATGTCAAGTCATTCTCAGTGAATGTCTTAATATATATATATTAAAATTTTTATCCTTAATATAATACTCCGTTTCGTCTCAAAATATAGTCCAGGTTAAAATACTAAAATATATAATCATGATGGGTTAATTTTTCAAATTATTATGTCCTCTAATCAAATTTACAAATAAGCGTTAGATGATATTAATATCATATGTCCAATTTTGATATTTTAATTTCTGAAATTGAATTAATGTTTTGTAAAGGGGTAGCATCTAATTGTGTTACTTGTCTATTAATCTTATTTTATTATATTTTATTTATTTATTTATTTTGCATTCTCCGTATAACAAACTCAACTCTATCCCTATTTCAAATTGCTGACTGATTTTAGACATTTTTTTTAAAGTTAAGCTGATGGAAAAGTATTTTTGTTTAACGTTAATAATATCATACAATTTTTTTATTATATACATTTATTTACTTTTAAGTTATTTATTTTGCATCTTCTTCTTGTTTCACCTGTTTATTACCTTGTTTTTTGTTTTCCTTCTCTTGCATTTTCCATTACATGATCCGTTTAATCCAAAATCACAATGTTAATCACTCATTTTGAATTGGGTTTGTCTCATACTTTTGTACGGATCATAAATTAATAATCTACTATTAACAAAAACCTTTGTAAATAATTTGTACATTTAAGACATGCATTCAAAAAGCAATAAGGGTATTTATCCCCAAGGGTATGCATACCCATGCACTGATTATAAAGTTTACTAATTACTTTCTCGGTCTCAAAATTATTGTCCAGTTTGATATTTCACTTTTAATACAATTTGAACTAAAAATGAAAATCTAAACTGGACAAAAATTATGGGATGGAGGGAGTAGTTTTTTTTTTTCCAAACATTACTATTTTAGATTAGAAATGAAATGAGTACTCTCATAGGACATAATTAACTACTACTTCCGTATCAAAAAAATAGTCCACATTGAGTTTTTAAATTTATACTAAAAATAGTATAAAACTCAAAACCTAATGTGAACTATTTTTTTGGGACGGAGGTAGTAAACTTTTTTACTTTGCCTAAACTTTACACATTTTTAGAGAATTCAAAATAAGAGTGACATGAGTATTTTAACGATTTTGGGTTACAAAATGAACTAACGCCATGATTGTATTTGGGCCTGAAAATTCGTTCCAAAGAAAAAAAAAACTATTGTTGTGTCACTATGAAATCATTTTGGAACTGGGACATTTGTAATAGAATTAAGTTTGAAATTGGACAAACATTTAAAGAAGAAAACTACAGGCCCGGTTGATACTTGTTGATTCAACTTATCTTTCCGGATCTCATTGTTGCCTTGATTTGTTTCTAACACCTTAGTTAGTGGATGCAATTTGCCAATAGTTAAATAATAAACGTCAACGGTAAAATTTATTTTATACTTTCAAAAACTAAACTTATACTACTTCTGTCCCAAAATTGTTAGATAGTGATTTTGGGACAATGGGAATATAAAATTGTTACATAAGTTTTATGTGGCATGTGTATATACATTTAGTTTTCTTTCTCTGATTTTTGCATTATATATATATATATATATAAATATATAAACATTTATTTCCTTCGGTGTCACATGATAAAATCATCTTTTCCATTGGAAAATAATTAAAAATCAATAGCTTAATGACACACACACACACACACATATATATATGTATATTTGTGTGTTATATATATATATATATATGTATATGTGTGTGTGTGTGTTTTGGGAGAGAGAGGGAGTAGAGAAGAGATGCATATGCATTCGTCACATTTTTTTAGAAAAAAAAAATCTAATGTGGTTACTTCTAGAATCACGGAGTAGTTTAGAAATATAAGTAAAATTCCTTGCAGTCATTTTAACAATTGAGGAAAAATCAAGTTACTTTTACAATACTCAAATGAATATCGTAGATGTGGTACTTGAGCTTTTATTAAAAAAAAAAAGAATGAAAAAAAATCCTATTTCACTCAACACTACACTTAATTTAAAAAAAAAAAAAGAAAAAAGAAAAAAAAAAGGGACTAAACTGATGATCAAAAGAAGGAACTTGAAAACCTTTTGTTCCGAGTAAATATGTACCTTTATATCATAAAATTGGTTCTAAATTGAATGTGGAGTAATTTTTTTTATGATCGGAAGAATATACTTTTGGCAATAGCTAAAAGAAATATTTTAAAAGAGACTATTCCATATCAACATTGTGATTTATCCTACCATATAGAGAATATGACACTTCTCTTTTTTAATTTTCTTGACATAGCAACTTCATACAACTCTCTTTTTAGACAAACGTATTGATTTCCCAACTCCAATTGATAATGATATATAGACTTCGCGTCCCTTGCATCTCCCAACTGCACTATTTGTGTTAGTGCTCTAGCTGGTGCATGCGGGATAGTAGTACAAAGTTTCACCGTGGGTGGATTATTGAGCCTTTATATAGAAATATAAACTAATCAAGATGTAAAATGGAAAAAAAAAATTATTAACCAAAAGAAATAAAAGAAAGGGCAACAAATTACAAAATATTTCAACCTTCCTCCTCACTCTGGCCACCAGACAAGAACACTATAGCAGGGACAGCAGGAATCATGGTGGGTTGAATGCCCCGGACAGTTTACTCAGCAATCTTTTCTGGAGTAGCCTTCTCCAACAGCATCGGAGCCAGGAGTCACAATTTTAGGCGTCAAGAGAGTACCTTCCAAAAGGACATGGTGATCATTCAATGCCTTGTAACATGAAGCAAGCGTATCAGTGAGCTTAGCGCACTTGTAGATGTCAAGAGGTTCATCCACAAGGATCTCAGGCTCAACAATTTGTACCAAACCATTCTGCTGGTAGATGATAGCATATCGGGCTTTTGGAGAACAACTGAAAAATCATTGGAAGTCTTTCATAACATTAGCACCTCCAAATACTTCTAAACATTGTCTCTAACTCCTCAGATTAACTTTGTAAGAACAACTGAAAAATCATTGGAACTACTCGGGTTAAATTCGATCTTTTACTAAAAGGAGTACAGATTTCATTGCAAGAACACAATCCATCACCATTTGAGTCTTGAGAGATAATGTATAAAGAATTAATCATCCATGGGATTTATTATACATGATACGTCTGGAAGAACCCACCAAATACATGAATTATGGGGAAAAAGAAAGACGACGAAGAAGAAAGGGAAAAAAAAAACCTTCAAGTACATCAAAGGAAAAAAATAAAATAGCCCAAAATTTAGGTAACTTGTGAATTGAATAGTATAAGTTTGATGATGAAATAGAAGAAAGCTAACGTAAATTAGATTCAAATGAAATAATCTCTTAATCGAAGATTCTCTCTTTATTCCTTTCGAGCATAGACATAAAAGAAGGAAAAGAAACAGAGAAAAAGGAACCAACAATTCATAAAGTTTGATTAATCATTTCATCCAACAATCTCATACACATAAGCAATAATCCATATGGAATTCTTTACTTATAAGTCCAAGAGAGTAAACGGACCTAGTGGATTCTTTAGATTCTTCATTCTTGGTGGAACAACACTTGAAAATCAAAGGTTTAATTTTAGTGCTAAAGAACAACCCGGATGGATATATGTTGGGAAAGCATCAAAGAGGCAATTGCTCCATTTCTTACTAATTTACTCATTTTTAATGCTTGGAAGTTTCACCCAAAATCAAGATCACTTATATATACCGTTTGCATCGATCTGTTTCCGGACAGTAAGTATGCGCACATGTGAGAGAGATTCCTGATAAAATCAAATTACTGACGGCCGGCCTTTTGGAGAATAGTTTTGGTTCCTCAGCACAATCTATCATTATCTTCTCCCTCAGATAAGTGATCTGGAATCATGTATGGTTCTTGTGTGTTTCTTCCAGCGCTGAGTACTCGCATAATCATCTAATCAGACTTGATCCTCATAGGTTGACATCTTGAACATAATCGAATTGATGTCTTCTCTTTCACTTTCCAAACGACACTTCATGGAGGTGAGATTTTCTACCGAATCAAATTGATTGCCGCCGGCGAAATGATTTCGTTGGACTGGGTAAAGAAAACAATAGGTTGGTAGGGTGGTACAAATCAAGTTTCACCGTGGACATCTGTTTATAAAGTCAAAAATTAAGGTTTGATTAATTACTGGAATGATTTTACAGTTGGTATGGAATATGATATTTTCTGATAAGATATTAGATTGCATCAATCACAAGCAAGCAAATATAATTTGTTCACATCCCAAAATAAATTTTGTTGGGATTCGATATCTTTTGGCCGAGATTTCATAGTTGTATCTCCGTGATAGAAGCCTGCAAGAATTCTGATAGAGTTGAAATTCGGTAAAAGGATTGTGACGTAACAAAATAACATTTGATCTTTTTTATTTTTATTTTTATTTTTTGATTTTTATTGTTTTATTTTGTGAATTTTTAAATCTACAAAATTAAGAAAATGCCACCTAGGATTAAATCCTATGTGGCATGTGCTCCATGCTTTTAGATTTCTCTCTCTGGTTTTTGCCTTAGTATAGTATATATATATATATATTTTATTTTCTATAATTTTAAAGGAAAACCTCTAGCAAGTTGTTCATTAAATCATTTTAGGTCGGTGTAGTGAGTATTGTTTACCAGTTCAATTTATCCGACGTATTCCCTAAACTTGTTTATCATTAATAAAATTATTTGTGAAATTATTAAATTTTCAAACAGATAATAATAGCTCCTTAGTATTTGAAAGCTTCTTTTATTCATTGTAGCTAAAGCTTCCTATTATTTATTCTAATTATTATTAATCTACTAATCTCCACATTTCTAATAAGACTCTAGTAATACCGGAAAATTTGTTACCCACTTTAATAAGCTAGTGAGTCTTGCTTGAGAGAAGGGCGCTAGATTTGGGGTCCTCACATTCTCACCCCCTTAAAGCGAATTGCGTCCTCGCAATTCATTATAGTTTTGCTGACGCTTAATCTCTCACCCCCTTAAAAGAAAATGCATCTTGAAATTCTTGTTATAAAAGTTTATTGGTACCATCTGTGTCAAGATTAGTGGGCTAGGTCCTATGTAGCATAACCCGACACCATTGTTATTTTCTAAGATCCAGTTAGGTTCACAAAAGGAGTACTGAGTACCTGAAAAAAATTCAATTATTTACTTTATCTAATTTAAAGTATTACTAGACAGAGTTATTATTATTTGTAATTTAGAAACAAACTTTAACATGTGGATGACCCATGCACATGTGCTCTACTCATAATCTCAATTAGTGATATTGTAATATATGTATTTACTATAATAGCTTTGTGTATAGGGTTTTGTTATTCTATATATAGCGTGTATATCGTATAACATAACATTATGAAATACAATCCTTATTATTCTAAATTGGTACAGAGTTAGGATTTTTTTATTTTTTTTCGGTCACCCATTTTCTTCTTTCTCTCGGTCCTCCGCCTACCGCACCGATTCTTCTGCTGCCGGCGTGGTTTCTTCTCCTTCTTCGTCCTCCGTTGGTGACCATTGAGGTTCTCCCGTGCTGCTGCCTTGTTTCTTTTTTTTTTTCTGTTGCTGCCATTGCTGGTCCCTAAATTAATTCGGCGGCTTGTGTGGTTGATCAATATATTTTGCGGTTCTTGCTCCCCTCTCTACAAAAAAAAAAAAAAGGAGACACAAAACCAAAGCAACCGCGGCCATCACCACACTCACCCATCATCATCATCCATCATCATCAGCATCATCTTCACGCCATCATCACGTGCCTCCTTTTGGCCAAATTACAAGCGTTGTAGTTTCAGCCCTTCTATTTTAATCGCCACCCTAGTAAACCTTTTCGGGGTCACATACCCTTCACTATATTATATTACCAGCCACCTGATTATACCTTTCTTCGTGTTTTTGGCTGTGTTGTCTATCATCTTTTTCGCCCATACAACTGGCAAAAGTTCTCTTTTCGTTCTACTCAGTGTGCCTTTCTTGAGTATTCTCCATCTCATCTCGGTTATCGCTGCTTTGATGTGGTGAGTAATCGTCTTTATGTTGCTCGTCATGTGGAGTATGATGAGCAACTCTTTCCCTTTAAACTTCTCATCTCCAGTTCTCCATCTTTGCAGCCGGAGTCCCCTGCCACCCCTTGGTTCCGTGTAACCAGTTCTCCTAGTGTGCATGCATCGAATCCTGCACCTGTTGCTTCTCCTCCTATTTCCCCATTCCCATGGCCTCTTTATCCAGTGCTCCTGGTCCTTCCGCGTCACCAGCATCTTTACCTAATTCTCCAGTATCCAATTCCCCATCATCTAAGTCCAAATCCCCTACGCCACCTCCTCCTCCTCCTCTTCTTTCCCGTCCTCATTCAATGGTACTCCGTCCTAACCCCAAGCCCAAGAAGATCTTTGATCCCTCTGCTCATCTTGCCTCTGTTTCACCACTTCTTCCAGTATCTCCTACATCTTTCACTCAACGCAAGTCCATTCCTTGGTGGCAAAATGCAATGATTGATGAAATCTCTGCTCTTCTCAAGAATAATATCTGGACCTTAGTTCCCCCTCCTTCCTCCAGCAATGTTGTCAGAAATCGATGGCTTTATAAGATTAAGACTCATGCGGATGGTTCCATCGAGTGATATATATAAGGCTCGGTTGGTAGCTTGAGGCTTCACCCAGTGTTTAGGGGTTGATTACACTGATACTTTTAGTCCAGTTGTTAAGCTGGTCACTGTTTGCTCAGTTTTGACAGTTGGCTTAACTCGTGGATGGTCGATTTCTCAGCTTGATGTTAGTAATGCCTTTCTTAATGGTGTTCTAAGTGAAGCTGTTTATATGGTTCAGCCTCAGGGTTTTTGTTGATCCGGTGCATCCTCGTTATGTATGTAAGCTGCATAAGTCTTTATATGGGCTTAAGCTAGTTCCTCGAGCATGTTACTCCCGGTTGGCTGCGTTTCTGGTCACCTTGGCATTGTGTAGTCTTGTTGTGATCCTTCCCTATTTGTGTATCGATGTGGGTCTCAGTTGTGTTTTCTGCTAGTGTATGTGGATGACATTATTATTACGGGCAGCACTTCTGGTTTGGTTCAGTATTTTATTTCTTGTCATGCTAAGGAGTTTTCTTTTCGTGATTTGGGTCCTTTGAGTTAGTTTCTTGGTGTCGAGGTTCATCACATTTCCCCGAGGTTTGTTGCTCTCTCAGCGCAAGTGTGTTAATGATTTATTGTGGCTTGCCAATATGCATACTTGCAAGCCTATTTCCACTCTAATGCAGGCTGGTGTTGTGTTGTCTCGTTTGGATGGTACTTTGCTATCTCCTGATGATGCGTCTACCTATCGCCGTCTTTGTGTTAGTCTACAGTATACCACTCTCACTCAACCGGAAATCTGTTATACGGTTAATAAGTTTTGTCAGTTCATCCATCAGCCCCACACTTCTCATTTTCAAGCTCTCAAACGGATCCTTTGTTATCTTTGTGGTACCGTTGATTACTGTTTGGTTCTGCATCCCACTAATTTGGGCACTCTTACTGCCTTTAGTGATGCTGACTGGGCTGGTTGTCCAGATGATCGTCGTTCTACTACTGGTTTTCTCCTTTATTTATGACCTAATATCATTCTATGGGCATCTCAAAAGCAGTCCACTGTGGTTCGCTCGTCTACTGAAGCTGAGTTTCGTGCGAATGCTAATGTCTGTGTTGAGCTGCATTGGGTGTGTCATCTGTTGTCTGAGTTAGGTGTTTTATTATGCCGTTCTCCCTCTGTTTGGTGTGACAACAGTAGCGCAGTTTTTCTTGCTGCTAATCTGTGTGTCATGCCTGTACCAGACATGTTGAGGTGGATTTTCACTTTGTTCGAGATCATGCTCGACGGAAGTTTGTTTCGGTACACTCTGTGTCTGCTGCTGATCAGATTGCTGACATTCTAACCAAGCCCTTGTCCAAGGATTTATTCCTTTGCTTTAGGGACAAACTTTGGCTTCTCTTTTGTCTGCAGGTAGTTTGTGGGGGCGTATTGTAATATATGTATTTACTATAATAGCCTTGTGTATAGGGTTCTGTTATTGTCTATATATAGCGTCTATATTGTATAACATAACATTATGAAATACATCTCTATTATTCTAAGTAGTGACATTTTAAATCTACATACATCGTACTGACATTTGATTCATTCTGTATAACTTTCAACTTCTTGATGAAAATTTTATAATCGTGTATCTTAATATATATAAAATTCCATAATTGGAGGTCTCATCGTTATTTTCTATCATTGCAATTAAAATAATGGACTAGATCAAATTAAATGCTATAATAAATATTAGTGTTTCGTTTATCAGTAAAATTGCTAAAAATCAATACATTGAGTGATGCAATATACTTTGGTCTCAACAGACAACCTCTTTATTTAATTAACTAGTATTATGCCCGCACGTTGTGTTGATTTTACTATACTTTAGAGTAACATTAATATACCATTATTTTCCTATGAAAAGTATCATATGTTTTAGTTTTTCCGTTTTTTTAGTATATTAGGCATTCAGAGTCCAAATTGAAGAGTGTCATATGGTTTTTTTTTTCTTCATTTTTGGTATATAGTACATCCAGTGTTCGAAATCATTGTTCTAACTAATCTGTATTCAAATCGGGTAGGTCACTTTTGGAAGACAAACCTCTCGCAACAATCATTACTACATGCCCATGCACATATTTAATAATGGATTGTAGTTAACTTGGTCCAATACTGTTACCACTTTGATCGAGTACTTCTTAGCCAAATGGGGTACTTTAAAATACAAATTAATATGTTCAACTATTTAAAAGGACCTTGGCTCATTATAGGCAATTTTAACTGTGTCTTGGCACCAGAGGAAAAAATAGGAGGAATAACAAGTCAAAGCAGTGATACAGATATGTTTAAGATGGTTGTAGAATAGAGTGAGTTAAAAGAAATGAAGACAATAGGTTTACAGTATCCATAGAGCAACAGGCAGCTGGGAAGTGGAAGAATAGCTTCTAAATTGGATAGAGCACTTATCAATGGTCTCTGGTTGGATTCCTTTGCAAATGCTTATGTTCGAGTTCAAGCACCTGGTATATCAGAGCATAGTCCCCTAATCATCAACTGGGGAAATGAGTTGGTTGTTAAGAAAAACTCCTTCACGTACTTCAATATGTGGGCATTACATCCAGGATTTAAGGAAACTGTTAACAGGGTATGGAGGAAAGAGATCAAAGGCACTGTACAGTATCAGGTGGTTAAAAAGCAGCAACAACTAAAAAGGGTACTAAAAGAGTTCAACAAGAGCTATTTTCACAACATTGAGAGCAGAGTCAATTAGAAGAGAATGGAGGACATACAGATAGAGTTGGAGGAACATCCGCAAAATGAGGACTTGCAAAAGCTGGAAAAAGAAAGCACAATGGAGTATCTTGAGAGTGTTAAAGCCTTAATGAGCTACTGGCAACAAAAGATGAAGGATAGGTGGACAAACGAGCGAGATGCCAATACAAAGTTCTTCCATGACAGCATCAGACAAAGAAGATCACAAAACAGAATCATTGCATACACCAACCAGCAAGGAGACCTAATTGAGCAGTGGGAAAAGGTAAAATTGCACTTCATAAGTTACTTTGAAAATCTGTTGGGTAGAACTAAGACTAGAACATCAGCGGATAGTGAAACTTTTAACATAGGGATTAAACTGTCTGTAAAAGTATTCACTTTTGTAGTAAAAGGAGAATTGATTCTAAGTTTATTGAAAGACTTGGTATTGTTATGTAAACAACTTGTAATAGATCTTGGCTGGTAGGCTTGTAAATGGTTGAGCATAGCAATGAAAATTTTACATTTCACCAAAAAAAGAAACATTTAATGAATCTAGACTTGGTTTTCAAATTGTATTCATAATATAATTATTTGAAACTAAGCTCCTTTTACTTCTTTAAATTAATCTCTTTTTATTTTTTGAAAAATATATTAAATAGAATCATCTGTAAAATAATATTAACCTGTTTTGCATGTATACAGACTTGGTTTCAAATTGTATTTGTAGTATAATTATTTAGTAACTAATCTCTTTTTATTTTTGAAAATGTATCCAATGGAATAATCTGAAAAATAATATGAACATATGTTTAATTTATCCATACTTAGTTTCATATTGTATTCGCAATATAATTATTTGCTAACAAATTTTTTTTTTTGTTACTGGCAACTAATCTATTTTATTTTTGAAAAATTTATCAAATAGAAGAATCAGAAAATTATCAACTTATGTTTGATGTGTCCAGACTTAGTTTTGAATTGTACTCGTATAATTATTTGGTAAATAATCTCTTCGTTTTGGTAAGTAGTCACTTTTTATTTATGGAAAATATACCAATGATCTAAAAAATAATATTAACATACCTTTAATGTAGGTAGACTTGGTTTCGAATTGTATTCGTAATATAGTTATTTGGTAACAATTGTTTTTTTTTTCTTTTGGTAACTAATATCTTTTAATTTTTAGAAAATATATCAAACAGAATCACCTAAAAAATAATATTAACTTACGTTTAATATATCCACACTTAGTTTCAACCGTATTCTTAATACAATTATTAATTTGATCATTAATGTTTCCTTATGTCATATATTTATCAATAATTACCAAAGACGTGTTTAATTTTCTGAAATTAACTATTGGTTAATTACTTAATTCAATTTAAAAATTTTACATATTAGTAATAAACTTTTAATTGTTTAAGGAAGGAGAATTTTGGTGAGTACACGTGGCACAATTGGCTAAACTTGCTCCCTGGACGACACGTGTCGATTAAGAACTCTGCTTTAATATATATAATATAGATTTTAGAGTAACATTAATATACCATTATTTTCCTTTGAAAAGTATCATATGTTTTAGTTTTTCTATTTTTTTGGTGTATTAGGCATTCAGAGGCAGAATTCAAGAGTGTCATATGATTTTTTTTTTTGTTTTTGGTATATAATGCATCCAGTGTTTGAAATCATTGTTCCAACTAATCCGTTTTCAAATCGGGCAAGTCACTTTTGGAAGAAAAACCTCTCCCAACAATCATTACTACATGCCCATGCACATATTTAATAATGGATTGTCGTTAACTTGGTCCAATACTGTTACCACTTTGATCGAATACTTCTTAGCCAAATGGGCTACTTTGAAATACAAATTAATATGTTCAACTATCTAATATGATTCTTGTTTAGGATTGTTAGTATACCCAAAAAAAAAAAAATTCTAAATACGAATTAATATGATCAATTGCCTACTATCCCAATGTACATTTAATGTATCCAGACTTAGTTTTGAATTGTATTCGTAATATAATGATTCGGTAACTAATTTCTCTATTTTTGTAATTAATCTCTTTTTATTTTTTGAAATATAAAATAAAATGTTTTGAGAAATAATATTATTCTATATTTAATGAATCTAGACTTAGTTTTCAAATTGTATTCATAATATAACTATTTGTAACTAATCTCCTTTTAATTTTTTTAAATTAATCTCTTTTTATTTTTTAAAAATATATTAAATGGAATCATATGTAAAATAATATTCACCTATCTTACATGTATACAGACTTGGTTTCGAATTGTATTTGTAGTATAATTATTTGGTAACTACTCTCTTTTTTATTTTTAAAAAATATATCAAATCGAACAATCTGAAAGATAATATGAACATATGTTTAATTTATCCAGACTTAGTTTCGTATTGTATTCGCAATATAATTATTTGGTAAAAAATATATTTTTTTATTGGTAACTAATCTATTTTTATTTTTGGAAATTATATAAAATAGAATCATCAGAAAAGTACTATCAACTTATGTTTGATATATCCAGACATAGTTTTGACTTGTACTCATATAATTATTTGGTAAATAATCTCTTTGTTTTTTAAGTAGTCTCTTTTTATTTATGGAAAATATACCAATGATCTAAGAGATAATATTAACATACTTATAATGTAGGTTGACTTGGTTTTGAATTGTATTCGTAATATAGTTATCTAGTAACAATCTTTTTTTTTTCTTTCGGTAATTAATATCTTTTAACTTTTAGAAAATATATCAACCAGTTTTTGAAAAATAATATTAAATTACATTTAATGTATCCAGACTTAGTTTCAACCGTATTCTTAATACAATTATTAATTTGATGATTAATGTTTGCTTATGTCATATATTTGTCAATAATTACCAAAGACGTGTTTATTTTTGAAATTAACTATTAGTTAATTACTTAATTCAATTTAACAATTTTACGTATTAGTAATAAACTTTTAACTGTTTAATGAAAGAGAATTTTGGTGACGACACCTGGCACAATTGACTAAACTTGCTCCCTGGACGACACGTGTCGATTAAGAATATATATATATATATATATATATGTATATATAAAAGGTAGGTACGGCTATCTTGATCTCATACCCAACTTGGATGGGTAATGCTGGATATCTGAATATTGTTGTTGATGTTGATTTGTATATGTGCATATATGGCAACACTAATGAATTTTATTTATTTTGTCTGGATGGGGAGAATTACCTTGACTTTTTTATTAAGTTGCTTGGTTATATATGTACAAGATTTATAATGATTACTTTATTTTGCGAGTATGTTATTTGATATTTGGTTGATGAATTAGGAGTTTTTTTAGTTTTTTAGTATAATACTCCCTCCGCTCCTTAATATAAGGTATCTTGATTTGTTCTAGGTTTTACCTAATATATATTTTTAACTGACAAAAAAATCTTAAAAATAATTCATAAAAATCAAGAGAATACAACGAATATGAAAATGTATTTTTAAAGTTTTTTCGTTAATTAAAAATACAAGTTCGTATCCAGTGCACTCGGGTATACCGTATACCCCCACCAAATACACGCACTACACGCGCTCAACATTTTTCACCTTTACATTAAATGCACAAACAAAATTGTTTTCATGCCCATGCACAAACATACACAATTGCTGGTTATCCATAATTTATCCACAAGTTGTAAACTGGTTATCCAGAATCCAGAAGGTATAAACTGGTTATCCACAAGTTGTAAACTGGTTATCCAGAAGGTGTAAGCTGGTTATCCACAAGACGTAAACTGGTTATCCAGAAGGTGTAAACTGGTTATCCACAAGGTTATCTACAAGTTGTAAACTGGTTATCCAGAAGGTGTAAACTGGTTATCCAGAAGGTGTAAATTGGTTATCCACAAGTTATAAACTGGTTATCCACAAGGCGTAAACTAGTTATCCAGAAGGTGTAAACTGGTTATCCAGAGGTAAAGAAGCAAACGACATGTTAATTGGGGGGCGTCGCCCCCCATGATAAACTAAACGACTCACACGGCTACCAGAATCGCAGGTCACTAACCTGCCCCGGCTGCGCTGCCCCGCCGAACACGCCAATTTAGCTAAGGTAATCCTTTTTTCATGTGTGTGTAAGGAGAGTGTGTTATTGCGTTAAGAGGGGACACAAATTACTTGTATAAATCACCCCATGATAAACTAAACGACCCGGCTGCGCCGCCCCCTGCCGAACATGGCAAATTTCGTAAATAGTATTTAATTAAATGAGGGGCATTTTGTCAAATGATGGAGAACAAAAGATGAATGAGGGGCAGTTTGCCAAATGATGAAAATAAGGTACGTTCAATTGTGTATAACTAATTATCCATATTGTCAATACTGGTTATCCAACTGTGTATAACTAATTATCCATATTGTCAACACTGGCTATCCACATTGTGAACACTGGTTGTCCATAGTGTGTAGATGGTTATCCATAGTGTACACACTGGTTATTTAGCTATGTTTAACTAGTTATCCATAGTGAGCACACAGGTTATCCACAGTATCAATACTTGCACAGTAAGTTTTCAAAATTTGAATGAATTTGGTAATTTATATATGCCACGTTTAAAAAAAAATGAAAAAGAAAGCTGAATTATCTAGCGAGCTCACGCTATTCTAAGAGAGTAAAGTACACATGCAGGGGGGTACACGGTGCCCCCCGGTGTACTAGATAATTTGCCAAAAATATATACTAGTTGAAACCTAGGGCAAATCAAAATGCCTTATATTAAGGACCGGAGGGGGTACTTGGCTAGGAAGCGAAAAAAAAAACACTAAATCATTGCCATCACATTCGTTGGTGATCGCTTATGTTGACCGCAAAATTAAAGTTCATGGTCAAGATCATCATCTGTAGATCCGAGAATGAGGATCGTCAAATCGAAAAGGTTCTGTAATTCTGAACGAAGTATCTAAGGCTTTGTTTATTTTTGTCTTTTTTTGGATGATTTTTTCATAATAATAAAATAATAACTGTCTCATCTTATCATACCTTTTTACATTTCCAATACAACTTTTTACATTCCCAATAGAGAAAAGGGCATTACTATTTGCAGTTATAAGAATTACTCATTTACAGTCGTTTGGACTTTTTTGCCCCTGAGCACTACAAAGAGTACTAAAACACATAGTTTCAAATTATTTCTTTCTCTTCTTCTTCTTCAACTCTCTAAGAAAAAAATCATAATGTCAAACTCAGATATACAATAATTTGGAGGTTAAAAAAATGGCGGAACAAGAGAATCAAGTAATGGAAGGCTCAGCATAAAATTTGGTATGTTTTTTTTGCCAAAATTCATTGAATATTATGAAAAAAAACCGTTCTGGACAGGGGTAGCCGGCCTCCTTGAGAGCTAGCCGGGTCAAAACCAACTAGCTAAGCCCAAGGAGCCGGTCCTGACCGGCTCCTTCTTAAAGGATAGCCGACCCCCTTGAGAGCTAGCCGGGTAATTACTGGCTAGCTAAGCCAAAGGAGCCGGTCAGGGACCGACTCCTTCTTAAAGGGTAGCCAACGGTTGGCTACCCTTTAAGAATGGGCTTAGCTATCCGGTTTTGACCCGGCTAGCTCTCAAGCGTAGCCGGTTTGCCGCGGGCTATCCTAAGCAATTTTTTTTCTTTATTTTTTTCAAATTTTTTTTATGTTATGTTCATTTTAGTTATTATTAATATTTTTTTAATAATTAGTTTGTTTGAATGAATAGTATCAATCTTTATTGTTTAGTTTGTTATTTAATTAAAAAAATAAATATTATTAATAATGATTGTTTATGTAAATCAAATTTTTTGTAGTGGTAATTACATCTTTATATTGTATTTATTAAAAATAATTGTTAGTGTGTAATAAATGTAGTTTAATTTAAATTACATTTTTTTTATGTAAATGAAATTTAATATAGTGTTAATTTACAATAATGTAAGGTAATTAAATTTAAATTATAAATTGTTAACTAGGTGTATTTTACATAATTTTATATACTTAATTGTGTAGTTATTTTTCAATGTATATATTTAAGTTTGTTAAATTTGATTATGTTTCATTACAGGATTATGGTGGTGATGATATTGACTATAGTTCTTATTTCAAGACTCGCATCAGATTCGATACTCTTGATGATTCTGTAGAATGGGCGAAACAGACTGCGAAATCTCTTAGTTTTGAGGTTGTTATTGCGTCAAGAAGAAGTGAAACGTCAAAATTATTGAGATGTGAAAAGGGTATTCCCCTAAGAGAGACAGAGAATAAGGTGCGAAGTACGAAGTCACAGTGTTGTGGATGCCAGTTCCAGCTTATAGCCGAAATACGGGATGTTGGTACTTCATTTGGCATTCGTACTGTATCAGGTCCTAAGGGTACGTATAACTACCTGTTTGGTACATTTAGGGAGGGATAGAGGCAGATGAGTGGGATGAGCGATAAAACGAAGGAGATTGTTAGAAAAATGTTGAGGCTTGGAGGAAAACCGGCTGCAATGGTGAAGCGAATTAATGTTGAATACCCTGATGACTACGTTGTCCCTAAAAATGTATACAACTACAAGAGTAGGTTGCGATTGGACAACTTCAAGGATAGAACTTTGGTGGAGTAGTTTTTTTACGTAGCTAAGAAACGCAGCTATGTGATTTTTACAGATCATAATTCGGGTGTGTTGAGTATTATTTTCTTGGTACATCCAGTATTTGTACAGATGCTCAGAGTCAACAGGTGGTACATTGGTATAGATACTACTTACGAGAACAAACAGGTATAAGATGCCACTGTTCCAAATGATTGGGATGACTCCAACCAATAAGAATTTCTTGATTGCATATGCAATTATGAAGGATGAAACGAGTACGAGTTATGATTGGGTGATGGAGCAGTTGTGAAATTTGATTGGATGGGAGGTGCATCCTACGGCCATAGTGACAGACATGGAGTTGGGAATGGTAGGTCCAATCAGTAAGTGGTTTCCAGAGTCTGCACATCTCCTGTGCATGTGGCACATCGGCAAATGTGTTGTGGCACACGCGAATAGTTATTGTGGTAGCGAATTTGCAATTTGGTGGATGGACAATGTATTTAGAGAGATACTTCTAGCTCCTACTCAGTACGAACATGCAATGGCTGTGTTAGGGATGAAGGCGTACAGGCACTCAAATGCTGAAAGTTATGGAAAGTTGGTGAAGTATGTCGAGGACACTTGGTTAGTTCACAAGAAGAAGTGGGCTCATGCGTGGACAAATGAGGTGACACACATGGGGAACATCAGTAATTGTAGGGTGGAGGCCGCTCATAGTACCTTGAAACAGTTTCTTGAGACGTCGAACCTGCAGCTAGATACAATGTGGATCGAAATCCACAATGGGATCGAGCATGCTTTCACTGAGATCAGGTACATTGTATTATTGTGTTTTTTATTTCACTTCGTATTACTAATAGTATTACCAATAGTTTTAGATTAACAATGAGGATTTTTAATTGTAGGTTCAGTTAAGGTTGTCGGTGCGACGTTCAAATCGGTCACACCTTCAGTTCCCCAATGATTGTATAGTTAAACGTGTCTCACATTACTGCCTGGAAATCCTTGATAGGGAGTTTGCTCGCATGCATGAACTAGGCAAAGATGTTTACCGGAGTTGTGGTTGTGTGTTAAAAAAGACTCATGGAATCCCTTGTGCGTGCAAGCTTAGACGAATAGTTGATGAGCGTTGCCCCTTGAAGTAGCCGACATCCATCCTTTTTGGAGCATACTAGATTATAGAAGAAACATGCCTGATTTGGCTCCTGATGATGATGATTCTGATGATGATATTGATATTGCTGATGATGAAACAGATGAACACAAGATTTTTATAGGTCTTGCGGATGTGGCATATAACAAGGAACCTGCTGTTTTGAGGTGCATCAATGCGTTCCTGCAACATGTAAATGACTATGTGTATATGAGCTACGAGTAACCAAAGGTGAAGACGAGTGTGAAAGGTCGCCCAAAACTTAAGAAGCGGATCCCTTGTTTCTGGGAGAAGCGTAAGACAGGAAATGGACAATCTCGCATGAGTACTTCATCACAGAAGGACACGCCTTCTGGATCCTCGCATAGATCCAATGACAGAGGTAAGAATATTTTATATTGTTGCACATTTAAGTTTAAAAATTAACATTGTTGACAATATAATCTAAAAAAGTCAATTTTAATTTTTTTAATAGGTGACACAAGAGGTTGGAGGACGAATATTGTTCCCTATGGAAGTGCTAAGGCCATTCCGTATTTTATGCTTGTCTACATAGAGAGATACCTTGATGTTGAGCCAGATGAGAATTGTGGGTTCCATTGTGTGGCAGAATAAATCCGTGACACGCAGGAGGAATGGCCGTGGGTCTGAGCAGTGATTGATAGTAATCTTCTCACATTGTCTGATTTGTGGGATAGTGCATATTACGGAAAGAGAATGGACGCTGTCGGACGGATAAGGTGGGAGAAAGGTGGGTGCGGTCGATCTCACTAGTGGAAAACACAGACTTGTTCGCCATTGCTACTATCTGGAATGCAGCAGTTTTTTTGCACGGTCTCGGACCTAACTTGAACGGGATTATGAACTGGTTTTGTACTACAGTGTTGCCTCTTCAGGCTCGCGATAGTGCCACAGGACCTACTCGTAAGATTGTGTTTGTTCACCTTGGACATGCTGACCACTACATTTGTGCTGAGTTAGGTGGTGATTTCCCTGTGCCTCGTATACATCCACAGTGGTATGACTGGGCTGATAACAGTGTTGTTGAATGAGATAACATGTAGTCAGGATAGGATAGCAGTGTGGAACCACCTATGTCCCTTTAGTCAGTAGCTGACTTTGCCATCAAAAGAATTTGTTTTAATTTGCTAAATCGAGTTATTTAAATTTTATTTGTTTTAGAGCAGATGACTTGATGACATAGGTCCAATAAAACACACATCACTTTGTCAAATAAAAATGCAATAAGTAACACATAATATCATAATTAAACACACTCCACTTTGTCAAATACACATCAATGGCTCGAATGAAAATCCTTGGTGAATTGAGCAAACATTGTTCCATGTTCCTTTGCAGTCTCCGGATCCCATGTGCGCAATTGATGTAGTGTGTCTCCATATAACACAGACAATCGGTTGATCCACTACACAAAAAAATAAGAAAAACAAATTAATATTATATTAAACAAATCGTAACTAAATTTATTAACCTTATTATAGACAAAAGACTTAGGTGAGATAAGTTTCGAATTCCAGCTCTCGAAGTCCCAACAGTAGCGCGATCCAAAACAAGCAGAGGATGCGAAACTCCAAAATACCAGTCCAAGTAACCCTCTACGCATGCAGTCTCATCTTTATCACTCGGCTGTAACTCGCCTAGATCGAGCTTGCTATTTAACGGGAATTGAGCCCAAGCATCTAACGCACTAGTGCGTGACCATATAACCTTGCACAGCTTGGATTTACCACTACGAGCCACCTCCGAGGGAGTAGGGATAGGTGGAGGAATGGTCTGGATGTACCCAATCTGTCGCAATACTCGTGCAGGCAAGTATGGCTTAATAATATCTAGGTACTGTATCCAGGCATTACTCAAGGTCCTCGGATCATCGTCAACAGGATCGAGTCCATAAGGCACCATGTCACCTACAGAAAAAACATAAGAAATGTTAACAACGATATTTTACATAATAATTCATAATCAAGATTGCTAAATGTGACACACATCTGTGTCTGTCAGGCCATCGATCTCCCGCCGAAGCCTCTTCAGATGCTCTGCACTATTATCAAGACCTGGGACATCCCACCATCCAGCTTGAGGCAATTCAAGATCCCCTGAGGCACGGTCCCCACCTGGTCTGAAGCGTGGGAAGTATTCATATATCCACGCCTGAATGAGTATGAAGCACCCAGAAAATGAGGCATTTTGCGCTCTGGTGGATACGCCAAGCTGGCGATAACGATACGCTAGAGTAGCAGAGCCACAAGAAAGCTCGTGACAAGTGGCTAGGTCATCAATAATCTCTGAGAGAATCACCACTCTAATCCGAGACCCGCTCCTATCCATAAACAACGTGTTCCCTAACATGAGCTATATCCAGGCAATCGCCTGATCTCGAGCAAACCCACCAATACGGCAACACTGCACGACTTTCTTCCCCTGAATCCCTTCACCCTGATATGCTTTACTAGTGACTAGATCCTGAACAGGCTCTAACAACATCCTCATGGCCAAATTATGACAATCACTAACCTCAGGCTGTGCTGTAATCAAGCTACCATCAAGGGGAATGCCCAATATCTATCACACATCGTGCAACATAATGGTCATCTCTCCAAAAGGCATGTGAAACGTGTTGGTGTCCGGCTGCCACCTCTCCACAAATGCTGTAATGAGTGTCTTATCAATGTTATTGTGCCTGATGCCCGTAATGTGGGACAATACGGTATGCTCCACCAAGTTCTTCCCCTCTTGCCCCATACCATCCTTCCAATCTTTCAATTTTTGGAAGTATGTGATTCTTGTATCCATTTCTAAGGGGCTTTTATACGAATACTCTGTCAAGAGATTGGCCACATGCCCAAGAAAACTGGGAATAACAGAACTGTCCTGAGGGCCACCCTTAACTGGCCCTGTCACAATCCAATTGTCGGCACTGCTCACTGAAATTATTAAAAATAAATCATACCAAAAAAATTGAAAAAAAAATATTATAATATGTTTAAAAAAATAAATATTATACTTGATGATGATGATGATGCAGCCGTAGACTCACTGCCACCATGACGAACAATAAGGCGTGGTCTAACTACAGGGGGAGTTCTAACTGGAGGTGGAGATAGTGGTGTGTCATCTTCGAAATGATCATACCCATCCGAGTCGAAATTCTCAAATGGAACATTTTCTTCGTCAATGACATTCTCTCAGTCCAGACTAGCCTGATCAAATACCTCGTCAAGTCTCCATGGACCAGACCCAACCATCAATGTAGAATCAGGTACAACTGGTCCTTTTCGGTCTTTTTTCGTTAACCTACATTGATTAATATATAACTACACTATTACTATAATTCACATAAAAATTAATACAACACATATATTAAATATATGATCAAATAATCAAATAATAATAACATCTTTAAATTATAACCTATTTGAAATATTGTTAAAATAATTATAACACATAAATTAAAACATGCTCTAATGTTTTAAATATAACAACCACATATTTAAAACTACGGTAAAAAATTCAAATAATTATAATATCTTTAAATTATAACCTATTTAAATTATTATTAAAATAATTATAATACGTAAATTAAAAGATGCCATAATTATTTAAAATATAACAACTAATATAATTAAAACTATATTAAAATTCTAATTATACTTCTTGTTCAAATTTATTTAATTATTATAACATCAACACCAACAAATAAATTATAATCAATAATATATAACAAAATATAATTAAAACTAATTATTGAAAAATAAAATCAATAAATAAATTAAATATAACAAAAATAATAACAAACAGAATAAATATTAAAAAATAAAAAAAATAATTACTCAGGGGTAGCCGGCCCCCGTGGAATCGGATACCTTCCTCGAGACCGGCTACCTTTGGAAGAGTAGCCGGATCAAAATCGGCTACTCTACCAAAGGTAGCCGGTTTCGGATTGGCTACCTTTCCCCGGGTAGCCGATCCCGCAGGGGTTACCCAAACTGGGTTAGCCGGTCCGACGCTGGCTTCCCCATTCCAGAATTATTTTTTTTTAATTTTTTTTTCGAATTTTTTGATAACAATTTTGATAAAAAAAAAACTTACCGGTGCACAAGACGAGCTTCCCCGACGTTGTTTGCCTCCATCTGCCATTTTTTTAGCTCCTGAATCTTTGTAGATCTAAGTTTAAGATTGAGTTTTTGGGTTTGAATGTGAAGAAGAAGAAAGGAGAAGGAGGAGGAAGGGGGAAAAGGAGGACAGAAGGGGGAAAATGAGGGAGAAGGGCGAAGATATCCAGTCGACTGTAAAAGAGTAATTTTTCCGACTGCAAAAAATAATTCAGTAAAAGAAACACCTAAACACACATTAAAAATACCAAACAAATCATCTTGGATGTTCAGATCTATGAAATATTGTCATGAAAGTGAAGAAAAAATTTTATTAGAGTAATGAAATCATTATTTTATTGTTATACACTAAAAACTAATTATACGACAAATAGAACAAATATTTTATAATACAGAGAAATTAATTCTCACCATGTTTATAACCACCACTGTATTGAATGGTCATCGCTATTTGAAATCAAATCAATAATCGTAAACCTTGAATTTAAAAATTCTACCAGAATTAATGATAGGCAACCGTCTTGTTAACGTTTCCCATCATATGGTGTTATCAATTCTGGAGTATATGATTTGTAGGAATGAAATAATCTTCTATCTAAGTTTATAAACCGATTGCTTGATATTGTTGCTAGGTTAGTTATTTATGTTTTTCGAGATAAATTGGGTACGATGAAATTAACTGACTCCTTTCAATTACATGTAATTCAATTTATTTGGAAGATTGTTTAGAGTTAGTTTTTATGTTAGTTAATTAGTTATGATGAGGACATGCAGTCTCGTTGTGATCTTGATTGTATAGGCTTTCTAATTTTTTTTCCCTCTTTTACTGAAACTGAAATTCGAAAAGAAAAGGAGAAAAAGAAGAAAGAAAAAAAGTTGAGATGCATCGATTTATCCTCTCGGATTGGAACTTTCATTTACGGGAATAAACGTTAGTGCTAGATGCAATGTTAGTTTGTTTGTCACGAATCTTTCGAAAGTATATGATTAGATTTAGGCTGTGTGTTTATGCATTTGATTTCAATAGAATCCAATTCCAATATGTTATTTACCCGTAATTTGGTCCTTTACTAATAGAGAAGGATGTCCAATCCTCTGTGCTCAATATTAGTACATAATATTGGGTGATATCATCCATTGTACTTAATTAAAGCAACATACAACAAGGACACGTGTTAGCTTCACATTAAAAATTTTCCCGCCAAAGCTACTTTTCAGTACAAAATGAAAAATGCCACGTGGCTCATCAGATGACCAGAAAAATGATGTTTGACGAAATTTTTTCAGGGATTTATTTAAGAAAATAAAAGAAAAAAAAAACTACCAAAGTTATATCCCTTAAATTTTGGCCGTCTGAATCAATCTCATAATTACAGTATATGTATATCAATAAATGTAAGTAAGGTTGATAATAAACAATAAATAAAAAGATGTTTAGTAACAATTCTGTTTATTACAATACAAAAACGCAACTGTAAAATTTGCAGAGTTGCTGTATCCCAATTATATCATGCATCCAGATATGTGTCGTTATCAAATTTTACTGCATCGTCATCCGTTTGATTCCCTGAAATCTGCCTTAATCGTCTCTTTTCCATATATTGTTGCTGCAAATATATGGTAAATATCAGATAATCTTCCCAAATAACAGTTTTGAATTTTATAAATTACATATTCAAATTAAATTAAATAACAATTCATAACAAGTCCATATCCTTACCATCAGTGATTGATTGATTGATTGATCCATGTTTATCTCCTTAAAAATCAAAATCTTACCTTCAGAAACAGTCATTCAGTTAACATCAGAATCAAAGAGATATGCTTACTTACAGATTTTCATGGAATTGAATATCACGTGCTCTGTATATATAACTTGATAGAGATATGTTATACTCACCAAAACCTGCGACCATTTATTCTAAAGCTCCATTGTTATTTCTGTTTCCTATTCAAATTTACATTCTCCCTCTGTGGCTGCAACTCCCATGTCTTCATCAGAAACTCCCACTGTTTCTGCAACTCCCATGGCTTCATCAGAAACCCCCACTGTTTTTGCAACGCCCATGGCTTCATCAGAAATTCCTGATGTTGATTCTCATAATCAAAACTATCCTAAAAATCTAATTTCTGGATCTGCAACCCACAATGTTGCTAATTCAGTGGAAACAGATACACCTGTTCTTGATTCTGAAAAACAACACCATGCTGAAAAACCACTTGCTGGAAATCAAACACCCCCTAATGTTGATCAGACATTTCCAACAGGTTCTGCACAAAGGTACATTGCTAACATCAATGGCTTGGTACCAACCAAAACTATCCATTTCCACATAGTTGTTCGTGTTATGACCATCTGGAAAATGATAGAGAATAAAAACAAGAATGTCAAATCTGTTGAGTTGACATTGATTGATGCTCATGTATTATATTATTTAATACAGTTTTCAACATCAAACAATGTTTTACTCATTAAGAAGATGCAATTCTTATATGCTTATTTGTCCAAACTTTTTAAAATATAGGGATCCAAGATTCAGGCTACTATACCTGCGAGGATATTTGAAAGATTTCCAGAAGTATTTCCTTCAAGAGGGCTGTGCCAGGAAGATCTCACGTTTTGATCATTGCCTGAATATAAGTGGGGGATACCGTTGCTCAAAACACGAATACAAAATTGTATTCCGACCTGATACATTGGTTCAATCTGTTGGTTACCATGACATCCCTAATCATGTATTTGAATTTACCCCTTTTGCAGAAATTACCAATTTTGTTGCAAATTTTGACTTCTGTTTTGGTAAGGACAACATCTTTCAGCTTTTAGTATAATATTTTCCTTATGTATCTTTTAAGCAAACATGCAAGTATGAATAATATGCATACATATATCTCAGATTTGTTGGGACACATAATTGGTTACAGTGATCCAATTATTGATAATGGTAAGAAGAGGATTTCGGTCGAGTTGGAAGATGAAAGGTAAGTGATTTTACCAATGTATATAATTTGAATACGTCTGTATGTAAAAATATTCTTATTCAATTCAGTATACATAAGTGGTTTTAACTATATTTACATTAATTGTAGGGCCGATAGGTTAAAGCTCACATTATGGGATGAGCACGCAGACAAGGTTTATACCATGATGACTAATAATCCTGATTACCCTGTTGTCCATATTGTTCAGTATGTCAAATGCAAAAAATACTACTGTAAGTATATTTGGTTTTAAAGCATATATCGTTGTTTGTTGACAAGAAATTTCAGCAGTTTTAGTGACACACCTATACTCTAATCTGATCCAGCTAAAGTTTCAATCACAACGAATCTGTTCAATGGTAGGATTTTCCTAAATGACATGACCATTCCAGATATATACGAATACAAATTCAGGTAAAAGAAAATTATTGTCACCGTTTATACAAATACTTAAATGAATCCATCCATGCAGTGTCAAGTAATGAACTCACCTTCACAGGGTTGATCAGGCAGATATTAGATCTGCAAGCATCCATAAGATATCCCTGCTATCTTCCATTTCAGGATACACAAATTTTGAGGAATTTGTGCGTGATGCCGAGATGTTGACACTGGCTGGGATTGATGATTTGGAACAGGTAACATGTTAATATATACTTTCAAGCCATACAAAGTAAGGTTACTGCTATATAAGCTATATTGATATCTTACCCTGTATTGTCATATTTTACGGGCATTAGGTGTTGTTGTTTTTGCAAAGATATCTGGATTGGCAAAAGAGTATGACTGGTCATACATAGGCTGTAGCAACTGTAACAGTAAGGTTGTTGAGATTGAATCATCTGCAAAGGAACCTCACTGGTGGTAAACAATGGTCGGCCTTTGGCAAAGGTAGAAAGGTAAATAATGAAAAGCCAGTTGGAGTAGCAAAGAGATGGATGTGCAAAAACCATGGACCTGTTTCTGCCGTCGCTGCAAAGTAAAACAAGTATAGTCACGTTATATAGTTTATAATGTTTTTCATACTAAAGTTTACTTTATCTCTGTTTATTGTACTTTGTACAATGTGTAACTGCTGCACAAATTTCAGATTCAAGTTGCAGGTGTATTTAGTAGATGGTTCAGGCAGCAGAATTGGTACTCTATGGGACAGAATGGTGTATAACTTCATAAACAAGACCGCTTCTGTGGTACGTGAAGAGGTACAAATTATATACCATTACAGGGATAATTGTTTCTATGCAACTGTAATTGTTGCATACCTTTCAAGTTATTGATTATTATCTGCTACTAATTTTCTAATGCTATAACAGTATCCCAAAGGTTACCCTGACATTCTAGATGAAATTGTGGGGAAAAAGTGTCTGTTCAGGCTAGATGTCTCAGACTATAACAATAGAAACAACACCAGTGAGATATCAGTTGCAAGGATTATAACAGATGCAGACGTTATAAGGAAGTACCTTGATGTTGTTTCAGATGATCAGGTTTTAACTATAACATTTATTTGTGTAACAATGCAATAACTGTTTATATTGTTTACAAGTCAAATTATTTCATACATTTTGCAGGAAATAGATCCTGAGCTAAGTGCTGAATTCTGCCACAATTTAACCCTATTATCTGAGAGCACTGCTAAGGTATTTGATAGCAACAGTTTACGTAATGTACAAAGAAAACATACATATTACTGTAAGTGAACAAGTTTGTTGACTTACTATTCCTTATATTTACAGACAGCAGTTTCTTGCACTGACGATAATGATATGGGAGCTCCTGGAGATGAAACGGGTGACAGTCTTCCACCGAAGAAGCATGCATCTGCACAATGTGGCGAAAAAAGTGTCAAGTCCCAGCCCAACAAGCGTATCAGAAATCTTTAATCCGAATGAACAATTACAAAAAAATTTTACTGTCTTAATAAAGGATTAATGTTGCAGACAATTTATTTCCCTTCACCGAATTTAGTTTTCATTCGGAACTTTATCCTTTAATCCGTCTTTCTCCTGTGAGATCAGTACATCCGTTGGATTTTATCATGGTTGTTTCAAACTTATTTGTTTAAGTTTCATAATAGTATGCCGTATGATATTGTGATTTCCATTTTTGCATTATTGAGCTTGAGAATATTTGTATCCAGTTTACATTTCTTATAATTTTTATGTTCCTTCTAACAATAGATCATTGCCTTCATATTTGCTATTACTTCCTAATAAAAAGTGCAGGCTTCTGAAGTTGATGGATCATGCTGCAATACTTCTAAAATATGAGTATACATGCACTGGTAAGGAACATTGTATGTATTTATATTATGTACATATAAATACATGGTTTACTTGAAAGTGGAAAAATTTGATGACTTACTATGCTTTATATTTGCAGATTCCACTTTTGTGCTCTGCCTGTTCGTATAATTGACTTCCTGGAGATGAAACAGATCACATGCTCCACTGAACAGTTTATCATTTCCTCAACTTAGTGAATAAGTGTCAGTTTCAACTCCAACAAGCGTGTCAAAAATGCACGCTACAAGTTTTTGTATCTTTGTATTAAAGGAAGGATCTATTCATTAATAGCAGATTCATTGTTACTAATGTTTAGTTTGCAGCTTACTTTTTCAGCCATTTCGGTTGTTTTTCCTGTAATAAGTACACCTTTTAGGTTTCTGAGGTTTGTTTTAAAAAGTATACAATCATGTTTTCAATGTTATCAGTTAATATATAACGATTTCAGAATATGAATTATTTGTAGTAAATTATTGGTTGTGTAAATTTTACACTTACCTGACAAAAACTAAATACAATTATATGTATACAAGTTATATTTCCAATATAAATTATTTAAAAACTAATGCACAGTTTAATATTAACTATATATTTAGATAAACAGAAAACAGAAAGGCAGTACATAAAAAAAATATGACTTTCAGAATATTGATCAAATATTAGTTAAATTTAAACTGAATAGTTGTCATTATCAAAGACTGAAATAGCAGTTTGATTTGGAATAGAATTCCTCCAAACTGACACATCTGTTCCTAATTTTAAGGTGCCTTAAATAGCTGTACAACATATCCCGACTATTTATATTTACACATAACGTATCTAGATCGTTACAAAGTTCTTTCTCCTTCTTTTCACAGTGCTTTTCATTCTAAGAACAGGCAGAACACAAGTTGCCATGGATTTTGGGTACGATCAACTTATTACTGTCCCAACAGACATATGGAGAAAGGGGTTGGTAAGTATATAATATCAATTCTGCCTATCTAATATATAATATATCATCCTGTTTCTAAGTTTTCTGATTTTACCAGATACTTAGCAGTAACCTTACTGCAAATATGAAGCATGTCGGTAAGCAAATAATGGTTGAATTCTAGGGAAAACAAACTGTGTTTGCAAATTTACATATTACGAAAAAAAGAAGATGTCAGTTGTGGGGGAATGCTCTAGAAGAATTATTTACATCCATTGGTGTATCTCCTCACACAAAAATTCACGTTGTTTACCATCAACAAAGAAAAGTTCTTCAGTTATTTTATTTTTTATTTGATGGAACACAGCGGCTCAGATCAGATCCAACTGCAAATATTGGCAGTCGTTACCTTTTGGAATTGAATCCAAACGTTGCCAATCGATGTGTAAGTTTTTTTAACTAGAATTTCATATATGGTACTTGGCTTTTAATCTTATAATATATGGAATTATTTCACATCTGTTTTATCTTCCTCCTGACCTTAGGTTATTAACACACAGTACTTTAGAGCCATAAATTGGCCTTCAGAACAAAAGCTTTCATTGGTAATTGATGATAATCAGAAGCAATGGAAGTTTCAGATATATACCCAAGAAGATGCTATAGCAGGTTTTGAAGGCCTTATGTGGGAAGAATTCCATGATTTTTATTTTAACCACTATGAATGTGTAAATGTTATATTAATTTACACTGGAAACCAATACTTTAGAGTCAGGGTATTTAACAAAGAAGGGTACTGTATCAGCAGTCATCAAAACACAGTCGGTTCAGACACATCTGAAGGTTTGTATAAGTTTACGTCAGCTGTTTACTACTTTGTATTTTATTATATATAAATTCATATATATTCCTATGTGTTTATATAGAATTCATAACAAGTGTAATATTTTCTTCACAGGTGAGGTTGACATAATTAACTACATAAGGTCCAACAGTGATCAGAATACTTTCAATGTGGTTATGACCAATGATGTAATTAACAAAGGCCGACTGGTAAAAATTTGTGATCTGTTTTAATATTACATCTTACTATAATATGTAACAAAAGTTTTTAAATTGAATTGTGTTTTTCATCAACAAGTTTAAATGTACTGACTCAATTATTTGCCACAGGAAATACCATGGCACATTGTCAGAAGATTGGACATTCAAGACTATCAATTGTTGATCCTATACTACGATGGAGAACCTATAATGAGTATGGTTCGCGCCAGTTCTGGAGATTTTCCACATCGATTCATTGTTCAAGGAGACCTCCAATATATGATGACTTTGAAAAGGATCCCAACTGGTATAAAACTCGGATTTCGTATAAACGCGCAGAAGGTAGCCAACAAGGAGTCATTGATATTGGAAGTGTTGTAATCAAGTGTAGTTTTTTTTTTCATTTTCGGACAATAAGTTATTTTTATTTTTTATAAGTTTCAGTACAATGATTTTCAACCTTTAGTTTATTTTGTTTTTGGACATTTATTTGGTGATTACACATATTTTTATGTCAACAATGTCATCAATCTATTTCCTGCAATCTTTCATGTACATATTAATAATATATTTCACTTTACAATTTTATTCACATATATATGACTTAATAATCTTATATTTTGGAAAATATTTAAGTTTATTTAATATCATGAATTGTGTATTGCTGTAAAGCTATAATTACCATATTTAAAATATATTTTCACTTAAGATTTTATTCATATCCATAGTACATAATTATTTTATAGTTTGGAAATATATTCTTTTATTTAATACCATGGATTGTATAATTCTGTAAATTGCTTATCACCATTATTAAAACTCCAGTCCTTTGTCAATTATTATTATAATATCCTGTATTAACTTCATTATAATTGATATTTATCAAAATGTTGTGATCTTTATCATTTACATAAGCAAGATAAGTTACTCAACCACTATCAATCATCAATATCAAACATATTATTCCTTATAGAAGTTCAGTAAAATATTATATATTTTTTCATAGTTATTCACTGGAGATTCTATACTCCATTGGTTTTTTAAGAAGAAGGAAAAATTATATGAACGACGATGAAGATTTCTGATACAAAGGCTGCAAGGTTATTCAGAAAGCAGACATTAGACAAGAAAAGGAATAGAGTTCTTCGACCTATAAGATATGTTAAAAGTAAAGTTCCTATAAGATTACCACGCCCTGATCTATTGACTGCTAAGATCTCAAAGTATCAGAGGAAGAATATCTTATATCAGAGACGTTTCAGTTTAGTTATCAATAACCAATCTCCAGTCATCTCCAACAGGCAAAGACCATTTTCTGGAAAGGATTCTCGATTGGAGAGGAAGAAACAGCTTGATAAAAAGAAGGGCAAAGTTATTCATTAAGAACAACCTCTTACCCTTGGTGGTATTGTTATAAGTGATTCCAACAATTTCACAGGAAATGTTTTCAGGAATACATTTTCACAACAAATTAAGTATACAGCAAGTGCTAATCAAGGTTGCAATTCCAATTCACAGTTACATAAAAATGTAACTAAAGTTAAAGGTACAGTTTATATTCCAAGTTTACCCTTTCTTTTCAAGTGTTTATTGTACTTAACAGTTACACAGACTGATTTGACATAAAAGTAATATATACATCTAAAAAAGTACCTGTATTATTATGTTTCTTCATATGAAATCACATTGTCAGAATTCGTCAGCTGATTCTGCTGAGATTTTGTCTCTAGAATCATCTATAACCCATCGAAGCTCAGCCAGTCGAGTTAAACAGGGTTTGCAGCCTGGAAAGTATCAAATCAACCACATAAATTTCACTCACATAAATACAGGTAATTTTGAATCAAATCTAAATGCATATATTACTCACAGTAAGTATCACTTTTCTGACAATAACATGCCTCATTATTTGTGTTATGTAGAATATGATGATTTAGGAGATCCCACGTATGTATGTGAATATTGCGGATCGAATATGTGGTATGAAGAAAGAGTCAACAAGTACAGAAAACCTCAGCATCCTAAATTTTCTATATGTTGCAAACAAGGAAGAATACATCTTCCGTTGTTAACTGAACCACCTCCAAAGTTAAAAGCATTATTTATTTCTAATACTGAGAAAAGTATTCAGTTCCTGGAAAATATCTGAGCATATAATAATATGTTTGCTTTTACTTCTATGGGTGGTAACATAGTCAGTTCAATTAATGATGGCCGTGGCCCTTATGTGTTCAAAATGCACGGACATAATAGCCATTTGATGGGTAGTTTACTTCCAGAAGACAATGAGAAGCCAAAATTTTCTCAATTATACATATACGACACCCAGAATGAAATTAGTAACAGAATTAGAGCTCTAAGGTACTTTCAATTTATTATATGCATTGTCAATTTTATGCTATGTAACTCTGGAACTATCATGAATTTTTCATCTAAATTACATGATGATGATTATGCATTCTCATTTAATTGCAGTTCAGGGAAAAAACATACAAAAACAAAGGAACTTGACAGTCAGATTGTAGACGACATAAAGTCAACAATGGATGAATACAATGTATTGGTCAAGACATACAGGAAGGTGCATGACACTGTTCAGACAGACGGTTCACATGAGATTAGACTTAATCTAATTTCAAATAGAGATACTGATGCTCGAACGCATAATCTACCTTTTGTGGATGAAGTAGCAGCTATATTACCAGGCGATGAAGGGAATGAAACTGAAACCAGAGACATTATTGTTCAGTACAAGTCTGGACAACTGCAACGTATAAATGAGTTGCATCCATCATATATTTCCCTCCAATATCCTATACTGTTTCCTTATGGTGAGGATGGGTTCCGTGTCAATATCAAACTCGGGGATCCAGACACTGATTCTGATGAAGAAGATCAGAGCTATGATATTGATGGTGTTGATGACCAGAAAAAAGGACCGCGAAAGTGGATGAGCATGCGGAAGTGGTTTGCATACCGTTTAATGGATAGAGACATGGAAGGTTCACTGATATTATTGGCACGCAGGTTATTCCAACAATTTTTAGTAGATGGTTACAGTGCAGTTGAAGCTGGAAGAATATTTTGGATTAGAAGAAATCAAAGAAATCTTCGATGTGAGACATATGAAAAGATTAGAAAGTCACTCGAAAATGGAACTAATGATGCGACAGATGTTCGTCAGTGAGTTATAATACTGTCTTCATTTACAGGAGGTGAGCGATGGAAACGTGAAAATTATATAGATGCAATGACCATAGTGAAGACTTTTGGTTATCCAGATATTTTTATAACCTTCACTTGCAATAACAAGTGGCCAGAAATAGTTAAATATTGTTCAAAATTAGGATTGAGGTCTGAAGATAGACCAGATATAGTTTCAAGGGTATTTATGATGAAGCTTAATAGATTGATGAAAGAGATTAAAGACAAACATATATTTAGTCGTCAAGTAGCAGGTATGTACAGGTTTTAATAGTTTTTTTTAAATTTCATGCATTATTTCTTCAAAACATAATTATTTAATAACACGAACATACTAATCCTATTTTATTATACAATACAGCTCTATACACGGTAGAATATCAGAAGAGAGGTCTCCCTCATGCCCACATAGTTGTTTGGTTGAATCGGGATGACAAATTATCAAAACCAGAGGATATAGACAAATTCATTAGTGCTGAACTGCCTGATAAAGATGCTGATCCCATGCTGTACAATATTGTTACTGAGCTAATGATTCATGGACCATGTGGTATGGAACATCCTTATAGTCCTTGCATGGTGAAGAATGAATGCTCAAAGAAATTTCCTAAAAAATGGAAGGACGAAACAACTATAGGTGATGATGGATTCCTTGTTTATAGAAGGCGTAATGATGGAAATCATTTGAGAAAAATGGGGCTACTATAGATAACAGATGGGTTGTAGGTTACAATCAACACTTGACACTAAGGTTTCATGCACATATCAATATTGAATGGTGCAATCAAGCAGGTGCTATTAAATACCTATTCAAATACTTGAACAAGGGTTCAGATAGAGTTTCTTTCAAATATACTGTCAACGGAGAAGTTATCACTGAAAATTATGATAAAGCTCCAAAGGATGAAGTGAAAGATTGGTACGAAGGCAGGTATTTATCTGGTTGTGAAGCTGCTTGGCGTATGTTTGAATTTCCAATACATCACAGGACACATCAGGTTGAACGATTAAGTTTCCATATGCCTGGTCAGCAAAGTGTAATATACGATGAAGACCAGACAATTGAATCTGTTATCAGTAGAGCTTCTAACAGAGAGTCAAAGTTCACTGCATGGATGGAATGTAACATCATACACTCTGAAGCAAGACACCTTACGTACATAAATTTTCCATCCAAGTTTGTCTAGAAAAGAAAGGACAAAATGTGGAAGCCGAGGAAAAGAGGTGATAGCATTGACAGGATTCATGGAGTTCCTATAGCTGCTGGTGAACCTTATTATCTAAGAATGCTTCTTAATATTGTTAAAGGTCCAACATCTTATGAAGAAATAATGAAAGTAGATGATATAGAATACACTTCTTTCAAAGAAGCTTGCTTTGCTAGGGGTTTACTGGAAGATGATAAGGAATACATTGATTGCATAATGGAAGCATCAACTTGGGGTTCAGCAAGTTACTGCAGACATCTTTTTGCAGAGCTTTTGGATGGAGAAATTCTTTCTAAACTTGATCATGTCCTAGAGCAGACTTGGGACTGCTACACTGAAGATATACCATTTAAATTAAAGCGTTTGTACATGAATGAAGGTATATTTTATTCCAGTTTGTTATTTTAAGTTTCTTTATCTGTTTAAACATTATATATCCTAAATTAATTAAATGTGATTTGTTTCTTTTCTTATTACTGTTATTACCCATAAACATTGTTACACACAGATTACGTAGTGTCCCAAGATGAGAAGAAAATGCATGCATTGAAAGAAATTGAGTTTATTCTACGGACTCATGGTAAATCCCTGAAGCAATTTCCTGGAATGCCGTATCTAGGAGATGATTTCATTGATGATGGAACCAATACCATGATTCATGATGAATTAGACTACAATAGATCAGAATTGAGAGAAGAACATGATGTGCTATACGGAAATTTGACTGATGAGCAGAGGGAGATTTATAAACAGATTACAGGTGCAATTGAAAGAGGTAAAGGAGGTTTGTTTTTCGTTTATGGCTATGGTGGGACTAGAAAGACATACGGTGGGCCATTCGAATGGAAGGCGAAATTGTCTTAAATGTTGCATCAAGTGGCATTGCTTCGTTGTTGTTGGTTGGTGGAAAGACTGCACACTCAAGATTCCAAATACCAATTGATATTACTGAAGAATCAACATGTACCATCAAACCAGGAAGTGATTTGTGTGCTTTGGTTATAAGAGCAAAACTTATTATATGGGATGAGGCACCAATGGTACATAAACATTGCTTTCAAGCACTGGACAGGACACTAAAGGATATATTACGTCGTACAAATCCAGAAAGTGTAGAACAACCATTCGGAGGAAAAGTTGTTGTTCTCGGAGGTGATTTCAGGCAGATATTGCCTGTGATTCCTAAAGGTACAAGAGCTGATATTGTCAATTCTGCAATAAACTCTTCGTACTTATGGAAACATTGTAAGGTACTAAGGTTGACTGTTAACATGAGGCTACATGTTGCTTATACAACAAATAGTCATGATGAAATACGTGAGTTTGCTGACTGGCTGCTAAAAATCAGAGAAGGAAAGGTAAATGAACCAAATGATGGTGAAGCTGAGATTGAATTCGTAGATGATGTCATTATACAGGAACCAGGAGATCCTATCAAAATTATTGTTAAGACTATATATCCAAACTTATTAAATAACCTTGAAAACCCTATCTGGTTCCAGGAAAGAGCTATTTTAGGACCAACACATGAAGTTATTGATAAGGTCAACGATTACATGACAGGTTTATTACCTGGCGAAGAACGTGAATACCTCAGTTCAGACAGTATGTGTAATTATGAGCATGGAGGTGAATCAAATCAGGGTATATACACTCCCGAATTTCTCAACAGTGTAAAGGTTTCAGGTCTTCCCAATCATAGATTGGTACTGAAACGTAATGTTCCAATCATTCTACTCCGTAACATTGATCAAAGGTTAGGAATGTGCAATGGTACTAGACTACAGGTTACACATATGGGATGTTACGTGATAGAGGGGAGAATTATATCAGGAAGCAATATAGGTCATGTTGTGCCTATTCCCAGGATGAAAATAATTTCATCTGACAGGAACATTCCTTTCAAAATGAAGAGGAGGAAGTTTCCTATAGCAATATGTTTTGCTATGACCATTAACAAAAGTCAAGGTCAGTCTCTTTCTACAGTTGGACTTTACCTACCACGACCAGTTTTCAGCCACGGCCAGTTATACGTGGCTCTGTCAAGGGTAACTTCTAAACAAGGAATGAAAGTGCTGATTTGTGACAGTGAAGGTACAAGATCAAATAAAACTATGAATGTCGTCTACAAGGAAGCTCTCCGTAACGTTAGGTGAAATTAGTTGTTTTTTTAAATTTCTATTTTATAACAGTAAAATGTTACAGTTCTTTTTTTTTATTTGTGCTTGCTATCAAACCAATTGACCTGTTTTTACACTAAAACCTGCATCTCTATTCAAAGTGAAGATACTTTATTGGTACAAGAGGTTTCAAATACATCCAGTTTTTTATGTTTTGTGGAGGATAAGAAAGAAGGAATCCCAGTACTTAACTGCAATGGGTTTTGACAGTGAAAAACCCAAAGTATAACTCGACCACGAGTTTTCTTTCAAGAAAGGGAGTTTATGCAGGAAGATTTCAGCAATATGGGTAACTTCATATTAGCTTTAAGGAAATGATTACATCTGTCAGCTATTTCTCATTCTGAAATCATTATCATTTTTTCAAAAAAACACATTCTAACCACACACATGATAACAAATTATTATGCACACCATACAAACAAATACATACAAATATTCAATTAACTGTTAAAAACAAAAAATAATATCAGTTGAATTAGAAAAACATATGTGCTTTAACACAGTACATGTTAATTGAATTATATCAGAACAAAAAGTTAAACAAGTTTATAATTACCTCATCCAAAAACATATTGCCCAAATATCATCTTGCATGTTAAACTGCAGCTTTATTACTGAACATTGTCTGAGTATTTCATCGAAGATATTCTGCACACACCATTCACATGTTCAAACATAGATTTGTAATGAAATAAATAATTAAAATACATTACTGTCAATGAAAATAAATAGCATACTATTTCAAAATATCAATAATATTACCTCCGTAGAATAATCGAAGTGATTCTTTTTCCGCACAGATTGAAATGGGATTTCCGACCTAGAATCTTGCATGAATACAGTTCACAATCTTTGATTGAACACTCCTATATATGACGAACCGATTTATATCCCACCATAGAAGATGCACGGCAACAGATGTTTTTGCATCTGTTATCAAGAATATCTTTAAATGCGAACCCATCAATAGCTTTCAATCCCTTCGATGATGTTGATTATTCAATCAATCTGATTCTTCTATGGCCAAAATGAATGTTTCGATTTCCTCGAAAACATATGAATATAGATGAACAGCTGAAGAAATGTACACAATGGTAACAATGAACATATGGAAAGAATTGGAAAGCCTTTACATTAATTAGATCTGATGGGAAGAATGAACAGTCTGAAAAGGAAATGTACACTTTCTAGATCTGTTCGATATGAACAAGAATGGAGTTATGCCTTTCTCAGATTTTTTCTTTTGTTTATATTTAAACAGAACACCATTTTACGCAAGTGATCCCCGGACTTTGCCATATTTATTTTATACCCACAGCATTCTATTATTGACAATTCTTCCATCTGATTTTCATTTACTTCTTTCTAACCCAAATCTATATATTATCGTTATTTTTATTACTATCATTATTATTATAATTATAAATTATTAACAATATTATTTATAAGAGATCAGCCGGGCATCCGCCCGGGCCAAGCATCTAGTTATATATATTAAAGGAAAGAAAGATAATCGACACGTGTCGTTAATTGAGACCATCAAGCATCACTTTTAACTTATTATCATTTTGGTCCTTAAAGTTCTATTTATTTGCTACTTTGTCTTCAATTTTATCGATTTTACATTTTCAAGAACGATTAATTGTGTCTAATCCCCAAAGTCTCCTTGCTTATAAATAAGCCATAGGCGTCTAGACATAATTTACGTATTTTTTAATATATTTTTTAATCCAAACATAACATTAGTTAGTGGTGATAATTTTTATTATACAAGTTTTCAAAATTTTTGTTGTAATATTTTTTGCCAGATCTTACAAATATACGTCTCATAAATAATATCAATACCTCTCTTTTTGATCTAAAATTGATTAATCAAAAAAATTTTACGGATTTAAGAAATATTAATAACTACATTATCTAATTAATTCTTTTGGAAGATAAATTTTCAACATTGACAAACCCGCGCTTCACATACTAGTTATGTGAAAAGTAGGCCAGAAATTTAAATTATAGACGGACGGAGGAGCAAACATGTGCGCGAGATTTGCATTCTATAAGTTTCTTGCTTGATATATTTTTAGTACTCATTGTTGTACAGAGGATATCTAGGGACTTCGTGGTCTTGAGGTGCAAGCTGTTAAAAGATAAAGTAAATAAGAGATAGAAGTTTTATATTAGTTTCAATCTAGTTTGTTATGTCTAATCAATTATTTATATTTATCACTTAAATAAAAATTAATTAATTAGTTTGCATAATTATCATATTTGTAAATTAAGCGTATAAAAAGATATCTAATGCATTTTATTTATTGAGGAAATATAAATGTAGTCTTTCACCTCATAATTTCATTCTCTGTTTTTATTTTTTCTAAATAAATACCAATTATTTTCTTGGTATCAGAGCAAGTTCTATCCTGCGTCTGAATTTTTTTTTTTTTTTACTTCTGCACATCTGTGTATCAATTATGACTCTATTCATAGATATTTAAAATTTTATCGTTCTAAAACTCTCTCTCACCAATTATTTATTACGGAGAGATTGTCGCACAGAGCCAAAGACATATCGATCAACTCATAACTCAACTATTGGTTCATCCTTAAATTTCATTCATCACCACCAAAAAAAAAGAAAAAAAGTCTCATCTGGATCTATTCAAAAAATTTCAATTATAACAAAAATTCGAGAAAATTCCTTAGACTTGTCATTGTTTTTTACACACATATTTCTCCGGAAAGTACTCAAAAATGAAGTACACATATTTTTTCGAGAATTATTAAGAAAACTCACACATCTCCACAAAAAGGACAACAAGGTCATTGAAGATCACATTTACATTTTCAAAATAAGATTGTATAACATTGGCAATCTACCACAATACAATTTTATTTTTTTTTAATTGCAGCTTTCACATGTCTGGATCCAGATATCAATAATATGAGACAGTCACAACAAGCACATAATCAAGTTTCAAGCAATACATCCAGTGGGTTCCATTCTATAAAAAACTGCACCTTTAGCCCTCAGTGATTCAGTTGCGGCTCAGTTTGCGGGGGAATGTTAAAAGATAAAGTAGAAGAGATAGAAGTATTAGATTAGTTTCAATCTAGTTGGTGACTTCTAGTGATCAACTATTTATATTTATCACTTAAATAAAAATTAATCAATTAGTTTGTATGATTAATATATTTATAAACTAAGCCTATAAAGAGGCATCTAATGTATTTTATTTATTGAGAAAATAAAAATGTAGTCCTTCATTCATTCTTTATTTTTATTTTTTCTAAATAAATACTAATTTTCTTCTCAAGCCACCTGCCTACTTGACCAGATTGTTGGACTTTGTCAGTTACTTCCTCCTGCAGTTACCTGTGTCCCGCGTCCTTGATAAAAATCGAACACTCAACTTTACGATTAAAAGTGCGACAATCAAACTAACTATCAAAGTATGATTCGAGTTTAACTTCTATCTGGGACAACGATGCTATAAATCCGACATCTGTTGTACAGTTCTACTATACCTCGCACTAGTGGTCACTCTTAGGATCAAATGTATTGATGTAACATCAGGTAAAAGGATCAGATATCTATATAATGATGAGATTAATGTCTAAGAAACACTAAATAACTTTCTATCGTTACTCTAATTTAATATAGCGATAAATGGTAAAACCGTCGACATCATTCCTAAAAATTTTCTTTAGTAATTTCCATTACATGTATCGTTACTTTTTTCGTAAATCATAACAAAGTATAAATGATACAGTGGTACAACGAATAGAATTATTCTGGCCGAACAGAACTTTATTTAGAAGGAAGTTTTGGGATACTCTGTTCATTCCTGAAGAAATTTTGAGGATCAACAGCAGTTTTCACTTTCACCAACCTATCAAAGTTTCCCTTGAAGTACTTCATCCCATAAACTTTGCCTTCATTGTAACTGTTGGGTCCATTATCAGTGGTGCCAATATCAAGATCCCTGTAATTCAGAAAAGCCTGTCTGGGATTGCTTGATACATATGGAGTCATGAAGGTATACAGATCTCTTGCTTCCTGAAGATTTTGAGCTGCCAATTTGGGATCAGGAGTTCCCCAATTCGAAGAGTACTGAATCTTGTAAAGAACCCCTGCCCGATGAGGGAACGGCGTCTCGCTCTCCGGGATTTGGCTCATTTTTCCGCCGTAAGGATTGAAGACCAGTCCTACATCTCCAAGCTGAACCATTTTGTTGAAGATTGCAGTTAATCCAGCACTTGGGATTGGCTTCAGCACATAATCCGATTTCCTCTTCAAGAAACTGACAGAATCAGGAGTTCTGCTCAACAGAGCTTCTGGTTTCGGTGAACTCTTTTTGAAATTTGCCCAGAACAGCATCGCTTGGATCCAACTCATTTGCTTACAATCACTAGGCAGCAATCCCAATTCGGGAAATTGGGATTTCATCAGAGCCTGAAGACTGTTTGAATTTTCCAGATACAATCCGATGAATGTCAATCGGATCATTTTCTTGTTGTTTTCAGTAATTGGCTGGACAAGGATCCTGATGAAGAGATTATTGTCAATGGTGGCAGCAACGTTTTGCCATTTCACAAGAATATTAGTCGCATTCTGTGCCTCAGTCCTCATGATGTTAAAAACAGTGACCGCCGGAGGAACCGGAACTAAATTGATCTTGTAAGACAGAAGAACTCCGAAACTCCCACCGCCACCGCCCCTGATTGCCCAAAACAGATCTTCTCCCATCCCTTTCCGGTCCAAAACCTTCCCATCAACATTAATAATCTGTGCATCTACAACGTTGTCCACCGTAAGGCCGAATTTACGAATCATCGGACCATAACCGCCTCCGCTGATGTGTCCACCAACGCCTACCGTCGGGCAAACACCAGCAGGGTACCCGAAAACATTGCTCTGTTTCCAAATTCCATAGTACACTTCACCAAGCGTTGCCCCTGTCTGTACCACAGCAGTTTTACTCGGAATATCGACGGCGACGCTCCTGAGATTAAACATGTCAAGGATTACAAAAGGGTTGGCGGAAACATATGAAATGCCTTCGTAATCGTGGCCGCCGCTTCGGGTTTTCAGCTGCAGCCCTGACGATTTAGTGCAAATAACGGTGGCCTGGACTTGTTGAACTTGAAACGGTGTGACAATTATGGATGGCTTCTTGGTAGTTGATGTGTTGAATCGTAGGTTCCTAACATATGCATTTAGAACAGAAGTAAATGAAGGGTTTGTTGGATTGTAGAGAATTTTGGGAATCTCGTTACTTTGGACTCCATTTTTTGTCAGGCAATTGGAGAAATTGTCAAATGTGGGATCTGCAGATGCAGAAAAGGGAAGGGAACTGAATATGCCTATTTGAAGAATGGAAAAAGCGAAAATGAAAATTTTCATTGTGCAAATTTTTGAGATCTCTATGAACTTAATTAGAATGGGAATGCTAAGGGAATGATCAATTGGCTACCACACTGGTAAATGGTAACGGGTATTTATACTGTCCATTGCAACATTAGGTAGGAATAGATAAGGGATTCTAATTCTTTCATAGATGTTGGAAATCGTCCAACTGCGATTGATTGATGGTCGTCAGGACATGCGACCAAATGATACAATCAGAGTCACTGCTCTTTGCTAAAGCCGCAAGTTCATGTGCTATCTTATTATTACATCTTTGCGACCAAAAATTACCCAAAGGTTGAGTAGTGTTGATTAACTGACGAACAGATTCTATGACTGGATCAAAGTTCTCCGGGGCTACGACTACCTCCTGCGCGGATAAGATGACATTGATGGCGTCTCCCATAACTGCGAAATTTGCTAGATTGTACTTTGCTGCAAGTAGGAGAGCTTCCCTTAATGCAAGCATTTCTGAAACTTCAGGGTCTATTATCCCCTGAAACTTCTTTGCCTACCGTCTACGAAAGAGCCCTGAGCATCCTCATACCAAACTCCCACACCAGCACAACGAAACAGGCGGGAGATGGCTCCATCAAACCAGAGTCGCGGTCCCGATGCTGGACAGCCAAAGATTGCATTCGATTGTAGCTGAGAAGACATACGTTCCGGCCACCTGTGGGCTTGAAGGAAGGAACGCCGCATGCTTTCAACAATCAGAGCCGTAGCCGTGGGACTAAGCTCTTCAAGATCGTGAACAGCCTTATTGCGCTGGAACCAGATGCAGTTGAGGATGGTAGCAGCAAGTTCAGCATTCTTGGCATCTAACTCAAGGATCATCGATCGAATCCATTCCCCTCCATCGTCTTTTTCCAAGTTGTCTATTTGCATGTTCAAGCCTGCAAGTCTCCAAACCTCAGACGCAAAATTGCAGGTAAAGAACAAATGTTTCATCGAAATATCCTGAGCACCACAATTTATACAAACATCTAACTGAGGGACGTGTCTTCGGGCGAGGTTTTCCGGCGAGGGTAAAGTGCCATTGCAAGCAGTCCGCAGGAAATGGCGTAGCCGAGGTTGCACGTTCAGGCACCAAAGATGTTTCCAGAGTTGCGGTGTTCCTGTCTGATGAATTAGTGGCGCAACTAAGATCGGTGAGAAATCCGCTGTCAGAATTGCATGGTACGCCGAACGGACCAAATATTTCCTGTTCTTTGCGTGAGACCAACTCCAAACATCCGCCTGATTTTACTGACCCGGGATAAGTTCTATGATTCGGCCCGCCTCCTCCTGGGAGAAGATAGACCGAACTAGGTGATAGTTCCATGTTCCAGAGATTCCGTCTATCAACTCTGCAACACAAGCCGTTGGGTCAAGAAAGGTGCAGGGGCTGTAAATCATAAAGTTCGTGTTTCCTGGGAGCCAAGGGTCTAACCAAATGCGGGTTTGGCACCCTGATCTAATCGACTTGTAGCTCCCCAATTGTAGCACCTTTCTACTCTCCAAAATACTCCGCCAAGACCATGATGGATTGGTGCTAAGTTCAGCCTCAAAGAAACTCGAATCCCTATAATATTTGGCCTTGAAAACCCTGGATAGGAGTGAACCTGGGTTTGTTATCAATCTCCAGGCTTGTTTAGCTAGTATTGCCAAATTAAAAGCATACAGATTTCTAAATCCTAGGCCTCCATGATCTTTGCTCGGAGCTAATTTATCCCATGACAACCAATGCAATTTATGCGATCCTTCCTTTTCTCCCCACTAGTAGTTTGCCACCATGCTCTCGATCTCCTCCAATATATTATTCGGGATCCTGAAACATGACATGGAATGAGTCGGGATTGATTGAATGACAGATTTAATAAGAACCTCTTTGCCCGCCTTGGTGAGGTTCTTCTCCTTCCATCCTTGTATTTTCCTCCAAACTCTATCTTTCAGTTCACCGAAAACATCTCGCTTGTTCCGTCCAATGAATGTTGGGAGGCCTAAGTATTTGCAGTGTCCATCAACCTGAGGTATTTCGAGCTCCAAACAGATTGCAGCTACTTCCGATTGTTTTGTGTTGGGGCTGAAATATATGCCAGATTTATCGTAGTTAATCCGTTGCCCTGACACGGGTTCGTAGAGTGAAATGGCAAACTTTAGACTTCGTGCCTCGGCTTGCGTGGCTTCTCCAAATAAGAGAGTATCATCTGCAAAAAAGAGGTGCGAGATGGATGGAGCCGAATCAGCAACGCCCACCCCATGCAGACGTCCTGCAGCTTGTAGGTCCTGCAAGATAAGAGAGAAGACCTCCGAGCAAATAATAACAAGGTAAGGGGATAGGGGATCTCCTTGCCGTAATCCTCTCTCCGGATTGACTGAACCAAACTGACAACCATTTAGCAAAAAAGAAAATGTTGGGGTCATTATACACTTTTTAATTTTCTCCACAAAATATCCAGAAAACCGAGAGCCTTCATTACATCCCCAACAAAGCGCCATTCCACTCGATCAAACGCTTTGCTCATATCTAGCTTGACTGACATCAGCCCTTTCTTCCCTATGGTCTTCCTTTCATGAAATGATGAGTCTTATAAGCAACTAAAACATTGTCAATAATCAAGCGCCCAGGAATAAAAGCAGATTGAGAATCCGAAATAACACTAGGTAAAATATTACGAAGTCTATTTGCAAGGCATTTAGAGGCAATCTTATAGACCACATTACACAAGCTAATAGGGCGAAACTGTGTCATTTTTTCTGGGTTCTCGACTTTTGGGATGAGGACTATGTGTGTGTAGTTTGTGTGGTTTACAAACGACCCATTATTTAAAAATTGTAAAACAAACTCTGAAATATCACTACCAACTATATGCCAAAATTTTTGGTAAAAAACCGGGCTGAGCCCATTCGGACCAGGTGATTTAAAAGGATGCATGGATTTAACTGCACATTTTACCTCTGCAGCGGTAAAGGATCGCGAGAGTCGTTGATTCATTTCTGCGTTGACTTTGGGACGTATCCGGCTAAGGGCCTGACGGAGATCCGATTCACATGGAGAGGATGCTGTAAAAATTTCCATGAAATATTCCATGATGATCCTCTCGATTGCATCTGGGGAGCTTTGTAAGGTTCCTATGTCATCCTGGAGCTTAGAAATATGATTAGTCTTTTTGCGCTTCGATGCATGCGCATGAAAGAAGCTCGTGTTTCTGTCCCCTTCCCTCAACCAGTGTTGTTTGGCTTGCTGCTTCCACTTAGTGTCCTCTTGATCCAGCAAGTCATCAAGCTTCTCCGTGAGCTCCGTTATTCTGACTTTTGTGGTCTCCGTTATTGTTCCCTCTTTTAGTTGATGAAGCTCTTTCTTGGTAGCTTTGATCTTTTTTGGGATATTTCCGATAGTATTCTTGCTCCAGTTGAGCAGCCCTATCTCGCATGATTTTAGCTTCCCCAACACTGTTTCAGGCTCCGCATCCCAGCTCTCTCGGATGATCCTCTCGCATTCAGATGATTTGATCCAGCAGGCCTCGAAGCGAAACGGCTTCGACTTTCTTCCCCGGTTTAGTCCCGATAAACTTTTCTGGAATTGAATGTGCAGAGCTTGATGATCGGAAACATGTGTTGGTATATGACACACACTATTCCAAAGGAAGCATTGTCGCCAGGCTTGATTGCAAAGTGCTCGATCCAGCCGGGCCCTTTGCGTAAATGGAGCCACCGCCGTCCGACAACCATGTGTAACAGTCGCCCTTATACCCGAGATCGGAGAGGCCACAACGATCCAATGCTCGCCGAAACGCCTCAAGCTGCCATTCCGGACGACGTCGATTACTCTAATATTCTGAATGGGTGATAACTTCGTTGAAGTCCCCAAAACAGATCCATGGAAGGGGCGATTGACCTAAGTAGGTTGCGAAATTTTCCCAAGCTGAACGACGAAGTGAGGTATCAGGCTGACCATAATAACCAGTAACACGAACATTCACACCCATAAATACTGCTTCCCATCAAAGTAACGACGAGAAAAAGCTTTAACGTGCACCTGGAGGTCCTTCCTCCATAAAAAGGCTCGACCCCCCGAGTTACCAATGGACTTAATAGAAACACCAAAATAACCAGCAGAAACTTTAAAAGTATCTATAACTGAAGAGTTACATTTTGTTTCGGAAAGAAAAACTAAAAGGGGTGACTTTTCACGGATCATTCTCCGCAACTCTCTCACTGTCCGGGGGTTCCCAAGCCCTCGGCAGTTCCAGTTTAAGATACTAATGGCTGTCGGCCGGGGTGGCTAGTGTTGCCACTCCCTGCCGTTGATGTAGTGTGCATTAGAGTCGGATCTTCGTCGGACAGAAGCTCAACCCTGGACTTTTTGGTAATCACCTCCACTGGAATAGTCTCTAAGAACTTATCTTCAACCAAGAGTTTTCGTTTAGTAGATCTCGCCCCTTTGCCATTAGAGGTCGAAGAGATGTAATTACGACGGCGCTGAACCATCACTTTCCTTTCCATTTTCTTGAATGGGCTCGAGGAAAGGGCTCGAGGGAAGGATCGGGGAGGGGGGGTTATGGATTGTTAGTTCTAGTTGAGATGTTTGGGATGGTGAGAATGGTTTTTTAGGCGAGGTGGGCGGTGAAGGGGGGAGCTGAATAATAGGTGGTGCATTTTGGTGCTAAGAGGTGAGAGACTGTTCAACTTCTCCGGATTGAAGATCTTCCGCCCTTTGTGTTTGAGTAAGAGCGATTAAGTCAACTCTTGCTGCATTCTGAGATAACTGAAGTTGGACATGAGGAGGAGAGCCAAGGCTAAGGTTCTCCTCAAGAGTTTTGGCAGGGTTGAGAGTTGGTGGGAGATAAGCCAAGATTGAGCCATCCTCATAACAAACGAGGTTATGCTTCCTCTGATTTTTCTCCGAGTAAGCCTCCGATAGTCTTTTGGCCTCATCTGCCGCGTAGAAGTAATGGAAGGGATAGAGGGGTTTTGAGCCACTCGAATGGGAGGCATGTAGCTACGGCGAGAGACCATGGGGACCTGGAATGGCATATATGGCGGGATGCTACGGTCACTGGTGAAAGTTGGGGAGTTTTGGGTGAGAAGTGCGGCGTTGTAAGTGAGCGAGGTGGAGGTATTAAGGTTTTCAGGGGTTTCAATGGTTACTTGCTAGCCTGTGATGGAGGAAATAGGCGTTGGGGGTGGGGGAGGAGGGGGAGGGGGAGATTTTGTTGTAGGATTTGGTTGCGGGTAGGCAGAAAAAGAATCGCCTTCACTTCGACGTCGCTGGAAGCGTCGCTCCGGGAATGGATTGCTCACTGGATCAGCCATCAGCTTAGGGCCATATTCGAGTGGCTTCAAAGCAGCATTTGGAGTGTTGATTTTAGCATCACAGCTGGATTGTTCGTGCCCGATGACACCACAAAAGTAACAGAAGTCCGACACCCGTTCATACTGAAGTTGAATTTTGAGCAGTTGACCCTTATGGCTGACAGTAATAGCTCTCATCAAAGGCAGCCTGATATCAACTAACACCTTGATTCTCAGAAACCGGCCAATACAGGAACCCTCGCTGTCACAGTACACCTCAATGAATTGGCCGATGTTGTCTCCCGCAATCGCTGCAAATTTCTTTGACGTGACGCCGACGGGGAGGCCATGTAATTGAATCCAGAGAGGAGAGTGCGTGAAAACTTGTCTCTTGGCAATGACATCAGCCGTATCCTCGCTCAGAATTAGGAGATGATCTTCCACAAACCAAGGAGCACCCACAATAACCCGTTTCTTATCCATCATACTGTTGAAGCAGAACAAGATCGTGTTATGTCCCAATGCATGGGTGGTGAGATTGTCCTTAAGAGACCAAAAACCCTTCAACCTCTGAACAATGGTGTTGTGCCCAATACCTTACCGGAGACCAGACGACCAACCAAAGCCCTTTTGATCGAACTCGGGAGATGCATCGTCGTCAGGAATTATAACTTTCAATTCCCTCTGTCCAAGCGAAAGCTTTGAGAACGGGTCTTCGATGGACATATCCATTCCTAGGTCTGAAAATACAGAGCCGAAACTTTGATGGCAACAATCAACGTAGGATGAATCAGGCAACTGACGCTTTCCTGCACCAAAAAAATTAAAACCAACAAAACAGAGAAACGTGCACAAAACTAATTTTATGCTTTTATGTTGAAAAAGTTTTATTATGAGATAGTGAAACAGAAGAAGTGCGTGCAGACTCAAAGAGAGGATGGATTATAACAAGAGGTAGATGGTTGGAGGAGATGGCTGTGTTTTAATGGTGGAAACCCTAGCTTCGAAGAACCCTAATTGTCGAGACCCTTCGCTCAGAGGAACTCCCCCGGAGAGAATCCTAGCAACATTGCACAATTCTTTCTTCCCTTAAATATGTTTAAAATTTATTCATTTGTTTAAGTATGATTTGAATCGATGCTGGATCCTTTGTTTTTAGTAACTTTGTATTCCACTGTCCCAAAAAAAGTTTTCAGGAATTACACTAGAAACAGTACAAGTCACAAATTAATATTTTATTTCATTTTATTTTATTTTAGAAAAAGGGAATACAAGGGATTGGTATGCACTTAGAAGTGATATTTCCAAGAAATGAAATTCAACATATGTGTTCACGAGTTAATATCGAGTTTAGTGATATTTTCAGAACATTATCTAAAATAACTAGCCAAGATCATAGTAGATTAGTGGTTCATATCGAATAGGGGTTCGGTATAATAATAAACTAGATGCTTGGCCCGGACAGATGCCCGGGCGCCCCCTCTAAATTACTATTTTATTAAAATCTTATTGAATAACTATTTTTTGAGGAATTAATTTGGCGTATATATCATTTATGCTATGGTTTGGGGCTTAAAAAAATATACCTATAAATCTGAAGTTATAAGGGAATAATAAATAATTAGTTTATAAGGCATTATTCTTAATTGCTGGATTTAGGTATTTTTATTTTTTGTTTATATTAAGCCTGCAAAACTATACGATTGGACATTTGAATTTGAATTAATATATCCATTCGTTTGAAATGTAACTGATCCTTGTTTGTAGTAAAACATGTGTTTTTTTTTTTAAAAAAAATTATATAGCTTCTAATTAAAAGAGACTTACACGTGGCAAAAAGACTTCTGAAATCTGAAATATGGTGCATAGGAGCCAAAACAGATGCATACGTAGTTGCCACATAAGTTTCATGTCTTCTACTTTAATAGGGTAAAAGGGATGTGGAAATGTAACGAAGGAGGTCAAAAAGTCAAATTCTGACAGAAATAATCATTTCATGAAACTCTTTAGAATTTGAATCCATAGCCTCCTTTAAGTTTTAAGTAAAGTATTGCTCCCTCAGGTTCTTATTATAAAGTAATTTCATTTGTCTTAAGTTTCACCTATTATATTTTTTCGATTGAAAAAAATCTTAAAGATATATTTTCACATTTATTATGTTAGCATAATTATTAGGATGTATTTTAAAAGTATTTTTCCAATCGAAAAAATATACTAGTGTAAAACCTAGGACAAATCAAAATATCTTATAATAATATATCAACTCCATATATCTTTGAATTAAAAGTAATTATAACATGATAGTTAATATTCATACATACAATGGTGTAATTCAACTATAAAGAATAAGTTTAGATGAGAAGTGAAACTACGTCATTTCACCACGTGATTAGTTCACTATACTCTATTTCAAGGAAGTAGAGAGTTTGCTTTCAGTTGCATGCATTAGTAGGACTGTAGGAGTTTTTCGAGTTAGAAAAAGGGCCAGGCATCTAAGATCGGAAAGGGGATTATCAACAATAAGTTCTAGTGACGTATGCTACTCTGTTGAAATTTGAAAGGATGTTCTTATTTTCTTCCCATCAAGAAGAAAAATTTTCTGTGAACTTAACACGTTGGCTTCTAACTCTAACCTAAAAATTTAATTTTAAAGTTTCTGAACGCACTTTCATTTTCAATTATTTGATATTATTAGAGTTAAATTTGTAGAGTATAATATCATCACTATTACATTATGTAACAATCTATGATTCAGTATCCACTGAAGTGCTTAATTTGGAATAAGGATTCAACTGGGAGTACGACTACAGGATGATTATATATGGATATTGTGCTTCATTATTTCTTTATGGTAAGTCTGAACTATATTTCTATTAGGAGGGAAAATGAAATAAAAATTAACTAGGTGGAATTCAATAATATATATACCCAAGGAAGTTAAAGATATGGAAAGCTAACAGAACCAGACTTTACGTAATTCTAAACAAACTCTGTTACTCTGACCTATGCATTGTTATGGTATTAATCATGAACACGTGCAATTGTGCACTAATCAAAGTTCAAATGAGTTATCAACAAACAAAATATAAAAGAGAAAGATTTAAAAAAAAAAAAAAAGAGGAATAGAGATCTCTGCATAGTACATTTCCATATAAATAAGGAAAATTCTATTGTGCAGTCATAAGTTTTTGACTAAACCATTTAGTTTAGAATAAACTGCTGAAATGGTTTTTTACATTTGACTAAAAACTTATTTTGAACTTTTACATTAACAAATCATTGGTTTAGTCCTTTATATTTGTACTTTATACTAATTTAATCCTTTTTAACTTTTTTGACACTTTACAATTGAGGATTTTCAGGTTGATCATTTTTAGTCAACTCAACGGGGTTATTTTTGGTAACTTTTAATTTTCATATTTTTAAAAATACTGAAAACCCAGAATTGATTAAAATAATACTATCTCCGTCCCAAAAAAATAGTCTGCATTTGTACTCAAAATAGTACAAAACTCAAAACCCAATGAGAATTATTTTTGTGGGACGGAGGGAGTATTAGAGAAGGAAAAAAAAATTATGAAATGAGAGTAATAAAGAAATCAGGCGTGGGGCCTGCAATATTAAGAAAAAGAAATGACTCATATTTTGGAAAAAAAAATTTTGAATTTTTGAATTTTTATTTTTTGAAAATTAGTTATTAATAAATCTAATATGTTTAATATTATTTTAATCAATTTTGGTTTTCAATATTTTTTAAAATTAAAGTAATCGAAATAACCCCTATTGATTTGATCAATAATTGGTCAACCCAAGAACCCCCAAATGCAAAGTATCAAAATAGTTAAAAGGACTAAATTAGTGTAAAATACAAATGTAAATTATTAAACCAGTGAAATATTAATGCAAATGATCAAAATAAGCTTTTTGCAAAATGTACAGGACCATTTGAGCAGTTTACTTTTTAGTTTAAGTTTATTCAATAGAAATTTGATGGTCTAAATTTAATCATGGGGTGCAATACATTAACAAAACCACATTTATGGTTGATTTGCAAATCATGCCATTTACTGCATGTTGTTTAAAAAGTTACTAAGATGACATTTAATTAATTCTATTAAGGATAAGTGATTTGTTAATTGATACTAATCCAATTGTTATTATAATTATTTTTTTTTTTTTTTTTTGATAATGGAGGCTCTTGTACAATTTTACTAATATTTTTACTTCTAGAAATAAGGTAAGCTGGAGTTTTTTTTTTTTTTTTTTTTTCAAATAATTCATATTACCCCATCTATCGTCTTCCGAACCAAGCTTCTCATTTAACCTTCCTCCTCCTAATCCCATGCCCAATTAGACATCATGTTTGCGAACTAGTGATTGGACCAAAAGCACTAAGACCAAGTGCAGCTGCGCTGGTGCTAGCTGAATTACAATAGGTTGATTTGCCGCATCCTGAGGAGAAAAGTTTGGATCTTCCGTGATCATAATGAGTGCAATTCCAAATGTCCTAACAAATGAACCACCGAGAAGGAAGGGTCTTATGCAGCAATTTTAGAAGACCAAAAGTAAAAGCAAGCAGCTAACATAACTAAGATACTTAGATACAGCAAGAGATTCCGCAACTTTTGAAGACCAAAAGTTAGAGCAAGCTACTAACATAACTAAGATACTTAGATACAGCAAGAGATGAAGAATATTAGACGATCACCAATTGAAGGAGAGATTCCGACGCGCGCAAGCTGCTAATGGCGGGGAGGTAGCAAGGCCAGACAATGGCGATGCCGGAGAAGCTGCGAAATTCGAAGTTGTCATCGATGGAGAAGCACAACAACAACTAGGATCCCTTCGAAAAACCCAAGAGCTGCGAGTCCGGCAACAGAGATAACATAGACCGGTGACGACGACGAAGAAGCTCATAGAGAAGATGCCGACGAATTTGGGAGCTGTTCCACTCACGTTCAGCGGCACGCTTCTTCCTTTCTACACTGGTTCTTTTAACTTTTTTATGCACCGGATACCTTTACTTTGCGGTCACCTTGGGCAACCGTGGAACATTCTCTGGATTGTTAAGTACTGAAAAAGCAGCCTGTCATCTCAAGCTCGCAAAGGATTCTGTAGGCAAGGGGATGTTCATTTTATATGGGTAAATCTTATTCTTTGAATCTTCGAATGGGAAGTTGGATACAAGTTGGTTTGACATAACTAGCTGGTTATGAGAAATGCATATATATGGATCTAAAACACTAAGCAGTTGAAATTGTTTTGAGGAAGCAAGATGATATCTGTAGACAATAATTTAATTATTTATAGAGTAAATGAATGTTTTCTCAGCTGTATTTTGTTGAATATCGGTGTTACTTTCTACCTATGTAGACTAGGAAATTACGCTCATGTTGATGAATCAGTTGAAACGAGAAAGTGTATCGTGGAGGGAAAAAAAAATTAAGATTCCAGTTTGGATTTAGGATCGTCATGCACGTAAACTTTGTGACAACCAAAGTATTTTTTGTCAAAAGGGAAGAAAATTGTAAATGTATCACCCTGGATTGGAACTGGGATGGATGTTACAATCACATATAGGCTTATCAATAACAATTTTGACATCTCTAATTTTGATCGGGTAGTGATCAGTTTGATCTGGAATTGATCACCTCGTTCACAATTAAGCATACTATCAACAAGAAAAAGAAATCCAAAGAAGATACTATCATGACCAATGGACGAGTGAACCATACATTGTCTTCATATGTTTTGGAAATGCTACAACTATAACATCATGCTCAAGTCATGGTTTTACTCCCAACGGTAGATCGTCGAGCCATTGCAATCCTCATGGTCCTTGTGCTGCCAATGAAACTAGATAGTCCACCACAAAATTCCCCTATCGAAATTCATGTCTGAGTTCTACTTCCCAATCTCGACATAGTAGTTGTCAAATGGTCATAACAAGTTCATCATTAATTGAACCCATAAAACTCCTCCTCATGCTTCACGATCCTGATAATGCTACTATTATCAACTTCTGCTACAACCTTTTAGTATCCAGAGTTCCAAGCAAGTATTAGGTTTCGGAATAACCTTTTGTTCCAGTGATTGAACAAATTCCTATGTTCATTGTGAAACCACCGAGCCATCGACCAGTGTAATCTCAGCGACTCCTCTAGCACTCACCATCCCCGAGTGGCTACTAAAACTACCATCTGAATTCACCTTCACCCAATTTTTTGGAAATTATTAATCGAGACTATAAACGCATTTTTATGGTGATAAGCAAATGCAGGTTCTTAAAGGATGTGGCAATTGAACATTTTAATTCACATTAGTGCACATGATCCCTGTTTTGTAATATTTTTTGTATTATACATAATGTTATACTAATTAAATGATTGACAGCTACAGTCATTAGTGGAACTATTTGGACCAGTGATTAGACACGCGTTCATCATTACCTTGTATTATAGGGAGTGAAAGGAAATTTCACCCAACGTCATTTGTGATTTCCCACATTATTGAAAGGAAGTGCACACTTTATACCAAGTGATGGAGGCAAAAGACTTATAAAATATTAGGGTTTATTTTATGGACATTTTGGTCATTTTATATAGATCTATTAGGGTTTCATTTTATTATTTTCTATTTAAATGGCACAATCACCAATATGTAACCGGTTGTTGATATTTTTATAAAATTGAGATGGAATCTCTTTTGCCTACTTTTCGGTATTCTTTGTTGAATTAATGGGTTTTTAGATGCTTTCAGATTCTGATATTCTTATACAAAAGGAATTTTAAAAGGGTTTTATTTTTGGGCATTCTCAACTAAATGGAATTACGATGGTTACGGTTCGTGTTTGCACGTTACTATTGGATTGAAATGGGGCTTTTGCTACGTCAACAACCTACTGAAAAATATTTTCAATAAGGACTATTTAGTTCAAATTTTGTGCCACATATCTCATAACATCACCCTTACAAACTTGGTAACACCATAAAAAAAATATGAAAAGACGTTATGAATTATGTCTCAAACATTGTACATTTAACAACTTACAAAAAATTAAAAAAAAGGCATACAAATGGCAACTTCATTATATTTGATTTGCATAATTTGCATGTTCATTGGGTATTTGAAATTGGAACGTTTATTTGTTCGATTAGACTAATCATTAATATAGAAGGATATAATTGAAAATATAAATACTTTACAAGATTAAAATCAAATAAACACTTGAAGGGTGTCATTTTTGTATTTTTAACTTTTGGTGGTGCAAATGGATTTTTTTTTTTTACAAAAAATACTAGATTGAATTTGAAACAACATTTTGTTTTGGATGGTTATCTCCACCAGACTTCTGAAAATTTAAAACTCCAAATATTCGGCCAGATTGCACCAACGAATTAATAGATTATTCAATTATTAAACAAGTTGGAGGAGAACACTCTTTTGGGTTGATTTCTCCCGCCGCCAAATTGATCGATCCTTGTTTGTCAAAGTAGTTTGAGTTTAGAGCATTTTCTTGTCATGAATTGACAGCGCCTAGTGTAGTTTTATCTTTATTTCCACTTTTTTTAATGAGGCTTCGATATGTAGAAGGGAAGAAGGTTGAGAGATTGGGTGGACGACGAGTTGATAATCAATGCCGATGGGGAAAAAAACTTGTTCATTGAAGCCTAAGTAAAGATTCAACTGGTGCTAAGCAGAGTTTGCTCTGTCAGAAAAAAGGATAGCGGTCGCCGGCAAATCTCATCGGTTGTGGTCATCTTAGGATCTCCCAGGAAAATGATTTTTATAACGCAATGGTATAGCTCTTGAATTAATTCTGAGATAAAATGCCGTTGTCCTTGCTATAGGGTTCAGGAGCAAGGTGGTGAAACAATTCTTCCTTTCAGTGGTGCTTTTTTGCGAGGGATTTAGAGGTTAGTTAAGTTAACACTAGACTGATATAGGATTCTAAAATCTTGAGCTTATATTGATGAGCTTTAGTTAAAATCTTACAAATTTTTTCTAGTTCAGAAAGAGAGCGATGTTAGTTTATTATGAGAGAGTTTTTGCGGTAGAAAATAAATATTGGAAACATTAAGCAAAACTAATAGATCACAATACATGTTCAAATCGACGAAAATCATTACTCTTATTTAGAGAATTAAAGTTAATTGTATCTCTAAAATATTGACGATTAGTTGATAGTGAATTATTTTCTTATTCTTTTTCTCTAGGTAAGTTGTCCGGAATGTTTGAAGTTTGGAGTTCTTTCCGAATTTTCATTGAATTCAACTCCCATTCTCAGAGCTTCATTACTCTAAGGCTTTAGATCTTAATGGTTTTGTGACAACTTATTTCCAAATTTTCATTGAATTCAACTCCCATTAATTCTCAAAGCTTCATTACTCTTTACATGGTTTGTTAAATGGCTTTACGGATTTTCCCGAAAACTTAATTAAAACAAGGCTAAGTCACTGATTCTCTTTGCAAAAAAATGCAGAAAATCAGTCTTGACTTCCCTTGTTGACAGGCCTATTTCTCCAATCTCATGAACTCCTTTCCAGGATCGACTGTCTGGACAAGGGAATCAGATACCTGAATTACCAGGGTTGGAATATGTTAGGTACATGTCAGCTTCGTCAACAAAATACCCGACTACGAATGTTCTTTCCCGTCCGACAAGAACTTTTAGTGCCTGAATTAGAAGAGGGAGCATTTGTAGGAGATTTATAAAGAATGCGACGACGGGCCGAATTAAATCGACGAGGCGCCTTTTTAGCAGGGGAATCAAGTGTCATGGGGACAGAAACTAAGTATGGACTAAGGAGGGGTGACGGGGAGGATTGCATTACAGTTGACAGAGGTAGTGGGGAATTGGTTTGTGGCGGAATTGATGAAACGTGGTCAATTGAACTGAGAGGAGGATCAACTGCATGGGAATTTAGGATTGGAGAGGGGAACTGTTCAGTGGGGAATGCTTGAGTAGTAACTTGAAAGGAGGGAAAGGAGTTCGACTTGGGATGGTCGAGAAGAGAGCCTGGCAGAATTCGTGTCTTAGATGATTGCAAAGAAGAATTACGATGCTTGGTATATAAGTTTGGGGAGGTGACTATAGTTGTAGAAGAACGTGAGGGCAGAAACTGGGGATTGTGATTCTGTGGTATCGGTCGGAATTTCATGAGCTAGGATTACCTCTGGCTATGAGGGAGCTAGGGTTTCAACTGGAGGAAGATGATGAGTAACGGGCGAAGTTTGTGTGGCCGGGTAATCCATGATGGCGGTTTGAGAAGAAGGGATTAATGGAAGCTGATTGACATAGGGAGTAACTAATGAAGTTGGTAATTCAGAGGGGGAGATTACAGGACATGGAGATTAAGAGGGAGAAGGAGAGGTTAGAGTTATAGGGTTTTGAGTTTTAGGAACGTGGGAAGGTGGAGAATGAGATGTGGCATAGGTAGTTACATAATGGGGCCGGCGTTCATGGTAAGGGTTTGGCTCTTCGTCCGAATCATCCGGAACGTGGAAGGGATCAGGTACCTGAGCTGGAAGGCGTGACACAAACGGATTCCAGTAACCCGTCGCTTTGAGCCAATTGACGTATTGCGGTGACGCCGAGGAAGATCCGGCACCGAGAGAATGGGCTGGACAACCACTCTCAATATGACCGATAATACCACAGTGATAACAGAATTCTGGAAGTCGCTCATATTTCAAATGAATTGTGATTTCTTTACCGTCATGTTCAAATCGAAGGATTCTCATCAAAGGAAGCTTAATGTTGATATTGACCTTAATCCGAAGAAAACGACCAATACAATTTCAATCCCCATCACGAAAAACATCCAGGAATTGACCAATGTGATTTCCTGCAAACCTTGCTAAATCCTCATTCATCAAATCTATAGGACAGTGATGAAGTTGAATCCACCAAGGGCACGAATTGAAATCCGCCTGCAAATCGTCGGAAGGCTTAAGAACCAAAAGATGCTTGCGTCCCGATAACCAAGGTTCTCCGTGCAAAACTCGCGACCTATCCATACGATCGTTGAATTTGAAGTGAACTAAGTTGTCCCCCACAGGTCGAACTGTAAAACCATGGTGAATTGACCAAATATTCCATTAGTGAGTACCAATAGAATCGTGAGACACCACACGAGGGCAATGAAGTTTTCGGATAAGTGAAAGGAGAGGTCAACTCGTGTGATACTCAACGAACTAGTCGAATGCCGGACAGATTCTTTCTCCCTCAAGGATAAGCGACCAATAATGTCTTCCAAATCCTCTTCTGTGGCCATCAATTCGAGTCAGATAGAAGGTTAACCGCAGGTAGGCAAAGGATATGGATAGTTTGTTAATGCGAAGTATACTGCACAAATAAGATCTGTAAAATAAACAAGCAATTTTAAGAGATTAGGAAAGGAAATAGTGAAAAGCTATTCAAGCCCAGACAAAAGAAGAATACTAGACAAACAGACTCTAGAAAAGAATTATTGAACAAAGAAAACCCAAAATAAAAGTATTTGGAATGATGAGAGAAAGCAGAAATAATTAACAGAAGAAAGAAAGTAGAAATAGAGATTAAAGAGAAAATGGAAACGGGAAGTAAGGGAATAATCAATCCATGGAACATGCTTCCACGAAGGACTCTTGAAGAAACCTAACTCTCCGAGAAAACTCCCAAGGAGAGAGCTCTAGACCTTTTTTGTGGAGTTCTGCGAGGATCTAAACCCCTCACACCAAAGCAAAGGTTTAAAATGTCTGGTTGATCGATTGTAAATCTTTTCCTCGTTAAATTAGGGCCATTCCGCTGTTCCGTTCGGTTTTCTAGTCGTATTTTACATATGAATTCTTAGCGGAGGAGTTATTTGATGCATGCGATGTTCAACGGAATTAGGGTCAAAAAACACTTTTTTATGGATTAAATTACTTATTTTCTTAACTTTTTTTTTCCAGTGGGGCCTTATTTTGATTTGATTTTGTTTAGTTTAATCAAATGGGAGGCACCGCGACGCCGGTTGAACTCGATGGATCTAATCAATTGCGTAGTGATCTTTCCACCGTCGACGGAGCTCAGATTACCAATGAAGATCAAGTTTGTTTCTGTGTTTTTTTTCGGGTCTGGGAGAGCGTTAATTTTTCTTTTCCGTTTGATGTATTTATTTTTTATTTGTTTTAATTGTAATGGTGGAATTTTCAGTATGGTTATGCACACCCCAGGGAAGGCAAGGAACCCATAATTGCTGATTTGCTCTACGGACCTGCAGATTGGCGCGAGAAGATGACTGAAACACTCAAGAAATACCAGAAGAAGGTAATCTCTGGATCCTTTATATCTTACTTCTCCAAATTAGGGTTTTTTTTTTTCGGTTTCCAAGTGAAAGCATTTTTAAATTGATTTTTTTTCACCTCTTGTCTTAGTTTGATCTAATTACGTTTATCTTACTTAATGTGAAGGGGATTAATATTAAATTTGGGTCTGCATTCAGTTCACCTGACTTAGGGGATAGGGATGACAAGGTTATCGATGATAGTATCCTTATTACTTTGTAAGTATTCTTTTTGCATTTCGCCTCATTTATTTATTCGTAGTATTGGATTGAGAATGCAGTCAACTGGGATCCCCATATTAGCTTTTGTTTTCAAAGACGGGATTGTTGTAGCTGTCAACTCGTTCACCTGCTCCTAAACCAAGTGAGCAGTTTTACTCTTTTTGTATTTATTTTGTGTTGAAATTTATTTGATGAAGTCTCTTAACACCTGGTCCTTTTAAATTTTTTTACCTTCTCAGAGGAGTTACCCAAGCGATTTGAGGACATTACTCGTCTTGATCCGGACTTGCTTGAATTCCTTCCCGAAGAGACACTAGCTGTGGCTAGAGATTTTCAAGAGAAAGTATTTATTACTTTTCCCTTTAGCCTTAAATGTATTATGTCGCTTACTATTATATCTGCGTTTCCTTAACGGTTTAGCTGCAATCTAGGAAAAACTGGGTCTGCGTCTTTTAAACTGAGGAAAACTTTAAAATATGAAGCTGGAATATCTGACCTTAGTTTGGCTGGAAGATTTGATTAGGTTTTATTGTGTATGCCAAAGCTCTCTACATGATGGTACCGACGGGAGAAGCACAGCTGCAGCAGCATCATCACCGCTGAAGAGCAACACACTTTATTTTCGCAATAAGGAGGATTTATCAGGAACACTGTTCCTCAGCTAGAACTCCGACAAAGAGGTATTGTTGCTTTCTCATTCTTTTGGGCGTAGTTGCAAGGATTCTTGTTAAACCCTTTGTACTGGTCACGTAGGTTCTCGAACTGTTTGGTGTGGATCTCAAGGGGAAATTTCATAAAGATGAAAACAAAATGGCCTTTGGACCCGGATCAGATTATGCTTACGCCAAGTTGCGTATTGGGTATGCCTACTCTTCCTCGTTCTCATTTATTAGGTGATACGATTCCTTAAAAAATTGTTAAATTTTTATTCATCCTGATTTTTCTTTTTGGTCTTTTTTCTGTTTTTGTTTTTATAGTTATGCTTCTCCCTCTACGTGCTACGGTGAAGCTATGGATTTGGCCGCCAATGCGATATGCTTTGGTGCATTAGCTGGTAGGGTAAGTCGTGGTTTGTTTAGTGGTAAGTTAGTACTTGAAGATGAGTATGTCAATCTTCTTTCTGTTCTGTTATTTTTTTTTTGTTTTGAAAGTTTTTTAATTTTTCTGACGATGAGGATCTATCATTTCCCGTTCGAAAGTTTACTATGTAGGACGTGATGCAAAGTGGGAACTGGTCGACGAAGGAAAAGGTGTTGGAACCGACTTGTAAGAATGGGCCTGCAGAACACAGGCGCCATACCAAAATGCAGTGGCATTTTAAGGACGTGATCTGCTTTCACAAAATTGGGTACATTTTGGATTTTGATACTCCATCCGTCCCATAAAAATAATTCACATTGAGTTTTCAAATTTGTACTAAAATTAGTACAAATCTCAAAACTCAATATGGACTATTTTTATGAGACGGAGGTAGTAAAAAATATTGGAGTAGAAGGGTTCCATAGTATACAATCTACTTTTGATTGTCTCTTAATTTGTGTTTGCCATCTTTTAACAATTTTTGGAATTTGTAAACAATATTTTCTTTGAGTATTGATTACTTTTTGTCTCTGCTCATTTCAATCGGCCTGAGATCCATACAACAATCATTTTGCCAATTGTGTAGCCAGAAATCCAAATAAATCACTAAGATTCTGTACAGACCGACAAAACTTTCATTCACAAAGGGCAAATATTCATGTGTAAAGAAACCATGTAAAGTAGTTCACAAGGTTCAATCAAACTGTGTTATACGGTAAACAAACAGGAAGACAAGAGTAACCAAAATCAATTCAGAGCTTATTATAAGTTTTTCTTTTAAACTACATCAAAAAACATACTCCCTCTATCTCCAATATTATCTCTAGTTTGGATTTTCACTTTGGGTTCAATTTGTGTTAAACATGAAAATCCAAACTGGACAATAATTTCGGGATGGAGGGAGTACAATGAAGTTGCAGGTAACGAAACATACATGTTACAAAAATCATAATCCTATTGAATGATTTCCTGATGCTACGGTGGTAGAACAAGATTCAGGCGGAACAGGACGAGTTAAGAAGGAAGAACAGGGATACTCTGTTCGTTCCTAAAGAAATTTTGGGGATCAACTGCGGTCTTCACTTTCACCAGTCTATCAAAGTTGCCCTTGAAGTACTTCACTCCATATACTTGTCCTTCACTGTAACTGTTGGGTCCATTATCATTTGTACCAATATCAAGATCCCTGTAATTCAGAAAAGCCTGTCTGGGATTGCTTGATACATACGGAGTCATAAAGGTGTACAAATCTCTTGCTTCCTGAAGATACTGAGTAGTCAGATTAGGATCAGCGCTGTCCCAGTTCACAGAGTACTGAATCTTGTAAAGAACCCCTGTCCGATGGGGAAACGGCGCATCGCTCTCGGCGATTTGGCTCATTTTTCCACCATAAGGATTGAAAACAAGTCCTACTTTTCCAAGCTGAACCATTTTGTTGAAGATTGCAGTGAATCCGTCCTTGGGAATAGGGGTTACGACATAATCCGATTTCCTCTTCAGGAAATTGACAGAATCAGGGGTTCTGCTCAGCAAAGCTTCTGGTGTTGGTGAACTCTTTTTGAAATTTGCCCAGAACACCATTGACTGGATCCAACTCATTTGCTGACAGTCACTTGACTTCAATCCCAATTCAGGGAACTGAGAATTCATTAGGGTCATGAGACTGTTTGAATTTCCCTGATACAGAGCATTGAATGTCAATCGGATGGCTTTCTTTCCGCTGACGGTAACTGGCTGGACAAGGACCCTGATGAACAGATTGTTGTCAATGGTGGCAGCAATACTTTGCCATTTTACCAGAATGTTTGTCGCATTCTGTGCTTCAGTCCTTTGGATGCTAAAAACAGTGACAATTGATGGAACTGGAACTAAATTGATCTTATAGGCCAATACAACTCCAAAACTTGCTCCACCGCCACCCCTAATAGCCCAAAACACATCTTCCCCCATCCCTTTTCTATCCAAAACATTGCCATTAACATCAATGATCTGTGCATCGACAACATTATCAACCGTTAGGCCGAATTTGCGCAACAATGGACCGTAACCCCCACCACTGATGTGTCCACCAACACCAACGGTTGGGCAAACACCAGCAGGATATCCAAAAACATTGCTCTTTTGCCAAATTCTATAGTACACTTCACCTAGTGTAGCCCCTGCTTGTACCCAAGCGGTTTGGCTCGGAATATCGACACTGATGTTCCTGAGATTGAACATGTCCAGAACAACAAAAGGGTTGGCCGAAACATATGAAATTCCTTCGTAATCGTGCCCGCCACTCCGGATTTTCAGTTGCAGCCCTGACCCTTTGGTACAAATGATGGCTGCTTGGGCTTGTTGAACCAGTAAGGGTGTGACAATTATGGATGGTTTTTTGGTGCTTGAAGTGTTGAATCTTTGGTTCCGGACATATGCATTTAGAACAGAACTAAATGAAGTGTTTGTGGGACTGTAGAGAATTTGGGATATTTGGTTACTTGGGACTCCATTTTTGGTGAGACAATTGGCAAAACTGTCAAATGTGGAATCTGAAGATGCAGAGAAGGGAAGTGAACCGAATATGCAAGGGACAAGGAAAAGAGAAATGCAGAAAGCTAAGAAGTTCTTCATTGTACAAGTTTTGGAGATCCTAAACATAGCAGGGAAATGCACAGAAGTATTGACCAAACGAGGAGGAATTTATAGTGGCAGAGTAAAGTCCAAAATAGCAACATGAAGTGGGAATAGAATAAAGGAAGAAATTTCCAAATTGGCTTTTTAAAATGGAAGTTTGATTATTTTGACTGAAATATGTTGTCATTGTAAAAGAAGTTGGCACTAGGAATGGATGTTTCCACGAAAAACAAAGTCAAACATAGATTATCTTCATGAAGTCCATAGTTGAGTTTGTTAAGTAATAGGCATTACCTATATTTTCAACTATAATCAAAGAATAGCTTATGGAATAACAGGATAAGGCTCATTTGTCAATTGACAGCTTTTTTTTTTTTTTTTTTCTGAGATTTCTATAGAGGAGGAGCTGAGAATTTCTTTTAATCTCCTTGATGTGTATCCGCTGATCACAAATAAGTCGGTACGCAAAGTCAATCAAATTTTGATGACCGTGTTTGAAATCTCTAACACAGCATAAACTTTAGCATTAATGATAATGATGTCGTTTCACTAATGAGACAACAGAAGAGCACACAATTAAAAAAAATAAATAAACTAGTTTTATTTAGGGAAGTTGTTACTTTCTCAATCCCTGTACTGTTGAAAGAGTGTACTGAAGCTTGTTTAATTAAGGTTAGATTAGCTTGCCAAATTGTTTAATGTAATTTTACTTATGGATAAAAGCTTTACTTCACATTTCTTAAGCACATAATGACTAGTGGTACTGTTACAACGCGCAAAAAACGTACGCCATTTGAAGAAGTCAGAATAGTGGTTAACTAGGCCAGACGGGAATGAACTTACTCAACAATAACTTTTTCAAATGTGTGGATATTTTGTTGCTTCATCTAATGTGTTGATAATGACATTTAGATCTTCTTCCCTTTTGAAGTGCTTATAATTTGGGAAGAATATTCAACTGAAATATTTTTGCACGCGTTGTTAAGCTATAATCTCTAGTGGTCCCCCCCCCCTCCCCAATGGAAACCTCGATACATTGTAGGAATGATCTTGTGTCTTCTTCTATTCCCCATCTCAAAATTATTGCATTAATTTGAAGTTTCAGTTTTAGTTTAAATTGTACTAAAATTAAAACTGCACATTTTACAATAACTTTTCTGTGGCTGTTCTCCCTTATTAGCTTCTCAATTACCCAAGCTCTCCTCCCACCTTTTTTTTTTTTTTGGTTAATGGTTTTGATTTTCACAAGTGACCATCTTTGTACCTTTGACATTCCGACATGCTCAAAATTCTTCTAAAATTCTCTGCAACTTATTGTCTCCATGAGCAAAAGGATTTTTCGCCCTCCTTGGGGCCTTGCACAATTTCAGCCCCGTTATCCCGAAAAAATTGTTTGCGTCAAATTTTCATATCGCATAATTTGCATCATGTTCGTTTTCTTTTTGACTTTATTAAACAAGGTAGCAAATCTTCTTCTAAGTACTGATTTCCAATTTCTTGGCCCCATCTCTGATCAATATATGCGAGCGCATAAACTATCTGTGGACATCCTCTACATTCATTTAAAGAAATAGTCCGCTTTATTGTACTAAAATAATATAATAGACTGAGCTTTTATTTCTAGTCGTTTCATAATCTTTAATTGGTTGTTCCTAGGAACAGAGGCGAGTGGATGGATGTTAATCATGTGATATATATATATATATATATATATATATATATATATATCACGTGGGAAAAAAAGAACAATGATGGAGTACTCTACTCTGAGTCATCAAATATAGTTCTTCTTCATCATATAGATGTAATGCTTTGTATTTTTAATTTTCTTTGCCGGCACTCGAAACCAATATCTATCAAATCCAACGTTGTGGAAAGCTACATAATCAGTCTGAATGCCACCGTTTGACAAGTTTTGACAATAGTACTACTTATCTTCACGACCGCCGTCATACTAGATCGACTTAGGACTATCTATATCTATTCCAAAACTTTGCATTTCAGGTGGAAATATGTGATCCGACTCAGTCACATTTGAAGTGAACAAATTAAATAGTAACACAACGTATTCATTTCGTAATTAGTAAACTGCAACAACAAACGAAATTATAAACATGAAATTATCTTAAACTACTTTTCGTTCTCTTAGCTAACATGAACTTAAATAAAGACCTCAAAAGGAGGAATACATTGCTTACAGATGGGAAAAGCCATCCGTAAGCACTTGGACTACTTAACAATTCACTTATGCTATTAATATTCCTTAATGCAAGAAGACACAGACGTTTTCTTTAACAAAAAAAAAATATTCAAAACAAATGAAGAACTTGTTATTCCTCTTCCAAGAGAGATTAAGGAAAAAACATTCATCCTCCTGAAAGAAAGTATTCGTAAAAGCATATAAATTGTCTGAAGTGAAAAACAGATACAAAGAGACTGATTCCATATCATTAAGAAAACAAATGAAAATAACTAGTTCTCTAGCATAGTTCTCTCTACCTGAATGATGGACCGGCCACATGGCCATGACCCAGGGGGTGGTTCAACCCATCCCCAACCGCCTGAAAAGGAAGTTACAATTAGCAAAGGAACGCCGACCATTGGCGACTGTCATACCAAGAAGCCAAAATTCAAGGGCATCTCCCCGGTCGGTAAGGACAATCCAGCTGCACCCACGGAACGCATGGAATCTGAAGTACAACATCATGATGCACAGAATGAAAACCCCCAGGTCCAACAACAGAAACCACACCCCATGAATTTCAAGGAAAAACTGTTTAGGGGAAAGAGGCCGATTATCCAACACTTATTTGGAGCAGATGAGGTGATTGATAACCTTGAAGAAGGGGTAATCCTTAACAGGGTTGGCCCCATACCGAAGGCCTTTGTTCACCAAAGGGTGGAGGACAAGCTCGCAGCAAAGTGGAAGAATGTGATCATTGTGAAGCTAATGGGGGGAACAATCACACTTGCACAGCTGCAGTACCGCCTGGAACGAATGTGGACTAATACTAAGGGCTTTGTGATTGCCGATATGGACAGAGACTATTTCTCTGTGACTTTTGCTGACCCAGAAGACGTTCAGATGGTCCTAACCAAAGGCCCGTGGTTGATTGGCGAATCCTATCTATTTACACAACGATGGGATAACACCTTTAATGCCGAATTGCATAAGGTGAGATTTGTTACTGTTTGGGCAAGATTGCCAGGATCCCCCCTGCACTATAACAACGAGTCTTTCATTCGAAGGATTGGTCAACTGCTGGGGAAAGTTGTCCACATTGATCACTAAACGGCAGCAAAAACTAGGGGCAAATTTGCGAGGATTGCAGTTGAGGTGGATTTAACCCTACCACTATGTCCACAATTCGAATTCGAATCCACCGGAAGGCAACAAAACGTGGAATATGAAAACCTTGAACGCATATGATGTCCTGTGGCCGGGTGGGCCACTTTGCACAAAACTGTATGTTTCCCAAGCCAGCATTGGAGGTTCCGGCACAGACACAGACGGAGAAGCAAGGAACACAGCCAGAAGGTTCTGGAGTGAAGGAAATTCCACTGGAAAATAATCCGACTGGGCATAAGGGTGGTGTATTTGGCGAGTGGATGTACGCGGCCTAGTTGGGAAAACAGAGGGGACCAAATTGGACCGCTGGACAAACCAGGAATGCCTCAAGAGCTGGGATAAATGGGTCCCGGTTCACTGCACTAGGAGACTTGCCGAATGACGAGGAATCTACTGAAATTCCGGCTGCGTATCCACCTTTAACAGCAGAGAATCAAAGAAGGAAGGAATTTGTCATTTCAACTGTGGGCGTGGGCCAGAGGAGAGAAAGGCCACAAGGGAGACCAAGTAGAACAAACGCATGGAAGGAGCTGGCTTCCTTGGACCTGGACAGACAATCAAGTGACAAACAGCCCAAGGAAAAGGAGCCCAAAGAAAAGAAGCAACAAGCAGCTCAAGCAATTATGGGCCACAAAGGGGAACAACCGAAGCCCAATGAAATAACTGGGCTAGCTGAAACATCATGCAAAAATAAGAGACTCAATGAAAAGGAGAATATCAGCAGAGTACCCAGTGAGGACCGGTCAAATGACGAAAACCAAGTCTCGGGATCGGGGGACCAAAATATGGGGCGTACGGCGGCACTGACGGAGAGCTTCCCAAATGCGATGGTTATCGGCACTGGGCTGAATCCATCCAAGCACACAGCCATCTAAATTCGCCCACCACCAATTGCTGCATCGGCAAAGGAAATTGGAGCTGGGGGCGACGAATTAGAGGAAATGACAACGGAGGAGAACCATACTCAATCGGGGGAGCTAAATCCATCTCCAATTAGAAGTCACAGCTTGGGGGCAGAGATGATGGACAAAGAGGAGGTGTTCCAAATGTCCCAATCATCCAAAGGTAGCGGAATGGAGGAGGAAGGAGTTCTGGGGACTATCGTTCTCGGTACTCTCTGATTTCTTAAGGTACCAAAACATTTGTAAAATTCTTTGATTATGAATATAAAGATTTTTTGCTGGAATGTCTAGGGGGCTGCTTCTGAGCCCCTTCGACAAGCTTTTGATGATTTTGTTAGTCAATACAAGCCAGATGTTGCTGCTGTTTTTGAACCTAGGATAGGAGGATTGGATGCCGATTCTTTCATAAAAAGAAGTAAATTTGACAGGTCCTTCAGAGTGGAGGCGGTGGGTTTTACTGGTGGTATCTGGGTAATGTGGACAGAGGGGATACAAGTAGAGGTCCTAGCCTGCCACAAACAGTTTGTCCATACCAAAGTGTATAGCCCGGTGAAGGAGTTTTTTATTATCTTTGTTTATGGCAGTCCTATACCAGGACTACGAAGAGAGTTGTGGGGGGAGTTAACTGTATTATCCAGGGGTTTGAATGGGCCTTGGTTAATTGGGGGGGGAGGGGACTTCAATAGTATTCTCTTTGAATCTGAAAGTAAAGGAGGTACAAGGCGATCGGGGATAACGAGTGCATCGTTCGCCGATTGGATTAGTGAGAACCAGCTATGGGAAGTAAGAACGGATGGAGTCAAGTTTACTTGGAGGAGGGGGAGATTGCAGAGAAGGCTGGATCGTTTCTTGTGCAACGATAAATGGTAAGATGCCTTCCCTGAGGCTTGGTGTGCTCACCTGCCAAAAAGAAAATCTGACCACAATCCCTTGCTAATCAGGTGTGGGCACATGGTTGATGCAAACCAGACGCGGAGACCTTTTCGCTTCCTTGCTGCATGGCTCACACATGAAAAGTTTGACGACATGGTAAGGACAGCATGGAACAATGGTCTGGAGTATGGGCCTGCGGTTGATCTTTTTCAGCAGAATGCACAACAGTGGAACAGGGAGGTGTTCGGGAACATCTTTCAAAGGAAGCAAAGAGCCATGGGGAGGTTAATGGGCATCCAGCGAGCTAGGGAAACGTCTGAATCCCAATTCCTTGACCAACTGGAATCCGAATTACAGGCGGAATTGAATTTGATTCTCCAACAAGAGGAATCGCTGTTGATACAGAAATCGACGAGAGCTTGGAACTTGGAGGGAGACAAGAATACGACGTTTTACCACAATTACGCCAAAGGGAGGAAAAGGAGGAACAAGGTGGTGACACTGCAGGATGATGGAGGTGAATTGGTGGACGATCAGGGTAGGCTAAGGGAGATGGTTTTGTCCTTTTTCAAAACTCTGTATTCAGCCAGAATGGAACCCTTTATTCCCTATCCTGTTACAAATTGTTTCCCAGTCATAGAGCCAGAAAAATTACAGAGGTTGGGAATGGCGGTGGGTGAACCTGAAATCCTGGGGGCTTTGAAGGAGATGGCCCTTTGAAGGCACCTGGCCCAGACGGCCTACACGCTTTATTTTTCCAGAAAAAATGTGAGTTGGTTAAAGAGGTGGTATGTGGAATAGTGACTTCAATCTTAAGCGGAGAAGGGTTACATGAGGAACTGAACAAGACTAACATTGTTCTTATTCCAAAGGTGGATAATCCGACCACAATCAAGTCCTTTAGGCCAATAAGCCTATGCAACATGGTGTATAAGATTGCCACGAAACTCATCACAAACCGCCTAAAGCTGATCCTTCCTGAGTTAATTAGAAAAGCACAAACCAGCTTTGTGCAAGGAAGACATATTTCGGAGAACATATTGGTGGCCCAGGAAGCAATTCATACGATGCGAACAGTGAAAGGCAAGAAAGGGTACATGGCCATCAAAATCGACCTCGAGAAGCCATACGATATGTTGCGATGGGATTTCATTGAGTAGACATTGCAACAGGTACGCCTTCCGCCCTCAATTATAAAGGCCACTATGAGTTGTGTTTCTTCACCTGTGTAGGTTATGTGGAAAGGCATACCGTCTGAAGGCTTTAAGTCCACAAGGGGGATTTAGACAAGGGGATCCCATATCCCTGTACTTATTCGTCATGTGTGTAGAGAGACTTGCTCACACCATCAACAAGAGCATGGAGAAGGGGGAGTGGAAACCAATCAGATTCGGAAAGCGGAAACTTGGTGTTCCATGTCTCCTATTCGTGGACGACATACTCTTGTTTCTCGAGGCCACAAAATGCCAAGTGGGGATGGTCAAAAGGCTCCTTCAAGAGTTCGAACTGTCATCAGGACTGCGAGTCAGCACTCACAAGACACGGGTACACTTTTCCAGGAATATTAAGTTGCCAAGGAGGAAAGAATTGGCAGCGGAGTTGAGTTTCCCAGCAGTCCAGGACCTGGGCAAGTACTTGGGAATGCCCCTTATTCATGGGAGAGTTACTAAAGGGATGTACGCACCGGTTGTGGAAAATGCAAGGAGGAAGATTGAGGGTTGGTTGGCAGGGCATTTATCTCTGGCGGGGAGGTCAACGCTTGCGCAATCAGTAATAAGTACACTTCCCTACTTTGTGATGCAAACCAGCTCACTGCCCATGGCAATTTGCGATAAACTAGAGAAATGTTGTAGGAGCTACTGTGGAACAAGAATGGAGAGACTAAGTAAATGAGCCTGGTTCCCTGGGAGGAGGTTTGTAAACCTAAATTATTTGGTGGGCTGGGTTTCAAGAAACTAAGAGAAATAAATCAGGCTTTTTTAATGAAGCTTGGTTGGGAATTAATAAGGGGAGGGAGCTCTTTGTGGGTTGAGGTTGTGAGCTCTTTGTGGCCTGAACTTCGACAATGGCCCAGTTATAACGAAATGGTCATGTGCTTTGCCAAGCTTCAGGGGAGTGCAGAAATGTTGGACTGCCGTGACAGATGGGGCGATATGGGCCGTAGGAACTGGGAAAAAGGCAAGATTTTGGGTTGATAAATGGTGTGTGGGTCTCCCAATCCTGCGGAAAATTGCACTGGGCCAAATTCCAACTAATAAGGTCAGTTGGACGGTGGATAAATACACCGATGACAGCAGACAATGAAATTTTGCATCATTTCAGTCCTTACTACCGGCAACAGCGATATTGAAAATTGCAGCCATCATGCCACCAAATACACAACTTGGGGAGGACGCCCTCTTTTGGGGACCTGATTCGAAAGGGGATTTCTCGGTTATATCAGCGTACAGGGCAATCAGAGAAGGAGGGGAGGCAATGGTGGATAGTGACCCAGTTTGGAGGCTTCTGTGGAAGTGGGAAGGACCACAAAAAGTCAAGACTTTTTTGTGGTTGCTAGCAAAATAGAGGCTTCTGACAAACGTGGAAAGGAGAAGACGACACTTATCGGAGACGGCGCGGTGCCCAATTTGTGAAGAAGAGGAAGAAGAAGTGCTTCATGTTGCTAGAGATTGTAAGGAGGCCAAGGATTTCTGGTGCAGGTTCGTACCAACCCATCTGCAGGGAGATTTTTTTAATGGAGATTTGGATGAGTGGCTGATCGCTAATCTTCGAAATGGGGTAATTGCCTGGAAGTTGTGGGGCTGGAGGAACAACTTTGTTTTCCAACAAAAGTGAGTACCGATCCTGAGAAAGCTGGGGGAGATAAACCACACTGTGAAAGGAATTAGAGATGCCCTCCAACATAAAAAGGCCATGGGGGCACCGGTCACTAAGAATGAGCAAAGAATGCTATGTTGGAAGCCACCACGAAGAGATTCCTTCAAAGTCAACTCCGATGGATCGCTAAAGGGGGAAACTGGTGTAGCCACGGCAGGGGAGGGGGGGTAATAAGGGATAGTAATGGACAGTGGCGGGGAGGATTCACAATAAAGATAGGCTACACGTCTATCACTGGGGCAAAATTATGGGGCCTTTTCCAGGGTTTATGCCTGGCGTGGGATCTGGGGCTGAGGAGCGTTGAGGCAGAAGTAGACAATGAGTCGATTGTACACATGAGAAAGAATGCTAAGAGGCCTCCGTGCGTGCATGAAGGACTGCTGAGAGCGATTAGGGAGCTAATGCATAGAGATTGGACAGTTACTTTATCCCATATCCATAGGCAGTCTAATTTTGTTGCGGACTGTTTAGTCAACTTGGCGGAGACGAATCCAGGGAGAATCTGCCGTCTGGATTCACCTCCTCCACAAGTCCGCTATTAGTTGTATCATGACGTTGTTGGAGTTTCATACTCCAGACGTGTTGTTGTAAGAACCTGATTAATGGTTGTAATATACTCCCCCTTTTTTTATCAAAAAAAAAAAAGAGAAAACAAATGAAAATGATGATCCATCAAGTCTACTAGAAAGGACAATTATGACGGGATCAACCACGCAAAAAAAACAAATCAAGCAATGCAAAACACCAACCTCATCCTCAGTTCAATCGAATCATGTTTTTGACGGTGTTGTGAACTCGATCAGGCAGATCAGGAAAACCTTCATCTTCCTTATCTGTTCTTGGAAGGGACCAACTGTGCATCCTTTCTTCGAATTTCTTTGTTTTCAAGTCAACATAAACCTTTTTGGAATCACAATAATCCATGAGTAGTACCTGCCCAGTTGGTAGAGTGCTAGTAGCGCTATCAAGCCCTGGAGTTGGCCAAAAGAAATCTTATCCTTGACCAAAACTTGATTGGTTCCCTCCGGGCATTCTTCCAAATACCAAATCTGAATTTGATTTTCATCACGTCTCTTTGAAATACATATTAGCCACTCCTCATCTGATCCCCCTACAGCAAAATCAAGCTGAATCTCATGACGAGAACCCAAACTTTGGGCGAACATGAGAGTATAGAAAACTTCTGTACCAACTTGGAAACAACAAAGGTATTGGGCATCATCCCATGCCTCGTAATCAACAAGAGAGTATATAGTGCCATTGATACAAGGGGAAGAAGCATCTATACTTAAACCATTGGATTGAGGTGGGTCCATTGTTTTTCTCCGGGAAGAGTCCGACCCAATCGTATAAATTGAAGTTTCAGTCCATCAGATCCAAAACAAGTAGACAACATTTTGTAGTCCCCCCACTGATTGGATCAAACCCTATATCAAATCAACCAATTTCAACATCCGGAAGAGGCAGAATTTGACGAGAAGTAATGTTTAAAACTACGGCATAGTCTTCATCATCGTATAAACATACCAAGCCCAGCATAGGTGCTGAAACCGTAAGGATCTCGTAGGGTTTATCGAGTTTGAGCTTCATTGGAGGCGATAACCGCCTTCCTTGGTCATGATCTTCGAAAGTAATTGTAACCTCATCTTTGCGGCTCCAACTCGTCCAAAATTTAACTAACCAATTGCCTGCCCGCCGGGATCGGGACTTTTTATGGTGCTTTTTGATGAAAAAAGGATCGGAAATTGTGGAGTTCCATAGTTTGGAAACGCAACTGAAAGGAAGGAGAGATTGGGCCGGAAGTCTTGCGAGCACTACAATGATTAACTCACGCGGGGTTTATGTTGGCTCTGTTGATGTCAGTATGATAATCTGCTTCCGTTTCCTTACCATCGATTCGTTCTCAGAGGATTTTGTTTTGTCGTCTACTTCCATCGTTGTGCTGCCGCCGCCGTTAATAAATATGAATTTGATTTGTTTGACTCGGCCCACCTTCGTAACTGAACTCTATCCGGAAAGTAATTAAGCCCGTGTCAAAATTATAGGAAAAACTTGGTTAAAGTCAAAGGACGGTTGAATTGGTCAAATTAATAAAACGGGTACACTTTAGCATATTTTTAATGAAGGATGGTAATTTATTTGTTTAATTAATATTACAAAATCAAGATAATTCTATAATGACATAAATTGCCATTTTTTATTACCTTTTAAATAAAAAAAATACATAAAATCAAAATCACTCTCCTGTACTTGCGCACCATAAAAAACATGTAAGGATGGATCAAATTTGTCATAATTTCGGTTTTCTGAAAAAAACAATTGGAGCAAGTTTTTTATTCGCCTGAAATTAGAAAGATCTCCAAGTCCGATAACTTCAGAGAAAAATCTTCTGCCACCTGTCAATATTTGAAGTCCAGATCTTTTAATTTTGCGAGGATGACTTCAACCGGAGAAATGAAGTTTACCGGTAGTCTGAGGGGCAAAGCAAAAGCTGCGAAGAGAGGATGATTTGTACAGGGGGTTGGCTCTGGTTCACCTGTTTACCTCGCCGTTGTTCTTGAATACCTTGCTGTTGAGAATTTGGAAATTGGAACTTGTTGGGAATGTTGCTAGCGAAATAACACAAGGAAGATGATTATTTCTAGGCATATTCAGTTGGCCGATGAGGAACTAATTGCTGGGGTCTGTCACCATCTCTAACCGATGAGGAACTAGTTGGCTTCTTGGAATGGTTCTTAATTTCAGGAAAAAAAAAATAGGCACAATAGGGTTTCATTAATTTGTCCATTCTTGTTGAAGAACATAATCTCTCAGAAGGATTTAGCCTTTAATTTTATTCTTTATTTTTTGTACGAAATATAAGGGTAATACTGCCAATTAAAAGCATTTTTAATTTTATAATTTTTGACAAACAAGTTACCGCACTTTATAAAACATATTTTTATATCATATCCCTTTTATTAATTTGACATGTTCTGTAATTCTTTAGCTAAATTTTTCCAAAATTGAAACTGATATCACAGTAAATATTATACTATAATGTAAAAGTGTCACAAAAAACCTATGGTCAAGGAGACTATGATTGAACCGATGAAAGATATCATATACCATAATCTGAGGAAAAAAATACTCCGTACGCCTAGTGCATCCACATTTTGATAGAAATCTCGAAGACGAAGCAAATTTATTTAATGCAACCATCAATAAGTAAGTACGTAGATAATTTGTCTATCCCGTGAAACTCAAAAGAGTACGGAAAATTCACAGTAATACGATCGTTTATCTAAGATCTTCTATCTCTTTAACTCAAATCAAGCGAAGAACACATAATCTATGAAAGACTCGAATTAAATAACAACCCACACTAGAATAGTAAGGACACTATTCAATATACTCGATCAATCACTCATTCAAGGGACTCAAGAAAGGTAGGAGCAAACAATGCTCAACTATAGAGAAATACTATTGATTAATACTCTCCATAACCAACAAAGATATGCAACACAAACACTATCTCAAAATGCTTACTCCCTCCATTTCAAAATGTAAGTCTTTTTAGACTTGGTACGTAAACTAAGGAGACAATCATCCAACAATTAATTTATGTGTTAAATATCTTTTTACCCCTCATTAATTACATTGAAACTGTACACAAGACTAAATAAAAATATATTAGCATCATTTATTGAGGGTAAATTTCGAAAAATAGTCATTAATTTGCCTAGAATTTGTAAAACGACCTACATTTTGAAAAATCTCTCCAAACCTAAAACGACCTACATTTTGAAATGGAGGGAGTATACCAAAGCAAAACTCATCCAACAAAAGTAGGACAAACCCAACAAAGGAACTCCTGAACACACACATCATAAATTTCGAAAATCCTAGCCAAAAGGAAGGTTCAATTCTCAAACTAATAGAAGTAGTATGAAAATAAGAAGATTAGTTTTAAAACAATTCTATCAAGAAGCATACTTGAAAAAAGAATGGTTTCTGCAAGATCAAAATATCCAAAACAAGATGAAAATCCTCATGGTTTAAACATACTTGAAAATGAAAAATGGACACACTATTTCACAAAAATTCCTCAAAGGAAAAACACTCATTAGAGAAGACTTAAAATGACCACACACGCGTACCTTGAAGCATTCGGCCATGCTCTCTATTTGTAGGTTAGCTTTCTTGGTCACAAAGCATTTAAAAAGAAGACCAACTAGGACTTTTTACTCTTATCTCTCGCAGGAGTGGAGTTAGAAAAGTGTTTGATCTCTTTGACTCTATCTAAAATCTAGGAAACCTTATACAAATGACTTATCCTCAACAAGGATAAATTTAAGACTCCTGAACAAAATATTCTAGTTCTATTGAGCCCATATGGCTTATCCTAACTAGATAAATCCGAAAAATTAACTCCTAGACTAGATAAAACTATAATCTCAAAATTCAGCAACAAATGTTGAAGTAAAATGTCTTGAACACCCTTCCAAAAGGTGGAATATTGGTCTTGCGCCCCTCAAGTTGTAGAAACTCCAATTTACTCCAAAACTTGTAAAACTCTCTTTATTGACTCCAAAAGAATGGAAAAACACTTGAAACAATTGAGATAGTTTGCACCCTATCCAATTGTGTAGCAATGGACTTAAACCTGAATTCTTTGATCAAATAGGCTGTCCACTCAAGAACCTAAATGACTTCTCTTGCTTAATCAATGATCTTAATAGAGAGCATCTAGAGTCAAATTCCCTTGATACTCTTCAGCTCTTATTTTCATGAGTGAATCATCTCCTTCGGTTTGATTCCCAAAGTTAATGACATGCTCAACATCTTGATCATAACTTCCTTGAACCAACTCCTTATCACATATAGGTAGTCAAAATCCATCTTTTCTTCTTTGATTGGCCTACAAAGTAAACTTAGAATACCATAACAAGAATGAAGGACCATCTCATTCCCCTCACTAGGAGAACCGCTGTGGAAGGCTATATGATTTTCATCGCATTTTGTATTCGGCAAGCCAATAGAAAATTTTTGAGTTTTATGGTTCCATATTTTTAGCATATCATAGCCGGTAAAATTATAATCCTACCCTTTAAATGTGTAAGTGTAGGATTATGCAACCGTATATAGAAGAATTTCTCTAATCCTATACTAGTTTTTATTTTGATACATGGCCCTGTGAGTTATAACCATACAATCGATTTGGGGATTTCTATTCTCTGGTTTAATTAATTCTGAATTAGTTTTTTTTTTTAAACTGAATTCTCAATTAGAAAAATTTAGTAACTATTATTCTAATATGATCTCTTCTTTTATATGCTACTATAACTAATACTCACTCTTTTTTATGACAGTTGGTCCTTAGTATTCAAGTTATAATTACTATGTTTTCTCCATTTGTATAAATCGAAATTGCCCAGCGTAAATAAAGCCGAGAAAGAAGAATATTAACTCTCAAAAAACAAAGTACATTAATTGCTGACATTTTTATTGATTGTATCTATGAATTTATTTTAATCTATTGGCGTGATAAAAGGTTTATGTATATTGATCTACGGGCGGAATTTTCTTGTGATTTAATTTAGTTTAATCTGATGCTTTACATTGTGGTGAACTAGCTTCTTTTATGTGTGTTCTTTTCCCTTGAAAAAAGTGGCATTGTAAAATTCTTTAGTTTGGTATAGGTGTATTATCTAGTTGAAAATTTCTCTTGCTCGTTTAGGAGCAAAATTTGTTTGCTATTGCTCTTCCAGAGACAATAATGAATTATTATATTTTCTCTTCAGGAGCATTTATTTTTTTCACTCTCAGGAGTAATTATACTCTACAGAAGTTTTCATCTATCTTTGTAAAATAATTCAATGGCACATGCTCTATTGGAGCTTTTAATTGATTTCGTGTTGATCATTGACTAACATCCCATTCAGGGCGATTAATAAACTTCATAATACCCATAGAGGTAATATGAGTTGCACTATGTGCAAGGCGTACTTTTGCCATTAACAAATTTAGATCTTATTTTCTTCGAAACATGTAGATAGAAATGTCAATTAAATAGTATCATTACTACGGTGGCCAAAAGACCACAACACCTTCAGGGTGTGTGACATATTGAATATTTTTATCTCTAAATTTTAAATCACCTTCAGGGTGTTTGACAAAGATCGAATCATGATTTGTTAATTCAATGTCAACAGGACTAATAAATTTGTATGTTTTCAATAATATATCGAAGATAGCAATGGGTATACAGAACATGCGAACCCAATGGTTTTCTATGCCACAACGATAGCATTTGCAATATACTACTTTTTAACTTCAGATCAATAGTAGTATTTTTACTATTTTTACAACTTTAAGTAGTTAATAGTGTATTTGTCATAATCATCAGTATCATTATTTCATAATTGTCACATTTACTTAAAGAAACGGACCATGTCTAAATTGAACATGTCTTCAAATTTACTCTCCAACTTCAGGTGAAAAAATATATATTATATATAATTAAGTAGATTTAATGTCTACAATTTTCTTTGAAATAATTTACTACCCACGCACTTCAGAGAAAGAAAAAAATTCATAAGATTCAATCAAATATTTTGCGATAATGCTACTAATGGAGCAATTTGATATGGTAAATATGCTATCGCAACATTGCTACTTCAGGAGCAACATTGATGTATTTTCAAATTGCTACTGGCAATGTATATTACTTACATTAGTAAATATCAGTAATACTCTGAGTAAAGTAGAATATAAAAGTACAAAGTAAAATATGAGAAGGAGATTTCTTTTTATTAATATATTTTTACTAATATTAATAAACGTATGATAATAAAACAAAGTGTTTTCCTTGCATTCTAAATATCAAAGAAATTAATTCTTTAAAGAAAATATTTTTTTCTTTGAACACAGAGATACTTGTAAATTTTATACATTCACATGAATCGTCTCAGTGTGGCTAGAGACTAGTGCACCGGAAAGTTTTTGATGTCACGTCGCTTTAGATCACGAAAACCTTTTAAAATATTCATTGAGACTTCAGGCCTTCAGAATCAATATGCACCAACTTCAGGCGGTGGTAGAAGCTCTTTTGCTAGAGTTTTCGTGCTGATAACGTGTTATAAAATTAATGCTAGACTACTAATATAAAACTAAGCATAAGAACAAAGAGGAGAGACAAGAGAGTAGAGAGAGATAAGAGACTTGTATTCAGATGTATTTTGAAGTATGAATGAGCTCCCTATTTATACAAGAAGTCAAACTGTGGGACATGAATCACCTATCATTAATGCTAAATATTACGGAATCATATCTCATTGATTGTGAATAGAATAATACATGTTAATTAGGGACATTCAATCAAATCAAATCAAATATTTCATAACAATAAGGTCAATTTTGGTCCCGAAAAATTACTTAACAACAAAAGAAAATCCGACTTCCACCGTCGCGCGGGTGGCGTGCAAACTCTGTTAGTATTAAACTTTTCCATCCACTTTTCACCTTTGAGAAAACCATGAGGGGATTGTCATATAGTTTTAAAATCATGGGCGGATTTTCGTGTGCTTCTGAAAACCATGAGAGTGTTTTTGTGTATTACCCCTAATTTAAATCACAAGAAAACTCCATGTGGAGCGAAATTGTTCTGGTATATTTGAATAACTAATCCACTATTTTTCTCCAAAAGAGAAATTCTATAATTTGGCATAACTACTTAAGCCATTCTGGTTTCAAGACGAAACAAGAAATTTTATGTGCATTAAATTTGGAGAATCAAGAGTTTCTTCCAACAAATTAGAATATCAATTGATATGTCGATTAGATAGCCACATGTATGATTCTCGTTAATTTGCAACCTGAAGTTTGCATAAATTTATTATGGAGTTAAATTGGTAACTTGCAGATTTTCATGTTCTACTCTTACGAGAATTTTGATTTGACAATTGTGGTGATCAGTGTATGACTCAACACTAGAATGATAGAAGTTGAACATTGAGTGCTCATAAGAGCAATAAAGAAGCGGTCTAGTAGAATTGTTTATTGCACGTGTACAATTAGAGCAATTACCTCATGTATAGTTGAGGAAGCGTTGAAACACAAAAGGCACCAATTAAATGCATAAGACCAAACAGGTCATTGCAGATTTTCTCCCTAATAGTGGTTTTTGGTCAAAAACCATACATATCCATCTTCAAAGATGAATGTGCTATCTATATTATAATTATTCCCCCACAATGCACACAATGATGGAACCTCCAGAAGAGGTCAGAAATATATGTTGAATATTGAATCTCTAATGTTTGAGATTATTGATGTTGGATTAACTACTCGATTGATTGATCGTATTAGTTTGACGAGTTAGTTACTCTGAAAGGGAGATTTATTAACTACTCGATTGGTTAATCATCATTTTAGCGAGTTATTTATCCTAACATCAGGGGGAGAAGTTAAAACAACTAATTTATAAAATCAGATGGACAATGTAATTTTCTCATTATGATCCTCGATGATATGAACCTGAAGTTCAAGAGATAATGTTTAAGACCAGATGTTTACCTGACCGAATGTATAAATATATCTTATATAAAAGGATATTAAAACTTAGAATTTGATAATGTGTCGCTGAAGGACTACCTACCACTATTTGTTAGTTGAATGTCCATTTAATGAGTGGTAGAACCATCGATTTCAAATGATAAAAATCCTCATAAATTACAAGGTTTAAATCTATAGAGATGGTAGATACGAGTGACTATAATTCATAAGAATTTTAAACTGGAATAGTTTCTCATTATGGTGAATTAACTTCCAGAAGAAGTATATGAATACTTGAGAAACTTAATGATTATCAGATCTCATTACCGAAGAACATGGAATCGATCAGCAATAAAATGTCGACATGAAAATTGCTTATGCTGCAACAGTAAAATAAATGAAAATGAGGATCACAAAATGAAGTCTGTTGTAGATGCAGACATTAAACTTATTGGCCACAACAGATGAAAAGACGTAATACACACTTGAGGATGTGTACTTAGAATTGAAATTGCTTGCGAACTAGAAGTTTGGCAAGTGATATACGGGGTAGATTTTGGCGGGTGATTGTGCAAAAGATTATCGAGCAACCTCTTTGTTGCACAAGATTTTCTCAAAGTCCGGTTTATCTTGTGATGGATGAAAATGAAGATAAGAAATGCGTCTCTTGATTATAGTGATCACTTAATACGTGATACTTAATAATGACGTCTATATGAAATCCCCGAAAGATTAAAAATAAAGGGACACGATCCTAATTCTCAGAAATTAATTTAAAGGACTTGTGCAAGTTATAATGTCTTCATGTGTCTAGATATTTAGGTTCATATTTTTGAATATAATAGACATACTATGTTTGTTTTATCTAGATATGTTATGTTTGTTTGTAACATGATTTTCTATCTATTTTTATGATCATATTTGAATGATAGGATGACAGCTAATAGTAGAGTGAGTATTCATAGGCCATATGTGCATTACAATTTTGTTAGCACCGAACTCTTGTAGAGTTTCAAAAGGCTAAATATTATCAAAATTTATCACGAAGTTTCAATAGCTTGAATATAAGTAAAACTCCTGAAGAGTTATATAAGAGTTTTGAACAATTCCAAGGAAGTTCAAAAGGTTGCTACTTGCCTGAAGTAAGGATAATGAAAGAGCTTGAGTAGAATCTCGATCTAAATAGTTTGTGTTTTGTATATTCAACACCGGTTGACCACTTGATTAAAATCTTGATTTGCGTATGGACCATTCTTCTTGACTTTCTATTAATGATGTAGACTGATTTGGTCCTGAAGTAGCATATCAAGTTTCGATTTATCTAATCAATTAGTCAAGACTTGGATAGTGTATATTGATACCTTCAAGGTATGATGGTCATGTATCTCCATTATTCTAAAACACTCAAGATTACACAGGTATATAAAGACAACCGTCCACATGAGAAGTTGAAGTAATCTGTCTATTATTGACTTAAACAATCATGAACCTGGTCAATAGCTTGACATGCGACGAGAAGATTATAGGCGGTGTACTTAACAGGGGGAGTAACCCACACTGTACTCTTTTTCCCTTGATCGAGGTTTTGTCTCAATGGGTTTTCCTGACAAGGTTTTTAACGAGGCAGCGTCACATTCGGAAGTGTACTCTTTTTCCTTCACTAGAGTTTTATCCCAAAGGGTTTTTCCTAGATAGGTTTTAACGAGCCATTATTCCGTAAAGATGGACATTCAAAGGAGGAGTGTTATGAAATATCTGATTTGATTTGATTGAATGTCCATCATTAACATGTATTATTCTATTCACAATCAATGAGATATGATTATATAATATTTAGCATTAATGATAGGTGATTCATTTCTCACAGTTTAATCCCTTACTTCTTCTATAAATAGGGAGCTCATTTATACTTCAAAATACATCTGAATACAAGTCTCTTATTTCTCTACTCTCTTGTCTCTTCTCTTTGTTCTTATGTTTGGTTTCATATTAGTAGTCTAACATTAATTTTATAACACTTGTGTATTTGTTCTATTTTAGTATTTTTATTATTTTTTGTTTTCCGTTTTCCTCTTTTTTTAAAGCCAAAATCATTTAATCATCATCACCTATTGAACTCCAGTCCTCATCTAATCAACAACCACCTTCATCCACGGCAGCCACCACCATCAACCCCATTCAACAAAAAAATCAACAATTAATTCTCAAATGATTCCCGTTATATGGATCTAAAAAACACACCAGCAAACCTATGAACTTTTTTGTGTATCGGAATTACATATGGAAGAGAAAAATCTTGTTGAAGAATGAAGAAGAAGGGCAAAGGAGACGTCAAAGTTCAACCTCAAACAAGAATTGAGGGTTTGAGAGAAAATCCGATATATGAAATATGGGAAGAGGAGATGAGGGAGAGGTGAAATGGCCAATTGGTTTTCATCAACAGTATATGAAAAGGGATAAATTGGTCATGCTTTATATTCTGGTGAACTAGCTCCTTTTATGTGTTTTTCTCCTTGAAAAAAAAGTGGCATTGTAAAATACTTTTTTTTTTCTCTGAGTCATATAATTCATAATCGTACCTTCAATTCAATTTAACTTCTACTATTTCTGCGGCATTGGATTTTTCTTAGTTCTTGGGGGCTGATTAAAAATTTATTCGATGAAATTGAAGTGCTGTTAAATTTTTATTTTTTATTTTCCTTCATAAATAATGAAACTGGTCAATTATAGCCATTTGGAACTCCATTTGGCTGATATGATGGTTAAAGAGAGCAACTATCCATGGAAATATCTTTTTGAAATGCAGGAGATAGTGTCTATCAAGAGGAGGGGTTACAAGGTTGAGCATATACATAGGGCAGCAAATACGGTTGCTGATGCTTTGTTTAAACTAGCTTCTGAGGGATACATTTTTAATTTTGTTTTGAAACTTTACCTGTCAAAGTGAAGGGTCTTTTGGTTTTAGATCAAAGATTCTTTCCCTATACAAGGTCTAAGTGGTGTATAATGGTATGATTTATACTCTGCCATTCGCTTTTGATACATTATTAATAAAATTAAGGGAGGGATGAAACTAGGGAACTAGATAGTATATATGTCCATTCTTTGAGTATACCCCTCGGGTGCATTGTACTATCTAGCACTGATTGCCTGGAAACATATCACTTGGGTAGACTCCTTGAGTTTGCTAGAGTCAACTAGAACCTAAACGTTATCTCAACCTCTCTATTCAAAAAATAAAAAATAAAAAATTGATGTGAGTGTTGTAGATGACACTTGGCCTTCAGAAATATTTAATCTGGTGACGCAAAACTTCCGATTCATGGAAAACACTTGAGAGTGGTGCATATGTATCCTACTCTTTTGAGCTTTGCGCCTAACTGGAGGACTGTTTACCTTGGAGGTCCTGCTCTCATCAAATTTCAAGTTCCCCTCATGTCCATGTTTTAGGTGTATATTGATGAAATCGATCACGAAATGGTGTTGCAAGTATGCAAATTACTACATACTTACCTTTCATTTTCGTTTCTGTCACTTTATTTGCTGAGTTCATTGTAACGGCATGGTTACTCATAAAAACAAAGGTGGCATCGTAAAGTTCTTTAGTTTGGTATAGTGCATTTTGTGGTTGCCTAGGGGCATAAGCTTTGGAAATTTATACTCCCCTCGTCCCACAGTTATTGTCCAGTTTGGATTTTTATTTTCAGTTCAAATTATAACAAAGTAAAATCTCAAACTGGACAATAATTTTGAGATAAAGAGAGTAATAATTATTATACAGAAACATTGTTAGAATATTATAAATTAAATGTTTGAATTGGGTAAATAAATTTTGCATGATTTTCTGCTTTGTTTTTCCAAGCTTCTTCATAAAATTATTTAAATACTTTGTCCAAAAAAACTCTACATTGAGTTTTGAGATTAAATAAAGCAAAAAGGGACAGATGGAGTATTTCATCATCACGACCTCAAATTGTCTGCCTGGATCCAAATCTTGAACTTCAATCCTCCCATAGTAGAGTTTATTGCAAAGTTACAACATCATATTTTCTGTCGCCGTTTTCGCCAACCCTCCTCCTTTACCTACCCCCTCCCTCCCCACCCACCCCCCACGCCCCCCACACCGAAATCGTTTTGATTTTCACACCTTACCATCTTTGGACCTTTAAGATTCCAACATGGTCAAGCTCTTATAAAAATTCTCTGCAACATCTTGTCTCCATGGGCAAATGGATTTTTCGTTGTTCTTGCAGCCTTACACAATCACAGCCACATGAACATCATAATATATATATATATATATATATATATATTATTTCATCTGTCTCAATAAAATAATCTACTTTGAATTTCCATATCTATATTAATTTGCATCATTTTCGTTTTGTTTTTACTTTATCAAACAACGCAGCAAATACTAATTTCCTATTTCTTTCTGTCATCACTAATCCATATATGCTAGCGCTTAAACTATCCTCTGGCCATACTCTATTCGCATAGAAAAATAGCCCGCTTTATGCTAAAACAATATAATAAATTGAACTATTTTTTCTAATTTTTTTTTTAATCTATGGTTGTTGCTAGGAAAGTGTTAATCGTGTGTATATATATATGGAAGTTAAAAAAACAATGCTGAAGTACTCCACTCTGACCCATCAAATGTATTATAAACTGTAGCGAATTTCTGTAGTTAATATAGAGGATCTAGTTCCTCTTCATCATACAAATGTTATGCTTTGTATTTTCTTTCCCTTTACTCAAAACCTAAACCTATCAAATCCAATTTTGGGGAAGGCGCATATCAGTCCGATTACTTCATGACCGCTGTCATACAAGATGAACATAGTACTATCTATATATATTCCAAAACTTTTTCATTTTAGATGGAAATATGTGATTCAACACAATCGCATTTGAAATGATCAATTTAAATAGGAAAACAACGTATTCATTTTGTAATCAGTAAAGTGCAACAACAAACAAAATCTATAGTATTATACTAAGAGAGAAATTAAAGGGAGAAAACAAAAACATATTTCTAGAGTGTCAACTAAGCAAAAATCCTATATGTCAATTATTCAAAATTTTGAGAAAAAATAGTTTCTGATTTACGCTAATAATCCTTGAAGCATATTAATAATATCAAATCACCCCAATCATCATAATTATTGAAATTAATTAATTTTAGTATTAAATGCTCTCATATTTTTAATAAAAACTCACCTTAATTTGGAAACAATATTTTTCTGTAATGAACGAACTAAAGCCCAAAATCATGGTTACATTCATGATTTATTCAAACCCAATTAATTCAAAAAAAATCCATTCTATAAAAGAAAATTAAAAATCCGAAAAAAATCCCCATTCTATATTCTCGGCCACATTTTTCAGAAAAATAAATAAATAAAATTCTAGGCCAGATTTTTCAAAAAATAAATAAATAAATTCATTCATTAAGAAGAAAAAAAAGTCTCGGCCAGATTTTTCGAAAAAATAAAATAAATTTATCGGCCAAATATCTGAAAAAAATAATAATAAATAAAATCCATTCATTAAGAAAAAAATTAAATTCTCGGCCAAATTTTACAAAAAAAAGTGCCCATACTAAATTCATGTTTCATTTTGTTTGTGATCATCTATAAAAAGGCCTAATTTTTAGTAAAATTTAAAATTGATAGTAAAAAAAAGAAAAAAAAATTAAACATTCATAACCACTTAATTAATCACATTAGTTGAGTCTTTTTAATTTTATCATATTATTAAAGTTCAAATCAAATCAATACATTATCTAACCATAAGTTTGAATTTGAATGAAATTGTGGATAATATTTTTTTTAGAGATATATCATTTGCCATAATTGCATACAAGGAAATCCATTCACTTTACGAGCCTATACATGACTCTGATACCATACTGATGGTGCGGTCCTTGGTTGGCCCACGGGACAACGCCTAAAGTACCTAAAAACCCTGCAAAATAGGGTTAGCACTCCGGTGCTTAAGTCAGAACTCTTAGAGAGAGAAGGAAAGTATTAAAGTGCTAAAACTAGATAGAGAAAGAACCTCCCTGAAATGCTTTGGGGTGTCTCCTTTTATAGACCAAAAAGGGAATATGGAATATTCTCCTAGCACATGAGTGCACATGGGTGCTCATGGCTCTTGTATGGGGCTTTTGTGGCTCTTAGGTTATAGTTGCTGAGGCCCAATAAGGCAATGGGATAGCATTGCCCCATCAATTGCCCCTACTAGAGGCTAAGGCCTGAGATTCTGTCTGGGCTTGGGCTCTAGTAATCAGGCCCCTGCGACATGGGCCCTGACAGGTGAGGCCCGCTTTTGCCCCAAATCTCATGGTGGGCGGAGGGATGCCTCATCATCGGACAACTGGGGTGAGTTCCCGCCCAATCGTTATGAACGGCCGCGATGAGCCTCGAATGACGGTTTGAATTGACGTGCACCTATTGATGGGGCACGTCTTTTCGAAACTCGCCCCTTTATCTCCCCACTCACGCTCTCCCCCCACCCTTTAAGAGGAAATTCAGGGTAGATTCATGGAGTTCCATTTTGGTGCATATCTTTCCTCACTGTCAGAAACAACTTCTGGCGACACTCAGAGCCTTTGCCTTTGGTGTGTAGAGTTTTTTGATTTCTCCCTTCCCCCACATTTTCTCTGTTTTTGTGGTGTGTTATCTATCATCTGTCTGGTTATGGGTCCTCATGCAAAGAGGCTGATTCCAGTCACCGCCATCACTTCTGAGTTGACTGATGACGACTTGAAGGTCATTAGGAAGAAGTACGGCTTAAAGGGGATGAAGGCGTCGGCGCCTGGTCGTGGGGACTGGGCCCATCTCCCGCCACCGAGGAAGATTACAATACACCTCTGGTTCCTAGAGTTAGGGCTGAAGTTGCCCCTTCTTCCCTTTGTGGCAGCTTTGATGCGGGCCTATGAGATGCCCCTTGCCCAGTGGTCCCCTAATGCGATCCCCTTTATTTTGGGATTTTTGCATATCTGCCACACAGTGGGGGTGAAGGCGGATATGTTTTTGTTTCGTTTCTTTTTCAAGATGGCGGAATCGTGCCAGAACTATACTGGGTGGTGTAGCTTCCAGTGCAACCCCATTACAGGGTCCCATGCATTGATCGCAGTGGAGAAGCGTGGGAGTATGAAAGGGGAAAAGTGGAGAGAATCCTTCATCTTTGTTAACTCTGGCACCATTGCGATCCCGCAATGGTATGATGATTAGAATTCCAGCCTGATAATTGACGCTTAGACTTACAATGATAGGCAGGCTTATAAGGCTCGCCAAGAAGAGATCAAGAAAATTATCAGTTTCGGTCGGGTCCTGCCGTACACGGAAGTGCAGGCGAAACGGACCTTTATCTATGACAATGGTATAGGTATTCCTCAGATTGATACTAACTCTTGGCCTCTTGTTCTTCTCCTCTGTAGGTTAGAGCTTTTTTTAATGGGTAAGAGGAATCTGTATTCCAAATCTGCAATGGCGACTATGGAGAACATCGGCGAGGCCGCTGCATTGGGGAAAAGGAAGAAACAAGGGGAAGGAAGCCAATTTGGGCCCTCACATAGCCAGTCGCAAGCTGGAGGAAGTAAGAAGACCAAGTCTGGTAGTGTGGCCTCTCACACGTTGGTGGACTCCCCCCATGTTGTTCCAGACACCTTGGTCGCTGCTACCGGAGCGCAACCCACTGTGTTGTCCGTTGTAGCCGGGGTCGCGGGGTTACAGTTGAGTACTGCTAGTGCGTCGGGATTGTCTGGTGGGAACTGCGACACTGCAGTGGTGGAGCTCAACGCACCCAATGTGGTGTGCTCGTAGATAGGGTCTGTCATTGGGGCAATTGAACCAAGGGATGCCATGCTCCAGGTATGTGGCCTGTTTTTGTTGTGTCATCGTTTCATTTAGAGTGATTGTTACCTCAAAGTCTTGTTATGTTTCTGCAGTGCATAGCTGGTTTGGCTCAGTGGGCAATGTGCTCTGCCGAGTTGAATGCCGAGAAAATTGCACTTCGTGCTGAGAACGCGGCGCGGTGGAAAGAATTGGCAGAAAAGGACAGCGTGCATGCTAGTTTTATTGTTGCGCTTCAAGGTGAGGTGACCCAGTTGAAGACCAGCTTGGAGGCTGCGAAGGTGAGTCGCGATGTGGTGGTCAAAGCTTCAGTTCCCCGGGTGATGTTGGGGGATCGTTTCTCTGCTGGGGTTAGGAAGGTGTTGGGGTCGCATAAGTTTATTGCTGGGGTGGGCAACATGTTTGGTTCTGTTTGTGGCGTTAGTGCCCATGATATTTTGAAGCAGGTACGGAAGCATTACAACTCGGATGGCGAGGATTCCATCTTTGTCCAGGAGAGACTGGCTCCGTTTTGGGAGGACTATTCCTCTAAGAGCCAGATGATGGAGAAAGTGGCTAGGGATACGCCCGCCTACATCCGCGACGTCGATGTTGATGCTCTCCCTATGATGAAGGCTATCCGAGGAGTGTGCCTGACTGTGGAATCCCCGCAAGGTATCCTTGATTTGGAATGCGATCGCACTCCCCTATTTGACATGCCCACTGGGATCGCGACCCCTTCGATGTCACCTAGTGATGCTTTGGATGATGAGAGTTCTTCCTCCAGCAGCGGGTCACTGGGTGGTAAAGTGGAGATGGCGGAAGGCCAGGGCGAAGGTGCAGACGCTGTGGGCAATGACGGTGAAGACAACCCTCCCCCCTTGGAGGGTGGCGACTCGTATCCCCAGGGTGGTGGAGAGGTATAGATTAGTGCATTATCCTCTAAGTATTTGTTAGCTTTTGATCCTGGCGGTTTCTGACTTATACTGTAGGCGCCAGTGGATGCCACTTAATGAAGTACTTTCGGGGTTGATGAACGTCTTCTTTTTTTTACGTTTCTGTTGCTTATTGACTTCTGGTTGTCTTTCATGCTTTGTTGCCACCCGGTCTACTATATCCTACAATTAGGTTGTTTTGTATTGCATTTGTTTTCCTTGTTGGATTAAAGGGAAAAATTTTGACTGCTATCCCCCTGGTTGTGTAGGAAGTCACTCGCTTTAAGGAGGCGCTGTCTCCTTTGGGGGAAGAAGATGGCCCATTCGTTCCTGATGTGGTGCTTGTTGATCCCCCTGTTTTGGTGGGTGGTGTTGGGGTTGTTGGTGCGTTACCCCTTGTTGGGGGGACTGCCATCGGGGAGAGGTCAGGTACAGCCAGTGCTGTGGGCGACGGTATGGTAACCGTGAAAATTATCACCAAACTGTCTCCTGTCTCCTGAATCCACCATGTGTTGGGAATCAAGATCGAGAGGAAAAGGAGAAACAGTTGAGGGAATTGGTTCGCTCCATGTATGATGGCAAATTCCAAGCCCTGCGATTGGTGCTAAGGCGTTGTCAGTCTGACTATTGGAGGAATGAACACTTATGGGAAGGACACCTCTGCGACTTTATTCAGATTTGGGACCAGCAAGATGAGCGCATTGGAAGTTAGAAGAAACTGTGCGTGAATTGAAGAAGTTGGTGTCGTGATCAAAACGACAATTCATCTCTGCTAGCGCAGAGGCCACGCTCCCATGATCCTATTTGGAATCTGTTTTGGATGGCTTGAAGAGAGTATATGCTGCCATATCTGTACGTTGGTAGAGAGATTCACAGGTCCTTGCCCGGTACCGGGTGTATGCACAGTGTCTTAGGGGATCGCTGCGAGGTTTTTGAGTTAAAAAATGGTTCAAAAAAAGGAGTAGAGATAAATATAGGTCGAATTTTGGGGAAGAGAAAAATACCGATATCGGATTCCTAAAATCTGATTTTCCAATTAAATCAGATTCTCAAAATCCGACCTTCCCTTAATATAAAAAATTAATGAAATTAATCAAGATTAAGAGTAGGCCGGATTTTTAAAATCCGACCCTATCATATTAAAATAAAATATTTTCAAGAAAAACACTTAGTTCTTTTTTGAAATAAAATTTTGACCAAGGTCGGATTTTAAAATCCGATTTTAGTATAAGGTCAGATTTCAGAAATTGGGTATGCTTAAATCAGATTTTGAGAATCCGGGTAAGTTAAGTTCGGATTCTCAAAATCCGATTTCTTAGTAAAACAAGTAGAAGAAATCCGACCTTGGACAGACACTTTGAAAAAAATAAATTATTGGTTTCTAAACCAATCCCAACCTATCAAAACAGCACCAAAACCAAATTTCACGCATAAAATTACCTATAAACACATTCTAAACACATCAAAACAAACATTAACAAATTTAAATCCCAAAATCATCCAAATTACAACATTTATACATTAAAGAGTTATAAATCAAAGAGTCCTACAATTGAATTACTTTGACAACCTTTTCTTTCTTATAGCCCCGTCGCCGGGAGTATACTTCTTGGCCGGTTTACTAACCCTATCACTCTTGCGAGCCTCGACCGTTTTCTTTTTCTTTTGGGAAGAAACACGAGGTGGAGAGGACTCTTCTTCTTCTTCTTCTTCTTCTTCGCCCCTAATGTAGTAATCCTCATCACTTTCATTGCCTTCATCATCTTCATCATCTTCTTGCATCGGAGTTGGATTGGGATGAACTATGATTGTTCGATCTGAAATTCCCGGTCGCTTCCTCCTTCCTCCTCCAGTAGGCTTCGATGTTGTTTTCTGCGTGAGCACCACATTTTGACTTGACTCTGGGGGTCTTTTATTAAGAACTTGAGTATCGGGCTGAGTGCTCATATCACGTAGGCCCAAAGTCAGGGCACTGAAACTCTTGTCGAAGATTTGGAAGAGTTTATCCTCTAGACTACCACCGAGGCTTGGATTTTCCCGTAAGGCTGCATCAGTGAGATGATATATGTCACTGAGATTTGAAGACTGCAGAAAATTGAACCATGTTAATAAAGTATAAGATATAGCAAGAATTAAAATATAAAAAAAATTTAAAATAAAATATCGACATATATCTTACATAAAATCTCCCCAGAGATGAAGACGAGTGATAACCCTATGCCAGAGGGCTGTATTGAGTGGGATCAGTCATAAATCTGATAGTCTTCTTTTGAAACCACGGCATGTAGTCCGATGTGCATTGAGGACCTAGTTCCGGATCAACCAATTCATGAGGGACCACGTGCTGATCTCTCACATTCCAATGAGGTTGTACCTCAGTGTGTTTTTTTACCCAATCATCATATGCCTTTCCAGTCCCAAGGCATCCGTGGTGTATTCCAGTGATCAATGTCATTGATTAACGGGTACTCTGGCACAGTTTGCACTCATTGAAATTGACGAAAGACCCGATTGGGCTCGTATGGTTCTCTGATGGCCCAACAAATGATCCACGTCCTACAGAGGTAGAAATGAACCCCCTCTTTACAGAAATCAGGGAGATCGTTGATGAAGGGAGTGTATGGAGTCCATAGAAACTGTCCAAAATTAAAAAATTGGTTAAAAAAATAGAGAAAGAAATGAAAAGGAATTTTATCGAGCAACTTAAATCAATACTTACATCCCCATCCCTTAGGCTAGACAACTGATCCCTGATGCCAGCAACACAATGAGCGGCGATGTTCGCTTTGGATTTTGGGCATTTTCACCTACGATTGAGACATAATAGGAAATAAAAATTAATAAAATAAATCATTGGATTGAGAGGTAATAGGAAATAAAAATTGATAAAATAAATCTATAATTACCTATTGCCTAGTGGTGCATCCGGCACCAAGTAACTCTCATCTTTAACCTTCCTCTTTGGATGAAGTCTTGGGATACGCTCCCAAACCCATAACTGAAATTTTAAATCAAACAAAAATATCATTAAAAAATATAAATAAACAAAGAAACAAAAAAATTTACCTGCATCAGCATATAACATCCGGTAATGTGTTTTTTCCCGAGCGCGGAAGCTTGACACAAAGCAAAGTACAACTTCGCTAACACAGCTGACGCCCAACTGTAGGTAGCACAGACATCCAAATCCTCGAGTATTGTCAGGATCCAAAGCGGTATTCTGTTTCTCGTATTGTCAGGAATCAAGAAACCTCCAATCAGTAGTAAAAGTAATGCACGGGCCCTCTGTGTATAGGCCTCTCTTGGGGCATTTTCTGGGATCGGACCCAGACACTCGTTGATTAAACACTCTGCATAAATCTTATTCCCATCAAACATGTCACTAACGGGTGTAATTCCCAACAATCTAAAGCACATCGCCATCCACTGTGCCATAGAATTCTCAGGTGTCATCCCCTCCACAGGCTTACCATCCACTTTCAAAACTAATAACACCTCAACGTCTTCTAGAGTGATAGTGGCATCGCCAAAATGAAAATGAAAGGTATGAGTTTCAGGCCTCCACCTCTCAACCATTGCGGTGATCAAACAATTGTCCGCTTGGATATAACCTAGTTGGATCACCCCCCCAAAGCCTACCCGCTTTATCTCATCTATAACTTGTGGAGGGCAATGCCGGGATGGTTTCTCTATACACGTCCAAAAATGACTATCAAATCTCCTACCTTTAAGGGCTTTACTAAACGCCTCATGGTTCTCGAAAATGGCTTTCGCCCTATGATGGTCATAAAGGTATAATAATGAGTCATCTATTGGAGTCAGATTAAAATGTTGCAATGTAGGTTGCGAGGAGCTCGAACCCTCCATTTTTTAATCCTATAATACCAAATACTATCAACATTTATCAATACCAAACAATACACAAACACACAAGAGTCACAAACACACACACACACACACACACACACACACACACACAAAGAGTCACCGGGAAACACACACGCACACACAGTCACCGGCAACACACACACACACACACAGTCACCGAGAAACACACACACACACACAGTCACCGGCAACACACACACACACACAGAGTCACCGGAAAATACACACACACACACAGAGTCACCGGAAAACACACACACACACACACAGTCACCGGGAAACACACACACACACACACACACCAAGAACACACACACACACACACCACCGCAACACACACACACACACACACACCGGGAAACACACACACACACACACACACACACACACACACCGGGAAACACACACACACACACACTCACCAGGAAACACACACACACACACACAGTCACCGGGAACACACACACACACACACACAGTCATGGGGAAACACACACACACACATACACAGTCACCGGCAACACACACACACAGCCACCGGGAAACACACACACACACACACACAGTCACCGGGAAACACACACACACACAGTTACCGGCAACACACACACATACACACACAGTCACCGGGAAACACACACACACACACACACAGTCACCGGCAACACACACACACACACACAGTCAAACCTAATAAAAAATAAATAAAGGGACAAATTACTGAAGGTCGCTGGGGAGGGGAAATCGCCGGAAAGGGGAAATCGCCGGGGAGGGGAAATCGCGAAGGGGAGGTGAAATCGACAGGGAATCAAGAAGATTAGGGTTGGAGAAGAAGGGGGAGTCGATTTTGACTCCCCCAAATTTTGGTGAACCGAATATATAGTCGTCAAACACCGGATTCTGAAAATCCGATTTATTCAATAAGTAAAAAGTTCGGATTTTAGAAATCCGACCTTGGATAGAGAGTTGTGAAATTGGTTGCAAAGTTTCACCAAAATCCGACCTTGGTCCAAAATCCGACCTAGGAGTGAACAGTGCCAAAATCGGATTCTGAAAATCCGACTTAGGTCCTACATCGGATTTACAAAATCCGATTTTCTTTAAAACTCGGATTCAGGAAATCCGGCTTTATGCCTAGATCGGATTTTGTAATTCCGAGTTATACCCTAAAACTACAAAATATTGTTGCACCTAGCATTTAGCAAAATAATCAATTGCATAAACTACAAATCGAACAAACTAAAGCATAAACTACAAAAGTTTTGAGACATAAAACATTGTTTTGCCACATAAACAACAATTCAACCAAACAATCCTAGTCGTTGTGAATACCATCGGCGTCCCAATTGATCTTGAGCCTTGTCCTATCGGATTTCTTGTGTGATTTTGGGCGCGCATTGGTGAAATGATTCCTTGAGCCAGATCTCAAACATCGCGCCCACTGAATTGGTCTTGCCAAGCAACAACCCTGAAATATAGATTCATTGTATTGATTGGTTGACACACAGCTAGTGCATATGTACAAGGGAACTGATAATGGCTAAATTGTTACATAAAAGCATCACAATTAACTCTGTATTTGATAAGAAATTGGGGGTATTTCCTAACGTTGGTGCAATTTACTTAACTCGTTTTCATGTTGTTGTTAGGTAAGGGATGGATTGAATAATTGCTGAAAATTGGAAGCCAAAGGAACAATTTATGGGCTACTGAGGCAAGGTTGCTGAGCTGGACGAAGAAGAAGGCCCTTAGACAAGAAGCATCTTGTCATTAATGACTTTGCCTCCTCCTAGAGGCATGCTTGTCCCCCAGCCGCAATCTCAGCCACCATTGCTGATCACTGAGAGCAAGACGGCCACTGCTGGAAGAGAGAAAAGGAACGGCCAAGTTTCAGGCTCAAGACATTGGGAGGATTAAACAACTCCAAGCATGGGGAGGCTCTCATGATGAAGACACCGGTTGCAAGGCCCTATAAAAGAGGGAACTGCACTCTCAAATGGGAGATCCATATCTCAATCTCTGTTACCCTTTCCGTTGCTAAAAACACCCAGAAAAACTCCAGGTAGAAGGCAAGAAAGAAAAAGAAGCAGCAACAACTCAGTGAGGAAGCCAAGTTGAAGAGTAGCAACCCAGTTTCTTCTTCAGTTCCACGAGTGAACCCTTTCACTTCCAGGAGTGGCTCAGAAACTGCACAAGCTTTCTTCTCATCTCTTGACTGTTAGCTTGAACTTTGTTTACTATGCATACTTCTATGATGTCTTTTTATGTAGTAGATGTAGCATTAATCCGTATGGGTAGCTAAACAGTTCCCAGGGGTTATTCTCCTCGACTGCTATTGTAGTTGTTAAGGCACAGGTTTTGTTCCTTGTTTTATGGTTGAAAGTTTTTCTACATTCATTTACTTGATCACTAAATTGAATGCATGCTAGAACTAAGGGAGATCTGGAAAGATAAACTTGGGTTGGATTGTTTCAACTTTAACTTATGACATAGAGGTAACAGTCTATGGTTTTAACTAAGATAGGAATATACTTAGTTGACCTAAGCATTCTTGAAGGCCTAAGAACTTAAAGACTTTGTAACTGGAATCAATCATTGGAGAATAGATTGTTAAGGTTGCAAAGATGACTCTAGGAAAAATGGGAACTGACTTAGAGTTATAAGTGAGCTGAATGAACAAGAACGTAACCATTACAGTGCTCATAAAACGACTACAATAGTAGGAAGAGGAGAAGACACCCCTGGCTTTTATTCCCCTGAGTGAATATTTCCATTCCCCTAAGTGACACCTTGTCTGACTGGTAGTGTTTTTTTACAACAAATTTGGTAATTAGCTGTTAGGATCGACCTAGCTTCCATTATCTACAAAAATCATAATCCAAATGAGTAATATTTTTGGTGAAGTTGGCACGCACCAGAAAGTGGCGCCGTTGCCGGGGACGGCGTAAAACCTCCAAAAATTTGTTTTTTTTGTTTGTTTGTACATATATAAAATTCTTCTCTGGTTACCTCACTAAGCTTCCAGTTTCTTTTCTTTGGTGTATGACTAGAAGGCACCAACGAAGTGAACCTGTTTTTGACCCCGAAATTGAAGCTACCATCCGTAGAACCAGACCAGCAAGAAGAAGGCAGAACCGGTTGCAACAGGACAACCAGGAAGGTTCATCAGAGATGGCTAACCAAGGTGGTAATCCGGAGAACAATAGGAACCCTGGTGGGGATCAACAAAATCGACCAGAGAGATCGCTTAGAGATTTCTTCATCCCACAAAGAAGAAGAAGTCCAATCTCCTTTAGTGTTCCCTGATGTAGAAGCAACCAATTTTGAGCTCAAGCCACAGATGATCCAATGGCCTCAATCAGCCTGCCCATTCCATGGATTACCTCATGAAGATCCTAATGATCACATCCGAAGTTTCCTGCGTTTATGCAGTACTTTTAAAATTCAAGGCTTATCTAATGATGACATTAGACTGAGACTATTCCCTTTTACCTTGCAGGATCATGCCCAAGCATGGTTCAATACATTACCCAACAACTCTATTTCCACTTGGGAAGAGTTAAGACAGTGTTTCCTGACAAAATTCTTTCCACCTGCAAAAGCTGCACAACTCAGAACAACAATAATGAATTTCAAGTAGCATGGAACAAAAACACTTTATGAAGCATGGGAAAGATTGAAAGAAATGGTCAGAAAATGCCCTCAGTATGGTTTGGAAGAGCATCTTCAACTGAGCATCTTCTACAATGGTTTGCTACCAACTACAAGAGACTCCCTTGATTCTGCAGCTGGTGGTGTATTTATGATGAAGCCGGTTGATGCAGCAAGGCAGTTGCTCGACAATATGACCACCAACCATTCAAGATGGCAATCTGATCCAAGGGCAAGTACAAAACAGCCAGGGATGATGGAACTTAATCCTAGTACACATCTTCAAGCTCAAATGGCTATTATGATGAACGAAATGACTAAACTCAGAAGTGAGCTGTCCAAATCCAAGGCAGAAGTATGTGTATTATGTGATGGATCCCACAGTTTGGATGATTGTCCCTCCAAAATGAAAGTCTGTCCATTTGTCGACAGGCAATGCTGGGGATTCAACAACTTCAACAATTGGAGAAATCAGAATGCACCAACCGGAACAATGCAAAGACAACAAGGAAACTATCAAAGGCCCGCTCAACCCCGTGATTTCACAGACAAGATGGTCAGCTTCCCAACTATCAGAATCAGCAACGTTCTAACTAACAATACATACCAAGGGAAGATGAATGGATTTCTGTACAAAATGCAATCAAGAGTTTGGCGGTGTCATGCAAAAGTTTGGAAAATCAGTTTGCCCAGATTGCAAAACAAAATTCTGAAAGACCATCTGGGAGCCTGCCCAGTGATACAATTGTGAACCCCAAGGGGAATGACCAAGAGCAAGCAAAGGCTGTCACTCTCCGAAGTGGAAAGCAACTCAATCAGCCAAGTGAAGAAGTCACTCCTGCGAGTGACCCTGCAGGTAAGAATGAAACTTCTTCTGAGCAAATATCTGATAATGATGATGTGGTTGAACAGGAGCAAACCGCTGAAAAACCTGGAATGGAGGAAATTCAATTTCCAGCACCAATTAAGGAACCACAACAGCCAGCTCCAACCCCACCATATCCAGTAAGACAAAAGAAAGCAAAAATGGATGAAGGGCTCAACAGGTTTATTCAGAATTTAGAAAGTATATATATTAATGTACCACTTGTTGATGCACTTAAACAAATGCCTAAATACTTCAAGTACTTGAACGATTTGGTGGCAAATAAGCCACAAATGCATAACTCTGCTTTTGTCACTCTAAATGAAGAATGTAGTGCAGCTATCCTGAGAAAATTACCACCTACGCTAAAAGAACCGAGTAGTTTCACTCTTCCTTGCACTGTAGGAATCAGAGAATTTTCAAAAGCATTACTTGATCTTGGTGCAAGCATAAATCTCATGCCATTGTCTGTATTTAAATCCCTTGATCTGGACAAATTTCTGGTACCTACTAACATGACCTTGCAGTTGGCAGACAGATCACTGACCTACCCAAAAGGAATCTTACATGATGTTCTTGTGAAAGTTGGTAACTTTGTTTACCCAGCAGATTTTGTGGTTTTGGACATGGAAGAAGACAGGGATGTACCCATCATCTTTGGGAGACCTTTTATGGCAACAAGTGATGCAATCATTAAAGTGAAAAAGGGAGAAATCACACTGCACTTTGATGGGGAGAAGGTTACTTTCAACATCTTAAAAAATATGAGATATCCCGCTGAAGTCCACGACTGCTACATGGTAAGAAATGTAGAAGCAGAGGAAGCAGTGACGGAAGAATTACTGCAAGATGATCTCCTCAAGGAACTTTTGTGCCCAGACTATAATGAGGAGCAGGAAGGAGGGGATGAGTACAGGGCCACTTGCCTGAGCTACCTGAACCACTCCCCCAAGTGGCATCCTAAACAGCAACCCTTTCAACTGATAAATATGACCAAAGGAAGATGCCTCAAACTTTCAATTGAAGAACCACCTCATCTCGAGCTTAATCCTCTGCCCTCACATTTGAAGTACGCCTATATTGGAGCAAGTAACACCTTACCTGTAATCATTTCTTCTATGCTCACAGGTACTGAAGAGGACAAATTGCTGAGAGTACTGAGATTGCATAAGGAAGCCATTGGGTGGTCAATTGCTGATGTTAAGGGCATCAGCCCCTCCATATGCATGCACAAAATCCTGCTTGAAGATGACGCCAAGCCAACCATTGAAGGACAAAGAAGACTCAACCCAGTCATGAAGGAAGTGGTGAAAAAGGAGATTATCAAGCTGCTGGATGCAGGGATTATCTTCCCAATATCTGACAGCAAGTGGGTGAGTCCATTGCAGTGCGTGCCTAAAAAGGGAGAAATCACAGTGGTAAAGAATGACCTCCAGGAGCTAATCCCTACAAGGTTGAACAATTCATGGAGAATGTGCATGGACTATAGAAAGCTTAATAAAGCTACCAGAAAGGACCACTTTCCCCTTCCTTTTATTGATCAAATGTTGGATAGATTAGCTGGATTCATGTATTATTGTTTCCTTGATGGTTTCTCAGGTTACAACCAGATTGCCATAGACCTTGATGATCAAGAGAAGACGACTTTCACCTGCCCTTACGGCACATTTGCCTTCAAGAGAATGCCATTTGGACTGTGCAATGCACCGGTGACTTTTCAAAGATGTATGATGGCCATTTTCTCTGATATGGTGGAAGACATAATTGAGATCTTTATGGACGATTTCTCGGTCTTTGGTAAGTCATTTGATGCATGTTTGGACAACCTTGGGCTGATACTGAAAAGATGTATAGAAGCCAACCTGGTTCTCAACTGGGAGAAATGCCATTTTATGGTAACTGAGGGAATTGTCTTGGGGCATAAGATCTCACAGGAAGGAATTGAAGTGGATAAGGCAAAGATCAAAGTCATTGAGAGGCTCAGCCCACCAACCACAATCAGGGGAGTGAGAAGTTTCCTAGGCCATGCCGGTTTTTACAGGAGGTTCATTAAAGATTTTTCAAAAATTTCTAAACCTTTGTGCAATTTGCTTGAAAAGGACACTGCTTTTATTTTTGATGAATCCTGTTTAAATGCATTCACCGAATCGAAAAGAAACTCATCACCGCACTCGTGATCATCACACCCGAGTGGTCACAACCTTTGAACTAATGTGTGATGCTAGTGATTTTGCAGTTGGTGTTTTACTTGGACAAAGAAGGAACAAGGTGTTACATGTGGTTTACTATGCTAGTAAAACCCTTAACTCTGCACAAGTCAACTACACCACTACAGAGAAGGAAATGCTGGCAATTGTATTTGCATTTGACAAATTCAGAGCTTATTTGCTAGGGATGAGAGTCATAGTCTATACCGACCATGCAGCCATCAGGTACATGATCAACAAAAAAGAGTCTAAACCAAGGTTGATTAGATGGGTGTTGTTGTTGCAGGAATTTGATTTCGAGATAAGAGACAGAAAGGGTGCTGAGAATCAGGTAGCAGACCATCTGTCAAGGCTTGAAGAAATTCCAGAGGACACAACTCCAATTTCAGGAAAATTCCCTAATGAGTCACTCTGGCGAGTGACAGGCACACTCATGCGAGTGACAGGTAACAGGCCTTGGTTTGCAGATTTTGCTAACTTTGTTGCTGCCGGTGTTATTCCCCCAGATCTCACCCCTCAACAACGCAAGAGATTCTCGCATGATGTTCAACTCTACCTATGGGATGAACCCTACTTGTTCAAAAGATGTGCAGACCAATTGATCAGAAGGTGCATTCCAGAATCTGAATTCACAGAGGTGTTGCACAAATGCCACAGTTCCCCCTATGGTGGACATTTCAACGGTCAAAGGACGTCAATCAAGGTTCTACAAGCTGGACTGTACTGGCCAACCCTGTTCAGAGATGCAAGAGAATTGTCAAAAGCTGTGACCGGTGCCAAAGGACAGGAAATATTTCCTGAAAAAATGAGATGCCACAGCAGAACGTGCTTGAAGTGGAGCTGTTTGATGTGTGGGGGATAGACTTCATGGGTCCCTTCGTGTCATCCTTTGGGAACTCCTACATCCTACCGGGCAAGTGGACTACGTTTCAAGATGGATAGAAGCCGTAGCTGCAAAGAACAATGATGCTAAAACTGTTCTCGTGTTTCTAAAAAAATATTTTCGCCAGTTTGGTACACCCGTGATGATACTCGGTGATGAAGGATCACACTTCTGTAACAAGTCATTTGCAGCCATGGTAAAGAAATATGGAATCAGGCACAAAGTATCAACATCATACCATCCACAATCAAACGGGCTAGCAGAAGTGTCAAACAGGGAAGTGAAAAGAATCCTGGAAAAGGTTGTTAATTCTACCAAGAAGAATTGGTCTTCAGAGCTGGATGATGTTTTATGGGCATATAGGACAGCATACAAGACTCCCATTGGTATGTACCCGTTCAAACTGATCTATGGGAAAGCATGCCACTTGCCAGTAGAATTGGAACATAAAGCTTACTAGGCTATCAAAGAACTGAATCTTGATCCGGGCAAAAGCAAGGAATTGAGATTGGTTCAGTTGAATGAACTGGAAGAATTCAGACTAGAGGCATACGAATCGTCCAGAGTCTACAAAGAGAAAACTAAGGCTTACCATGATCAACACATTGTCAAGAAGAACTTGCAAGAAGGACAAGAGGTCTTGTTGTACAATTCCAGGCTGAAATTCTTTCCAGGAAAGTTGAAGTCAAGATGGGCCGGGCCTTACAAAATCAACAAGGTCCTAACTCAAGGAGCAGTGGAGATCATGAATCCACAAAATGGCAACACCTTTTTGGTTAATGGTCAGAGGCTTAAACCACACCTTGGATGGACAGAAGGGAGTAAAGGACAGAATTATCAAGTTCTGGTCCTGAAGGAACTTGATTGAAATTTCTTTTAAAGTCTGGCATGAGACTTAAAACCAATGCGCTTTATGAGAGGCAACCCATACGTTTTGCTTTTATATGGCTAACAATGTGATACTCTAATTTTTGCAGGAATGGACGAGGTATTTGCCACCCCAACAGATTTCAGAAAGTGTAACATAAAAGGCCTCAGGTAAACTCACTCCCAGGATGAAGAAGGTCACTCAGCTGAGTGAACCTACGGGAAAGAATTCTGAGAGTTTTCTAACCCTGACGTCACTCACGCAAGTGGAACAATCCACTCGCCTGAGTAAGAACAACTGTACGACACTTTCTGCAAAAAGTCACCTTTTTGAGCGGTAATTATGGTTTATGTTTGAGGGGAAATTTTTCAGGAAATTTTCAAATTTCAATTTTAACCACGTCCGCCTTTTTGAGTCACTTGGGTCAGCCACGATTTCCAAAAACTTTAACTGTTGTGCATTAAGGCACAACTCCTCCATTGCTTCGTCTTCTTCATTTTCTCCTTATTTCCAGAATCACTTCTTCAAACACCACTTCCCTGTGTGAACATACTGACAATTTCTCTGAGTTTTCAGGCAACTAAGGCAATTTTCAGATTCAATCACAAAACCCCTCTTTCAATTTTTCCAACTCAACTCCTAGGGTTTGTAAAAGATGCCGCCGGCAAGGAGGAAGGTTGCTGCCCGCAAAAAACGCCTCCAACACAAGAAGAAGGATATCATCCTCCTCATCCTCGCCCTCCCCTGAACGGCAAAGAATGCCCACTCCACCATCGTCCCCTGCCAGAGAACCTACCCCACCGCCACCTCCACAACCACCAAGGGCGTTGCAAGAACAAGCCCTCAATGCCATCACAGATGAGTGGGAGCCCAGGTTGTTTCCAAGGAAGAAGAATTGGGATTTCTTTTTGAAGCACACAAGGCGAAAATTCATTACAGAAAGGGGAATCGGTGAAGACGGCGCAGCTTTTGCCTACATCAAGCGCCATGGCTGGGAGACCTTCTCCAACCCACCTGTCAAGCCAAGGATCCAGATTGTGCAAGAATTTTATGGCAGCTTCCACACTGCCCCCAGAGATGGACTGTTCGTCAGAGGCATCAGCGTCAATTGCAGCAGAGAAGCTATTAGAGCCATCTGGAAGTTACCAAGAATCAGCACCGATTACAGAGAAACCCTGGCTGCCCTGCATCCAAATCAACCACTGGAGCAGGCCATTCTGTCCAGATTGGCAAAAGAGGGCACAAGCTGGGAGATGGATGATCAAGAAAACCCTTTGGGATTTCCAGCAAACACGTTGCAGACGCCTGACTTAAATCTGTGGCACCATTTCATCTGCTGCAATCTGATGCCGACATCCTACACTGCTAAGGTCACCTACGAGATGGCTCTGCTGCTGTATGCCATTGTCACGGACACACCATTTGATGCAGCCTCAGTCATCCGAGAGCAACTCACCCGATGCATCACTGATCCAAAGGTGAAGAGCTGGTATTTCCCAGTTATGGTCACCATGCTGTGCAAAAGGGCAGGGGTGACCTTCCTGCACACAGACACAGAGAGCAACCTGCAGCAACCCTTGAGGATGCATAAGTTGGACCAGAAACCACCAGGTGCCTCATCCTTAGGACAAGCAACATCCACTTCCACTCCAGCTGGACAATTGAGGCAGAGGGATTTCAACAAGCAGACCAGGTTCATCCTGGATTACGTCCACCAATGCCAGATGAGGACGGAGAAATTCTTGCAGGAAATGCACAAGTGCATTGGATGCCCTGAAAACTGCCCAATGCCGCATGATCCACCAGTCCACCCACTTCATGGCATGCCTCAATGAACACTCAGGGAAGTGTTGTTCTGTTTCCTTCAATCAGCAATTTACTTGTTTCCTGTTTGATGTTTAATGTGTTATTTTCTGTATTTTTCTTTGTTTTCTGTTTAATGTGTGTTATTGGGTTGGTGTTATTAACTATTGAGGGCAATGCTTAGAATAAGTTTGGGGGAGTAATGTAGTAGTTAGTTGTGGTTAGGTTAGTTAGTTGTGGTTAGGTCAATGTCAGGATAGTGCCATTTAGGTCCATTAGGTTCATGTCTAGATTGACTCTGTAAAATATCTCTCAAAAATGAAAATCTTCTAAGAAGCTCTCAATAGTCTAGGATGATAATGGTTTTGAAAAGCAATTTTGCTAAACCACTTTTTGATACTAAGTCTGATGCATGAAAGAAGAATGGCTAACACTCACTCACACACATGAACAATGCGACTCGTGGAAGTCACTGCCTAGAACATAAATCTTAAAATTTGGCATGACTAATCCACTGTTGTGAGCTGTGTCTAGTTCTGAGCTACAATTAGATGAGAAATGCCGTAAATCTGAGACTTCCTTTGTGGTATCTATTCACAGCCTGCTTGTTAAATAATAATAATAATAATAATAATAAATGGATCAACTGAAACCTTAGGGGTAACAGTAAGGAACCACCACAAAAAGTTCCAAACTGTTGGAGAAATAAGGGTTGAGATATAAGGCAGTGGAGAGATAAGGTTGAATAACACCCCTGTAGGTTGGTCCATCTACATTCCATTCAAATATATATATATATATATATATATATATATATATATATTTATATATCGCATAAAGGCTATGCAGGAAGTCCAGGATTGAAGTCTCAGTAGGTGAATCGAGTCAAGTAACTTGGGCAAGACCAGATCACAAGAATGACCACCAAAAGTTTAACCGGTTAACTTAGAATGGATTGGTAGGTTTGGCATGAACGAACACTTGTGGCATATGCATTCTAATTCCCTGTGAAGGTTGGTTGTTTGACTCTGGATTGCAGAAAGATTTGGTATCCTTAAATAAATGTTTTCTTCACTTGAATCTCAGACAGAAAGTTGACAGCACCTATCTACTTGTGTTTAAGGTTCTTGCTTTGTTTAGTGCCACTTGCCTGAGTGGGAATCCTCACTCTGGAGAGTAAGTCAATCGTCAGTCATTTCGACAATGTTGTCTCCCCTGTTTGTTATGTATAATTCTGAAAGTGCTTACAAGAGTTTAGTTGTTTTGCTTGAGGACAAGCAATTCTTCCAGTTTGGGGGAGTTGATAATGGCTAAATTGTTACATAAAAGCATCACAATTAACTCTGTATTTGATAAGAAATTGGGGGTATTTCCTAACATTGGTGCAATTTACTTAACTCGTTTTCATGTTATTGTTAGGTAAGGGCTTGATTGAATAATTGCTGAAAATTGGAAGCCAAAGGAACAATTTATGGGCTGCTGAGGCAATGTTGCTGAGCTGGACGAAGAAGAAGGCCCTTAGACAAGAAGCATCTTGTCATTAATGACTTTGCCTCCTCCTAGAGGCATGCTTGTCCCCCAGCCGCAATCTCAGCCACCACTGCTGATCAATGAGAGCAAGACGGCCACCGCTGGAAGAGAGAAAAGGAACGGCCAAGTTGGATTGCAAGCTCAAGACATTGGGAGGATTAAACAACTCCAAGCATGGGGAGGCTCTCATGATGAAGACACCGGTTGCAAGGCCCTATAAAAGAGGGAACTGCACTCCCAAATGGGAGATCCATATCTCAATCTCTGGTTACCCTTTCAGTTGCTAAAAACACCCAGAAAAACTCCAGGTAGAAGGCAAGAAAGAAGAAGAAGCAGCAACAACTCAGTGAGGAAGCCAAGTTGAAGAGTAGCAACCCATTTCTTCTTCAGTTCCACGAGTGAACCCTTTCACTTCCAGGAGTGGTTCAGAAGCTGCACAAGCTTTCTTCTCATCTCTTGACTGTTAGCTTGAACTTTGTTTACTATGCATACTTCTATGATGTCTTTTGATGTAGTAGATGTAGCATTAATCCGTATGGGTAGCTAAACAGTTCGCAGGGGTTATTCTCCTCGACTGCTGTTGTAGTTGTTAAGGCACTGGTTTTGTTCCTTATTTTATGGTTGAAAGTTTTTCTACATTCATTTATTTGATCACTAAATTGAATGCATGCTAGAACTAAGGGAGATCTGGAAAGATAAACTTGGTTTGGATTGTTTCAACTTTAACTTATGACATAGAGGTAACAGTCTATGGTTTTAACTAAGATAGGAATATACTTAGTTGACATAAGCATTCTTGAAGGCCTAAAAACTGAAAGACTTTGTAACTGGAATCAATCATTGGAAAATAGATTGTTAAGGTTGCAAAGATGACTCTAGGAAAAATGGGAACTGACTTAGAGTTATAAGTGAGCTGAATGAACAAGAACGTAACCATTACAGTGCTCATAAAACGACTACAACAGTAGGAAGAGGAGAAGACACCCCTGTCTTTTATTCCCCTGAGTGACTGTTTCAATTCCCCTGAGTGACACCTTGTCTGACTGGCAGTGTTTCTTTACAACAAATTTGGTAATTAGCTGTCCTCGTAGGATCGACCTACCTTCCATTATCTACAAAAATCATAATCCAAGCTAGTAATATTTTTGATGAACTCGGCACGCACTAGGAACCTATACTCTTGGCACTTCTTGCAAGAACACTTCTTCTCTTCATATTTCACAGTGTACGTGTTGTCCCCTTTACCACCAAGTCGCGCTCTACTTTTTACCTTGAACTTGCCATTAATAGCACCATAACGGTTGACTTTGTGTTGCACGGCTTTCTTTTCTTTTTTCTTGAAGTCTTCCCACAAGTCAGTTGGGACCGGCGTAATACATTTCCTCGACTTCATGTATTCTTCCTGGAACAAATCCACAGTCTTAATAAAAGTGGCTTCCACCAAAGCTCGAATTGGCAAGAAACGAACGCCCTTGAGGACGTTGTTGTAGCTCTCAGAAATGTTTGTTGTCTGGTTACCCCAACGATAGTGTTTGTCTTTGGTAAGAGTCCATTGACAAGCATCAATCTCCTCCAGATACAAATAAGCATCATTGCTAAAATCACGTAGCTCTTTCCTTAGTTCTTTGAATTTAGACTTAGAAAGTTTCGTGCCCATCTCCCAACACAACCTTTTGATCTTTTTACTTCGAAACTGAGCCACCAAGTTACTACGGACGTGACGAATGCAAAACCGGTGGTATGCATTCCGTTCGGGCATTAGGCGTATTGCACTGATGATACCCTTGTGCCGATCGGATATAACACACACAAGACGGTCGGATATAACATGATTCCTCAAATGCTTCAAGAAGAATGACCAGCTTTCCTCACTCTCTTCATCCACGATCGCATATGCAATTGGCAGGATGCGCTTATTCGCAGTTTTGACCATTGCAGCAAGTAATTTACCTTTGTATCCGCCACGCAAGTGCGTCCTGTCGATACTAATCACCGGAGGACATTTAGCAAAACAATCAATTGCAGGCTTGAATGCCCAAAAAAGGTATTTGAACATCCTCTCTATATCGGTCCAACCCGGTTGCCATTCCCACTCTACAACTGTGCCGGGGTTGCTCTTCTCTAGGGCGGCGAAAAACCTAAATTAAAATAAAAAAAATTAATCCTTTTTTTATTCCTAAATGACAAACAAATCAAAAAAATTAGATAGGACTTAAGTAAATACCTTGGAAGTATGTCAAAATTGGAAACCCAGTCGCCGTAAACAAGAGCGATAGCTTTTCTCCTTCCCTCCCATGCTCTGTGGTAAGGAACATCGACATGCATACGGTCTTTCACTTCTTCATGAACGAGCTTCACTTCATAATCTGGGTCCAACTCAACCTGATGCCTTATGAGATGCGCAATAAGCGTTGCGCTCACATTCCAATTATTATTTTTCTCGGTGACATTCATACAATTGTGCTCGGGCACCCATTTCACAATCTCCCACAAACCGTGGTCTCTCAAGGAGGCACGTACCTTTCAATGGCAAGGAACATAACCCTTAGGGGTTGATTCTTTTAGGGATTTGCACCAAATATACCATGTTGAACCATCACTTTCCTTCACATAAAACTCTCTCTTTTGCTCTATGTTCCATGCTGCAATACCAGTTTTTGCTTCTTCCTTATTCTTGAAACAAGTCCCTATCCCAATTGTTGCGATTGTCCCGTCCCACATGGTAAGTTGAAATTCATCCTTGTCCACTTTTGTATGATCCCATGTACCCTGTGAACGATATATGTGCCTGTCCTTTGTGGCGAATTTGTCTTCGACCTCTTCATCACTCTCCCGACTTCCTTCGGATATTGATTGGTTTTCATCGTTTTGATCACTTATCAATGTGTAGTCCTCATCTTCTTCACCGTGATTATATTCCATGTGATCGCCATCCTCCATAAACGGTCCACCCACATCATCATATTCCATGTCATCGACATTCTCCACGTTCGGCCTACCACTACTTGTCCCTGTTTCCAAATGGGACCTAGAAGTACCCGCCACCTCAATATATGTCGAATTTGGGAGGAAATACAACACTTGCAACGATGCGTCGTCCTTGATTTTGGCGATACGCCTAAAACCATTGCCCATCGTATCATACAAAATCGATAGACTCAAATTCACATTCTCTCTATTCCACCCCGCTCTTTTCACAAATCAGTCCAACCAAATCATTGTACAATAACTTATGATCAATCACAAAGGAATCGTCTGGCATGTTGTTAAAAGTATTCACAATCCCATTCTTCACTACAAATTTGCTCGACCAATAGACATTAATGAAATATGGACCGTTAAACGCCATTTATATCTGTTGATTACATGAATTACAACTATTCATGAACAAATTATTAAAAAAAATGACACAAACAAGGCATTATCAAACAACTTATTATAACAATTACCACAAACAAGGCATAATCAACACTAAATTTACTAAACCCCCTACAAATTCAAAAGTTTAGGCCAAATTCAAGCATTTTACTAAATTGAACGTTCAATACCACGTATACAACAACAATCATCAACTACACCCAACATCAACCCTAAAACCTTATAAATCATCCTAATTCTACACTTTTACAAAGAAAATAACAACAATAATTCTAAATACATCAAAACATTAACTAACCTTCTGGTGAAATGGTTTTAAGACATCCGTTGCGAAGAATCGTGAACAAAATTTTCAAATCGCCACTAAAATCACCTCCTCCTTCAAGAAATAGCCTCTTTTACCAAAAATCCCGATATGTGAATAGTGTTTTCCGTCGCCCCATTATAACACAAAAAGGTCGGATTTCTAAAATTCGAGTTTATAAGTAAAATCGGATTTAGGAAATCCGATTTAGTAGGAAGGCCGGAATTCAAGAATTCGACTTTTTGCCAGCTAATAACGTCCATCCAATGCCGATATCTACTGTTAGGTATGCTTAAACAAGGTCGGATTTTGTAAATCCGACCTTGCACTTCTTAATTTTCAAATCTCCCGCCTATATTTTTTTAATAAAAATAAACAAGGTCGGATTCCTAAAATCCGACCTTTTACAGTTCATTATTTGACTTTCAATACATTTTTCTCACATGTATTTTCCGAAAAAAAATTTTATTTAATTAAATCGGATTCGTTAAATCCGAACTACTAATTTAATAGTAGATCGGATTTTGTAAATTCGATCTCCACATTTTGCTTTACAAAAAAAAATATATATAGATCTCTCTACTCCTTTTTCTAGTAGATTTTTTAACCAAACCCCCCGATCGCTAAGGGCCTTAGCGGATCGCATCATGGAGGATGGCGGTGCAGTGGATCCGGAATTGTTGCACTTCCCAGAATTTGAGAATATTGATCATCCATCTCTTTTTCCTGGTCCTTTAGAGAACACCATTGTTCAAGGGCCTATTCCTGAAGTGCCGCCGCGTGATGTGTAGGTGTACTCCAGGGTTATCTTTGTAAGAAGATAGAGTAGATCATGTTTGTATCAAGGCCTGAGGCCTTATCCTCCTTGTTTTGCCTGAATGGAAAGTGAGCTTGATGTTGCTTCTATCCTTGTTGTTGATTTATATTCTGTTTCCATTTGGACCATTTTTACAAAGTTGCGTCCGAGTTGGGAAAACTTTGTTGTCCGTGCTCAAATATTTGGACGCGGCACGACGCCGCTGCTTTGTTATCTGGCCACTCGCGTTTGGGCTAGGCCAGATGCGATCCCTGGTTTCCCGATCTACGATTTTGTACAACTCTCAAACAACCGATTACAGAGTTGTATGCCATTTTATCTAATCAGATGATCAATGTGACGTAGATCGGCAATTCAACAGTACCGATGAACGAGATCAAAGTCCGATAATGCAAGAACCTTTAAGTCTCGGGGGTGGGGGGGGGGGGGCAGGCCATTTTTAGCAATCGGTTGCATCAATTTGATGGTTATGATTGGCTCGATGGTGGTCAGAGCAATGCATAAGTTCTATTCGAAGATGGTGGACAACAATCTACAGCCTTTGATCATAAGTCCCGACAGTTTCAGCAGCTAACGGTGACCTTTTAACAGCTGACGTTGCTGTCACAGCAGAGTTAGCTATCACCGATGCATATCCAGGAGTTCCATTCACGGCTAGTAGATTTTCAGTAAGCCGATCGGTGGACAACACAATCTATGGAGTTGCAATCAATCCAGTCCCAGCAGTCGCCAATGGGGTCTTCACAGATTCAGCTATCATCGGCACCGGACCAGCATGTTTTCTTGCAACCTATTCAACATCATGATTCAACAACGGAACAGATCCAATAGACGCAATCACATGTCCACCAGCCATATGCATTGCTGATAGAGTATCAAGATATTTAGTTGCCATCCGGACTGATCCGACGGGTTTGGTCACAACCGAAAAAGCCTCAGCAGACTGATCAATCGATTATGCCATTACAGTCCCAGCAGTTGACAGAGTCTCTAGAATCAGCTCAGCATCAATCATTGGCAGAGATCCAGCCTCAATCAGTTCATGAGATTTCACAGTCAGTTCAGTCTCAGACGCAGTTACAACTTCCGCAATTGATACAGTCAACAGAGTCATAGTCATCATCAACGGAGTCTTGACCAACCGATCAGATAGCAACGTAGTTGAATGAGATGTCATTACAGCCATTGTTGCAAGCACAAAAACCATTGGTGCGACTTTAGTAGATTTAGCCATCTCCAGTGCAATCCGAGCAAGCCGGTCCATCTATAGCACCGATCCAACAACCGCTGGTACAGTCTCAACTGGAGTAATAATCGATGACACAAATCCAGCAAATACAACAGCTATTATGGATGCGACAATTACGGGTATCACACCAAGAGTTGCAATCGTCATCAAGAGTGTCTCGGCAAGTGGAGCAATCAATGATAAAGTTGCAGCAGTCATCATTAGAATATTAGCAAGTGCAGCAATCGGCAGTGGGAACCAATCATCCTTAGTACGTTATCAACTGATCGCACGATGAATAGATCAACATCTTCAACATGAAACGATACGGTTTCAAGAATTGGTGGAGTTGCATTTACTGAATCTTCAAGGTTCTAAATTACTCTTAACGGCACAAAACCAGCGGTTGGTGCCGATAGAGCAAATACAGGCTAAGGAGTTCCAGTCATCATCAGATCAAGATCAAGAACAAGTGATGTAATCCCATCAGTTTCAGCAACAGTTAACGGCGTTCCATAAGCAGGTGATGCCGATCAAACTGAAGACGATGCCAATCAAAGAGTTCCACGAGTCAATGGAACAGTTTAGAAACAGATGGTTTGTAGCAATGGGGTTGACCGACAAATGGTGCCAAGTAGATCTTTTCAGAGTTTGTCTCAGTTGGAACAAGGTCAGTTGCAAGAATCACTTTTGCCGATTTATGTGCTAATACCATCAATGAAGAATCAATCATGAGTGCCGCTGGAGCAGAATCGGTGTCCGACATTCTTAACGCATGACCGGTTGTTTCAGTATTTACATTCGCATCACCAACAATACTCAGATTCTAGACAAATCTACCTGACTGATGATTCCACAGTTGCACAGTATGTTCAAGACAAATGGTTGGTTGACAAGAAGCAGATTTGTGTAGGTACCAGTTATTGTGATGCCGGTCGAAGCGGCGATGGGTTCCAAAGAATTCATAAATGGGATCAACAATCCAGAATGTTGTTACTGACTGATAAAGGGCTGACTAATTCCGATGGCTGCTATTCTCAAGAAATTTATTTGATGCCCAGTGGGCAAGTTGAGGATGATAAATCTTGCTTATTGGACACTCAAGACCTGCAGTTTGAGCGGACTAAATTAGCAGGCTACAATGATACACATCAACTTGGTGTTGTTTGTTCCACGAATCCTTACACACTCAGTTTAGAAGGTATGGGTACTTGTCAATATCATGTTGATTCAATTTTTCAGTTTGGCTTTGTGATTGTTAGTAGAGGTGATAGAGGCTAGCTTGGAAGATATCCATCATCCATGTTTAATGTAAGTGGGTTGGTCTAGATTGATGATAACCGAAGTAAGTTTCATACATTCATGGTGAACATGGAAGAAATGTTTGATGGTTTGAGAAAAGACATGGAGGCTTGTATGAGGAAATTTGGTAGTATGGTGCAACACGTGTTCCAAGTTTCAACGGTGGAGATAGCAATTGAATCTTTATGTTTTTGGATTTTAAGATTGGGTTGACCTACAAAGCGGATATGTCAAGTTTACAAGCAGTGAGGGGATAGACGAGGAAATTGATTGCAGAGACCGATATAATGCAAAACCTCAAGACCATGGTGATAACAGCTTTACAGACCATTTGACGAAATTATGGGTCATCGATGTCAAGGCCATTTGACGATACGCAAGATCGATGTAGTTGAAACATGTGAAACGAAGTTGTCATCAATTGAATATAGTTTGAGAGATGTGGATTGAGTCTCAATGATCATGGTCATATTTGGCATTCTGGCCCATCCCATCAGGTTTCGAGTTCCTCGCTATTGGAGCACGAAGAACAAGGTTGTTTGAATTTAGCCGGGGTTCATTTTGCTACCACGAGTAAAATGAAGTTGTCATCAATTGAAGGTAGCTCAAGGAACGTGTTTCAAGATCAAAAGAACGAGTTTTCTGATGATAGCCATGTTCGACAGTCTAGTTTTATAGCCGATATAGCTTTAGATTCTTCAAAACCTAGTAACCAAGAACATGGCCGATTGATAATGCTTCATAGTGATGAGAATAGAGACACTTCGCCGACAGTTCATGAAATGTCAACAATCTGCAATAGTTGGCAGAATGGGGCAGCCGCCGCTTCAACTTCTATTTCTTCACAGTTTAATCAACAAAATAAAGGCGTACTAACGACACTCAGTGTTGATCAAGCCCAAACAAGCACAACCACATCATTGGTGGCTAGTGAAGTATCCGCAAAATTTATTGGCAATGATAGTGATCAAAATCGGCAGCTTGATTCGTCGGCTGATTCTGTTTCTCTTGAGCAACTAGATCAAGACCGTTTGAAGACACAAGAGGAGGAACGGGCTAATATGGGCAATACCAAGTTGCCGGAAGTGAAGAGTGTCTCAGAAAAGGTGGTTGGTTGCAATGAAGAGCAAAATTGGCAGACCGATTCTAGTAGCTGTCAACTTCAACGAACGATTGCTTCTTCACAAGCCAAAAGATGCTCCAATACTGCATGGATTTATGACAAGCGAGGTTCCACAAGTTCCAACAATAAAAGCCGTAAAGATAAGTCCACGCTTCATTCTTTTTGTCACGCCGATAGAGCCAAGTCTTGTGTTGATGCCGAATCCGATGAGAATCAAGAGGAGAGATACATTGCTTGGCTGGATTATAGTGCAGCTGTAGAATGGAAGTTTGAGTTAACCGCTGATCAGAGATTCCTAAAATCATTAGTTAGTCAAGAGGAAAGGCGTTGCACTCGAGCTTATGCTAAAATTTTTGGGTCTACACCAAAGAGGATTAGAGCATTTTATGTTGAAAAGATAGTGGCCAAAAAGGATGATGATATGAAGCCAAAGGTTGATGCGAATAGCGATGGCAACAAGGATAATCATTTAAAGGAGGATGACATGTTGGAAAAGGGTCAAGCGCAGCTGAAATTTGTTAAGCCGATTGAAGAGCAACAGATTCAATCACAGTTAAAAGATGATCAGTTGGTTCATGCGACATTAAGTGAGACCAATTTGGCATCAACAATCAACAAAGAAAAGAGCTGCAAGCAGACCGGTTCAAATACAGTTAGTGGTTCTGCCATCTCTTGCCCAGTTTTCATACAGTTTGGCAGTCAACCTGAGGTAAGATGCGACCAGCCAATTACTTTTCTATTGATTTTGCAAGGTCAAGATTTGTTAGTAGTGACTGTCAAGGAAGGTGCCAAGGAAAATGGTTCTGATATAGTCAGTAGTGCTACCACAACAAATCCAGTTCTTAAGAAGTTTAACTACCAATTTGAGGTGCGGCACGAGAGGGTGACTACTTCTTCATTGAATTTTCAATGCCGACACTTATCAATCGTTACAAAGGAGGTCAAGAACAAAGGTGCCGTTCCTGATGTTAAAGTTCAAGATGTCGAGAAGCAAAAAGTGAGCAGTGCTTTTAGTTCTCCTACTTCGAATGGCTGATTCAGTCCAAAATCGGGCCTTGCTGTTAACATGGCTCAAGAATAGAAGAACTGTAGAAGCTATCCGTGAAGGCAAAGATCACAAGAGTTTAGGTCTAGGTCCAGTTCTAGAACTGATAGTGGTTTTAAGGGGAAGCCTCAGGTGTCACATAGAAGTAAGCATGCACCATTCTTTAATCCGTATTATCCACATTATGCGTGGGTACCATATTACGGTATGTATCCCGTGGGATGGTGTTTTGTTGATCTAAGGGCCACGTGGAATGCATCTGCCTTGTGGTAGTAATGTGTTGATCAACGTTCATATCAAAGGCATATTTAATATCAACGTTCGGGGGGCATTATGTTTGGCCAGTTTTTGGCAAATCGGGCCGACGAGAGACATGAGTCCTGGCCCAGGAGTTTTGATGGATTTATATGATAATGGCTGAGATTTTAAGGCCCTAAAATAGCCCAAAAGAGGGCATGGTACGTTTGGAAGCAAAATGGGCTGGTTGAGTATGAACAGTTTCAGAATTTGAGAAAGAAAGTAGAAGCCAAGTGGGAATAGAATTATTCCAGAATCGTCTGCGTGATTAATTGACAATTACTGAAGATTCCTCCTTATTTCTTGCTCCTTTTTAATAAGGAAAATTACCAGCAATGAAAGAGATATATTTGGGAAAGAATTATATTACCAAATTAAGAGCTGATTGTGAGAAGAGTCATCAACCGATTGGGAGACTTTTTTTTTTTTTGGTAAACTGTAAATATATATTCAGCATCAAACTTTGAGTTTAGCATATTTACAACCAAAAAGGCCTATGTACAAACTCCCTACTCAAACCCACCCTACTCAAACACTCTATACTCAGTTTAAATCTGCTATCCAAAAAGTTGGTTCAAAATTGTTTTTCCCCCCTCTTTTCCTGCCTACTATTACTTGCTCTATTCTCCACCATAGCTCCTGTTTAATACAGGTGACCACATCTTTTACCTGCCTCTGCTTGCCTGTAAAAATACGACCATTCCGCTCCGCCCATATATAATAAACCACTGCCACCATGGCTGCATATCAAATCTGTTTTCTCAGTTTTGATTTCCTTCACATTGTCAAAACTCTATGTCTCCATACCCTTTGGTTCTCAAAAATCCTCAGTGCTCCTAACCAACTCCCCATATCCATCAGTAGCTCCTTTGCCCAAGCACATTCAAAAAATAAATGATTTGAAGTTTTAGGAACAGCCTGACAGATGCCACACTCTGCTGATCCACTTAACAGCTGCATAGATGCCAGTCTCTGTCTTGTTAAAAGTCTGCCCTCCCAAAACAGCCAAGCTATGAAACTATGCATGGGTACATTCATTCTAGACCATATCATATGTGCAGCAGGCATTTTACCAACATCACCCATCAACCATCTATAACAGGAAGAAATTGAGAATTTACCTGAGCTGGTATGTTTCCATTTTCCACCTTCTATTTCAGTTTTCATTATATCCTTCAAGGCCAATAACTTCCTCCATTGCCAGCTTATATCCTGTTTTGCTTTCAGCAACCAGAAATTCCTCCCTTTTATATATCTTTCATGTATCCATTTCACCCACAGATTGTCTTCCTTCATAGCTATTTGCCAAATATGTTTCATCAAAGCAGCATCATTCCATGTTCTAGCATCTCTTATACTCAGGCCACCTTCAGCTTTAGTTTTTCATACCTGCTCCCAACCAACAAGTGAGGTTCCCCTTCCTGACTCCTTGGCACCCCACAAAAAGGTTCTGCATATCCTATTTATCTAGTTTGTTAGACTCTGAGGGAGCATAAAAGTCTGTGCCCAAAAGTTTTTAATAGCAAGCAAGACTGTATTTATCAATTGCAATCTACCACTGTAACTCAGGTGTCTTGAACTCCAACACTTGATCTTGGCAGCCATCTTCTGGACCAATTCATCACATTCTATTTGTGTCCATTTTCTTGGTGACAATGGCAGTCCCAAATATTTGACACGGAAATTACCTTCCCTGAAACCAGTAATCTGACAAATATTCTGCTTTACTTCATCTAATACACCTCCAAAATATACCCCTGATTTAGCTTGATTAGCTACCAGTCTTGTACACTCAGAGAATTTCTTTAATACTTTACAAATCTTCCTGACAGTGAACTCATCTGCTTTCAGAAAATCATCAAATCATCTGCAAAGCAGATGTTGGTGATTTTAAGAGTCTTACACTAGGGGTGAAACTTGAACTTTATATCCTCAGTTGCATCCTTCAAAAGTCTAGTTAAGTAATCCATAATCATCACAAAAATGAGTGGTGATATAGGATCGCCTTGTCTTAGACCCCTTCTTCGCTGGAAGTACCCACAACTCTCCCCATTAATATTGACTGAGTAGGACGTTGTTTTGATACATTCCATTATCTTATTTGCAAACGACTTTGGAAAGCCATAACCATCAAGCATTTCTGCCACAAAGCTCCACTCAACCGAATCATATGCCTTCCTAATATCGATCTTCACCATACACCTCCCACTTATATTCTTGCGTCCATAATTCCTTACGAATTCCTGAGTTAGCTGAATATTGTGTAAGATCAACCTTCTGCTAACAAAGGCACTTTGGTTATCATCAATCAGGTCAGGTAGCACCCCTTTCAATCTTTCACTTAGGATCTTGGAGATATACTTATAGATGACGTTGCAGCATGAGATCGGCCTGTATTCTGCTGCATTTTGCGGGTTCTCAACTTTGGAATGAATGACAGCATAGTGGAGTTGATCTGCTTCAACATTTTTCCATTCTCAAAGAACTCTTTGACTGCTGCCACAATATCATCCTTAATGACACACCATGCTCCCCTGTAAAAGCCACTTCCATACCCATCTGTCCTGGACTCTTACAACTATGAATCCCCCAAATGGCATTTTTAACTTCTTTCTCTGTCACTTCTTTCACACAGTTGTTGTTCCCAGATTAAAGTAGCTCCTTTCAGAAATATCCTGTCTTCAGCTACTTTCCTCTGGGTACTTTGCCCTAACTGCTTCTGGAAGAAGTCAATGAAATGTTGTTTGATCTTGTCCCACTTGCATTCAATCATGCCATCCTCTGCCACTATAGAATTGATCCGGTTCCTAGCTGTTCTGACTCTCACTCTTGCATGGAAATAAGCAGAGTTTGAGTCACCCTGCTTAATCCCTTGTTCTTTTGCTTTTTGAAACAGGAAACTCTCTGAAGCTATGGTGGCCTGTATAAATTGCTAATACATCTCTTTCTCCTTTGCTTGTAGTACTTCATCTTGAGGCCTATGACTCAATTCCTCTGGCAGTTGTTGCAATTGCTCCCTGAGTTGATCTGCTTTGATTTGGATATCAGCAAATTTTGTGCGATTCAGTTGTTTCAAATCAGCCTTGAGTCTCTTGAGTTTCCACACCACCTGATACATTTTAACTCTTCCATCTTCCTGTTTCCACCCCTTCTCAACAATCCTGAGAAAATCAGCATCATTGCACCACATGTTAAAAAATTTAAAAGGAACTGGATTCCTTACCCTTCCACTATCCAGTTGAACTAGTATAGGAGAATGGTCTGAGATTCCAGCTGCCATTACTGTACAGATTGAATTTGGAAACTGCATCATCTAGTGCTCATTGCTCAAAGCCCTATCAATTTTTGACCAAATCCTTCCATTCCCCACCTGTTTGTTTTTCCAGGTAAACCTACATCCTTACTGCTTTATATCTTGCATCTCACATTCCTCTATGCATCTTCGCATCCCTTGAATCTCAGTCAGGCTTACACCATGTCCTCCCAACCTTTCCTCCCTTTGCATCACATTGTTAAAATCCCCAATCACTACCCAGCTTCCATCAACTGTCCCAGATAAACCAATTAAGGTTTCCCATAACTCTTCCCTCTCCCCACCTTGGTTAGATCCATACACAGCTGTACAAAAGAAACTTCCATCCCCTTGTCTTGCTTCAACTTAGCAATGCATATATTGCACTCCCTGTTGGATCACATTCACTTTTAATATACTATGCTGCCATATTATACCAATTCTCCCCTTGTTTCCATCTTGAGAGTTAACCACATATCCACACCCAGGCCATGTTCTTTTCACCATTTCATCAAAGGCATGCAGTGTCATTTTAGTTTCTACTACTACCATCATGTCTACATTATATAGTCTATATAACCTACTTAACTCCCTCTGTTTATTGAAACCATTTAGGCCTCTAATGTTCCAATGTAGGAGACTATTCATGATTACCTGGATCATACGGAGCATCCACCTTAGCCTCAGCATGTTCTGAAGTCAAGTTTAGTTGATGTTGAGTATCCTTCTTCCCTTCTATAGGTTGCAGCTCTTCATCCACTTCTATCAAGATATGGAAACCTAGACTAGTTGTCATCTTCTCCTTGCCTTTGCTCCTTTGAATCATTTCCCCTTTCCCTACTTGTATTTTTGCTTCCTCTTTTAGAACTTCTTCTGAGATGGTCATTGTTTTATTATGCTTAAGCACCTGTTTCCATTCCATAGTAGCATTGGTCTTTCTACATCAACCAACACCCTAGCAAAATTTGCTCTGTCCCTCGCTGTACTACAACTATCAGCTGCTATAGGTTTGCCAAGTGTACTAGCAATTCTACCTAATGTAGCCGGATTCCAGTACTTCAGCTCTAAGCCATGAAATTGTAACCACACAGGTACATGCTTCACTTCCTTATGATTAACCCTCTACCTACTCTCCATGGTTTGACAATAACAGGATTTGATCCTAGATATGTTATAGGTTCTTTCATAGCTTCCCCAGCATCATCAACAGACTTAAATCAAAAAACATACAAACCATTGGGTAAGACCAGTACCTTATCAACGCCAATGTGCTTCCATATCCTTCTGTAGTATGAGTCCATGACTTTAAATGGTGGATTTGCTCCCAGAACGAAGCTCAGAACCGAGGATTCCCAATACTCAATCTCTGGCGTCAAATCCTTCTCCTGAACCCTAGCAATCTTCTTCCCTTCCTTCTCCGCAGGAGCAAAGTAATCCAAAGGAATAACAGCATTTTTGAACCTTTTAGATCAAAATTCTTAAAAAGGGTATTGGAAAAATCAAAATTATTCTCAAGTGTATTAGCATTTTTATTCTTTTTCAGAAATTTCTTAAATTCAACTAATGTTTTATGAAAATGTAAAAAACTACTTTATCCTTTTTTATATCATGGCACCTTCATCAGAAATAAATGGAGTGTCGTTTGTACGCGAAAGCCACAGCTCTAAAAATTGTGGACATTTTGCTCTTTCCACAACGCTACTTAATAAATACTTGTTGTCATGTTATTGTCCTTGGCACCATGGGCCAAATCAGCATAACTTATATAAGAAAAGAAAACCCATATGGACATGATTATTAGCCAGACCACTTAGGAGTTAGGGCTAACAAAATAAAGCACAATATCCCGATCAAAAACTCCTCATGGAATTATAGTGAGTACCATTCTTGACATTCTTCACATTTTCGGAAGACATGATTATTCTAATCTTGTGAATTTGCTAGTAGAGCTCCTCCAAACCAAGTTTGGTAGGTTTCAAAGCGGCTACCCCATTTTGATTTTCCTTTCCTTTTAATCTTTTGCTGGGAGGCTTCTAAGTTCTTACTCATATTTTAATTTGGATCAGTAAAACTGGTGCCCTTTTTGAGTATCATGGAGCACAACCAGCTTTTTTAAGTATTATTAAACATTTGTTAGATACCAATAGGATTTGTAACTACAACATCTTAAGGGTCCAGTAGATGGAGAGGGTTAACACAAAAGTGGATGTATTAGAAGAAAATTGGTATTGGTATAAAATAAAAATAGACCAGAAGTAAAGGATTGGAGAAACTACATTTCTGTATTTTTCCTTAATGAATCAATTAGATCACCATCCCTTTTATAAGCCTAGTTTACATATTTGATAAACATTAATAAACTAACTAAATTTATTTAAATAATAAAGATAAAGAGTGATCACTATAAGCAATTAGATTGAAATTACTCTAAGACTTCATGGCAACAGACTATTTTTCTTGTGCTCTATCTTTAACAGTGTTAACACTAACTCAGAGGTAAAAATGTTCAATAATTGAAACCCCTAACCGATCAATGAAAAATATTGACTACTTAATAATTCAACGATAACCGTCCAATAAGCCAGGCCAAATCAAGCACAAATTAAAATGGATATGATTAAGTAATGAGATCCGACTTTTGGTTTGACGGATTAAAGAACAAGTTTTGGAAAAGAAAGAACTAAAATGGTGCACCCCAAGAACGCCAAACCAAATGGAAAAATGTTATCACTCGTCATAACTCTCTTACTAGTCTCTTTCGAAAACATTATCGAGCATTACACATAGTTATTCAAAACTCATGTTGATCTTGCATTGCAAACAAGGAACGTGTTAATAAGCAACAATCTATAAAGAAATAAGTAAATCGAATTGAACAAAAAAGAAAGGGGAATCAACAAGAACACAAAATAAGTGGTAAAGGCATTGGACTAGTTTAACTGTAACCTAGAATCAAACTCATACGTTGGCATGTGTTTTGCCTCTCGAAAGAATCTACACGGCTTGAATCCTTATAAGTCGTAATAATAATTTCAGATACCGAATGCGTAGTGTATGACGAAGTATGGATCTGCACCAACGTCTTCGGTTGGTTGAACCGGCGGCCATGGCAGAGTCAAAACCCTAAAACCTGCAAAAGAAAGCGTCTCTCGAATATAGACACTCTGATGCTTAAGTCAGTAAAAGTAATTGTAATAGGGTATGAATTGTGGTGCGTAGAGTGTGCCTTTGATGTGAGGGTTGATCCCTATTTATAGAGCTAGGTTATGAAACCCTTTCTTGGTAGGAAAGTAATATGGAACCGACCTAGAAGCTTCTAAGGGCCAGTTGAACCGTTTGCCGAACTTGGGCTGGCCTAGTCGCGGGTCGTATCAATTTGGACTCATCAAGTACTCCTTATCAAGCCTATACTTCGAAGTCTGAAGATACTTCGAAGTTTGAAGATAGAGTAGGCTTGTTAATATGAAGTATATAGTTTCTTCAAGTTTGGGAAGAACTGACTTGAATCGAGAACCTGCGACAGGTTAGCATCGAGGAGAAATCAAAAGCCATGAAAGCATCAGCGTGTACCTTGTCGAATGTATGCGTCATAAAGGGTGATTGACATTTACGCTAATTTGTAAAGAAAAAAGAGTCATCAGTTCAAGTCTTCGAGTGGGAAGTCGATAGGTGATGACCTTAATAATCTGCCCCATAAAGATACTAAGGCAGATACCCTGTTGCTTGAGAAGGTAATAAAGGAGTGTAATGGAGATTCCCATTACCCCAAATGCAGAGATGCGCTATCAATAAATTTCAAAGATACAACAACTGCCGGAACGAAGAATCTGTTTGAAGATTGCAATTCACGTCATTGACCCAGGCGTTAGTCGAGAAGGCCTTGCGTGATGACTTCCATGTTATGCTCCAGGGAAATATCAAAACAGGTACCCCATTCGTTAAGAGAATCAAGAAAGAAACATAGTGGAGATTCCCATTAGTCTCAAAATTTGTGTCTTAGCAGCGGCTAAGATATATCAACTGTAGGACTGAGAAGTCTAGTGGGGGAATGTGACGTAAGCTTCTAATCAAGAGGTAATAGACCCAACCCTCGAGAACAACCACTAAGTGGTGGATTGAGAAGCATCACGAATGAAGGCAGAGAATACTCGATGTCGAGGACATAAGTTTAAGAATGAACACTGTCTGGGATTGAACCGCATGTCGAGAACTTGTCTAACATAATCTCTTCTGTAAAGAAATGTTAAGGACCCCGGAGATTTGAATAGACCAGCTCGAGTGTAGTAGAGCATTTAAAGAGTCGAGACTATCACCATAAGCATCCTTGATTGTCGAGGAGGGATAGAAGAGAGTAGAAGACACCGTAGAAGATGCCGCATGTGATTACGTCAATGCAGGGATAGTAAGACACGAGAAGATTCTCTCGAGTAGAGATCCAGTTAAAACTCAAGAATTGTAACTATCTGACCTTGAAGAAGGTACACAAGTATTTAAGCTAATTTATATCCGCCCAACCGACCCTGTTGCCATTTCTCATGTCCCGAGAAATGAAGCATAGAGCCCTTAGTCCGGGTTTAAGAAGTATAAATCAGGTTGATGTGTCGAACCCGAGTAGATGTATAATGTCGTGGCCTGAGATTCGAGCAAGAATCGAGGAGGTATTATGCATTTAGTGTGAGAAGAAATGATGCCCCAGTCCGAGCATTAAGTGAAGACCATAGGTAATAGTCATAGGAAGAGATCCATAGACCCAAGATCATTACGGAAAAAACAAAAACACAACCTCCCAAACACCTTCAAATACCTTACATACCTTCCAGACGCCTTACAATCTCTCATATATAAACGATCCTCGTTATAGATAACTCCAGAGCCATTACTCATCTCGGAGCCCCCAAGTCTTGGGGTGGCATTTGGCAGACCGAGACTTTTGAGATAAGAATAGTACGAGAGTGTAATTTTCGCTGCTCAGTTCGAGGCGATGCCTGCTCAAGAAGCCCCCACACACAGGGGTAAGGTAGTAAAATGGCGTCTAACAGAAGGAGATGGATGATAACCACCATAATAGAAGAAATAGGCCTGTATTGACGAGGCACAAAGTGAACTCGAGAACATCGAGAATAAAGTCATTTACATTCTGATGTATTGGATGATATGATAGATCGATCCAAGGAAGTATACTCGAGAACAAGTCTAGTTCTCATTGAGGTATAAAACGTGTGTGTTTAGGTTCGTGGGATTGTCCACCCCTTGTTCAGGAACATAACAATCTAGGCCTTTCTCAATACCGGATGTCGAATACACGGCTTATGAGTTATTTGTAAAGCGCTTATAATGGCCAGATGTTAAGTACACGACTCTTTTGCAGGCGATCCTGAAGAGGATACCTTTGTATAGACGATTCTGAAGAGAATGTCTTTTTAAGGACGATCCTGAAGAGGATATCCCGAGGAAACTTGGTGGGCATATAAGATCTGTGTATGGCTTAAAATTAAACAAGTAAGCAAGTGAATTTTGATATAAAATATGGCAAGTAGTTTTTAATAATGGGTGAACCATGCATGCCATGCAATTTATAAGTGTTATTGAAATATTTTTCAAGGACTTTTATGTTTGCTATGATGGCAAAGAGGGATTGACTCATATATGTATGTGAAAAAACCTAATAAGGTAACATACGATCGACATGTGATTTTTATAATACTGTAGCAACAACAGACTTTAAGGAGGTCTAGTATTTGAAGTGATGCATAATGATGCCTAAGACATGTGGAAGGCAATGATGTATAAAAAGAACTTATCTGTATGCTCGAATAAGTCCTTATGAGATGGTCCGAAAATGGTGTCATCGGACCCAAGTATTACGATATTGAGTTTCTTTGAATGCTTCCTCGAGGCAGAAGCATAACAGAGCACCTCCTCGTCTTAAGATGCTTTGATGTGAACTTGCCGTGTCCAGCCTATCGGTTGCCGTTTCTAGTTCAACTAGTATTATTGAATCAATTGTGCCTGAAAACACATATTACACAAATACAAGGAGAAAGAAATCGAGAACATCTGTAGTTGTGAGTTTAAGAGTTCTTATAAGGATGCTTGGGTATCCGACCAAGCAAGACAAATTCACTGAATACCCTCAAGTATATAACACCAAATTTAATTGATTTTTAACAATAATTCCTCTCGATCTGAGAGAATAAAAGCGATCCTCGTACCCTGTAGGCTTTATGTAAATTAAAACTTCAAGGTAAAAACCATAAAGAGCATGTAGAAACCCATCCTTTGTTAAGTATTCATGATAATGAAGACATGGAGCATAACAATGTCTAAAAAGACAAACCTAACCGAGTTTGTCTGGTGACAATGGGAATTGGGAGCTATGCGAGGTTACAGTTCTTTGGGAGGCAAAATAATCCCAATTGGACTGTTTGATCACCTCGAGAAATTTTACACAGGAATAACTGTACCACGTCCTCTATGAGAAACCCAACTTTCAAGGAAGAATAAGGTTCGTCATATAATGTGTATAGTATGAAGGATTGAGATTATCCTTAAATCTGGTGCATGACGAAATTTGTATGATGCATGTTCTCGAAAAAGATGTGATTAGAGAATAATATGTGTTTATGTTTCAACATCACTATTACTTCCTAATTTGCATCAAATTTATAAAGAGCCATGGTTTACTCCAAGCATACATGTAAACAAGGATTTGATACATGGCATCAAAATTTCAAAGTCCACTCCTAGAGAATATTCTTTCCCTTATTAACTACAAATATGATCATTAATTCCCAAAACATAGCTAATCTACATCATCATGTCTTTTACCCCAAAGAAAAGAATTTCATGTTCAAGTCTGATCAAAATTTCATATGGATAGTAATAGACTGCATGGTAGGTACATCCCTGCAAAAATCCAATTAGCATGGCAAAACAAACTTTTAAAATATGTAGAATTTATATCCACATGATGACTTTACATGTCATGGTGCAACCAAGTATAAAAGGTTTGTAATAAGTAGAGCAAGTTATTGTCTCGTATTCAAGTTATTCAAGTAAAAGGGTTCCATAGACAGTCCAAATCATGTTCCCCAAACCAACCGAAAACTGGAAACCTTGTTTTGTAAATTAATTTGCATGCTTAGTCTTACTTGATCATTATATATGCTGCTGATTATTTTAATTATAGAAGATACCAAACCTGGAAGCCTTGGAGGAATTAATACTGTTTTATGTAACCCACGATGAGGGATGCTCTGGGTGGTTCAGACAAACTGAATAATTGTTCCGGAAGGTTAACGGTGCTTAAGAGCCATGTTTGTCCTTGAGATCAGACGTTACGTGAACCTTTCTCCAGAAATTAAGAGCAAGAAGAAGCAAACAAGCATGTACACTCAATTGCAATTAGATCTGAAACCTATGTCACGTATAATAGCATGTTGATTGATAAAAAAAACATGCGACTGTATCAATAGATGTAAATTGAAAAGGAAAAACCTGGACATTCCGATTCGGCGGGCATGATCGATGTTCACCGAGACCAACCATAGATACAGAGGAGATGTTCGATCTAATCTTCACCTTTTTTGAAAAAAGCTTTGTTAAAGGGGAAACCGTAGTCGGGTCCCACCGGGCGTGCCACTTGACGAAACATGGATCTGCACCAACGTTTCCGGTTGGTTGAACCGGAGGCCATGGCAGAGTCAAAACCCTAAAACCTGCAAAAGAGGGCGTCTCCCGAGTGTAGACATTCTGATGCTTAAGTCAGTAAAAGTAATTGTAATAGGGTATGAATTTTGGTGCGTAGAGCGTACCTTTGATGTGAGGGGTTGATCCCTATTTATAGAGCTAGGTTATGAAACCCTTTCTTGGTAGGAAAGTAATTAGGAACCGGCCTAGAAACTTCTAAGGGCCAGCTGAACCGTTTGCCGAACTTGGGCCGGCTTAGTCGCGGGCCGTATCAATTTGGACTCGTCAGTGTATAAAAAAAAAGAAAAGAAAAACAGTGAACCACTATAAGGTATTTTTAACCGGGAAAGTAGAGAGTTGTAAGGAAAAGAAACAATGGTCGATGGAGTACTCTACTCTGACCCATCAATGGATGAAGATTAAAGGCTCCTCATATATTGTCATGTTGTTCATGGGGTATGTGTAGGGAAAAGAAACAAACTTTTACGGAGTACTCCACTCTGGTCTTTAGTTCTAATTAAAGATCAGTTTATTCACGTACGGTTATGAGATTCTGGCTCCCACATATTATTCTTGCCGTTTGCTCAAAACCAATATCCACCAAACCCATATTGGAAAGGTGCGTATAATCAATCTGAAAGCCAATGTTTAAAAATATTTAGCTTCATGCCAGCATCATACTAGATCAACTTAGGATTATCTATATGTTCCAAAACGTTTCTTTTCGTATGAAAAGATTTGATTTAACACAGTCACGTTTTAAGTGAATGAATTAAATCAGAACACAACGAAATCATTACATGATTAGTAAAATGCAACAACAAACGAAATTGTAAAAGAGATAAGAAAGTGCTTGATTAGTAAAAGAGTAGCCTATTTGAGTTATCCAATGCTAATTAATTGGCATGTCTTATTGAGACCATACTCCAAATATAAGAAGGTATTAGTGTTTTTACTGTCTATGAGGAGCACATGCTTGTTTCCTTTTTCTTGATTTTGTTTATCACCCAACACCCAGGCTTGAGGTACTGCCTAAGATTTCCTTGGATAACAACAGGACACCTTTTGATATAATTTGTTCATTAGAATAATTAAAGGACACGGCTACATAAACTCCTTTAATTTTGATGGTGAATTTTTATTGGTGGGGTGTATAAGTCATGAAAATATGTTGCACTAGATATGATCCTCTTCTACTCTACTACATACGATCTAATTTCTTGCAATATTCACCTCTCGTTTTAGACTCAATATGGCTTTATAAGATACTTTTAGCATGATTTGCATGTATGCTTGATTTTCCGGTTTATGATGCAAATACATGTAATACGTTTGGTCTCATCACTCATGGTGAGACTTTGAACGATCTTTTATTTTCGTGTGTGTACAAGTCATAAAATTAGCATGAATTTATGCTAGATTCATAGCTTCAAAAATCCTATGTGCCTACGTTTCTCACTAGTTTCAAGGCGTAGATGGTTGTCATGCTTATTTGTAACCCAATCATGTCGTAACATACAATTATTTATGACCATCAAATCTTGGACATTAACTTGCCATATTTTTTACACTTTATGGTTGGCCTTGTTGGTTTGGCGAAAAAGATAATTCCCAACCGTTAAGGAATTACATTTCAAGTTACTACTAATTCTGTACTCGAGTTCTTTTGATAAAAGGTAGATACAACCTTCAACCTTTGAGGTTCGAAGCTGTGCAACAAATAACACCATGGATTAAGATATTGTCAAAATTGACATTCGTCGACTTCTTGTATCAATGTTAGCCAATCCACAAATAGGCCGATGAAGAGGAATTTTCGACTCAAAGTTAATGATCAGTTCCTCGAAGTTAATGATCAATTAACAGCAGCACCTGAGCGGCAGTAGCAAAAATTCACACCCGGTCGAGGAAGACTTGATATATTTCACAGTCCTATAGTTTATTCCCTATTTATTCTATTTATTATGATCTTCTCTTTGGAGGTTGTATAATTTTACAGGTTAACCCTTTTCTAAGGAAGCAGCAATACGAGGCAGATTTCAAAAGACATATAATTACACGCTGGAACACCACTTCTTATATAATTACACGCGGCAGGGGCTTTAATGACAGATAAGTTATCATAGCCTTTCGTTACAAATAAGTTGCTTTTCTACATCATTGCCTTCCAAGCATGTCTTAGGTATCATTCTGCATAACTATAGATATTGGGCCTCCTTAAAACCAGTTGTTGCCACAATATTATAATAATGGCATGTCAATAGTATGTTACAAGATATACTTATATGAATCATTTCCTTTCTGCCATCATAGCAAACATAAAGGTCCTTGAAAAATATTTCAATAACACTTACAAATTGCATGGCATGCATGATACTACTTGCCATATTTCTATCTGAAAGTGAAATTCACTTACTTGTTTGTTTCACTCTAAGCCACACACAAATCTTGCATGATCACCAAGGGTAAACCACCTTGCTATTGGAACAACTAACTTTTTGTCCAAAGTGAACAGCTATGCAAGCATAGCTTGGTTTTCTGAGGGACCGAGGGCCCTATGACAAGAGTGGAGACAATCTCCTTGACTGATTGGAAAAGAGATAAGTAACCATACACTTACTCGTGTCGTGTTAAAATATCTCTAATTGGACTTCTATAATGAATGCAATTCTGTTTATACAATTTGAATTACACAGTGCCTCCCTTGAGGTGATCTAACGAAATGTGTACAGTCTTACAACAAAACAATTCGAGGAGCATCCTTCTCGAATCACGAAGCAACCCATTCCAAAGGGCAATGACCTGCTCGAAAAGGAAGATAAGTGTTATTATCTTCTTGGCATTTACATGTTCTTTGGATACCATTTCCTCGAATAAATAGTATATCACATAGACTATAAATCAAACCCTGGAATTAGGGAATAATCGACTGAGTTAATCGTTAACTTATTCTTCATACATGCCATATGTGAATTTGTTAGTTGTCGTATTATCAGCCATTACCTAGTCCTCACATGCATCCATTCTTAAGATAAATCATAGTCATGAAACCTATGCTTTCTCGAGTGGACTTTAATTGCTATTTACGATCTACATCTTGATCATAGCATATCATGTTGTTTGCCTCCATACTTCTCGAAAAGCTGTTAATCCATGATCTTGAGAATACTAATGTAAGGCCTTATATCATAAGGCATACTCGATTTTCGGGAGAACTTCTACTTACTTTTGCTGAACTTGCAAAAGCGCGAGACAAAGGTAGCTCCTCTGAGACACAAGCGTGTAATCAGGGCAAAGCAGCCTCGAACAAATGAAGCACCAAGACACAGTGCATTTTAAGAACGAGCTCCGTCAACAACGATAAGGAGTTTCTTGACAAATAGGTATCGCGGCTCTAACTTGCGGATACCCCTGGAAGAGTGCCAACAGATAAGCGATACCATTTTATTATAATATTATTTCCTAAATATATGAACATCTGCATCATAACATGAATGTTATGATAGTTCATAAGAATGGAATAATCGTTCTTGCACTCCTATTATGACACATTAGGCATATGTGTTTCTTGGGCCTCTTCAGTATCCTCAATCTTTTGCATGCAAACTCCTTGCACGAAACGTCTTTCTCAGATGCATGATTTATTTACCAGTTATTAGCCTCATGGCACATTAATAATAAAGCATGATGCTACAACTTTTACATATAAATGACTTTGTTTACTCTCCATGCATAAATGTTCGATCAATCTTAAAGTCGATAGCCAAGTCATTCTCATTTCTTTTGAAAGGGGGTAGATACCCCTCTTGTACTTACAATTATCGGTAATATGCTCTAAAGGTCATAGTGCAGGATGGTTCCTCTTCCTTGAGCCCTGAGTCGCAATGGATCGTTGTGTTTACTCTATCGAATAACTAAGTTGCTATCTCGAAGTGCAAGGACTTTCACATGAGATGATCCTGCTCCATGACAAATCACTATGACTCTTTAGGGATCAGTAGGAAGTGCAATTCCGTGGAGAAGCGTTGCACGATCTCCGCAACGTTCTTTCATAACTGTTGTGAGTCAACCAAACCATGGCTTCGATAGCCTTGCTCATATCGTGGTGAGATCTTTCCACTTCTTATGTTTTATATCTCAAAATGGCTACTTTTGAAGGAGTAAAGTCCCCCAATAATATATTGCATTCTATGTCATTTCTCGTGCTTTGGTAATTTATTATTCACTAATAAATTTACAAGTGCATGAGTAGGTGTTTTGTCAGGATCAGAGACCAGGTTGGTTGATCATGGTGTCTATGATCGAGAAGCATCACCATCAGATTAATGTGTCCTCGGTAGTTATTATCGAAGAGTTTAGGGGAATACTTCCTTGAAACTAAGGTACACTCGAATGATCCCTTCACCTATGCATCCTCGATCGAGGAGCCCATATATACACTATCAAGGTCCAAGAGCCTTTATGCGCTTATTAGATGAACTTCTCACTATCTTTCAGTTGGCATGTCATTATTATTATACTTGCAATACATGTCTTGGACTAAGCTGTAGGACAAGCATACCCCGAGAACCCTGGGGCAAAATAAGCAGATATACGTAACTCTCGCTCTGACCTTAGAGTGTTCATACTTTAAACCCGGGATATAGATTATCAGTCTAATGCACATAGTGGTAGCCCACTCGAGTACTCATGGGAGCTGTTATATCTCATATATGCAGTTACACCTATTTAAACATGACTAGTCACTTGAACGGATATCCTTTTCAGGATCGTCCTTAAAAAGATATTCTCTTGAGATTCGTCTGTATTCGAGGAACTCGTACCCAGTTTCCTCGAGGATATCCTCTTTAGGATCATCCTTAAAAAGACATTCTCTTCAGAATCGTCTGTATTTGAGGAACTCGTATCCAGTTTCCTTGAGGATATCCTCTTCAGGATCATCCTTAAAAAGACATTCTCTTCAGAATCGTCTGTATTCGAAGAACTCGTATCCAGTTTCCTCGAGGATATCCTCTTCAGGATCATCCTTAAAAAGACGTTCTCTTTAGAATCGTCTGTACAAAGTTATCCTCTTCAGGATCGCCTGCAAAAGATCCATGTACTTAACATCCGGCCATTATAAGCGCTTTACAAATAACTCAGAAGTCGTGTACTCGACATCCGGTATTGAGAAAGGCCTAGATTTTCATGTTCATGAACAATGGGTGGACTATCCCTCGAACCTAAACACACGTGTTTTATAGAGTAATGAGAATTAGACTTGTTCTCGAGTATACTTTCTTGGATCGATCTATCATGTCATCCAATACATCAGCATGAAAATGACTTTATTGTCGATGTTCTCGAATTCACTTTGTGCCTCGTTAATACAGGACTATTCCTTCTGTAAGGTGGTTGTCATACATCTCTTTCTGATAGACGCCATTTTATTGCCTTAACCCTACGAGTATGGGGGCTTCTTGATCAGGCACCTCTTCGAACTGAGCGACGGGAATTACACTCTGATCAGGCAGCCCAAGACTTGGGCGCTCCGAGATGAGTAATGGCTCTGGGGTTATCTATAAGAAGGAGCGTTTATATATGGGAGATTGTAAGGCGTCTGGAAGGTATATAAGGTGTTTGAAAAGTGTGTAAGGTGTTTTGGAGGTGTTTGGGAGGTTGTGTTTTTGTTTTTTCGATGATTATTGGTCTACGGATCTCTTCCTATGACTATTCTCGATGGTCCTCAGACTGGGGCATCGTTCCTTCTCACACTAATGCGTAATACCTCATCGATTCTTGCTCGAATCTCGGGCAACAACATTATACATCTACTCGGGTTCGACACAACAACCTGATTTATACTTCTCAAACCCGGACTAAGGGTTCTATGCTTTATTTCTCGGGACATGAGAAATGGCAAGCGAGTTGGTTGGGCGGATATAAATAAGCTTAAATGCTTGTGTACCTTGTTCGAGGTCAGATGATTATAGCTCTTGAGTTTGGTCTAGAGCTCTACTCGAGAGAATCTTCTCGAGTCTCACTATCTCTGCATTATGGATATCACATGTGGTATCTCTTACGGTGTCTTCTACTGTTCAATCTCTCCTCGACAACCGAGGATGTATGTGATGACAGTCTCTTTTCTCTGATGTTATATTACACTCGAGCTGGTCTTCTCGTGTCTCTGGCTTTCACCGGGGCAAGTTCCTGACGTGCAGTTCTAGGTGGTTATTCTCGAGGTTTGGGTCTATTACTTCTCGACCGGAAGTATACATCATAGTTCCCCAGAAAACTTCTCATCTCGACAGTGGACATATCTTAGCCGCTCCTAATGGCGCATATTTTGGGATTAGCGGGAATCTCCGCTTCGTTTCCTTCTCGACAACAAATTATATTGGGCCAAATTCTTGGCATACATCTCTAGCTTATATTTCTTCTCGAACTTATGTCTTCGAGGTCAAATGTTGATAATCACAGGCTTATTACATCTTCTCTCTTCTTACTCAACATAGTATTGATAGAAGTCTCCTTCTCGAGCTTATCTTCTCGAAGTCCTCGAGACTCATGTGTTCAAACTCATTTAGGCATATCTCTTGCTTCTATTCACGAGGCTATTCGATATCACTTCTCATTTTTTATTCTCGAAACTTGGAGTTAATGCTTCTCGATCAGAAGTGCGTAATATAGTCTTCGAGCGGATCTCTTGTTCTGTCAGTTATTGATAACGCACCATTGTATATGAAATAGTGGGAATCTCTCCACTACTTCTTCTTCTATCATCTTTTCAAGCAACAGGGCATCTACTCTAGTATCTCTATGGGGCAGATTATTGAGATCATCACCTATCGACTTCTCACTCGAAAGTTTGAATTAATGACTCTCCTTTCGTCACAAATTGGCATAAATGTCAATGGCCCTTTATGATACGTGCATTCGACAAGGTACATGCTAATACTTTTATTGCTTTAATTTCTCCTCGATGCTAACCTGTCACAGGTTCTCGATCCAAGTCAGTTTTTCCAGAACTTGAGAAAACTATATACTCCACGTTATCAAGCCTACCCTATCCTCAGACTTCAAAGTATAGGCTTGATAAGGGGCACTTGACGAGTCCAAATTAGTACGGCCCGCGACTAGGCCGGCCCATGTTCGGTAAAAGGTCCAATCGGCCTCTGGAAGCTTCTAGGTCGGTTCCTAATTACTTTCCTACCAAGAAAGGGTTCCATAACCTAACTCTATAAATAGGAATCAACCATGGTTAAAGGTACGCTTTATGCACCCGGTTTATACCCTAATTATGTATACTCTTACTGACTTAAGCATTGGAGTGTCTACCCTCGGGAGACCCCGAGGCCCTCTTTTGCAGGTTTTTAGGGTTTCGATACCGCTTTAGCCGCCGGAGTAACCAAACGGAGACGTCGATACAATTCCATCCCTCGTCAGTTTCCTTCTCTTAGCTAACATGAACATGAATCAAAGACTTCACGAGTAGGATTACATCACTTACAGATGGGAAAAGATATTATCTCTTTCCAAAAAAAAAAAAAATAGTATAAATAGTATAAATTTATGATAGAATGATGGGATGATTAGAGAATCATTTTGAAGGGGGTAAGAGTTATTAGAAAAGGCCATGAATTATATGAGTAGGGTTAGTCTGTTTTAAAACTGTGTGGTTGGCATGTTAAGGGCATTGATCCCAATTTATTCTTATTAATTTTATGTTGACGGATCTGATTTCTCTGTAAATTTCCCTCATTTTTTCCCTCTTTCTCTTCTTATTCCCCATTCTGTCCTTAGTATAGTATCAGAGCCATATATAGGCTCGTAAATACTGATTCTTATCCCAACAGCCACCCTTAAATTCTTATGAATTTAATTCAAGGAAATAAAAAGACTATTAAAAATAGTCTTAAATAAGAATATGATATTTCTGATAATTTAGAAAAATTAAATAAATGGACAATTCCTAAAATTAAATTGAAAACTGTATATAGTTAGGTACTTTTGAAAAGTTAGGTTTAAAACAGGTTGTTAAAACAACTAAAGAATCTATTTCTCTGGATAATGAAGAAATTGAAATTAAATTATTGCAGTCTGATGACATAAATAGATATGGTCAGCTGTATAAATTTATTCATATTGGACTTGTGCAAATTGCTTTCAAAACATTAGCTTTAGAAGGTTTGCCTGAAAGCTTCATAGCTTCTTTATGTGATGCTAGAAATCTTCGTTGGAAACAATCGTTGATAGGAATAATCCAATCTAGCTTGGCACATGGACCGGTTTATTTTAATGTTTATCCAAATCTTTAATTATCTTTAAGTGATGTCAACATACTTGATGCATTGACTTTAAATGTTAAAACTCATAGATATAATTATACGACTGGATCAGAATTGATTTGTATATACTATAGAATTTATTATAAACCATTAATGACTTTAAATCCCAATTGTAAACTAATTAATAAAAATATAAATGAGACAGCTTTAATCAAAACTAAATTCAATAAATCAAAAATTACTACTAGAAGGACAATTAAATGGGATGAAATACCTATTTCAGAACAATGGGTTATAGAAAGAACTGGTAATATCCAGTCGCAAACAAATATAGAAGTACGTTCTATTGAACAAACTCCTGAAGGACATATTTATATACACATGAGGAATAATCCATTCTTATTGATATAAGTAGATCTCATAGACTTGGATTATCTCGGTCATATTCCACTCATTTTATTTCACCTCTAATAGAGGATAAAGATTTTATTACTTGTCGTGCTTCTACTTCACTTAGTAATCATCCTTATCGTGTTTCTACTTCTCAGCAAGTGAACGTGATGAGAATAATCATCATGTGAAAAAATTAGTAAAAAATAAAGACAATATAGTCAAAGGTATTTATAATACAAAAGACGAAGAAATAACTGGGTCAAAAATGGCATTTTCAATACGAATAGAATAGACTTCAGTCTAGGTTCTTTGGCTACACAAGTAGTCAAAAAAGAGTTTAATTTTTCAAGATGGGAACCATTCAGAAAGTGGTTTTCCAGAATTTTTCTTTAGCAGCACAGAAATTAATTTCTGATGAATTTTACAAGTTTTTATCACATGATGATATTTTATTTCCTTTTGTTCCATGGTTTGTATTGATAACGGTTAAATTGTTACATAAAAGCATTGCAATTTTGCTCTTTAATTAGTTAGAATTTAGGGGTGTTTCTTAGATTTTGTTCATTTTACATAGCTAGTTTTGTGTTTCTAAATAGGTGAGGACCGGAGTGAACAAATGCTGAAAATGGGGGCTTATGGAGAAATAATTGGGCTGCTGATTCCAATTTAAAATGAGGGCTGAGTTGGTCAAAAAGCAACTCAAAGACACAAGACACATTGGGAGTTAATAAGTGTGTCCCATCCAAGGGCATGCTTGTCCCCTTGGTTAGACTCCCAACCGCCCAAGATGATCAATGTTACAGCTGGTACCAGTGCTGGAGAAGGGCAAGAGACCAGTCAATTCTCGGATTCAAGACACAAAGCATTGAGAGCAATAAATAATTCACAAGCATGGGGAGGCTATCTTGGAAGAAGAACCGGCTTCAAAGCTCTATAAAAGGAGCTGCATTCCCAGCATGAACACATATCTGAGCGGACATACAACACACAAAACACCACAGAGAGAGAAGAAGAGAGTGGAGAGGGGAGAAAACTCCAAAGGAAGAAGAAGTCCAGTAGCAGAAAAAGAGGAGTAACAGACCTCACTCGCCTGAGTGACCTTTGTCACTCAGGCGAGTGACCTGTTGCTCAACCATCCAGATTTGCTTCTTCTCCATGCTTTCCTTCTTTTCTTGTATTTTCTGTAGTTTGTATGTGTAGTTAATTAGATTTCATTCTCTGGAACCTATGTAGTTTAAGTTTGTGAATGCATTCGGATGATTTTGTGTTGAAGTTAAAGCTTTCATCTACCTCTTGATTAAATTGGCCATTTGATTGATTGTGCACAGAACTAAGTGAATCCCGGAAGGGTAAACAAGGTTCAGAATCATTTAGCTTCAACTTATGACTTGGAGGTAACAGTCCAAGGTTCTAATTGAGATAAGAATATACTTGGTTAGCATAAGCATTCATATAAGGCTTGAAAACTTCATGACTTTATGACTTGATTAATCATTGGAAAATAGTTTAATTGAGTTGATAAAGATACCTCTAGGAAAAATCGGAAGTGACTTAGAGATATATAAGTGTCTGAATGAGCATGAATTCATACCAAAAGAGTGCAAGATTACAACTTGATTACATAGGGAAAAGAGAATAAATATCCAGTTTGTTGAGTCAATCCCTTGAGTCGGAATTCTCACTCCCGTGAGTGAGGTTCCATTTGTCTTTCTTTGTTTTCAGTTCTGCAGAGTCACTTGCCTGAGTGACTTTACCCACTCGTGCAAGTGAGTGACACTCTGCAACTTTCTTTCTTGTTTATCCAATTTCGTGTTCTGGTTATTTGAAGTTTAACCCGTCCCTGTGGGATTGTCTTGACTTATCCTATCTACCGTTTAAGTTGGTAAATTATTTTGGGGGCTTCGACAACCCACCATGTATCAACCTATGTGGAGCCTCATATATGTGTGCTAGAAAGAGATTATAAACTCTTGAATGGAAATATATTAAAAGGAGTATTTCCTCCTCAACAACCTTTTAAAATGGAAAAGGATAATAATATTTTCAGTTTTTCTGCATTTTCAAAATTATTTGAAGATGATACTTTAACTATACATGTTAAACAAATAAATAGAATTATAGAACAGAATAATCATACAAGTATCTATTTGAAGATCTTAGGAAAACAAGTTATATCTATCCAAGATAGGCTAGATAAATTATTAAATTTGATAGAAACATGTAGGTCTACTGGTTCTACTAGTTCCACTAGTTCTAATAGTTCCATTATAGAAGTTGTGGCAGCACTAACTCTTCAACCACCACCTGAAATAAAAGATTTCAAATTGAAATCATTATCAGAATTAGAAAAACTAATAGATATTAAATTTAAAGATTTAAAAATTAATACTTTAGAAGAAGAATTTTTAGGAAGATTAGAAGAGACTAAGGATTATAAAACAATAGTAGACAATGAGATTAATAAATTAAATAAGTATGCTGATAGACCTACTCAAAGATTATATTATTATAATAGACCTTCTCCTGCAAATATTTTACATGAAAAGCAGGAATATAAACTGAATAATAGTTACAGTGAAAAATGTATTTATGAATGAAATGTAGATGGTTATACTAAAAAACAAATATACAACATGGCTCATAGGATGTTATTGTATAGTACTATTTGTAAAAAAAATGGCAATAATGATGCAGGGATAGCAAAAATGATAGTTGCGGGATTTACTGGCCAACTTAAAGTTGGTGGGACAATTATTTGTCTTTCCAAAATAAAGAAGAAATATATAAAACTATTAAATAGGAAGGATCTCAGATAGTTGAAAATGCAGTTTATCCATTAATTGTTACTATATTAGAGCATTTTACAGGAAGAATTTCTGATATTGCTGAGCATATTCGTACTTCATTACAGAATTTAAGATGTAAAATATAGTCTAATTTTAGATGGTATAAAGATGTTTTCCCAAATAGAGTAATGGAATTGCATAATAGCAATAGTACTCACTGGAAATCTAAGTTTATAGATGTATTACCAAGTTTATTTGCTGAAAGAGTTAGAAAAGTTTTAAGAAAAGATAGGATTAATATTCCTTATGAAAATTATACTTATGACAGATTAATAGGAACTTGTATTCAAGAAGGCTTAGCTCTATGTAATGAAATGAAATTGAATCATCAGATTAAAAGACAGAGATTGACTGAAAGAAAACAATTAGGACAGTTTTGTAGTCAATTTGAGATGGAAATTCCATCAGAAAGAAGATTGATAAAAATTTTTAAAAAAGATGATAAATATTATAAGAAAAAGAAGAGAATATTCTCAAGAAAATTTTAATAAAAATGCCATGAGAAAAATGAAAAGAAAGGAAGAAAAGAGAGATAGAGCTAATATAATTTGTTATAGATGTAAAAAACCAGGTCATTTTGCGAATAAATGCAAGATGAAAAAGACAATTAGTAGTCTAGAAATTGATAAAGGAATTAAGGAAGAACTAATTAATCTGTTAAGCTCAGGATCTAAAATAGAAAGTTCAGAAGAAGATGAAATAGATCAGATAAGTAATACATAAGAAAGCTCAGACTCTGAGTGTTGTAGTCCTTGTAAATAAACAGGTAGTTGTAGTATAAGAGAAATTGATGATGAGAATGAAGATTATTATAGAATCTTGTCTCAATTCAAAGAATCAGATATCAATGTTATCTAATAATAATATCATAGAATTTTTAAAATTAAAAGGATAAGTATTTAAGATCCAAAATAATTGAACAAGTTGGTGATATACCAACTACTAGTCATACTCAAAATAATACAGTAGACAAGATAGAGATGGATAATAATAATCCAAATACTATGTCGGAAGTATATAAAATGCTAAAATATAAATCTCATAAAATAGAGAGATCTCCTACTATTGTGAATGATTTAGGAAAAGAGATTAATAATCTTAAAGAAGAAATTAAAATTATAAAACAACTCAATAAGAGTTTAGATGATAGAGTTTCTAACTTAGAAAACACAAAACAAATAAATTATGATAAGAATATGTTAACTGAAACAGGGATTGAAAACTTCTTAGGATCATTAGATTTAATAACTTTTTTTAAATTTCGTATTGTTACCAAATTATTGGTGGATCATAATTACCAATTCAAAGTACTAGCATTAGTTGATAGTGGGGCTGATGTAAGTGTAATACAAGAAGGTATTATTCCTGCTAAATATTTTGAAAAAACCACTCATGTAGTAAGACATGCTGGTGGAAAAGCATTAGACATAAATTATAAACTGTCTAAAGGATATATTTGTAATAATCAATTTTATATTCCTGAAAGTTTTTTAATAGCTAAAAACTTAACTAGCCAAGTTATACTTGGAACTCCTTTTTTAAAAAGAATTTTCCCAGTTACACATATTGATGTTGATAAAATTACAGGTACATATGATAAAAGATCTTTATCTTTTAAGTTTATAACTAAACCAAATACAAGATTTATTAATGAACTTAAAGATCTTATTTTTAGAAAAAGAATCAAATTAATTTTCTAAAGTTTGAAATTAATACGTTTTCAATTGAAAAAGATTTAAAAAAATCCTAAATTACAAGAAAAAAATAAAAAAAAGATATACAATAGTATTTGTACTGAAATTTGCAATGAACACCCAAATGCTTTTCGGAATAGAAAAAGACATGTTGTTAGTCTTCCATATGAAGAAGATTTTAATGAAAAAAACAATGATTAAAATAAAGGCAAGACCTTGTCAAATAAATTCTGAATACTTAGAATTATGTAAAACTGAAATGAATATGTTATTAGAAAAAGGTTTGATTAAAAAGTTAAATTCTCCATGGTCATGTACGGGATTCTATGTTAATAAACATAGTGAGATAGGAAAGCCAAGATTGGTTATAAATTATAAACCTCTTAGTAAAGTATTAAAATGGATTAGACATCCAATTCCTAATAAAAAGAATTTATTAGATAGACTCTATGATTAATTGATATTTTCTAAATTTGATTTAAAATATGGGTTTGGCATATTCAAATTGCTGAATCAGACCAATATAAAACTGCTTTTAATATTCCAATTGGACACTTTGAATGGAAAGTTATGCCTTTTGGGTTGAAAAATGCGCTTTTTGAACTTCAGAAAATTATGAATGATATTTTTATTCCATATAGTGAATTTATTATAGTTTATATTGATTATATCTTGGTATTTTCCAAAGATATTCAATCTCATTTTGAACATTTGAGTATATTTCAAAGATTAGTAAAACAAAATGGATTTGTTATATCTCAGTCAAAAATATCTTTATTACAAGCAAATGTAAGATTCTTAGGACATAATATTGAGAAGTGGAAAATTATTCCAATTGATAGAAGTATTGATTTTGCATCTAAATTCCCAGATGAGATTTTAGATAAAACTCAATTACAAAGGTTTTTAGGAAGTTTAAATTATATTTTACCTTATTATAAAAATTTAGCTTATGATACTGCTATTCTGTATGACAGGTTAAAAATTAATCCAAAACCTTGGATAGAAGAACATACTAAAGCTGATCAGAAAATAAAAAATAAAGTAAAAATATTACCATGCTTAGTCTTACCAAATCCTAAATGGGAAAAAATAGTAGAGATAGATGCCTCAGATATAGGATATGTGGAATACTAAAACAAATTTATCCTGATGATAAACAAGAAAAATTAGTAAGATATTATTCAGGGAAATGGACTCAAAGTCAGAAGAATTATGCTACAGTTGCAAAAGAAATTCTTGCAATAGTTAAATGTGTTTTAAAATTCCAAGATGATTTATATAATCGGAAATTTACTATTAAACCATATTGTCAATCAGCTAAATATATGTTTAATAAAGATTTTAAGCATGACGTTTCTAAGCAAATGTATGCTAGATAGCAACCTAATTTAGCTCCTTTTGATTTTGACACTGTATATAAGAAAGGAAAAGATGACAATCTCCCTGACTTTTTATCTCGTGAATTTTTACAGGATGAGACCAGGAGGAGGCCAGTATAGAGACTGAGGAGGAAGAGGTAATACCTCTTATACCCAAGGAATAGGCAATATCCTCTCACAGATTGGGAACAAAAAATTAATATCTGCAAATATTGCTGATTTAAGCAAAGATCCCTCATTAAAATTTAAAAAATTTATAGAAAAAGAAGGAGAATCATCCTCTACTGGAAATGAAACATATGCAGATGCAGTAATGGTGGAAGATAATATTACTGCATAATCATGCTAGCAGCAATAAAGAAATTATATTTCTTATAGAAGAAAAAGATCTCCAATGGGAGAAAGATCCATGGTTAATAACGACCAGATATTTGGATACAGCATCATATGCTGCTACATCATACAAACCCAGGTCATACTAGGAAAATATTCTGAAAGTTTCAAGTTCTTGTAAAATAACACATTTTTTTCTCTAATAGAGGAAATAATGTTTATAATTTCAGTAAAATTATTATCAAAAAGATTATATCTGTTGAGGAATGGGGATTATCTACCCTAAAAGAAAAGAAATTTATAATTCCTGAATCCAAAGTAACTTTTAAATATAATTATTGGGATTATTTTGAAGCCTTTAATAAGGTATTTTTATATGAAAATCCTAATAGGAAATATTCATGGTTTATTAAGATATGTGGAAATGTTTATAACATTCCCATGCCTAATTGGTTTACTCAATGGTGGTATACTTATGGACCATCCGGAAAAATAATTCTGGATAGATTTACTCCATTATCTGGTGAGTGAGTGAGGATTTCACCTAAAATATCAGAATTAATTACATCTAATAGGTGTAATGAGGAAATAGCCATAATGATGTTTTTTACTGAATTTTGAATTCCGTGGATTTGGAAATGGGTTCCAGAAGTCGGTTATATTGACAAAAAATTACCTTGTCTCAAAAGAATTAGTTATACAAAATTTTGGGATAAATTGATGAAGACCAATCTAGATACAAAGGAAGTGTATGGACAAGAATTGTTGGATGACATTCATCAAAAGAATGAACACTACCATAATATTAAAGAACAAATGGAAGTAAGGGAAATTAACCCTTTACAACACATCACAATGAAGATAAAATTGCAGAAGGATCATATATCTAAAGAAGAAATTATTCATGCTTATATGGAAGAGCTAAAACAAAAATTAAAAAAGGAATTTGGCAGATGACAGATCAGATATTTCAATGGCAACATCAAGTGAAGGACATTGTTTAGCTGGGGAATCACATGACCAGGATGAAGAATATGAAGAAGAATTGATCAATGAACGCATCAAACAAGTGATTGCAAAGATAAATGCAAAGACAAGAAGGGACATCCTCAAGAAAAAAAATCAGCTATTATATAATAAGACCAAAAACTGAGTTGGAAAGTTGCCTTGATAAAGCAACAATAATGTTGTAATACTGTGTTAGTACTATTGTAATACTGTACGGAATTCAAAACAAAAATTTGAAATCCGTAACAGTAGTCAGGAAGAGTCCTATAAATAGGGATCATAAATCCCTAACTGGACATCGACTCTTTTTATTCTCCTTTTAGTTTCCTCTCTCCCTCCCTTTGTAAAATATTTTCTAAGTTTGAAGTTTAAAGAAGAAGAACTCTGCTCCTTTGTGAATATCTATTCTTATTTTCCTTGTCTTTAATTATATTTTGTTGTTTGAATATCTATTCTTATTTTGCTTGTCTTTAATTATATTTTGTTGTTTTAAATTCATGATGACAGGCTAATAGCTTGGTGGTTGGGATAAGATGAAGTAATTGCTTATTTAAACGTAGTTTTGATCCTGTTGATGATAGAATGATGGAATGATTAGAGAATCATTTTGAAGGGGATAAGAGTTATTAGAACTAGCCATGAATTATATGAGTAGAGTTAGCCCGTTTTAAAGCCGTGTGGTTGGCGTGTTAAGGACATTGATCCCAGTTTGCTCGTATTAATTCTATGTTGACGGAATTAATACGACGGGGTAATTTAGGAAAATGCTCATCTTCCTCATTCCATGGAAGTGAGGATTGGTACATCCTTTCTTCGAATTTCTTTGTTTTCAAGTCAACATAAACCTTTTTTGAATGCAAATAATCCATTAATAGCACCTGCCCAGTTGGTAGAGCGCCCGAAATGCTACGAAGCGATGGAGTTGGCCCAAGAAAAATCTTATCCTTGACCAAAACTTGATTGGTACCCTCAACGCATTCTTCCAAATACCAAATCTGAATTTGATCTTCATCATGTCTCTTTGACATACATATTAACCACTCCTTATCTGATCCTCCTACTGCAAGCTCAGCCGCAACGGTACGACTAGAACCCAAACTTTGGGTGAACTTGCGAGTATAGAAAACTTCTGTACCAACTTGGAAGCAAAAAAGGTATTGGGCATCTTCCCATACCTCGGAGTCAACAAGAGAATATATGGTACCATTAACGCAAGGGCAACGAGCATCTAAACTAAAACCATCCGATTGAGGTGGGTCCATTGTTTTTCTCCATGAGGAGTCCAACCCAATCGTATAAATTGCACCTTCTAGCCCATCAGATCCAAAATACGTAGACAATACTTTGTAGTCACAACTTATTGGATCAAAACCGATATCAAACCTACAGGATGAAGTTTTAATCTTCGGAAGGGGTAAAAATTGACGAGTGGTAATGTTTAGAACTAGGGCGTAGCGAGTAGAACCGAATAAACATACCAAGACGAACATAGGTACTGAAACCCTAACTACCTGGATTGGTTCATTGAGTTTGAGTTGCAGGGGAGGCGACAGCTGCCTTCCATCGTCATGATAATCATAATCTCATCTTTGTGGTTGTGGCTCCAATTCGTCTAAAATTTCGCCAAACAATTGCCTCCCGGCCGGGATTTGGAATTTATATGGTGCTTTTGGGTGAACTGGGGATCGCAAATCGTGGAGTTCCATAGTTTGGAAACGCACCTGAAACGAAGGAGGGATTGGGCTGGAAGTCTTCCAAGCACTTCAATGATTAACTCATGCGGGATTTCTGTTGGCCCTGTTGATATCGACCTGAAGATCTGCTTCTTTTTCTTCACCGTCGTTTTGTTCTTTAATTTACTTCGATGGCCGCCGCCGCTCGCGTATGACGACGTTAGGTTAATATAATCTTCTTTAATAAATTCATCCAATGGCATAGTTTTTTCTGTAACACTTTTTATTAGGCTCCCTGTGACATTATTTAAAAGACAAAAAAAAAGATTTGGGCTTTCTTTAAATAATTAAATTGTACGGGAACCACTATTGTGTGATCTTCTCTCTCTCCTTCTTTTTTTTAATTAATCATCCTATGGACCTCACTATTATTGGTAAATTCCGTAAATTCCTGTTACGAATAAGCCCAATCAGACAGGTTTGGACTTGACTCGGAAGAATCGAATCGAGGGAGAAATAGAAACAGAGAGATAAAATAGAGAAATTAGGGCAAGAAGAGACAGAATAGAGAAATGGGAGAAGAAGCTGAAAATTATCATTAACCAAATCAATGCCCTATTCTATTACAATGATTGATTATATAACTACAATCTAAAAAAACAAACGGGACGTTTAACTAATAATGGGCTATAAGCTAACAATTCCCTCCCTTAAGAATCAAGCCAGCATGATGCGGATATATGTCACTCTATCAACTGAACTGGCTCTCGTTCCCAATCTCCTTCCTCCACAATTTGATGCATAGCACATGATCCTCCAAAACTTCTCTAATCAACATCTTCTGTTTGTCTGCCTATCTTACGATGGGTTTGTTTTTCTATGTAAAAGTTTGTGTACTGAATTTTTGTTGCATTAACAACAATTTTTCTTCATTGAGAAAAAGAATACAAGAAACAAAAATCCAACTTATGCGTGATGTCCGTGCAAAAATTAAAAACTAGTGCTATGTTTTGTTCGCAACTCTTTGAATATTAAGGAAAAAACTTTCAAGGTGATAAGTTTAGAAAGAGGAAATGGACGCGAAAGAAATTTTGGGAGAAAGAATAGTTTACTACTTTATAGTATATGGAGCAAAGTTATAATATATTAAACTTTTACCTTTGAGTTTCTCACAATTTTTCTACACACTTATATTAGGGACCTAAGCCCCTATCTATAGTAATACATGGAAGCTAATACATCTATTCCATACCTTTCAACACGTGTGAAAATATCTAGATATTTTATTTCTAATATCTAGATTTTTTTCCCTAGATATTTTCATACATATTCTAAATATATATATTTCTTTAGAAAGAGGTTGGAGCGATGTTCAGGTTCCAAACTATCCCAAAAACACTCAAGGTGTGTACCCAAAAGATGAATTTTTTAGTCAACCAGAGCCAGATAGTACAAATACACCCAAGGATAAACCCAAGGTGGACATTTATACCATCTAGTTTACTAGATCGTTCCTCCCCAATTTTATTAATTTAAGTAGCAAAGAGACCTAGGGCAGAGTATTGTCTATCCCTAGGCACTATACAAGAAGATTTAAAGCGTAGAGACTTAACTAGTTGGTCTAAGACTACACAAGCTCTAATAAAGAAATCGTGCAACCATCTAATTCTAAGATATCTAGATGCATTCTTCCTCGTATTGATGCCGGAAGCTTGCTAAGATAGTTGTATTGCTTTATAGCACCAGTGGAAGTTTGTTTTGCAAGTTCATCTACAACACTATTAGCTTCTCGAAAAATGTGAATGATTCTTGATTGCGAGAGTCTCAGTATTTCTTGTATCCCTCAAAAGTAATGATAATGCTTCCATGGGAAATCTATTTCCTTTTGAAGGAAAAGTGTGATGACTTTGTTATCTGTTTGAACTTCAATACGTCGCAGCCCTCTTTCCATGCAAGCCTTTAAAACCTGATAGATTCTAGTTAATTCAGCCTCCAAACTTGTTGCCCTTCTTATATTCTTACTGTCAGCTGTGATGAAAATACCTTGCTCACCCCTCAAGACGTAGGCCCAGCCAGCTTCTCCTGGTTGTCCCAATGCAGATTCGTTCGTATTCATAACAAAGTCTCCCGGGTCAGGTGGTTTCCATTTAACAGTCTTGATTTTCTTCCTTGGCGGTTTAAGCACTTGTACTTTGAAAAGGTTCTCCACTTCTTGACGCTTGGCTAGAGCTTTTGCTTGGATTTTGTGGACACTCAACATATGGAAAATATTAGTAGCAATATTCGTAATCAAAACATCAGAAAAAAAAGATGTACCTTCAAAAATCATTTTATTTCTGAATTTCCAAACTTCCCATAGCAAAAAAAGGGGAGTGACCATGATGATAGATTTCTTCGCTGTTGTGAAACTTCCAATGGATTGCCGTGATTGAAGAAGACTCCACCATCCTAAATTATGATGAGAAAAAACCCTGGAGTTGCAGCAAAATGGTGCCATATTAGCTTAATCTGCGGGCAGCTTCCAAAAATATGATCCAAGTTCTCTTCTGCATCTTGACAAAAAGGACAGCTAGATGGGTTCAACACCAAATTCATTCTACAAAATATCTCTGGAAAGAGTCCTGATACACTCAACGAAAAAATTTTAACGACCTTTTCACGACCCTATGTGGCTCCTCCACGTCATCATTTTTCTCTCTCCCCTTTCATTATTTTTAAATTTTTTATTAATTAATTCTTAAAGCTCAATTCTGCCATTCTTTCCGGCTCTGTCTCCACCTCAGCCACCTCTTCTTCTACCCACTACTACCGCCGGCCATTTCCCCTCTTCCTCTCTTATTATCTCTTTCATATTGTTTTTCTTCTTAAAGAATAATTGCTTCATGTCCACTGTCGCCCCCGCCCTCCTCGATCCCTAACTTTATCGATTTGGATCTTGAAACCACTGCCATCCAATCCTATTATATCGGCTCTTATTCTGCTCCTCAATTGGTGGGAACCGATGAGAAAAAATGATGCAAACACCAATGTGAGTTAGTAGATTGAGGGGATTGGGTTTTTTTTTTATCCATAATGAAACTAGAAAGGGCAATAAAGAGAACATATTTTTCTCTTCCTTAGAGAGATCCCATTTGGATTGGGAAGAAGGTATGGGTGGAGCCGTCGTGGAAAAGGAGTAGGAAGGGAGAAAGAGAAAAATTGGATTGTTGATTTATTTGAGTTGGATAGGAACTAGGAGTCTGGAACATTGTAAAAGTAAAAAAGGAAAAAAGGGGAAGAGAGAGAGAATTACAATAAAAATATATGTGGGACAGCTGGGTCAACAGCCACCTCAGATCCGTTGGGCATTCGTTCAAAAACATTCGCTGAGACAGTCATTTTCCCTCTGGAAAAGGGAGCAAACGATTATAAATCCTCCAAATGAAAATAGAAACTTTTAAAGGAATGATTTTATTCCAAAAATTATAAAGGAAAAGAAAGGCATCTCTGGTTTGTCTTGTTTCTTTGTAGGCAGAAGATATAGTGAATTCTCCAGTTAAAGAAGGTTTCCACACAAGCCAGTCTTGGTCATCCGTGAACATCATCTCCAATGCGTGCAACTTTGTAGCAACCTTAGGCCAAAATAATCCATTAAAAACCTACAAGAAAAAATGTTTGATTGGAAGAAATCTCGAACATTTAGGGTTAGGGTTGGTGGATTATGTTCGTCTTCCTATAGTGATGTTGATGAGAGCCATCTGTCAAGCCAAAAGGACAACGAGCCATTTCTTATTTCTACTAAGCCGGCAAAGTTAAGTGATCAACCCTTTGAGTTCTTGTCCAGCTTGTCCTTTACTTTGATGTTTTTGATAGTGACACAACAAATCTTACCCAAATGCCAATGACATTGTTGACCTTCCACCAAAGTTTTAATGAAAAAGCTTGTATGACTTCACCAAGGCTTCAAATATTAAGGCCATTTTCCTCAATCGGTGCCACCAGATTACTCCATGCACGCCAATGTTTTTTGTTTCCTTCCTCATTCTCCCCCACAAAAAATTTTGACACTTACGCTCAAGGGCTGAGACAATCATCTTTGGAGGTTCTATTGCAGCAATCATATGGATTAGGACAGCCGAAAGTGCATTCTGAATAAGAATCAGCTTGCCCCCTTTGTTAAAAATTTACTCTTCCAGTTTAGTAGCTTGGCATCGAAAGCATCCAACAAGTGATGGAAGTAATCAGTTTTCTTCCTCCCTTTAAACTATTTGCATCCCAAATAGGTAAACAGAAAAGTTCATTGGGACATTTGGAGAGTTTGATTCACCAGTTGTACATGATCCATAGTGTTTTTTTCCGATGTATAGAAACAACTCTTTTGCTTATTCATCTTCTACCCAGTAGTCGCTTCATAGTCCTGGAAAAGGGAGATCAAACTTTTCGTAGAATGCTTTAGCCCCTTTGTGAAAATAATTAGGTCATCAGCAAAACATAAGTGTGATAGTATCAACGCTTTTGCAGTCACTCCATATGATGCAATCTTCCCTTCCTCTGTGAGTTTTTTCAAATTGCGAGTAAGAGCTTCTGATAGCATGATGAACAAGTAAGGCGATAGTGGATGACCTTGTTTTATACCTCTAAATGCCTAAAAATCAAACTGAACTTCCATTAATGAGTATGGAGAACCAACTTCGTTCCAAATTAGAGAGTAGCAATTTCACAAAGTGTTCATGAAATCCGACCTTGAGTAAGATACGACGTAAGAAACTCCATGAAACACGATTGAAGACCTTCATCATATGAAGTTTAAATTAATATCCCCCCTCTCTAGCTGGATGATCTAGAAACTCTATGAGGTCTTGAGTGAAAAGAATGTTGTCAACAATGTCTCTACCGGCAAAGAAAGCGGATTATTCTTCTAAAATTAATCGTGGTAGAACCTTTTTCAAGCGCTCCCTGAGCAACATCGTAAAATTTTATTGTGTAAGTTGCATAAACTAATGGGACGAAAGTCCGCAAAAGAGGTGGCAGTAGATTTCTTCGGGATCAAAGTTACTAAGGTGCTGCCAATGGCTTTTGGTAGTGGATAACCATTCATAAAATCAAGACAACCTCCAGTAGATCATAATTAATGTTACTGAGGATTCAAAAGCTTGCATCATCATTATTTTCCACTGTCTCGGCTATTAATAAATCTTTGAAGAAAGCTATCGCTTCCGCCTCTATATCCTCCCTTCGTGTTAACCATGAATCCATACGTCCTTTAATTTTATGGATGTCAAGCCGCGCTTTTTTTTCATCCAAAGATGCGTGGAAATAGGATGTATTTGCATCCCCATCACGAAGCCATTTTTGCCTTGATCATTGCTGAAGAAAATCATCTTGCTCTCTTAACTTTAATAAGAGGTGAGCTTGCAACTTATGCAATTCCATTCTGTCGGATTCATTGCCATATTTTTTTTTTTGGTTAAAATGTAAATTTCATTAATCACATCACAAAGCTTCTTTACAATGGATAACTACATCTACTATCAAATTATAGGCCTAATCTGCTCAAGAATTGCTGCTCACTGTTTTTCAACCTTTTCTTCTTTAAACAAAACTGTAATCTAGTTCTAATCTCTTGCTGAATTCTGCTAAAACAACATTCCACTTCACTTTTTATGTTTCTGAATTTTCTGTAATTTCTTTCCATCCAAATGTGGTAAACAGTGGCATTGAAAATAGCATAGAACACCCTCTGTTGCAGTTTTCTGTACCTCCACAGCTGCAGCACTTCCTGGACACTCAACTGGCTTGGAATGATATTGATGTCCAGCCAGATTTTCACCAATTCTAGTAGTCTCTTAGCAAACACACACTGAAAGAATAAATGCTGTGCAGATTCAGGTTCTGTTCCACACAACACACAACTTATGATATCAGCAACAATGTTCAATTTCTGCAACCTCTCCCCAGTGTTTAGCCTTTGTTTCCAAGCCAACCAGCTTATAAAACTATGTTTTGGTACTGAGTAATTACACCATACTACTTTTGCAGCATGATCCTTCCTGTGTTCTCCTCTCAACCATATTTAGCCACTGCTTGCTGTATACTTCTTACTACCATTCCCCAGCCATTGATCATTTCTAATTCCTGCTTTCATAACTTCTTTGATTTTCATTAGCTTTTTCCAATGCCAACTGCTGTCTTTTGGAGCTTTACAATCCCATACTGACCCGCCCTTTATATAATACATATGCATCCATTTAACCCAAAGGCTTTCCTTCCTGTTACTCAAATCCCATAATTGCTTAGTGATCATAGCTTTATTCCACAAACTAGCTTCCTTAATATTCAGTCCCACTTCTGATTTTTTCTGACATACCTCATTCCATGCTACAAGTGGTATTTTCCTACCATCTTCCTTATTTCCCCAAAGAAACTGCCTACAAACTTTGGCTATTTCTTGGATCACATTCTGTGGTATGAGAAAGATACTAGCCCAATAGGAGTTTAAATTTAACAATACAGAATTAATTAGCAGTGACCTACCTGCATAGGATAGATGTTTAGAAGTCCAACATTTGATCCTTGCAGTCACCTTTTCCACCATTTTTTGACATTCCAACTTACTCCAGGCAGTAGGAGAGATTGGCATCCCTAGGTATTTCATGGGAAAATTGCCTTTCTCAAATCCCAGCACAGACTGGATTTGATCAGCTATAGTATTAGAAACACCTGCCACATAAACATTAGACTTGTTAAAGTTGATTCTCAATCCAGTTGTAGCTTCAAACTCTTCCATTGTCTTCTTCACTTTTGTCACTGTGTGAATATCAGCACCACGTAGGATTATAAGATCATCTGCAAAACTCAAAGAGGTTATTTTCAGTTTATCACAGTAAGGATGGAACTGAAAACCTCCTTTGTTTGCTTCTGATTTAAACATTCTGGTTAGGTATTCCATCACCAATACAAAGAGGAGGGGTGACATCGGGTCACCCTATCTTAAACCTCTTTTTCCTTGAAAAAATCCAGTACTGCAACCATTAATGTTCAGTGAGAATGTGGCTGTTCTTATGCACTCCATGATCCAACCTATCATCTTTGGTGGAAACCCATACTCCTGTAGCATTTCCTTTATAAAGTTCCAATGAATAGAATCATAGGCCTTTCTTAAATCTACCTTCATTAGGCAACTTGGCTTGACATTTTTCCTGTTGTACAGTCTTACTAGCTCCTGTGTCAACAGGATATTTTGCAGAATACATCTTCCTTTCACAAAGGCACCTTGGTTTATATCAGTCAATCCATCCAACACACTACTCAACCTCTTGCATATCATTTTAGTTATGCATTTATACACTGTGTTGCAACAGGCAATAGGTCGGTATTCTGTGGCATCCTTAGGGACTTCTACTTTAGGAATCAAAGCAATCAAAGTTGTATTCAACTGTTTTAGCAGTTTACCTGTTTTGAAGAATTCCATGACCGCCTCACATACATCATCTTCCACAATGGTCCACATAGCTTTATAAAATCCACTATTGAAACCATCAGGGCCTGAACTCTTTGCAACATCTATGCTAAACATTGCTTCCTTAACATCAGCCTTGGTGAACTCCATAGTCAGGAAAATTTGCTGTTCAACTGATAGATTAATCCCTGAGCTGATAAAGTCACTTTGGATTGATGTTCTAGCCACAGTAGTTCCAAGTAGTGATTGATAGTACTCCAGAAAATGCTTTTCTATCAACTTTTGATCTTCAATCAGGTTTCCTTGATCATCTATATATGCTCTTATTTTGTTCCTGGATGTCTTCTTCTTTAAACTGGCATGAAAATACTTAGTGTTCAGATCTCCTTCCTGTATCCATTTTTTCTTCAGTTTTTGTTGGTAGAAGCTTATCACTGCTTTCCCTGCTAATCCACATTCCCTTATTGCTTCTCTTTCCTCCTGGTGAAGTTTTGTGTTATGTGGATCAACCTTCAAGGCTTCTTGAACTTCATCCAGTCTTTTCCTCCATTTTAATTCTTCCTCTTCAATATTTGAGAATTTCCTTTTATTCAACTCTCTTAATGGCTTCTTCAATCCTTGCTACTTTTTAATCATTCTGTACTGGTTTGATCCCTTCACCTTCTTTTTCCAATAATCTTCTACTATGGCCTTACATTCCTGATCCTGCAACCACATATTAAAGAATCTGAAGGAAGTCTTTCTTCCAACATATTCCTCTCCCCATTTTACTAGAAGAGGATGATGATCTGAAATCCCTGCATTCAAGATTGTGGTATAGGCCTCAGGAAATGCATTCTCCCAACATTCATTGATAAAACTTCTATCCAGTTTTGATAATATTCTCATGTTTCCAAATTGCTTATTACTCCATGTATAGAACCCTCCTTGCACTACCATCTCCCATAACTCACACTCCTCAATCAGTTGTTTGAATTTCCTAGAGTCAGAATTCATCTCTTCTCTTCCACCCAATCTCTCACTCTGCTGCATAACACAGTTGAAATTCCCTATCATTAGCCAAGCTTCATTAATCCCTTGTGACAGAACTTTCAAACTATCCCATAGTCCACTTCTCCCTAGTGCTAAATAGTCAGCATATACCAAGGTGAAGTAAAACTGCTTTTTACATTCTAATTCAGTAATATGACAATGTATAAACTGAGCATCCACCTTTATCTCCTTCACCACATACTCATCTTTCTTCCACAGCAATAGTATTCTCCCTTTATTCTGGTTATCATGATTGCTAATATGACAGTAATTATACCACCTCTTCTCCATGAGCTCCATCACCTTTTCACCATGCAGTTTAGTTTCCAACAATCCCATAATACCAACCTTATTCACAGAAAGGCATTGGTCTACCTCTCTGTGTTTCAGAGGACTATTTAGTCCTCTTATGTTCCAAGAGAGTATGTTATTCATAAGTACTAGGCCCTGGATCAGGGTGACTAGTTCTTTGATAACAAATGCTATTAATGGATCTATTCTTAATATCTCCTCTACTATCAGGAATTTTCATACCTTTTTTATTTAATATCTGAACACTCCCTTCTTCCAGCTCAGTTTATCCTTTTGGTCAGTTGGTATGGTTTTTGGAGACTGTTGTTTTTGTGTTTCTACCACCCCCTCCTGGGTTGAGTCCTGAACCTCCTTCTGTTTCCCTTCTGTCTTAAGAGACCACTTCTTCTCAATCTGCTTCCTGCATTGTTTCAGATCATGACCATACCCTTTACAGTTGTTGCATTTCAGCGGTTTCCACTCATATAACACTTTTTGCTCTTGCACCACTCTTGTTTCATCTTCAAACCATATCTCCTCTTTAAGTTTCTCCTTGAATTCAACTTCCACTAAAACTCTTGCATATGCAGCTCTGAGCTTATTTTCTGTCATGTCATCCATCTCAATTGGCTTACCAATCATACTAGTAAGTTTGCTGAGGGAAGTAGCATTCCAGTACTTCAGCTTTAATCCTGGTAGTTGAATCCATACAGGAATTGAGTTTAGCTCTTCCACATTAATTCCAGCTTGTACATCCCAGTCCTTTACTATCAAGGGACGGTTATCAAACTGGTGAATATTTTGTTTTAGCACTTCCTCCTTATCATTCAAAGAGCTAAACCGAATCACAAATACTCCATTATCCAGAAGCAACACCTTATCAACATTCCTTTTACTCCAATACCTTCTAATGAATCCATTCATGACGGGGAATGGTATTTTAGCTCCCAAAACATAACAGATTATGGATGACTTCCAGTAATCAATCTCACTTTGAATCTCATCCTTGGTTATCTTCGTTATCATTCTATCATTCACAACCTTAGGTTCAATGAAACTCAATTTCTTCTTACTTTAAGCTAATATTTTTGGATCAAATCCTTGCCAAACATTATTATTCCCAGCTACCTTATCAACCTCAGATTTTTCAGATCTTGACTCTATCTGAGCTTCAGAGCTCTCACCCACCTCAATCACCTTCCGTTTACACAGATCTTCAAAAATCAAGTTCGAATTAGCATGTTTACCTGAGCTTGAGCTGATCTGAAGTTGCTGCATCTTTCCACCACCAGATACGATCTTCCCTTCTGAATGGTCGCTTCCTGATTCCAATGGTTGTTTGCTTGCACTCTCCTGACCCTCCCCTCTCTTCTTTGATTTCCTCGCCATTGCAGACTTTCGTTGGAGATCTGGATGGTGACACACAGTAAGCGTGTTTTCGCCCACAGTGAGAGAGAGAAAGGTGTATTAGACTGCAAAGTTGATTCATTGCCATATTTATCATAGATCCCTTCCTTGAGTTGGACTTCTTCCTCAGCCTCTTTTAAATTTTGGAAAACATTTCCAAATTCCGTTTTATTCCAATCTTTGAGACGCGCTTTCAGCCTGCAAAGTTTCATTGAAAAACTAATCATCCCCGACAAAGGAATTGGTTTTCCCAGCTGTCCCTAACCACATCACAAAAGCTTTCTCTACGCATCCACATCTTTTGAAACCGAAAGATACTAGGTCTTGTTTCAATGTCTACCCGAAATCGGTGAAGCACCGGAGCATGATATGAAGTTGTTCTATTTAGATGATGTACCGAAGAAGCTTGGAAAAAACCCATCCATTCCTGGTTGAATAAAACACGATCAAGCCTTTTAAACACCCTTCCGTTTTGCCGATTTCCTGACCAGGTGAAGAGGTTGCCTAATGGTGACAATTCTGCTAGGTTACAGTGGCGGAGCCAGGATACCAATATTGGGGGTGCAAAATTTAGACAAAACTACTAATGACATTAAGAAATCAATGTAAGGGGTGTGAAAAATTATTCAACACATAATCTCTATTGAAAATTTAGGATATCCCTACTAAATACAAAAAAGTGAGCACGTGCCGCTCCATTCCCCCCTAGCTCCGCCATAGGTTACAACTATTTGTTCACAAATTGGAGTCTTCCATTGCACCTCTATCAGGCTGAGAGTTCCCCTCATATTCCTCCATTTGAAGAATAACATTAAAATCACCACCAACCATCCATGGAAGTCCAGTATGATTTTCTTAGAATACCTCGCAATTCTGTCCACAAACTTTGTCGTTCTTGACGTGAAGATTTAGCATAAACCGCCGACATTAATACCTTAATTCCTATTCTCTTATTTTCAACCTCCAAATGAAGCACTTGTTCAGATCTCCCAAGCAGATTAATCGTCCATCAGATGAACAGAGAACCCAAATTTTTCCAGTTACAGATGCATAAGCCTCCCTGAACCGAAGTTTATTTCTTATTTCCTCCAGTTTTGAAATCGGAACATAGGCTCTAATAAAGCTACAAAGGAAATGGAATGCTGCATAACCAGATTTTTCAACTGCCGTTGAGATGGCTTATTTCCAATGCCACGTATATTCCATATTAATTGATTATTCATCAGAAAATTTTGTAGAAGTACTGCTGTTGAGTCTCGTTGATTTACGAGTTTCAGATTGCTGCACTTGTGGCTTCTTCGTTGATCCCCTTGGTCAGCCAAGCCTAAGTTTTTTGAGATCTTCTCATCAGAAACGACTATCCTTTCATTTTCATAATCTCCCAAATTTGAGCTAAGTCCAATCATTGTATCGTCCTGTGATCGATCTCTAGTAACCATAGCCGCTGTTCCCAATTCTGAGGTGTTAACTGTAGTTGTCTCTTCTTTTTCCGAGTCTGTTTTGGCTTCTGATTCCACAATCCCTTCTAATTGCTCTTTTTTTTCATCATCAACATTGTTGAACTTTCCCAGAATTTGATCGTCACGCAAGTCATCCAATACAACAAATCACGAAGACAAACCCACCTACGGAATGTAAATAGCGAGCTGTTTACAAGGGTTTGCCGCAGGATCCGATTGTTGCTTCTAATCTTGTACATCCCAAGAAGAATCAACCTTACCTCCTTCTTTGCTATTTTCCATTATTGTAGCCAGTTGTTGTATTGTAATCCTCCTCTTCCTTGATGACGGATTTGGTGGACTTGATCCACAAGATCAGTTAGGGTTTCTTGTTTTTCTTTATTTGACAATCCTGATGTCGACGCCCTTGTTTCCTGTTGTTGGAGATTTACTTTTTCTTTATCGACTTGGGGCTTTAATTTTCCAGCTAGCTTGAGTTGTAGAGGCCGATGGTTTCAGTTTTTTGCTGGTCTTCATTGGTGCATTTTTAGTTTCTAGTGGCGGCGCCTTTGCCTTTTTGCGGCGGCAGTCTTTTAAGGCATGTCCAACTTTCTTACATTCCGAACAATACTCCGGGAGGTTCTCGTACGTGATTTCTTGGTAATACGAGTTTTCTTCCGTGCCTAGAAGAACACTTTGGGACAGATGTTGCAAGAGATTGAGTTCAACACAAACTCTAGCGGTAGATTCAAAGTTGGAACATCAATATTGAGAGGCGTTCCGATGATGCTTGCCAATCGACTCAAATATTCCTCATTAAAATGATGTATTGGCTAACCTTCGAAAGCAATCCACACTAGGAAGATGGATGATTCTTGTGCTGCATTGTATTGCAGAGTCCATTTCAGAACTCGCATTTCGTGGTGATCAAAGGACTAAAGTCCTTTAATCAAACAGCGGTGGTAATCTTCTTCCAAATCAAAAAGAATGTGGATATGTCTATGATCAATCATACCGAGTGAGTAGTTGCCTTTGAAGCCAATCTTTTGAAATTGATGCTTTTACCCGATGTCATCCCGCGGCCATTTGGCCGCCATAGAAAAAGATAGGGTTTTCGGACAAGAAACCTAGAGAGAAGCGAGAGCAAAATTTTTAGAGAGAAAAAATTGAACATTATTGTTGTTTTTGGTGTTAATGTATATTCAAAATATTTTTCTAAAGTATTTCTAATATACTTTTCAATATCTTCTTTTCTTTTTCTAGACTTCTCTTTCTAATGGGCTATGACTTATAACTAATTAATAGTTATAGTTCAACTTAGTAACATTGGCTAGCCCAATAGTTATAGTTCAACTTAGTAACCCGTTCGGGCAAACAAGTGGGCAAGTTAATTGCCCGTCCCAGGTTAATTCGAGACGGCTTCATTGCTCGGCCGGTTCTGGTTCGGTCCGATATTATGAACCGGACCGGTCAGGCCCTTTTTTTCATTTTTAAATTTTTTTTTTTTGTAATTAAAAAATAGCAATGTTTGTTATTTAAAAAAGTCTAAAAATTAAAAAATATCAATCGGATTCATTGCTATTTTTTTAATTTTTAGATTTTTTGTTGTAATTAGTTAATCTATTTTTTAGGTCATTAAATTTATGAATAATTTATTATTTGAGTTACATTAATATCACCAATCTTTGTAGGACAAAAATAGTTAATCTATTTGCACATATTTGTCACAACCTTTGTAGTACAATTATTATTTTTTATTAAAAATGTATAATTATTATTTTAACTAAAAATTATCTTTAAAATAATGATTAAAAACATTTATATTTTAATATCAATTCAAATAAATTAACTTAACAAATAATCTTAAATTTGTTTTCAAGTAAAAATTAATTACTTGTTTATTTTCAAATAAATATATATAAAATCGAGAGTTTAAGCACTAAAGTATAAATATTGTTAATAATATTTAAAGTACGAGGTATTCAACATTAACGATACTGTGAATAAACTAACATTAAAATTAAAATTAATAATTTGTTCGTTCTCACGTGAATCGGACCGGATGACTTGCCCGGTTCGATACGAGTGGCTTATTCTCTCTCTCTCTCCCCCCCTCTCCTTCTCTCTCTACTTCATTTGGGTTTGGACAAAATGACAGGGGTAAAATGGAAATTTTTCAAAAATAATGACTTCAAGTAGTAATCTTGGTGGCTGGAAAAATCCCACCCCTAAAAGAATATAGTGTACCATTGACACAAGGAGAAGAAGAAGAAGAAAAATTTAGACCATGTGATCTAAGGTCGATTCATTGTTTTTCTCCACAATGAGTCCGACCCAATGGTATAAATTAATGATTGTACACCTTTTCCTTCAGATCCTAAATACGTACACAGTATTTTGTAGTTTCCAGTGATGGGATCAAAACCCATATCAAATCTACCAAATGTAACAGAAGACCCAGTCTCCGGAAGGGTCAAAATTTGACGAGTAGAAATGTTTAAAACTAGGGCGTAGTTACAATATAGAGAACCATACATACATACCAAGCCGAACATATATAGGTACTGAAATCCAATTACCTCGGGTCGTTCGGCCAAAAAAATTTAAAACAATTGATGTGGACAAAAAAAATTTTACTATATTGGTGGACATAAATAGTTGTCCCGGATTTGGCAAATCCGAGAGTCTAATTAAACGGACTTTCGGATTTGCCAAATCCGGAACAATAAAAAATAATAAAATATTAATTTTTTCTATTTTGAAAAAAAAAAAACCGAGGTCAAAATGTGTACAGTAAACTCGGATTTTCAAAATCCGGGAGCTTCCCTAACATAATTTTTAAGAAAAAAAAATGAAGGCCACGAAAATTTAAAATTTTATTTATGGTGGCAAAATTTGAAAATTAATAAATAAACAGTGAAATCGGATTTCGGAAATCCGAACTACCTTTTTTTAAAAAAAAAATCTTTTAGTGCAAAAAACTTTCATAATTTGAGTTTTGATAGGAATTCGCATTAAACTAACATATCCACTTTTAAATAAATAAAAAATATTGTATTAGATATGATATTAATAAAATCTTTTATTACTAATAATTACTAGGAATTTACATTAAATTGATGAAAATATGTATTACTAATGTTACGTAGTATTATTAAAACTGATATAAATTTAAATTAAATTAATTCAGTATAATTGATGAAAAATATATATTACTAGTGTTATGTACTATTTGTATGTACTAGTATTATGTAGTATATTAATACTATTACCTACTATATATCACGGGTACTAGTGTTACTTATTACTGTTAAATATGTTCGTCATTTAGATATTATTATTAATTTAGTATGATTCATATGTACTAGTATAATGTATTGTTTATGCGTACTAGTATTATGTAGTACATTAATAACTATTACCCACTCTATATTATTGGTACTAGTGTAACTGTTAAATCTGTTAGTCATAGATATTATTATTAATTCAGTTTAATTCATATGTACTAGTATTATGTACTTTTTATACGTACTATCATTGCGTAGTATATTAATACTACTACCCACTATACATCATCGGTACTAGTGTTACTTATTATTGTTAAATCTGTTAGTCATTAGATATTATCATTAATTTAGTATAATTCATATGTACTAGTGTTATATACTTTTCATACGTACTAGAATTATCTAGTACATTAATACTATTACCCACTATACATTACCGGTACTACTGTTACATATTATTATTAAATCTGTTAGTTATTAGATATTATCGTTAATTCAATATAATTCATCTGTACTAGTGTTATGTACTATTTATACGTACTTGTATTATGTAATACATTAATACTATTACTCACTATACATCACTGGTACTAGTGTTACTTATTACTATTAAATATGTTAGTCATTAGATATTTTTATTAATTTAGTATAATTTATCTTTACTAGTGTTACGTAATTTTTAAGCAAATAATCAAATTTCTAGAATTCGGGTTAAGCAAAAAATTAGATTTTCAAAATCAGGGTTTAGGGTTTAGTTTCGGATTTCTCAAATCCGAGTGTATCTTAAATTCGGATTACGAGAATCCGAAGTTAGCTTAAACTCGGATTTCAAAGCTTAAACTCGGATTTCTAAAATCCGACTTTTAGGGTTTAGGGTTTAGGTTTAGTTACAGATTTCCCGAATATTTTTTAAAAAAAAATTAAAGGGCGGGAAAATTTAAAAATTTATTTATGGTTGGAAAGTTTGAAAATTTAATAAATGAATATTGAAATCGAATTACGCAAATCCGAAAGTAACCATTTTCTAAACAACTCGGATTTCTTAAATCCGGGCGTAAGTGAAACAGGGAAACTCGGATTTCCGAAATCCAAGTCTCTTTCCCTTCTATTTTTATCACTTAGATGACATGAACATTATTATCAGTGATTGAAAAAATATTCATAATAACCGCCTATTTTGTTTTAATGTTATGAAGAGCAATCATTACTCAAATGACTTCTACTAGTAATAATGCACTATGTTCTTCTCACTGTGACACTGTGTGATGATGCCTATAGTATCTCTGTCGCCGGCATAATCAAGATGATGATTAAACTTTCTCAAATCCGAGTTTAGTTCAATGTGCCTTGTGTGGGTATGGGCATTATCTGGGTGAACAAAAATCCGAAAGTTGTTATTTTCTAAACAACTCGGATTTCTCAAATTCGAGAGTAAGTAAGTGCAGAGGGACTCGAATTACCGAAATCCGAGTCTCTTCCCTTTTATTTTTACTACTTAGATTTTTTTTGAAACTTAAAATAATTTTTTATTATAAATTTCGGATTTCCGAAATCGGAATTTCCATGTTTCGGATTAGGTTAATCCGTTTCTAGTCAACTTTTATTTTTGAACACTTAGATTATTTTTATTAAAAAAATATTTTTTTATTTCTACCTCTCGGATTTACATAATCTGACTCTTGATTAGTGTAAATTAATTATTTGATTAAGTAATTTTAGGTTACTAAAGTTTCGGATTACGCTAATCCGAGTTTCGGTGGTCTCGGATTTCTGAAATCCGACTATACAATACTCTCAGATTTGGCAAATCCGAGAGAACTAGTGTTGTCCACATAATTTAGATCCATATTATTTTTGTCCAGGGTCTTATTTAAATAATTTTTTCGGTAAAAAAACTCCAATTACCTCCATGGGTTTATTAAGTTAGTTTCAGGGGAGGCGATAACCGACTTCCAACGTCATGGTCCTCAAAAGTAATCATAATGTTATCTTCGTAGCTCCAAAATTTGGCTAAACAATTGCCTCCCGGCCGGGATTGCGAATTGTTATGATGCTTTTTGATGAAGAGAGGATCGGAAATTGTGGAGTTCCATAGTTTGGAAACGCACTTGAAACGATGGAGAGATTGGGCCGGAAGACTTGCGAGCACTTCAATGATCAAATCATGTGGGATTTCTATCAGCTCTGTTAATGTTGGCCTGATGATGATCTGCTTCTGTTTCTTCACCATCGATCTCAACACGTAAGAAGAACTGGAAGGGTTCTGTTCTGTTGTTTACTTCGATTGTTCGCCGCCGCTGGCGCTTTGACGTTACGTTAATAAATGTCCGAAAGGAGTATTTAATTCATTAATTAGTCTGGGTTTTTCCCCCTAATTTAATTAATTTTCAATTAGTAAAACTGATGAATTGTTGTATAAATAATTGGAGTTTTGTATTTAAACTACTAATAATTGAATTATAGGTGCTAAATCTTCTTGTATGTATAAATCCAAGTTGCCCAGTGTAAATGGAGCTGAGGAAGTGGAATATTAGATCCAACCGAACAATGTACATTGTTGGAGCAAAAACAAATAACTGAAAGCAAAATAAAATTATCAAACTAGAAAATAGTTTGGTAGTAACGTACTTTTCTCTCAAAAAGGGAAACTAATTGTTCTTTCATTTTGTTCATCCTCAACAATTTGATTTTTCTATTTGCCATTTTCGGAATAAAAAATCAAAAAGAAAAGATTCCTTGCAGAATGATTTTTGCTATAATCTATTCAAAAATTCCACCACATTCACGCACGAATAGTTTTTTGTGGTACTCTATCCGTGTTGGTCCAATTTTTATTTGTGTTTATAACAAAGATAACAGTCGTTTTGAGATATTGGATATTCTTTTCGGTCCTAATTAAAATGTGGGAGGACAAATTAACATTAAGATTAGAGGGTGTGTCTTATGTTTGGTTCATTTTTGGGATGGTTTTTTTATAATTTGTAATTAATAATTGATACATTTCAACATATTTTTTTTATATTTTTAATACAAAAAAAACCTAAAAACACACACTGAGAAAACAATCCAAACATACGTACCGTACTTTCTTTTTTTTTTTCATATTTGTAGGTAGAGGAATCTTTTCCACTCCACCACAACCACTTTGGTTATACGCACGTATTTTCTATTTTGTGATTTGCATACACATGCAATTTCACCACGGGCAACGATATTTTTTGGAGTAAGAGTTAAGATGGCATTGAACCAGCTTGGACTCCAATCCCTTATCAGGCCTACTGAAACATCGACACTGGCCCAAAGTTGAAACAAAAACGAAAATCAGCCCAGCGCTTGCCTTCTAAACTAGTCCTTTTTTTGGAGTGGAGAACGTGTTAGTACTTAGGGCATCAACGACAATACATATAATTCAACACAACATTACACTGCTACGTCAACATTTTACTACATTCTCACTTTACATACTTTTTCCTACAACAATATTATATTCACTACCTATATAATTTTTGACCCACAACTACATCACTATTATTACCCCACACCTATCCTAGTATTAATACTTTACTTTTTATAAAAAATAATTACATTTACTTGTAATAATAATTAAATTTATTTTTCATAATTATTTTGTTTATATGACTTCTAAAGTACATTATAAAATTTTATTATTTTTTTAAAAATCTAAAAACATAATTAAATAACACAAGAATATAAAAAAAACTTAATAATCATTGAGTGAACAATATATTAATAAAGTACAATAATTAATTTAAAAAATAACAATAATGAAATTTCACTATTAGACGATGTTTATAGAGATATTGAAAATCTAAAAATATCTAAAAATAATTTAACAACACTACATTTCCTCGAAAACGTTCGTAAATGTGCTCAACCAAATCTGATCATAGTTGATGGTGCTCTTCGCGGTCGCGTATTTCTGCATTCCTTTGAATGTATTGTTGTATATTAGGGATTAACTCTTGATGATGCAAAAATTGAGTCCCCGCGTCATCAGTCCAGTTTTGTTGCTTCATCTCCCTCGTCCTCAACTATCATATTGTGTAATATGGTGCAAGTATACATTATATCTTTAAACGATGCTCTGTCCCACAATCGAGATGGAATATGTAAAATATTCTAATGGGACTGAAGCACTCCAAATGCTCGCTCAACATCTTTTCTTGCTGCTTCTTGCACCTTTTTGAAGAGTTTTCTCTTAGAATCCACCGGAGATGTAAAACTTTTCACAAATGTTGCCCACTCCGGATATATACCATCAGCTAAATAATAACCTCGGCTGTATTGAGTACCATTTACAGTAAATTGAATATCAGGAGCATACCCATGTAACACATCGCTAAACAGAGGAGATTGGTTGAGCACGTTGATGTCGTTGTTAGATCCTGTAATTCCAAAAAATGCATGCCATATCCATAAATCTGCAGATGCGACTGCTTCAAGCACTAAGGTGGGAGAACCTTGATAACCGGAAGTAAAACGACCTCTCCATCCAACCGGACAATTTTTCCATTTCCAATGCATGCAATCAATGCTACCAAGCATACCTGGAAAACCATGTCGTTCATCGTGCATTTGAAGTAAACGTTGAACGTCACTATCATTAGGTCTTCTCAAATATTCGTCAACACAATCGGCTGGTAATCCGTATGCTAATTGACAAAGAGCTGCTGTAGATTTTTGAATGGGGGAAAATCCCATTTTACTCGATGCATCAGGCCTTTGTTGAAAGTATTCAGAGTGATTTTGGAGAGATTGTACAATGCGGAGAAATAATTCTTTCCTCATGCAGAATCTTGTACGGAAAGTAGCTGAAGAGTATACTGGATTGTCAGAAAAATAATCATTAAATAACTTTTGTTCTCCAATTTCGTGCTCTCGATCGATATGCCTTCGTCTTCGCGAAGAACTTGCAATCAACTCATCCAACCTCCTTAAATCCTCTAGACCCGTGTTATCACAGATTTGTTCCTGCATATAATCATTCATTTCATCATCAAAAATAGAGGGATCAAAATTGGGAAGAGAATTTTGAGACATGGTCGTGTGTGAAGAGTTGTTGCAAAATATATGCATACCAAAGAGTCGAAAAGGCTTGAACAATATTACTAGTCTCATTCCATATTTATAGAGTGTACTTGCAACAAGATCAAAAAAAGATTTGACTATATTATCCAATGTATGGATAAGATAATGAGAGAGATGTGACTACACTATGGTACGTATAGACAAATAAAAAATGACTGACGTGACTACAATATTAATATATTTAATGGACAAGATAAAAAGAGAGATGTGACTACATTGTGATACGTATGGACAAATGAAAAAAGAATGACGTGACTACACTATCAATGTATTTAATGGACAAGATAAAAAGAGAGATGTGACTACACTGTGATACGTATGGACAAATGAAAAAAGAATGACGTGACTACACTATCAATGTATTTAATGGACAAGATAAAAAGAGAGATGTGACTACACTGTGATACGTATGGACAAATGAAAAAAGAATGATGTGACTACACTATCAATGTATTTAATGGACAAGATAAAAGAGAGATGTGACTACACCGTGATACGTATGGACAAATGAAAAAAGAATGACGTGACTACACTATCAATGTATTTAATGGACAAGATAAAAAGAGAGATGTGACTACACTGTGATACGTATGGACAAATGAAAAAAGAATGACGTGACTACACTATCAATGTATTTAATGGACAAGATAAAAAGAGAGATGTGACTACACTGTGATACGTATGGACAAATGAAAAAAGAATGACGTGACTACATTATCAATGTATTTAATGGATAAGATAAAAAGAGAGATGTGACTACACTATGATACGTATGGACAAATGAAAAAAGAATGACGTGACTACACTATCAATGTATTTAATGGACAAGATAAAAAGAGATATGTGACTACACTGTGATACGTATGGACAAATGAAAAAAGAATGACGTGACTACACTATCAATGTATTTAATGGACAAGATAAAAAGAGAGATATGACTACACTGTGGTACGTATGGACATATGAAAAAACAATGAAGTGACTACATCATCAATGTTTTTATTCATTTAAAGTATTTAATACTTAACTTTTATGAGTTTTTTGAGTTTCTCCAGATTGTTTCGAATTTATTATTTTTTTTTTACTTTTTTCATGCAATTAATTATAAGTTGTACAATAATAATTATACGATGCAGTAAACATAATAATACTTCATATTTAAAACACAATAATATGATGTAATAAAATTCAAATACAGTGACAGAACTCTTACATTCTAGTTTAAATAAAACCAAAAACTCGCAATGAAAATAACTAATTCAAAATAATAACCTAACATGACTATCTATAATTAGACAAGATTTTTTCAACTAAAAGTTCATGTCTTGCTCATTGTTCTAGTGTCATATTCGAGGTGTCCTTCGTCAAAAGTTCATATTCTTTGGTAACCGTATGCCTCATGTACGCCTGATTGTAAAATTCTTGTTGCTCTAATTTTTTGGCTTCAAATCCATCATTTTTTGTCGAAGTTCAACAAGTTCATCCTCATCATCACGTGCCTTGCACTTTTCTTTTGACTTCCGCTTTCCTTTCTTGGCTGGTTTTTGGCCTATTGGGCTAACCTCCTATTCGATCTCATTGATTTCAACATTTCGATCAGCATTTGATGATGAAGTGTATGATCCGGATTCATTGATTCTTGATCTCTTTGATGACTCTTCAACGGTAGAAACAACTGCCCATTTCGGATCATTTTTCACAATTTTCCACACATGCTCATGCACAAAATGTTTTTTCTTAATTTGGGAATATACCTCATGAGCTGCATCCCTTACAGAATCATCACTCCACCCACTACGGTGTTCATTCCATAGTCTATTGTAGTGTTGGTTAAATTCATTGACATACTTTGAAAACCAAAACCAATGAGACTTTAACTTACCTTGTTCTCTTTGTGGTAAAGATCCTCGGTTTGCATTGTAGTAGGTAGTAATCTTCTTCCAAAATTCCTTCATATCTTGGTAGTTTCCTGTAACGCTACAGTTAGAAACCGTGAGCCATGCTCGAGCCAGAAGTATGTCTTCCTCCTTGCTCCAACTTGATAATTTGAAGTATTTTTTTTTTCTGGTGCTTGCGATAAAGAAATATTATCCAAACCAAATTGAGTTGAAAATTGTGGAAAATAATCTTGGGGAGTTGATGCCCTTGGCGTTGCATTTGGAGAGTCATCGTCTCGAACGTCTCCTCTTGTTGAAACCAGTGTAGGTGGACTTCCGGAAGACGAACCCGTATTTATAAATCCCATTAGAAAATTATTTCCAATCATTTGAGAAAAATAACCGGGCAGTTGATACATCACGAATGGATTTGGGACATAAGGAGGCAAATTTGGGGTACCCAAATTTTGAGAATATCCAAAATTTTGCATATTAGGATGAAAATTTTGGGGGCGGGAGGAATTTAGAAAATTGTGAGACAGATTTGCATTGTTTGTAGGATTATTTTTGTTATTTTTTCGGCTCATGGTAGTAGAAAATAGAAGAAAAAAATTGAATAGTTGATGTATAGTAAAGAAAGAACTATAAGTATAGAAGAGAGGAAAAATAGAGAAAGTGGTGTGTTATGAAAATCAATGTTGGGGGTATTTATAGGCAAAATCTTAAATTATTCTCTTATAAAAATTATCAAATTATAGTGCAAACATTTAGAAACGGCTAGTTTTTTCAACGTTCAAAAAATTTCTATGGCCACAAATTTGACAACCAAAATGAAAAATTTTTTTTTGGAGATACTGTGAAGAAGACAAAAAAAAGGACTTATAACAGTCACAAAAACAGAATTAACAAAAAAAAAGAAAGAAAACGAAATGGCGCAAAAAAGAAAAATAAAAGAAAAAAGGAATGATGGTTGCCCATGATGAGCCCTGCCGGAAAGAAAAAATTTAAAATAAATAAAAAAAAAAAAGGGAATGGGGCTGGGCTAAGCGACTCACCACGGGCCCGTTTCATGCTCCACTTTTGTCAAATTCAATAGTATCAAAATTTTGCTACTGTTGATAAGATTAAATCCTCTCCAATGGATGTACTCTTTTTTTATACTGACATTACACAATGTTTACACCATTGTTGTGAATGCTCTTAGTAGTAATCTATTGAAACAATTTCTGACAGTGGCAGGTCAGCATTGGCCAAGCTCTTGGATTCAAAAAAAAATGGTTTGTTTTATTAAAAAAATAAATAAATAAATAAAAGACAAAAAAAAAATGGTCTCCATTTAGGACAAAATCCATGTTATTATACTCTTGATATGATGTAAGTGCAAAGTGCGCAACAGATTCTCTCACTTCAATTCCGCTAGATGCGATGGATGATAGAGGTTAATAATGTACTATATAACATTTCAATTGAAGTTAGGAAAAAAAGTTTTGTTTGTTAAAAGGAAAAATTATGCAACTACAAAACTTGAGATAACAGATAATAATATTGATGAGCATTTTCTTAGTACGAAAGTAAGAATTAAAATACCATAAAAGCTCTGTTGACTCATGAATCAACTTTCATACTATGGGTTATAGAAGAATAAATTCAACAAAACGAGTGGCTTCTTGGCAAGAGAGAGAATCCACCAATCCCTTTTAAAGCAGCAAGGAAGCGATTGGGATTCAATTATTGCCCTCTACAATGTTCCCATTTCTTCTTCTTGGTCTTATCCTCTGTTTCACTTCCAATACTCTGTTCATTGCATCAGCCTCAGATCCATACTATGACGATTTTGCAAACTGCTTAACCAAAAATGGGGTCACCTCCGAACAAGTCACTAAGATTCTGTACAGCCCGACAAACCCTTCATTCACAAGCGTCCTAGATGCCTATGTCCGAAACCTGCGATTCAACACTTCAAGCGTTAAGAAACCATCGATTATCGTGACCCCTTTTGAAGTTCAACAGGTTCAATCAACTGTTTTGTGCACCAAACAAACTGGGCTGCAACTGAAGATCCGAAGCGGCGGCCATGATTACGAAGGGATTTCGTACGTTTCTAGTACCCCTTTCATCATTCTTGATATGTTCAATCTCCGGTCGATTGAATTTGATCTGCCTTCTCAAACCGCTTGGGTACAAGCCGGAGCCACACTCGGGGAGCTTTACTACGGAATTTCGGAACAGAGCAAAGGTCTCGGATTTCCTGCCGGTGTTTGCTCAACTGTCGCCGTCGGCGGCCACGTGAGCGGCGGCGGTTATGGTCCGATGTTGCGTAGGGACGGCCTAACGGTAGACAACGTTGTGGATGCGCAAGTTATTGATGTTAATGGCCGGATTTTGGATAGAAATGCAATGGGGGAAGATCTGTTTTGGGCTATTCGAGGCGGTGGAGGGGCAAGCTTTGGTGTCGTTTTGGCTTATAAAATCAAGTTAGTCCTTGTACCGGAATTTGTCTCTGTTTTTTCGGTTTACAAAACAGAGGAAGAAAATGCAACCGATGTTTTAGTCAAATGGCAAAATGTTGCTGATAAAATCGACAACGATCTGTTCATCAGAGTTCTTGTCCAACCAATCACGCCAAAAACAACTAATACAACTTTAACGAAGGTTCAGAACCAGAAGATTATCAGATTGACATTCAATGCGTTATTCCTCGGAGATTCAAACAGGCTGATGTCCGTAATGAACTCTGATTTCCCCGAACTAGGATTGAAGAAAACCGACTGCATCGAAATGAGTTGGGTTCAATCAATGGTTTGGTGGTCAATTTCCAAGAGTGGGACTCCATCTCCAAAGGACCTTTTGAGCAGGACTCCAGATCCTGTAAAATTCCTCAAGAGAAAATCCGATTACGTCCAGACCCCAATTCCCAGAGATGGATTACAGTCATTGTTTCAGAAAATGGTCGAGCTGGGAAAAGCAGGGCTGGTCTTCAACCCTTATGGCGGAAGAATGGCCGAAATCCCAGAAAACGAAACACCATTTCCACATCGCAAAGGGATCATTTTCAAGATTCAGTATTCAGTGAATTGGGATGATGCAGATCCTAATCTGCTCAACGAGTACATTGATCAAGCAAGGCAACTCTACAGTTTCATGACTCCTTATGTGTCAAAGAATCCTAGGCAGGCTTTTCTGAACTACAGGGATCTTGATATTGGCACCACCGACAATGGGAAGAACAGTTATGGTGAAGGGGAAGTTTATGGGTTGAAGTATTTCAAGGATAATTTTTATCGATTGGTCAAAATTAAGACAGCGGTTGATCCACAGAATTTCTTCAGGAATGAACAGAGTATCCCGACAACGCCCCATCAATCCTCAAAGGCTCAAAAGTCAAGGATGTAATTAATAAGATATGTAGTCAGTTGTAGAAAGATTGGAGTAGTGGCAATGCAATAGTACTCCACGTGCCAATTGGGAACTAGTTTAGAACTTAGGAGCTCCACTTTTTGGAATTGCGAGTTGCAATTTGTATTTTTCATCTAATCAAAAGGGAAAAGTGTATGTTACATTATTGGCAAAAGCTTAAGTGTGGTTGTAAAGTTGTGCTCCCATCAGATTAGTTAAAAAGTTATACGAATGGTACTTGTTTTTCTCTCGATTTTTAGGTTTAAATGGAGAATCAAAAGGGTTTTTTTTTTCCTCCCTCCAAAAGGCTAGTCATACAAGGGCCTAAAAATGCAGTATCGGATCATTGAAGTTTTGATGATTTAAATGGGAGAAAATTCAGCGTTTCTTTTAGTAAGATTTAAGGATTTTTAGTAAACTAGCCGATAGTTCCAACTCATGGACCTGAAACTAGGATGATTCCCTAGATTGTCAATTCACAGGCTACATTTTCTTCACATCTATTGTGTTCATTGTAGTAGAAAATCATCCCTAGGTTGTCAAATTCACACTATTCATCATGGTTATGCTACATTTTCTTCACAGCTATTGTGTTCGTTGTAGTAAAATTTTCCAATAAAGTCTGAAGATGTTTTTCTTTTACTATCTAATCTATCCCCGACTGACCCTTAATCCCCAAAAACCTTCCCACTTTGTTCCCCATCAGAAGCGATCTTGAGTGTAATACGAGGTAACGAGACTGCTTTCCATCTAAATTACTCGGACAATTATCGATTCCCCGAAGAAGGTTACTTGCAAGAGAGAATCTAGCAAACCCTCTTCAGTAAGCACGAAACAAGTAAACATCCCTAGCTTTTATAAAAACAGTTTGATTTAAAATAATTATCTTCTTTATTTTACTGCAGAGTATAAAACAAATAGGACCATAATTTCAAAACAGATGAATTAGTTTATTTTTTCAACTTTTTTGCTGATTAAGTAATTTTGATTAGGTCCCGAATCAGCAGACCTTTGATCATTCAGCTGTATCATTGTTGTCCTTTTCAAGTGCAGAATTACTTATTTTCTAATTAATACTGTTTCAAAATAATTTTAATTTAAGAGAGTTCAATATTCATCTACGAAGAAGATAAAGTAGAACTTTTATGTTGTTATTTATTTTCTTAAAAAAACAGGAAGCTATTAGACTATAACTCACAAAAAAAAAAAAAACATCCTTTTAGAAATGGAATAATCCTACTCCATCTACATATATGCTTTCTCTAATGTTTTTAGGGAGATGTTGACAAAACTTTTTTTTTTTTTTTTCCATATTGCAAGGTATTCACCGTCGGCCATGCCTATGCCCATGGCGAGATTCGAATCATCGACCTATGGTTACGGGTGGAGAAGTTCTTATTATTCCACCACAATCTATTTGGTTGACAAAACATGTGAAATGAGTATGAGAAATCGAGACCCAATTTTGTCCGAGAATCCAAGACGAACTTTTCTGTTGTGCGGTTTAAGGTTTGGAAAATGATTGTCTCAACGACAAATTTTTAACGACCCATCACGAATCTGACATGGCCGGCTGAACTGGGCCAACTATTGCCCCACCATTTCATTTTTCCTCTCACCTCGTTTTCTTTTAATTTTTTTTAAAGAATAAATAAAAAGCTTTGCAGATCTAAAAGACTCAATTGCTCTATCTATTTCTTTCTTCTTCAAGGTCTCAAACCAAATTTCTCAGAATCTACAAACCTTACATCCATATTGTTTATTAATTTCTATTGTATAAATTCAGTTTCTTCATATATAAATTGATCCCGCCGTCAAGAACTTACCCAAAAGAGATAAATTTAAGACATAAACATCTTCCCTTCAACATATTAGAATGTATTTCCTCAAAAAAAAAAAAACTGTTGGCCACCTTTTATGATTCTGTAATTATCAGTATTGTCAAGCTCAAACCGAAACTCGACTCAGCATGGCTAGGGGATCGAGCGACTCGGGGGTCGACTCGGAGCGAATTAGGGGATCGACTTGGATGACATCATAATAACGTAATAAATATTAATTAATTAATAATTATATTTTAATTAAAATTTTATATATAATTGTCAATTATTAAAGTCAAATTAGTATTTTATATCTTGAAAATGGGTTTTGATGGGACAAAGTTGAACTCGAAAGGTCGATTAAGATGATTTTTGTTAATTATTAATAAAATATTTAGTTATTATCTGTTTACAATTAAAAAATCTTAAAATTTATATCTCTTTTTTTATTGTAACAGTTAATATTGATATTTTTTGTATTAGTTAATTATAGTTATTTGTGAAGTAAGTATATTAATAAGGTTATTAAGATAAATTAATTATTACTAAACATCAATTGTTACTTAAAAAATTGTTGAATTTGCGAAATAATTAACTTTGAACATAAAGACAAATGTATTTTGAAATCAATTTCGACATATTAAAGTTATAGTTTAAAGTTGGTTTGTGCGAGAAAATTAAAAAAAAAATCAAAATAAGGCCTTTAATAGTAAAAATTAAAAGCTGGGGACCAAAAAACCAAAATAATGTCTTGAATAAAACAAACATTGAAAGTTGATGGCTATTTGTGAAGAAAAGGAAAAAAAAAAATTGGGCTTGGAAGATGTTGGATTCCATGGAAAATTGTGAAAAATTTGGGTCAAAAGTAAAAAAACTAAAAAATTCAAGTTAACCCAGTTCGATCTGATTTTCGGTTTGGCTGGAGTTTTCATCGGTTTTAACCGAACCTGAATTTGGCGATTTTTAGACAGACTCGGTTCGGTCAGAGGTCCGGTTTCCAGTTTAACTGGTTCGACCGACCGGTCCGAGCCGAATCTGACAATACTACTAATTATCAAAGATTGGTGGCGTATGGACTGAGGAAGCAGCAGATGGCTATGTGAAAATTTATGCTGCAAATTTTTGCTGTAAAATAGGTAGAAGTAGGATGAGTCGGGTGGGCATGAAATTCTTGTTGAATTCCATTGTTGTGAGACTTTGGTGAATTAAACTTGATTATAACCTACAAGGTTTTTAATGGTGTGAGAAGTTTGGTTTTAGGGACCAAAGGAAGGGATGAGTACTAGAATTAGAGGAAGGAAGAGAAGAAGTCGATTGGGTTTGAACCTTCAAAGTTATAGTTTTAATAAGAAAAAAGCTAAAAGAAGAAAAGGTGAGAGAAAGCTGAAAAGTAGGTGGGGCAGCAACTTGGCCCTATTCATTCGTCCATCTCAGCATTCGTGAAGGCTCGTTAAAAATAAGGATAATGATTGGTACAAGTAAAAAATAATAAGAAAAATTTACAAGGAAATAATTTCACTCATCCATTCTTAAAACTTTTCAAATAAAGTTTATGCATTTAAGATTAGGACATAATTAAGATCTTGTCACATCATTTTTTGTCATTTTTCTTTGTATCTATTTCTATAAAAATAATTCGCTGAGTATATCACGATTAAGGTTTTGATGTGGGTTGCTACGTGGTTCGTGACTCGTGAGGGAAGAAAATAATAAAACCCAACGAACAAAAGGGCACTCGAAAGCATAAAAATAGCTAGCCCAAGTAACATAGAATTTAAGGATTTTTAAAAGTCTAAATCGACTGCTTAACCCTTCACAGCCCAGCCCAAATCGAAATCTTGGTTTATTTAATAAAACAAAAGAGACAAATTTCAGGACAAACCATTTATTTGCCGCTCAATATCCTTTCAATGAAAAAAATAAAATGTTATTAAGAAATAATATTGCCATGGTTTTCATCACTCAATTTTTATTTTCTTATTTTTTAAGAAATAATATTTTTTTTTTTGAGAAAATACAAGATCTTTTATTAGATTATTTCTGTCGCAGCCACATCTAGTACATTTACTGGAAAATTATCATACCACAAGCACCTAACATTAATCTCTAAAGCTAAATTAGCAGCTACATGACCAACTGCATTACCTTTCCTATTTACATAATATACTTGCACTTTACTAAACTCTACACAACCTTTCTTAATATCATCAATAATATGTCCAATATATGACAAGTCTTTCCCATGTTTTTTAACTCTATTGATTACATTCATTGCATCTCCTTAAAAAATGCAGTGAGTGATATCCTGCTCCTTTGCAAATTCTACTGCTTTGAAAAGTGCAAGACATTCAGCATGTTCTGCATCTGCAACTTACTTCAAATGCTCCATGTATAAAGCTTCTATTTCACTATTATGGTTCCAGACAACAACACCAATACCAGCTTCTCCATTTTTATAAGCAGCATCAAAGTTAATTTTCAACATACCCTCAGGTGGTGCTGTCCATTGAATGTTCTGTGCAGACTTTTCTTTTCCTTTAACTTCATTGTGAAGTCTGAATTCATCAATGATTCCTTTGGCCATCATAAGTACAATTTTTGGTTCATTGCGGACTCCATTGTATATTTCTTCATTTCTGCACTTTCATAGCTGCCACAATATCACAGCTACTTCCTCAAGTTTTCCTACTTCATTTTTTTGTGTTAACATCCAAAACCAGTCCAAAAAACTAGTTGCATGCCTGTAATAACGAACATCCACATCTGATTCCTTCCACACCTTTTTGGCCAGCTGACATTCAAAAAATATGTGCATATCTGTTTCTTCTTCTTTTCCACATCTGCTACATGCTATTTCCATCTCCATACCTCTTTTTTTCAAGTTTACTTTTGTTGCCAGCCCTAATTTACATGCTCTCCAAAGTTTACTTTTTTTTTTTTCAAGTTTAAGAAATATTATTAAACCTCAAAAGTTTGCTTCCTTATTTTTTTTCCCTTGAAGGTTTCATAACATTATTCGTAAGATTGGTAATGATTGTGAATAGAGCTGGTAATTGGGCGGGTATTGAATGGGAGAGAGATTATTGGGTATGGGATTTTAGTTACTTATTTATTTATACACAGTTGGGATTGGGTAGGAATTTGAAAACGGGTATCCTACCACCTATTGGGATCTCATAAAATGACATCACATCCTGACATAATCAGAATTCTGGTGTGAATTAACAAAACTACCCTTGCTTTCCTAAGCCCATTTTAGTACTATTCAAAGTTAAACTCTTAATTTGATTTTTTAAAACCAAAAAATAAAAATAAAAAACCCCGACATCATCTTCAATTCTTCATCACCCAAAAAGGGAAAAAAATGTCGTTCCTATTCAGAACTTTGCTCTCGTCGTCAATTATACCCAATAGATTTTCGGTTAGCCAACTTTATCCTAATGTTTTGCCAATTTCGTCAAATCGGCCCATTTTTCGTCTAAATTAACGGATCTCCGTCAGTTTTTTAATAAAATAATAAGTTTAATTACAAAAACACTCCAGTAATTTTTAAAAATTTTACAAATAACCCCTAAAATATATAAAAATAACAAAACAGTCCCTTTTCACTTTTTTATTTTATTTTTCTCTATTTTGTTGCATTTCTCTTTACTACTTTTAATGACAATAAGAGTCTATTATATGAGTTTTTTTTTAAAAAAATATTAATTTTCAAACTCTACTGTAAAAGTTAATCTTTGTATAGTTGTAACCTATGATTGTATTTACATAAGTATGTTAATTTTTTTAATAGTTTAGCAATAAAAATACTATTTTTCTGATTTATTTTATTCTTCCTAACATAAAGATTAAAAATATTTAAATGAAACTACTATTCCACATAAAAATAAAATATTAGCTAAAATAAAAAAATATTAATATATTTTAGTGTATTACAATTTCACTCAAGAGACTATAACTTGCATTAATATAATTCATAAAAAAATAACTAAAATATAAAATAATTAAGACATTATTTTCTGATTTATTTTATTCTTTCTAACATAAAGATTAAAAACATTTAAATGAAACTAATATTCCACATAAAAATAAAATATTACCTCCAATAAAAAATATTAATATATTTTAGTGTATTACAATTTAACTCAACTATAACTTGCATTAATATAATTCATAAAAAATAACTAAAATATAAAATAATTAAAACCTTAAAAAATCCCCCAAACATAAGTTTTCCTTCTTGAATCTAAAACCTATTTTCTATCACAACAACTTATTACTATATTGTTACCTCCATTCATTTATTTTAAACTAAAATCATATAGAATAAACTAGTAAGACTTTCTCTATAGTAAGATATATTAATATTTCAAATAATTATTACAAAATGTTAAATTCTCGCATTGATAAGTATAAACATTTTTTTTTATAAATTATATAATGCCATGTAGTCTCTCTAGTTAAATTGTAATACACTAAACTATACTAATATATTATTTTTTATTTGAGTTAATATTTTATTTTTATGTGGAATATTAGTTTCATTTAAATGTTTTTAATCTTTATGTTAGGAAGAATAAAATACATCATAAAAAAATTGTCTTTATTGCTAGACTATATTATTAAAAAGATTAACATGCTTATATAAATACAATCATGTGTTACAACTATACAAAGATTAATTTTTACGGTAAACTTTGAAAATAAATAAATATTTTTTTAAAACTCATGTAATATACTTTTATGGTCATAAAAAATAATTGAGAGAAATGGAATAAAATAGAGAAATATGAAATAAAAAAGTAAAAAGGGACTATTTTGTTATTTTTATATATTTTAGGAGTTATTTTTTGAAATTTTTAAAAATTACTGAGGTGTTTTTGTATTTAAATTAATTATTTGATTAAAAAACTAACGGACATCTGTTAATTTGGACGGAAATTAGCCGATTGGATGAAATTGACGAAAATTTCAAATATTTAGTTAAAGTTGGCTAACCGAAAATCTATTGAATATGATTGACGACGAGGGCAAAACTTTGGGTATGAACGACATTTTTTTCCCTAAAAGGATCAAAACCCAAAGGCAAACTTCATACCCACCACCACCACTACATCCCCATCACCGCCACTTCACCGCCATAGTTGCTTATTTATTCTCCGTTGAGATTTGGTGGAGCCGTTGTAAATATTCAGATCAAGTTGATCTTAATTTTGGGCTCCTCTCTTCTGCCCTTGTTCACTGGAATTAAATTTATTATTTTGGTAATCTTCTGCGGGCATTAAAACTGAATTGGGATTCGAAAATGATTGAACAATTGTTGGTTTGGCCAAAATTTTGCTTATGTTGTATCTTGGTGAAGAGCAGAAGCAGAAACATTAGAAAGAGAAAAGAGAAGCCTGGTGGATTCTCAGTGAAAAAGGAAAGATTAATGGGGATCTGGGGGTGGATTCGAGGGGTGAAGTGGCGGTGGCGGTGGTGGTGGCAGCGGCGGCTACAGTGGAAAAAGAGGAGTTGACGGATCGATTGAGAGTGGAGTGAGGAGATGATAATTGATTCCATGCTCAAAACTTCCCAATGGGACCCAAACCCAACCCAATATTTATCCGCCATAATTTACACCTACATGTAAGTGCCAATTACAATATGGGTGGGAATTACCCACCCATTAAATAGGAGTCCCATTATAATCCCAATGAGTTTGGGTATTTTGCTAGCCCTAATTGTGATGGAGAGGTGAGAGTGGTCACGAGATACAATAAAATAATAGCCGTAAATTAAGCTTGTTTTCTTTTTTGAAAAAAACTTGAGCTTCAATGTAACACGGAAATAATTTGTAAAAAACCAATATATATATATATATATATATATATATATATATTCCTTTTGTAATGGAATTATTGTCCAGTTTGTGATTTTACTTTTTTTTTAATTATAACTTGTACTAAAAAAAATTAAATTGGACAATTATTGTCGGACAAATATAGTACGAAGTACAATTTCATTGTAAAATTAAAGTAAGATGTAACCTTAACAAGTGGCAGACCCAGGGTGGGGTCTTGGGCCATAGTTCTTGTTGGGCTTGCCTTTGACCCTATATAAATTATTCCATGTGTTCTACTATTATTATACAGTTTAGATTTTATTTTATTTTTTTATATAACTGAAAATAAAAATAAAAATCTAAATTGAATAATATAATTTTGAGAAATGATATTTTGTTTTTATTTTTAGTTTTTGTGTGTATGTTTTTCCCCATAGTAGAATTTTTTACTTGCTTTGAGTTTATTTAGGAATTTGTCAGCTATTAATTAAGTTTTGCGTGACTCATAAAGGTCTACTAATAAGCGGAATTTTGTTTTTAAGAAATGAGCACTTACGCGAACAATTCTTATAAAAAGATGATGACTCATCGTGTGCAAATTTAAATTTTTTAAGCAGTCATAAAATAATTCTTGTGAATGTTGATTTTTATTTTAATTTTTTGTTTGAAATAATATTGAGTTTTAACTGTTGCCATAAATATTACTCCCTCCGTCCTAAAATAATATATAATTTGAATTTTATTTTGAGTACAATTTGTATTTAAAAAATAATAATCCAAATTAGACAATCGTTGCGGATGTTTTCTTTAATTTGACATTCTTTAGATTATTACTCCCCCCATCCCATAATTATTGTCCAGTTTGAGTTTTCATTTCTAGTTCAAATTGTACTAAAACTGAAATCTCAAACTAGATAATAATTTTGGGACAGAGGAAGTATATATACTTGGCTTTCTATATTTTCATTCTAAATCTGTTACAGAGTGAAGAATATTTATTCCCTCAAATCTATTTATGACGCACGATTTTAAACCACCAAATGGAGTTTTCTTTTCTTTTTTTTTTTAATTATGTAATTTATTCACTTAAATCACACATTTTCCCAGCCTAATTTATTCATCGGTCTTAGTAGTTTCTCAATCAATGATGATCCTGCTAGCAAGCCAAATTAACATACCCTATTTTCATATTTTGCTTTCTACACCTAGCTAGTTAATCACCGATCTCAGAAGCAACCTCAATCCTCTCATTGTTGTTTCTACCTCTCTACTCTGATTACATTTTAATCTTTTTCTCTTTTAAAAGATTTTTTTATGAATTTAGACTCCATGGTTTTTTTTTGATTTTTGTATATTAATTTATATTGTTTAGTTATTTTTACATATATTTCCGCCCATGTATAAGCTTAATCACGGTTTAAGAACCGCCAGTTCATGATACATGAAAGAGTGCGGATTTAGATCATCACTGTTCTTGTTCGGTCATGGTTATATTCTGATTTCGAGTAATCTCGTGAAGAGGACATGGAGTGTGAGATGAATCTATATGTGTATGTGTGTGTAAATGTATATGGAAGGTAGTGGTTCACAAATCGGACATTTTGCTGGAAATTGAAAACTAGAAATTGTCGGTGATTAGTTTTGTACTGGGAGCCAATCCACCTTTTAAGGTAATGGATAATTTCTATCGATGTCTGTGGAAACAAATCAGAGTTGACAAGGTACTCCTTCAACTCCATACTCAAGCGGCTACAGATGAAGCATTAACAGCCCCAATTTCAATATCTGGGAGCTACTATAGTGATAGTGAAACCATGAAAGGTTGAAAGAGGGGTCAACCATAAAAATATCAAACATGTTCCCGTCTGGATTCAAATGCACAGCTTAGAGCTTACATACTTGAACCCAGTAACTCTTAGCAGGGTGGGCAAACCTATAGCAGCAGACAAGCTAACTGCAGCAAAAACCAGAGCCACCTTTGCTAGGTTTTGGTGGATGCAGAAATTCAAGACAAACCTCCAATGGTGGCACATTTTGTAAATGAACATGGGAAAGTAATAGAACAACATGTTTATTATGAATGGTGACCAACCCAGTGTAACAGTTGCAAGAATTTTGGATATGGGGAGGAGAATTGCAGAGAGAGAGAGATGAAAAAACCAAAGATTAGTCAAGAAAAAGATAAGGAACAAAGAAACTGTAGAAATAGTATTTGTGTTTAGCGTATTTATCTGTATTAACAAAGACCCGAACGTCGACTATATATACAAGAGTTACATATCTAGGTTTAGGGTTAGGGTTTACCAGAACCTCCGGAATACAAAGTATAAAGACATATTTAACCCTAACATAAATATATTCTAACACACCCCCTCAAGGTGGAGCATGCAAATTATGAATGCTCAACTTGGACAAAAGAAAACTAAATTGTTGTTGTCCCAAAGCTTTGGTGAAGAGATCTGCCAATTGTTGTTGAGAAGGAACATAACACGGAGCAATAACGCCTTGAACAAACTCATCACGAAGAAAGTGACAATTCACTTCAATATGTTTAGTACGCTCATGAAAGACTGGATTAGCAACAAGATGTAAAGCAGATTGACTGTCACAATGAAGTCTCATAGGATGAGAATGATCAACACCAAGACTATGTAAGAGAGCTTTCAACTACTTCAACTCACAAACGGTATTCGCCATGGCACGATACTCTACCTCTGCAGAAGAGCGAGAAACAATTGCTTGTTTCTTAGTATGCCAGGAAATGGGGGAATGACCAAGGGTAATGAACCAGCCAGTAAGAGACTGACGAGAAAGAGGACAACTTGCCCAATCAGAATCACACCACCCATATAACTGAAGATCACTATTAGCACGTAGAAAAATTCCTTGACCAGGAGTAGACTTCAGATAACGACCACACGAAGCGCAGCATCCCAATGCGCTTGGCGAGGAGATTGCATAAACTGGGCCAACATATGCACACTATAGGAGAGATCAGACCCAGTGACAGCCAAATAAATTAAGCGTCCAATCAAACGACGATAACATTCAGGGTCCGATAAATGAGGACCCTCATCTAGCGGAAGATGATGATTTTGTTCCATAGGAAAAGTAGCAGGTTTGCCACCCAACAGGCCCATCTCAGAAAGAATATCCATGGCATATTTCTATTGACAGAGGAAAATACCAGATGCACTACGAGCCACCTCAAGACCCAAGAAATACTTAAGAACACCAAGATCCTTCATGTGGAAACAACTACTCAAATAGGATTTGAAAGCTGAAATAGCGACAGGGTCATTTACCCCAATGACAAGGTCATCCACATACACCAAAATAGAGAGACATACTGAGCCACGATGATAGATAAACAAAGAGTAACTAGCAGCAGACTGAACAAAACCATACAACTTCAAGGCGTTAGCCAATTCAGCAAACCCACGACGAGGGGTTTGCTTAAGACCATATAAAGACCGGTGAAGACGACATACCTGACCCTGTGCTGAAGTATAAAAACCAGGAAGAAGTTTCATATAAACTTCTTCCATCAAATCACCATGGAGAAAAGCATTATAGACATCCATCTGATGCAATTCCCAATTCTTCACAGCTGCAATAGCCAGAAAAGTATGAGCTGTCACCATTTTAGCAACAGGAGCAAAGGTCTCACTATAATCAATGCCATCGACCTGATTGTTCCACTCAACAAAACCATCAGCACGATACTTGATCTTGTAGATCCACTTATGACCAATAGCACGTTTGCCAACAGGGAGAGATGTAAGCTCCCAAGTATGATATTTTCCAAAGCACGGATCTCATTAGACATAGCAGAACTCCACCGAGAATCCTGCATAGCTTCACGAAAGGAACTGGGCTTAACTCCACAAGTGATAGCTGCCAAGAAAACTCGATGTCGATGTGAGAAAGAATCACAGTTTACAAATTGTGTTATAGGATAGGGACTACCTGAGGACGCAGGCAGAGCAGGGACAGCAGAAAGGGGGGCAGGCTGACTAACAGTATGGCAAGCAAAATTGAGAAGACGAGTGTTAGGATACTTAGTGCGATGCCCATGACCCAAAGGTTCAGAAGAAGCCAAACTAATAGGTGCTTGTACATCAGGTAAGACTTCTGATGTAGCAGTCACAGGATGAGAAGCAGGATTAGAATCAGCAATCACAGTAGGAGGAACAACACCAACATCATCATCATCATCATCATCATCAAGTAAAACAGTGGTACTCATCGGAGGAAACATAACGGATGAGTCCGCAGGAATAGACACAGAGGGGTTATCATGCGGAAATTCATTCTCACAGAAAACCACATCTCGAGATGCCAAAACTTTCTTACGCTCAATATCATAAACCAACCACCTTTTTTTGCCAACTGGATAGCCAATGAACACACATTTACGGCTCCAAGAAGCAAACTTATCACCCCCTGGCTTGGTTATGAACATAACACAAACAACCAAACACACGCAAGTGTTGCAAAGAAGGGGTTCTGCCATACAAAAGTTCAAAAGGAGATTTGCCATTCAACACAGACGACGGAGTACGATTAATTAAGTAAGCAGCAGTCAACACCGAGTTTCCCCGAAATTCAATAGGGAGATTAGCTTGAAAAAGTAGAGCCCGAGCAACATTGAGAATGTGACGATGCTTGCATTCAACACGTCCGTTTTGTTGCGAAGTGCCAACACAAGAGGTTTCGTGCAAAATCCCATGTTGACGAAAATAAGAACCTATAGACACAAATTCAGAACCATTGTCACTCCGCACAGTTTTAACCACTTTACCAAATTGTTTATGCACCATAGCGAAAAATTCAACAAGCACAGAAAATTTGTTTATCCGGAAGCAAATAAACCCAAGTAGTACGAGAAAAATCATCCATAATATTCAAAAAATATTTTGCACCACATAAAGAAGGAACGCGATATGGGCCCCACAAATCACAGTGTATTAATGAAAATAACTCAGTACTTTTAGAATTGCTAAGAGTAAAACTTGCTCGAGATTGTTTTGCGCGGAAGCAGACATCACACGTCTTATTTAAAACCAAAGTACTACTAGAATCAACTAAAGACAACTCCTAGAGAACCTTGACAGAAGGATGCCCTAACCGCTGATGCCACAATTGAGAAGAGCCACCAACCACCGCTCGAACAACACTTGTAATCGCCCCCGGAAGAAATAAAGACCCCCCCAACTGCTCACCCGCTCCAATCAGCGTCCTCGTAGTGTAGTCCTGAATAACACAAAATTTATTAGTAAATTGAGCGACACAACCCAAATCTTCCAACACATGATATAAAGAAATCAAACTACATCGTAAATTAGGAACATAAAGAACATTATCCAACACCATAGAGTCACTCAAATACACCCGGCTCGCCTGAGAGGCATATGTAACAGTACCATCCGGCAAGTGAACCGGACGAGAAGAAACATTAGGTAAATCCACCAAAAATTGTAGAAACCCCATCATATGATGGGAGGCACCACAGTCATACATCCACGTATTAGACAAATTCTTACCAGAAAGGGAGTCACCGATCTTATTCTTATTAAGTAAAGACACAAGGGTTTGCCATTGCTCAGTAGTGAGACCGGTTACAGCCGCGTTGTCTCCAGCCGAAATAGTATTACCTGCGAAAGAATTTCCAGCTGCGTGAGCAGCATTGGCGCGAGAGGAACCATGACCAGCTTGATTCCCACGTCCAGCAGCACCCAAAGATGAACCAGAACCAGCTCCGCGACCCAAAGAGCCACGACCAGTAGAGCCACGACCATAACCACCACGACGCGGTGCCGGTGACCCCCACCACTCAGGGTATCCAATCAAATCAAAATAGCTAGAAGCTTCATGGCCGGGTTTTTGACAGTTGGTACACATTAGAGAAGATTTGTCCTTCCAGTTGACGGTTGCCTTGGTCTCGGATTGAGTCGGCAGTCGCGGACGAGAAGAAGGACGAACACCACCTTGGACAGCGAAACTGAGGACATCACCACAGAATCCTCAAGAACATGAGCTTTGAGACATTCTTCTTGCACAAGAATGTCTGACTAACGGAGGGAAGGGGATCCTGCGACAAAATATTCAACCTTACCGTGCCATAAACAGAGGGATCCAAACCCATTAGAAGATGATGGACCTTCTCAGATTCACGACGGGCATTACACGCAGCAACAAAGTCGGCTGAACCAAAACACTCCAACGATGGCTCATAATGGGCAAGATCTTCCCATAGTTGCTGAAGTTTACCGTAGTATGAGGCCATACTCAGGCCTTTCTGTTTCCAGCTAGCCAATTCTGCCTTCAACTGCTGGATTTTGGGACCGTTGACAACACTGAAACATTTTGACAGATCAGTCCAAAGAGTGGCAACAACCTCACGATGCGGACTTGTGGACCGGATGGAGGGATCAATGGAATTCAGCAACCAAGAAATCAGAAGGGAGTTGTTTGTCCACCAATCTTCAAGGTCAGGATCATTCACCGGCGGCTGAGCAATTGAACCGTCAACAAACCCGAACTTCTTACGGGCGCGAAGAGAAAGATGGACAGAACGCGCCCACTCGTCATAGTTGTCAAGCTTTAGCACAATAGTGGTGATCGGAGTTCCAGGGTTATCTACGGCAGAAAGATCGTATGGATTGATCATTTTCCGACGCGAAGGATCAACAACACTACTCGTACCAATCACAATTTTGGGAGCAGAAGTCTCGGATGCTTCGTCACCGATCGCCATAAGACAAAGCCGACGAGAGAATATCAAGACAGAAACATAACAATGGAGATTTTGATTAGTGAAGTGGCTCGAAAAAGATCAAGCCTAATACCATGCAGAAATAGTATTTGTGTTTAACATATTCATCTGTATTAACAAAGAGCCGAACGTCGACTATATATACAAGAGTTACATGGCAAGGTTTAGGGTTAGGGTTTACCAGAACCTTCCGGAATACAAAGTATAAAGACATATTTAACCCTAACATAAATATATTCTAATAGAAACAAATTGTTTCAACGGAAATGGAGGAAAGTAGAGTGAAACAAGAAAAAAGAGAATCTAGTTGATGCAGTTCAAGACAGAGAAGAAAGGATCACAGTAGGAGAGCAAGCACAGTTGAAACAGAATAAGGAAAAGGCCATAGATTCACCTAATAGTTTCAGTGCTCTATCAAAGATGGATGAAAAAAATGTAGATGATAGAAACAAAAGAAGTTACAGGAACCGAACATCAATTGAGGCAGGAATGTTGATATGCTAGGATTGGTTCCCCACCTGATCCAGGTATTCATGATTAAGTTTCTCCATTGGAATGTTAGTAGCTTAATAACCCTTGTAAAACAAAAAGAAGTAAAAAGATTATGTTCTGTGCATCAAATTAGTATTGTATGGGTAGCTGAAACAAAAATGAGTAGTACAATAGTAATAGAGGTAATGAAGAGGTTCTGGCAGGGATATATTTTGTTAGTAATCAACGGTGTCATCCTAGGAGTAGAATCTACATCATATGGAACCCTAGTATGATTAAAGTGATAATAATAAAACAACATGAGCAGTTTAGACATTGTTGGGTAAGTGTACTGAGTATTAGTGCGGGATTTTTCTGTGTTGTATATGTTTCTAATCTGAGTAATGAAACAGACTTGTTGTGGGAGGAAATGATATGCTTAGCTCCGAATATTAATACCTCATTGATCTCAACGGGGGGCTACAATAATATCTTAAAAGCTGAAGAAAGGATTGGGGGCAATGAGGCTACACTAGCGGAGAGGTAGATTAGCAAATGCGAATGGTAAGACATGAAACAACAGGGACATTATTTTACTTGGTCTAACAGGGACATTATTTTACTTGGTCTAATAAACAACATAGAACAATAAGGATCTGGTCTAGGATTGACAAAATATTGATAAATGGGAACTGGTGGTGGAGTATCCATGCTCTCTAGCAACAGTAATGGTGGAAGGCCTATCAGACCATTCTCCAATTTTGGTTCAACCCGATTACAACATGATCATACAACCAAAGTCCTTTAAATTTTTCAATATGTCGTGTCAAGCAGAGGAGTTCAACACAGTGGTAAAAACAACCTGGTCACAAGAAGTGAAAGGAACAAGGATGTACCAACTGGAACAGAAGTTGAAGAGACTTAAATCTGGTTTGAAGAGGCTTAATAGGGAACAATTGTCAGAGATCCTACAACAAGCACAATAGATAGAAATTCAACTAGAAGAAATATAGACTCTGTTGCACAGCAAACCTGAGGATGAAGAGCTACATCACAAGGAGAGGGAGATGTACAAAAGATGTATTCAAACACAGAAAACTATAGAAAGCTTCCTATCTCAAAAAGCCAAAGAGACTTGGATTAAGTTAGGAGCCTCGAACACTGCGTACTTTCATGCTAAGATGAAAGCTAAACAAATGCATAACAAAATATGCTCAATTATGGACGGAGATGAGCTAATAAGTGATTGGGATATTGTTAAGAAGCACTTTGTGGAATTCTATCAGAAGCAGCTAGGTCAAAACAGTTTAGGGTTGTGGCTTAAGGAGAAATTTTCGTAGAGGAACAACCCTGAGTTGGAAGCAGCAACTGAAGATAATCAGAAATGTTAAAAAGAAAACAAGACAAGAAAAGCCATATGGAGCATTCATAGTGGAAAAAGTCCAGGTCCTGACGGTTTCAACAGTGGATTTTATAAGGCAGCATGGTCAATAGTTTGGCAAGATACGGTGGAAGCAGTATTGGAGTTTTTTAACAATGGTAGCTTGCTGAAACAAATGAACTCAACTCTGCCAAAAAAGGAAAACTGTAGAGATGCATTGAATATAGACCCATTGCATGATGCAATGTGATCTATCAATGCATATCGAAGGTAACATGTGGAATGTTAAAGGAGGATTTGCCAAGCTTAGTAGAGGTGAATCAGAGTGCTTTTGTAAGCAACGGGCTTATAATGCAAAACATTTTGCTAACACAAGAACTAATTCGCTTATATCAAGGGAAGAAAATCACTGGAAGGTGCATGTTAAAGATTGACTTAAAGAAAGTATACGACTCAGTTGAGTGGCCATTCATAGAAAAGATGCTTCAAGGGCTTGATTTTCCAAAGTCTTTTTCCCAGAAGATAATGGAACGTGTGACAAGTACAAGCTACTCTGTCAATTTAAATGGTGAGAGCTATGGATTCTTCAAACGGCAAAGGGGTCTGAGACAGGGTGACCCAATTTTACCATTACTAGTTGTTTTAATCAGCGAATATCTAACAAGGTTAATGAAGGAGGCTGTTGAAGATACAAAGTTTCAGTTCCACCCAATGTGTTAAAGTATGAAGTTGACAAATGTCTGTTTTGGAGAGGATCTTATGATCTTCTGCAAAGTAGATGTATACACAATAAAAAAAAAATAGTTGAAGTCCTTGGGAAGTTCTCAGCCACCACAGGGCTAGTTGCAAATCCTTTATTTAATAGAAATCAGACATTTATTCTTGTGGTGTACCTGAAGATTAGAAAAGGGAGTTGTGCAACATAACTGGTTTTAGAGAATAAACTTTCCCTATGAAGTATTTGGGAGTGCCACTATCCCCATGAAAATAGAATCAAATGGAATGTGAAGTTCTAGTGCAGAAGATCACTGAAAAATTGAGATGCTAGAGTACAAGACATCTGAGCTATATGGGAAGACTGCAATTGGTGAACTCAGTTGTTATGAACATGAGAAATCATTGGGCTACCACTTTCATCTCCACAGAGAATAAACCAACAGATCAGTAGACTATATGGATCCTTTCTTTGGGGCATTATGAGTCTGGGAGAAACTTAGCATTGGTGAATGGGGAGCAGGTATGCAGAGCTAAATCAGAAGGAGGACTAAACATAAAGGATCCTACTATCTAGAATGAAGCTACCCTTATTAAAGAAGTATGGAATTTGGCATGCAAAGGGGATAGTTTGTGGATGAAATGGATCCATGAAAAGTGTATGAAAAGGAAAATTTTCTGATAACTGTAACCTAAATAGGATGATAGTTGGCATTAGAAGAAAATATTGAAACTGAAAGATAAGGTCAAGAATGAATTCAATGGCACAAAGTAGAAACGTTCCCTCTTAGGTAAGTATTTCATCTTATATGGTTACACAAGGCTGATAGGCAGTGGGGAAAAGATCCCAGCAACAAAGTTCATATTGTGTAGATATAACATGCCAAAACATTCTTTCATAGTCTGGCTATTTTGGAGGAATCGATTGCTAACTAAAGAAAGGATGCTAATGATGAATTTGTTGAATGGTGACTCTAGTTGTATATTTTGTCAAGATCCTCTGGAAAATACTGAGCACCTATTCTTTACTTGTTCTTTTTCTGCTGAGCTGTTGAAAGCAGTAGGGAAATGGCTGGGGCTGAATGATTTGGAATTCAGGCAGAGGATATGGAGAGATAGGATTCTATGGATATGGAAGATCACTAGTTTCAAGAGGAACATTTTGTTTCCTGGAATATCTACTGTGATATATCAGTTGTTGATGGAAAGAAGTGCAAGGCTATTTACAGACAAAAAACATATTACTAGTATAATTCAAAGAGGTGAAGTGGAGGATTGAGAGACGCAAAGAGAGTAAAATGACAGAATAGGAAAATGACATATTTATAGAATGTTGTTCTAAAGATAGAGAAGTAGTGAAAGAGATTGATTTATGTAATAGAGAATGTTGGTGTAAATATGTACAAACTCTTGCGGAGGTTAATATATTTGCAGTTCACCAGCTACTTCCATGTGAGGTTGTACAGCCTGATACAATTGATGAGAGGGTGCTTATTTTATAGGAGAGAGAAAAGCATGTACGAGGGCTTAAAATACTAAGTTATTTCTTAGCAGTTAGCTGCACTGAAAAAAAAGTACACATCTATTGTATATTACCTTTTTCATTGAATAAGCTAACGAAATGTAAAGAATATTACTTTTCTTCCTATTGTGTTTCTTTATTTCTCTCCTCTTAACTTCGTCTCTCTGTTTTCCTTTGTTTATTTCCTCAGTATAAATTTTTTTTTTTCAAAGAGACACTACAAGAAATAGGGGCTTTCATGACATATATAATATGACATTTTTCAATTAAATGTCTTAACAAAGAGGAGATATGACGACACTATAGTTAAATGTCTAGATAGACATCCTAATAAGACATTTTTCTTTTTATAGAGAGGACTATACTTTTGATGACACGGTTATCATCATGCTATTAAGAAATTCCGAAAAAAAAGGAAGAATGAAAAGAACATAACCCACCTGATAGTTTTTAAAGGTAAAATAATTAAGTTATATATTAATCCAAACAAAAATCCAAACATAGTAAATAGTAAAATTGTAAAATACGGTAAAAAATTGTAGTAAATTGGATATCTTAAAAGTAAAAAAGTCAAGTAAATATGCCTCAAAATCCAAATTGTTATGCCCTTCGGCATCTCCATCGGGAACGAACCAGCCCCGAGGTCTGGTAATCTCCATCACCAAAGTTTGCTTCCCTACCTATTTTATTGGAAAACGCCATCAACCCATACCCTGTAATCTGTTAGTTTCTGGCGTGTACCGTCCTCAACCCTCACTCAATAGATCTTTGCTGACAGTTGCCAAACGATGGAGTAAATTGACCAAATCTAGTAAAAGGTGAACATCGCAACTTCTACGCTCAATTAAGTTGAGGTAGAACTAAATCTTCATATCTAACTTCCCATATCAATTTTGCTTTATATGGTTCAAATATTCTGTTAATTATTGCATTCATATGCACTCCCTTCGAATTTCGTACTATTGGTAGAATTGTGTATGTTATGTCGTCTTTTTTAATTTTTTTGACGATTGATTGGTTGTTTAGTCCAAGCTCCGCCTTGATTCCAACTTCCTTTCTCTCTCTAGGGTTTGAGATTTGATATGGCGGAAGTCGTATGAACAGAATGTAGCACTTTTCTGACAGTTTTACTCAAAAAAATGATAGATGCCTTTAATGTTACCAATAGTTAACTTTCTATTTACTTCTTCCTTAGCTCGGGAAAGCTAGTGCAATTTTACTAATGCTATGTCGTCTGTGAAGTACTGTATTGTACGTATTACATTAACGAAATTAGAGTGTAGGGTTTTCTGAATGGTCTAAATGGACTTAGCTGGCACCTAAAGTTTGGGAAAACTGATGTTTTATAGGAACACCTAAGGAAGTTCAAACTATTGACTTCACTTTTAGCTATTGGAAATGTCATCTCTGCTTTTACATCTAACAACAATACATTCCATATAGCTTTTTTTAACTCTTAAAGTGACTACTTTTGCATTCTATAAATAATCTCCTTGTGCTTCTTTTCTCCAACAATTTGAAGCTTACAAACGTCCTTCAAGATTCCTTGCGTAAGCATTTTTTATGCAATCAAGTGAACTGAACCGTTAAGCATTATATATGCAATCAAGATTTCCTGGAATTGCTCAAGGTGTTTACCCTTTCAAACTTTGAAGCCAGTAAACCTCATTGGATTTTTCTTTTGATTTTCAGAGTTGGTGGTAATGCTGCATCGATAACATTTAAGTGTTTTCAATTCCTTCAACTCTACATATGACATGGGACGTATGTATCGGTAACACTGTTTGGTAGGTACTACGTTTTAAGGACTTACACTTCCCAACATTTCTCGCTTGGAACTTAAGAAATTTTAATAGTTATTTGCTATCCTCTACCAACTTAAGCTGTCATATTTAACCTTACATATGTTGGATGTATTTACAGAAAGGTTAAATGATGAAGGTACTTCAGATTTTCCACCTTTAATGGTTTGTGTTTCCGATGATTATAGCATTTTCTGGTGATTATTGCTCGTGAGAAGAACATTAGTACGAGGTTGTAACGTTGGTGGCTGAGGTTCTATGCTGAGCTACGTTAGAGCTTAGAGTGCATCATGAGTTGTTACGTTTTGATTTTGATGTTAGTCCAACAGGATTATTAGGGAATGATTGATTTAATTGGATGGAGAGATCAATTAGCAGTTCAATATTTTTGAGATTGGTGTTGTATTTTGTTTATATTTATTCTGGTGTTGTATGCCTTGCAGCACAACAAGGGGAAATATGAAGACACTATAATTAAATTTCTAGATAGATATGCTAATAAGACTTTTCTTTTTATAGAGAGGGCTATACTTTTGATGACACAGTTATCATCACGTTATTAAGTAATTTTCTTAAAAAAAAAAGGAAGAAAAAAAGAAAATAACCCACCTGATAGTTTATAAAGATGGAATACTTAAGTTATATATTAATCCAAACAAAATCCAAACATAGTAAATAGTAAAATTGTAAAATACGGTAAAAATTGGAGTAAATTGGATATCTTAAGAAGTAAAAAAAGTCAAGTAGATACGCTTCAAAATCCAAATTGTTATGCCCTTCGGTATCTCCATCAGGAACGAATCGGCCACGTGGTCTGGCCATCTCCATCACTGGACTTTGCTTCCCTACTTATTTTATGGGAAAAGACCATCAAGCCATATCTTGTAATCTGTTAGTTTCCGGCGTGTACCTTCCTCAACCCTCACTCGATAGATACTTGTCGATAGTTGCCGAACGATGCAGTAAATTGATCAAATCTAGTAAAAGGTGCACAACGCAACTTCTGCGCTCAATTGGATTACATTGAGGTATAAGCCAATCTTAATATCTAACTTCCCATATCAACTTTTCTTTTCATGGTTCAATATTCCGTTAATTATTGCATTCCAATGCACATAGTCTCCCTTCGAATTTCGTACTACTGGTAGAATTGTTTATGTTATGTCATCTTTTTTAATTTTTTTGATGATTGATTGGTGGTCTAGTCTGAGCTCAGCCGCGATTCCAACTCCCCTTCTCTCTCCGGGGTTTGAGATTAGATGTGGCGGAAGTTGTATGGACAGAATGCAACACTTTTCTAGCAGTTTTACTCAAAAAAATGATAGAATGTCGTTAATGTTACCAATGGTTAACTTTCTATTTACTTCTCCTTAGCTCGGGAAAGGCTAGTGCAGTTTCACTAATGTTATGTCGTCTTTGAAGTACTGTATTGTACGTATTACATTAACGAAATTGGAATGTATGGTTTTCTGAATGGTCTTAGTGGACTTAGCTGGCACTGAAAGTTTGGAAAAAATTGATGTTTAAGGGGAATGGCTAAGGAAGTTTAAACTATTAACTTCACTTTCAGCTGTTGGAAATGTCATATCTGCTTTTGCATTTAAGATCAACACATTCTATATAGCGTTTTTTAACTCTTAAAGTGGCTACTTTTGCATACAATTTATAATCTCCTTGTGCTTTTTTTCTCCAGAAATTTGAAGCTTACAGACATCCTAGAAGATTCCCTGGGTAAGCATTTTTATATGAAATCAAGTGAACTAAACAATTAAGCATTTTTATATGCAATCAAGATTCCCTAGAATTGCTCAAGGTGTTTACACTTTCAAACTTTGAAGCTCGTACACCTCATTGGATTTTTCTTCTGATTTTCAGAGTTGGTGGAACTGCTGCATCGGTAACATTTAATTCTTTTCATTTCCTTCAACTCTACATGACATGGGACGTTTGTATGGGCAACACTGACTGGTAGGTACTACGTTTTAAGGACTTTCACTTCCCAACATTTCTAGCTTGGAACTTAAGAAAATTTCTAAAGTTATTTGTTATCCTCTACCAACTTAGGCTATCATATTTAACCCTACATATGTTGGATGTTACAGAAAGGATAAATGATGAAGGTACTTCAGATTTTCCACCTTTAATGGTTTGTGTTTCCGATGATTATAGCTTTTTCCGGTGATTATTGCTCGTGAGAAGAACATTAGTACGAGGTTGTAACGTTGGTGGCTGAGGTTCTATGCTGAGTTGCATTAGAGCTTGGAGTGCATCATGAGTTGTTACATTTTGATATTAATATTAGTCCCAACAGGATTATTAGGGAATGATTGATTTAATTGGATGGAGAGATCAATTAGCAGTTCAATATTTTTTAGATTGGTGTTATATTTTGTTTATATTTATTTGGGTGTTGTATGCCTTGCAGCGCAAAGGGGAGAAATGAAGACACTATAAATAAGTATCTAGATATATATATATATATATATATATATATATATATATATATGCTAATAAGACATTTTTCTTTTCATAGAGAGGGCTATACTTTTGATGACATGGTTATCATCACGTTATTAAGAAATTTCAACAAAAAAAAGAAGAAAAACAAAAGAAAATAACCCACCTGATAGTTTTTAAAGGTGGAATAATTAAGTAATATATTAATCCAAACAAAAATCCAAACATAGTAAATAGTAAAATTGTAAAATACGGTAAAAATTAGAGTAAATTGGATATCTTAAAAAGTAAAAAAGTCAAGTAGATACACCTCAAAATCCAAATTGTTATGCCCTTTGGTATCTCCATCGGGAACGAACCAGCCACGGGGTCTGGATATCTCCATCACGGGAGTTTGCTTCCCTACTTATTTTATTGGAAAAAACCATCAACCCATGCCTTGTAATCTTTTTGTTTACGGTGTGTACCGTCCTCAACCCTCACTTGATTGATCCTTTCCGACGGTTGCTGAACGATGGAGTAAATTGATCAAATCCAGTAAAAGGTGAACAACGCAACTTCTGCACTCAATTAGATTAAGTTGGGGCAGACGCCAATCTTCATATATGACTTCCCATATCAATTTTAATTTTTGTGATTCAATATTCCGTTAATTATTGCATTTCAATGCACATAGTCTCTCTTCAAATTTTGTACTATTTGTAGAATGGTTTATGTTATGTCGTCTTTGTTAATTTTTTGATGATTGATTGGTGGATTAGTCTGAGCTGTGCCATGATTCCGACTCCCTTTTCTCTCTCTGGGGTTTGAGATTAGATGTGGCGGAAGTTGTATGGACAGAATGCAACACTTTTTTGGAAGTCTTACTCAAAACAATGATAGAATGTTGTTAATGCTACTAATAGTTAGCTTTCTATTTACTTCTTCCTTAGCTCGGAAAAGGCTAGTGCAGTTTCACTAATGTTATGTTGTCTTTGAAGTACTGTATTGTACGTATTACATTAACGAAATTGGAATGTATGGTTTTCTGAATGGTCTAAATGGACTTAGCTGGTACCGAAAGTGTGGAAAAAATTGATGTTTAAGGGGAACAACTAAGGAAGTTCAAACTATTAACTTCACTTTTAGCTCTTGGAAATGTCATATCTGCTTTTGCATCTAAGAGCAACACATTCCATATATCTTTTTTTAACTCTTAAAGTGGCTACTTTTGCATACTATTTATAATCTCCATGTGCTTTTTTTCTCCAAAAATTCGAAACTTACAGACATCCTGCAAGATAAGCATTTTTATATGAAATCAAGTGAACTAAACAGTTAAGCATTTTTATATGCAATCAAGATTTCCTGCAATTGCTCAAGGTGTTTACCATTTCAAACTTTGAAGCCAGTAAACCTCATTGGATTTTTCTTCTGATTTTCAGAGTTGGTGGAACTGCTGCATCGGTAACCTTTAAGTGTTTTCATTTCCTTCAACTTTACATGACATGCGATGTTTGTATCGGCAACACTGATTGGTAGGTACGATGTTTTAAGGACTTACACTTCCCAACATTTCTAGGTTGGAACTTAAGAAATTATAGTTGTATGCTATCATAGTACCAACTTAAGCTGTCATATTTAACCCTACATATGTTGGATGTATTTACAGAAGGATAAATGATGAAGGTACTTCAGATTTTCCACCTTTAATGGTTTGTGTTTCCGATGATAATAGCTTTTTCTGGTGATTATTGCTCGTGAGGAGAACATTAGTACGAGGTTGTAACGTTGGTGGCTGAGGTTCTATGCTGAGCTGCATTAGAGTTTGGAGTGCATCATGAGTTGTTACATTTTGATATTGATGTTAGTCCGAAGAGGATTATTAGGGAATGATTGATTTAATTGGATGGAGAGATCAATTAGCAGTTGAATATTTTTCAGATTGGTGTTGTATTTTGTTTATATTTATTCTGGTGTTGTATGCTTTGCAGCAAATTACTTTGATGATTAATTGAAATGTTCCTTTTATTTTTTCTAGCCGTACTACATTTTCCATTATTGTGGTGTTTCTATTTTGTGGATGAAATTGATAACACAAGGACTAAAGAGGAAAATAAAATAAATTTTATAAATATTTTTTAAAATAAAAATCAAATCCTATTAAGGCGTTTCAAAGTGACATATTTGAAAAACACGTGAGTATCTTTGGACTCTATCTTGACATTCCACAATGCCATGTAAAAATTTTGCTCTATTAACACACTCGTATAGAGGACATTTACAATCAATGTGGGGATTGTTGAAGTGTCTTAATAACCTACCTATTAAAACATTTTAAAGTGCCGGAAAACTCATGTTTCTTGTAGTGAGAACAAAACAAATTTGTTCACTATTATTAAATTCTTCATTTTCGATCATGTTATGTAAAATTAAAACACGATTTATTAACTTGCAATTTTGAAAAAATATATTTGATCATTTTAGATGGTACTTTTTGGTCTAGATTCTATGCGATACTTTCCTGTTAGATTCTCTATTATGCCATCTAATTTTTTTTATATATAATTTTATAGAATTTGTATTAATACATATACATAAACTTATGTTTTATTTTTTACATCAATGTTATAATTTAATGAAATTTGAACCATTTTATTGAAAATTTTTAACTATGAGATCATAGTAAATAAACCTAACCTGAAGAAAGTGGACCCTTAGTTCTAAAATATGTAATTTTGAAAGTGTTTGTGAATGGTGTAAATCTTAATGAAAACGTCAAAAAATTTATAAAAAGTTATTGAATTTTGTAACATATAGAGTATAATAGAAAAGTGGCATCAAGAATTTCGTGCAAGATAAAGAAAATAAGTTAAAAATAATTTGTTGTCTCTAATATGGCGTAAATTGCCTTAATTATTTTTATGAAACTAGGTTGTTTTGTGTCGCGCGTCTAATTTATAATTTTTTTTGTATTATAAATAAATTTCAATATCGATTATTTCATGATAAAATGAATTTGTACTATTTCATGATAAAATGGATTTTGTACTTATTTTGGAAGTTAACACAACTAAATGAAAATCAGTCTAATTAAATTAAAAATTCAAAATTTGTGGATCCTAAAGCCAAACAATACCCTGACAATTCGAAAGACAATTCAAGACCAAGAATTGATATAATACTTGGTTTTCTCTACTACTTTTTCAGCCACCGAATCAACACTTGAATCCTCTCGTTTTTTTGCCCTGTTTAATAGATACCCTGCGGCCCTGCCGCCTCGCTTCAAGCGGGTCATTTGTATTGCTTTATAATTTAAGCTTTAGCGGCGTAATCTTCACACACTTTCCATGGAACCACCTTTTACAGAACTGGCGTCTGCATCATAGTTTCACTACAGCTTCCACAAAGTGTTTCACTATCACGGAAGGAACTACACGGATAATCCCAATGTCAATAAAAGAACAAATGTCAAAAAATTAGACCCCTGAAACAACTACAACGGATAACTTTGTTGTCGCAGTGTGTGCGATCAGTATATATACATTGATTGTGTCCTATTTATTTATGTTTCCCTTGTCCAGAACTCCTAATTGGGGTAACAGAATTTGAATTATCTAAAAGGCCTTAGACATGAGAACTATATGGCACTTGCAGGCCACCATATAATGATATTTGAAGTACCACCGCATCAATCAATATAATTCTTAAGGCCGAACCCACAGTTTTACGGAAGATGAAAATTAAAACATATAATCAACCATAGTCTACTAAAATTTCTGTCTATAGACGCACCTTCATGCTGCCAAGCCTTATTCACTGAAACCAATTTCTCACAAAGAGTATAGTGATTAATGCCTGAAATATTGATCTAAATCCCATATATTAAAGAGGAACAACATCCCTTCACAGAATCAATATTGGTACAGAAAAGAGTTGTTCAGAAATATCTTTGAAAGCAAACACAACTGATTAAAGATAAAAACGCAAAAAGGCTCACAATTACTACTAATTCAGCCATAGTAAACTTGGAGATAGAGAATTAAAGCAAAAAATGATAACCAATGACCAAAGTACCAAACTCTAAGAAAGATATCAAGCTGTCCAGCAGGTAATCATCGCAATAGGAACACTAAAATAGATGTATACATGGGCCCAAGAAAGAAATGCAAATATATACAACCTGTCTCAAACTCATCTCTAAGATAAAAAGAGCACAAGATTTATCAGATTGTCATCATAACTCCCCAGGGAAAAATGACATAAAACAACCAACCTTTCATTTCTGTTGAGCTTAGCACCAAGATAGAACGCAACGGAGAGCATCCAAAAATCACTTTGTAAAACAACCAGCGAAATTCAATCTCTACGGTTCATTCCATCCCTAGCAAGATTGACCCCAGAAGCTTGGGAGGTATTTCTTCAGCTAGAAGATTCACCTTCCATGTCTCATTAGAAAGACCACATAGACACAAATTTTCCTTGTCTATAAAGGTCAAAACAAATTACCAAGACTCATCAATATAATGCAGAAATAAAGAACTAGCAAACAATAGGCTATATATCAGCATCAGACACGGTAAAATGGGAAAACATTGAGCCAGGTATTCAATCTATAGAGAAAAGGAATCTGAACAACTACGTACTGAATTTGGTTCTATAAAAATGAATTTTGATGCACACCCTGGCCCCACCATCATGTATAGGCGTACCCCGTTCTATTGCGCTTCTTCATTAATCCCTTCCTCCAAACACTAAATTCTTCATTGATTTGCCCTATCATCTTTTTTATTGTCCAGAAATGCTGTGGACAATAATCAAAACGTCGATTATTGCCGTTTAAACGATGTAATTATTTGTGCGAATTAGTTGTGCAAATGTGTATTTTGATGCACATGTTAATGAATATTGAAACCCAAATTTATGTAATCCTAGCATAGATATGGAGTTTAATAATGCTTATAAATGAGCAAATTGAGCTTATGGCAAATTCTGCCATTGCCACACCTTAAAAATTCCCGCAATCCAAATAGAAGACATGATATCGGTTAACACCAATAACAAGCCCCATTTTCAAAGGTATCAACATATAGAAAATCAGAACCTACTTAATACACGGAACCTACAGAACATTAGTTACAAGTCTATTGATTACACGAGTTATCAAGAGCTCACACACAAACCTGAAAAATCCACCAACTGCCTAGGCTCAAGTATTAAATTGTTACAGTAGAGAAAATTATAAAGTACTTGTTTGGACGTCATCTTACATTTCATTTTGATACTTAAAAGTGGAAAGTGTTTCAAGTTGAAAACTAATGAGAAATGAAAATGTTGTTTGGATGATATTTTGAGCAAAAAGTTGTTTGAATGTTGGTTTTGAAATAAATATTTTGAACTACATTTTGAAAATATCAAGTACGAGTCATCACTAAACAATTAAATACTGTCAATTATAGTCACTGCAAAAAAGAACTTTTCCAAAAACAATCACTCAACAACGGAATCCTGCCAAATTTTTCACTGAACTATTTGTAGTTCTAAAATGGTCATTACACTAACAAAAAGTGTTTCAAGTTGGAATTTAAAATGTAAATCAGAAAGTTGTTTGGATGATGTTTTCTTTTTCATTGGATTTTGTGTTTAAGAGATAAAATGAGTTAAAATGTAAAATGAGTGCTTGTCCAAACAAAGCCAAACTTTCTGGCAAAAAGTTAAACAAGCTTCAAAATAAGAACAGCCAAAAGCCAACTCTACAACCTAAAAGCAACACCAAAAATCCGATAACTCTACTCAATCAAGAGATATGGGTTCTTCATCAATACTTGATATAAATATGGGAGGATCGATTGCAAACATCCGGACCAAAATCTCCCAACTATCCCCTCTAAATATTCTGCACCACCGCCTCCAAATCCCGGCCTCCGACCTCTGCCGATTCCTTTCGCAAAACCACCGCCAAATCCTCCACCTGCAACACCTTTAGTTCCTCCATCAACAACCACCACCACAACCGGCGAAAACTCTCTCAGCACCACCACGAAAACCTCTACCAGGGCACCACTAGTTCAATCTTCAGCACCACCTCCACCCGCTAAGCTTCCAATTTCACCAACGATAACTTCATCAGTGCCACAGCCAATTCTATTTCCGGGTATACCAAATAAGAAGAACAAGGAGGAAGGAAACGGGCAAATTCGGAGGCTAAAATCGATGTATAGGACGAAGGGAAACAATAGAAAATTGGAGACTCTGATTGATTTGGGATTCGGAATTGGGGGATAACTGTGAGGCGCCATTGAGGATGGGTGTTAGAGGTCGGAGAACAACGGGGGCTAGGGGTAAGAACTGATGGGAAACTATGTGGATGGATGGCGGAGGTCAGAGAACACCGGGGACGGAAAGAAGACGGGGGGCTTCATGGCTTTCGTTTATATAGGAGTCAAAACGACTTCCAACTTTTGTAGTCTGGTATCAAAACGGCGTTGCTTCAAAACGACGTCGTTTTGTTGTTTAATGTTTAAATTTTTAATTTTGAAAAATTTTGGGTGTATCTATTAACTATTTTATCCTTTTAAAAAATCGTTGATGTAATCGGGAGTCTCAACCAATTAAAATATTAATTTATCATTGAAATATAATTAGAAATGGTTCTTTTATAAGAATAAGGAAAAAGATAGTAGTCAAAGTGGAGAAACGAAAGGATATAAAAAATATAAAACTTAAAAATGTTAAAATACCTTACAGTTTTTTTTTTTTTTTTCCTTTGAACAAAATACCTTATAGTTACGAAATATTAAAGATACTTAAATTTGTTCCTTCAAAATATTTAAACTAGACAGTTTACGACAGTATCTCGAATCCGATCCTATACAATTTGAACCAAACAACAATAACTAGATAAATATTCATTGTGTCAGCATCCTAGTCGGTTTTATTACTATGATTCTGATTAACAAATTCGGACCAAAGGCCTTAAAATGGGAAAATACGAAATTAAACGTGTCATTTTGAGGGCTCAAAGTGTTAATGTCAGCGGTCAATGTACGTTCCAAGACGCCATTATTTGTTTAACTCATCGCAAGTTGCAACTTGAACGAAAAGTATTATTCCCACGATTTACAAACTCATACATTATCTCTCCCCATTTTGACCATTAACTTTTCTTTCTAGTCTTAATACGACATAAATAATTGAGAATTTCCGAAAGTGACTTATCCAGTTTAAATCTATACCAATCGGGAATCTCGGGATAGTGTATACCCCAAAATGATGAATAATAATATCTCAGAATTAGGTTTATTAATTAGACTTTTTTAGAATTTATTGGTAAAACTTCCCTGTCAATTTTGCCGGAAATGAGGAAAAAGGAGACACGTGTAATGATGAAAGTAATCAAATCTCACACGCTATACATTCTATGGCCCCGTTTATCCTTACTTGAGCACTTCTTGATGTCAAAATTCTTGATTTTATCTGGGAAAACATTTCTTCTGAGTATGCAGATGATGCATTTTAATTAGTTATCGGGGACAAGCAACTTCAATTATTATTATTATCATCATTATTATTATTATTATTATTTTAAGAAATAGTGATGAAGATTGATAGTGCCGGTTTCGAGTCTTCGAATTTCAGTCCGTGGCTGCTATTTGTATGATGATACGAGGTCACGGGGCATGATTATGAGAGTTGGAAGGAATTGATGTTTCGTGTGAGACATATGTATATAGAAGTTAATTTTTCTTATCAAAATAATCACTTTAAATAAGTTAATTCATTCTTATCAATTTTCTTTTTGTTTATATAGAACAAGATACTATTTCGTTCCGAAATTTTTTTCCAATTTAAATTTCTATTTTTAGTACAAATTGAACTAAAAATGAAGAATCAAACTAGACAATTCGATACATAGAGAGTAGTAGTTAGTGAGAAACGGAACTAAATAATGATTTCCACCATTACATTTATCCCAAAGAAGCATCCAGTTAGAGGAAAATTCCGTTTTTTTTTTAATCACATTTGTGTGTATTTGTGTACTATGTTAATTACTTATAACAAACAAAATAATTAATTTAAAAAATAAAAAATACATTTTTTCCCGCCCCAAATTGATGAGAACAATGCGAAACAACCGAAAATTATACGCTGCACATTAATGGCGCGTGATATTCACGCGCTATTGCGCAGCGTGAAACTTGCATCTGCGTGCCCAATGCGCAGAATTTTGTTTTTTTTTTTTGGTTTTTTTATTAAGTGTTTGGGTTTTAAAATTTTTTTTAATCTTCAAATAATTTTATTTCATAATCTGTAAGGAATTAGACAAAATGTTTTATATTATTTTGATAGTACTCGATAAGATCTATCCAACAAGATCCCTCATGGATATATTTTTTGAGACATAAAAAAAAATTTATTTAATAATATTGGTCTTCTTAAAAGGCACTCTGGTCTTGCTTGTTGCTTATAAGTGTTTTGTGCAAACAGTTTGGTCTTTTTATTTGTTGCTGTAGGTCTTGACTTTTATGTATTGCCCTCGGTTTTCCTGAAAGACACAATGGCCATGCTTGTTTGTGCCGTAACACGATTAACCTTATAAATTTTTTTAAACCAAACGAGACCCTAGCCTAATTGGTTTTAAAAAATTTAAACCAAGAAAAAAATAGTATGTTTAGGGTTTAGGGAAGTTTGACCATTTCCATGTCGGTTTGGGTCTAGTTGTTTAGAGTTTAGGGTTTAGGGGGGTTTAAGCCTTTTCCTATCAGTTAGTGCCAATTTTGTGCCATAACACAATTAACCTTATAAATTTTTTTAAATCAATTAGGCTAGGGTTCAAACCAAGAAAAAAATTAGGGCTTGTTTGGCCAACATTTTGTTTTAGTTTTTGTTTTTGTTTTTTGATTTGGATTTGAGATATGATTTAAAATGTGGTTTGAGATAAAATTTAAAGAGTTATTTGGGTGATATTTGAAATAAACTAATAATATTTTTAGAACACCATCGGACCACCTCCACCACTGGCGCCGCCATTGGACCGCCCACCACTGCCGTTGCCGGCCGACGACCGGCCGACCGAATTCCGGCCAAATTCCGGCCAACTCGCCAGAATTTGGCCGGAATCCGGCCGGCCGGTCAGCCGGCAGCGGTCGGCGGCCCAGTGGTGGTGGGTGGTGGTGGAGGTGGTCCGGTAGTGGTGGACGAAAATTATTTAAAAATAATTTTTGAAATATTTTTTAAAAGGTAAATTAAAAACTTGTTTGGATGATATTGGGATTTGTGTTTCAGAGGTGTTTTAAGAGGTAAAATGAGACAAAAATGCAAAATAAGTGTTGGCCAAACAAGTCCTTAGTATGTTTAGGGTTTAGGTGGGTTTGACCATTTCCGTGTCGGTTTAGGTCTAATTGTTTAGGGTTTAGGATTTAGGGGGGTTTAAGCCTTTTCGTGTCGGTTAGTGCCAAGTTTGTGCTGTAACACAATTAACCTTATAAAATTTTTTAAACCAATTAGGCTAGGGTTCAAACCAAGAAAAAAAATTAGGGCTTCTTTGGCCAACATTTTGTGTTAGTTTTTGTTTTTGTTTTTTGATTTGGGTTTGAGATATGATTTAAAATGTAGTTTGAGATAAAATTTAAAAAGTTGTTTAGATGATATTTGAAATAAACTAATAATATTTTCAGACCACCACCAGACCACCTCCACCACTGGCACTGCCGTTGGACCGCTCACCGCCGTCGCCCGGCCGCTGCTGGCCGACCGGATTTCGGCCAAATTCCAGCCAACTCGCCAGAATTTGGCCGGAATCCGGCCGGCCGGTCGGCCGACGGCGGTGGGCGGCCCAATGGCGGGGGGTGGTGGTGGAGGTGATCCGGTAGTGGTAGACGAAAATTGTGTAAAAATAATTTTCGGAATATTTTTTAAAAGGTAAATTAAAAAGTTGTTTGGATGGTATTGGGATTTGTGTTTCAGAGGAGTTTTAAGAGGTAAAATGAGACAAAAATGCAAAATAAGTGTTGGCCAAACAAGTCCTTAGTATGTTTAGGGTTTAGGTGGGTTTGACCATTTCCGTGTCGGTTAGGGTCTAATTGTTTAGGGTTTAGGGTTTAGGGGGTTTAAGCATTTCCGTGTCGCTTTGGGCATAGTTTGTGCTATAACACGAATAACCTTATAAATTTTTTTGAACCAATTAACTTTGGTCTTTGGTCTTTGGTCTCTGGTCTTTGACTTTCGGTCTTTGGTCTCTGGTCTTTGGTTTTCAGTCTTTGGTCATTTGCGTTTGGTCTTTGGTCTTTGGTTGTTGGCCTTCAATCTTTTGTCTTTGGTATTTGAACTTTGATTTTTGGTCTTTGGTCTTTGCTCCTCACACAACGCTTGCTCTTTCACTCTGGTCTTTGGTCTTTGGTTTTTGCTCTTTGGTATTCGGTTTCTTGGTCTTTGGTCTTTGGTCTTTTGTCGTTGTTTCTTGCACACGCTCGCTCTTTACTCTGGTCTTTGATCTTTGCTCTTTGGTATTCAATTTCGGTGTTTGCCCTTTGGCTTTTGGTCTTTTCTGGAGGTCTTGGTCCTAAAAGACACAATAAGACCAGAATGTCTTTTAGTAAGACCAAGAATACTGCATAAATTTTTTTAAGTTTCGAAAAACATATTCATGAGGGATCTTATTGGATAAATCTCGTCGAGTACTATCAAAATGATATAAGACACTTGGTCTAATTATTTACGGATTAAGAAATAAAGTGATTTGAAAATTTAAAAAAATTTTAAAACCCAATTCTTAAAATTAAGGAAAAGGGGCACGTGAGTTGCACATAAAAAAAATTAGGACCAGCAAAATAAAAGGATATTGTGCACACGTGTGCTCACATTAAGTGCATCCTCCAACATGCACTTAATGCTTATGTTATAATAACTCCGAAACAACGCATAACACAACGGAAGGAAAACATTTGAAACAAATTAAACACATGGGAAAAAGATAAACAGAAAGTATGTTTGTTTGGAGAAACAATAAGGACCCCACCTTTTTGTTACACGTAAAGTGCAAAGGGGGATTTAGTAATTTAATTATGGTTAGACAAAAAGGCAATTTAGTACTTTCTTCATGTCACATGGCAATCATAGGAGGTGTTTGAAAGGGAAGTTTTTATTTCTAATATAGTAGGACATTGTAATTATCAATAAAATATTTTCTTCATCTCACAATCATAGTCATCATGTAATAAAATTACGATACAAACAAACTAGCTGCATATAATTCAGATGGAGGTAGTTTCTTGTACCAATTGATCATCTTGGCTGCTGCACTTGAATCATAGAGATATCCATCTAGAAACATTCAAAATTCTTCTAAATTACTTTATATCTATGGTTCCAATTAATTCTTAAAACAGTTATGAATAAACCACAAAGTATCTAATCAAAATAAAGACTAAATAGAGTACAACACTTTGCAAGAATAATATCACGTGAGGCCTAGGTGATAATTTGTTTATCAGGTTTATCTGAATATATGAAGCTGGATAGATTAAAAAGTCAAGAGTTGATTTACAAATAACCCTTCTCACCTTCAGCCTCTTATAATATTTGTAAACAATCATTTAAAAAGCAGATTACGGAAAATTCATCGTCACTAGCTATTAAAATTGGACAGTCAAAATCTTAGTGATTTAGTCTATCATCTCTACGTATATTAACTGGCCCGAACTAAGAATAGTCAAATCGTATGAAGCTTCTAATAAAGCAATTCGCAGTATTTAATCCATATATTGCATGTTAACGCACATGAAAATTTCTCCATATGCAACCTGTTATTATATAGGTCAACGTACCAAATGAACATATCTCTAAGTTGTGTACTCTAAGATTTGACATTTTCACGGTCAAATTTTTTGCCTTTCTGCATTGTCTTCTCATCTCTTACGATACCTTTTTTTGAAAAAGAAAATTTTGCCTTAAACCTGGCAAAGTCTTCTATAAATTGCTCCCCTAATCAAACATAAATCAAACCTAAAAGAAGTAAACAAAACATCTCATACTACCACTTATGGCAATGATGAGAAATTACATCATCTTTTTGGCATCTTTGTTATGTCTCACAAACCTATTTCTAGCATCATCCGCTGCTTCTGCTTCTGATACTTTTGGTGTTCATGAGGCATTCGTACAATGCCTAAGCAGAAAATCACTACCAAATGAACCGATTTCAGGACTCATATACACACCAAACAACTCTTCATTCTCCACCGTTTTACAAACATACATTAGAAACCTACGTTTCAATGAAACCACAACCCGAAAACCCTACCTCATTATCACCCCAACAAAAATCTCCCACATACAATCCTCCATCCTCTGCGCAAAACAGTACGGCTTGCTGATGAAAATCCGAAGCGGGGGCCACGACTACGAGGGCGTATCCTACGTGGCGGACTCCCCGTTCTTCATCCTCGATCTGTTCAACTTCAGGTCCATCGACGTCAACATCGAACAAGAAACCGCTTGGGTCCAAGTCGGCGCGATGCTCGGTGAACTATTCTACAGCATTTACAACAAAAGCAAAGTCCACGGCTTCCCGGCCGGAGTTTGTCCCACTGTTGGCGTCGGTGGACATTTTGGCGGAGGAGGTTACGGAAACATGATGAGGAAATACGGGCTTTCCGTCGATAACATCGTCGATGCGCAGATAGTGGACGTAAATGGACGTCTACTGGACCGGGCCGCGATGGGGGAGGACCTGTTTTGGGCCATCACCGGAGGTGGAGGTTCCAGCTACGGAGTCGTGATCTCATACAAAATCAATATCGTCCGTGTTCCGCCTGTGGTTACGGTTTTTCGGGTTTCGAGAACTTACGCGCAAAACGCAACTTATTTAGTCCGGAGGTGGCAAGAAATCGCTGATAAGCTTGATGATGACCTCTTCATCAGGATGATTATTGATGTGGTTAACGATACTTCCACAACTGTAACAAATGCGAAGACGATTCGATCGACTTTCTTCGCATTGTTCCTTGGAGATTCAGAAAGGCTTCTTTCCGTAATGAATAAAAGTTTCCCTGAATTGGGATTGAAGAAAAGTGATTGTACGGAGATGAACTGGGCTGAATCTGTTGTTTACTACACAAGTTTCCCGGCTGGAACTCCAGTTGAGGCTCTTCTCAGCAGAATTCCCCAAGTTTTAACTCATCTCAAGAGGAAATCAGATTACTTGAAGAAACCTATGCCAATTGACGGCATAGAATTCATCTTCAAGAAAATGATTGAGCTTCAAACACCTGTTCTTACTTTCAACCCTTATGGAGGAAAGATGGCTGAGATTTCGCCGTTGGCGAAACCCTTTCCCCATAGAGCAGGAAACATTGCAAAGATTCAGTATGCGACAAACTGGCCAGAAAATGGTGTTCAGACAGCTGAGCATTACCTCAATCTGACCAAACAACTGTTTGCATATATGACGCCATATGTTTCAAAGAATCCCAGGGAGCATTTTCTGAATTACAGGGATCTTGATATTGGAATCAACCATAATGGGAAGAATAAGATTAAGAATTACCGGGAAGGAAGAGTTTATGGGGTTCAGTACTTCTTGCAAGAAAACTTCAAAAGATTGGTGAAAGTTAAGACGGTGGTTGATCCTGATAATTTCTTCAGGAATGAACAAAGCATCCCCGTGTTTCCATGAAGATGAAAGATGAAAAGTAAGCAATAATAATTACTAAATGAATCTTTCCGTCGGTGGAAGATTAGTTTAAGTGTGATCATACGTACCTGCATAGGATAAATAATGAGACGAAAAGTTTGATTGATTATTGTTTTGGTTATTGTTTCGTGTATCTCTTTGATTAATCAAAGTGTATTTATTTAGTCTCTGATTGTTTGGACTGAAAAGTTAGAAATTATACCCCAGCGCAATTAAAGATTAATGTGATCTCACATTCTTACAGCTAAATAATTGCTGCTTAATTATTCTTCTCCATTCACACAAGCTAAAGAAATTTAAGAAATGATGAGTATTATATAGACTTGGTGACTTTGAATATCAATCGTACGTCAGCAAGTAGCAGCTTAGAAATGCTAATTAATTAACAAAAGCTTGCTTGTTCTTAGATCTAGAAGTTATTGTTCTTAGATCTACAAGTTAAATAAAATATTAATAATCAAATCATATCCTTTTCAAAAGATCTTCGTTGAAATTGATGACTACGTATATATCTTGACTAATCACTTCCATAATGAAATCAAATTCTGTTTTTCTTTTGTTTCAAAAAAATAAATAAAAGGGTCCACTGATCAATGATTTGACAAAACTCAAGTTTTTTACTTCGTTCGATAAGGTAAATAATATGAAAATCATATTTGTAAAAGTGTTGAAGGTAATCAAACTTATCAGATGGGAGAATCTAAACCTTGACTTTTTTTCTCACGGACAACAAAAACAACTATTAAATTGCTCAGGGAATTGTACCCAAAAAACAAAAATAAAAATTGCTCCGGGAGGGGAGTTTAGTTAAAGCTTTGTTGACTTTCATATCCATGATGACTCACCTCGTTGTCACCTAATGACAAAATTTTCAGCCCAACGCTTTCAGAATTTGCCGATAAAATTTCTCAGAACAATATTCAGGTATTGGCACAGTTCAACCTTGGACGTATGTTCATATTTTCTTTGGCGAATAAAATTACTTAAAATAAATCACAAAAAACGGTTGGATCCCTTCTTTCTTATTTATTTTTAATAAAAGAAGAATTTTATTAATTTTGCTAGAATTTTATTAATTTTATTAATTACTTAAAATAAAATTACCTCATGCATTTAACTCGTTTCGATTCTGGTTGAATGAGATTTACCTAATGTAATTTCCAAACTATTTGTCACAGACTATGGATCGTGATGACACGAAATTCTAGACTCAATTTTCATCAATCTATATTGTATATTAAAGAAAAATTTTCAATCAACATGTATCGTTCAATAAGATAGTCCAGAGCTTTTTTTACTACATGTTAAAAGAGTTTTTCTGATAGGTAGGGCTGTGCTTTTGTCTGAAACCGACCCGACCCGACCCGACCCGAAACCGTTCTGAATCGAATCGTTCTTATCGGTTCGGAACGGTTCGCGCCCGAAACAATCTAGATATTGTCGGTTCGGTTCGGTTTCGGTCGGGTTTTTTCGGATCAAGACCGAATTGATCCGTTTTGACCCGTTTGATTTTTTTAAAATTTTTTTTAAAAAGTTTTCTAATATATTTCCAATTATTTTGCCCTTTCTTTTGGTACATTTTATTATAATCATGACTTTTAAAATGTCAAAACTTATCTTATTGTTGCGAAAAGATCACTTAATTTTTTATTTATTTACTTTTTTTTAACAATCATCACATTAATTAAACTAAACCAAACAAAAAAGTGAGACGGGTGATTCATTAATTTATGAAACCAAAATTTATGCCTTCTTAAAAAAACAAGCAGTGAAATAAGTTGTGAGTTTTTTGACATATAAAGAAACAGAGGTACATAAAAAGTTTTGGAGAATATATATAAAGTGCAAAAGAAGTGCATTTGAAGCTGATAATCATAGCACCACAAGAACAATAAAAGAAGGTTCCAGAAAGGCGGAATGAAGCATGAAAAAAGAAGCTGATTCCCCTAAACCAAATTAATCTGCTCAATATGCAGTATGGTTCCCAAAACCTAAAAATGTAATGGAACGCAATGCAGCTTGCCACTAATTAGTAAACAAACTCGCACTGAATGTTTCTTTCACACTCAGAAAATATTCACTTCACCATCTATCTATTATATCATCAGAGTGATTATAAAAATTTCACTTTATAAAAGGAAACAGAAAAAAAACACAAAGACAGAGCTATCACCAATAAGGTTTATTCAACTTCATCTAAAATCCAAAAAAGTAACCTTCCCCACTACTCAACATCAATGATAGGGTGTACTTCATTCAATCGTGCTATCCCTATCACATCGAATCTCCAAGTATAACCATATACAATATAGGACTATATGTAATAGCAACATTGTTTTGAAAACCAAGCATGTATTACCTGCTTCAATTTCCTCAATCTCATCCAAGTAGTCCTTCACAAAAACAGGTTCGCGATTTTTTGTCAACCAATCTTGCGCAAAAACACTAGCTTCTACCATCCTTGGAGACAATGAGCTTTGAAATGAATCAATAATTTTACCACCAGTACTGAATGCAGACTCTGAAGCCACAGTAGTCACAGGAATAGCCAACACATCTATAGCCCTAAGGGCTAGTGTGGGATATCTAACAGCATTTGATTTCTACCACTTTAATATATCAAAAGATGTATCATTTGGATCTACTTTCAAATCAACCAAATACTTATCCAATTCAGTGTTATCAGCAAGATTGTTTTTCTTGTTTTGCTTCTTAGCATACAAAGAGTTCAGGAATGCAGCGGCACCAATAATACTATCAAAATTGACATCAACAACGTCTAACCCAATACTACCACTCATACTCCTGCTAGATGACACTGCTGGAATATAGAACTCATAAATTTTGCGTAAAGTAGCAGTCACATCATCTTTCAACTCTTCTGCTTTTGACCCATAGGTTTTTTCACCCACTCAACATGACTTCTTTTGTAACGGGGATCAAGAATACAAGCAATAAAGACGTACATGTTCATCTTATCAAAATTAGTCAAGTACTTGTCAAATTTCCGCTTCATACTCGAAGCCATTACTTCCAAATCAATCGAATCCATATTCTCCATTGCATCCAAAACAAGCCTAACACCAGAGAATATGAAGTATGTACTCATTCCCAGTCACATAACTTGACCCAGACAAACGGACAGTAGTGTCATAAAAAACTTTCAGAAAAGGGAGCAAATTTTCAGCATACTTCCAATCAAAATAAAGTGGCATGTCGTTACCCGTATCAGACTTATACCGGTTATCTAAAGCTAAATCATCAAAAGCAGACCTAAATTTCAAAGCAGATTTCAACATTATATATGTGGCATTCCACCTAGTTTCCACATCCAAACTAGGACCAGATTTGGTGTCAAAATCCTGCAACTCTTGGATACCTTTAAACTATCTAGTCCTAGCAGAAGAAGATTTCACATACTTAACAGCAGCCCTTATCCTAGAGATATGATCATTGTAATCTTTAAACCCTTCCTTCACAATCAAGTTCAAAATATGATTGGCACACCTCATATGCAAATGATCACAATTCTAAACAGTTCCTCTCCAATTCTTCAAACTATCTCTCAAAAATTCAACGCATTTATCATTTGAGAAAGCATTATTAACAGTCACAGTAAGTACCCTCTTAATCCCCCACTCTATCAAAAACCTCTGAATAGATTTACCCAACAAATCACCCGTATGATCAGCAATTGGACAAAAATTAATAACCCTTTTATGCAAAGTCCAAGAATCATCAATAAAATGAGCAGTGAGTACAAATAATCAATGTTTTGATTCGATGTCTACAAATCAGTAGTAAAAGACACACTTGAACTCAATGTACCAAACTACTCTTTCAGTTTCCTTTTCTCAGCCAAAAAAAGTTCATAACAATCACGAGTTACAACTTTCCGTTTAGGAATTATGAAATCAGGTTGTAACTCTTGACAAAAACCAATAAATCCCTCTTTTTCAGCATGGCTAAAAGGCAGCTCATCCACAAATATCATCACAATCAATGCCTTATAAGCCCTACCTTGATCAAACACATGAGCAGGGGACTAAGGTTCTACAACTGTTAATCTTTTCTTAGGTTCATACAAATGAGATGTGGGACACCGTTTCAGATGATTACGTAATGAACTGGTACCATTCACACTAGGACAAGATATCCAAGTTTCACAATACACACATTTTCCCCTCTAATCCAAATGAGAGCGTTTAGGAACAAGTTCAAAGTATGGCCAAACATCAGATCTAAAGATTCGAGTCTTACTCGTGCTTTGAGTTTCTTGCGTCCCCCTTGAAGTGTCAGACATATTCAAATCTCCACTTTGAGCACTTTGAGTACCAGTGTTCATGGTAAAATCAGTCGTCGACATCACTACCCCTACATAGAAGCATTAATCTAATCAGGACCAGCTAGTGTAAGCATTTAAATTATAGTCCAAATATAGAAAAGTGGATTCACTATAATAAGATAAGTAGATACGAAAACTTGAAAGCCAAAAGACTTCATAAAAGTTGACTAGACAGGCTTTAAGAATACCACTCTTACCTTATTGTTCAGTGGAGTAGCTGGAGGAAATTTGAACACTACTTTTTTATGGTCATCGAATCCACTGTTATTATGGGTGAGGGTGAATGCTGATTGTTGCCTATTAAGGCCTTGAATGATGAAAAAAATGCCCCAAATGTTACCAGCTTTCTAGTAGAGCCTGAGGTGCACCTGCAAAGCATTTGTACCCACAGTTAGCATTTGTATCCAATCATGATGAATAGATCAGACACAATATAGGGTAGGACAACCATCTAAAAGAGACTAATGTCAAAACCAGAGGACTTCTAACTCAAAGACAAAACCTGACTAACATAGCTAATACAAAAACATAGGACAGTTGACAGAGTAAACTAGTAGCTCAAGATTAAAGTATACTAGTAGCTCAAGATTTTTTAATGACAATTGACAAACAAAACAACTAAATCATAGCATAAACAACAAAATTTTCAAAAAGTAGCTTAAAGTGTAATGGAAAAGTGGAGGCAGTACATGAACAAAGTATTCTAGTAGCTTAAGATTTTTTAATGACAATTGACAAACAAAACAACTAATTAATTAGATGATGATCACGTCTTTAAAGACAAGCCATTAAGGAACACTATCCACAAGCGAATTTGAGCAATTGAGGAATAGAGTTTCCTTGACACTCATATATTTAAAACAACAACCAAACGCGCATATTCAATCAAAGTTTATTGATTCATTCACACAAGACAGTCATTCCGGAAGTACAAAGTTAAAATCAACCCATCAAATAGTAAAGGAATCATCGGTTTAACAATATACAAACTAGCATCTAAAGGGATGGTGAGAGGCGTATCGATTCAGTGGAGTGCCAAGAGAGGCCACGATAAACGTTGACGGAAAAGGTTCCGGCTAAATAGATGGTGGTGACAGTGACAGGGAAGAAGAAATAAACAATAACTAGAAGAAGAGAACACACCCAATCCGTAAGTTTTCTCAAAACCAAGAAAAATAAGCAGTCGCCAATGTCAATTTCAATAATCCAGAATCCATCGACCGTTGGCGAAGTTTTTGTACTGTCTGCAAAGGAGATGAAGGTGCTTAGATGGGTTGGATGGAAGAATCGAGCCGCCATCACTAGATCTGGAGTTGGATTGAAGAAATATTTGATGGGTTTAAGGGAAACGACCGGAAATAGGTCTTAGAAGAGTCGCCGACGATTTGATCGGCGTCGACGAGTCGTCGGAGTGGCGGTCGCCGGAGAGACTGAAACTGTGAAAAGCCTAAAAGGGATGAAGAATAGAGTCGAATTTTTCAATTTGGTAAAAATAATAGGTAAAAAAAAAGAAAAAGAATTTAGGTCCAATTCGGTTTTTAGTATTGATCCGAACCGTTCTAGACCGTACCCGTACAACTGAATTTCGAACCGATCCAAAACTGATATTTTGGTTCGGTCTCGATTTGAATCAGTTCGGATCATCGAGTAGAACCGAACCGCGGGTCAAATGGAACAACCCTACTGACATGTGTCAACTTAAGAGAAACTCATTCATTTAAATGTTAAACTTTTTTGTAAATTGGTTCAATTTACTTTTTACCCATCCGTTTCACCAATCTTTATTACATTAGGTATATCTTTGATTACCTACCATATTAATGATGATCAATCCAATCTTGTTAAATGAAATTTCACATTCCCTTTTTTTTGAAATTATGGAAAGAATCAAATAATATAGTCAATCAAAATGAGAGTTAATATAACAATTTATTCAACACACGTAAATTTAGGAAAAATTCTAGAGTCCCATTATGAATATTAACAATATGGTCCGTCCATAGTTAATTAATAAGAAATTATCATAAATTTTGATAAACTTATCAAATAATACATGTAACCTTACAAAATAAATTCAAAATTATTTTAAAAAATGTAAAGTTCTAATATGGTAAACACTCTAAAAAATTCTTAATTAGTTTTGTTAATTGCACATAAGTTAATATTTAATTGTACTTTTATTTATAAAAATGATTTCTCCCCAGAATTCATTTATTATTATTATTTGGTATATGGGAATTGGGCTTTTTCTTTTTTCTTTTTTTAAAAAAAGAAAAGCAAGGGTTGATTACTCCTAATTAGTATCGGTTTTAAAAGAACATTATTCTCACCTTATAAATACCCACCCTGTCTTAGAAATCTGGACACAATTATATGACTCTTACATTTAACTTTTATTTTTTGTCTTTATCCTTATAATTGAATAAAAGTTTGATTTCGTAAGAAACTAGAGGAAAATATTCATCCCAGGTGAGATCATGGTTGTCCAAGGGCTTCAAACCGACGGCCTGAAACAATTTGACGGACGTTATGACATCAGCAATTTATGAGGGACAAAGTTGTAAATCAATAAATAATTTATGTTTTCCTATCCTATTTTTAAGAACCCCTCAAATTCAAAACGACGTCATTTTGGATTTTTTACAAAACCCCAGAACCCAAAACGACGTCGTTTTGTGTAGTACTTTTAAAATCCCCCAACCGCCACCATCCCGACCTGGATGACAGTGAACACAACGACGATGGCCCCACAGTGCCGAGGAAGCAGAATCCCTCGACAGTCATCTGCAAAATCCTCACTCCAGGATCCAGTACGATGCCAACTCCAATTCGTACGCTTTCCAGAACGGCGCTGGGGCTCCCAACATGGACAACGCCTTGAGTGGGTTGGCATTGGGCCGGCTCTGATATTGTCTTGGCTTCCTCTGGTAGCGCTGGGGTGGACCAACTTACGTTGTCATTTCAACGGGAAGTCTATGTTTTGACTCCGTTTCTCCGGAAAAGGTATGTTCTTCGTTCCGAATTTGTGCTTAGTGGCCAGGTACTTCAAATTGTACAAGGAAACTTAAAAGGTCTTCCCTAATTTATGGAAAGATCATTAAAAAAATTAAACTTTTTTTTCTCACTGTCTTCCCTTGAAGTTTCTGTATATTTGCTATGCTTATATGGTTTGCTGGCTTCAATTGATTTTAATTCTGTGGATGTTGACTTTATTACATAGAAGATAAAATTTAAGGTTCTACTGTTAGATTTGTCGATCATGGCACATGCTGAAATGCTACAGAGATTGCCAGAATCGTCGGTTTCGGGAACGCAATGGAATTGGCGACAACGGGTTATCAATTTCCAAATAATACCAGTCAAAACTAGCTCCCAATCAATCATGTTCAGTCATGATCACAATTTGTTCTGCCACCTTGCTTCTTTTTCTTGATCATTAGTATCATTAGATTATAAACAATAGAATGAAATTAATTAACGCTGGGAAACCCAAGAATCGTGTTTGTTATTCTATTCGGCTGGAGAATTGTTTTTCAAACATTTTCACTCCATGATACTTTTCTGAACTGTTAATGATCATGGTTAAGTTTAAGTTCTGATGTAAGGCAGATTAGAAGACTTCAGCGCCGTTTAAAGCTTTCGGAGGACAAGAGAAGTACTATAGTGAGGCAGTTGAGAGATGATGTGGCTTCTTAAACATGGCCATGGCCAGCCTGGCTTTGACAAGGTATGAGTTGTTTGCTTATCAAAGAGAAGAAATGAGTTTTACTTTATTGTTTTTTATTCTTCCCAACTTATTTTGATCACTAATTTTTCTCCTGAATAGTTAGCTTAGTTGATTTGGTATATTTGTTTTGACTATGAGGAATTAAGTTCTATTGTTAGTGAAGTGAGCTTTCTGCTGATAGCGGTGGATATTGCGAACTAGACGCCTGTTGAAAAACATGGTCAATGTTTCTGCTTTCTGACCACCTTTTCTCCGGCAAAATTTTCAGGTTGAGCACTCTTCAAGGATGAATGCTTGTTGGGATTGTATGATCTTCGGAAGAAATTCTATGAATTTATCATCAGCAACATTCATTACATTCACCAAAACAAGTATGTATCTTTGTGGCCTTATTATTAAGCCTTCAAATTTCTATTTTGTTGGCTTGAATTATTCGAACCTTCTGATTAATGATATCAATGAAGCAGTCTCGAGTCTTATATTTGCATCAGCAAGATTTCCTGACTTACCCGAACTTATATCAATTAGGAAACTGTTTGTGAATTCGTCAGAGGAAACTAGACAGAGAGCATCTATCAACGGCCACCAATCCTTCACAGCTTCTTCCTTCAGGTTCCGCTCTTCTATGTTTTTTCATCTGCTTTCGTTCCTTCCTGCTTCCAAAATTTTTAAAAAGTTTTTAATTATCTCTGAAAAAAAATCACCTTTTGGGTTCTTGTTCTTTGGTTCTGCATAGTCGATAGATCGGTGCATAGGCTCCAAGATATGGGTTCTTATGAAAGGGGATAAGGAACTCGTTGACACTCTGAGGGGTTTTGTAAAGGGCTCCCCTAGAAGTAGCATATGGTTTGAAAGGTGCGGAAAAGAAAAATCTTTGAAAGCTCATTAACTCAGATGTAATCAACATTGAAGGACGCCACTCTAACAGAAAAAAATGATACTTTTAGAATTGTGTAGTCTTGGTCATCCATCTCCGGTGGATGTTATGAAGTGCAAGAAGCAATTAAAGCACGTGGATATTTTGAAGCGCAAGAAGCAATTGAAGCACTGATTTCTGGCGCAATTATGGCAGTAGAGTGAAAAAACCATCATAAGGGGCAAGTTTTGAGACTTATTTATCTATGTGCAATTGTCTTAATTGGACACTTTAGAAGCCAGATTTTTGAACTCGTGCTAATCTGTCTTGTGAAGAAATCAGGTGAAAAGCTAAAGAAGGTTTGCTGGATTATTTCTGTCAATCTGGTTCTAGAATGCTATGGTGTTCTGTGTAGGGAGGCTGATGCATCATGATTCATGATGATTGATTTAATTTTATTGTTTTTTATTTTATTTTATCGTTTTTAGAATTCACGATGTCATTTTCTTTTTCGAATGGTTTGATTTAAACAACCGTATAGACAATCCGTTAAAACAAATAAATAATTTCCAATACTGTACAAACAATCCGTCATATATAATGAAGAGATCTATCTTGGAGCCTACAAAAGACGTCAAGGATGCCCTCTGACGAGTTAGAATTAAACCCTAGGCCTATTGGGACTAAGATTAAGTTACTTGGAGATTAAGCTACTGCCTAAACCTATTACGACTAGGTTTAAGGAAACATGTAATACCACCTCTATATAAGGAGGTGGTGCCTCTCCCATAAGATATATCTTCTACCTATCTTCTACACCTTCTACACACGATACACATCTCTCTCTCTCTATTCTCTCTATTCCTTAATTGACTTAAGCATCGGAGAGTCTACCATCGGGAGACACCCGAGGCTCTGTCTTGCAGGTTTTAGGCCGTCCGCCGCCGCCTAGATCATCATCGCCGCCCGTCCTAAGGCACCGTCCAGATTCATGCTTTGTCAAGTGGCACGCCCGGTGGGATCGATTTGTTTGGTCTTCACAACCAAATAAATTTCTTGAAAAGAAGCCGAAATTTGTTGGTTCTTCATGGTGTCTCAATTTGGACCGGAAAGAAAAGATCAATAATTAGGAAATTTTTGTAAAGCTGCCAGCCGTCGACTTCTACGTCAACCTCCTCCAATCCACGATCAGGTCGACGACAGTTCCATCGACTTCTATGTCAATGCCTTCCTGCCAACGATGAGGCCGACGAAGATGCTGTCGACTTCCATGCCAACCTAAACAACCCGACGAATAAGCCGACAAGCAGCAATTTTTATCTTATGGTTTATTAACCCTAATACTTTTCTAATTTTACAGATAAGCTCTCAAGTTATTCGAAGCAAGGGGCAATTTGGAGGATTGAAGTTTCGAGAGATATATCTCCTCGAAAGGGCAATCATCCCTTGAGCAATAAACTACTACTCTAAGTGTTCAAGAAAACGTATCTTGACTCTGCTACTCGAAGTGTTCGAGAAGACATATCTCGGCTGTCATAATACCTTCTCGGAATCGAGGTAACACCTTCTTGAGTGATCAATTTATCTTGAGACTGAGGTGTTTCTCAAACCTTTTTTAATATATTTCTCGAATCTAAATCAATCTACAGCTGATATCATTATCATATTACTATCATATCACGATATCTGTTTGAGCACGATTAAAGGAGTTCTTCATATTACCAACCCTCTCGCGGTAAAACCCTATCACCCTTCAACGAGGACAACGTACTCGGGGGCACAAACGGGGGCATACCATTGGGGGAAGGAATTTGAGGGATCATATGTTATTATTATCTTGTATTGCATCTCAATGATATACACACTCGCGGTCCACCGCGCAAACAACGATACTCACGGTCCACCACGTAAACAAGAATATTCGCGGTCCACTGTGTAAACAAGGAACTCTCTAACAATAAGACCTCCTTGAGTCACTTTATTCTCTTTATCTTATATAGTTGACATCTGAGAACAAAAAAGTTTGAGAACTGGGGCAACACCACGAAACTCAAGAAGACATCAACACTCCTAGCAACCCATATTCTTCTCAGCGAATTTCGAGAATATGGCTTACTAGGGGTACTTGACGAGTTAGAATTAAACCCAAGGCCTATTGGACTAGGATTAGGTTATTTAGAGATTAAGCCACCGCCTAAACCTATTACGACTAGGTTTAAGGAAATAGGTAAAATCACCTCTATATAAGGAGGTGGTGCCTCTCCCATAAGATATATCTTCTACCTATCTTCTACACCTTCTACACACGATACACATCCCTCTCTCTCTATTCTCTCTATTCCTTTATTGACTTAAGCATCGGAGAGTCTACCCTCGGGAGACACCCGAGGCTCTGTCTTGCAGGTTTTAGGCCGTCCGCCACCTCCTAGATCATCATCGCCGCCCGTCTTAAGGCACTGTATAGATCTATGCTTCGTCAAGTGGCACGCCCGGTGGGACCGATGTGTTTGGTCTTCAAAACCAAATAAATTTCTTAAAAAGAAGCCGAAATTTGTTGGTTCTTCATGGTGTCTCAATTTGGACCTGAAAGAAAAGATTAATAATTAGGAAATTTTTGTAAAGCTGCCAGCCTTCGACTTTTATGTCAACCTCCTCCAATCCACGATCAGGTCGATGACAGTTCCATCGACTTCTATGTCAATGCCTTCCTGCCAACGACGAGGCCGACGAAGATGCTGTCGACTTCCATGCCAACCTAAACAACCCGACGAATAAGCCGACAAGGGGCAATTTTTATCTTATGGTTGATTAACCCTAATAATTTTCTAATTTTACAGATAAGCTCTCAAGTCATGCAAGCCAAGGGGCAATTTGGAGGATTGAAGTTTCAAGAGATACATCTCCTCGAAGGGGCAAGCATCCCTTGAGCAATACACTACTACTCGAAGTGTTCAAGAAAACGTATCTTGACTCTGCTACTCGAAGTGTTCAAGAAGATGTATCTTGACATTCATAATACCTTCTCGGAGTTGAGGTAATACCATCTTGAGTAATCAATTTATCACGAGACTGAGGTATTTCTCAAACCTTTTTTAATATATTTCTCGAATCTAAATCAATCTACTGTTGATATTATTATCATATTACTATCATATATCACGATATCTTTTTGAGCACGATTAAAGGAATTCTTCAAATTACCAAACCTCTCGGGTAAAACCCTATCACCCTTCAATGAGGACAACGTACTCAGGGGGCACAAACGGGGGCATACCCTTGGGGCAAGGAATTTGAGGGATCATGTGTTATTATTATCTTGTATTGCATCTCAATGATATACACACTCGCAGTCCACCGCGCAAACAAGGATACTCGCGGTCCACCGTGCAAACAAGGAACTCTCTAATAATAAGACCTCCTTGAGGCATTTGATTCTCTTTATCTTATATAGGTGATATCCGAGAACGAAAGAGTTAGAATATGTCTTACTAGGGGGACTTGACGAGTTAGAATTAAACCCTAGGCCTATCGGGACTAGGATTAGGTTACTTGGAAATTAAGCGACCGCCTATACCTATTACAACTAGGTTTAAGGAAACAGGTAATACCACCTCTATGTAAGGAGGTGGTGCCTCTCCCATAAGATATATCTTCTACCTATCTTCTACACCTTCTACACACGATACACATCCCTCTCTCTCTATTCTCTCTATTCCTTTATTGACTTAAGCATCAGAGAGTCTACTCTCGGGAGACATCTGAGGCTCTATCTTGCAGGTTTTAGGCCGTCCGCTGCCTAGATTATCATCGCCACCCGTCGTAAGGCACCATGCAGATCCATGCTTCATCACCCTCAACGCCGAATTAATCAAGAGCTTCCCAGGAGAGCCGCAAATCTGCACGAGCGAGCCAAGAATCCAAGACGACAAAAAAAGGTAGATTAATAAGATTTTCTCAACTCGCTCAATTCAAAAAGTTTCCCTCCTCACAAACTCGTACTGAAGTACAACAGTCCTATAATGCTCCTGCACAATATGAACCCAATCTAAGGCCTATCGAACGGGACTCGGTTGTTGTGCAAGAAATTGGAAAGGCACATCACCAAGGCCGAGATCGCTTTAGGACTGCACACCGGCAAGACAGTGTTCATCCCCACGATACCACTTAAATTTGATGACATCGGCGTACAGGGAATCACCTTTAAGAGGTTTCAGTTTCCTGTCAAACTCTTCTTTGCAATGACCATCAATAAGCCACCATAGATGCTCAAGTACGTCGGGGTGTATCTGCATGAACCGGTATTCTGTCAAAGGACAATTCTACATCGCCCTTTCCAGACCAAAGACATCCACAGCGGTGAAGGTCCTGGCTATGCCACCTATGTTGGACGAGGTCTTAAAGAAAGACAACTGAACTCGGAACATCCTCTACAAAGAGGTGCTCGAGCTCGCTGGCCAGTAGAAATAACAACCTCGTCGTGTGGCTAACATATTTAACTCTAGTTCCTCTCTGTTATTTAAAATTTATACATTCAAATTGTTTATTTAAAAACAACCGTGCTTGTTTATTTGTAATCAAAGACATTTATTACGAATAATTTTCAACTGCGAATTATGAAATGATCGCGCAACGCGCGACTGCCCAAGACTAGTCCTCCTATCCTAAAATAAAAGTCACAGTAGACAAGAAATAATGCCCAAGAAATATTCAAGGAGGCATCTTCAAATCGATCTTGTACATCAAATGGGGTTAATATGACGTCAGCGACTTATTAGGGACAAAAATGGGAATTCATAAATTCAATTTATCCAAATAAATTAACATCCGTAATCTTTTGGGAACCCCCCACCAATAATACAAAACGATGTCGTTTTAGACATCTACGTGAGGTCAAAATCGCAATTGAGAAAATCAGGTTACCCTTTCGATTTATTAAAGAAATCCGCCAGTTTTTGGAAAGAAAAAAAAAAACCCCAACAACGAAACGACTTAGTCAATTCCTTTGCAGTTCCTCAAGAATTTCTAGAAAATTCTGAAAGTTCTTATAAACAACTTCCCTCCGATCCAAGTTTTCCCCGTAAAAAAAAAAAAAAACATTAGTAATTTAAATAGCGTTTAAATAGTCAATTTGTAGTTTTGTTGTATCTGTATTATGTTTCCTCGGTCTAATTGTTATTTTTCCCCCCGATCATTGATAGTTATTTTCTCTTCTTTCTTTTTTTAGTGTTTTCCTGTTGGATTCTGGTCATAGTATGGTGTTTTTGGGTGTTTTGTATGGTACGTGGAGTTGATTTACTTTGGTTGAGTGACAAGAGTAGTTATTCTTTTGGCGCTAGAGATCTTTCCCGACTTAATTCGGTTCATACTCTTAACTGAGGTTTCTATGATTTGTTATATTTGTTTGTTCAATTTCTTGAATTTAATTTAATATCCCTTATGCAACAACGATGAGGGGTGTATTCGCTTCTGTTTGCTTGGGCTGATAATCCTGAGGACTTTGTCACAGAGATCAGAACAAGGTTGCATGTGAAATTTTCTATTCACTTTTGAGGTTTTCCCAATTTATCAGCGTGCGAACCACCCAAGTCAAGTGCAACATCAAGGTTTGTGATTTGAGGTTTGCTGTTGGAGATTCCATGCCTTTTAAATTCATTGTTCTTTATGGATTTGTTGACAGCTATCTGTGCTTTTTATTTTCTTGTAATGATCACAGTGTTCAATTTACGGAGTATGCTTAGAAACATGTGGCCATGTAGCAGTTCTGCAATGGCATTCTGTTGACCACATGTTACGGACACAATTAGATGAATGGTTGTATCGGCAGAAAGACCTAATTAGAAATAGTGCTATCTATGGTGATCATTGTGTAATAGGTGATAGTTATTATTTAGTAATATAAATAGAGAGTTTTACTGATGCAGTAAATTAATCAAAGAATGAATTAAAGACTGAACTCTATCTTCTTCCCCGGCTTCCATGTTCTTCCCCAATTCACCTTCTTCCTCCCTAAAAATTAGGGTTCTTTCTCATCCCAAACTCTGTTCTGAACTCTAATCTCCCCCTCCTACCATTCTTTATGCATCAAATGGTGTTTTCTTTGTCCTGAACTCCACCAAAACACCGATTTTCTTTGGTCCGAATTCCACCATGTATAGGTAACTTCAACCTGTTACTCAATCGCCGCCACCGTCGCCGGTACCACCGTCAACTCCGGCTCCATCCCCACCTCAAATCTCCTTATTTTCAGGCACTAATCCCCATCAGTGGTTATTTCAAATTGAAAATTTCTTCTCTTCTCACTCAACGCTAACCCACCAAAAAGTCCCTTAGCCTTCTTCCATATGACAGGTCAAGTGTTGCTTTGGTATCAGTTGAATTTCCCCTTCTCTTCCTGGGAACATTTTACTATCCACTTAAAACTTGGCTTTGGAAACCCTAGCCTAGTCACTCCCGGAGAAATCAATTTTGTCTTTGGGAAAGGATTTTTTGAGCGATTAAACCAGCAATTGGAGGACTTCGGAGCTGTTGAGGTCGAACGGGATCCCTCAGTTGAGCTACTTGCTGTTGGAATTCTGTCTGAGGATGATACCTCAACGCCGAGATGTTCAAATTTGGAACCACAAATTCCAGAGTCGGCGGCAAAAACGTCGGGCCTTTTGTCCGAAATATCCAGAATCGGCAAATGCAACCATATTGCAGGAGGTAAATCTTCTCGCTTTGCCAAAATAGAAGACGTTTTAATTTCCGATGGTGAAGGAAATACTCTTGTTGAGATTCAGAGTTCATATTATGTGGACCAAGATTTTGATTTGACACCGAATAGCAATATGGATTCCTGGTTTAATATTGATGATTCCGTTGCCGTTCTTTTTGGTAATTGTCAAGTAGAAATGGGAGATTTTGGTTTGCTCCTATCCGGGTTCAAGGGTGGAACTAATTTGAGTGTTAAAGATATGTTTACAGAGAGTATGAATATGAATTGTATAGGTTTAGTTACATGAGATGATTTTCAGCAACTAAAAGGCATAGCTTACACAAACTATTTTTATGGAGCCATGTTGATACGAATCTTGAGGCAAAGGTGGCAGATTTACCTCAACGCGGAAGCTATAAATATCTCAAGACTTGAAAACTTGCAAATCCAATATTATGGACTCCAAACTCATGAAAAATAAAAGGAAAGAAGAGATGCAAACCACAAAAATTTGCACCAAAAAGGGATCGAAAGGTTTAGAAGATGTAAAAAGTGTTTAAGGCTAGCAACCCAATCGTTCACCTCTCTAACAACCCTATCCCTTTGATTTATGGATAGAACGGCTAGCCAAAAGCCTCCAATGAACAACTAACAAAGCTCCACAACTAGAAAAATACCTATTCTATTCGCACGCATCAACAAAGCACAAGCTTGTGTGCAATGCACTAATCTTCGAAAAGAATAGATTAAGACCAAAGAGTTTCCTCTCATCTCATATTGAAATATCAAATTCATCAAAGGTACGTTTAAAATGCTGGCCAAGCACCCCTATTTATAGTAGAGGAGCCGAAAATTCTCCTAACAATTAGGAGAACAGTTTGATCTCTAACTCTATTCCTACTTTAAAGAACTAGAAATCAACTTAACCTCTAATTGACAACTTGTGTCTTGTCTAAGAAGACAATATATCTAGACACCTTTATAGACTTAAGAAACACTAGTCTAATGAAAATAAAACTCCAAATACAAAGAAATATTCTCTGAAAAGAATCTTATCCTTATCTTGAGAAGAATCTTCCTGAGTCGTCAACTCTATCAATATCTTCTTTGTAGAGTAATCATAGCCATCCAATCTTGATCTAATCTTCATCCAACGGTAGAGAGTAGACACCAATGAATAGACTTCTTATTCTGAATAAACTCTAAATTAGATAAAAGAGAATCATATCAAATCTTATCATTCCATGTGATAAGATTTAAATGATCTTATCTCTAAAAGATAGGGAATCTTCCAAATCTTATCTTTCCACAAGTGTGATAAGATTTAAATGATTTTATCCCTAAAAAATAGAGATTTCAACTCCTAAAAATGAGGAGATAGAGCCAGCATCCCTTGCTTGGTTTGTGGGCCGAAATTTCCTTCCTCAATTGGGCCTTGTAACACATTAATAATCTTGGACTTGTAACTTCCATATTTGACATTCTCTTGGGCTAAACCATTTCATATAAGATTATTAAGTGCACTTTTCATTCTTTTACTTCTAGTTCGAGTCATTGGGCCTCCAATGTTGAATAATGGATCTTGAACCACTCCTTGAGCTTGGATAGTACTTGGAACTCGAACACCTTGATCATCTTGGATTTGATTACCATGGATGTTCATATCTAAAAATTGATTTAATGGAATCTCTTGTCCCCATAGATCTTTTGATTAGCCATTATTTTATTGCTGGAGTTTATCTTCCTCAAAAAGGATTTGTACGGAATTTATTCGGAGCCAATCTAGTGGAAGTTGATGATTTGGATTGCTACTAACTGGATTCAAGGGAGACATTAGTGCTACTTGTGTGGATGGGGTGTACAAAAATGGCTATGTGAATTTAAATAGATTGGAACTACTGGAAGTTCTTCAGGGTTGTGACCCTAAGGAATCGCACAAGTCATGGCCAAAGAGAGCTGAGAATAACGTTGAATTTGGACATTTGTTTGATAATGGTTCTGTAATTTTGCCTGTGATATTGAATTTGGATGTGGCACTGGTTTAGGATATGATATTGTTCGCAAGGTTTTTACTGATAGAAACAGTTTAAGTCCCTGGAGCTTGACTTCAAGGATAATTATGAAGTTGAAATTGATGATAGTGTTAGTTGTTTCACTAGAAAAGAACATTGGTGGAGCTTAATTGCCATTGATCCAGGCGGACTTGGAACCTGTTTAAATGACAGCTCTATTCCGTGTGTTAAGGAACTTAGCTTTAAACATGTTGCTGAAGTATTGGTAAATACATTGGCAAGGTCCTCAAACCATGGGGGAAGATAGTTACGGGATTCAAAGGTGGCATCGTTTCAGGAAATCAGTATTGTAGGAATTTTCTTATTTCTTGGAATTCTTCTTTCACTTTATTTCACATTAGCAAATGTCAGTATCAGGTTTGCAAGGATTATTTGAACTTAAGTGAAATCTTGGCAATGCTTAGTTTTAATCCTATGTTTCTTGAGATGATAACTTCTATTGGTGGCATCTCTAAACTGGAAGTGACTTTTGGGGACTGTTTTAGATCTGATGGGAAAAGAACTGTCTGCTGCCACTTTTATAGCAAGAATATTATGGCCAAAATTAAAATTCTTTGGCTTGAGGGTTACATTACAACATCGATTGTAGCTTCCTGTGTGCTGTTTATTCTTTCAGGGTTGGCTGAAATTCATGGAGACTTAGCTCTGGATGTTTCATCCCAACCAGTGGCATTTGGAGGTTATAAAACCTCAAAATTGCTGGCAGTTAGTGTGTACAGCTTTGCAAAAGGAATCGGATCAGGGATGCAGATGGGTTATGCTCAAACTCACTCGGGGTTCACAGAAGACTCTCAGAGCAAAAATGTTGTCATTGGCTTCCATTATACTCCTGTGATCTTAAATGTATACTCATCCAATTTGTTGATCCTCACAGTCCAAAAGTTGGTGCAACAATGGGACAAAGTTGTAACCATGTTTAGAGCTGGCACTGTGATTTCGTATGAGCTGTTGTGGCCAATATTCAAGCAGAAGAAGGCAGGTTAGCTCAACTATCCATCAACTTGAGTTATGTTCTGAAAGTTGCTGTTGTTACGACTCAAATGTGTTGAGAATGACAGCTATCTTCTTTGTTAGGCTTGAGGACAAGCCTCATCTTCAAGGGTGGGATAATGTTATGGACACAATTAGATGAATGGTTGTATCTGCAGAAGGACCTACTTAGAAATAGTGCTATCTATGGTGATCATTGTGTAATAGGTGATAGTTATTATTTAGTAGTATAAATAGAGAGTTTTACTGATGTAGTAAATTATCAAAGAATGAATTAAAGACTGAACTCTATCTTCTTCCCCGGCTTCCATGTTCTTCCCCAATTCACCTTCTTCCTCCCTAAAAATTAAGGTTCTTTCTCATCCCAAACTCTGTTCTGAACTTTAATTTGCCCCTCCTACCATTCTTTATGCATCACTACAACAGCTACTACAAGAGGAGAGCTTTCAACTACCTTGTGCAGGGTGAGGATTTTAATATCACATGCATGATGACAGAATTAGCATTTAAGAGGTTCCCCTTCCATTCACTTGTTTTTATTTCATGTTTTTGGATAAAATTACCAGATCAGTTAGAGGCATAGAGCTTAAGAAAATAAAATAAAATTTTAGCACAATGCATTCTCTTTCTGGTTACAGCAGTTCTAATTTTTAATTTCTTGAGTTTGTTAGCGCTTTTCCTAGAGTTTCATTAGCCTTCCCTGTTCTTTTGTGATCGTATTAACATTTGCCAAATTGTTGCAAAAAAAATTTTCGTTCCTCCCTTAGTTTATCATAGATTCGGTGTTTATGCTATTCGAATTCTCATTGTTTCCTTTATTTTGGTATTCACATGATTCTTTTTATAGCTTTTGTTTGTCTCTCAGTTCTTTACATACGTTTCTTGGTGCAACGTATATTGGTAGGAAGTAGAAAGTGTTTTGTTTTCAGAAAGTAGTGTGTTTTAAATCCCAAATGGTAATTCATGAAGGATTAGGATTAGATTTTTCTTTAAGGATTATAGATTATGATTGACTTTGACAACGCAGGGTTCACTGGCTTGGTCCTGACAGCATTGTCCTGATTTCTACTTGATAACTTTCACCTCAAATCAAAGCACCTTATTACCTGCACAAATTTCCTCTTTTAGAACGGACAGCTAAATCGATTTATTTTTTGTTCTCGTTACAAAGTTCTAGTTTATTAGTCCTTGAATATGAAAATCACACAAAAAAAACTATCATTACCCACGACCCAGTTTCTTGAGTAAAAGCCTATGTGGTCGTGGGTGAATTGATTCTCCCACGACTTACCCACGAAAATAAGGTAGTGGGAGAATCGCCCATGGGTAATCATTCTCCCACGGACAGTCAACGCTCCGTGGGTAAATTCTCCCATGAAAACTGAGAGTTGTGGTAATTCACCCACAATAATTTTCGTGTGTACATCATCGGAGAATGGTTTCTGAAACAAAATAATTGATGAGAATTACCCACCACTTTCCGTGAGTAATCGGTGGGAGAAATAATTAATAAATAATTTTAACAAATACTTTACCCACGACTTTTCGTGGGTAAATCGGTGAGAGAAATAATTAATAAATGATTTTACAAAATACTTTTACCGACGACTTTCCGTGTGTAATCGGTGGGAGAAATAATTAATGAATGATTTTAACAAATACTTTTACCCGTGACTTTCTGTGTGTAAATCAGTGGGAGAAATAATAAATAAATGGTTTTAACAAATACTTTTACACACGACTTTCCGTGAGTAAATCCGTGGGAAAAATAATGAATAAATGGCTTTTGTAAATAATTTTACTCACGACCCTTACCGTGGAAAAAATTTAATTAGTTTATTTTATAATTTTTCTACCCACGATCCTTTCCGTGGGAGAAAATATAATTTATTTCTATTCAAATGTTTTTGCCCACAGTTTTTTCGTGGGTAATATTTTTAAAATATATTTAAAAAATTCATTTTTTTCCGGTCACATTCCTCCAAATCTATACAATAATTAAAAGTGATACATAATTCAAAATTCTAAATTGCATAATGTATTCAAATTTATCATCTTACAAAAGATTAGAAAATTAAGCATTCAATCGCAAATAAAATAAATCAACATCATTATCACTAGATTGATTCTAAAACCAACCAAACTAAACAACTATCTTATGTAGAATCAAACTCAAAATAAGAATTGAAAACTATTAACTAAGACTATGGTCATCGTCCTCCATTGAACTTCCCTCGGAATGACAATTGGAATGACAATCATCTGACTTCGGGTCATATTTCATACCTTCCAACCTTTGAGAAATTGATTATCATCAATATCAAAGATGATTTCCTTCATTCTGCAAATGAAGCCAACAACTAGTATTGTCAAAATCAACAAGTAGCATACTCATGGATCAAATTCAAGTAAGAATAAACTTCAGCCAATAATTTATTAGGCATTTAAAATCCACAGTGTTGAATAAAGCATTAGATACCTCCATCAATTAGTGGTCCCCAAAGCATCAACATACCTCTTTCATTGTTTTAATAGCAGGGCATGTTTCATTGTCCTCCTAAATCAAAGTGGTTTAAGACTCCCTAGAAGGTACCATGTTTTTGTAGAAAAGGGTATTTAATCAAAGAGAAATGAAGTTTCAAAATCAGTTGCTCAGACCTCACTGCTAAAAATTCAGAAACTACAGTGGTGAGCACATCATTTAAAAAAAAAATTTTCCGGTCATTCTTATTATTATCCGATTTGCAAGCCCTCAAAACCAATAAAAACTGGGTTGAACGAAGAGGATATTAAGTGAACGAAATCAGGAAAATCGATTTATTAAGCGAATGAAATCAGATCTTCAAAACAGTGCCTTGTGCCAGTATTTTCAGAATTCAATCCATCCATTCCAAATGGTCATTTTCAAATCCAATTTCTGAGCAAACCAGTCCATTTATGAATCCGTAAAAACCTGAGTAAACTAAATTGAATGGAGAAGGAAATCATGAAAAGAAATCCCTTAGAACATTTTCGTAACCTAGAAAACTAAGCTCTGCAAAACAGCTACTCAGACCAAATATTTTCAAAAATTTTAGAAACTAAGTCATGTTTAAATGGACTTCCTTTTGGGACTATCACCACCATAATTGAACAAATAAAAGAAGCTTCATAACCTTCATCAAGTAAGGACTGGATTAATTAAAGACCTTGGGGGAAAAAACACACATAAATATGGAGGTTTAAGCCTCAAGAACGGGCTCTGTTACAGTACTCTTAAGAATTCAATTTCAACACATCTTTTTAATCGAATTGACAAGGTATGTAACAAGCAACAGAACAAAGAATCACATCACATATACTCCTTACCTAAACAATGGAAATTAAGAAGAGAAAATAAAGACACCGTTTTGTCCTACAAGTAATATTAAACCATATACATAAAATGATAAACCTTCATGTTTTGGACAGTATCAGAAATTGTTTAGAAATAAGACTATTGTTTTCAATAGGTTATTATTGCGAAAGGGATGATTCATAAGCAAAATATTTGTTTTCTTTTTGCATATATGTTAAAGGAGCAGTCATCAAACAAATGTCTAATCAGGGACCAAAAGGAAGTCAGACAGCACACATTAACAAACTGGCACCCAAAAAGAAGGAAGGGACAGTCGCAGATACAAAAGCAAAGCATCATGGTTTTCATTAGAGTTTACCTCTGTTATGAAGTTAATCATTATATGAACTTACAAGTCATAACACTCACATTGGTTCCATAGAAGCCTCCTCTTTTACATCCCAAGAAAAAGTAAACCAAAAGACCGAATCCTTTTATATGGTGCTTTTACTGATCATCAAATAAAATGCAAAGGAACGCATTTGGATTTAAACCGACTAACAAGGCAGGTAATTGGTGAAAAGATTTTACCATTATCACTGCTGATCCACATTTCAATTAGTTTGTACAGCAAAATGGGATTCCCTACATTGATTCGATATAAAAACATTCAATATTCTTCTTTAGCTTATATGACATTTTAACTTCAACGTTAATGGTTCCAATTTTATAGAAACTTAGAAATAAAAGGTTAAAACAAAGGAACAAAGAGGATTAATCACATCAAAGCCCTAAACAAGAACATTGAATAAAAAGAGAAATCGCAGCTAACCAATGGAGGTGAAGCAAGGTTTAGCGCTTGTTAGAGGATGAACCTGACCTTCAAAATTTTGATTACCAGAGTACATGACTACAGCTGAGAGATCTGCCCAAGATTAATAAAAAATTAGATAAAATGTTAAGAAACTTGTGCATTCCCATAAAGCAGAATAACCTAGTTACATACTAAGGTAATTTAATTTTGTTTGTTGGAAAAAATTGGCAAATTCGTTTTAAGGTACAACAACTTAGAAGATCTCTAATAATCAATCAAATTTTTCAAAATACACAATTAATCAACCAGCCAAAAAATTAAATAGAAGGTACTGGCATAAAATGAGCGCCGCCATCGGCTGGAACCAGAGTTGGGAAACTCCGATCAATGGTGGAACCTGCGACAGAAATACTCTAGGGCGCCACGTTCTAGGCTAGGATCCCATCCATTGTTACTAGCTGAGAAAACCACGCTGGTTCATCCCAAAATGGCGCGGAAACAATCATCTTTTCTTCAACCCCGCATCGAAGAATTACTCTGCAGCCTCCGGTGGTTTTGATTCGCCAAGATCTCAGCAGCCCAGGGGAATTTGACATCTAACCATGGTTGGCCACTCAGATCTAACTCAGTCATGATAGAGATCTACTCCACAGCCCTTGACCGAAGTCTTTTACCCCACCCCGGCAATTTCAGTGTTTTGTTGTTGTTGGCCGATGATACTAGCTCCGGTTGGTCGAGGTTGAAGAGGGATTGCTGCTGCCGATTGGTACAAAGAGAGAAGAAAGAGGGAAACGACGGTAGGGAGTGTCGTTGTGAGGGAGTGGTGTATATTTTTTTATTTTTATCCTATATATGATCTAATTTTCTGTCAAAAATTAGGGCGGGCTTTTGTTCCCTCCTCGTTTTTTTGGCCAAACATTTTCCCTCCAACAAAATTAATTCACTTATTTTTTTTTTTTGTGTTAGGTCGATTTTGGGGTAAGCAAAAGCTGGTGAATTTAGCCAAAAGCACCAAATTTTTTTTGGCAAAAGCGGGACTTTTCTCGTCTTTTTTTACCTTATATTTAGTAATACGAAAAAGAATTAAAAGAAATACTCTTCTAGGATAGTCAATTTAATCCATCTTTCGTGTTTTGCCCTTTTTTTGACACATTAAAATAGCTAAATTTTATATCGACCCCTAATAAATTACAAAATAAACACCCTAATATCTATGAAGTGGTACCCTTTACTTTCTTTTCTTATTAGAACCATGTTATATTGAAAATATTTTCAAAACCATCCTCAATAAATAATTTTCTTATTTTAATTTTAACCCAAATAGTATGATATATACACAAGCATATGAATTTGTACTCCCTCCGACACAAAATGACATTGCACTTTAGTGTAAATGAATATGAAAAGTAAAATTATTTCAAAAATTTGATCTTATTAGTAAACATTATTACTAATTACAAACTAAATGCATATAATTAACGACTACTTATCAAATCATAAACGTCACAAATATTATCGATTATTTGAGAACTTAAAAATAATAATATTATATTATTATTCTTATCATCGATCAGTTGTTCACTTGGAACGGGTCATTGTTAATACTTAATGATTGTGTAAGAGCAAATAAATTTTATAGTTATTTACATAATTTAATTAACACCGTATATACAATATATATGGATAACCACATATGCAATTAAAAGTACAAACATACTATATTCATAACAAATGTACCTAAATATACAGAGGCTAAATGTTTCTTTAGTACTAAATGATATATATACACGGTACCGTATATCTATCAAATACACATTATTGAATATCATTTGATTAAATAATTAGATGAAAAGTCTATTATATATTAGTTAATTACATAAAACTTCATACTTTCATATCTATTCATAATTATAGAAATATCTTTTTATTTATTTTAAAAGTCGAATTAATCAAAAAAACAATTTTAATTTACCCACGAATTACCCACGACTTGCCCACCAAATGATCGTGGGTAATTAAAACCACAGTGATCTTTAAAGACCACCTCCATTTATTTTTAATAGGAAAAAATCTATAAAAAAAATTATAATTTCAGTTTACCCACGACTTACCCACGTATTACTCACCAAATGGTCGTGAATAATTTAGACCACCGTGGTCTTTAAAGACTACCTATATTTATTTTTAATAGAAAAAAATCAAAAATAACAATTTCAATTTACCCACAACTTACCCACGTATTACCCATCAAATGGTCGTGGGTAATTAAAACCACCATGGTCTTTAAATACCACATATATTTATTTTTAATAAAAAAAAATTAATCAAAAATAACAATTTCAATTTACCCACGACTAACCCACGTATTACCCACCAAATGGTTGCGGGTAATTAAATCCAATGTGGTCTTTAAAGACCACCTATATTTATTTTTAATAGAAAAAATCAATAAAAATTAATAATTTCAATTTGTTCACGTATTACCGACCAAATGGTCATGGGTAATAAAAACTACCATGGTCTTTAAAGACTGCAATGGCCTTTAAAAACCACTTCTATATATTATTAATAGAAAAAATCAATCAAAAATATTAATTGTAATTTACTCACAACTTGCCCACGACTTACCAACAAAAATTTCGTTGTTACTTAAAACCAATGTGGTCTTTGTAGACCACCATGGTCTTTAAAAACCACCTTTACTTATTTTTGTTGTCTTTAAAGATCACATTTATTTTTTTTAAAGAAACATCAATAAAAAATAGTAATTGTAATTTACCCACAAAATGCCCACGATTTACCCACCACAATGTCGTGGGTAACTAAAACCACCGTACTCTTTAAAGACCACCGTTCTCAATACTTAGCCCAATTTTCTAAAATTTCATTAGGTCTTACTACGACTTACCCACGCATTACTCACAATCACTTTAATCACAAATTATTTCGTGGGTAAACAAAATTATCCACGGATTACCCACAACGAAGAAGTCGTGTTTAATTACCAACGAACAATTCCGTGTGTAATACCTGGGAATTTTCTCGCGGGAAATCATTACCCACAGATTATCAACAAAATTTTATGTTGTGGGTAAATTTGTGGGTAATGCATGGGAAACACGTGGGGAAATCGAATCTTTTGATGGATCCTATTTTGATCAATGCAAAATGAGTGCTTTGTCGGTATATCGTGGGTAATTACCCACAATTTTCCCACGACTTGAAAAATTTCGTGGGTAATGACAAGTTTTTCTTGTAGTGAATTTGGAATCAATGATATTTCATAACTTATAATTTAGGATGGAGTTAAAACTTATAATTTCTCTACTACTTGCCAATGAAAAAATTAATTTGACAGATTGGATTTGATGAGGTTGCCACTTGCTTAGTACTCGGCTTAATTATCATGGACTCTTGCAACAGGTGGTAATGCTTTTAATACAAAAACTAGATGTTTGGCCCGGGCAGATGCCCGAGCGCCCCTCGACTTTAATTTTGTGTTAATAGATAAATGAATTCTTGATTTGGAAAAAATAAAATAGCTACACATTTGGTTTTTTTCCCTTTTTTAGCCAAAAATAAAAATAAAAATAAAAAAATCATCTGTCAAAGGAGAAAAAATATTGAAAAGTACAACGATGCAGAAATCATACAAAAGAATGTGGAGTTATAAAGGGGATAAGTTTATGGGAAAATTTAAATGCTATTTTAATTTGATTGATAAATGATAAATGTTAGGAGTTAAAATTTTGTAGCTATTTTTGTAAAGTATGTTTTGTTTCTCTGGATAAGAATTTTTTTTTTCTTTTAAAAAGGGATGACATGTGGCAGAATGGTTAATGTAATATGGTGCATTTGGAGCCAAAAATTTTCAATAAGAAGTTGCCACATCAACATCCTGTATTCTGCTGTAATAGGGTAAAAGGGATTAATATTTTGTATATTATTCTTTTTTATTGAAAACATACTAAAACTTATTGTATTCCTAGAGCACTTGCTTCCTTATTCTCACACGTACCCTTTCATTCTTAAGGTTTTGGATATACTATTAGCTATGATTTGTTACCGCTTGATTAGTTCTGATATATCTCCAGCAACAAAATCAGTTATTTTGTTCGCGCGACAGGATAAGAAGGGTTACTAAATTAATCAAAATTTACATGATATGGTAAGCTTTGAAATCTAAATAGTACAATCTAGCTTTATAACAATCTCTGTAACATGATGCCTCTACCTTGAAATCTGAAAAGGATATGGTAAGGATTATTTGATTGTGTTGCCTAATTTTATTGCAATGGAGCTTCATTTGAAGAGAATGCTTGTGAGCTTTCTTTTTCTTTCTACCTTGTTGTTTTCTGAATTAGGCTTTTATTTTGTGTATGTTACAGCTTTCCATTTTATTGTAATATGCTAAGCTTTTAATAATAGGTTGGTGGGTTTGAAAAGTTTATGAGATTGGACGCATTTTTAGGATCAAAGGGATTTCAACCCCCCACAATCCTGAATTTACGACAGTCGGAGTAAGTTACCCTATTCTTTTTGCTTGTTATTTCATTGCTTTCCTCTGAGATTTGCGGGCTCAAGTATGAGATTAAACTTTATATGCACTCCATAACTTGAATTAAATGTACGAAGCATATTCAGGCTATCAAAGGATTACGGATCTGGCTGAAGAAGTTGTAATTAGATGCGGCATTGCAGTGCAGAGCACTCTGGATATAAAATATCAGGTACTATAAGTAACAATTTGTTTTGTTTTCCTCTTTTGTCTAGTACTTTTTATTGGTGGCTCCATTTAATATTGAAGCTTTATTCATGCCTGCATGAATTGTAATTGTTTTTGTTTTCTGATATGTCTCTGTTCCATTGTACCTCCTTGCCTTAGATATCAGTAAAATTTGAGGTGTTATCCATGCTATGTGTTTGTTTTATTGTCCAGAGAGAATATGGGAAACAGAGGTTCAGAACAATTGTGTTCTCTGATTTGCTTTTGTGAAAACTAAAATTGCTATAGTTATGAATATGACTTTTCCTAATTCTGATGGTGCGTGTTTGAATTTACAGTTGTAACTGAACTCAATTATTACTGATCTTGATATGTGTTCGCCATTCTTATTAGATTCTTAAAACTTGATGATACTTTGGTTTTTTCTCAAAAGTTTATCATATGCACGTTTGTGTTTGGCCTTCTTGTTTTAGATCTGGATGGTTAGGATTTTCAAATTTATTTTTAATTTTTTGTTATTGCTTAGTTTGTCCAAGAATTTATCTGTTCATGAGCATATCATGTGGACATTTGCGTTTGCAAGTTTCTTACCCTAAATTTTGGTGTAGACACACTTAATCATAGTTAATTTGCTTAGTGAACATAGTAGAAGTGTCATATTACTTATATGTTTGAACTGAGTTGCAAACTTTGCATATAAATTTTATTTTGCTGTTGCAATCTTGTTGGACGTGATGTGCTTAAGTTGAACATCTTAAGTGCAAAAATGAGCTCAGTGGTTTGATGTTAGCCAATTATACTAGCATCCAACACTTACTCATCAAGTGCTTGAGCCAGTATGATAAGTTGAGGTAGAGACAAGCCTTTCTTGACAACTACAGAAACCACCCAATGTTTGCTCTAAGTTTTTTGGCTGATAAATTGATTTTTCTTGATATTAACGTTGAACCAAATGATTTATGATTTTACTGGATTCCTGAAGTTGAGAGTTATACTAAGGATTAGTCTTCTTGCAGGTTAGACTTCAGGATTTTGGAAGGAAAAATTTTTATGTTTCCAGTTTTTCCGCTCTCCTTTATAGCATTGATCTTTTGATGTGACTTAATATCAACTGTCTTTGGCTGGACAATGATCTATCTGAATTTCATGAATCTAGATATATCATTGAGAGTCTTGTTGATGAGTGGCTTGTGAGTTCATTTGATTACATCAATTGGGGGATGGAAGTAAATAGCAAATTACTGGGTTCTTCAATTTGCCTTATTTCCTTACCAATTGTGTATGTGCTTTTCTAGGATCTGTACCATGTTCTTACTAGCATGGAGGACCCAAAGTAGCAGTTTGGAAAAAAGGGTAAGTCTCAACTACCTTTTGAGTTAGGCGGGGATGGTTATTTCTTATACTGCAACAGCTTGGAATTGTTGGTCTGATGATTTGCGTAGACATGTGTAACTTCTTCATTTGTCCCTTTGCAATGGTGTGTTCAATAATTTACTATCTTTCATCTGATTCTTATTTAGAACTTACCTGCAGAATATGGTGCATTTTGTCTACATAGATATGTACTGATTTATGATGACTCTCGCACCAAATGCATGGATATTTGTGCAAGCTGCTTTTAATTTTTCAAAGAGTTTAGGAGAAGCCCCTTTTCGAAAAAAAAAAACCCCAAACTGCCGAGTATTTCAGCCAATGGCATCGGATCTTTATATCTTTACACTTGAAGTGATTTAATTTGATGTAACACTTGGTAGTTAAATACAATATAGACTTCCTCCTTCATTAGTTGACGGTATTCCTGTCTTTTAGCTGGTTCTTTTAAAATCTTCTTTGTTGCTGATCTTCTTTTTCTTCAAACTTCCTGCGTTGAGTTCCTTTTTTGCGAAGTTTTTAATCCTACATGCTCATCCCAGGTGGTTGCAGTTGATGGCAAAACAAGTGAAAAAACAAGTACAATTGAAATAGATGTAGTTTGAATTTGATTTTGCTAGCTCTTAAAATTGCCTCTGTTCAATCATCTCTTGGGATTGATTCTAAAAGTGCAGAGACTTTCAAATGGCGATACAACTGTTTATATTTGTCAAAGTAGTCTTGTGAACTCTAAACCATATCCCTATTTCATTAAACAATAGAAGGTCATTGTAGAACTCGACATATGTTTTCCAAGAAGCAAGTATGTGGCTGGAAGCCTAGCAGCCCTGAAAGATCAAGTGGATTAGGGAGAAGAGGATTGAAGATAACCAGATGCATAAATCGGTTGCACGATGAAGTCATTGATGTTGCACACCCTCCAAATGTAATAGTTTTGAGTTAGGCCTTGAGATGCCTTCCATGTACCCAAAAGTTGAATAAACAAGCAACACAATGCGATTGTAAATTTCTAATGGTATATTTCTGACATGGTAGGAGAGATGCATTCTGAAGATGCCATCCTGTCATCACTTTGTTGAATAGGTTCTCTTAAACATTGCATTATAATCTCACAAAAATTGTTAATCTTTCATTAGAAAATATAGAAAAGATGTGCTCTTTTTTAGATATTTTGTATTTTTTACTCTCTCTTTTCTGATTTTCAAAAAGCAAATTCCATAATCGAGGTGCATGGAATAGTAGATTCTTAGCATTAACATTAATCTTTGTAAATACACTATGTAGATGTTGTGCCATTGCCTTGAAGGTGCGAAACAAATGACTTAGAGCTGCAACAAATGAGCTAAAAGTTGGATTTCAGACCATGCAGAACTTAGAGCTGCAACATATGACTTTGACCCGGCTAATAAAACTGGGAGAAGGTGGATTTGGTCTTGTTTTAAGGTACAATACCTCTGAGCGTAAAAATGCCAACATGGTAATTGTGAACAACTTCAAATTATATGAAACCAGACCTGGTCTTGTCTAGGATAAGGGGGGATGAACAGCTAGGGATGGTCATCTTGTTTGTGGTTGTCAGTCAACTTTCAAAAAGAGATCATGTCCAATGTCTTTGCATCCAGGAGTTCTGAGGAGATAGACAACCAAAACATGAACACCGAGTTGCAGGATGTCTAATCTCTTATTTTTTCCATGATTACTGTAACGTGTTACAAAAAATTAAATAAGAATAGCAAGGCCCAAATCGAAACTTTGATGTCTTGAAGATGTGATTGGGTAGTAATGTGGCCTTCAAGTTTGTAATTTCTTTTCAAAATGACTCCAATGAAGGAGAAAAGTCGGAGGATTTTTTAACATACATAGCATGGCCTTTATTGTACACATTCACCTTATTTATATTAATGGAAACATTTAAACATTCATTTTTAAGAAAACTTTAGACGTTAATCTAAAGTTTGTTTTCCAAAATAAAATAAATAAAATTCAATTGTTTTGCTTTTTTTAGAAATCTTGAAGGTTTTGCAAAATGAGTAACTGCAACATTTTTAAACACAAAAAATTTAAAAAATTAATCCAAGCACTTACCGCGCAACGCGCGATGGGTACAAGACTAGTTTGACACTATAAGTTTGTTCATGTACAATAATTTTGTCAGTTTAAAAAAATATTACACATTCACTTACAAAGTATTGTACCGTGCCGAAAAAAGAAAAAACTTGCATCTTTTAAAATAGAATTTCGATAACTGAAAATATTTTTAATTTTAAAATTTTCATTAAAAAATTTAGCCTTCACCTTTGTGATCTTTTTGGAGTATCGCATATTGGAATAAATAGAAATTCACATGTCACAACAATAATCATGGCATTTTTGCATCGTCCACAAAATCAGCTTTAAATTATAATTTTGACTGAAAAATTCTTTTGACTATTAATTTTTAATTGCCCAAAATAGTTTATGTATCTTTGATCCATTGTTTAGTATATTGTTTGGCACTGTATATTAAAATTTTGAATAGGATTATAATAAGACATCCTTTTTTAGTTTGATATTTAATTGAATTACGTGAAAACTATGTCTAAAAATAAAAGACTTGGATATTCAATAAAAAAACATAATTGCACAATTAATTAAAAAGATTGTACATGAAAAAACATTGCACACTAGATAGAAAAATAAGTATTGCACATTTAGTTAATTAGTGTTGTACACTTGACAAAAAATAGTATTGCACACTTAGAAATTAATTTTGTACAATTAACTAAAAGAATTGTAAGTTTTGATATTAAAAGCATTGCACCACAATGCGGCCATCACGTTAAAGTACATGCAAGGACCGTACCTTTACCTATATAGACCACAAAATAATATATTCAACGGACATATATAACTGGAGACTGGTTACTTTAATTTGTTAATTGATTAGTATGAACATCATAAGAAAGAATAATTAAGAATTAAATCATTCACAATAGAAAATATTCACAACACGGACAAGAATTATAACATCATAAAATCCGACACAAACTATATCACATTGCGAAGATAACAATCGGCTAACATGTGCTAATAATTGTACAATTTTACACAAAACTCGACACAAGCTTTATAATATTGCGACGATAACAATAATAAATGTACAATTTTACACAATGCATCTAACACAATCAGTGCAATGCATAGGCATGATTCTAGTAAAACAAAATGCAAACCAATGTTACATCTATCGGGGTTGGGGTTTCAATTGCTTGAGTAAAATCCCTAATATGACATACATTTTTTTCTTAAAAAAAGAATACTGAAAAAGGTCACAAACAGATTTATTCAATTTAAAATACAAGAAACCATGTTTGGACTTTTGTTGAGAATGGAGTGATTAAAATCACTTTATTTCAAAAAATAGGAAAAAAAAATAAAAATTAAGCTTAACTTGTCTTAATAACCTTAAAAATTCTGTCAAACACAATATTAAATGTGGATATTGATAGTTTGGATTCATCTGAAGGCCAGTTGAACAAGTAAAATATAACAGTCCATTTGATATATTTTCTTAAAGAAAAATTGATTTCCATTAGGGTAGTAATGTAAAATTCTCTTGTCAAGTTCGTCATCAGAGGAGGAATTTGTTTTTCATTTTTCCGATTTACTTGTCATAAGAAACACCTTAATGGAATTCTCTTGCATTTCTTTGTGCAATATTTTGATGTCTTTCTAGAGGATTCAACTTCGTTGTGCTTAGCCCAGACACCTTAGATATTCAACAATTTCATCATTTAGGGCAATGATCTAATGAAAGGGCAGGCAATAGATGCATATGATGAGGATCATAGCTTTAATGTGGTCTCTATTGTGATTTGATTGATTATAGTTGGAAGAACACATAACCTGGTGCTCAACTACTCTCCCCCGTCTCATAAAACTAGTTCACATGATAAATTATGAATTGCACTTTTTCAATATGATTTACATTTTATAATGTGGATTATGTTTGTGGTACAAAGAAGAGTATTATACAGTCGAGAATTTAGATAAGGTAATTCATGAAGTGGAACAATAGATAAAGAAACTTCTTTGTTGATTTTCTTAGCTTCTTTTGATCTGCTTACAACTTCTTATCGTCTCCATGTCCGTTATCTTTTGATTGATTTCAGAAAGAAACTTGAACCGTACCATTTTTCTTCTTCAAGGAACAAAAACATGATACGACCAGATAATACTCTCTCCATCCCAAAATAATTGTCCAGTTTAAAACTTTACTTTTAGTACAATTGAACTAAAAATTAAAATCCAAAGTGGACAATAATTTCAAGACGGAGGTATTAAAATTGAGACCATTTTCTGAGAAAAGGTAAAACCCTTTTCTGCAATCGAGTTAGAAATAGAAGCCTTTCTATCTTTAAGGCATTGAATTCCCACTAGTGCTAAAATGGCCTTTGGGTGTAGTTGCATGTTTACTTAGAATGCCTGTTGGCAGAGGGATTTCAAATACTGGGGTCGAGCTATTCTGGAATTTGTACATTGTGACATCACTCAACTGCGTATGGTGTTTGCTTGAACAAAACCCTCATACTTCCTCCGTTCCGAAATGAATTTTCAGTTATGATTTTTATTTTAAGTTCAAATTATATTAAAAGCAAAACTCTAAACTAAACAATTTTAGGATAGAGAGCATATTTAAACTTTGATGTTCATACGAATTTGTCTGATGGTTATGTTTTCGAACCAGTTAAAACTGAACCATTTGCAGTTTGATGTGAACTTTCAAGTGAATGTGCACTGTTTTGTTTGGTACTTTACATTTAATGTAGTTTAAGATGAGTATTATATATATATGTTATTAATGAAGGTCGGATTGATTACTATATTAAAAGGTGGAAACAAAAATAAACATTCGGTTAACGAAAAATATGCTCCCACCGGTGACACTCCGGCCGTTTGAAGATCACGATCTCACATTCTCCTACTCCTCCAAATTGTGATTTCACCATCCAAATTAGTAATCTCTATTTATAAATTCACCGAAACCATTCAATCATCAAGCAATTTGAGAAGCCGGGAAACCAAAACCATTCAATTGGCAAGAAATTAGAGAAGGTTCAACGATATTGGTAGGAGTTTATTTGATTTTGTGTTCTTGTAGTTGATTGAAAGTGTATTTGATGGATGCAACTAGTAGTTATCAAGCATTAGTATTTCTCCCCTACATCGATTGGTGAGTTCCATTCCATCACCCCCAGTCTTCTCCTCCATTAATTAATCCATCCCTTACCACGAAAATGGGAAAATCTGATGACTAAGAAGTACTTCGAGCCTTGTTGATGGAAGCATGAGATTGATGAATCTGGTGTTTTGAATTTCTATTGACAATTATTGCTTCCTTCACTTCAGGAATCTCTGGCTCCCATGAATCAGTTTTATATCTTGCGTACGACACGATAATTCTTTCTTTTAAATTTTCCGAGATGTAAAGAGTATTTGGGTTTTTGATGTGAACCTAAGCCTTCCTTGACTAGACTCGTAGTTACTACACTCGTATAGGTTAATGAACACATTTATCAATAAGAAAGTTGGAGGCGGAAACCAAGAAGGTTTTTGATCGTTACCTTAAACAGGAAGTCCTTGGTGAAGGCACATATGGTTTTGTTTACAAAGAAATCGACACTAAGGTACCACCTTCTCTTCTGAAATTCAATTTGATGTTCATCTATCTTTTTAATTTGACATTTAGGGGTTTTTATTTGTGTTCTTATGTTTCTTGTACGTTTGTGTTAGATTTGGAAGTAGTTTGAATTATTGTGGAATTTAATCATGTGTTGAGGAATGAGTGAATTCTATAATTCTATTAATCTGTTTATAATGTACTTGAAAGAATTCGAGTTATATGGAAAATATTTTTGGGTGTTCTTTCTTTTTGAAGGAATAATTAAATCTTTAAACTATATTAATTGTTGAAAATTGGAAAATATCCATTTGGTGTTACAGATAGGGCAGACAGTGATAATTAAGAAAATTCGGATAGGGAAGCAAAAGCGGTGGAAATCACAGCTCTTAAGGAAATTAATCTATTGAACGAGCCTAAGAACTCAAATATAATTGAACTTATTGATTCTTTTCCTCATAAAGGGAGCTTGCATCTTGTGTTTGTGTTCATGGAGAAAAATTTAGCAGATATAATTCGTGATCATAATATTATGCTTTCGGTAACTGTTATCAGATCATATATTCAGGTAACTTTGAAAGGGTTGTCATTCGGCCATAAGAAAGGGATGATGCATTGGTAAGTTTCACATTTTGAACTCAGTTAATGTTGGGTAAGCAAGGTTCTTCTTAGACTTTTCATCATAATCAGGTTTCATTTTTGTAGCAATTTGAAACCAAAGAATCTATTATATGAACCTCGCAAACAGCTGAAGCTTGCCGATTCGGCTTGGCTATTATATTTGGAAGTCGACACAGGATTTCTGGTCACCAAGTATGTTTCATTTTTTACTTATGTAAATACTTCAATATATGGCTTTCTTGCTACAAAGTAAGTCACCTTTCTGGCAAATTTTATTCAGCTGCCTAGCAGGTCTCATTCGATATTTATTTGTTCTATCCCACCCATATAAACTCTGTGATTCATGCAGTTGAATAAGTACCCTGAATTGAAAAACAATGGTAACTTTGAGATTGTTAGCGTCTCATTTCCTTCTTATCTCATTTACGTTTGTTACTTTTCCATATTATCTCATAAGCCCCTTTTGGACTCTCGTGTGATGTTTTTTCGCCTCCTTATCTAATTTTCTGAGCTATTCAGCAACTGCTTCTTCCTTATATATTGGCATTTTTATTATCAACAAATTCCTCCTTGTTTGTTTTATGTGGACAACTATCTTCACCGTCAGCATTATACTTCTCAAACTTGCTGATTTCTTCAAAGTTAATAACTTTTTCACCTTTTTTGGGTAGAATGGCCTGTCCACTTATTCAAAGAATAAAATTTCTCATCTCTGTTGATCATTTTGATATTGCAAATGACTTACTACTAATGTTTTAATATGTTCCCAGTTAGTTTTACTGTTGCATGATACGTGACTTTAAAAATTACCAATTTTTATATTCATTTGGTTATTTTCTTTACGGTTTTTTAAGGGATTTGTAACTTCGTATCCTGATAGTAAATTATAATTTCTTGACTTGAAACTTTTTCCTCCTTGAGTTGGACAGATTTTCTCAATATATATTCAGTTTACCAGAGTTTTAGTTTCTATTGCATGCATAACAAGAGACTATGAAGTTAATGTTGCAGATGGAACAATACTAAATTATGGCATCTATAATTGTATTTATATAGGTATTTCTATAATTGTATTTATATAGGTATTTTCCTGTTGGTATAGAGCACCAGAGCTTTTGTTTTGTGCAAACCAATATGGTCCAAGTGTGGATATTTGGGCTGCCGCTTGTATATTTGCTGAACTTTTATAACGACGTCCATCCATGCATGTAATTTTTATTACATTGGCTAATGCCTAAGAAATTAGATACCTTGTAATAACTTATCTATTTGACTTGTTTAAGTTATGAGTAATTATTATAGTTTTCAAATGAAAATTTTTATAGCTCGAGTATTAAAATGTTTCTTTACATACTTGAAGTGGGTTTGAAACTTGTGATTTGATGATGCAATTAAGGTGTTTATCTTTATCTTTTGTTTGATTACTTGTGATAATCGAGATGGATAAAAGTCTACTTTGGTGTGAGGATCTCCTTTGTTGCTAAACATCAGTTTTTTTTTTCATATAATTACTCTAACAGCCTTTTGGTAAAAGTAAATGTTGAAATTAAATGATGAATGTAAATTGCAGAAGGTATAAGATGATTTGAGAGTGGCATTAGCATAGTAAGTGAATCCTTGGAAACTAGAGAAGTTAAGCAAATAACTTCCACGTTGTCTCCTTTCTCTCATAAGGGATCCAAATATCTTAGTTTCCTTGTTCATGTTCACTATTTTACACATCCTTTATGTTCTTGAGGAACTTGCATGTATGAACACTTTGTTAGCTTACTGTTTTAGTGAAAGTTGAAAGATGCCTGCGTCCATCTTGTGATTTATAGACAATCTGTCGAACTAATTGGATTAAAAAAAGAATATAAGCTGCTACCTTCCCCTTTCTCTTTAATGTCAAATCCTTCTGTCGGGTGGAAAGACAATGTTTAACCTTGTTATAGCCATTTGTTGTATTTTTTTCCATTTTCCAGAAAGAATTAGACGGCTTTGTTTCACTTGTTTGAAAACACGTAAAGGTAATTTGACAATTTAAGTTGATTATGTGGAAGGAAATTAATTTCTCGAATACAAGTTAATAACTACATGTTCGAAAAGCATGCACGTTTTTACCCTCCCGTTTTGAACATGTTACCTTCTCTTCCTATCAAACATGCTACAGGGAAATAGTGATATTGATCAAATGGGGGAAGATCTTTACTGTTTTTGGAACTCCAAGTCCCTCATAGCTGCCAAATATAATGTGTTTGCCTCATTTTCTGGAATATAAAGATGTTGTAGGGCAGCCAATCTGCACACTCTTTCCAATGGTTAGTACTGATGAAGCCGAGGATCTTTTATCACAGATGTTCACTTATGATCTAGAAACAAGAATTTCAGCACAACAAAAATTAGAACATAGGTACTCTCCATATTGTGTGTCAATTTTTCCTTAATAAATGCTTAGACCAAAATAATGTGTTAAATTTTTGAAATAGTTTCGATCTTTAGTCTAAAGCTTAAATTTTAGATTTTGTTGGTTGCTTGATCTTCAATGGGATTTTCTGCTTTTGTGGTTATGTGATCGTTGATTCCATTAATGCTTTCATTATTAATTCTTGATGCTGACTAAGAATCTTTACCTCTGAAATGATTGCTTTTGCTTTGGTGACAAGAGATCAAAGGATGCAACTGCAAAGACAAAGAATTTTGGTGAATCGGTAGAAGCAAAAGTTTATATCATTGAAAAAAACAAGTTTGGAATAAAACCAAGGATGAGAAACTTTTGTTTCATTTGAATACGAGTTAAAATTTGAATATAATATACATATATATGGCTTTTAGTTGTGTAGTATGTTTGATCTTGTTTGCACTGAAAGTTCCATAATATTAATTGATTTGTAGGTAATGAAAAAATCTAGTAAAGGCGAGCCTTTGAAAGTGAGCAACAAGGGGTCAAAGGATACAACTGCAAATACAATGAATTGCCCTGAATTGGTAGAAGCAGATTTCTATATTATTGACACGGATCAATCTAGGAATAAAACCAAGGATGAGAAGGTTTGTTTAATTTAAATAGGAGTTAAGATTCAATAAATATATATATATATATATAATGTGATAGTGTGTTAATCTTGTTTGTATTTAAAATTTCATAATATCATTTGACAACTACACCACTACCAACTTTGAAAGTGAGCAAGGGGTCAAACGATAAGAAGGCAAATGAATCTAAAAGTTGTTTTAAATTGGTAGAAGAAGATGCATATATCATTGACGTGGAGCAAACTAGGAATAAGACCAGGATGGTTTGTTTAATTTGAATACGATTTAAAGTTTGGATATATTATATATATTTATATGTTTTTTATTTTAGTTGTGTAATGTGTTTACCCTTGTTTGTATTGAGGTTTTCATAATATCATTTGATTTGTAGGTAATGAACACATCAATTACACAACTACAACCTTTGAAAGTCAACAACTAGGAGTCAAAGGATGTAACTGCAAAGACAAAGAGCTGCTCTGAATGGGTGGAAGCAACCGTCTATTTCATTAACATAGAGCAATCTAAGGATGAGAAGGTTTAATTAATTTGAATACGAGTTCAAATTTATATATATATATATATATTTGACATTTGATTGTGTAGTGTGTTTAATCTTGTTTATATTGATAGTTTCATAATGATATTTGATTCTAGGCAATGAACAAATCAAATGCACCACTAAATAGTGAAGAAAAGGTATCGATTTACCTTTCTTATTAATATTAAATTTTCTATGATATATTACCCATAATATTTATTCTTTTAGGCCATCTTCACAACTGGTTCACCATCAAAAGAAGACAAATCATTTGATGAGAATGCTCTATTTTGTGAGTATCACAGACAATATGGACATAATTTTGATAATTGTCCACAAGTACTCCTTCAATGTGACTTTCATAACTGTGGAGGTCACTCGAGGAGTCAATGTTGTGGATCTTAAATAAATTGTACGATGTTTTCTAATTCTAAGTATGACATGGAATTTACTATGACATTTCTAGGTGGCGGAAGGCAACTTAGAGGTGGAACCAACAGTTCATATGTACAATCACCTAAAGATAAGTTATAATATTTAGTTTTAGTATTTTATTTATCGAACAATAGTATTTGTTTATTAAGTATAATTTTGTAGGAGATTTCAAGTTGTTTTGAAAGACCCCAACAAAAAGTGATTGGTTATGTGTTAAATGAAGGAAACTCATAGTAAGTTCATTGTTTTATATGTCCTTCATTGACATGTATATTAGTTTCTACTTAATGATGTCTTTTACATGTAACTAGTTATTCACAAATTCTGTCTTGTAGTGAGTGTTTAGCTAAAATTCATGTGGAAATTGTGACTCGTGCTTTGTTGCTCACATTGAAACCCGAAGGATGGTTGAATTCTAAGCTAATTTGTTATTTAAAAAATTAAAAATTATCAATTATAGGTGATCATTTTAAAATATGTTGACATTTTTTAATGCAGGTTATAAATATTTTCACCAGTATTCGAACACTGAATCAACATGCCGTGTGAGGAAAGGGGAAATCCCATGTTTGGTTTTTGCCGCACTATATCTTGGTAAGAACTTAAATAATTTTTAAATATTAAAAATGTGACACGACTTAACATACTTAAAATATGGATTTTGTTGCAAGAAGAAATAAAATCATATGTTAGTAATGATAAGGTGTTAAAGAAGGAAAAGAAAAAATATTTTGTTAAAGAGACTTACGGAGGTGACATTTAGAGCTGTGAAAAGGTACCGTGACTTTTTGTTAAATACGAAAATTCATTGGACAGAATAGAGTTTCTTTTTTATAATCGGTAATATATGTATACTCTACTTACTTGTTCTTGTTTTATTTGAATGTATACAAATAACAAATGTTCCTTATAATAAACAATGAAGGTCACCAATGGTATGCGTGTACGATTAGTTTCAATGAAAGGCGTGTTTCAATACTGGTTTCGATGGCATCTACTTGTGATCAAAGAATACCATTTGTGGCAAAAAATGGTAATAATTTGTAATATCCAAATAAGTAAAAAATAAAATTTTTATATTTGTTTAATCATACAACTCCTAATTTTCTAACATATTACTTTTCTATGAAAAGGTAAAAGTATTGCAGGATGTACTTGAAATAGGATTTGACAACAAAAACAAAGGCAACATCGACTCTTTTCCAATTGAGGTGCCAACATGGTTCCCTAAACAACGTAACTGGTGAATTTCATTCTAATCTTAATTTAAAATATGTTGATTTTGTTGTAAATTTGAAAAACTCTTCAAAATTATGATCATCATAGTAAAAAAAAATTATATTTTACTTTCAAACATGTACGATTGTGGCATGTACGTTATTAAATTCATGGACCTACACTTATTAATGGACAAAGGAATGCTTATTAGCTTCAGTTCGGATTTGGAACGAATAGATTTGTTAGTCAAAATTATTTCCAATGCTCAAAATGATTGTAGGAATAGCTTATTTCTGAAATTGAGTAAAAAAAAATTCATGTCTTGGAGTAGTGATCAAAATAGAAGTGTAGAAGAGTGACAACTAAAGTTTTGGCCAGCTTGAGGGGTGGATCCAATGGTGGAGTCAATGGCATGGTGTTTGAATTATTTGCAATTTTTGTGTTTTCACATTCAACTATTATAAGGATTATTTGAGTTTTTTGGACATCAACATTTTATAAAACAGTGTTAGTGGTTCTTTTTGTTATTTAAAGATTTGTAATGATACTATTTTAATTGTGTTGGAATATGGGTCCACGAACCGAGTTGGTCCGCCCATGACGATCCGACCCGAATATGTTTTGACTCGATAGAGTTGGCTAGACAGAATAAGTCTATTATCAACACAAATCAAATCCTTCCTATCAAGATAACTAATCGTTATCTGGATGAGGTCTCTCTGTAACCGTAAAATCTCTCTCTCCCTTGTTAAATACGGTATCATCTGTTATTGAGAGATACGAGAGAAAAATACAATACTACCACATTATACAGAGAGTAGGTTCTTTTCTAACTGATTGAGACAGGTACACTTGATCGGTTGAAACAAGGTTGGATCTCTCAAAAGCGTAATCACCGCGGGTTCAAAGCATCAAAGAGCAAGATCCTTTGGTTATTTCCGCATTGGTTTAAGGTCAGTAAAATCTTTCATTGGTACCAGTGCTCAACAACAACTTGAATCAACAAGCATATGATTTTTGGAAGAAGAAAAGCAATATTGCTCGTATCATGTTGCTAAGTAGTATGGAAAATGATCTGATGTGCGAGTACGAACAGTACACCTCGGCATACAATTTGTGGAATGCTCTAAACTAAAAGTTTGGCAAGACCGTGACCACCAAGCTGCGTAGTCTGACATTGAAGTTTGACAGCTATAACAATCTTCCTGATCACTCAATAAAACAGCATCTGAGGATCATGTCAAACGATGATACGCAAGCTGAGGGAAACAGGGGCTAATCTGTCTGATGAGTAGCAGATCCAAGCAGTGATACGATCACTTCCTAGCAATTGGGAGCATATGAAAGTCAACTTGAAGCACAATGTGAGCATTGTTAATTTCAAGGACATTTCTCGTCACTTGCAGTTGGAGGAAGAGCGCTTGACAGCTGCTAACCCTCCGAGTGCATTTGTTGCCGAGTTCAGTTCACACAAAGCATCTGGGCCTAAGCGGAAGAGGACCGGTAGTGCCCCTAATAATGGACCCACGCCTAAGAAGGTCAAACACTAAAGAGGAAGAGAACTGGCAAGAAATATTAGAGTAAGATGAACTGCTATAATTGTGGTCAAGTGGGTCATTTCGCACATGAATGCACTATGCCGAAGAAAGATCAAAAGGTAAGCATTGATCACATTCCTTGGGTTGCTTCTTATGTTGCATCTATTGTGTTAGTTGTACCACGTCTCAAGAGACAGAGTAGGGTTCGTTGACTTTCGTCGTGTTCCAGTTGAGACCATCAAAGCATACATGGGGAACAACTCAAGTGTAGATGTGCATGGAATTGGCACTTACAAGTTAGAAATGTGACATGGACACGTTTTACATCTCTATAATGTACTTTATGCACCTGAAATGCGGCAGAATTTACTTTCTATAAATACAATGCTTAAGCTTGGTTTTCGTATTGTTTTAGAGAATAATCGCCTGGATCTCCATTATGGAATAATTTTTAATGGTTCTGGTTTTATTGTGAATAATTTTAGGATTATGGATATTATTTCAAAGAATAGTCCTGTTTTTTCATAATAATTTTTCTTTGATTGCTTCAATTGATAGTAGAAAAAATGATTCCCATATGTGGCATAATAGACTGGGTCATATAGGGAAAATCGAATGAAACGTTTAGCTAGAGAAGGCCTTTTAGGCTCCCTCGCTAAAGTTGACTTGCCCATATGTAAACATTGTTTAAGAAAAATTAACCAGAAAACCATTTTCTAAAGCGAAAAGGGGTAAATCTCCATTGGACTTAATCCATTCTGATATATGTAGCCCAATTAATGTGAAGGCACGTAATGGTAGTAACTATTTTATCACATTTATAGATGATTACGCGCTTTGGTCATATCTTCTTGATCTCCAATATGTCAGAAGCATTAGATTGCTTTAGACGCTACCGTGATTTGGTTGAGAATCAATAGAAAGTAAGTTCAAAAGCCTATGTACTAATTGAGGCTGCGAGTATCTATCTGAACAATTCAAGGAATTATGTGAAACAAAATGAAGTATCAGGCAACTAACGATTCCTTATACTCCGCAACAAAATGGTGTAGCAGAAAGGAGGAATCGAACGTTACTTGATATGGTTAGGTCTATGATGGTACAAGCACATTTACCTATTTCCTTTTGGGGAGACGCTTGGTTGACTGCTGCTTATATATTTAATCGTGTGTCTTCTAAGTCAGTTCCTTCTACCCCGTACGAGCTTTGGACTAGTCGGTCACCTAGTCTTGAAAATCTCTGACCATGGGGTTGTGCTACTTATATACATAACACTTCTCATCGATATAGGAAGTTAGGACCTAGAGGCAAGAAGTGTATCTTCATAAGGTATTCTGAGCATTCTAAGAGTTATGTATTTATTGGTGAGCAGCAAGTTAGAAGTGTAACTAAGATTGATTCACGGGATGTAGAAACTTTAGAAAATGATTTCCCTAGCAAACGCGAGGTAAATGAAAACTTAGAACTCTACGAGTTAAGGGATACAGAAAATGACGCTTCTTTTAACCCTGTTGAAAAGGATATTCCTCAACATCTTGGGAATAGTGGGACGGAAATTCTTTCAACTAGCTCGATAGGACCCAATGAGAGTTTTGAGGAGTTTCATCCTTGGCGAAGTAAGAGTGGAAATATTCCCCGTCGTCATTTTGAGATTGAAGGGGAAACTTTCATGGCTGATGTTTATGATGAAGATGAGCTAGAAATTACAAATAAGCTATCTCATCTAAGGCTAGTAAGGAATGGATTAAAGCTATGGAAGATGAAATGGAATTAATGAGGACCAACAAAGTCTGGGATTTAGTTGATCTTCCACCTGGGCGACAAGCTATTGGATAACAATGGGTTCTTAAACTAAAACGCCAGGCTGATGGTTCCATTGAAGGATTCAAGACTCGCCTTGTGGCAAAAGGCTATACCCAACAAGAGGGCGTAGACTATGACAAAACTTTTTCACCTTGGTCGGATTTGCCTCTATTCACCTAATTCTAGCACTTGTTGCACATTATGATTTGGAACTTTACCAAATGGACGTTAAGACTGCGCTTCTCAATGGAGAACTGGATGAAGAAATCTATTTGCAACAACATACGGGTTTCGCCGTACAAGACCAAGAGCGCAAAGTTTACAAGCACAAGAGGTCTCTGTATGGATTAAAACAATCATCCAGATAATGGTAACTCCAGTTTCATTAAGCTATCACGAATGATGGTTTTACGATGATTGAGGAGAACATTGTGTTTACACGAAATGTTCTAAGTTTCATCATACTATCATTGTATGGATGATATCTTATTGGCCGGAAATGACAAGGAGTTAATTCTCACCGCGAAGAAGTGGTTGTCCTCTAACTTTGTGATGAAGGACATGGGTGAAGCAAATTATGTTCTTGGAGTTAAAATCTTTCGAGATAGCTCCAAGAAACTTTTAGTTTTGTTACAAGATACTTACCTATGGAGAGTACTACAACATATTCAAATACATAATTGTAAACCCATTGAAACTCCTGTACTTAAAGGTAAATCATTAAGTCTTGAAGATTGCCCTGACACTGGTAAAGAAAAAAAGATGAGTCATGTTCCATATGCGAGTGTGGTGGGTAAACTGATGTACACTGCTATATGCACTCGTCCAGACATCTGCTATACAGTTGGTTTGGTTAGTCGCTACCAAGCTAACCCTGGCAGGGCTCACTGGAAAACCATCAAAAGGATAGTTCGCTATATCAAAGGGACTCAGGATTATATGTTGTGCTATCAAGGAACGATTTAGAGCTCGTTGGTTATTCAAACGCCGACTAGGGTGGAGACCGAGATCGTAACAAATCCACCTCTGGATATGTGTTTTTACTAAATAATGGTGCCATAACTTGGATGAGTAAGAAGCAAACATGTATTTCTTTGTATTCGATGGAAGCAGAGTTTGTTGCTTGTACACTTGTTGTGCAGGAATCAATGTGGGTACGGAGGTTCCTTGAGGATCTTGATGTTGTTAAAGTTGCATCGTAGCCTCCTTTTGTCTACTTTGACAACACAACTGCGTTGGATTTTATCAAAAATCCTAGGTATCATGATAGAACCAAGAACATTAATCGGACAAACATTTTTTTTCGACAAGCAGTGGCGCAAAAGGATGTAGTTCTACAACATATTTCTACGACCAAAATGATAGCTGACCCGTTTAAAACCCACACCTAAAGATATATTTCAAAGTCATGTAAAAGCACGAGGGTTACGTAGAATTTAAATAAATGTTGTTTTTTTACTATTGAATTCCATAATAAAGTGAACTACATTCATTTTTTGATATATGTCATCTTTATGAATTTACATATTTTTATTTTGTGTAAATATTGATGATTAGCACGTATATAAATTATGTGATAGAAACAAGGTGATTGACTCACTCATGCGAGTAATCACCTTTAAGGCACTGTTGAGAGCGAGCAAAGATAAGACACATTAGATGTCGCCTTGGCCGGGGTCAAGATGAGATCTATTACTTAGATTGTATATGGAATTTGGATATTTCATGTAAGCCTATAAAAGAGTTGGATGTGAAATTTTTCTTAGTGTTGGGATACATATAGTAGAGAAAAACTTCTAGTAAGATGCTTAAAGAGCGACTTGACAAAGATCCACATGATACTTGAATTACTATATCATGGCATGCATTCATAAGCATGTGCTTTGTGACTATAAAGGAAGTGACTGAATGAATCTCTGCTTCATCCCTGTGTGAGTCCTTATAGACATTCTATGTCTTAAATCATATATCCTTTTGACTTTTTGACTGTAAGAGGTTGATGATTAATGTAAGCTACTCTGGTATGTCTGTGGTATGTTGCCGACGGTCATGAGAGATTTGGCCTTATGGAACATTACTGGGAAAACTATTAATTTGAAAATCGATTAACATTACATCAAAGGAAGAATATTTGGATTATGGTCATGTACTATACTTATTCATCGACGAGTTATGGCGCTTTATTGGAGTGATATAATTATAAGTGTATTACACTAGTAAAAGGTATAAGTATGGTATTCGAAGGATTAGAGATACTTATACTGGCATGAGCAAATGATTATAGAGCATATTGAGTCGGTTTTATATTTTAAAAGGATTGATGTCTCTATGCTGGCCTTATATTGCTCCTGAACATTGGAAGAATCAACGATCGCACCAATCATTTGTCTGTATAAACATAATCATGATAAATAACAAAGGATTTATTTCTAAAATCTCCCCGTCGCGAGCGGGAGATGTTGAGGAGACGTTGGAATATGGGTCCACGAACCGGGTTGCTCCACCCATGCCAAATATGTTTTGACCCGATAGAGTTGGTTAGACAGAATAAGTATGTTACCAACTCAAATCAAATCCTTTCTGTCTATATAACTAATTTGTAACCGTAAAATCTCCCTCCCCCTTATTAAATACGGTATCATCTGCTATTTAGAGATACGAGAGAAAAATACAATACTACCACCGTATATAGAAAGTAGGTTCTTTTCTAATTGATTTAGACATGTACACTTAATTGGTGGAAATAAGGTTGGATCTCTCAAAGTTTCAATCACCGCAGGTTCAAAGCATCAAATACAAAGATCCTTTGGTTATTTCCGCATTGGTTTAAGGTCAGTAAAATCCTTCAGTTTGGTTTTAAAATTTGGTAGACTTTAAGATAGTCTATCGTTGTTTCTTTTCTAGCTATAGTGTAGACTTTGCTTTCTTTGTCATTTCCATCTATGACATAAAGATAGTTGGCAAATTCAACTCTGTCTATCATGTTTAATCTATCATTCCTTTCCCTGTTTTCAATTTGATATTGTACAATTTCTATGAATCCAACGGGTCAATAGTGTGAAGACGAGTACATATCGAGAATTGCTCCTGACACAATGCCCTTTCTCACTTACATTGAATAATTTCCTTGCATTCTAATTTCCAAAATCTTACGCACCTTAAATATTATAAACTTGCACTGATTGTGTTTTATTGATTTAATTTTTTATTTGCATTGCCTTTTCCGTTTACGTCTTACTTTTGTAGGATCAATAGTCTTACTAATTAAATATAAATTACTTCCTTAATACAATTGAGTGTAGCAAAGCAGAAAGCAGGGTCGATCCCACAGAGAAAGAAACCAAGTACCAGGTCAAAAATATCTTTTATTATTATTATGACAAACTATAAAATCGATTTTTAAACTACACTAAACCTAAAACTAACAATTGAAATTAATTTAAAGTTTAACAAGTAAAAGAAAACCTATGGCAGAGGGTGCACCTACAAACTACTCAGCTTAATGCAATATAGAAATGTAACTTTGGACTTTCACCAATCTCACGAGAGTTCATCAAATTAATAACTATACACATTTGTGTTATAATCTGTTACTCAAATTAATTATATGACTACTCTCGTGACTATAGGGATTAACAAAAGCACATTAAAAATATTAAAATTTCAAGTCGCAAAAGCGATGCTCCTACTGTCGTGGCTCACTACCTAAGTATACTATTCCTACGAACTAATGCTATCTCTCCACTCTCGCTTATTCAACTAACTCATTAAAGCATGCAGCTATTGATAAGATATTCATATGAATGAAAAACAAGAATAGTAAATCTTAGTTAATGAAAAAGTCACAATATCATATAAATTAAATAAACCAAAATAATGCACGACTATATATAAAATCCTAGATTAAAATAATAGCCACTACAAATCATCTCAAAATAAAATAAAATAAAATAATATAACCTGGGAGAAAGAATGAGGCGTAAAAGTTGAATCTGAAAACTTGAGCTGCTTGCTTCCTCCCCCTGTTGATGATGGTTCGTGGATTTGGTGTCGATGTGCGTGAGATGATGGTGATGAGGGAGTGGAGTTGGGGCTGGTTTTTGGTGAAGGGCTGATGGTGATGTTGTGGTGGGCGTGGAAGGTGTGTTGCTGCGTGAAGCGGGGCTTGGTGTGGAGATGGGGTGGTGATGGTGGGGGCGTGTAGGGTTTTGGGCGAAGGGGTGTTTCTTTTCTTTTTGGTGTGGAAGGAGTTTTTGGGCGTGGGGTCAGTTGCCAAACAACTAGCTCCTCCTTGTATATAATTTTGATTAGTTTGATTAATTAATTAACCAAAACCCAATTCAATATGATCTTTTTTTTCGGGCAACTTATTAAAATATGCCACTTTGATCCTCCAGTCTCCAAACATCTCTCCTCTTGATTCTATAAATCTCCAGTCTCCATCTCCAGTTGGTTTTTGCATTAAATTTAGTCCAAAATTTCAACATCTCTCATGTTGAATAAAATTCCTACGAACAAAGATAAAATTATATACATAGAAAATTTGCACTCAAAATATTTACAAAAATTTCGCATAAAAGAATATTAAAAATAGATAAAATTTAAGCACATCAACCAACATGAGTGATGGGAAATGATTTACCCTTACCAACATTGAATCGTCCGTTCCAATCTTCATTTTTTCTGATTATTTTCAAATATATACTCGTAATTAATGATCTTGTCGTGTTTGTTTAACTATGGCGCAACCTGCATCTCATGAACTGTTTACTTCGAGAAAAAAGGTTGTCCTTTGCAGTTCTCCAATATGAGATCGATCACCTTGCAAGTTACTTTCCTGTTTTTTACTACATCATTCTACCTTTTAAGAACAATTTGAATTATTCTCTTTACGGGTGAAATTGCTCGCATTGGTGCAGCGTAGCCTTCAAACCCTTTGTTTTCTTCTAAAATATTGCTTGTTTTCCAAATCTATACGAAGCCTTTTTTATTTAGACATGATGTAAGTTCTCAGTCATCGTGTTTCTTACTATTTGAAAATTTTCATATTTGCTACTACTGTAATATATATATAACCAATAAATTTCGTTAAAGCTCGCAATATAATCATACATTTTTTAAGCTTCTAGAACAAAAAAATACATTATTTCTCAGAAATTAACTACCCTAATAATTAAGGTCAAAGATATCTCTCCTCTCTCATCTCTCACTCGCCATTGACTCCTCCACCTTGCTCTTTCCTCTCAATGAAACCAGTGGACTTTGATCACCCAACGAAGAAATTAGATAAATATCCTTCAGTCGCCATGCATCGGCATCCATCTCTATACCGCCCAAATTCTTGTTCTTGTATGTTAATCAGTCTTTACAATTCGTCGTTTTGTAAATCAGCCACCATATATACATAATCAAATACTTGTTATTATTCATCCTGCAAGTTCAAAACTTCCCAGCAAGCTTAAGGGTACTTTCAGAATAAAAAACTTATTCTTCTCTTTTCCTATGAGGGTTTCCTTTGGATGTCATGTCATAATCCATCCATTTGAAATTTAATTTTGCATTTATTGAGAAATACTTGGCCTAGTGGGATAAAGGATGGGAAGAATAAATATGGGCGAAATACATTTTGCCCCCGGTTTTAGATCGATCTATCATAAACCCCCGAATTTTGATAATATTACCATATACCCCTGGACAAGGGGTTAAAAATTAAAATGACTAAAATAACATGGTTATTTACCACAATTTATTTGGCAGCATTGGCATCACTACTGTTGGGTTTTAGTTTATTGATGAACTTAAATCAATTTCTTATTAATTCAACTAGGGGTGTTTAACCGATCGGTTAGTCGGTTTACTGGTTAATCGGTTTCGGTTAATTCCGGTTTTGTCAATTTTAGATAAAACCAATTTACCAACCGATTAAGTCATCAGTTTAACGGTTTTGATTTATCAGTTTTCGGTTTAATTACCGGTTTAACCGATAATATTTGTCATATTTTTTCAAACAAAATATAATTGATGTTTAGCTTAACTTTTAAATTTTGTTATACTAATTTATATAGTTCATATCATATTTTAGGCACATCAAATAATGAAACTCTTTTTTAAACTCTCAATCTACATTAAAAACAATCAAAACTTTTCTTTTTTATAATAATCTATTCAACCAAAAAACATGTTATTACAACAAAACTTTTTAGTAAAATAATTTGACAAAATGAAAAAGATTAATGACATAGAAGTATGAAACATATAAATTTTTTCTATATTTATAAATTTTAGTTATTATAATCGGTTATTCAGTTTAACCGAGAAATATATAAGCAAAACCGAAAATCGAACCAATTAACCGGTAAAAAAAAGTTTAACCGGGACCTATTAACCGATTAAACGATCGGCTTGGTTTTATGTCGGTTTTTGGTTCAGTTAATTGGTGTCGGTTTTTTTGAACCCCCCTAAATTCAACAAACATTTTTATTTTTTCTTTTTTTTTTATATAAAGGCAACCCACAAAATAGAGCACTATATTATCAGCTTGTTGCATTGAAGTTGATTATTATTTATTCGTTTTTTCCGTTAAATACTTAAATAGAAACTGTAGTGCACTTTTGACATCCAAACTACTCCCTCCGTCCCATAATTATTGTCCACTTTGCTAAAAAAATTTTGTCCCAAAATTATTGTCCAATTTGACTTTTTATGGATCAAGTTACACATTTGTCCTTAGTAAAAAACATTATCCATAAAATCTTTATGGTTAAACAATTACTTATATAGGGGTATATCCGGTTGTTCAAGGTAAAATATAGTTAAGTTTGACCAAAAATAAAATCTTTCATTTTAGTAAAACTGGATAATAATTATTGGATGGAGGGAGTATATGTTTTTGTCAAGGGGTATTTTTTAATTTTATTTAAATTTTCGGAAGTCATTTATCCTTTTTCTTTGCATTTTCATTATATTCAAAGAAATTTTGCAGCAATATTTTCTAAATTAATAAAAGAGTCAAAAATTATAAATATTATTTGTACAGGAAATTCAAAATTCCAAAACTTTCAAATATCACGAAACTCTAGATTTTAGGAAAAACTAGAAACTTCAACTATTATTCTAAAAAAAAAAAAGATGTTTCCTTTTTTTCATTCCAGTATTTTCAAATTCCAATATATACTTTTAATCTTGAATAAAAAAAAAATAAATCGTAATTTTAAAGACATTAAAAAAGAAAAAGAAAGAAAAATCTTGAATTGAGACAAAACACCAGCAGACTTGGATGCATTAAGCCTTTCTTAATTTGGAGTTAATCAAGAGTTAATCTTAGTTTTGCCGCTTCGATCTCAGTAACTAGTGCTTGTGTTCATGTTATAATTAATATGTTTCAGAAAGTTGTTCAAGTTGATTTCTAATTAAAAAAAAAAAATCATAAGAGGAGGAATGGAGCAAAAATTAATTTTTACTATACATTCTGATACAAGGATTGGCCTTTTTTTTTTTTAATAAAAAGGATTGACCTTTTTTATATAGGTTGGAATTCCATTTTAAGGATGGATTTTTATAAGCAGTATAACACGAGTGAAAAGCGTCTCTCTCTCTCCCGTGCGCTCTCCGCCACTTTCCTAGTGTTACCTTAATCTCCATAAGAATTAGTGATAGGTAGGAAAATGGCTTGTGCATATCTTAGAATAAGGTTGGCCGTTAGGTTTTTTCACAAAATTTTAACAGAAAAGTGAATAGAAACACAATTTAAATTTGTGGTATCATCTGCTAACATCTGAGTCTTATAGTTTCAAATAAGAATAATTTTTTTTTTTTAACTTTTGAAATAATTTATTGAATTCTAATTTTATGTATATCAGCTTTAGCTGTAGCATTATTCGTTTTTGATTCGTGTATAAATCAAAGTAATTAAATACGAATAGGATTTCCCTGTTTAATTCTGCGGTACATTACTTGTTTTCTTGAAGTGAACATTGTTTCTGATACTTTTCTTTTTTTTGGTAAACAGGCAAAATATATTACCACCAAGGGACAAAAAACATTTACAAAGTGGTTTCGTTACAAGGCATTCCTCTGATATTTTTTCCCTGTCTTTTATTTTCAAGGTTTTCTCAGTGCTTTTTAAGCTATTATTATCATATGTTACGGAAATAACTATTTCTTTTTGTGAAAAAAAAAAACCACAAATTAATGTTATAGGAGATCTTTTGTTAACACGAACTATGTGCATGCAAGCATTTTGAGACTTGAATAGGTCAAACTAGTATCATTATCAAGTTAATTAATATGGGTTGATAAATTCTCATTGGTTGAAATTTATGAATTTCGCATTCCATATATGTCATACTTGATGAATGATAGAAACAAGTCCTTTTTTGAATTGGTCTAACTGCATATATAATGAACAAGCAAAAGATGCTTGCAATCACTTTTGGTGAACAATGTTGGGTTAATTACGTGTCTACCAAACTTTGATTAGTTGATCGTTTTTGTTAAAAGTCAGTCAAGTCGTTTACTTTTTTTTTTATTTCTTTGGAAATTTTCAAGTGATTCTTTTGCATATTTGGAGGGTGTTCACCGTCAGTAACAATGACTAATTCCCCTTGCTGAATTGTAGGGACGGACCTCAATGGAAATTGTCAAGTGTTTTACTAAGTAATCATGTCCTGTGAGGAAGCATGGATCTGCACGGTGCCTTAGGACGGGTGGCAATGATGATCTAGGCGGTGGCAGATGGCCTAAAACCTGCAAGGCAGAGCCTCGGGTGTCTCCTGATGGTAGACTCTCCTATGATTAAGTCAATAAGAGAATAAAGAGAATAGAGAGAAAATGATGTGTATCGTGTGCAGAAGGTGTAGAAGGTAGGTAGAAGATATGAATTATGAGAGAGGCACCAACTCTTTATATAGAGGTGGTGTTACCTGTTTCCTGAAACTCTAGCGGAATAGGTTTAGGCGGTGGCTTAATCCCCAAGTAACTTAATCCTAGGCCCAATGGGCCTAGGGTTAATTTATGACTCGTCAAGTGCCCCTAGCAAGTCATATTCTTGATGCTTGATGAGAAAAATATGGGTTGCTACGAGTACGAGGTTGGAGTTTTGATGGCTTCTCGACTTTTGTAATGTTGCCCCAGTTCTCGAACATGATGTTCCTGCAAGATGAACAAAAGGGTGATGGTCGACAGAAGAAGCTCCTCGAGGGGACAAGGGTCGATGCTGACGGGGTTCTTGGAAAGACAAAGGTCGACAAGGGGTGGTCCTCGGAAGGACAATGGTCGACAATGGAAGGTCTTTCTAAAGGATGATCTTCAGGAGGACAAAGGTCTATGAAAAGACGGTCTCGATGAGAGACAATGGTCCGTGAGAGGACTGTCCTCGAATGGATGACATTCTTCAAGAGGACTAAGGTCTATGAAAAGACGGTCTCGATGAGAGACAATGGTCCGTGAGAGGACGATTCTTGAATGGATGAGTAGTCGCTGGAGAAGGGTTCTCGAGAAGACAATGATCGGCAGAAAGAGGTCCTCGGAAGGACAATGGTCGATAGGTGGTGGTTTTCTAAGGAACAAGGTGCATAAGGACTTCTAGAAGATTGAGCTTGAGTAGCTCAAACTTGTGGATCCTGCCATTAAACTCGACAAAGATATTGCAATAATGATAAATGAATGACATATAGTAATAAGATGCTCGTAAAGAATATCAATTCAAGCAGAGGATATTAGGATGATTCCTCGAATTCCATGCCCCAAGGGTACGTCCCTGTTTGTGCCCCCGAGTACGTTTTCCTAGTTGAAGGGTGATAGGGTTTTACCGCGAGAGGGTTGGTAACTTGAAGAATTCCTTTGATCGTGCTCAAAAAGATATCGTGATATGATAATAATATGATAATGATATCAGATATTAAAGCATGAAAAGGTTTTAGAAATACCTCGATCTCGTAATAAATTAATTAATCGAGAAGGTGTTACCTCGATTCAGAGAAGATATTATGAAAGTCGAGATACGTTTTCGCGAACACTTCGAATAGTAGTGTATTGCTCGATAGATGCTTGCCCCTTCGAGGAGATGTATCTCTCGAAACTTCAATCCTCGAAATTGCCTCTTGTTTCGAATGACTTGAGAGCTTATATGAATTTTCAGCTTCGTTTCAAAAAATTTATTTGGTTGTGAAGACCAAACAAATCGGTCCCACCGGGCGTGCCACTTGACGAAGCATGGATCTACACGGTGCCTTAGGACGGGCGGCAATGATGATCTAGGTGGTGACGGACGGCCTAAAACCTACAAGACAGAGCCGGTGTGTCTCCCGAGGGTAGACTCTCCGATGCTTAAGTCAATAAGAGGATAGAGAGAGTAGAGAGAAAAGGATGTGTGTCGTGTGTAGAAGGTGTAGAAGGTAGGTAGAAGATATGAATAATGGGAAAGACACTATCTCTTTATAGAAAGATGGTGTTACCTGTTTCCTGAAACCCTAACGAAATAAACTTAGGCAATGGCTTAATCACCAAATAACCTAATCCTAGGCCCAATAGGCCTAGGGTTAATTTATGACTCGTCATCCTCCTCCCAAAAAAAAAAAATTCCATCAGAGTTAGTAGTTGAAGTTGTGAAAAGTCCCTAACTGCTGTTGTAATAGTAGTTTAATATTTAAAAACAAATGAAAAACCACTAATAAATTTGATCAATTTGGAATACATCTAATTTCAGATGCCTGTTTAGAATGGAAGTTTTAAAACACTCTACATGATGAAAATTTAAAATAAAGCCGCCTTAACTTCCTTCAAACGCATTCATTACGTACTACGTAGTCTTACTTTATATATCTATATATATATATATATATATATATATATGGTCTAAATCTATGTTTGCAATTAAAAACCAGATAAAATTTTAGATGCAAAATTTATGACTTCAACAAATACACATAGTTATAAGATAGTTTCTAGTAGGATAATGTGAATTATCTTTATGAAAGTTGTTTCTGTAGCGAAAATTTTTTTTCCTAATTAGAACAAAATAACTAGAAGAAAATTACTTGCGAGGTCCACAAGAAAGATAGATGGGATTGGCTATTTTATTAATTGAAAAAAAAAAAATAGGACTATCACAAGAAATTGAGTAGGGAGGGTTAGTTAAAGAGTTTAGGTTTATGTGTGAGATTTACGGAATAATGAAACATATTACGAATTTCTACTCTTTACAACGCGTCTAAGAATTTTTCGTTTTGCATAACCTTTATATTCATACTCTCTCCGTCTCCCAAATCAGTTTTGTTACATTTTTTTAGTTGAATAAATTTTTTTAGAAAAAAAATTCACTATTTTTGGGACAAAGGGAACACATTTCAACTCAAAAGAATATTCTCATTATTCAACCTATCTATGTCAAACTACCCAAATGAAACATGATAGTACATTAGTAACACTTATCATAGTTATCCTTTGAAATTTTCATGGACAAATTTTCTTGCCTTTCCTCAACAAATTATCTTGAAATCTTTATTCGTCATTTTTTAAATTTTCAAGGAAAATTTTGCCTGCTTGGGACCAAAGCCTGCTATAAATTGCATCCGAAATCAACAAATTTCAAACCTAAAACAAACGTCTCAAATTTCCAAATTATGGCAGTGATGAGAAACAACACCATCCTTTTGGCATCCTTGTTATGCCTCTCAGACCTATTTCTCGCATCATCTTCAGCTTCTGCTTCTCATTTTAATACTAGTGTTCATGAGGGATTCGTAGAATGCCTAAACGAAAAATCACTGCCCAATGAACCAATCTCGGAACTCATATACACACCAAACAACTCTTCATTTTCCACCATCTTGCAAACATACATTAGAAACCTACGTTTCAATGAAACCACAACCCGTAAACCCTACCTCATTATCACCCCAACAAAAATCTCCCACATACAATCATCCATCCTCTGCGCAAAACGGTACGGCATGTTGATGAAAATCCGAAGTGGCGGCCACGACTACGAAGGCCTATCATATGTAGCCGATTCCCCGTTTTTCATCCTGGATCTCTTCAACTTCAAGTCCATCGACCTGAACATGGAAGAAGAAACCGCTTGGGTGCAAGTCGGCGCCATGATTGGGGAAGTGTTGTACGGTATTTACAACAAAAGCAAAGTCCACGGCTTCCCGAACGGAGTTTGTCCCACTGTCGGAATTGGTGGGAATTTTGGCGGAGGCGGGTACGGTAACATGATGAGGAAACACGGCCTGTCGGTCGATCACATCCTCGACGCTCTGATAGTGGACGTAAATGGACGGCTTCTGGACCGGGCCGCGATGGGGGAAGACCTGTTTTGGGCCATCAATGGAGGCGGAAGCGCCAGCTTTGGTGTCGTAGTCTCGTACAAGATCCACATCGTTCGGGTTCCTCCGGTTGTTACAGTTTTTAACGTCAAGAGGACTTACGCGGAAAACGCGACTTATTTGGTCCGGAGATGGCAAGAAATTGCTCATAAATTAGATGATGATCTCTTCATCAGGATGATTATAGATGTGGTTAACGATACTACAACGGATACACCAAATGCTAAGACGATTCGATCGGCTTTCTTCGCGATGTTCCTTGGAGATTCAGAAAGGCTTCTTTCTGTGATGAATAAGAGTTTCCCTGAATTGGGATTGAAGAAAAGTGACTGTACTGAGATGAACTGGGCTGAATCTGTTGTTTACTATACAAGATTCCCAGCTGGAACTCCAGTTGAGGCTCTTCTCGACAGAAAACCCCAAGTTTTAACTCATCTCAAGAGGAAATCCGACTACTTGAAGAAACCTATGCCAATTGAAGGCATAGAATTCATCTTCAAGAAAATGATTGAGTTTGAAACACCTGTTCTTACTTTCAATCCTTATGGAGGAAAGATGGCTGAGATTTCGCCGACGGCGAAACCCTTTCCCCATCGAGCAGGGAATATTGCCAAGATTCAGTATGCGACAAACTGGAATCAAAGTGGTGTTCACACAGCTGAGCATTACCTCAAAGTGACCAATGAGCTGTTTGCATATATGACGCCATATGTTTCCAAGAATCCCAGGGAACATTTTCTGAATTACAGGGATCTTGATATCGGAATTAATCGCAATGGGAAGAGTAAGATTAAGAATTACAGGGAAGGAAGAGTTTATGGGGTTAAGTACTTCTTGAAGGAAAACTTCAACAGACTGGTTAGAATTAAGACGGTGGTTGATCCTGACAATTTCTTTAGGAACGAGCAAAGCATCCCAGTGCTTCCATGAAGATCGAAAAAGGGAAGTAAGTAATAATATAGCCAGATTATAGAATTTCCCAAGTTGATCGGGAAATTGTAGACACTGAATAACTAATGACATGGGAAATTCGACGATTATTGTTCTATTGTTTGATGATTATGGGGTTTTTTATTCACGATTATATCGAATTAATACTGTCATTCCATTTTGAAGAAAATGGGTAATTCTTTTGATGACTTTGAATTTTAATCGTTAAAATCTATCACCATCGGTCCTAATACTAAAACTATCTTGTTCCTATAGAACCAATTAAAATTCATTTAATTTAATTTCCTTCTGAAAAAGATATATGTTGAAATTATCAATTCCTGAGTTCTACATCTTTATCACTAAACCAGTAACCACAACTTAGGAGGGTGTAGATCATTGACTTCAGACTTTCAAATTTTTTTTCTATTAATAAAACAAAATAAAGATCACTTCCCAGTTCCCGGTCCATAATATTAACCCTATATATTCTAACAAGTTATTTTTATCTTTTTTTAATCTTTTATTTTTGCTGATATTTTCTAAAACAAATGAAGAAAACTTTTCCTAGAAAAGGAAAAAAAACAATCGCATAAAATATAACACAAAAAAACTCATAAAGGATTTTTTGTCAACACGGAGTATAGATATATATGTGGGCATTTTTTACTTGAACTGGTCAAGTAGGTACCAAAGTTCTTGCTAATTAATATAGGTTGATAGTTGTTGATGTGAGATTTCTCATAAGATGTATATTAACTTTGATAGACAAGTAAACCGAACAATATTCCTTGAATATGTCTAATTGGATACGCAATAAGCAAAAGATGCTTTCAATCACTTTCTGGTGAACAATGTTTTAATTACTTAACTATCAAATTGTTGATTGATAATTTTGTTAAAAGGCCAGTCAATTCGAAAAGAATGTTTATTTACTAATTGATGTCTATGGAGACCCAGTACCATAAAGCAAGCAGCTAATCTCTTGCTTAATTTCACCAAAAAACAAAACAATAAAAATGTGAAAAGCTTGCTTTAGGATCACCAGCACATTTAGCATTAAAAACCAGAGTAATCCTTGCTCTCAAACGAGCATGCAGAGGAGAAAAATCACCACATAGAGCTTATCCACGTTTCACACAATCTCAAGTCACTATCGTTCTAGTCATGTATTACTTCTAGAATTCCAATGTACTCTCATTGTCTCATCCAGTTTGGATTTTTACTTTTAATTCATGTTGTACTAAAAATAAAATTCCAAACTGGACTAGAATTTTCGAGACGGAGGGAGTATTAGCAAAAGAAACACTATGAGACGGCATAAGATGTGGTTCCTTCAAAGAGTCTGAATCCTAACAAAAAATTTAGCTTTGCCCTATGCAGAAACCAAATTAGGGACAGTGCACTAACCAGCCAACGAAACTATTCTCACATTCATTTGGGACTACAAGTTCATAATAAGCCCAGCCGACAACTTAGGAACAGACATCACCACATATACCAGTCACCCATGGACTAACACAAACCATGCCGAGAAACAACTATGAGATGGCATAAGATGTGGTTCCTTCAAAGAGTCTGAATCCTAACAAAAATTTAGCTTTGCCCTATGCAGAAACCAAATTAGGGACAGTGCACTAACCAAACAACGAAACTACTGTCACATTCGTTTGGGTCAAGTTCATAATAAGCTCAGCCAACAACTTAGGAACAGACACCACCACATATACCAGTCACCCATGGACTAACACAAACCATGCCGAGTCCCATCATTGAGATAGAAACCGGGCGAGCAAGTGCATGCATGACTAGGAGAGTGGAATACTGTAAACTGTTTTACACTATAGAAGAAACTGGTACATCAAATAATAATACAAAAAATAAAGAAATAACAGAGTTTAAAAGACCACTACGAATAAATGTAAGAGGTCCCAAACCAATTACGCAGGGATTAATTACGAGCGTCATGGTTCGACATTTGTATTTCTTGAATTCTAATTATCAAAACAATAAAGGAACATAACAATCAGTAAACAACGAATATTCTAAGTTTTTGTAAAAAACCCAATTTAACAAACTACACTAAGAATGATGATCAGCTTCCCCATCAAATTACAAAAACTAGACAGCAGTATATGAGAAGCAGTTTAGGCAAACAAATTGCCAACAGTATATGCAGCTGATTCATAGTAAAAGCAAATAGTTCATCTCTGAATGTACCAGGAGCAAAGATGAACCTGAATTTAACTTACGAAGTAAGCGGCTGAGGTATTTCTACGATAGTAGCGTCAAATTATACAATAAAGCCGTGGAGTTGAAAGTCTTTAGGTATAAGAATTAATTTCAATGAAGCTCAAGGGTTTACATTAGGTCCTATCTCATAAACTTCACATTCAGAAAGTGTTCTGCATCTAGGATCTTATGAATTTAAATGGGAAGATGGAATCTGCAAATTGGTCAGAAAATTTTAAGCCCCCAAAGGAGTGGCCCAATTTTGCAACAGCAAATCACCATAGTGGCACAAAGATAAGTTGATTCCAAAATCCAGTTATCTTGTACCAAAAGGGGTAAAAAGGGCAAACACCAAAAGCGGGAACACGAAGTGTAAAGAACTATTTGGGAGCTACCAATTGAAAAAAGAGGTAGTATGGCAGACGTTATACCAAAAACGTGCTGTCCAATATATATGAAGACAATGTGAACAAAAATGAAATGAAAGTTTCCAATACCAGGAATTCCCACTGACTATTACTCTTCCTCCATGCTTTTAGTAAGATATGAATGCATAAGCACTAACTTTACCAGCTAGAGTAAGAACCACTGCAAAACAAGTAACAGCAGATAAGATTTTAAGTATAGTTAAGGGTAGAAGAAGCATGGCAGCAGAGATGATACCTATACTACTTGATTAGGCTCAAGGTGCTGCACAATCGGGTCAATGAGAGACCGAGTTTTCTTCACTGGCCCTTTTGAATCATGATCATTTACCAAAACCAAACTATCAACAGCAACCATCATTTCCCAAAGTTCATTCATGAAACAAACAAGGGGGTATGTAACTGATTTCATCATTGGATCCGAAATAGCCATGGATTTCCAGTACCTAAAAAGAAATTTCCCATCCTTCGACATGAAAATTGGCATGCAAGACTTCTTACGGCTGGGATCCTCAAAGTTAGGAACCAAAAGCACTTTAGTCCAAGATTCCTTCCGAATCCAGAGATCCACATGTCTGGTGAGATAATAACAAATGATAGCCAGACAAACTTCCAAGACTGCCAACTCCACACTAAAAAGTACCCTTACTACCATAATCCTGTTGTTCCACCGTTGCATATCTCTCACTCTTCAAGTCAAAGCAACAAATCAAGGACCTCTACTAGTACGGCTTGCCCTATACAGCCTCCCATGAGCAACCACAAACGCCTGAGTCCAATCACAGACAAAGCCTTCAATCCTTCTCCAACTGTTCGTTCTCCAACTGTACAAATCAGTCCAATTCTCCCCAGAATGACCACTTGCTACAACATACACTTGATAATCATCATCAACCTCGTTGTACTCAAACAAACCTTGACGTTTGAACCATTGGTTTTTGGATTTAGTATCAAAATCAGCCAATTTCTTAAACTTCCTAATTGCGGGGTTCCACAAAAGAAAAAAAAAAAAAGAATTCCTGGTTCGCGTCAACACAAAACAAGACCACTTGAGCAACCCACAAGAGAACTATTACTACTAATCATAACACGACTCTCCACAAGGGTTTATTCAATAGGAATGGCAACAGGTCCAAACAAGGCGGCAAGAGAGAAATACCTGGTATCGTACTTGAACACGTTCACGTCCCCAGACGAAACCAAGCACCGAAAAAGAGCCCTATGGTGTGCGCAATCATCCCTTCTGGAAGAAATCCTGAGATGAGATTCCATGAATTTCGGAATTGAAATCACATCAGCCAGAATTTCGATACACTAAATGGAATGGAACAAGGGTTTTAGCGGGGAACCAAAGTCCATTATGAATTCGTCCCGGATGATGGTTTTGGGGGATTCTTCATGTCTGAAATTTCTTGAGAAAGAGAAGTAATTGATTGCAGAGTTTCCATGGCTGGCTGGGAATCGCAAATGAGTGTCGTTAAGTTCAGTGGAAAGAACATGAGCAATGGAGACGACAAATGAAAGCTGTAGAGGCGCGAGTGTGGAATTTCTAATTTTCTACTTGTACTTTCTAAAAGCGTGACAGTTTCCTTCAAAATTGCCACGCCTTTTGTGGTTTTTACAGGAAGCGTGATTGCCTCAGATAACCGCTTTCAGAAACTCGAAGTTAGGAGGTTTCATCAATGGAGCTTGTAAGAAACCTGGTGAGACACCTTTCAAACTTTTGAACGGTGGAATGGAAAGAAATGAATTTCAAGCTATACGGGTATGCGAAAAAGGTAAAATACGCGACTCCTCTGAATCGTTGCGAGACTTCTCAAGGATGATGATAAAGGAGGGGTAGAATAGAAGGAAGGCATCTGCATATGACCATAGATTTCACCACATGGATTGAATATAGATGAATTTATAAGATACCAAAAAAAATTTTAGCTTCAAACAGAAGTACTCATTTACAGACCAATGAATCTTAATACAAGCAAAAGAATGGATATATAAGAGCGCTTCAAATGAATTGATCTTCCAGAAATGAGAAATCAAACAAATGGAACTAATACCTAGGAAAGAATCTTAAACTTGAAAAAAAAAAAAGAATGAAGATAGTTGGTTGTTGCCAGGTTTAATCTGTTTCCATCAAACTACTAAAGAATGAATCTTCACAGGCTGGATTTCTTAAACTTGTACCGATAAAACGCCTTCTTTTTCTTGCTCGAAGTGTTCTGAATCGTCAAGACGATTTTCCCAGGTTCATGGTTCTTGAAAGTCTTGCGAATTGGTCCGGCATTGGAGGCCAGTTTCTTCTCCTTCTGCACAATGATGGTGTATGAATTCTCATCAGTTGGCACAAATTCTTCTTTGTAGTTCACCTCCCAACCAAGTACTGCCACATCCCAGATGAATGTAGTCCCAATCTGCCATATTCAAATAAAAAAAATTCAGGTTACAGTGAGTGAATAGGAAGTCCTTCCAATTCCAATCAAATTGTGAAGCTAATAATAATCAAACAGGTTAATTTCACAGTACCTCTGGGGTTGGGATTTCAACAGTTTCCGTTGATCCAGCCTTGATTATGATTTCTGAAACTTCATCATCAATGGTCGAAAACTCGAAATCTTCATCTCTTTTCAGACCACCATACTGAACAGGGATTTCTTGAATTGGAATATACCTATTACCAAAATCAAAGCTTTTTAGCTACAGTTCTCTGCAATTCTACACTTAAAAAGTAAACCAAAAGCTACAATTCTACACTTACTTGAGCAAAGTCTCTGTGACCTTTGCAGGATGAGCAACCACAAATTTGCTTTTGGTTCTTTGGGTTAAAAATGGTGACAACATTGAATTCAAAGCGTAATACCAATAGGGAACATTGATAAATATCTGCAAACATTTGATTAAAAAAAAAATCACAAAAAGTACAATAAAAAAGGTGTAATTAAGAAATTCTGGTGATGAAAATGCTGTAAAAGTCTCACATTTTTGGCAGCAAATTCAGGGTAGTTGTCCTGCAGAAGCGAAACAGCTTTCTTTGTAGCAATCCGAACTTCCTTCTTAGATGGTCCAGGAGAATTCTTGAGATCATTGATTTGGATCAAGGAATTGACACCACCAGCCTTGAAATCAAGCTTCTGGATACCTTTCTCCATAACCTGAACCCTCCACCTCAAGAACTGAGTCCTCTTTTCCTCTGTTCCAAATGTCTTCTTGTAGAGCTCCTCATCATCCAGAACTCCAAAGATGTTGTAGCAAATCGGCCGGCCTTCACGATCAATCCCATTCATGTAAGCAACTGATGCAAGATCACCGTCCCCGAGTTCTTCTTCGAGAATCGAATCCAGGTTCATTTCTTTCCTCCATTGAAGGGTCTTCTTCAACATCTCAAACGCATCATTGACTTTGAATTCCCTGGCCCTTAAGAATTTCAACAGAACAACATCAGTTCCTTCGTGCCCTTTGCTAGACAGAAGGGGAATTCCCCAAATACAGATATCCATGTCCACAGCTTCAACATCATCATCATTCTTCTTCTCGACCTCCTCAGCATTTTCATTGCTTTTCTCTTCCTTGTTTTCATCTTCCTTTATCTCTTCTTCCTCCTTCTTCTCTTCAGTTTTTTCCGCATCCTCCTCTGTTTTTGCTTCTTCTTTCTCCTTCTCTTTACTTTCCTTTGGGGCTGGTTCGTCTTTGGACACTGGTTTCTTGAAGATTTTGTTGCCGAGGATGGCTTCTTCAAGCTTTGATTTCAGTTCACTCAAAGCCTTCTTCTCAAAATCCTTGAGATCAGAGACGAAGTTGCTCTCTTCCCTGTAAGAAGAACTCTTCTCAACCAAGTTGCTCTTAGATTCATCGCCATTTTCAGCAATCACATCCTTCACTTGCTGAACTTCCTTCGAAACAACTTCTTCTCCTCCTTCTTTCGTAACAATCACCTCAGCAGCAGCAGCAGCAGCAGCAGCAGCCACCTGGGTCTCCTCTGATTTCACTTCAACTGTCATTTTAATTTGATGAATCCTGAAACACGTCCAAACACTCTAAATCAGTAAAAATTCGATTAAATCAACCAAATGAAAACCCCATTGGCAAAATTAAAGAGAACCCATTACACCTTTATGTCTTCTCCCACTGAATCTCTCTCAAAACTCCTGTAATTTGCTCTGATTTTGAGTTTTGTGAGATCGAGAGAGAACTTGAGAATGTGTGTGTGTGTGTGTGTGTTTGTGAGGAATGGTCAGTTAACCGTTATATATATTTTTGAACAACGCTGAGAGAGAGGGCCCACAACGGTCATTTATTCTTTCTGCCACCGCATGTTAATTAAGAGCCGTTAGGATTTTTCTTTTTCCGAGAGAGGCTTCTTATTCATTAATTTATTTATTTTTTGGGTTTGTGCTAGTCTGGACTTCCAGCAAAGATTGGTTTGTCAGAATCATTTCTATTGGGCCTATGTCGGTCCAATATTTTACAGCAACAATAATGATTGAAGTTGTCCTAATAATAATTAATTAAATTGATTTTTAAAAATAAAATTAAAAAAAGATCGAATCAATTTATTTAATTTTGGATTCAAATATCCTCGGCGGATAATTAAGTCAATTGATAAATGATGTGTTATGCTTTTTTAATTCTGGTCAAAAGAATAAAATGGCTGTTTTGTTGACCTGACCCTCCTGTTTTTAATCAATCATTTTTCTGCATGTTCTGCAGCTCAGAATAGCTATCATTTTTATTCCTACCTGTACATATATGTTTGATTATCACTTTACAGTAAACTTCTTTTTACTTGTTTAATTAATGCGGAGATGGTTATGGCACCCCATTCTCTACTTGTCACTAGATGTATGATACAGATCGACTGGAGAGATAAAATCACTAATCATAATTAATGAAGTTCAACATGATGATATACGTCTTTTTTTTCACTATTACATAATTTTAACTATAACAATACATCACTGAGATTCATCCCTACTGAGTATTCGAGCTGGTACTGCACCTACAGAGTAAGCCCCAAAAATGTTGTTAGTAGAATATACAGATCAATTTAACATACTTCCCAACTGCCACAAAATGACAATAACCGGGTGATCTTGTAACTGCTTGGAGATATGCAAAGAACAGCAATAGGTTTCCAGCAACGAAATCACTGGATCGACTCCCTAGGGCACGGATGGATATCTCAGCTCCTAGGGCAGGGTTGGATATCTTCCTGTTAAACAGCTTCAGTATCCATGTATTCACCAGTAACCCTGCACAACAGGGAACTTACAGCATGAGCCAAAACAAAAGAAAACAGAATAGAAGAGACCTCATTTCTCGACGTATTAACCTTTGAAGGAAAGATGAGAATAGGAGAAAAGAGAAAAATCACTAGTAACAACAAATTTACTCAAATAAATTGCCAGAAGGGTAGCCAATAGCTGCTGGTCACGCAGCCTTAACGGAATCTGCTGGTTGCAAATAAATCCACCATGTGTTAAATCACTGATTTCCACTGCATAATGATGGTTATCCTGTCAAACTGTGGACAGATATTTACTTTTGCCAAATTGTATCCTTCTCTTCTTAAACTCTTATATTGGCCAGGAAACTTCCTTTTGTGATTTCTAGAGTTGGCCAACCTTCCAAAGATGCCAAATATAAATAGGACAACGTCAACCAGCACATTTTACTTTGATATTTTCATCTCTTTACTCATTTAGATGCAAAAGGAAATCAACATCGTAGAACAAGGCAAGAGTGATAGCTAAAAACTGACCACCAAGCAATTTCAACCATACAAATCCCTAGTGAGTTTGATGTCAAGCCCTGTCCTCTGAATGCCTGATTGTTTGGCTTTGAGGACAGTTTTGGGAGCTGCGGTTTCACGAAACTGAGGCTAATAGCCATTCAATCTGCTAACTGAACTTTCACAAGTGCGCAAAGCAAGACGAGGCAGATTGTCACCATATTGGCGGGGCATGTCATATACTTAGCTTATCTATCTTCTGCATATCACCATTACTCTCCAAAAAGTGATATGCTTATAAGTATCCATGTATGGCTAGTAATGTGTTATGATTTTGGATCAGTTTTCCGCTTCCAATGCATAAAACAAATAACGCATTTAGATGCTCTTAGAATCTACACTTCAATTTAGAGAAGAGCTTTGGATCAGATACACAGCATACTTTTAAGATAGATTGGTATGAAAATCGTTCTTCTCCATATTTAAAGTACTACCAAGTACCAAATTTAAATATTCTTTTGTTCATTCATCAACTATATAAATTCAGAAAACCACATATATCAGCCCTCTATATTTGCTTACTGAAAACAAATTACAAAAACTACTTTTCACGGAAAGGATCCAGAAGAGAAAAGGGGGATTCAGCCAGAACCTTGTCTCCTGTATATTTTTGTTCACTTCATGGAGGATCAAAACTATTGAAAACGTCATTCAAATGACTATTGAGCAGAAGAGTTGGTAAGTTATACACCTAGCTCCGAGAGAGAATAGGTCAATGAGTTGTGAACTAAGGTAAGACATGCATTAGACGAACACAATCCCTAAGCAAACAAAACTATCAAACCTAAACTTGGATGATTACAATCAACAAAGAAGAAAACCCATTCCATAAGAAAACTGAAGTAGTTGGAAGAATCACACCAGTGCATGATGAGACAAGTGTACGTACCTGTTATAAGTCAAGCTTGCTTCGCCTATTGTTCCAGCAACTTTATTCCGTACTTTCCGCACGCAAACCTGCGAGTAGAATATTAAAACTTTATATATGTATCCTTCATCCCAATCAACAGCAAAACAAAACAAAATAATTTTGAAATAATCAATATAAAAAGGGAAAACCCAAAGCTCACCTTAACTTCATCAATGGGACCAGCTTCTGGATCCCTGTTTCGGTGAATGACAATCCCATTGTCGCATTTGTTTATAAAGTGCGCACTTCCACTGATGTCATATAAATTTGGAGGACTACCAACCCAATTATGCAACTGTTCAAAAGTTACACAAATATGTAACTGATATGGGATAAACCTTTTAATTAGGACAATCTCCAACCAAAATTGTGTCGAGATATTGCTAACCTGTCTAGGATGTGCAACAAACCAAACATGACATGAATGATGTTGGGCAAATCGTTTGACCTTCGTAAGCATCTGACTGACATACTCTGTTTCAGTCCTGTTAGAAGAAACATTAATGCATGAAAATTGTATAATCACACTTATTCTCAAAGACCAGTCACTTTTTTGAATCTTCTGTGTACATATTAGTTATTCTGAAGCTAATGCAATATAAGTCCAGCTAATCGACACAGAGAAAATAGTGCAATATTTAGAGCATCATATTGACAAGGATAAGTGGATTTTGTTTTATTTATTACCCTAAAGCTTTTGTAAACTACTATGCTCTCAATTCCAAGGACTCCACATTATAAGGGTCTAGCCATGATCCAAGATGTGAGTTTAGATATCCGTCTTCAATTTTGACAACTGGGGGACCCACTAGAGTGGTATATGATTGTATGGGTTACCCTCTCAATCTAACAGTGCTGAAGAGATATCTTAAACATATCAACCTTGTTCTCATTTCCTAGGAATTACCTAAACTACCTGCCAGAATACTGCCTAAAAGTTCAAGTTCAGAACTTCCAAATAAATGCCAAAGGGCTGTCAAACCACTTTGTCGTTCAGAAGAAACAATACCAGGAGCTGGTTTTGTTGAGAAGAAGGAAGTTCCAAACACTGGTAAGTGAAAATGCTTCTATTAACAGTAGATATGACAATATGTTAAACTTTTATCAAGCAGGGCCAGTTATTTCCCTCTAAGCGACCCAATGACTCTGTATCACATCAGCTCTTTTTATTGTATAATCACGTGGAGAATGTGTATCGTGATAATAGCCTAACATGATATGTTTTAATTGGTCACTGATATGAGCTATACAAGCCCCAACTTTTATCAAGCAGAGCCAGTTATTATCCTATAAGCCACCCAATAACTCAGTATCACATAGCTCTTTTTATTGTATAATTACATGGAAAATGTGCATCAAAATTGGCTAATATGGTATGTTTTAATTGGTTTCTGATACAAGTTATACCAGCCTCGACTCAATGAACTTTAAATTCTTTAATTCCCTTCAACAGACTTGTTTTCATGTTTAAAAGAACAACTTATATCCTTTGGATGTCTGTGAACGAAGGGAAATCATAAATCAAGCAACAAGGAAGTAAGGAAGTATTATAGGAAAGAAAAGTTATTTATTTCAAAAAATAATTTGCAAAGCAAGTGTAAACTGCAAACTTTATTTTAACAGATACCACTGAAGACCATATTTCGAAAGAAGATTATTTCCTTTAAAAAAAAGAAAGAAATACTTATTAAAAAAAAAAAAAGCATGCCCATTATGAGTGTGATAAGAGGGAATGGGCAAATTTCCACAGGTGAAAGCTACCGCAAACAAAAAAATCTTGACAGCATAAATTCTCTCAGTTGAGAGAAATTATTTTTCAGAGACTATATGAAGCGAGGCAATGAAAGATTACTGCTGCTTACTCACATGCTAACAGGACGTTGATGGTCAAGCTCATTATACGGATCAATAACAAGACCATTTATGCCATTCCTGAGAACGGCAGCTCTGGCGAGGTCAAGAACCCATTCTATATTTGGAAGGCAGTCTTTCTCACACCTGTTCCACAATGAGGGGGAATTCTTTGCAGTTTATTGGGAAAAAAAATTCAATTCTCGATTAATGAATTATAAAAACAAGAATAATGAAATACCTTATTAGATAAAATGTATCATTGAGCCACTGCTTTCCTTCTTCTAACTCTTCCACACTCATTCGTTCAGCAAATGATCCATACCTATTTGTCAAAAGTACCAGAGAAGCAAATCAACCACTCTGTGCAAAATGCCAAGCCAAAGAAAAATAACGCAATGGAAAAGATCCAGATACAATTTCTGAAGCAAAGACTGGCTTTACCAATCTAAAGCCACTGATCAATATTACTAACAATGGCAGCATATGTTTATAAAGATTGGTACAGGAAGTTATTGAGATCACAACCATACATATATTCCTTTGTTTTTTATTGCTTTAGAAACCACATTTACACAGAAAACTGGTCAATATTACTTACAATGGCAGCATATGTTTATAAAGATTGGTACAGGAATTTATTAAAATCACAACCATGCATATATTCCTTTGTTTTTATTGCTTAGAAGCCACATTTGCACAAAAATTAGTTAATGGTCTGAATTTCTAGATTCCAGTCCATTTCTTTATTGAGAATAGTTGAGAATTAATGGACTCTTATTCCATTATTCTTCCATGGCAACGGTACAATGCTAGCTCCAGGTGTTGTCCTTTTAAGAAGTCATAAAACTCGAGACCCAATCGTCATCACCTTTTCCAAGCACAGCAGCTGACATCACATCAGTTTTTATTTAAAGAAAGAATCAAGAATATTGAACTTCCTGATCAACGTTGCAAGGAGAAAATAAGAAAAGCATCAAGGCCCCAGCAATTTATTCTAGCTGGTTCTACGATTCCAGTGACACAAGTAAAACGAACGACGGTGTGGAGCTAAAGGTCCATAATAACAAGATTTACTAGCAAAATCTTGGAAACCTTGCCACTGCATCCTGTAATGGGGGATGCATAATGATGCCTTAACTTGTTAATAGCTGAGAGGTCGGTGATAAACAAATAGGGTAATTTACATTAAGGACACGCTTGTTTGGCTAACATTTTGTTTTAGTTTTTTATTTGGATTTGAGATGTGATTTAAAATGTGGTTTGAGATAAAATTTAAAAAGTTGTTTGGGTAATATTTTAAACAAAAAAGTAATATTTTTAGACCACAACCGGACCACCTCCACCGCCGCCGCCACCGCCGGTGGTCCAACGGCAGCAAGGGGCGGTCCGGTGGTGGAGGTGTTCCGGTGTGGTGGACGAAAATTGTGTAAAAATAATTTTTGGAATATTTTTTCAAAAGTAAATTAAAAAGTTGTTTGGATAGTATTGGGATTTGTGTTTGAGAGGTGTTTTAAGAGGTAAAATGAGACAAAAAGGCAAAATGAGTGTTGGACAAACAAGAAAAGGAGACTTTAGGCACTTTCCTCATAGGTTCCAGGTTAAGCTAAATTCTAAATAGATATGATAAGTAACTTTACCCCTATCACTGGGATGCTCAGTTGAGCTCTGATTATAGCTCTCCAGCAATCAATTTGGACACAGTTCAAACAAAACGAATCTGACTGTAGAAACATATTCTAAATATATTTCTTAAAGCAATAATCAAGCAAGATGAATTTCATAACATGAAAGAAGATACTTTCTCTTCATTGCATTCTTTAAAACTCTCTAATTTCCCATATTCTCTGCCATTCTTTATATCAAAATCCCAGAAATTTAATATGCTGCCATGAATCCAGTAACAACTCATGAGAAAAGATAGGATGCACCTTGAAAACCACAGCCCAGGATATTGTTAACAACTAAGCCAGTTATCCCACCATGTGGAGTCGGCAATCAGGATCATAACCGAACATTATGTTCTGAGAAAACTTCTTTTAAATTATAAAGCTTTGTTTTACAAGACTTACCCCACTTTAAAGAAAGGCTTCCTAACATGTTTCTCCAGAAGTTTCCGTGCATGTTCCCGCACCTGATCATTGACCATGTACAATGTTAGACAATTGAACAAACATGTCGTGTTTCCCTAACAATTCTCAAACTCATCCCTCAGATTATCCATTTAAAAATCCTAATGGGGATCTAATCTGAAAACAGCCCACAGAAAAAGCCCTAATGGGGATCTAATCTGAAAACAGCCCACAGAAAAAGCGACATTAGTGCAGCCTCTAGGCCCAAGAACTTCTAAAAAGGTTAAATCGTCACAAAGATTGCCAAAGAACTAAATAATAAAAAAAAAAATCTCACAAAACTATCATGTCCAGAATCCCAGGATTGGATGTGAAGGAGTTTCCAGATGCAACTAGTTGACATCCATCAACATTAACAAAACCACAGTGCCAAGATTATTTTTGGACAAATGTAATCTGTCCAGGGAACCATCCCAGGAAAAAGAACAATAAGAAAGATGACAAAGTCTGCATACCTTGTTCTCCATAGAGCACAATGCAAATTTCCAGCCAGCGCTCCTATTAAGATTGCATAAAAGAGCATCAATCCATTCACTTTTTCCCGAATTGGGGACTCCAGTTACAATGGTCAACTCTCCAGGAACAACCTTCAGATAGCAAGGATTACAGATCAAGCTTGGTTCGGTTGACTTTAACAAGCAGTCAAGTGAAATATCTTACTACAACATAAAACCTTTTATACTACCCCTTTTACAGAATTATTTCTTTTATACTTCTTAAAAAACCTGAAAATCATTTACAATTCCATGGAAGATTAACTACTCACATCTTAAGGCCCCAAGTCAGTATCGGCACGTCATCACAAACATCAAAAACTGCTCTAGCTATGAAGTTCCAAACAGAGGTACATTTACATTTTCTTTTCCCATATAATCCATATCATCAGATACTGTAGGAAAAATTACATTCTGAACCAACAAAAAGCATTCAAACCAATTTTTGCTGGAAACCCGCAAGACGAACCTACTTCAAGGTATCTTTCAGTGTCAGGAAAAATTATGTAAAATGAGAAGTAGAGAGAGAAGGCCATTCTTCTACAGTTATACTTACATTATAGAACTGGTCCAAAGCCTTCCATCCAGTTGAAAGCCCAAGCAGATGACCAATAGTTTCGTGATAATATGCATCAATTTCGGCAAAATAATCTTGGAAATTGAACAATCCTCGAATTGGAAATAGCTCTGCATTTTCAATAACTTCCCTCAGCTCACCAGGTCCCAAATACATAAGCACCTATCATTTTCAATGTTGGCAGCTGGTGAATCCGAAAAACACAAATAAGAACCACTTTCATGCAACAGCCGGAACATTAACAAATCAAAGCCGTATCAGGTGATATAGACTAGTAACATGTGATAATGCATGCATGTTGAGAAACTGCTGATAAAGAATCACTTTCTTGAAGTCAAACAATTTAGAAGATAACACCAAAGACCCTTTCCCATACAAACAACCCCCAGCTCGCTCTGGGATTGGAGAAGCCCATTCATGAGGAGGGCGGTTGGAGAGCATATATTCCCTTATCAAGAGAAACATCGCATTAACAGGACAGATCACCAAATTTATTGGTGCAACTTTCATTCCTAATCTACCATAAGTGCAAAATAAAGGTAAGTACAGATAGCAGACCTCATTTGCATCTTTGAAATGTTCAACCTCATTCTTTCTCGGCCATCTAACCCGCCAGCACCTGTTTAAACCATGGCAAAAGAGAGATTCAGTCAGAGAAGTCATGTGAAACTTCAAAAGTTAAAACACAGAAAGCCGGTGGAGAAAAAAAGAAAAAAGAAATACAAGACCTTTCTTTTCCCAATCTCCGTGCAAGTTCTTCCGCTAAAGCTTGGCCAGGTTGATCACCATCAGTAGCAAGAATAATTCGAGAGGCCTAAAGATAGCCATCAAGGAGCAATAAGGAGCCACATTCAACCATGTTTTCCAAGAGAAAATAAAAAACTTCAAAGGCATCAGCTAACCTTCGTCAAGTATTCTTTGCAGTTCCAAAGATACTGGTACTTGGTGTCCTAACTTTGCAAAAATACAATTAAAAAAACCATTAGACACGGTGCTTAATAGGAAATTCATGAAAAGCATCTTGTCGTGTCAGTAAAAGATCAGAGACAGCTCTCCTCTCATTCTTATCAAGGCTCTATTCATTTTAACAGTCTCAAAAAAGTCATTGCAAATACAGTAGCCACAGAATACAAAGTGCAACGCCTAGTATAAATGTATGGAACATAACAAAAACCTTTTTCATTAGTCTTAACAAAAAGGAAGTAGATTGCATTTTACACCAAAAAGGCATACTGGTGCAGAATTAGTTTAAATTTGGCACATCAATGCCAGAACAACATCAACGCCAGAACAACATCAACATCAACATACAAGATAAATTTCCGACCCCGTGCCAGCAGAACCAGAGAACAAAATGCATGATAAGTACAATATCTGGTACAGACCTGTTCTTCGGATGGCAATTCTTTAGATGAAACTTTGGGAGGTGCACCATCAGGAACACTCACACAATTCCGGAATCCAGCTTCTTCCATTGCAAGCTTGTCCATCTCACCCTCAACCTGTAAAGTCATTACAGAACATTAACACGAGAGTACATATCCAGGCAAGTAATTACAGAACATTAACACGAGAGTACATATCCAGGCAACAGCCCAAAGGGGAAACTCCATACTCACAATGATAATATCATTTGCGCCTTTTATGTCATCGAGTCCATAGAATATCTTCTCAGTATCCGCCTCCTGAGAATTAACGGTATGCCAATCATGAGAATCTGAACTATAGACTAAGGCCAACAGTTTTAAGTAATTAGCGAAATAGTGTTTCTGCATGCTAAAACTGCACGAGAAACCTTTCCCAGTTGCCAACATATTTCTGATAGACACAACACGTCTAGCCAGACAGGATGATTTGAGTTGTAATTTGGTATAGTAATCATTATGGATTTGAATTGAGTCTCGGGGGTAAGTTAACATATCAAGAAACAATAATAATTGCTACAACCTGCCAGAACTTCTTGGAAATATCCCTGTACTTGCAGCTTACAAGTTCTCCATTCCTCCGATAAGGAAATGCAATCACAACCTGTATATCAGCAGAAAACAAGCCTCATTACTTATACTTTGTCTCTTTGCCATAAGAAATGTAGGAAAGAGAAAAGAAAACAAGCATGTGGGTTCATGCCACTTCATAAGAGTAAAAGAAAGAGTCTAATGCTATCCATGAGACAACAATAAATAAAATACCTGATCTGGATACGATTTCTCCATCACAGAGTTCCTCCGCAAAGTTTCCTCAGATATCATCCGTTCAGCAAAGTACTTCAGAAGCTAGAATAAGAGTAAGATGATATCACATGTTTGAATCATTAAATCTGGCACCAAACTGAAAATCTAGTCCAGATACTTCATAATTCCACAATAAAGTAGTCAAATTTCACAATCAAGCACATCATTGTATAATTCAAAGGGAAAACAAAGAACACCCATTTACGGAAAAGATAAATAAAAGTTTTGTTCCTCAAAAAGCATACCATACAACATAAGTTTTGTTCCCCAAAATGCACACCATGGAACATCCTCAGTGGCAACCTTATCATCCCTATCTAATTTTTTCTCATGTTTTGCACAAAGTCACCTACATTTAAATTATAGCTAATGCGGCTTTAAAGACTTCCAAGTTCTCTGCTTCCTTTCACTCAGTCTATCTACTTCTCTGTTCCTTCTTAGACCCCACCCATCATCGTTTATTATGTCTACCAGAGACATTATTCATCTGTACTCCTGTCCATGTTAGTATCTAGCAGGTTTCTCTGCTTAAAAACAGTTTTATGTCATTGATTCTAAATAGGCATCTCCTCCATGTCTCCCTAAGTTCAAACCTAAAGATGTAGAAATGTACAATTGAAATGGAAGGCGCTTATTCAAAGAAACGCCAATCCAGTCCATCACATATTATAATTACAAATACTTCTTTTTATTATCAAGTCTCAAAGTCATGGTTATACACTGTATATGACTGCAAAAAGGATACCAAAAGTTATTTATGCACAATGTATCATATTGGCGGGTCTTCCTAAATTCCTAGGTTCTAACTTATTATCCATTGATTTAGATGTATGCAAGCATTGAGAATGTGGGAGAATACTTCCTGAACAAACCACCCACTAGTTATTTGGGGTCTCGGAATCAGGGAATAGTTATGTATATTTTACGTTCACAAATAATGGTAAATGCCCATGATATATCCCCTGGGTTCCCAGTTAAACTTCATCATTTCTAACCATGTTAGCTCACTTCTTAATATTTCAAATAAATTTGGAACAGATTAGTACAATCAGTTAGCTGATGAGCAATTATCAACTACAAGCATTTGCTTCAAGCTAAAAGTATTTCGTAAACGCTTCCTTTAATGCCAAAGAAATTAGACAAAGTTTAAAAAAAAAATAAAAAATAAAAAAACCAAAAACAATAACAAAAAACTATAGTTATCCCTCATTTATTGTATGATGGCACCTGAAGCAAACCTAGAAGAAAGCTTTTTGTTGATTGATTCTTCAACACTAAATTCACCACTATTAAATCCAAAATCTTAGAATGCAATCTTAATAGTCACAATGAGTAGTTTCAAGATATATATCTAACCTATTAGGTCAAAATGGGTATCTCTAAGATATCACCATATGCATAGAACCCAGACACCACTAGCTTATCATATTCAACACGGTACCAAATTATAAGATATGAAGATGGCTTCAATGTATTCATGCCTAAGACGGTAGAAACTTGACGAAATTTCCTTGTTGTCAAAACAAAGAAACTCTGTAAGAGAGACAGGTCATCTTTCAGAAGACTATGGTGCTCTTCATATATAAAACCTTAGAAAAACTAGACCCCTTCACGTCAAACAGAAGCTTTTCAGCCCAAATTGTAGGTCGACCAACATTTCTCTTAGCATAAGAGCTAAATAGAAAAAGACAGCTTACCTCAATAGACAAAGGCTTCAAGCCCAAATTCTCTTCTGTGATCTCTCTGTACTTCTTCTTGACAGTAGAGGTCTTACTCATACTTCCGTAAGTGGATTTTGTATCAGCAAAAGCCTGAAATTATAATAACATCAGAAAAAGTGACAAAGATCTGATTAGAAAAGAAATAACATTCAAAGATGGAAAACTGAAATCTTCAAGTACCTTCATCCTTCCTTTCCACCCACATTTACCACGAAAGCAGGTCCACAAAGCTTCGTTTCTGAGCCATTTAAAAGGATGTCAAAAACCTTAATATTGAAATAGGCACATTGATGTAACGAAATAAGCACATCAAAAAAATTGTGAAATTACCCATCTTGGGTGATGAAAAGGGATAAGCTTTTCTCCATTGAGTCTCCACCCTTGCACTACACAAAAAGAGGGGAGAGAGAGAGAGAGAGAGAGAGAGAGAGAGAGAGAGGGGATGTCAATTGATTGTTCAAAATGACTCCTTGCGGAAACTAGGAATGAGCATTTACTGGTCCCAAAACTCAAGATCAAAGACTTCAATTTTCCAAAATACTTCCACTGATCACTGGAATTACTTATGAAGACTTGTATCGTGCTAGCATACGTAAAACTTTGGAGCTCCACTGATCCAGCAACTTTAGCACAATCTCAAAACATTACCATCCTGCGAAACTTTTTTGGGATCTTTATCTCTAAACTTAAGAACTTGGGAACTTGAAAATACATCAACTACAGTGACAAGAGGTTTAGCCTTGATAATCAGCTATATGGATAGTTAGATGCCTACATGCTCTTAAACACATATTTTGCTTTAAAATTAAAAAAAAAAAAAAAAAAAAAAAAGAAGATAATATATTTTTAATTGTTTCTTTTTACTCCTTTAGGTCTTCCTTTCTCCCTTTAAATTTGCAGTAATGACTATAGCTTTTACTCATTTTCTCGGGGCAACTAAATATTTCCCATGCACTTGCCGCTCCCATGCATTGGACCTACCCCACATTCCTTCTGACACATTTACTACTAATCATACCTAACCTAGTATTGCACGTCCGCCTCAACATTCCCCCAGTTTCTTGGAAGATGAATTTCAAATATTTAAATCTTTTATATGCATACTTACAATATCAGTACTCCTATGGATACTAAAATGGCAGTCCAAATATTAAGTTTTAGCTCGGCTTATTGCAAAGCATTTATATTTTGACAAATCTCTCCAAACTTGCATAATGCCATTTATCGCTTCTCACATTTCCTCATTAACAATATATGGCTTTCGTATAACATATTTAGGGGTTGAAAATCTGGAAAAATAATACATTTTTCAAAAGGAAGAAAGAAACAGTGGCTGAATAATCCAAATATTCATCGGGAACTTTAAAGACACATAACCCAACTCCAATAATCAATCTATTCACAAAGGCTAAACTTACAGACATAAAATAATAGAACTGGCAAATATCAGCACGAACAAGTCATCTAAGCTCCAAGTGCAATAAAAGCCAAACAAATAGCGAAGAGAACTATACTATTGCAGTACACACAACTACAATGACATCTAAAAGAAGGGAACCTTAAAAGAGCAGAGAAGTTTTCAGGAGCCTTACCTGAGCACAAAGAAGGCCACTATACTGCCCAGGCTTACAAGAATCAGCGTGGATTCCAATCTGGCTTAATTTGATCCTCAACAACCTTAATTCTGGTGAATTTAATTCTTCTAGCTCTTCCTTATCCAATGTCACTACAGGGATTGAAAATGACAATAAAAAATAAACCAAGAGAGCTGTTAAAAACATGGGCAAAACAAAACCTTCCAATCCAATCATGGCCATGTAAAATTTAAACAGTATCTGAGAACATCCAACAAAGACAAACATATATACTAAATAAAGTTTGCATTACGAGCTTCCCTGCGAAAAATGGGAAACCTAGAAATTAACAAACCGCAGAAAGACCGAGTGGCGCTGCAAGTTCGTAGATTGAACCCAACCACAACCAAGAAATACAAAATGGAAAACAGAAAAAGGACCAAACACGTACGCATAACTCTAAAATCATCTCGATATCCAAACTTTTCTTAGCTCTTATGACCAAAAGTAATTTCACTTTTTGCAATTCCAGCTCCCCCTAGGCTCTCAGATGCGCTGACATACTTATAATCAGAACAAGAGTTGCCCGGAAGCGTAAAAACAGAGGGGCAACCCACAAACAACAATCAACAATCAAAAATCAAAAAAACTTTCAGACGAAAATCTTAAAAGAGAAAAGAGGAACAAATATATACCTGGTAACGGAATAGAGGGACGCGAGGTATAAGAGAACCGATGCTTTCTACAGGAAATGGGGCTAATGGGTTTCGAGAAAATCCTAGAAATTATGAAATTTCCAGATTTGAGAGGGTAAGAATTGGCGTAATAGTAGGCGGCTTTTGGCGCCGGAGTTGGTTGCAGCGGAAGAGACTTGACAGACACCAAGTGTTTGCAGCCTGACATGATGATTCCGGTGGATTTGTTTAAAGTGTGAGGCCTATTACGGGGAAGGAGATGCATAATGAAGTAGCTGATTACGGCTTATTGGGTTTTTCGGCAATGGAAGAAGTGGCGGAAGAGCTTCCAGCTGCGGCCATGGAAGGAGGGGAGAAGCAGATGATACGTTAAATGGGGTTTATGCCTTTTGAAGGGGTTTTTGCATTCGACAAAGAACCGCGACGGATTTATCTGTTAAAATTTGCTCAATCTAACCCTATATTTTCTTCAAATTGGATCTGTTTCCCAATAATTTTAGAAAATAATGATAGAACCCCATTCCCTGTGAAAAGGTTTCGAAACTAGTACTCTTTTCTGGACTTGGGTTGATGTCTTTGAATGAGTTTTTCTCTCAAAATCTTCTAGATTTCAATCTTGCTCGAAATTCTTTAAATCTCTTTAAAAAATTATCATTATCGAAATACTAAACTTTCATAAACTGAAAAGTTAGGAGAATCAAATGTGAAGTAACTTTAGAAACCTAACTTAATATATGTGCTGTATATAAATAGCTTATAATTGTTAAACGCTATTTTGAGGTTAATTTACGTATGTAATCTTCTTGTATATCATTGCAAAGGAAATTATGAGATAGAGAAGCAAGTAGATTAGAAAAGATTGAGCATGGAAATGAAAGACTGGAGTACGGATTAACTATCGAAAATGTACAATTGTAAAATTGATACTGATACACTGAAGTAATTATATGGGTACTCTTTAAATCAAACAAATGATTAGCTAAACGCATACATGAAAGCTAAGAATGATGCAATTACCGAAAAGCTACATCTGGTGACGAGTACACAAAACACTTGCCTTCTTGGATTTAGTAGGGAGTATTTTTTGGTGGAGCAAATTTGCCCAATTTCTTGTCACCCAACAGTGTTCCAAATCTTTTAAGTTGATTTTAAAACATATTTCCTCCGTCTTAAAATTATCATCTAGTTTTCATTTTAATTATAACTTGAACTAAAAATGAATGTCCAAATTGGACAATAATTTTGAGACTTAGAGAGTATTACATTTTGTCTTGTAAATACAAATCAAAAGAATAATCAAAAAACAACCGATGTTTTCCAAATATATTTTAATATGTTTTTAGATCTATAGACGATATCACCATTTAGATTAAATACTTTTTCTTTTCTTTGTTCTTTTTTTTTTTTTTGAAAATCTTTTTTGCTTTTCTTAAGGTTTGAACCCATAATCTCACAGTTATAACTTTTTTTTTGGTAAATGGTAAAATTTGTATTATGTACAAACATCAGAGTTCATGTACAAACTAAGTCAATTTATTACATTTTCAAGTAATAATACCAATCGATTTAAAGTATCGAATGTCATCACCACTTCCCTTTCGACAATACATATAAACTTTACAGAATATTTCCTCCTTCTGTTTCAATCTGTCACCTGCTTCTTTAAATTTCTGCCTGAATTTCCTTCCATTTCTTTCTATCCAAAGATGATAAATGGCTGCATTTAAACAGTAAAAAAAAAAAAGCTTCTGCTTTGCTTTTTTACCCTACCATAATTTCATCAGTCTGCTCAGTCTTGTTCTCAAACTTACAAGAAAATCATAAACATTCAGCCATCTTTTAATACAGTTTATCAGCTCCTGAAAGTATAGACAAAAAAAAACAGGTGATCAACATCAGCTATAATTATAACTTTTCACTCTTATCATTTTATTCAGCCGTTTCAATTGGAATACATATACACGATAACCACTCCAATGATCATTTTTATGATCAATTATTTGTTAGGATATCTATATCTATATCTCTATGTATATTAAAGGAGAGTTTTCAATCAGATACATGGCGTAAAGTTAAATAGACTAATCCACATGACGTAAAATTAAATAGCCAAGTTCACATGTCGCAATCTCATCACTCCATCATTTAACGATAATTTTTTATTTGTAAATCCCTAAAATCTATAAATAATCTATTTTACTTGGTTTATTTATGTGGGAAAATAAGTATTAAATTTAAACATAATCTAATAACTAAATATCATTGAAAAGTATCTCAACAATATTAATTGACAACATCTCTGAAGTCTTAAAAAAATTAAAATAAATCAAGAACAGAGGAACCAAGAAGAAAGGTCTCGCAAGCTTCAAGGGCTTCATGGCTGCTGCTTGGTTCAATACGCAAGGGTGATCGAGTTGGTGCGTGGCTGATGGAGATCCTGCTTGGCGTTGGGTTTCTAATGATTAATATTGTAATGGAGTGATGATGGAGATGTGTGAGTAGAAAAAAGAATACTAATAATATAATGGTTATGGTTACATGTTAATGTAGTAATAGAGAGTGGTGATGGAGATGCGTGAGTAGAAAAAAGAATATTAATAATATAATGTGTACTATATTATATAATAATGTAATTATATACTAATCAACCAAATTTTGAATAATAATTATGAAAATAATATAATAAAAGAATACTAATATAATAGTATAATATGTTTCATTACACTAGCTTTATCCATATAAAAGAAAAATTGTAACGTTATGATGAAAAAACAAAATGTGAAACTGAATAGGGAGAAAATTTTTCAAAATGACAAAAAAAAATAAATAAAGGTCTTTGTGAGAAATAAATAGTAGAAGAAAAGTATATTGAGATATTCAAAATAATTATATGAAATAAAAAATTATGTAGAGAATAAGAAAATATGAAAAACGAAACCGATATTGAAAAATAAATAATTATTACAAGTTCTTAAAGAAACGAAACTTCAAAAATACGTCATTAAATTTAGAGAAAAAAGAGGTGAATTTTATGCAACAAAAAATAAAATAAAATAAACACTATACGAACAAACTTCTAAAGAAATGTTGTAAAAGGTAATAAAAAGATTGAAAATAAAAATAAGTTTATGGAAAGAAATAATGAGAAAATTTTCTCTTAGAGGGAGTGTTTAAAACATGCGATACGGGTAAAAATATTTAGAAAAATCATTATAAAAAAGTTAAGGGAATAATTTTTAAAAATATAAAGCCATAAATCAATAAAACGAAAAAGATGGACAATAAGTTAGTACCTCCATCCCAAAAAAATAGTCCACATTGAGTTTTTAAATTTGTACTAAAAACAATGCAAAACTCAAAACTCAATGTGGACTATTTTTATGAGACGGAGAAAGTACATTGGAAGATTTTAAATATTGAAATCTATTTCTAATGTACTTAATATAATAAAACACATCGACAACCTGCACAACGTGCGGGATAAATACTAGTATATATTAAAGCAGAGTTCTTAATCGACAGGTGTCGCCCAGAGAGCAATTTTTAGCAAATTGCGCCACGTGTCGTCACCAAAATTCTCCTTTATTAAACAGTTCAAAGTTTATTACTAATACGTAAAATTATTAAATTGAATTAAGTAATTAACCAATAGTTAATTTCAAAAAAATGAACACGTCTTTGGAAATTATTGATAAATATATGACATAAAGAAACATTAATAATCAAATTAATAATTGTATTAAGAATACAGTTTGAAACTAAGTCCGGATACATTAAACGTAAGTTAATATTATTTTTCAGATGATTATGTTTGATATATTTTCCAAAAATTAAAAGATACTAGTTACCAAAAAAAAGATTGTTACCAAATAACTATATTATGAATATAATTCGAAACCAAGTCTACCTACATTACAAGTATGTTAATATTATATCTTAGATGATTATTATATATTCCATAAATAAAAAGAGACTAATTACCAAAACAATGAGATTATTTACCAAATAATTATATGAGTACAATTCAAAACTAAGTCTGGATACATTAAACATATGTTAATAATATTTTTCTGTTGATTCTATTTGATATATTTTCCAAAAATAAAAATAGATTAGTTACCAATAACAAAAAAATATATTTATTACCAAATAATTACACTGGGAATACAATACGAAACTAAGCCTGGATAAATTAAATGTATGTTCATGTTATTTTCCAGATTATTCCATTTGGTATATTTTTCAAAAATAAAAAGAGATTAGTTACTAAATAATTATACTACAAATACAATTCGAAACCAAGTTTGTATACATGCAATAATATATGTTAATATTATTTTACAGATGATTCTATTTGATATATTTTTCAAAAAATAAAAAAAAGATTAATTTAAAAAATATAAAAAGATTAATTTAAAAAATAAAAAAAGATTAGTTACAAATTGTAATATCCTTGAAATTTATGTGTTAGATTAATATTAGTAATGCGAAATTAATAGTGATAAAAATAGAATAAGGGGTATTAAATTAATGTTAAACAAAAGAAAAAGAAGAGAATAAAAAAGTATGTAATAAGTCAAAAAAAAATGATACGTAACAAGGCGAAAATGAGGAAACAAGAAGAAAATAAAAAGTGATGCATGCTCTTAGATCGGTGAAGAAACAATACATAACTTATTGAAAGCTAAAACTTAGACATGATAAATATTAGCTAGGTCTATATAAATAAATTAGTTGACAAGTAATTTGTACGATAGCAATTAAATCAAAGTGAAAACATACTAGATGAAAAGACATGATTTCTGAAATGGTCAGGGGACTTAGGACGGCTAAGTGATAAAATCAACTGACCTCTTTTTATTAAATAAAGAAATATAGGGTAGCTTGGAGTTTTGTTAACTTGGGAACAAAGTTTTTATATATTCCTTTAGCCTGTTTTAGTAGAAATCAACACGGGTGTGCAGTAAATTTTCATTTACTGCTAAACTAAATGGGAAACGAGATAAAGATGAATCTTACATAACTAAATTAAATGATCATGTATGAATTTCGAGGATGAAAATCCTGAGGGAAAGGAATGTGAGGACTACGGAATTTAAACATGATTTAACTTATTAAATAATAACGTTAAATAGGTATATTTATAGTATTTGAATTAAAGAGATTCAAAACTATGCAAGGTGTTCTAGTGAAGTAGCACTTTGAACTATAGCAATTAGAATATTGGAAAAGAAATTAAAATAACCTGAATGTGCTCTAGAATATATTTATGCATCTGCATAGCATGAGATTGATATAAAGACATAGTAATATATTGAGTTAGGAATTTAATGAAACTTGAGACGGTGGAAGATTAATTTTGGGGGATAAATCAGATTATGTAATATAATATTAGCTCCAAATGGGAGATGAGATTAACGAAAATGTTTGAAAAAAAAAATGCATGTAATCCAAAGTAAAACCATATCCTTTTTGAGGAACAAAAAGGAACGAACCAGAAGCTCTTAGATACTGAAAAACTTATAGCATGCAAACTGAAGCAGGAGCTGTTATATTCTCATTAAATTCCTGCATGCAATCAACCTTTCAATCAACCTTTAAAATAAAAAAAACAAAACACAAAACCCAAATAAAAAGCTTATAATGCACCGGTAATTGACTTAAAGAAATTCTAGTATGTTTCACTACTATAAAAAGGGCAGGCTACGGAGTTAGTCCAACCAAGGAAAACGTAGAAGGAAAGCTTAGAAAATATATATATCCATATATACATATATAACTAATAAAGAAAGAGAGACGGGATGAATCGAAAGGGAGAAATTTGGTGGTCGATTTCAGCGTTGCCGTAGACGTTTGTTGCATCCGTAGGTAATTGAGCTCTTCTCTGGCGCATGAGTGATCTTGTTTAATTATTGATTCGATTAGTTTGGAAATAAAGCAATAACTTTTGGGATTGAAGAAACAACATAGTTAATATTCAACTTCACTTCCTGTAATAATAAAAAGGGTTTGAGTTGTGAAGTTGGAGTCTAGAGTTGAAACTTGAAACTTAAAAAGAGAGGCAAATCCTATAATTGCTTTAGTGGCTTAGGTCTGATAGATGGTTTCGTATAGTTTTGGGTGTTTATATAATTTTGAGCTCAGTAACTTTAGTGCTTGCTTAATAGGTAAGAAAAGAGGATTTGATTCCCGGCTTCATTTGTATTGGGAAGTCAAGGTCGAGATTGTACCGTTCTATAACATGAATTATGTTTACCTACTACATTAAAATTAAATTACTCTATTTTAGGACAAAGAAACCGGCCGATGGTGAATGGATTTCCCTTGGGCTAGATCTAGTTAAAGCTTAGAAGCTATTAAGCTTTAAAATAAAAACTATTACTGTAACTTCAACTTAGAATACTACTACTCCTAATTATGTACTAGGATACCTGAAAGAAAGAGGACACATATTTTGGTCTGGTGAGCAAATCTGAACATACTAAGGAAATAACAAAATAGATATAATAATAACAACAATGATAAGGGTCGTAAGTAGGTAGAGGTTTATGACCATATTACCTAAGCATTAGTAAGTGCCTCAATCATGTCAATACGGTACTAGTATAATGAAGTTGCAATGACACCATTAACTTACTTGCAAAAGAAGTACTCGAAGATTCCAAAAAGGGTTTGGCAATACTGTGAGTAATCCTCACTCTTTTAAAAACTGAAAGTATGAGAATATATATTTAAAAGTCACTACATACATGAGCACATTTTTAAATGTTATTGAATTATTAAATGCATATTGTTAGATGACCCGGAGGTGTACTTTATCGCCCCGGGATATGTGTTCTATATGACTTCTAAGTGTTATCGTATCTGAGATAAAATGATATCGCTATGTGATTGATCGTCATTGTTAACTTGTTACTTGATTGAATAAAATCATTGAATGTGTTGCTTCTGGTGGTGTACTTCATCACTCCAGGACAACTATTGTTGTGATTGATTGATTGTTAGTAAAATAATGTGTGATTGTTGCTTCGATGGACTCTATTCACTTGGAGCCTGGGCCCTGCCTTTGTTAGGCGAACCCTTGCGGGCCGGCATCGGGCTTGGTCGCCAGGTTAGTTTACTTAGGCTATTTTTGTCCGGATGGACGTGGTGCTCATGAGTATCAATCGGTAGCCACGGGTGTTGAGGAGAAATTGTTATTGATATAGAATTGTTGTCCGGATGAACGCTATCGTATTGTTAAAATCTGGCTTGGAGTCCGTCTCTGTACCACGTAGGTTCTTTGACGGCCCTGGCTAAGGTTTCCCTGTATCCACCCTATTGTTAATTGCTTAATGTAAAATAGTTGATTGTTGAGTAATTCTATGTGAAATTATTTTATATTGAATATGTTTTACGAAAGCAGTTTTATTAAAAGTATCGTACTAGTATAGTGAGAACCTCACTGAGTTCGGCGTTAACCCCCTTTTTATATTTTATCCCCTTATCCCACTCCCAGGTTTAGAATCAATGCAGATGAGACCAAGCGAAGTAAGACTGTGTTCAAGAAACGTTGTTATTGATAGGGCGTAATATGAGATAAGATAGATTTTAGTGACAATGTTAAGTCAATGTTTAGAATTTGTACTAAAAGTAGATAAAAGTATTGCGCCTTGAGCGAGAGCCCGGCGGACGGCTCGACTCGTAGTTAAGCATAACGTATAATGACAGATAGGTGAGTTGGGTTGTTACAAGTGGTATCAGAGCATGGTACCTAATCCTTGGGTTTAGAAACGTAGAAATATAAGAACAAGATCTTTTGGGAATGGAATCCCAAATCGTTAGGATACAAGGTTAGAATGGAAGTTTAGAACAATAAGAAGATGAACTCATGTATGGACGGGTAATGATTAGACACTGAAACTTCGGAGCTTAATGTATTTTGGGCCTCAAAATATTACTGATTATAAAATAGTATGCGAATAGGAATTTGATAGAAAATATTACGACCTCAAATATAGTGATGTCTGTAAGGTTTAAATTATACAACGTAGCATAACCTTAATATTATGGAACCATAAAATGTGTTTCTTATTTTGGTATATGGGTTTGCATTGACTTCTTCCGGGAATGGCCAACCCAGAGAGTTGTACATTGTAATGTCGGTATCAAATGAAGCATCACAAAATTTAGCATATCGTGCCGATAAGATGCTTAGTGAGCCAGTATAAAGCTGGAGAGAAAGAGCGAGAAAAGTTGTAAATAGGTCATTGGAAGTGCCTGGATTTATAGGACATGAGAATTTAGTTTTAAGCCATTTAAATGTTTGAGTTGATATGACTTGCTGTACGAATGTGATTGTTACGTGTTATAGCTGCTCGACGTTTCTTGCTACTTGCCTTCAACTACATTCACGGTATTGTTTGATTAAAAAAAAAAAAAACTTCGCGAACTATTATTTTGAATGGTTTTATCTCATTTTTGAAAGGTTTCTGCGATGTCCCTTCCATGAATGTCTTTTATATTTTTCAAAGTTTATTTCAGACTTTAGGAACCATAAAGGGGGAGGTTGACTTTCAGGTTTCAGTTTTCCCTCACAAAATACTTTTCTTTCAAATGATTTTGATCACTAAGATTCTTTCACGGCCCTAGCTAAGGTTTTCTTGTATCCACCCTATTGTTAATTACTTAATGTGAAATAGTTGATTGTTGAATAATTCTATGTGAAATTATTTTATATTGAATATGTTTTACGAAAGCAGTTTTATTAAAAGTATCGTACTAGTATAGTGAGAACCTCACTGAGCTCGGCGCTCACCCCCTTTTTATATTTTATTCCCTTATCCCACTCCCAGGTTTAGAATTAATGCAGATGAGACCAAGCGAAGCAAGACTGTGTTCAAGAAGCGTTGTTATTGATAGGGCGTAATATGAGATAAGATAGGTTTTAGTGACAATGTTAAGACATTGTTTAGAATTTATATTAAAAGTAGATAAAAGTATTGCGCCTTGAGCGAGAGCCCGGCGGACGGCTCGACTCGTAGTTAAGCATGACGCATAATGACAGATAGGTGAGTTGGGTCGTTACACAAATAATTATATTATGAATACAATTTGAAAACCAAGTCTGGATTCATTAACTGTAGATTAATATTATTTCTCAAAACATTTTATCTGATATATTTCCAAAAATAAAAAGAGATTAATTACAAAAATAAATAGATTAGTTACCGAATTATTATATCACAAATACAATTAAAACTAAGTCTAGATATATTAAATGTATATTAGTATTATTTTAAATGATTCCATTTGATATATTTTTTTTAAAAAAATAGTTATAAAAAATATAAAGATTAGTTGCCAAATCATTATATTACGAATACAATTTGAAATCAAGTTTAGATACATCATACTTATTCTAATATTATTTTTTAAATAATTTCATTTGATATATTTTTCAAAAATAAAAAGAGTTTAATTAACAAAATTAAAAGAGATTAGTTAGCAAATGATTATACTACGTACGTATACAATTGGGACCAAGTATATATCCATTAAACTTGGATTAGCATTATTTTTCATGATTCCATTTGAGATATTTTTCAAAAATAAAAAGAGATTAGTTATAAAATATTATATTATAAATACAATTTGAAACCAAATCTAGATGCATTAAACATAGATTAATATAATTTTTCAGATGATTTCATTTGATATATTTTTTTTAAAAAAAAGATTAGTTATCAAAAATAAAAGAGACTTAGTTATCAAATCTTTATGTAGATTATGAATACAACTCGAAACTAAGTCTGGACACATTAAATGTTGGTTAGTATTATTTTTTGAAGATAATTCCATTTAATGTATTTTTTAAAAACAAAAAGAGTTGGGTTACCAAAAATAAAAAGAGATAAGTACCAAATAATTTTTCTTACAATACAATTTACAATCAGATCTGAATAAGTTAAACGTAGGTTAATATATTTTTTACATAATTCTATTTGATATATTTTTCAAAAATAATAAAGATTAGTCACTTAAAAAAAATAAAAAGGTTACGTTCTGATTCCCTCTTCTTCTTCCCTTCCCTTCGTCCTCTATCTCTTCCCCCTCCCTCCTCCCCTTCAATCTGAATCTTTTTTTTTTGTCGGAAAGATAGACATTGGCATCTTTCTTTGTTGAGTTGTAATTTTAGATGGATATTTTTCATTTGTTGGTCGAAAAGGGAGTATGATGAGTTTCAATTGACATGGTAAGTTGTACTTTAATATTATTAACTCAATATTTAGAGTGATTGTTAGAATTTCACTTGATTTCTTAATTTGGCTTGTTTGTTAGTTTATTCCAGTGTGGATACTTGTGGACGACCTTCTATCTGATTTATGATTAATAATAGGGACTGTAGTCGTTAATTGCAAAAGGTTCATCAATGAAAAAAATATACATAATTTTTTTCCCTTTGTTTTGAACTATTAACTAATCATTTTATGTTTCATTTTAAACTTCAACATTATAAGGAAAATTTTAGTACTACTGACATACTTTTTCTTTTCTGGAGAGGAGGCATCATTTTTAGGACATGCATTATATTTTTCATGTTAAGGATTATTTCTGTTGTATGTCTTTGAAAAATATTTATGAGTATTGATGGTTTTATTTTTAAACAATCACGGGGGTCTCATTTTGGTATGTTTTGCACCGTTGCTATTGTAGAATTTCAATGGGTTAAGCTAAAAAATAGTATGCATCAATCTCGGTCTAAAGGAGCCAGGTAGACTAAAACAAAATTGTTCATTCACTAGAGTATGAAAGTAAATATATACTTTATTTGAGATATGAATAGTTAAATATATTTACTTTAAGTGCATGATTATCTATGTGTTTTGGTTTTACAGGAGAAGTGTGGCACCGTGATGGCAAAAGAATAAGTACCTCGAAAAGCACTCATAACTAAGGAAAAAGTTATGAATCCAGATAAATAAAATGGATCCGGCTGGCGATATTGCCCAGGCAATTTTTAGTTTTCAGGGCAAAAAGTTATTTTATTGCCTAATTTGCCCCTCGAGGCCAACCCAATTATTCCGTCCCACCAGCACCTGTACTGTATACAACTATGGTCTCCGGCTATCAAGACTCGGAATTTTCTTCTCCTAATAATACTGCAATTTGGATAATAGAACTGGAGAAAGAAAACCACTACTTTTCACAACTCGCGTGTCCTAAACATCCATGTCTGACAATGCCAAAGGAAACTTCTTTTTGGCAAAACTTTGATGACTTTAATTTATTTTTGGAACAATAGTTTTCTGCGGATAATGATATTTGATGAAACCCAGATAAAGATTGGTCCAAAAAAATCTATTTCATACTTTATCTCGATTTTAATTTAAAGGAGTTGCTAATCTGCAATGTCTCGTCCAAATCTTAAAAACATCAGCTTTGATGAGAATGATTGCCCAATACTGACCTATTTGCAATTGATGGGTCTCCCCCTTCAATCAGAATTCACTGGTTACCCAATACCATTAATCAACTTTTTCTACCTTCACCAAATCAACCCTCAGATAATAAAAGAATCTGATGCAATTTCGCAGAGAAAAAGAAGATTCAGTTTTTCAGTTTTATATTGCAGCCGCTAGGATTAAGCGAAAGAAGATCTGAAACCCCATCCTGCAATTCGATACTTCTCACAAAGATGAAACCTTTTCGCTCCATGATTTAAAGTGAAGTTCTCAATTCAAAGGCCTCTCTTCAAAAACTAAAATGAGGTCGTGATTTTCTGTATCCAAATTGATTAGTCTGATAAGAGATTAATGAAATTTTAGAAAGAGAGTGGAGAAGAATTTTGAGATAAGAGATGGAACAATTGGCGTGGACAATATTCATCTCAGGGGGCAAATTAGGCAATAAAATAATATTTTTGTTTTGGAAGCTAAAAATTGTCCTGGCAATATCGCGAGTTGAGTTTGCACCCGCCAGGCACAACCTGTTTTGCTATTAAAAAAAAAACTAAGAAATAAGTTTGGAGTATAGATAAGCATTTCAAATATTATTTATTAGTTTTTTTTGTCATGGTTTTTTTTCCTATTTTTTGTGATTTATTTACTTTTGTTGGAATTTCTTTTTTTTTTTTTTTGCTTTATGCCTAAAAAAATTATTTATTTGATTTAATTACTACAAGTAAACAATATATGTTTTTCAGTCAATATATTTTAAGAATATACATTATTTAATTTCTATTGTTGAAAATAACTTTTATATACTTATATCCCTAAAAAAGTAGGATAGTAGACAATTGATCATATTAATTCATATTTAGAATTTTTTTATATACTAACACTCCTAAACAAGAAACATATTAGATAGTTGAACATATTAATTTGTATTTTAAAATATCCTATTTGGCTAAGAAGTACTTGATCAACGTGATAACAATATTGGACCAAGTTAACTACAATCCATGATTAAATCTGTGCATGCGGATGTAGTAATGGGTGTTGAAAGAGGTTTGTTTTCCAAAAGTGACCTACCCGATTCAAAGACGCATTAGTTAGAACAATAATTTCGAACACCAGATACACTATATACGAAAATTGAAGAAAAAAAAAACATACGACACTCTTGAATTTGGACTCCGAATGCTTAATATACCAAAAAACGGAAAAACTAAAACATATGACACTTTTCATAGAAAAATAATAGTATATTACTGTTACTCTAAAATGTAGTAAAATTCGCACAACGTACGGGCATAATACTAGTATTATTTAATATACGAAGTGCGATTTCACTCAAACATTCAATTGACATACGATAATTTTCTTCTTCTTCTTTTCCGAAACTCTCTATACTATCGCTTTTCCTTTTTGAATTGGATTCTCGGTATGAGATTTGAACTCTGACGTCTAGCCATTCTCATTAACCACAGTTTTGTTACCAAGACTCTTGTATTGAGAATAATCAACCTTTCTTTAACAAAGAAATACGAGTATATATAGTAGTTTATAAAAGTCTAAAGGGAAATTTAGCAATCGGATATATATATATTGACCAAGTATATTATCATAACTAACACAAAGTTTAAGAAAATAAGGTGGTTCGTAACTTGCCGATCGAAATTCCAATGATAAATTCTAAATTAATGTCAAATAATCCGAAATAGAATGTGGCTTTAATTTATACTATGTGTGATACAATTCTTCTTAACTAGCTACGGGCAACTGCATTGATTTGATTTAAAATTTCAAAGGATCTGAAGTACTGTCGAATGCTCACAACTGATATTAAGGTGATTAACGAACCTGTCATTTACCAACAAGAATGATACTCGTAAATCTACACACGAAACTTTTTCGGAAAATTACTACTACGAAATTTTAAAATGCTCCCAAAAAAGATAAAATAATCCCAAGAGTATTAATTTAAGTCGTTATGGCCACAGAATTGTATCGCCTATGTACTCCACTCACAGAAATAAAATACTCTCCCGTCCCACAAAAATAGTCTACATTGAATTTTGAATTTTATATTGTTTTTAGTACAACAAATTTAAAAATTCAATATGAATTATTTTTTTTGGAACGGACGTAGTACATTATTATTCATAAATCTACGTGACAGAAGCTAAAGGAAAGTAGGAAACAGTCTCAATGAACTAATAGCAATACATGCAGTTCATCCTCATGCAGATTTATCTGCACTCGTTATAGAGACTGAACCCAAATGATACTGTATTTTTGTAATCCCAAAAAAGAAAAAAAATAAAGCTATCTAGATCATCAAATCAATCCACCTAGGGATTATCAAACTCCACACTCTCCCAAGTTCAAGATTAGCCAATTTCTTCCCTATATAAATCCTCACAGATCCCCTGCACTCAAAACACCAACATAAGTCATTCCCCAAAAAAGAAAAAACCATATAAACTTCTTTCCAAAAAAAAAGGAAAAAAACACAACCATGATGAAGAAGAGCATTATCTTCTCAACGTTGCTGGTCCTTTCCCTTGTCTTTGCAGCTTCTCATCTGAGCAATGCAGCTGCCATAAGCTGCGGGACGGTGGTTTCGGGCGCGGCACCGTGCCTCTTGTTTGTTCAGGGCAAGGCGGGACCCGTCCCGTCTAAGCCCTGTTGCCAGGGGCTCCAGAGGGTAGCTCAGAGTGTGAAGAGCGTGGATGACAAGAAGGCGGTTTGCCGATGCCTGAAGGATGGTGTCAAGAGCTTTGGTGGTGGAGTTCAGGATGCTTTCTTGAGCAAAATCCCTGGTGCTTGCCACATCAATGTTGGTTTCCCTGTCTCCTCCAAGACCAATTGTGAGACGTAAGTTGTTTTAATCCCTCCATGACTTCGGGTTTTGTTGTTGGTCCTTCCACATAAGAGAATCTCTTCTGTAACACGGACCATTAATTATTTCGTTAGTATTTTTTCTGTTTGAAAATTATTATCTAAGTTAAATTTTTGTTTTTCGTAAAATTTAAATTGAATATAAAAATTTAATCTGTACAATGATCTTAGAACGAAGGGAGTAATATTGTATATACTTAATTTACAAGCATGATTATCACTTATCAGACTTTTTATATACCGATGAGAGTTACATGTTAATTAGGCAATTCTTTCCAGAGAGGCATCTTTAAAAAGAAAGCAAAAAAAGAGAATCAAATTGATCTTGTGATCGAATTGGTTGCCCACAGGCCACAACTATTTGATCTCCTTTTGCACTATCATGATTCATGAATACTTTTGATTTTCAATTTGAATATAGTGTACGGAGTTTCATATTGGATTCTGTGGACATTAATGAATTTATGTGTGTTTTAATTTGCAGCATCCACTGAAAATAATTGGTTTCTGGAGACTTGAGTTGGAAGGTGCGGATTGGGAATCATGTGTCATCATTTAGGGAGTAGGATTTGAATAAAACTTTGTACGTGCTCGCATGCACTGAAATTCCTCTCATGTACAACCATTTCATCGTGCAATAACGTTTGGCTTTTCTTTTCTTTTTCTTCCCTTTCTTTTCTGTATGAAATAATCCATAATTAACTTGTGTTTCTAAAAATTACGTGAAGTAATCCTTATAAAACTATTAGATATCACTAAAAAAAAATTCTATTGAAATAATGTTACACTTATTATGAAATGATCGAGGCCGAAATTAAGCGTACGGCTAGTAAGTTTAATTCTTTTTTATTAGATTTATAGACTTTTTGGATATTTTTATGTCTAAAAGTTTAAAATAAATAGACCCTAACCCTGAAAAAGGTAAACCCTTAATGAAAAAATTATAATATTACAAATGTTTTATTAATTGGACCAATATTAATAACAAAAATAATATTAAAACTGAGTTATTTAAATTTGGTGTAGGAAGTGATGCACCAAGTGCAGGGAATTTATGATCTAATAAATAATTGACATGTAAGGTGAGATGGAAAGGTGAGGTGAATTTGGTGAGATGAATATCATTTTCACATATATATATATATATCACTACAAAAAAAAGTATCTATAGGGACGCTTTTTTCGAGACGCTTTTTGTAAAAGTGTCTTAGTAGATACATATTAGGACGTATGACAAAAACGTCTCATTAAAAATATATTATGTGATGCTTACAAGTATCCTATTATGAATTATTAGTAGGACGTTTATATGTGTCCCATAATAGTTATCCGTCCCAAAAAGAGTAATTTACGAGAGACTTAGAAGCGTCCTCATATTTATTACTAATAAGGACTCTTGAAAACGTCCTATTAACCTATGGTATATTTAATTAATCACAAATAAAAGTGGCCAAATAGAAATGCACAATTGCCAATCATAGAAATTGAAAATCTCATACCCATAGTAGTAAGTATTGTACGATACGCGATACGTATCGCACGATACGTATCAAAATTAAAGATTTTGATACGTATCATAGTATGTATCACAATCGCTTGTGTATCGGTATACGTATCGTACGATACATACGATACACGATACGATTGTGTATCGTACGATACAAAACATAGGTAAAGAATTAATTTTTTCTTAAATTAATTCAAATTGTGACCATTTAAATTTCAAATTAAGAGCGAATTTCATTTACAATTTGTTAAATAGATACTTTTGATTTATTTCATAAACATAATCTTCCTCCATTGTCAATAAAATCGATAAATAAATTATTCTAGTTAAAAAATAAAATTAGTTAAAAAATATTTTTTATTCATAATATCATTTTCCTTTTTTAAATCAAGTATAACTAATAGCATGTTAATAAATGCAATACATGTTTATATTAATTTCTCTCTATTAAATTTATGACTTAAGAACAATTATTATGAAAAATAATATTTATTACATAGGTTTGACGACCATTATTCATATAATGAATAAATAATATGCGTAACTTTCAAATAATTTTGAATTCAACTTAATCAATTTATTTGTTTATAATTGAAAAATAAAAAAAAACATAAATATATCAACTACATATGAAGTTTATGATATTTATTATTTTTTTATAGATATTATTATATTCAAACGTATCTTACGATACGATACACGATACGATACGCGTATCATAAATCTATATTTCCGATACACGATACGTATCCCGCTTTCATAATATGCTCATACCTCATTTGAATTGGGATCAAATGGTGTATTTATAATTTAGTTTATAAATTTCTATAACTATATTATGACATTTAAAACAAACATTCAATTTTCCACATAAATCGAACAAATTCCATATTAGTCTAATAGACTTATAGTAATTGTAGAGTGACACGCCAATAATTATACTTTTACCCAGTAACATTATTACGATGAATTTTTTTTTAATATGTAACATCTATTAATGATATATGCTTGTATGGATACATCCATCTATATAACACTACACATTTTTATTTATTTTTTTTTTCATCCATGAACTTTAGACGTTCATTTTAATCTGTGCTACAGTTTCTACACGGATTAATCTCATAACTAAAATTCTACTTTGTTTTAATGGTAAATTATCCATAACGTTAATCACCTTCAAGCATTTCATACTTAATTGCTTTCTCGCCAAAAATTTGTCCATTATTACGCACAACTACATTGGTCTTATATAATATGTTTGTAGTTACTATGTCTTAGCTCACACAAAAGAACAATGATAATAATTAGACTTGCAAACTACAATTTAGTAATTAATACATACACATATTTATGTTAAGCCCATTTTGAAGTACTCTATCCGTACTGAAATTATTGTCCAGTTTGGAATCTCACTTTTAGTACAAGTTTTGCTAAAAATAAAAATCTAAACTGGACAATCATTATAGGACATAGGGAGTAGCATTTACTATGTTTGTATTGTTCTCTCTCTCTCTCTCTCTCTCTATATATATATATATATATATATATATATATATATATACTCCTATCGTGTTATCCGATTTTTTATAATCAACTGTTGGATAAAGAGAAAAGTAAGAAACATTAGAGTACAGTGTGAAATGCTGATTTGTCATTAATATGTAAAATTAACAAAGCTATTAATTGTTGCTAACATGAAACATACAGAATTATAAACATTGGAATGTTTATTTGTTGTGATATAGTTAGTCTAGTTATTGGAAAGTACATTACAGTATAAATGTCTAAATAAAGTACTCCCTCCATATCGTTTTATATGTCGTTTAAGGATTTTCACACAGTTTAAGGAATGACATTAAAAGACCAAATAACCCTTATTTACTCAAAATAGAACTCTAATCCCAATTCCAACCTTAAACACAATTCTCATTGGAACTAGGAGTTCTGACGGCCGACGATCAAAATTCCCTCCATGGAGTGAAGTTGAAGTAGTTTGCTTCATGATAGAAAAAATTGGCGGCATGTTTTTTTTTTTTTTTTGGGAAAATATTTGGTTTCCTATTTTAAAAAATGAGCGCCATTAGCTTGATTCCAAATTTTGAAATTTTGTTTTTTCTCTTATTTATAGTTGGGATTTTATTGTGGAAACCAAAAGATGAGAGCAATCGATGAATTTAATACAAAGTGAGGATGATGATCATGAAAAGTTGTGTTTTGATCTCAATAATAGTCCTCCATCCGATTCGTATGAAAAAGAAGATGAGGGTGCACATCCTTTCAACTTAAACTTGCCACCGATAGAAGAAATAGAGGTTGTTTATTTGGATGGTGATGGTGATGGTGATGGTAATTATTTTGAAGAAGGATTTGAGGGAGATTTTGTGTTAACGACTTTGAAGAGTTAGAAGAAGAACTTGGAGATGATTCCTTTGAAGAAGAGTTGGAGCAAGGATTTAATGGTGATCGTTTTGAAGAAACTAATGGTGACAACTTCGATGAAGAATCGGAACAAGAAGCTAATGATGATCAATCGGAACAACAAGAAGGAACAAACGAAGGTACATGTTTTTCTCTTTTTTTTTTCTAATTCGATTATTTTTCTCATATTGTTTTTTTCTTTTTTCATACTGTGTTGTGTTGTAGATTTTGGGTTTCTAAATTTTAGGATAAAAACCAACAAATTTTGTACTCCACGATGATAATTGTTGATGAATAAAACTAATTCACGATGCAAGCTTGTTCTTTATTCTGGCCATTTTGAACTAATCACGATGAAGATTGATGATAAACTGAACTAATTGATGATGACTACTTGTTCTCTATTCTGGCCATTTTGAGTAAAAGAAACTAGTCCTATGTCCCCCTTTGATGAAAGTTCATGTGATATTATCTAAGTGCTTCATAAGAAATTTTGAAGGATTTTTATCATTCACATAAGCTATAGATTCAGTGATTTAGAATTCCCTCCTATATGAAGGAGGATGAGTATAATCGCAAAAATCTAATGGATTAAATGCATATGTTTTAAAGAAGCCAACAAACCAAACTAGTCAATATCTATTCGCTTTAAAACAATGCAGACATGAGCATAGATTGCTGTTATACATGTAGATACAATGTACAATATGCAGCGGAAATTTTTTTGTTAAAATAAAACCATGTTGGTGATAATTTTGGGTTCCGTTAGTTTTTTTTTTTTTTTGACTCTAGGTTCCGTTAGTCAATGATGATTAGTCAATGATGATTGTTTTTTTATATCACAACATAATCCTACATGAGCTAGTTTTTGAGACTTGGCTTGTTTTTCTTCATCGCTTATATTCCTCATTGATTTTTCCATGATGCAATGTTACAAATTTTTATTTTATTTTTTGTTCATGACCTAGGAGATGTCGTCATCAAGAAAAGGAGGATTCTCACGAATGAGGAACGAAGAGTTATATATAATATGTTTCTACAAAAAAAGTGTTGATGGAAAATTGCAAAGATGGGTGACAACTGAGGTAGCATCAGCTTTTTCAGTTAACATTCACACTGTACAACGAATTTGGAAACAATTAAAGAACTCTCCTACGGGCGATGTATCAAGCCGAAAATCATCGAATTGTGGGCGAAAAAGAATTCAGATTGATCTTGATCGGGTTCGCGATATTCCCTACCATGAGCGGACAACTCTTGAGTCTTTGGCTTCAAAATTGAATATTAGCACGACTAAAGCCTATAAATTGTTAAATTCTGGAGCTTTACGGTGAGAATTGAATACTCTAAAGCCTTATGTGACGGATAAAAATAAAAAGACTCGCTTACAATTTTGCATATCAATGATTGAAGAGAGTAGCTTACCAGACGAACCAAAATTCAAAGGTATGTATAATGTTGTTCATGTTGATGAGAAATGGTTCAATATGACAAATATGGCTTTAACCATTTACCTATTGCCTAATGAGCCTGGTCCAGTTCGTACAGTTAAGAACAAAAATTTTATTCAAAAGGTTATGTTTTTAACTGCCATAGCTCAGCCAAGATTTGACGCACAGGGCAATGTAACATTCTCCGGAAAAATTGGTTGTTGGGCTTTAGTCACTCGAGAACCAACAAAAAGGAGAAGTGTTAATAGACCTGCAGATACTCTGGAGACAAAACCGATTACTTCAGTAGGAAGAGGTGTGTACAGGAAATTTATGATCGAAAAGGTGTTACCGGCTATTAGGGAAAAGTGGCCGAGAGAGGACATAATGCATCCAATATTTATCCAGCAAGACAATGCAAGGACACATATATATCCTGATGATGCTGATTTTTGTGAGGCAGCAAGACAAGGCGGATTCAATATCCAGATCATCTGCCAACCTTCAAACTCTCCAGATTTGAATGTTTTAGACCTTGGATTTTTTGTTGCAATTCAGGCTTTAAAAAATAAAAAGTCTCCTAGGACAGTGGATGAACTAGTGCGTGCAGTCTATGAGGCATTTGAGGAATTTTGTATTGTGAAGTCAAACCGTATCTTTGTAATACTATAGTTGGTTATGATTAAAGTCATGAAAGCAGAAGGTGCCCACAAACGTGATCCACCACATATTCACAAAGCAAAGCTCGAAAGATTAGGCATGCTTCCTGTTCAATTAAAGTTGTGATGCTGCTTTAGTTGCAAGAGTTAGGCAAATATTAAGTCAAGATTAGTTTTCATTTTGTTATTTAAGCTAAGAATTATGCAAACTCTCCGTTTGTTTTTTTTATAAAAGAACTATCATAGTGATAGTCTTTTGAATGTAGTAGCCATTTAGAATGTCATTCTCTACTTTGTTTGTCTCCTATTGAATGCAAACTTAGTGCGATCATTTATTTTTTTCATCTTTAATCCACCAAATTAGAAGAAGGTTTCATAGATGATGCCATTTTCTCAACTTCCGGCAAGTAATTCCACTATGGAAATAAAATGGAAAAGCTATACATAACAGGTGGATATCGAATGATTCTTAGCTACTAGAATTCAAATAGTATTTCAACCTGGAAGGTGAAATTGAGCTCTTGATTCAATGCCATTTCTCAGCATTAGCGTGATGTGAAATTGAGCTCTTGATACCTTGAGAACATTTGCATTGTCCATTTTTCCTTCTTTTTTTTCTGTTTTTGTTTTTGTTGTATGTTCATTCATACAGAGGTTATATCTGCACGTGCTTGACAATTGAAATTCATTCATGGTTTTGGTGAAGGATTTTGATCTCAAAGTTTCCTCAAAGCCTTAACCTGGACTATTCCAATTTAATTTTATTTTTTTTGAAATTTATGATGCCTTAAGATTGATCACGGTTCGTCGTAGCAATCATCCAAGGATTTGGATAATTCTAGAACAATTTTTATTCTCTTCCTCTGTTGCCTTATCTTCATTTCCTTTATTTGGCTTAAGCCTTAACCTTTCTTACATTTGGTGTATAGGGCTAAAGCATGAGTATAAAACTGCAAACGCGTCAAAGAATTGTTGTTTCAAATCAACATAGTAGCAGGGCTAGCTGGTTTAATGTAAAAATCTGATTCATCTAATTGAAAATTTTCAAACAAAACTCTCCTCCTTAGTTTCGGCGATTAGAAATCCCAGCTGCTCAAGCACAAATCTCCCCACCGATCATCATCTCCCACCATTGATATGCAATGCTCAGACATGACAGAGAGGAAGAAAAAAGAAGATTGAGTGTCCAGTCCTATAACTCTGGTCATGAAAATACATGAATTGCATGGTTCAAAAAATAATCTTCAAAGTGATGGGGCAAATTTTTTCACACCTCTACAACAAATTTAACAGATTTTTGTGGCTCTCACACACTTGCTCAATGAACAAATATATTGAAATTCATGTGCCATTTGTCCTCCACATGATCAAAAGAAATTCTATGATCAAGTGAGCAAGGAACAAGAAGCAATGTTTGGTTCAAATTAAATAGGAATCCTAAAAAACAATGACAAACAGAGAGTTTAGTCAAGCTCTTCATAGCAGCAATGCCACCAAAAACCAGTAACCAAATATGGTTTAGAAGGTAATCTACTCAGCTCCAACTCTTTCAAAGAATTCAACTTCCCCAATCTAACCCATTATAATACATTTAAATTTACGGAGCAAACACAGAACTTGAATTTTGAGGCAAAAGAACTTCGGAGCATACATAGACCCCAAGCAAGAAAACATAACTAAATTGACCACAAAAGGCACAAACACGGTGTCGAGCATATTAAGTAATTAACCATTCTTGTAAGTTGTTGAATTTACAAGAACAACATAGTTTGGAAAGAAAAAAAAATCTCAACCAAAGTAGAACCCATTCAGTTGCTAACAAAAGCAACCGATCAATACAACCAACCCAAACTTCTCATCAAATGATAAAACTACGTTACAAACTAATCTTTATATAGATATGGAAAATAAATTTTCAACATAGTTTTTATGGGATCTAAAGCCATTTTTTGAGTTCTGATATGATCTTGAATTTGTTGTTCTTCAAGACTGACTTCTCCCTCTTTTTCGTCTGGTAATGCATTCAAATCAAAACCTACCTCAGCGTCCAATAATTCATTCAAATCAAAATCCATACCGGCCGGAAGATTCAAATCGAAATCCTTAGGCTTCTTCTCATTCCTCACTTCTAAGCAACTCTTCACGATTGAACCTTTGGTTGATTCCTTTCGCGCTTCCATCCTTTTTGTTGCACAGGGGCGGCTGGAGAATTGACGGATTAAAAACCCCTTGTAATCTCCTATTTCCCGCCATATTGATATGAGAATATTGAAAGACTTGGGTAGTTGAATTCAATCTTTGAGAATTGGAGAAATTATTGAATGAAGGGAGAGGTTTGTGAAATAGGATTACAGTGGAAGGAGTAAGAAAACCCCTTGAAAAATGAAGACCACATAAATATATTCGGTTGCTTTGATTGAGGGCATTATTGGAAAAAAATGAGTAAAAAACACTTAGAAATGTGAGAACGACTTATATTAAGAAAAATTTGAGATTATTAACTCCAGCGACATATAAAACGATATGGAGGGAGTAATTGAATTAACAAAAATGTGCTTCCAATTTGAAGTGCATTTCAATAAGAGTTATTGTCTAATTTAAATTTTTACATTTAATACAATTTAAAGTAAAAATAAAAACCTAAACTGGACAATAATTTTAGTAGTAACTCAATTGCATGATAATTGAATTTTCAAAACCAAAGAGAGAATTATAGTTGTTAATTAATCCATAATAACCATAAAAGAAACAACTCATTTTAACTGTGTTTTTAATTTTATTAATTTTAAAGCCTTATATGTTGGCGGAAAATTGAATCTATCCCGCTTTTTTTTTTTTCGAAAATTCACTCATTTTTTGCCTAAAATTACCCCCCTTATTTTCCCCCTCTTTTCCCCTTCGTGTTTTTTTTTTTTTTTTTGGCTTAACCTCTCTTTCTATGGCAAGGGGTCTTTTATTTTCTCTTCCCAAAAATTCTACCCACAAAAACCACAGAAGCAAACCCTCCGTTTCCCCTCTCTAATCGGCGCCTGTGTCATCACCGGCTGACATTTCCTCAATCGATGTCAATGAGTACGATGTAGATCTCTAGCAACCTGGGCACAGTCGAGCTCGAATTGCACAACAAGAATGGAAAGATCTCCGCGAGCGAGTATTCAGCAATCGAGAGATATCCGATCCAATCGATGTCTTTTCCTCCAATCAACCGTGACTAAGGAGTAAGCTGCTGGCACGATTGTCCCGACGTTGCGATTACGGTGCCATCGTGGCTGAAATTGGGAGGAGACAAGACCGAGGTAGAAGTCGGGTGCTAGAGGTATAGTATTTTTCCTTCTTTTAATTCTTCTTTTTTTTTTTTATTCTAAACAAGGTCTATTCTTTCTGAATTTAGATCCATCGTAGATTATGCGGGAATTTTTGTTATAAATACTTTGATGTTGTGCATCATTTATTCATTTATATACTCTTATAAATAGTTTGGAATTCATCAAGGTGACATGCTAATCTCCCTACGAGTTCTAATTGATTTAGGAATCAAAGATTTACAAAAAGTACCCAGAGATATCCGGAATCCAAAAACAACTGATATTCGGAAGTGGTGGTCTGCCTATAATTATATATACACAAACTGTATATGGCAAATATCTTCATCATCAATTTGTATAGTTATATATTATTAATAAATTCTTACTTTTCATCCCTTTGTTTAGAGTTTTCTCCCTCCCGCATATTTTGCGTACGTATGTCCATGGAGGTGTCGATTGATTGGTCTTCTCTTTTACCCGATCTGTTGTCAGAGATCGCCATTCGCATACATTGCGCGGATGATTTCATGGCTTTCCGAGGTGTTTGTACTTCTTGGCGAGCCGTGGCCACCAAAGACAAGTTCGTCCCGTCATGGCCGCCAATAGTTCCACTGCTTATGCTTCCAGGACACGAAAACGCCAACCACGAACGCGAATTCTACAGTATATCACAGAGAAGTACTAGCCTGAGGTTATCTCTGCCGGAAGCAAAGGGTAAACGATGCATCGGAGTAAGATTCGGATGGGTACTTACCATCGCGAATTCTGGAGAGATAACTTTGTTGAATCCTTTCTCTCGTGAGTGCATGATCCTACCCAGACTTAAACGTTTCCCAAAGTACAAAGGTTACCGGACTGATCCTTTTTGTTTCTTCATAAAACAAGCAGTACTTTCACATAATCCATCCAATGGGTCGGATTTTACGCTAATGACAATTGCCTACGGGAGTAGATTTTTAGCTTTCTGGAGGCCCGGAAATCCAGAATGGACCAGGATACCACGATCAACTAGATGTACATTCAGGCATGTCAATTACTATAAAGGAAAGTTCTATGCAATCACGGCTCAAGGAGCTATCATGGCTTGGAATGATGATGATCAATCTTCGTTGCCGAAGTTTGCCGTTGGCATTTTCTCCATAGCTGACGAATCGTCCTGGATCCATAAGCAAGTATATTTAGTGAAATCATCATCAGGGGAGTTGCGGGTGGTTTTACGAGTAGAGGATGGTCATGAAGACGGAAGCGATGATTATCTTCCCATTAAGTACTACTATACTACAAGATTCAAGGTGTACCATTTGGATATAGTGCAACATGAGTGGAAGGAGATTTCTAGTTTGGGAGGGGATGCGGTGTTTATTGGGTCCAATGCGGCGATTTCTATCTCAATGGCAGAGGCAGAATTGAGCGGAATTCAGTCGAACTGTATATATTTTACCGACGATTTTCTGGAAGCATGTGAACCAGAAGCAAGAATGCGTGGGAAGGATATGGGAATCTACAATGTTGAAGATGGAAATGTCGAACGTTTTCATGGTATTGAAGGCGATTCCGTCACAAGTTTAATCTGCCCATCCTTTTGGATTTCTCAGGGCGATAAGGATTAGAATATAACTATGGATATACTAGTTCAGTTCTTATTAAGTTCTCTCTTTCTTTTTTTTTTTTTCTATTATTCTGATTCATTTTCCCTCTATGATATAGCATTCATTTGAAACTATGTAAAGTATTTTGTTTTTAAGTACAATTTTTATATCTAATGTTCCTCTCAAGCTACTGTTACATTTCCAGAATATATATGAGTTGTCAAAATTATCAGAGGTCTTAAATATAGCAGATTGGGCACAAAAGACTATAGACACCTGAGTTGTGTGTAACTTGTAATTAACCTGATCATTGACGTCACCAACAAGTACAGCAAGACGGTGCAAGATCAATTTTACAGACATTTTTAGTATCCCCTCATATATATACACTTTTCAGGCAGAACCGTGACATTAGCTAGAGTAACAAGAGCGCCATCGGGTGCTTTGTCCATAGGAGAAAACAGGACCATGGTCTGAAGCTTGTTCATGGCATTGAGGTTGGGTGTACCTTTCTCCTCACTTTGGGCACCAGAAAAGAACACCACAGAAGGGACAGCAAGAGGCATGGTGCAAAGATCTCTGGCTCAACAATTGGCACCAAACCATTCTGCTGGCGGATGATAGCATATCAGTCCAATCCACTGGAATTCTCATGAATAGTCTCCTGGGATGGTTCATTGGCTCTAGTCTTGACAACATGCCACTCGAAAATCTGGCATTAGCAGCATAGTTTTGCTGGCAGCGCTTGGCAAGATCATTAAGACCCTGGGTGTTGGTCTCACCATCGGTGCCAGGGAGCTCAACTACACGAGAAGGTCCATCCTTGGGCACAGCAATTACGGGAGAATGAATATGAACATCATGGCCGTTGAGCAGATCAATTTCTTCAGCAGTATTAAGGTATGTTGATCTGCTGCTTATCTATTTCATGCAAAAAAAGAAGGAAACAGAAAGAAAAAGAGAGGAGCAAAGTAGTCAGCTTTATAGCTATTATTAAACAAAAGTCAGGGGAAAATTTTAACAAGTAATGCACGAGGAACTTATGGAGCACCGTGACATTACAGCATTGAAGGCAAAATCATATAGCAAAATAACTACAAGATCTGGTAACATCTTGCTCATCGTGATGCCAATGACATAACAGAGTTGAAGAAAGGAAGCGGTAGTACTTGTTGCCTGTATGCAAACTGGTACAGGAACTAAGCCCCGCTGAACATCACACGGTGCTTTACACATACATGCTACTTAATAGGCTATGTTCTTCATACAGAATTAAGTAGTACCAGAAGGTTGTGGTAATAGTCATTCAATCGCTCAATGCAAGCAATATTCCATGGTTAATATTTGAACAAAGAAATGTGACTATTTCTGACAGTGGAGTTATCATAAACAAGAGTTGTTAACAGAGACAGGTAAATACAATGATACCTGAATCGTGTGGCCCATGTTTCCTCCATGAGATTGATTGAATATGTCACTATTCGCAGATACTAAGTAACCAATTGCAGCCATTAAAGAAGCTTTCCTTTGAAAGGGCTCCAGCTCTCCTGGAAAGGCGAGATATTTGTTCTCTTGCAGTGTATTCCCTCTAGCCCAGAAGATTCTTGCACTTTCTGCTGCTCCAAGAGCTTTAAGCAACCTGATATGGGCGCCAAGAGCTTCAAGCAATCTGATATGACAATCATTTTGGCCGGTTAAAATAGAGTTATCCCAGAAATCATAATCACTACTGAAGAAGCAGTATATGTTACAAAGCATATCTGAAATTGTTACCTTTTAATCTCCAAAGCATTCAGGACTGCCAGACAGAAAAGCTTCCTTTCATGGTATGCCATGTTTGATCTTGAAGTTAATAGCTCTGGCCTTTGCTTGTTATTTCTGATCATCTCATCATCATATTCATGACTTAATCCAGGACGACTCCCAGACCTGACCCATACATCCTTCCCCATCAGCAGATGAATTGATCCCGCACACCTCATCCACTTAGTCAGTTTGTTCCCAAGGTCTAAAATTGGCAGAGGAAACCTTAAACCATGAAAAGCCACCTATAGAATGATCAAAAGAAATGGTCATAAATAGGCAAAGAAAAATAATAATAAATAAAAAAAACTTCGCTTTAACAGGACTTTTAACAGATTTTAGCTCAATCAGGACCCAGAACCACATTAGGAAGCTACCTACTATATGAACATGTTTAGTTTCAAGAATGTTAATGCAATAGATGGTAAAGGGATTTTAGCTTCCAGAGAGTTACAGGGCTTCCAGGTACGTTGCAGCGAAGCTTCTGAAGGTCAGAAGGGAATGAAAGTTTCAAATTCAGCCTTTTCAAAAGCAAGACACCCTCCCTCCAAATATGAAAAACAGTGGGAGAAACCTCATTAAGTAAAGTTTTATTAAAGAAATGAATTAACACGTCCCTTTTCTTCAACAGATTAAGCAGAAGAAACCTCAAATTAGCCTCTGGGGTAAGTCCAAGTGACCCACATACTTAACTTCAAGTTTCTAAACCAATTAAACTAATTAAAAGCCGCATACTCTTTTTAAGGAAAGCAGTCCCATACCGATATGGCAATATGAACATTTGTTTTGTATGTTCAAAAATATACCCACTCTGGACTAAAAGAAGAGCCATCATGTTTTCCTTCATGCTTGAAAACAACACGAAATTCAAAGTTACAGGAAAACGAACCTTGCATGAACCCATATGAATATCCTGGTAATTCCATCTTACCCAATCCCCATAAATACAACCCCTCACTCCAAATGAACAGATAAGAGAACTGTTAACAAATAACTTAAAAAGGGACCAACGGCAGGGTAACTCTATCTTAATTCTTACCTTTCTATGAAACCATGATGTAATCCATGGCGGAGTTGCATAAAGTCTAGTCATTTTCTCTTCCACTCGCTTAGTCATAGCATGTGTAGACGGAAGCGATAACAGCATTCTAACATCATTCACTAGGACTTCCTTGAAATGCTCCAAATCACATATGTCAGAAAATTCACTGCAAAAAGCAAGATAAACATCATTTCGTGACATTATTCGGCTTAAACATTTAAACAACAAGAGAAAAGAATTTTTTTGTGGTCACAGCTAGCTGAGAGTAATTGAAAGCCCAACAATAGCTCTAATCTAAAACATCTTCATATTAAAGAATGGTTCTAACAAAGCTCATGATACTAACCAAAAAAAAAAAAAAAAAAAAAAGAGAAATGGCGAAAACCTTTCAATTTCATCACCCCAGATAACATTCACTTGCAAAATGGGGAGAACAAGAAAAGGCCCGTGATGGATTCTTGCAATCATAACAGCACCAAAGATCTGATTCCTTCGATGATTCGTTCCACTAGAAAGCACCACAATCATCACGTAATTAGCCCTGTCCTTCACCATATCAAGACTAGTCCTTTTATAGCCCCTGTTGAGTTGACAAAAAAGCCTGTTTCCCAATCGATCAGGTCGCTTCCAGAAGTTACGCTCCTTATCACCATCATCATCAACATTTCCCTCATCATCATCACCATCATCCATAGACCCAACCGTTTGCGCCCCAGCTTTCGCGGCAGTGAGCAGAGAACTCACCAAACTAATTGACGCCATCAATTTATCTTCAGGATTAGAACACGGGTTCCTGAAAAAAATACACAACAGGATCAAAAGTATAAGAAAACCCTAATCATCCCAAATAGCTGAAAGCATGGTCCGAAGGGAAATTGAAGGATCAAGAAAACCATTTTCAAGAAATTAAAGACGAATATATATATATATATATATATATAATTGGAATTAACTTCGGGTAAGAATTAAACTACATTGCCTAACCTTCTTATAAGTCGGCATCCAATTTCTACACCATGCATACCAGCAAAATAAAAAAAACGTCCCAGTGAGGTTGAAGAACAGGGAGAGAAAGTCAAGAGCGGTGAGGTTGAAGAACAGGAAAAGAAAATTTTCAAGAATGGTTTAAGAGATTCTTGTGATATTGAAGAGTTTTTTTGTCTTTGAAAACGTTGGAGCAGGTGGAGCACTGAAATTTGCAGTGGCGGTGGGCGACGGTGTTGTGGCCGTTAAGCTTCCTTTCCAATGAAAAATTTTCTTGACAACCGTGGCAGTAGAATTTTTTATTTTGGGGAATATCCCCCATAAATGTGTCTTTTCTTTTTCCTTTTTTTTTTCCCTTTTCTTTTTAGTGGTGCGGTTGTTTTATAGCAAGGGCGGGAAATGTTTAGTACAGAAAATATCAATTTTGTTCCTCACTGTTTAAATTACATTATTTTGAGTCCAATTAAAATTTTACATTCAATTCTACGTTTGTCTAAGAATTTCAATATCATGTTAACCAATAAAAAAATTAAAACAGACCCATGTGAGCCCCACAAAGTTGTAAAAAATTTCTCCTTTTAGATATTTTTAGGAGGAACTGAACCGAGTCTACCTTTAGAAATCATACCATAAGCGCTTAACACTTGAGAAGTATGTTATGTACTTATATTATCATCAACTACATATTTGGTTTACGAAGTACTAATGCATATATCTAGATTTATCGAAGTCAGAATCTCGATAGCTGATTGTATGACCTTTCTTTGAATGCTAACATTTGAATTTTTATCATTTTTTAAAATAGTGGATTCTTGTTCAATACTCAAGAGTTGTTGCCTTCTAAGAGACATGAGGATCGTTTCATTCAACGGTAAAGAAAGCCCCTCACTGACTTGGTTACCCAGTTCTTTCTTATGCAGGTTTCAATTAATTTAGAATTTTTCTTGTATTCAGAACCAGAACTTTTATCCTTCCTTAGTATTGTTTTTTTTAAGCTTAGCATAGATTTGAAAGCCCTTAACCTATTAGAAACCACACCTTGTGTTGGGCCACTTTTCTGCGTTTGGATGTCATGGAATGGGGGTTATAATAGAATTAATCAAAGGTATAGAGGCTAAGTGGCAATTATGTAATAGTTAGGAAATTTAAAAGTCGTCGTCTCCAGTTTAGATCGGTTTTATGGAAAAATGAATGAAAATATGGTTTATTTTCTCCCCCAAATCTCTTCTCCTTCTCTAAGTTGGAATGCCCTAAATTCTATTTCTGACAATTTGGTATCCAGAGCCAACGTTTCTTGGCGAATTATGGCGGTGACGACGCGCTCTCAGTCATCATTGGATTCAGAGACTCGTCGGCAGGAGCAGTTCATACAGTCTCCGGCGGAGGAAACAACGGAACTACGGACTTGGATTGAAGAACAACAAGCAGTGGCTTCTTGTCATACATCTAAATTGAAGGAGATCAGTTCGCAAATGGAGGAACAACGAGCGGTGGCTCCTACTCATACAGCTCCGCTGAATGAGATCGCAGCTCAGCTGAAATCCTTAGCTGTTGTAATTGATCAGAACAATTTTGTAAGATCGTAGGTTGCTCGTGACAAAATTCCGACTCATTTCGGTCATATGCCTCCTGATAAGACACCGATCTTGATTTCTACAGCTGGTCCATCAAAGACGTTGCATGACGGAGATCGTAGTGGCCGTCCGGCGTGGTATACATAACCTAGGGTTGAATTACCGATGTTATGTAGTGATAATCCTCATGGATGGTTGAGAAAGTACGATGATTTCTTTATGTTGCATCAGATGGATGATAATTTGAAGTTGGAACACATTGAGCCATTTCTCAAAGGAAGGGCAGAAATATGGTTCCAGGCTTTGCAATTTACCAATGCTCCTGTCTTAGAATGACTTCTTTGATGATCTTATTCGAAGATTTGGAAAGCGAAGGGAGAATCTCTTTCAAATGGCTTATGAAGAAGGATGAAAGGTGGCAAAGGAAGCTGATGGTAGCAACACTGTAAAGGAATTCTATTCTTCCACATGTTTCAATTCGCCACTTTATAAAACAGTGAAACCGGGAGGAGGTAAACCTGTTACTTTTCTCTGTTTGGAAGAATTGATTTATGATGAGTTTTCTCGTATTAAAACTAATGTTGATTGTCTGATTGATGAGGAACAATTACCTCATGATGATGATAATGACGTTTCTTTATAAAATTTTGTTGATGACTGTAAGACTGTTGATAACTTGGTGAATCTTACCACTTGTGATGCTATTATGTTTGGAAAATTGGTTGGAAAATCGATGATAATGAGTGATTTACTGGAAGAACCTATGTGTTTGAATGAATAGAGTGTTTCTGTAATGTTGGAAATGGTCCAAGATGATGACGATGGTTCTCTGCCTGTGGGTGAAGATTTTACAATCATAGATGAGATTAATGATAATGATTATGAAGAAAAATTGGTGGATGATGTCCTGATTGTTATAAGAAATAAGAATCTTCTTAGTACCATTGGTATAAGAAATAAGAATCTTCTTATGCAACATTGTTTGGGTGTATGTGCTGGGCTAGTTTTTTCCGGCTAGGCTTTGTAGAGTTTGGTAAGTGTGTGAGCCGAATTAGGCAAAGTTTTAATACATTGATGATTGTTCGCACATATAATTATTTTTTGAATGATTAGATAAACAAGCTAGTTGGCTCACTCACATGAGCAACAGTTCTCTTAGGCGCCATCGAGAGCGAGCAAGAGACGAGACAATTAAGTTATCGCCTTGACTGATTTTCAAGATGAGGTCTTGTAGCAAGATCGAATATGGAATGCTCACTATCCATATAAGCTTGTAAGCCGGATGTGAGATCTTTTAGTTGATTGAATTAGAGAACAATGAAAGATTTCAAGTAAGGCGCCTAAGGAGCGACTTGACTAAGATCCGTACGTTTTTCATATTATAGCATGTATCATACAACATGTCTAGATGACCATTACTGGAAATGAGTGAGTGAATCCCTGCTTCCTCATTGTGTGAGCCCTAAGGATATTTTATATCATTATTATGCCCTTTGTGACTTTCGATTGTGTCAAGAGGTTTAAAATTGATGTAAGCAACTTTGGCATGTGGCTGATGGTTATGAGTGATTCGACCTTATGTAGCATCGCTAGGAAAGCTATTAATTTGTAAACTAATTGGCATTATGGCAAAGGAAGAATATTTGGATTATGGCCTTCTATTATGTTTATTCGTCGACGGGTGATGGCGATTTAGTTACGTGACAGAATTATAAGCATGTTACTCAAAAGTTAATATCAAAGTATGCTCTTTTCAAGGGATTAGAGATACTTGACATGGAGTAATCAAATAGTTCTGGGGCATACTGAGTCTTTAATTGAGTTCACTCTCTCTCTCTCTCTCAATATATATATATATATATATATATATATTTTAGGGTAGATGTCTCTATGCTGGCCATAATTGGTTTCTAGTATAGTGCTCCCAACATTAGGTAGACTCAGCGGTCGCACCATTCATTTGCCTGTATGATTTAAACTCAATGCATTGAAAGAAAATACACAATGTTATTATTGACATGTGCGAGTGGGGATGTTGGCATTAGTTGTCCGCCCATGACAATAACTGAAAGAAGATAAAACAATTTTATCTTACAGCTCACATCCTTTACTATGTGATCTCTTCTTGTCATAAATGCGTATGAAACACAAGGATTAATTAGAACTATCTTACGCCTTAATATGACTATAAGAGAGAGAGATCAAGAGGTGAGGATGGTGATGCGGAGGAAAACATTTCTTTCATAATTAGTTAGTTCACTTATTGTGTATTGAGTAGAAGACACTTGAATAGGTGGAATTAAGTTGGAGGACTCGTAGGTTCAACGCACCGTAAGTCAAAGAACGTCGTAAAAAAATTCATCCTATTATTCCGCTGTAATACGGTAATCCGTTCTAAAAACCTTCAATATTTGTTTTGAATCAATATATATTCTTTGTTTTCCTTTTGCAACGATGTCAAAAGTGACGATCGACCCATAACAAGCTCCAACAAATGATTGTGCCAAAAGTAACCAAACCGAAAGAAATAAATTGAAAATGGGATTCAATTGAAGAAATCAATAAAAGCTTATGGATTAAGGTAGGATTCAATTGAATTTTGTTAGAATAGATGCCTATAGAAGGTTTGTTTTCCATTCTATGTTAGAATAGATGGAAAGTGGCAATCTGGGCTCTGTCACGGGAGAAAATGGTTTGTGACAGAGGTGCCCGACCAAGGCGGGGTGGTGGTGGAAGCGGCGGTTTACCAGCAGTGGACGGCGGCATTTTGATTATGAGAACGTGCAAGATTTTGGAAAAAGAATCGAAAATGAAAGGGGCTGAAGAGCAATCTCATCAGTTGTGGAATAACAAGTAATATAATTTATTCTTCTGTACTGTAGTGGAGGAGTGAGAATTTGAAAGAGGAAAGAAAACAGAAGAGCAAGTGGTGTGTATTCTGGAGGGCATTATAGAAATCTGTTAATTTATTAATACCAGTTAATGACAATTAATGAGGTGGAAATGCCACGTGGCAAATGAAGGAGAGTTCTTTGAAGTGTGGTTTTTGTTTCTTATATAGTAAGAAGTAAGATGTAAATAAAAATTTATTTTTAAAATATGATGTGGAAATGTCAAATGACAATTGGTGGTGCTTTTCTCTTAAATGTGGTTTTTGTTTCTAATATAGTAATATATATATATGAGTTTTCCGAGCAACATCTGAAATTGCTGAAATAGACTTACAAAAATTTTAGTGTTCCCTTTTATTTAGGTAAAGGTGATGATTAAGTGTTAAAAGAGAGAAAGAGGTTTAGGAATCAAAGATTTACAAAAAGTACCGAGAAAGATCCGGAATCCAAAAACAACTGATATTCGGAAGTGGTGGTCTGCCTATAATTATATATACACAAACTGTATATGGCAAATATCTTCATCATCAATTTGTATAGTTATATATTATTAATAAATTCTTACTTTTCATCCCTTTGTTTAGAGTTTTCTCCCTCCCGCATATTTTGCGTACGTATGTCCATGGAGGTGTCGATTGATTGGTCTTCTCTTTTACCCGATCTGTTGTCAGAGATCGCCATTCGCATACATTGCGCGGATGATTTCATGGCTTTCCGAGGGGTTTGTACTTCTTGGCGAGCCGTGGCCACTAAAGACAAGTTCGTCCCGGTGACGACGCGCTCTCAGTCATCATTGGATTCAGAGACTCGTCGGCAGGAGCAGTTCATACAGTCTCTCGCGGAAGAAACAACGGAACTATGGACTTGGATTGAAGAACAAAAAGTAGTGGCTTCTTGTCATACAGCTAAATTGAAGGAGATCAGTTCGCAAATGGAGGAACAACGAGCGATGGCTGCTACTCATACAGCTCCGCTGAATGAGATCGGAGCTCAGCTGAAATCCTTAGCTGCTGTAATTGATAAGAACAATTTTGTAAGATCGTAGGTTGCTCGTGACAAAATTCCGATTCATTTCGGTCATATGCCTCCTGATAAGACACTGATCTTGATTTCTACAGCTGGTCCATCAAAGACGTTGCATGACGGAGATCGTAGTGGTCGTCCTGCGTGGTATACATAACCTAGGGTTGAATTACCGATGTTATGTGGTGATAATCCTCGTGGATGGTTGAGAAAGTACGATGATTTCTTTACGTTGCATCAGATGGATGATAATTTGAAGTTGGAACACATTGAGCCATTTCTCAAAGGAAAGGCAGAAATATGGTTCCAGGCTTTGCAATTTACCAATGCTCCTGTGTTAGAATGACTTCTTTGATGATCTTATTCGAAGATTTGGAAAGCGAAGGGAGAATCTCTTTCAAATGGCTTATGAAGAAGGATGAAAGGTGGCAAAGGAAGCTGATGGTAGCAACACTGTAAAGGAATTCTATTCTTCCACATGTTTCAATTCGCCACTTTATAAAACAGTGAAACCGGGAGGAGGTAAACCTGTTACTTTTCTCTGTTTGGAAGAATTGATTTATGATGAGTTTTCTCGTATTAAAACTAATGTTGATTGTCTGATTGATGAGGAACAATTACCTCATGATGATGATAATGACGTTTCTTTATAAAATTTTGTTGATGACTGTAAGACTGTTGATAACTTGGTGAATCTTACCACTTGTGATGCTATTATGTTTGGAAAATTGGTTGGAAAATCGATGATAATGAGTGATTTACTGGAAGAACCTATGTGTTTGAATGAATAGAGTGTTTCTGTAATGTTGGAAATGGTCCAAGATGATGACGATGGTTCTCTGCCTGTGGGTGAAGATTTTACAATCATAGATGAGATTAATGATAATGATTATGGAGAGAAATTGGTGGATGATGTCCTGATTGTTGATAAAATGGTGCATTCTCATGATTCTAGCCATGTTTTGTTAGAGAAATTCGATGATGATTTTGTGATGAAGCTTAACCTGATTGATGATACTTTGAAAATGGCTATTATTGGTGAAATTATATTGGTTGTGGTTTTAAAGGATATAGAAAATGAGGTTAATTTTGTGTCTCCTAGAGCTGGGGTTGTTCAACCTGAAAGGACCTTGAGACCATGGGAGGTTTTTGCCACTGGATTTTGAGGTGGGACTGAAATTGGTTTTTCAAAATGTGCTTGTATGGGAATTTGAGAAATGGTTAGTACCATTGGTATAAGAAATAAGAATCTTCTTAGTTTCTGCAACATTGTTTGGGTGTATGTGTTGGGCCAGTTTTTTCCGGCTGGGCTTTGAAGAGTTTGGTAAGTGTGTGGGCCGAATTAGGCAAAGTTTCAATACATTGATGATTGTTCGCACATATAATTATTTTTTGAATGATTAGATAAACAAGCTAGTTGGCTCACTCACACGAGCAACAGTTCTCTTAGGCGCCATCGAGAGTGAGCAAGAGACGAGACAATTAAGTTGTCGCCTTGATTGATTTTCAAGATGAGGTCTTGTAGTAAGATCGAATATGGAATGCCCACTATCCATATAAGCTTGTAAGCCGGATGTAAGATCTTTTAGTTGAATGAATTAGAGAACAATGAAAGATTTCAAGTAAGGCGTCTAAGGAGCGACTTGACTAAGATCTGTACATTTTTCATATTGTAGCATGTATCATACAACATGTGCTAGATGACCATTACTAGAAATGAGTGAGTGAATCCCTGCTTCCTCATTGTGTGAGTCCTAAGGATATTTTATATCTTTATTATGCCCTTTGTGACTTTCGAATGTGTCAAGAGGTTTAAAATTGATGTAAGCTACTTTGGCATGTGGCCGATGGTCATGAGTGATTCGATCTTATGGAGCATCGCTAGGAAAGCTATTAATTTGTAAACTAACTGGCATTACGGCAAAGGAAGAATATTTGGATTATGGCCTTGTATTATGTTTATTCGTTGACGGGTTATGGCGCTTTAGTTAAGTGACATAATTATAAGCATGTTACTCAAAAGTTAATGTCAAAGTATGGTCTTTCAAGGGATTAGAGATACTCGACATGGCATAATCAAATAGTTCTGAGACATACTGAGTCTTTAATTGAATTCTCTCTTTCTCTCTCTCTCTTTCTCTCTCTATATATATATATATTTATTTATTTATTAGGGTAGATGTCTCTATGCTGGCCATAATTGGTTTCTAGTATAGTGCTCCCAATATTAGGTAGACTCAGCGGTCGCACCATTCATTTGGCTGCATGATTTAAACTCAATGCATCGAAAGAAAATACACAATGTCATTATTGACATGTGTGAGTGGGGATGCTGGCATTAGTTGTCTGCCCATGACAATAACTGAAAGAAGATAAATTGTTTTATCTTACAGCTCACATCCTTTACTATGTGATCTCTTCTTGTCATAAATGCGTATGAAATGCAAGGATTAATTAGAACTATCTTACGCCTTAATATGACTATAAGAGAGAGATCAAGAGGTGAGGATGGTGATGCGGAGGAAAACATTTCTTTCATAATCAGTTAGTTCACTTATTGTGTATTGAGTAGAAGGCACTTGAATAGGTGGAATTAAGTTGGAGGTCTCGTAGGTTCAACGCACCGTGAGTCAAAGAACGTCGTAAAAAAATTCATCCTATTATTCCGCTGTAATACGGTAATCCGTTCTAAAAACCTTCAATATTTGTTTTGAATCAATATATATTCTTTGTTTTCCTTTTGCAATGATGTCAAAAGTTACGATCGACCCATAACAAGCTCCAACAAATGATTGTGCCAAAGTCACTTAGAATGAGTTGATATAATAGTAATGAGTTTGAGTTCAAGGAAAAAAAAACATTCTTTAGTTACCATGTAATTTTTTATTAAACTCAAATCAAAGTTAGAATAAATAAATCATTTTAAAGCAAGAAAATAATAAATTATTTCACGAAAGGAATAGACGTGCAATGCGCGACTGAATCATCCTAGTTTATATGTATATATATATATATATATATATATATATATCTGTGTGTGTGTGTATGAGTTATGATACACAACTCACTAATTCATCTCACCATTGTATCTCATCTTACATGACATTTAATTATTGGATGAAATTTAATAAGTAAGTTTAATTATTTTTTATTAGATTTATAGACTTTTTTGATATTTTTATATCTAAAAGATTAAAATAAATAGACCCTAACCCCGAAAAAGGTAAACCCTTAATGGAAAAATTATAATATCACAAATGATTTATTAATTGGACCAATATTAATAACAAAAATAATATTAAAATTGAGTTATTTAAATTTGGTGTAGGAAGTGATGCACCAAGTGCAGGGAATTTATGATCCAATAAATAATTGACATGTAAGGTGAGATGGAAAGGTGAATTGAATTTGGTGAGATGAATATCATTTTCAAATATATATATATATATATATATATCACTACAAAAAAAAGTGTCTATAGGGACGCTTTTTTCGAGACGCTTTTTGTAAAAGTGTCTCAGTAGATACATATTAGGACGTATGACAAAAACGTCTCATTAAAAATATATTATGTGACGCTTACAAGTATCCTATTACGAATTACTAGTAGGACGTTTATATGTGTCCTATAATAGTTATCCGTCCCAAAAAGAGTAATTTACGAGAGACTTAGAAGCGTCCTCATATTTATTACTAATAAGGACTCTTGAAAACGTCCTATTAACCTATGGTATATTTAATTAATCACAAATAAAAGTGGCCAAATAGAAATGCATAATTGGCAAGCATAGAAATTGAAAATCTCATACCCATAGTAGTAAGTATCGTACGATACGCAATACGTATCGCAAGATACGTATCAAAATTAAAGATTTTGATACGTATCATAGTATGTATCGCAATCGCTTGTGTATTGGTCAATTACCGATACGTATCGTACGATACATACGATACACGATTCGATTGTGTATCGTACGATACAAAACATAGGTAAAGAATTAATTTTTTCTTAAAATAATTCAAATTGTGACCATTTAAATTTCAAATTAAGAGCGAATTTCATTTACAATTTGTTTAAATAGATACTTTTGATTTATTTCATAAACATAATCTTCCTCCATTGTCAATAAAATCGATAAATAAATTATTCTAGTTAAAAAATAAAATTAGTTAAAAATATTTTTTATTCATATATCATTTTCCTTTTTTAAATCAAGTATAACTAATAGCATGTTAATAAATGCAATACATGTTTATATTAATTTCTCTCTATTAAATTTATGACTTAATAACAATTATTATGAAAAATAATATTTATTACATATGTTTGACGACCATTATTCATATAATGAATAAATAATATGTGTAACTTTCAAATAATTTTGAATTCAACTTAATCAATTTATTTGTTTATAATTGAAAAATAAATAAATAAACATAAATATATCAACTACATATGAAGTTTATGATATTTATTATTTTTTTATAGATATTATTATATTCAAACGTATTTTACGATACGATACACGATACGATACGCGTATCATAAATCTATGTTTTCGATACACGATACGTATCCCGCTTTCATAATATGCTCATACCTCATTTGAATTGGGATCAAATGGTGTATTTATAATTTAGTTTATAAATTTCTATAACTATATTATGACATTTAAAACAAACATTCAATTTTCCACATAAATCGAACAAATTCCATATTAGTCTAATAGACTTATAGTAATTGTAAAGTGACACGCCAATAATTATACTTTTACCCAGTAACATTATTACGATGAATTTTTTTTTTAATATGTAACATCTATTAATGATATATGCTTGTATGGATACATCCATCTATATAACACTACACATTTTTATTTATTTTTTTATCATCCATGAACTTTAGACGTTCATTTTAATATGTGCTACAGTTTCTACACGGATTAATCACATACTAAAATTCTACTTTGTTTTAAGGATAAATTATCCATAACGTTAATCACGTTCAAGCATTTCATAGTTAATTGCTTTCTCGCCAATAATTTGTCCATCATTACGCACAACTACATTGGTCTTATATAATATGTTTGTAGTTAATATGTCTTAGCTCACACAAAAGAACAATGATAATAATTAGACTTGCCAACTACAATTTAGTAATTAATACATACACATATTTATGTTAAGCACATTTTGAAGTACTCTATCCGTACTGAAATTATTGTCCAGTATGGAATCTCACTTTTAGTACAAGTTTTGGTAAAAATAAAAATCTAAACTGGACAATCATTATGGGACATAGGGAGTAGCATTTACTATGTTTCTATTGTTCTCTCTCTCTTTCTCTATATATATATATATATATATATATATATATACACACTCCTATCGTGTTATCCGATTTTTTATAATCAACTGTTGGATAAAGAGAAATATAAGAAACATTAGAGTACAGTGTGAAATGCTGATTTGTCATTAATATGTAAAATTAACAAAGCTATTAATTGTTGCTAACATGAAACATACAGAATTATAAACATTGGAATGTTTATTTGTTGTGATATAGTTAGTCTAGTTATTGGAAAGTACTTTACAGTATGAATGTCTAAATAAAGTAATTGAATTAACAAAAATGTGCTTCCAATTTGAAGTGCATTTCAATAAGAGTTATTGTCTAATTTAAATTTTTACATTTAATACAATTTAAAGTAAAAATAAAAACCTAAACTGGACAATAATTTTAGTAGTAACTCAATTGCATGATAATTGAATTTTCAAAACCAAAGAGAGAATTATAGTTGTTAATTAATCCATAATAACCATAAAAGAAACAACTCATTTTAACTGTGTTTTTAATTTTATTAATTTTAAAGCCTTATATGTTGGCGGAAAATTGAATCTATCCCGCTTTTTTTTTTTTCGAAAATTCACTCATTTTTTGCCTAAAATTACCCCCCTTATTTTCCCCCTCTTTTCCCCTTCGTGTTTTTTTTTTTTTTTTTTTTGGCTTAACCTCTCTTTCTATGGCAAGGGGTCTTTTATTTTCTCTTCCCAAAAATTCTACCCACAAAAACCACAGAAGCAAACCCTCCGTTTCCCCTCTCTAATCGGCGCCTGTGTCATCACCGGCTGACATTTCCTCAATCGATGTCAATGAGTACGATGTAGATCTCTAGCAACCTGGGCACAGTCGAGCTCGAATTGCACAACAAGAATGGAAAGATCTCCGCGAGCGAGTATTCAGCAATCGAGAGATATCCGATCCAATCGATGTCTTTTCCTCCAATCAACCGTGACTAAGGAGTAAGCTGCTGGCACGATTGTCCCGACGTTGCGATTACGGTGCCATCGTGGCTGAAATTGGGAGGAGACAAGACCGAGGTAGAAGTCGGGTGCTAGAGGTATAGTATTTTTCCTTCTTTTAATTCTTCTTTTTTTTTTTTATTCTAAACAAGGTCTATTCTTTCTGAATTTAGATCCATCGTAGATTATGCGGGAATTTTTGTTATAAATACTTTGATGTTGTGCATCATTTATTCATTTATATACTCTTATAAATAGTTTGGAATTCATCAAGGTGACATGCTAATCTCCCTACGAGTTCTAATTGAAACCGGTATAGTTTGGATGCTTCTTCTTCCATTTTTTGGGCGTTGTTAATTCATTCAAGATGTTGGGGTGCTTAGAGGAGACAGAGAGCAATTAATTTGGTACTGTTTGTTGGTTTGAAGCTCTTGGTTAATCAGAGCTTCTAACTCTTTTTTGTTGATGTATGTAGAAGTTTAATCTTGTAAATATTATAAGTGAAAGATGGTTTCAAAACAAAACTGGAGTTTATTGATTAAAGTATAAGAATGAGGATTATTTGGGTATAGATTCTCTGTTTTAGTGGCTAGTAGCTTTGTAATCATTTGAGCAGCAACTGGGAGCAATTAGAGGGTTAAGAAACCCACTGATTAGGTTGGCTTTCTTTGCAACTCTCTCTCTCTCTCTCTCTCTCTCTCTCTCTCTCTCTCTCTCTCTCTCTCTCTCTCTCTCCGTCCAGATATCCTGACTATTTTCTTAAACAAAAAGGAACAGGGGAAAATGATTAGCATGAGGTGTTGGGTTGCATGTTTGGTCATGGGTGAAATTGGCACCTACATAAACCTTCTTTTTTTTTTTTATGCTTTAACTTAATTCATTGAGTTTAGAAAAAAAAACATAGCACTGATGTAATAATCAAACATTACTAACTACCTTATTGAAAAGTAGGACTACAGGGAATTAAAGTAACTCCTTGTATGCATTATCTCCATATTGCGCAACCATTATACTTGTCCTAGCTTGATATATGAACTTAACCTCACTGAGTATTGAGTATTTTAGACTAGATAAGGCTCCCATAAACCTTAAGAAACCACAGAGAGCTAATAAGAGTTATATTTGTCTCTTTAGCTCTGTCAATAGACAAAACTAGTTACTTTATGCTATCATGGTATCGACTAAAGATTTAACCCGCAAAATACTTAATCTGCAGGCCCGATAGCTAAGATTTTTGAGACATTATATTCTTATGAGTACGACCCTGTAGCAGCTGAGGATAGAGGTGAGTGTGCCCCTTCTTTTTCAGAAAATTTATTTCAATGTCTCTCAAATTTTTATTTGGTTTTGTTATTTACATGTGTAAAGAATGTGAGTGTGCTTGTGACTTGTTGCGAATTGCTAGTGTAAAGAATGTGAGTAGCTTGAGAACAAAGTTTTAGTGGGTTTTGCAAGTTGTCGGCTGCCAATAACAGCTGTGCATGTTGTTAGTTTGTAGTACTGCTCTTTTGTACAGCGTCCTTGGTATATAGGTGTTTTGTAAAATAGTTGCTAAAGTATATGGCATGGTGGGTTCTGCAGGTTTGTTAATAATTGGTAGCAGCTGTATATATTTCAGTTTGCAATAGAAAGTAACAAAATGTTGTGGTTTTAAGCTCCTGGCTGTTAACTCAGGATGTCCTCGCAGGACATCAATTTTGGTTATGCAATAAGAGTCGGTTGCTCCCTCTAAATGTGGTCTTTGTGCATCTTTGATTTATTTTCAACACTGTTCAGCCATTTGGGATTGTCTATGTGCATGGTAGTGTGCTCTTAGTTTTAACCCGATAAAGGTTTTCGCTCCTGCATTTTGCAAAGTGAATGGCAGGGGTTATCAACAATAACTGTCAAGTAATTCTTTTTCTTAATTTTTATCCTTAAGAGCAGAGTAGTGCTCCATATTGTGTTAAACAACTTGGTGTCTAGCGTGTAGAATATTGCTCCAACTGTGTCTCTTTATAAACGTTTAACATGAGGTCAAATACTAGTTGATCCAAAGCACACCTCATATCTTTGTTCATATTTTGCATTACTATATAATGAGTTTCTCTAATAATCATTATTGTTGTGGTTTTATATTCAGGTGATGAACGTGCTCAAGATTGACTTTTGAAGATGGTGGATAGCTCACTTCTTCTCTTTATTAAGTTCTGCAAAAATAAAGATCATATTTGCATGGTGGACACTTTGTTGTATTCTCATGAGGTTGTAGAGATCTTATTCGATGTACGCTAATAGTCAACCTAATACTTACTTAATAGGACGCTTTAGAGTATTGGGACTTTATTTGTGTCCTTAAGCCTTTTAGGACAGCCTACTACAGGATCTTTTTCTATACATCTCGAAACCATAAGCGTCTCGAAAAGTGACCTAATGGGACGTGTAGCAACATCCCGAAACGTCATTTTTTTTGTAGTGTATATATATATGAGTTTCCCGAGCAACATCTGAAATTACTGAAATAGACTTACAAAAATTTTAGTATTTCCTTTTATTTAGGTAAAGGTGATGATTAAGTGTTAAAAGAGAGAAAGAGAACAGATTATGCCTTCCCTTGATTTAGGAATCAAAGATTTACAAAAAGTACCGAGAGATATCCGGAATCCAAAAACAACTGATATTCGGAAGTGATGGTCTGCCTATAATTATATATACACAAACTGTATATGGCAAATATCTTCATCATCAATTTGTATAGTTATATATTATTAATAAATTCTTACTTTTCATCCCTTTGTTTAGAGTTTTCTCCCTCCCGCATATTTTGCGTACGTATGTCCATGGAGGTGTCGATTGATTGGTCTTCTCTTTTACCCGATCTGTTGTCAGAGATCGCCATTCGCATACATTGCGCGGATGATTTCATGGCTTTCCGAGGTGTTTGTACTTCTTGGCGAGCCGTGGCCACCAAAGACAAGTTCGTCCCGTCATGGCCGCCAATAGTTCCACTGCTTATGCTTCCAGGACACGAAAACGCCAACCACGAACGCGAATTCTACAGTTTATCACAGAGAAGTACTAGCCTGAGGTTATCTCTGCCGGAAGCAAAGGTAAACGATGCATCGGAGTAAGATTCGGATGGGTACTTACCATCGCGAATTCTGGAGAGATAACTTTGTTGAATCCTTTCTCTCGTGAGTGCATGATCCTACCCAGACTTAAACGTTTCCCAAAGTACAAAGGTTACCGGACTGATCCTTTTTGTTTCTTCATAAAACAAGCAGTACTTTCACATAATCCATCCAATGGGTCGGATTTTACGCTAATGACAATTGCCTATGGGAGTAGATTTTTAGCTTTCTGGAGGCCCGGAAATCCAGAATGGACCAGGATACCACGATCAACTAGATGTACATTCAGGCATGTCAATTACTATAAAGGAAAGTTCTATGCAATCACGTCTAAAGGAGCTATCATGGCTTGGAATGATGATGATCAATCTTCGTTGCCGAAGTTTGCCGTTGGCATTTTCTCCATAGCTGACGAGTCGTTCTGGATCCATAGACAAGTATATTTAGTGGAATCATCATCAGGGGAGTTGCGGGTGGTTTTACGAGTAGAGGATGATCATGACGACGGAAGCGATGATTATCTTCCCATTAAGTACTACTATACTACAAGATTCAAGGTGTACCATTTGGATATAGTGCAACATGAGTGGAAGGAGATTTCTAGTTTGGGAGGGGATGCGGTGTTTATTGGGTCCAATGCGGCGATTTCTATCTCAATGGCAGAGGCAGAATTGAGCGGAATTCAGTCGAACTGTATATATTTTACCGACGATTTTCTGGAAGCAAGTGAAGCAGAAGCAAGAATGCGTGGGAAGGATATGGGTATCTACAATGTTGAAGATGGAAATGTCGAACGTTTTCATGGTATTGAAGGTGATTCCGTCTCAAGTTTAATCTGCCCATCCTTGTGGATTTCTCAGGGCGACAAGGGATGAGCATATATAGTTTAACAACTATATATATTGATAGTTCTTATTTCTCTCTTGTTCTTTTTTTTTTTTCGTTTGAAATTATATATTTTTGTTTGAATTATACAATTTTTATACTCCCTATGTCCCAAATAATTATTATCCAATTTGGATTGTCACTTTTATTTCATTTTATACTAAAATTAAAAATATAAATTTTAGACAGTAATTTCGAGAGACAATGAATATCTAAATAATGTTCCTCTCAAGCTACTGTTTACATATCCGGAATATGTATGAGATGTCAAAGTTATCAGAGCACTAACATGTAGCAGATTGTGTACAAAAGAGTATGCATACACTTTTATGGCTGAACTGTGACACTAGATGTCCAACGAAGAAAATCATGGGGCTCGAGTGTAGCTTTCTCCTTACTTTAGCCACCAGACAAGAACCCCATAGAGCAGGACAACATTTTGCTTTCTTTTGTATCGCAAATGATTATATCCATTGCAAATGGAGCTTGAAGAGTCATCAGTAATAATTCTTTTAGCTTTGTTTTAATAATGGATTAGATCAAAATGGTTCATCTAAATACCTGCGCTTCTTAATTTAGTAAAGTTTCTAGAAATCAATGCATCAATATACCAATGGATCTGGGATCGTACTACTTAAACAGCCTTTCTGTATTGATATACATAAGTAAGACTGCGTATATCTTGACCCCCAGACCCCAACAAAGTTGGGAATATGCTGGATTGTTGTTGTTGTATCGCAAATGGGCCGTTTAATGGGAGTTTCAAGCCTTTTTTTTAATATCCATGGAAATTCTCTTGATGAAAATTTGAGGGATACGATTTTATTTTTCTCTTCTTTTCATATTCCACAAATAATTATAAAAGAATTTACATTAGTTTTCAAATTTGTAATAAAATAGATAAAGTTTTAAAATATAATGTAGATCTTTTTTAGGACAAAGAAAATACTTTTAACGCTGAAACTAAATTTATTGGACATTTAGAAAAAGGTCTATTCACTTTGTAATTGATAAAGGTGAATGATTCAGGTTGACAAGCCAATCTACAGATATAAAGCCCTGCAAGACGAACACTCTGACGAATTAATTAAATAGAAAGAGATAAAGATAAAACTAAATACGGGGTAAAAGCAAACTACCTCAACATTTTACGCTGAATGTATACGTAGATATTTTGAGAGGACAATTACGAATACATTCCTTATTAGTATGAGTTTGGAATTGCGGACTAATGTGACAGTGCATATTCATTAAACCGGTCAGTCTAAAACGGGCTGGCTCCATCAATAGCCAACAAATAATAATCTTTCGCTCTAAAAAAATAGTAATCTATTTCATAAAAGAATTTATCTAAAAAATTAGTTTGTGTTTATACTTTATATATTTCAAAATGATTGTTTAATTTTTATTTTTATTTTTAGTACGTACAAATTATAATATAAATAAAAAGTCAAATTAGACAACTACTGTCGAAATTGATTTGGATAAAATGACTAAAATATAATCACAATTAAACATAGGGGATAGAGATTATTTTGAGTAGAAAACAAATTAAATATCAATACATCAAAAATTTGTGGATAATTAATGATCGTACCTTAATTGAATCGATTAAAATTAAAAATTTGTAAATTTTACTATGTGGATTATTTTTCTTAGAGGAGGAAAGTAAAAAAAAAAAATTAAATCCACGTGTATATTTATTGGTAAGTTGCTTGGCTGAATTGCTGAAATAGAAAGTATGAAATTTGCAAGGGATAAGTATCTAACGTGTTCTTTTTATTTCCCATCACAGTTTTTCTGATCTCTATTCATACTGAAGAAAATCAGTCATACAACGGCTATGAAGCTTCATCTTGTTACTCGGGCCGTTTTCATGGCGAGGCCTTTCCTCAAACACTTTGCAACCACAAGAGCCTCCTCCTCTTCCTACTCCACTTTGGCATCATCCTCTGCAACCAAATGGGATGGAGGCGTTTCATTGGTTCAAGGAGCCTCCCGAGGCATCGGTCTAGAATTCGTAAGCTGAAATTGCAGAACCCATGCTCTTCTCCCATTGGTGTAGTTTTATCAAATTTGTTTGAATTCGTCGTTTATGTTTTGAATTCCATTTGGTTGTTTTATTGGATTTCTGTTTTTGGATTAAATTTGTTCTTGACTGTGATTTGTAGTGCATAATTGCTGAATTCTCGTCGAATTGAAATTGTTGGCATACTGTTTTGGACTGGTTTGGTAGGTGGTCTCATTGCCTCTTTCCGAAATACGTCGAATCCAACTTCAATAGTATTAGATTGGTTGCAGCACTTGATTAGCATTAAGTAATGTGATGTGGATTACAATATTATAACGATCAACGTAGCAATTGTTTGCAAATCTGACTTTTTTTCCTACGATTCTTGAGCTGATAGCCTTCTTGGTATTGTTGCCTATGCATTTCTCAAGAGCTAGTACGAACATTAGGCAAAGATTTTGAACCTGCCTCTAGATTTTTGTTGGATCTGACGATCTGTAGGTGACCGGATATTTTGGAAGTCATTAAATTCAGGAATCATGAAATTTTTTGGGATGAAGATCTTAGAGTTTAAACTTGATCTTTCTTGGTGGAGAATATCGTACATCTGCATCGGATTCTTGCATCTCATTATGATAATGTGTACTTGAAGATTTTACCTTATAAAGTAATCGTGTTGAATATCTTAGGCATTTTGAGTTCCTTTGTAATCAAATTGAAAATATGTAAGTAGCTGGAAATTCTGATCTCCCATCTCTTTTTTCTGACTGTTGAAGTATTTGAAATTGAGCTATGATGGTCAAAATCTGTTTGTATTTCTTTAATTCTCACTAAGTTTCCTTAATGGTAATCTTATGGAAAATCTGCAAGAAAGCATTATGATAGCCATAACTACCAGTACTAGTTATTCGGTCTGTCTGCGCATTACAGCAACTGCTGCCATTCTCATATCATAGTTGATCTCTGTCATTCTGGATGCTACAGTTTCAACTCTTTCAGAGTGTGTAGTTTGTTCCTTTACTATCTTTTAGATGCTTATTATGGTTTATACTAGATAAATATGATTTTATGGCACTAATTCTTGACTTTTCTGATAGCTATCAAATGAAAATGTGAGTTAATATTGCTTGAAATTGAGATGTGATTCACGTTGCAGAATATGGCTAGTATTTGTTGTCATCGTCATATATGCGTATCTCATAATTATAGTTTTTCAAGTTTTCTTATAATTTTTTATTTGATCGTTAAGATTGTTATTTCTTGTGTTTAGTACCATTGAAGATTTCTTTCTTGGATCCATTTAGCTGTCTATTTATGGTGATTTTGTTTTCCAAACAAAGCATTTATTTTGTGGAAAATTTTCTGTGTACCGACTGTCAACTCTGAAATAGTACTAGTTATTTCTGCTAAAAGCTATGGCCACCTATGCAAGTTCTGAATTGCTTCTTCCTGTGACAGGTAAAACAGCTGTTAGAGAAAAATGAAAGAGGGCACGTTGTTGCAACATGCCGTAGTCCAAATGAGTCAATTGGACTTAAGGAGCTGAAAAGTAAATTTGCTCAAAGGCTTGACATTCTGCGGTTAGATCTCACCATTGAAAGCACTATAGAGGTACTTTATTCCTAACTTTACATGCTCTCTGTAATTCCATACAATGTAATTAGTTAGTGTGTCTTTTTACTTTCTATTAAGTAGTAATTATCAGAGTTATGTAGTAGTTTATTAAGTAGTGGATCAGTTTTACAAGTAGTTAATAGAGTCATGGAGTTAGTCAGAGTTAATCTTCCCTACTTTGTAGTTGTTGATTAGTCTATAAATATGTAACTTCAATCCTATTAACGGAAGAAGAAGAAAATTAATGAAAAATGACTTTTTAGTCAGAACTCTGCCTCCCTCTATATTCTGGAGTTTGATCCGGCTCGAATAGGATCATTACACTCTCCTACAGATTTAGAAACAAAGAGTTAAAAGAGGCTTGAGCAAATAACCTCACTTTCTACTCAAGGTTGAACTTCTTAAGGATTATGTATACCAATTATGTCTCAATGAAGAAAAAAAAAAGTTTGTAAACTATGAGTTGATTCTATGTAATTAGTTGGCTCCAAGTCCACGCTTTCTGATCTCGAATCTGAATAAAGAGGGTTTCAGTGGTCAACTTAAATGGCCGATGTAACTTTTGTTGTGCTTAATGAAATCAGTCACATTAAAAACAGCGTAAAGGCTTGATGTTATTGATAATGTGAGGCTTATCTAGTTTCTGTGGGAGCAATGGGTGTACGGTAATATTATTTTGGTCAACATAATATACATACATATATATATATTTATGATTTGTGATCACTCAGCTGTCCTTTTCTCTATGTAGGAAACCGCTGATGCTGTGAGAGACAAATATGGATCTTTAAACCTTCTCATCAACGCATCCGGCATCTTGTCTATACCTGATGTACTGCATCCAGGTACAGATATTCACAATTGATGCTAAGCAATGCCTTATAACATGTACACAATATGCTACCACCAAAAGTCAATGATAGCTATCTTTTCTTTTCTCCAACTTAAACTTTTGATATGGTAGTCACCGAAGTTGTAAAATTTGTTTCTTTCTACCAGTACAGAGACAACATTGAGCAAGGTGCAGAGGTCATCCTTACTTCTTGCATATGAAATCAATGCTATTGGTCCCATCTTAGTTACGAAGGTGTGTTCATTTGGACTTTAGTTTGTTGTTATTGAAAGCATGTCTGCAACTACACTATTAGATTTCTTCTTTTTATGCATGTAAACAAACGAAAAACGAAGAGTTTTACCACTTCAGTATTAATGGTACTAACTTGAAATAATAACAAAAACAAAGCAACCTATATCACTCTTTTGTTGCTGCATTTTGTCGCGAGTTTTCTCCCGAGCGGGTTTACAGTTTTCCTGTGATAAGATATTCTTCCAAATGCAATCATTTTGCTGTGAAATAGTTGAGCATTTATTGAGGCATTCATTACTAGTAAGTTTGAGCAACATAATAGTTACCTCCCATGTAGCCAATTTATGAATGTATTCCAATCCTTTGTTGTGCATGAAGGACTACTTCTGTATTGATGGTGCTATTGACAAGACAACTTAAAAGTAGTTCCATTCCCTCTTCTTTTAATACAAGAATGTTGGAAAAGAATCATCATTTGTATTTGGGAGGAGGTTATGCTGGCTCTTGCTCCTTTCTTGTTTTCACCTGCACACTTGGTCATTCTCCCTATGTCTTCTTTAGAGGCAATCATATGGTTAACAATGAAGCTTAATAGCCAATCTGCTTGTTATTATTTTATTACTAACCCTTAATATTTTATCATACTCCCTCTATCCCAAAATTACTGTCCAGTTTGGATTTTCATTTTTAGTCTAAAATTGAAAATCCAAACTAGAAAATAATTTTGTGACGGAGGGAGTATGTATTTTCTTTATGATTACATTTATTCACATCTAATTCTTTACTGGAATAAACTCACGATTTGATAAATTTTAGAAAGAAGATGGATAAGAACCATCAGGTCAGAAAATGTCTCCTTGATGATCATGAATCAGCCCAACCATTTAGTTTCCTAACTGATCAACTGCCTTTTCCTATAGAGTACAAAAACAACAATACCAGGATTTTGTTAACAATTCAAAAAAAGAATGGCTGCCATTTAAACACAATACAGACTAGTTGAAGATTCAAAAAATGAAAAGAAATTCCTAGCTGTGGGTTTCAAGGTTTTCCATAGGTTAAATTACTGTAGGAAATGTGGAATTTCTGATACCCGAGATCAATGAAAAGAGTTCTATGACCACGAAAGAAGAAAGTAAAATTCTTGAAAAGATTCATTTGCAATCATTCTTAAGAGAGATTTTTGAAGTCCAAAAATGATATTCTGCTAAGTGTTTCTCCTCATTGGTTTTACCAGTTGCTTCTTTCCTTCTCTTTTAGCTGTATTTTGGCTTGGACATTTGTTGGTTGTTGCCGTCCTTCCAATTTGTCAAGTTAGGAACAAAATAGCAGCACTGGCAAGAACTCTCAGATTTACATTTAATTTATTTTGTCCATCTGCATCTTAGCATATTCCAATGCTTATAAAGGGACAGGTCCTCAAAATGTGAATCATCATAAGTAAAGAACTGTAACAGATACCCCAATTGCATAATTAAATTAATATGATGAAACATGAAGTCTTCAGTTTTGTGAATGTTTGACTGTTTTAATTAGGACTTGAATGATTCCATTGTGTCTGATTTTGGATTTTCTCAGCTCCCATTTTGCATTCAACCATCTAATGTCTGAGTTGTTATTGTGTTTTTGGGCAGCACTTATGGCCTCTGCTAAAGGTTGGAGGAGGCTTGGGGACTGGCAGAGATGTTGCTATAGTTGCCAATCTAAGTGCCAGAGTAGGATCAATAGGAGATAATGGACTTGGAGGGTGGCATTCGTATCGTGCATCAAAGGCTGCACTGAATCAGCGTAAGACTGAACTTTATTTTTGTTCCTGTTCTTCTTCTCTTGGTTTTGTGATATTATGTTGGTACCTTTTTGCATCCTTTGACCACTTGTGGAATTAGATTTAAACTTTTGGTGAGGTCGTCATGTTTTAGTTTTCTCCAGGACGAGAATTTTTATTCTATATATATATTTTTTTGGGGGGGCTATTTAGTTTGAAAGAATATGAACAGAATCTTGCTTATCTCTTCAGTCAGGAGACACCCATTGATAGATTTTTGAAATTATGTCCCATTGTCAGAGTATATTTCTGTTTAGTGCAGTTAGTTTTAACCCAATTCTCATAGTTTGAAACTTGTTAGTGCCTTCACTAACCCTGCAAGTCTGAACTTATATATGTTCCTTGTGATTACTTTGAAAATGATACAGTACTTTCCACATATTTTTTGCCGTCAGTTTGGGGATGTTATTTCGTTCTTTAGTTTTAATGGTCCCAATAATGTTCCAGGACTAAGCTGAAGTATGTTTCTGCGTGTTGAAGCATATATCCAAGTCAAAGTTATTGTTCTGCACTTGCCAAGATATTCAAAGTGAATAGTACCTCATTTTCCACATATCTCTTACAACAAAAACAAAACGTTCCATTTGTTTCTCCATACTTCTCAGAAAGAGGACTAATGATCTGGAAGGTCAAAAGTGTGAATCCACTTCTTACAGTTGATATCTGTTCTAAAAGAAGCTTCTTGAATTAATAGACAACCAGTGAAGTATGGAAACACAGTATGGCTGTATTTTTGTCTACAAGTTATGATTTAAAAAAGACCCTGAATTACTTTGATTTTAAGGATCATTGTCGGTGTATGAATTTTCCTGCTGGTGTGTGTCCTTGTGATTCTTTTATCCTGTATAAATGTTAAGCACGATATAAAAGTGACATTCTAGTTTTACCCTTTCGTTAGCCGCATTGCTTTTTATCTTCTTTAGACCTTGAATGTGCAGATCATATTGAACAAGTCTCGAGCTGTAATCTAAATTTTGTTTCTGTCGCATTTCCGGTAGGCCCTGTCCTTGAGTTTCTTTTGAACACTGAGCAACTGAGAAAAACTCTCCAAGTGTAGATTATCACAGGGAAATGTTTGTTCCACTTTGTTTCAGTGAGACCCAATGATCCTTTTAAACAGTAACCTAACCTCTTTCATTGTTCATCTTTTGCACATAATGGGTCATGAGCAGCTTTCTGGATAGATGCTGTGTTCTAATCTCCGAGTTTTAGTCTGTATAGTTTTTTTTATCGATACCTAATAACAATCCACAAGATGTGGACTCTCCAATAGGATTCCCTATTTACTTTTCAAATGGTTCATATTTCATACAAATTGCTCTAAATTTCTTGCTTATGATACTTGACAGTCACAAAGACGGCAGCTGTAGAATTTGCGAGGAAGAAAGACCCGGTTATATGCTTGCTATTGCATCCAGGCACAGTGGATACAGATCTATCGAGACCATTTCAAAGAAACGTTTCCAAAGATAAGCTCTTTACCAAAGAGTTCTCAGTGCAGAAACTATTGAGCATCATCAACAATGCCAAGAGCTCTGACAATGGTAAATTTTTCGCGTGGGATGGTTCGGAAATTCCCTGGTGATATGGGTTGTTAAACTAGAATCCAGGATACAGAGTACCTTGTGAATCAAACTTACTTGAGCGTGAGAGGAGACTCTAGTTTCAAGCCTTTTCTTCTTTCTTGCATTGATCATAATTTAATTAATACTATGTCAATAAGCATCTCAGTTGGAAGAAACCACTGATCAAGTCTTTTAAAAATTTATTTTGTTGATTACCAATATATGCTGGCAAGAATAGCCCGCACCAGAAATGCTCTTTCTCCAAATTAGCATACCCAGAAAAAAATGAATTTCTTGTGTTACATAACTTGAGACAATCTCATTGGCACTGATCAAATTGAGAATTACTATTCCATGTAATTCCTGGTTCGGCCAAGCGATCAGTCGCCTCATTGCGTCTGGACCAGCTTCGCACAACTTAAAATAATCGTCATTAATATCATCAACATTCAACACTAAGAGTAAGGCAACCCATAGAATAAAAATATGGTAAATCTGCATTTGCTGCACTATTTGATTCCACTAGTAGTTCAGCAGCTCTTGCTAAGAGGAATACTTTTGTTCGTTTCTGACAGTTTCGGGAAGACCTTTCTTCACCCTGCCGTCAAATTTAAAATGTATTTACTAACCAAAACAAAAAAAATGTACTCCTTCCGTCTCATAATTATTGTCCAGTTTTATTAAAATGAAAGATTTTATTTTTTGTCAAATTTAACTATATTTTACCTTAAACAACCGGATATACCCCTACATAAGTAATTGTTTAACCACTAAGATTTTATAGATAATGTTTTTTACTAAGGACAAATGTGTAACTTGATCCATAAAAAGTCAAATTTGACAATAATTTTGGGACAAAATTTTTTGGGCAAAGTGGACAATAATTATGGGACGGAGGGAGTACTATTCAGTTTTTACGTTCTGCAATTAAAAGTATTTATAGAAAAGATTCATTTATGCCGAGTCAAAGACACGACTACTAACTTGATTTTTGATTTTTGATTTTTGATTTTTTTTTTTTTTTGAAGATGACCACTAACTTGATTCGAAATTGCATGATTTTTGTTAGATTATAAATTTAAAATTTTATACATTTATATATGTTTAAGACAACACAATTAAAGTAGTAGATTATGAGAAAAAGGTTCTAGTTCGTGCAGTTAAACTTTGATGGTATCTCTTTGATGTTTTGAATCACCCCTTTTTTTTTTTTAATAATAAAGGATGCTGAGGTGGTTAAAAGAAATTTTTTTTTTTCTCACATGCAAAGTATATTTTTCCTCTATGCATGTATTCAAACACAAGAAAGTATTTAGATGAATCACATTCTTCAGAATAAAAAAATAAAGGAAAATAAATATTTTCCTCAAAATTAAAATTTCAGTAATGTAAAATTTGCTTTTCTCAACTTTCCCGGAACAAAACATGCCCCAAACTATAGTTCAAAGAATTAATAAATGTATAAGAATGACTATGGTTTTAATTGAAGAACTTGTAATGCACTTAAAGGCTTTTTTTTTCTTTTTTTTTTTTCGTGGGATCTCGTGAAGGAAATCCCCAAAATAAAGGCCAAAACCTTTTTTTAAAGCTTCTTTGTTGTCAAAGTAAAGTTGTATTTATGGTTAATGTGTAATTGTTGTGTCACATGCCAAAGGTTCAACGTGCCACAGAATCCTAGGGCAACCTCAATTAATTAAACTATTACAAAAGCTCCTTAGTCCTAAGTGATTAATTTTGTCCAATAAAGGAGTTACATGTTTTTAGTCTAACTGACATTCTCGAGGTTGCAAATTGCAATCGTAACATTAATTGTCTCCAAATCAAGTTGTACTTATTATTATTGAAGATTGTCATTATGTCATCATGATCCCCTTCATTCATGATTTTCTTCCTTCCCCCGATCTTTTTGACGATACTGTAAGGACCGCAGTCCAAATTCAAAATAATAAACAAATAAAATTGAACTCAAACTACACTATGTGAGATACGATATCCATTTATTATTTTCAGTTTCTTAATACACAAATTTTTACATTTTTCTTTTACAGTAGAAAGTTTCGAACTTTACAGATTTTTTTTTTTTTTTGCTCGTCTATAAATCAGTTACCGGTACAAGTAACATAAAAACGTAACCATAGTTAATGATAAATCATTGAATACGTTTCTTTCGCTTGGTTTAGGTTACTAAGTCTGACATGTATTTATGCAATCACCATCTTCAAATAAATTTACTGTTTTCTACTGTAATATAGCAAGAGTAGCACATAACAATACAGAAACCAGTATTCCAATATAAAATAAATATTCCCTCCGTACCAAAATTATTATTAAGCTAGAACTGAAAATGCAAACTAGCTTGACAATATTGTCTGCACGATTTTTTTTTTTTTTTTCCAACTGAAATTTGAAAAGAATGCTAGTAGTAAATTAGTAGTTGTTTTTCGATTTGATCAGGGAGCTCGATCTAGGCCACTAGAACTTTAACAGCTGCAAAGCCTAAAAGTTCGGAAGTTTTGGGCAATGGTGGTGAGTGCCACTATTTAACCCCACCACCATTTTTGAAGATTTGAGAGAATGGAGGTGACTATACTTCCCCTAAAGCCAGTCATTCGCCAGTGCCCCCGAAAAGATTACACCAGGCTTGTCCTTTCTATGTTCTTTCCATTTTACTTCCAGAAACTAACTTTTATATATGACAATCATTTTCGAACAGAGTAAATATTTGCGTATTAGTTAAAATGGTTTAGTTACATTCTTTGCAAATTGCAATAAGCTGCCTAGTTAAGCCCATATTATCGGTACTTTACATGTTTTTATTAAGTTAACGAGAAAAATGTCAAAATATATGTACTAGAAGTAAACTATTTCTTGATTTTATTCATTAAACTTATGAATACTCTTTTCAATACACCCACTTTTAAAACGGAAGGAATATTAGATTAAACGGTCATAAATGCTGATTTGCAGGTTCTGATTACCATATGCAATAGATATTTAGTTATTCCATCCGTCCCATAATTATTATTCAGTTTAAATATTCATTTTTAATTTAAATTATACTAAAAGTGAAGTTTCAAAATGGACGATAATTTTAAACAAAAATAGTAGTTATTTCACTTGTAGGGTCCATCTACACTATCAATATCTTCAAAGAACCCGCAAAACGGGCGAAGAACAGATAAAGAGAGAGAGAGAGTTATGACAAACCAGAGACAAATCAGCCAAGAATTGAAGAAACTAATAATCTAATACGTGGATTCCCACTTTGGCTTAGCATGCTTATTTAGGTTCTAATTGTGACATAATACAGGGGACAAACATTATTTTTAAGCACATAAACTAATCATCAATTACAAGTGTCAATTTCGCAATGCAAAATGTGTAGCTTGAATGAGATTGTATGTATTATTTTTTTATTTTGAAAGGGAAGATTGTCTGTATTATTACTACTACCGTATATCAATCCTATTCTATATTTTTAGCAACATACTTTTACATATCATTTCACATTGTTGCACTTTTTACGTATAAGCAAAACTAAACTCACAAAATACTGTTAATACATAAAATAAATAAGTGAAACCGATCATCTGATTTCCGATAATTTAGTATTTTAACTTATTTGAAGAATGGTAATTGTGAACGCAAGTTATAACGAGGCGGCCGGTAGGTAGACGAATGATGTCAGCAGAGGTGCTGCTGAGGCAATTTGTCTTGCGGGCGTGCTATCTAATATTACCAGTGTCATAGGCACGTCTTAAGAAGCCATTAATTAATTAATTAAAAACACAGCTTCGCAAATCAGTAGCTAATAGAATCAATACAAATTATATACCAGTCGTAAGCATCGAGATATATGGTTGTCATTATCTGTGTAAATATGATTTTCTTTTCTTTTCTTTTTTTAATAAATTGATTAATTTTATCAATTACTCATTCTGATTTAGTCTTTGATAATTGATTAAATTAAGGTTGGTGTTCACATGGGATGAGGATGCTTCTGAATTCTGTGATTCTTCTTTTCTGTGGAAGACAACTTCTCCATCTTCATTAATACATTAATATTTGCTCAGAGAATCTCAGTGGCTTGTTTTTTGGTATTATTATTATTATTGTCTTTCTCTGTGGGGAATTCAGTAGGATAATGAACTAGTTGTTATAGGTCATGCAAGAACGTGGGGTACTTGCTGTCTCTTAAGGAAATCACTGATATTTTTTTCTTCAAAAAATTAAAATTAGGGTTTAAAATTGTGAGGGGTTCGGATGGACAATGATCCAAATAAAGTTTTGTAGATTGCAATGATTTTTTACATAAAAATGGTGTGATATAGAATTGTACGAGTAAGGATTTTATCTGTTCAAGCTAGCGATGTCTTCTTATTCTCTAACTTATTACACTTAACGAATTTGTTTATATTTTTTAATCCATCTAGAAAATGATGTAGAATCCGGTCTTAGTAATTCTAGGTTCATGAAATTAGTAATTTTTGGAGGGAATGAGTGAATAATTGGAACTGAATTAAAATTAAATGGGGGACGATAACGACCATATCGTGAGTCTGTCATGATGCCCAAGTTGATATAAATTAAAAATACAAATGTATTGGGAAGCTAGCTGATCTTTCCATTAATTTATTTGCATAACTTGAGCAGTAATCAAGTTGGTGCAAGTTTTTTCATTTTAAATAACCTTTGCTCACAATCTATTTGTTGGATAAGAATCAAATTTCAAGCATTGATCGATCGATACCCTCTAAACACATTAATAACGAATTCCAACGTTTCTCTCTTCAATCTCTGCAAGGAATTTCATATGCAGTATCTTTGGATTTATTTGACCAGATCAATGTGAACAACTATCTCGGTTTGTTTATTTTTGGATTTATTCAGTCAAAAAATACAATTTAAACTAAATATGGAAATAAATGTATAAAAAGAAGAAGAAACTCATAATGTGAAAATAATAATTTCAAAATAACAAAGAAAATGAGTTCCGAAATTTGAGTTTTAGATATTTTAAGGTTCGATAGACTATTGAAAACAAACAAACAACATTTGATCACCAAGAAAGATACTCCTTCCGTCCCACAAAAATTATCCACATTAAGTTTTGAGTTTTATACTGTTTTTAATACAAATTTAAAAACTCAATGTTGACTATTTTTTGCGATGTAAGTAGTATAAGATTCAAGTAACGATGAATACATATGCTTTTTGAGCACCTCAATAAGAAACCAAACCCTAAAAACGAAATACTTTTTCACAATGTACCAAACAAAAGGTATTTTTCATGAAACATGGAAAACTGACTTAAGAAATCAGAAAATGCTGTCGGTCAAACATTGAGTTTGGGCATATTAATTTCAACAAATCAAGGTCGTTTGTTAATTGTTTAATCATTTTAATCTTAATCAATGACTAAAAGAACAAATTAATTAGTAGTACTCCTTCATTCTGAAATGTTTTTGACTCCTTTTCACACCTTCTTTTAGATCACAGAAGCGAGAAGCCGACTCTTCGAAACAAACATTATCATGAAAAAAAAAAAAACCTAATTGTTGGCTTTTCAAAGAATTAGGGGGGAAAAACAGAATAAAGTACCCTTTCATGAATTAAGAAACCTATATGCACTTAAATTGTGCACGTTTAGAAAAATGGTGACGAAATTCGCTTAGAGATATTTCATCTAAGAAAGAGAGCTGTCTTTCCAAAACCTAGTAGTGTAATGTATTACGTGACCTGTTCTTTTTATGTTAACAAAGAAAAAAGTAATCTAGCTACATTTTTATTTTCAATTGCTATTCGAATATTAGAGACAATCCTATGATCAATATGGATTCGATCAATGCAAGGGTCACTCGAGCTACTTAAAATGAATAACCAATTTTACTTGTTAATTGATTAGTCTTTCTATTAAAGGCAAAAGCTTAATATAAGAACGAATTTGGACAACAAATTTAATCCACTTTTTCATAATTTGGTGGTACCTCTTCATATGATGGTGTGAACAATATGATTCTTCAGCAAAATACTCTCGTGAATCATGATGAAGTTTTGAGTCGAAAAGTCTAGTTAATTAGTGATAAAGATAATCTTTACGTTCTACGTTAATAATTTTCGACGTCTCAACTCTCAAGGACTATTAACAGAGGGAAGTAGATATACATGTCTAATCAGCGTAGAATTTAATCAGGGAGAGGGGGGGCTTATTATCAAAGTGTCCCATCAACAAAAAGCAGGTCGGTGATCTATTGAATGTTCAAACCTTTGGAAAGAAAAAAAGATCGTCACTTGCGTCATCCCTTCAAAATTGCCTACGTCTCCTTAAATTTTACCAGGTGTTTTGCCTTCGTTGGTATATCTCTATTATCCGAAATTCTTTCATTAATTTCGTTAGGAAGAGTTGGCGCTGGTTGAACTAAAATAATTATTTTTGTTTCAAAATAACAATCATAATTATACTATACTAGTATGTGTCCCGCGCTTTGCACGGGTTTGTCAATATTGAAAATTTATCTTCCAAAACAATTAATTAGATAATATAGTTATTAATATTTCTTAAAACCGTAAAATTTTTTTTGATCAAACAATTTTAGATCAAAATGAGAGGTATTGATATTATTTATGAGATGTATATTTGTAAGATCTGGCCAAAAATATTACAACAAAAATTTTGAAAAGTTGTATAATAAAAATTGTTACCACTAACTAATGTTATGTTTGAATTAAAAAATATATTAAAAAAAACATAAATTATATCTAGATGCCTATGGCTTATTTATAGGCGAGGGGACTTTGGGGATTAGACACAATTAATCGTCCTTGAAAATGTAAAATCGATAAAATTGAAGACAAAGTAGCACATAAATAGAACTTTAAGGGCTAAAATGATAATAAGTTAAAAGTGATACTTGATGGTCTCAATTAGCGACACGACACGTGTCGATTATCTTTCTTTCCTTTAATATATATAATGATTAGTTTACTTTACTTTCTCTTTTTCAAAAAAAAAAATAGTCTATATTGAATTTTGACATTTGTACAAGTTTAAAAACTAATGTAAATTAATTTTTTGGGAGAGTAGGAGTATACAGAAATAATGTTATACTCCTTTTGTCCTAAAAAAGTAGTTCATATTGAGTTTTTAAATTTGTACTTTTTTTAATACAAATATTGAAACACAATGTGGGTTATTTTCTTAAGATAGAAGGAGTACAACTTCTATGTTTTAGATCTATCAGTTAATCGGGGAAAAGACAACAAGCATGATTCTTCATTTTAGGGGGAAAACAAGTACAATATTAAGAGCCGGGTAGCTAGCTTGGTTCTTGTTGACAGCATGGAAAAGTTGAGTAGGTACATTTGATTTATTTAGAAGTAAACAACCATGAAGAGATGATCTGTACCCAAGAAGCATGTTTCCTCTCGCAGGTCATCTTGAAATCACAGCTGTGAGGACACCTAAAGAACTGGTCCCTGGAAGATGACAGTGGATTTCGACCTGTTCGACAGTGATGACTCCCAAGACACAGTGCAGTCACCCGGAAGCAGGAAGAGAGGATCTGAGCCCTCAGAGGATAAGAAGGACAGGGAAGTCAAGAGAAGGTCTTGTGCAGAGGAGGGACACCCCTCCCCTCCCCCCAACCTTGATGCAACTTGTGAATAACCCCTATCAGGTTGGGACAACAGGGGATACACTGGAGCATTTTGCGGCTATTGAACCACATCAACTGCCTTTACCAATATGAGTATCCTGGCATTGAACAGCAGAGGCATGAATAATGTCTCTTCTAAGAATGTAATAGGTAGATTATTAAAACAATATAGGCCTAATTTGCTTTTTCTCATGGAAACTAAATGCAGCACTAGTAGCATGGAGGTCTGGCAGCAGACTACTAGTTTTAAAAACTCTTTTCTTGTAGACCCTACTGGTTTCAGCGGGGGTTTAGGTTTATTTTGATCTGATGGTATGAATGTTAGTATGCTGCTTAGTAATTCCAACGTCATAGTTGCCAAAATAGTAGAGGCATCAGGTTTGGAATGGGCAGCTATTTTTTTGTATGGCGTACCTTCTCAGAGGGGTAGAGCCGAATTTTGGGATCAGTTAAGTAATACCATCAGTAGTTTGCGTTATCCTAGTGTCATTTTAGGATATTTTAATCAAGTTACTTCTCAAAAAGATAAATTCGGGGGAAGACAACTTACGTGACCAAGATACAGTGACGTGACCAAGATACAGTGAATATCCAATAATTTCTCTCTTGTAATGATTTGGAGGAAATGAAGCATCTAGGTTGTTGGTACACATGGTCCAACAAGAGGCAAAGTAGGGATTTAATCCATGAGAGGTTAGATCGTGCATTTGTCAACAAGCAGTGGTTACTTTTCTTTAAGAAGACAATTATTCGGACTCTGCCAATCATGAACTCAGACCATGTCTCGATTCTGGTTCATTTGCATGAAAAATTCATACGACCAAAAAAGAGACATAGGTTTGAACAATTCTGGACAAATCACCAAAAGGCCAAGGACCTGATTTCGTCAACTTGGAATCGTGATGTTTTGGTCACTGAGGATATTCAACAGGAAGTATCCATGAAGCTTCATCAAAGTCCGCAAACTCTCACACGCTGGAGCAATAAGGAATTTGGTAATGTAGACAAGAAGGTGGCAAAGCTCAATGCAGAACTGGAACGTGCACGACATGAGTGGGAAAATGATCAACACAATGAGATTCTTTTGCATAAAGTAGGAGACCAAAGAATGCTATTGGAATCTACCATGATAGATCAACAAGAGTACTGGCAAGAAAGGGCTAAAATAATTCGGAAAACACAAGGGGATAAAAACACAAAAAATTTTCCATAAATGGGCCAACAGGAAGAAAGGTAACTCCTGGATCACAGAAATACAGGATTCAAATGGTGACTGGGTGCAAGATCCGATTGAAGTGTCAAGACTGTTTCAGCAGCACTTCTCCGATATTTTTATGTCCATTGAAACTAGTTCCTCTAATGCTCAATCCTCTCATACTTTATGTTCCCTACTAGATAATATGGATGAGACGCTGTCTGATGAACAAATCCGATATTTAGGTAAGCCTTTTCAAGAACAGGAACTCTGGGATGCAGTCAAGCAAATAACTCCATGGAAATCTCCAGGTCCAGATGGTATTCCAGCTGGAGTTTATCAAAAATACAGATCCATCGTAGGTCAAGATGTCACCAAAGCTATTTTAGAGGCCTTTCAGAATCAGGAATTCCCTATGGAGTGGAACCAGACACATTTAGCTCTAATCCCAAAACATTCTTGTCCAACTGCCCCGACTGATTTCAGGCCAATTAGTTTGTGTGATGTAAATTACAAGATCATCACCAAAATGATTGCCACTAGACTAAAGAATGCCATGAATGACCTCATTGATGAACACCAAAATGGTTTCGTACCAGGTCGCAACATTAGTGAAAATATATTCATTGCTCATGAAGTGATTGAACACATAAGGAAAAAATCTGGCTCAGTTGGATCGGCAGCTATCAAGTTGGATATGAGCAATGCGTATGATCGGGTAGCGTGGCCTTTTCTCAAAGCTGTAATGGAGAAAATTAGAATTCCACCACATCTGATTCGAATGATAATGTTCTGTGTCTAGAATGTTACTTATTCCCTTCAATTTAATGGTAAGGATTTGCCTTATTTCAAGCCAAACAAAGGACTAAGGCAAGGTTTTCCCCTTTCTCCATATCTGTTTAAACTATGTCAACAGTTGCTTTCTTCAGCTATAAGAACTAAGATTCACACACTACCAGAATTGGGGATTAAAATCAGTAGAGCAGCACCAAGGATTAGCCACCTAATGTACGCAGATGATAGCTTATTCTTTATAGAGTGTAAACCATCAGCTATCTCAGCGTTAGGAGAACTAATTGAGCTCTATACACATTTCTCGGGGCAGAAACTCAACCACAGGAAATCATCGATCATGATTAGTCAGAACACTTCCACTTCAAATAGAGACTTTATTCATTCAGCATTACAAATTCCTCCTGGGCCTTTTCAGAGTAAATACGTGGGCATGAGTTTGGATTTCCAAGAGAAAAGGAAAGTTATCTTTCATGATTTCACTGCTAGACTGAGGAAGAAGCTAAAAGGATGGAAGACTAAGCTACTGACTTTAGCAGGCAGAATACAACTGGCTAAGTCCACACTATCATCTATGCTAGTCTATCCAATGGGTGTTTTCAAACTGCCAAAACACACCATTCAAGAAGAAGACCGGATCATTGGGCACTTTATTTGGCAAGGTGATTCGCATGATAAGGGTATACATTGGAAATCGTGGAAGAAGATTTTGAGGTCTCAATTTCATGGAGGCTTAGGTTTTCGATCCACCTTGGAGTTTAATCAGGCTTTATTAGCGAAACATGCCTGGAAAATTATGGCAGAACCACAATCCCTCCTATCTCGACTATTCAGAGCCAAATATTGTGGAGACCGTCCCTTTTCCCATCGTACGCCGCCAAACTCCTGCACTTGGTAATACAAAGGTATTTTATGGGGAGCTCAGCTCCTTCATACTAATATCAAATGGAAGGTGATCTCTGGCACATCCATCAGGATTTCTGAAGATTGGATACCAGACCATAGTAATCCTATTGCCCCTGATTCAATCATGGCTACACACTCTGCATTTCGGTTCAATGACATGATTCTTCCCAGTGGTCAATGGAAGGAACCACTGATTTGAGCTATATTTCCCCTGCAATCATCCCTGCCATTTTGGGGATGTTTCATTGATCCGGCCAGAGGAGAACAACCAGATCAACTGCTGTGGCGACACACTAGTCATGGACGATACACAATCAAGTCAGGATACCAGATTGCAGTCACTAGCCAGGCTCCACATCCACAAAGACAACCACATAATCCAGATGTTACAGGAAAAACACTCAGAAAAGATTGTGGAATTCCCGGGTGTAACCAAAGCAAAAAGTTCTACCGTGGCGTGCTTTGACCAATGTTTTAGTGACTAAGCAAGGTCTGCATAAACGAGGGATCAATTTGGATGTTTTATGCCCACGGTGTTGTCAAGCAGCGGAAGATACGCTTCATTTATTCATCACCTGTCCATCATCCCAGGCAATTTGGGGGTTCAGCTATCCTCAATTTAATAGTACGCTGAACTGCACTTCTGAATGTCTTTTTCATTGGTTCTCTGATTGGATTCAGACTAATCCTTCCACTGATGAAGTAGACATGTTTATCCTTACCTTTTGGCGCATATGGCGAGAGAGGAACGATAAAATTTACATGATCCTCTCACAACATGGAGGCTGATTCAACAGGAATTTGATTTGCACAGAAAACTTCATAGACGAAATCTCCAACGACATCAGGTTGCAGTTTCATCTCCTGCATCGCCACATCGGAATTCGGTTCCTACAGCTATTGTATACATGGATGGTTCTTTTAACCCTCACAACCACTGTGTTGCTGGAGCTTGGAAAATCACCTCCAGTAATGGCATGATAATGCAACTCAAAGCACTGGACATCCAAATACTCTTTCCCTTTTAGGTAGAAGCCATGACATATTTTCTTGCTCTACAGGAGGCCGCCAATCTTGGAATCACGCATATTCGGGGATATTCGGATTGTGAACTCCTCAATTCTGACCTATGAACGGCGAGTATTCCAGTAGAAGCTCAGACGCTAGTCCATTCGTTAGTTTCGCTTATGAATAGTTTTATTTTATGAGAGTAGACGTTATGAAAATGCATAATATCGCTTATAACAGAATGCGTCCTAATAGTATAAGTACTTCTTATTAATACAGGTACCGTTTTCAAAAAATAAAATAAAATAAAATAAACATGAACTTAGTTAAATAAGGATTTTGGCATTATATGGAGTATGCTACAAGGAAAAGATTCAGAAAAACTACTCTTTTTTATTTAAAAAGAAACTAATTAATTAAACTGCGATCTTCCTTTCCGGATTTAGTGAACATTCTACGGGCATGCTTCAACTTGTTAGGATTGAGAAAACAAATAATAATCAAATATTTAATCATTACGCAACAATTAATAATTTGATCCATGATAAGATGTTGATGGTGATTACATAATTCTGAGCATGTTAAACCAGACCCGATTCCACCCCACGTTTGACAGATCAACTTGTCTTTCTTCACTAATTATTTTGAATACACCAAAATGCTTCCAAAATTCCTCCCATTGTATAAATTAATTATCTATATTGAAACGGAAAGAAAACTAATATCTTGCTTGTATATATGTTAGGTGATTGAATTCTCTAATTAAGATACTTACGCTCTATTCCAAAAAATTTCTCAACCCATTTCCATTTGTCACTTTGTTTGTATATCTAACATTAAGAAACACTACTTAAAAAATAAACATATGCGCGTCCTTTCAAATATTTTTGGAAATTCGATTAAAACCCTAAACCAGCCATTCTAAAAGAGTTTCGCTATTTAGATTTTTTTTTTCCCTTTGGACATTTTAATCTGATATATATACCTTTAGAGCGATGATTTGCAAGCAAATTAATTGCATTACCAAACACTATAGTATTACCGCATAATATCATTTCACTGTTAATCTTTGTACTTCAAATTCTTAAATGTAAAATCGCTCATAAAATTTTTTCTTTATTTATTTTTTCATGAAAAACTAGTAATCATTGTTTTAATAAAGTGAGTGATAAACATATTTACACAAGTTATTATATCATTTTCCCCTGATAAATTTGACTGTATACTGAAACAAAAGAAAAAAAAAAGAAGAGGAACAAAATAAGAGAGAAAAGACAGAAAACAGTGTGTTAACACAAAATAGCTGTAGCAAAATAGTAACGTTCCACACCGTTTCCGTCAAATGCGGCTACTTGCCGCCACCTTCCTCTTCCCCATACTTCTCTTCATTCATTTCATCACATATTTGCTCTATGTTTTATAGGTACTACTGGCAATTATATTTATATACATACTAGCTAGTAGCGACTGGATTATTTCATTTCTTTCTTCTAAAATTTGGATTTTTTTATTATTATTATATGTGTTTTTTTGGGTCTCAAATTTCTCTCCAGTTGTGGAATCAAATAATGCACTACCAAACAAACTTCCCTGCCAGATGATCAATGATCGAGATCAACAAAATAAATAATGCTAATTTATTTGTCAATTTTAAACAAGTAAAAAACAGTTGGAGAGGATTGACCCATTTGATGATACCATATTATATTAATGAATCTCACCCCACCCAATCTCAAAAAAAAAAAAATTCTATTTTGTTTTGGTGTACTCACTTCTGTCCGAAATTATTGTTTAATTTGAAATTTTATTTTTAGTATAAATTATATTTTAAAATAAAAATTCAAATAAGATAATTATTTTGAGATAGAATGTATATTACGTATTTTAGTTTAAGAAAATGAAGAGTTTCTTGGGAGAGAGGTAGAAAATTAATTAATTATTAATTTACCCATTCTTATTACCGGTTTTGTCCCCCCACTTCTTTCTTTGTTTACATCTTTGTTAGCGACTTATTGAGGAGGGCTGCTGTTTTTATGTAAAAAGTCAGCGTTTCCATCTTTCCATCTCTCTCCCTATCTCCAATCCCAACCTTTCCCTTCTCTTGTCTCTCTCTATCTCCATTCCTCCAGCATCAAAATTCTTCCTGTTTGTCTGATATAGTGAAAGAACAAATTAACAAACATCAGCTCCAAACTCCAAGTTGGTGATTCAATCCGGGCAAACACAAAAAAAAAAAGAAAAAAAGAAAAACCCATCTCTATATGTTCATTCCATTAGCCTAATCTACAACCAGAATCTCAAAAAAAAAGTCACATGTTTTGTGTAACAAATCCCCTCTGAAAGAATACAAGAAAAATATAAGAAGAAGAAGAAGACGGCTTCACCGGGTATCATGTGTAGCCGTTTGTTGCAGAAGATGGAGAATTTTCAAGGTGATCTAACCGACATGCTTCTAGCAAGAAGTACTCATACTACAAATTTTGCTCCTCCAGCAGCTGAAGACGAACTCGTTTCCTCCGCAGCCGGCGGCTCCGGCGCGGTTGAGTGGCAGTTTTCCGGCAACAATAATAATAATCATAATTCCAAAGGCGGGTTCTTACAGATGGTTGATGATTTCGGGGATCCTTTCTCTAACATGCGAGATCCACTCTTCTTAAATATCCCGAGTTCGGATTTTTTCGCTGGCTCTACCACTGCTGTTACTGCTACTACTGCTACAACTTCGCCATCATCGGAGACCATCATGACAAGTCAGCAGCAGCCTTGCAACAACAACAACAAGAATAATAACAACAATATTTTCCCGACGACGACGAAGAATATGATTCAGATCTCTATGGATAGTGTTAAGCTGCCGGTTTCGCCACGGCCGGTTATTGGTTCACCTTTAGTAGGTTCTACTACTACTAATGATCATCACTTGATAAGTTGCAGCAATAATAATAGTGGGATGAATCATTCCAAAGGTTCCATGGTGGAAAATGGAGGAGCTCAGCAGCAGATCTCGTCTCCGCGAAATACGGGTTTAAAGAGAAGGTAAACCAAAAAAAAAAAAAAGAGTTGTCATTATTATTGCTAACTTGATGAATGAATGATCATCAGTTCACCATGATTATTACCAAAAGCATCGATCTTTGAGAAACAATTATGGCGTAGTTTTAATTGTTTATGTGTTGTAGTAAGTGCAGAGATTATTTTTTTTCTTCATTAAATTAAAGAAAAGCATAGGTTTTTGTGATTGATGTTTAATGAAGTTTGTGTACATGTTCCCTCACCGCGCTTCTTACTCCTCATGATAAGACTTTCTAAGGTTTGCAGGTTTGTTTTTTCTGGGGAGAAAAAAAGGATTGATGTTTAATTTCCTTCCTTTTTTTTTCTTTTTTCTTTTCCTCCATGAGTCTTTTGATGAGAAAACCATCATGCAAAATTGGACATCTTTATCATGCAATTTGGGCACACATGAAAAAAAGGATGTAGGCAATTGGTTTTCGTAATGATAGACTCGTCTTCATGAATCATGGTGTTATTTCCATCTACCATGTTGGATTGAATCTTTGTTGTGGTATATGTGTGAGAACTTTTTGGTTGAAATGAAAGGAGAAAGAAACCGCCAAAAAAAACTCATCATTTTTCTCTTCAAAAAAGCTGAACTCAAACAGTGGTACCACCAGAAAAAAGAAAATGAAGGAAAAAAAAGGAAGAGATTAATTCAGACTTTCTAAATTACTTCTTATTGGGTTCATCATCACGTTCAATTGTGTGTTTTTCATTACAGGAAAACTCAAGCTAAGAAGGTCGTTTGTATACCGGCGCCATCACCGGCAAACAGCCGGCCTAGCAGCGGTGAAATGGTACCATCGGATCTTTGGGCATGGAGAAAGTACGGACAGAAACCTATTAAAGGCTCTCCTTATCCAAGGTATGTTCCTCGTATTACCCAGAAAACGACAGTCCTCATGAACCAAAAAAAAAAAAAGTCCAATTTTCAGTTCATCAAATATTGGAAAGGCGTTCATGACCAATACTACATTTCCAAAAACAAATTACTCTTTCCCTAGTGACAAAGAAAACTATAATATTTTCATCACTAGTATAATTGACAAAACTCGTATCTTGAGTTATATTTTTCTAAGGTATTTTGTTGGAAAGTTTGGTAACCAAGGCAATAGTTTAAGGCTCATTTAATGCTTCCATTTCAAAAAAATTTGTTCATGTTTTTTCAAAGGGTTCCCAATTTTCAATAAATCCAGCTTTTCCACAGAATCATAAATTTCTTTTTTTTTTTTGAAATAATTTCAGGGGCTACTACAGATGCAGCAGTTCAAAAGGTTGTTCAGCAAGAAAGCAAGTGGAAAGAAGCCGAACCGATCCAAACATGTTGGTGATAACCTACACTTCCGAGCACAATCATCCATGGCCGACTCAACGAAACGCCCTAGCCGGTTCAACCCGAAACCAGCCGACGACAACCACCGCCAAAACCACCACCACCACCACCGGTTCAACTTCAAAACCGTCGAACCAATCTCAGAAAACCACCGCAAATGCCAAGGAAGAATTTCAAAAAGAGAGCGCACTCGATCATAATCAGTCTTCCGCTCCAAATTCCAGCAAGCGCCCCGCAGTTGTGAAAGAAGAAATAGATTATACTCATAATCATCATCATGATAGTAATAAGCGTATAAAAGTGGATCATCATCAACAACAATATCAAGATCAGGAGGTTCAGTTCGACGAAGGGTTCCAACAGACATACCGGCCTTCATTACCGGATCATCAACTGAATCATCATAATCATTCAGAAGATTTCTTCGCCGACTTAGGTGAACTAGAAGCTGACGGCCCTCTCAATCTCTTGTTCACCCAAGGTTATTCCGGCGACGAAGAACCCGAAAATAAAAGCTTGGATCCATTCAGCTTTTACGACTGGGTTAACAGTAACACTGCCACGACCACCACCGCGACCACTACCGCGACCGTAACAGCTTCGGTTGAAGAAGTTAATAAAGGTTTATTATAGCACACAGGAAAGTATTGGGAGTGGCAACCAGAAATCTTATACTTACTAAAAGATCAGTGTTTTTTTTTTTTCATGTGGGCTTTTTTTCTTTCTTTTTCATAAAAAAATATTTGCTGATTTTTACTGTAATTGCTAGTATAGTGGAAAACAAGAATGCTGGGTACAGTACCTTTGAATGTAGTTAAAATTTGGCAGTAACAACAGACAGTCAGAAGTTTTAGGAAAAAGAGAAAGAAAGAAAGAGTAAAAGTGCAGATAATGAATTAATATTTTTCTTAAGGAAAAAAATTGTTTGGATTGGGAGCAGTTGCCGGGAGTCCATTCCTTGTGGAATATATTTTGTGCATGGTGGATGGGACAGAAAGCACAGGAACAGAAGCTTCAACAGTGAAAACAAGTACATCTAATCCGACATGACAGGAAAACTCAGTAAGATTGAAGAGATTGATGTTGTTTGAAATTGAATGGGACAGAGACTCTTTTACGAGTGGGGGATAAAAATATTTGTAACTCTAGCCCACCTTCCTTTGTTTAAAAATACCTGCACCTCATAATGTACCTAGGACCAAATTCTTTATTTAGATTGTTATATTTTCTTTTATTTTATTTTTTGTTTTTTGTTTTGGGTACAAATAGAGATGCGAGCCAAGTTACAGTTTAGTGGATTAGTACTAGATTACTTAGAGTCGTAATTAAAGTAACAATCACTATGACGGAATAATAATCTGGGTGACTCTTGACATTGTTTTCTTATATTTTTGCATTTAGTTATAGTTGCTCCTTACCCTAAGATGAAGAAAAACAGTCCTCTAGAGATTCATCCATCCCTTAATGATAAGCATAAATATTAACATCAATTTAGTATTAACATTTGAAACTGCGCTCCAATTTTTATCAAACCTACTCTTAGTTGCAATCTATCTCTTTTGAAAATGTATTATAACATGATTGCAGTCAGCCTTGACTGATTTTTAAATACGTTTCCAACGAAGTATGAGATTTTGTCAAATTTCCTACCTCAAATATGCAATAAATGATTGTTACAATAATAGTGATTAAGAGGAAAATTAAGGAGCCCAAAAAAAAAAAAAAAGAAACGAAAAGAAAAAAAGCTTAACCAATCCGAAAGGGAAAATCAATACTAGAGCTCCATGTCAAGGTTAACTAGGCCTAATTTAGGCTTGTTATAGGTTTAAGCCAAAAAAAAATGTAAAATTTTTTTCTAGTAATGAATCAAAGCACTTTTTCCATGGATTCATTATTATTATTGGTGAAATAGTGACCTTAAGATTTGTCAAATCCATCCATCAATTTGACAAGCGCAATAAAATAATACTCGAATTTGTTGTGCCCCATTTGGAAGTCACTTCGTGAGGCAAAAAGGAAATGTTCAAAGTCTTTTTGTGCACATCATTTTGAATGAATGATGATCATCATTATAATGCAATTTGATGGACTCCTTTTTGAACCTTAGTTTAATGGGATTGATTGTTATAGCCATGATAGTCAATCGTGAGGTTGTTACTTGTTCTCATTTTTTAATTTTTATTTTTTCACATAGCTTTTGAATGAGAATGAGTAAATAAAACAACGATGGATAAGACGTTCTGTTTCATTCAATTTTAGTTTTTGACATTTTGAGACATAGTAATAGCAATGAAGAGTTTTATTTTAGTGAATGATGCTATTAATTAGTACACCTGAAATTATTTTTTTTCCAATTACGTACAATAAATATATATTTATTATTTTAAAGAGGGAACAATTTAGTTCTAACGTGCCAATCCTCTCTGGCTCTCTCTTTGGCCGCCTCTCTCTCCTTCAAACCCTAAAAGAAGAAAATTAATCTTGAAAATTAAGTAGAAAGATGGGGAAAATAATTTTATTAATATTCTTTGATTTTTTTATTGTGTTTTGATTTAGTTTTAATAAGCGACTTGTAAATTATAATCTACAATATGACGGCAATATTTTTATCGATGTTTGTAGGTATGGCGGCATCTTTATTGATGTTTGCTAGTATGGCAGCGGTTTCGTCAGAGATGTATGAGGTATGGCGACAACGGCTTCATTGAATTTGTTCGTCAATTTGACAGGTATGATCCAAGAAGATTTAGTCATAATAGATCTACGATTTGGGAGTTTCAACCGAAGGTTAGTGTTGTTTTTTTTTAACGGATTAGTCTGGTATGTGGTACAACCATTTTTTAACGGATTAGTCTGGCATGTGGTAGAACCATTATTTTATAGGGTAGATCAATATAGGTTTATCCATGTAGTAAAATACAATAATGGCATTGTGATGTTTATAAGCTGTGTTTTTATGGCTTTATCTTTTTTTATAAATCGCTACTAGACGATTTTTAGCAAATTAATGAATTTATCTTTTATTTCTCAAAAAAAATATATTTATTATTTTTATTATGTATAGGGCAAAATCCTGTTTTAGTCTCCAAAGTTTAGGGGTAGCTTGATCTAGCCACTACTAATTTTTCTTGAATTTGTTTCTTACCAATTTTGATCTTTCTGACAGGATTTGGAGGAGATTAAGGAGAATTGGCATTCCTCCAGCCGCTGCATCTTTACATCGATTTCACCCTCAAATCGAGCCAAATTTGACATCAATGATTTTTCATCTTCAGTCGATTCAGATCCTTCCGATTGTTTCTTTAATTATATGCCGTAATTATGTCAAATCTTTCTTGGATTGTTCGTTGGAATTTAGATACGTTTGAATGTCAATCTAGCTAACTATTGAACGAAAATCATTATACCCAACGCCAAAATACTCCCCAAGATGTGCCAAAATACATGGTTTCATTCAGGCATTTATGCCCGGAAACGGAGTGAATCAACGCCACCGTCAGTCTTCTTCGTCGGATTCTGGGCAACATTCGTCGGGCTTGGCTTCAGGAATGTTGAAGTCAACAATCAGGTCAGCTCAAACTACTTAACATCTCTATTTAATTTGTCGAAAAGTCAAGAAGTATGAGATCGACAGAAAGGTCAACAGGTTTGTAGTGGCAACCAGCAACATTCACTCGCAAACCTCTTCTGCCCAAGATCAGGTTTGGACTTCTGAAGCAATGTTGTAACTCTTCCTTTCAGCCCCGCAGTGATAAAAAGAGTATCCAAATCCGAGTTTTGAAGATGGTTGCTTTCTTATTCTTTAATTTTTTTTCTTTCCCTTAGCAATTGTGACAGTTTAGATTAGTGAATACTTTGCATTCGATCCTAATGAGATTAGTTCAGATATTATTTTAATGGATACTAACTTGTCAAGATTTTCTCTCTTCTTTATTTTTTGTTTTAGTCTTCCATTACTTTTTCTAATTTACAATATATTTCTTTTTTCTTTTTTCTGGTGAAAAACTCATATCTTTTATTTGGAATTTGCTTCTTGTTTCTGCTCGCTTTTGGTGCAAATCCAGTGGTGATGATTGGTATGAGGTGGAGGAGATATAGAAGAAGGAAAGTGGTGGTGGTTCTGGTGGAGAAGTGGTGAGGTGGTGTTCGGGTCGAAGAAAGGAGAAGCGTGAGGTGGGAGGAGAGAGAAAAAAATGATTTTTTAAATTATATTAAATTTAAAAAATTAAATTAAATTAAATTTCTTTTGGGGATCAAAGACGAACCAACAATAAAAATTAATAAAATATTTCACTGTTAATGGAGGGATTCCAACTCCCATTAATTTCCTCCAAATTCTAAAGAGATGATAAAATGACACGTTGTATTGATACAGAATGTGGTTGTTTATACAGATTGAGTTGTAGAATCACAACCCTAATAGTAACAGTAAATACACAACTATTTACGATTTACATGTTTCACTCTCCTCAAGTTGGAGCATGCAAATTCTTAATGCCTAACTTGCATACTAAAGTATGAAATCGATCACGACCCAAGGCTTTGGTGAAGAGGTCTGCCAACTGTAAACTGAAGAGATCGGATGGGGCACAAGCAGTTTCATCTTGAAATGTTGCCGAACAAAATGAAAATTTATCTCAATATGTTTGGTGCACTCATGAAAAAATGGATTCACAGTAATATGCAGCACTAGCTGCCTAGTTATCGCAGAACAGGGAAATTGGATAAACTGAAGGCACTCCCAACTAAGTCAAAAGTTGTACCAACCACACAATTGTTTACTGGTGGCAACTGTCAAAGCTCTATATTCAGCCTCTGCTGAAGAACGTGAAACCACAAGTTGTTCTTTGATCACCATGAAATAGGAGAAGAACCCATGAACACAAGATACCCTGTAATAGACCGACAAGTGGTAGGACACTCAACCTAATCGGCATCACAATATGCCCGTAGCTGTAGAGAATTATCAAATGATAGAAATACACCCTGCCCTGGCGCCATCTTCAAATAACGTAAAACCCGCAATGTCGCATCAAAGTGTGGCTGGTGTGGCTGATGCATGAATTGAGTAAGAACATGAACTGCATAAGTAATGTCAGGATGAGTAATAGTCAAATATAGAAGACGCCCAACACTGCTCCGGTATCAACCTAGATCATCGAGGTCTAACCCATGTTGTTGTTCCATTGGAGTATAATTAACTGGGACGACATCTAGTAAGTCTACATTCAGCCAAAATGTCCAATGTATATTTTTACTGACTAAGAGCAATCCCAGTGGGTGATCGAGCAACCTCGATGCCCAACAAATACTTGAGAGGACCAAGGTCCTTGGTATGAATACAACCATGAAGATACTGCTTAAGCTGACCAATCTTAAGCGAGTCGTTCCAAGCCACAATTATATCATCAACATAAATTAGAACCGTGATAGTGGTTAATTTGTTACACAAAAACATTACCATTTACTCTGAATTTAATGAAAAATGAGGGGCAATTCATTGAATAAGTCCATATTACTTAACTAGTTTCCATGCTTTTGCATAGGAAGGGACCTGAGTGAAGAAATGCTGAAAAAGGAAGGCTGTTGAGACAAAAACGAGCTGAAGAATTCAAATTCTGCTGAGTTGGTCAAGGACATCTCCTACACACAATTAATGAAGTTGTCTCTCCTTAAGAACCCAAGGGCATGCTTGTCCCCTTGGCCGACAAACCAGCCTCCCAAGCTAATCAATGCCACAGCTGATACAACTTCTGGAAGGAGAGCAAAAGACCAGTCCAAGATACAATACATTGGGGTGAATAAAGAATACATAGGCATGGGAAGGTGCTCTTGGAAGAAGAACCGGCATCCAGCAGTATAAAAGGAGAGATGCACACACAGAACAATCATCTCTGGCTACACCTTTCAGTTGCCATGAACACACAGAAAAACTTCAGAAAGAAGGCAAGAAGGAAGGAAGAACAACATTAACTCAGTAAGGAAGCCATGTTGAAGAGCAGCCATCTCAGTCACTGCTTCAGTCCCCTGAGTGAATCCTGTCACTCCCAGGAGTGACCTCTGAACTGCATAAGATGTCTACTTCTCTTAAACTGTTAGCTTGTATTTCTTTTCATTGATGCATACTTCTATGATGTCTATTGAAATAGTAGTTGTAGCATCAACCAGTATGAGTAGCTTCAACCAGTATGAGTAGCTAAACAGCTTCCAGGGGTTAATCTCCTCAACCTATGTTGTAGTTTTTGTAATGCACTGGTTCTGTTCTTTGTTTTGAATTTGAAAGTATTTCTACATTCAGTTACTTGATCTCTAATTGAATGCATGCTAGAACTAGGGGAAATCTGGAAAGATAAACTTGGTTCGGATTGTTTCAACTTCAACTTGTGACATAGAGGTAACAATCTATGGTTTTGACTAAGATAGGAATATACTTAGTTAACATGAGCATTCATATAAGCTGTAGCTCTTAATGACTTTATAACTGGACTCAATCGTTGGAAAATAGATTGTTAAAGTTACAAAGATGACTCTAAGAAAAATGGGAACTAACTTAGAGTTAATTCTGAGCTGAATGAACAAGAACTTAACCATTTAAGTGCAATTTACAACTACTACAATAGGAAGAGGAGATGAACACCCCTGGACCGTACTCCCCTGAGTGAACGTTTCCATTCCCCTGAGTAACCCTTGCTTGAACTGGTAGTCTTTTAACAACAAATTTGGTAAATTAGTTGTCCCTATGGGAACGACCTAGCTTCCATTATCTACAAATCCATAATCCAGCTAGTATTATTTTTTTTGGTGAACTCGGCACCCACCGAACCGCAAGAAAGGAAGATCCACTACTGTAAGTAAACAAAGAGGAATCGAAGTAGGACTCCTTAAAACCACCGGAGACAAATGACTGAGTGAACTTTTGATACCAATTCCAAGAGGCTTGACGCAAACCATAGAGAGACTTCTGAAAATGACAAACACAATGCTCCCCTTTGTGGCAAAGCCCTGAGGAATTTTCATGTAAACTTCTCCATGGAGATCACCATGTAAGAACGCATTTGTGACATCAAGTTGATGAAGCTTCCAATTACGCACAAGCAACAAAATGTGACTAATTTGGCAACATGAGCAAAAGTCTTATGGAAATCAACTCCTTTAATTTGCGTAAAGCCTTTGGCGACAAGACATGCCATATAACGCTCAACACGGCCATCAGGATGAAATTTAAACTTATACACCCATTTGGAGTCAGTTACCCACTTGTGAGGAGGTAGAGGGACAAGCTTCCAAGTATTATTGGATTCAAGAGCTGATATTTCTTTGGCCATGGCATCTCTCCAATGTGCAAATTTAACTTCCTGAGAAAAACTAGTGTGCTCATCCACAGAAGAGATGGCCACTAACAATGCAATATGAGCGTTAGAAAAGTGAGAATAGCAAAGTCTGAGAGAGAGGGTGTACCATCGAGTTGGCTGATGGAGATGCAGAGGACGACGATAGATTATGATTGGATTGTAAAGAGGGTGGAAGAACATAGTGATAGCCACTGAGACGCTGAGAGACCTATAGAGTACGTTTAGATGGAGGACCCAAAGGGAGAGAGAAGGCATCTTGCACAAAGTGATAAGCGGATGATGATGGTTTAGGAGGATCGGTAGAGATATCAGAGGATGTAGATGGTGGTGTGGCAGGTGACACTACAGGAGGAAATGGGTCAGCTGTCGAATGGGTAAGATCGACCATATTGGAGGAGAAATGGAAGATGGGATCGAAGATCCCGAAGCTGAGGGAAAATATTTTCAAAGAAAATAACATCTGGGGAGGTATAGACCACTTTACGATTAAAATCATAAACCTGGTACCTTTTTTGACCATGAGGATAACCAGCAAAATTACCAGGATGACCTCTTGAGGCAAACTTATCGCTAGGTTTTTTAGAAACATGAGCATAACATGAACAGCCGAAACTACGCAAATGATCATAGGCTGGCTTATGACCATACAGAAGTTCATAAGGGGTTTTATTTTGCAGCACAAAAAGGGACATATGACTAATCAAATATACGGCAGTAACATTCACCCCAAAACCCAACTGATAAATTTGCTTGAAAATGCAAAGCCCTAGCCACTTCTAAAAGATATCTATGTCTGCGCTCAACTACACCGTTCTGTTGAGGGGTATGGGGATAGCTGGTTTGTTTTTCAATAACAGAGTAAGAAAGTAATATACACCAGATTTAGACGGAGTGGGATATGGTTCCCAAATATCACAATGTACTAAATCAAAATTGTTCACACTACTAGTTTGATGCAAAGGAAATGGTAATCGAGTTTGTTTAGCTCTACAGCGGACATCACAAACAAATGTGCTTGAATTATTAAAAGAAACAGAAATTCTTGGAATCAAAGAAAGACGAGTAACCAGTAAGTACCCCAAACGATGATGCCATGAAGTTGTTGGACTGCCCTTGCTAGCAGAAAAGATCCGCCGTTCCCCACCGGCCTGTATCAATTCAAGATTATCTATCGCACACCCTACCCATTCCAATCAACTTCCTCGAGGTTAAATCCTACATAAAAAAAAAAAAAAATCAGGACCAAATGTGAAGAAACGGTTCAAGTCATGAGTCAAACGACTAACAGAGATCAAATTGAAGAAAAAATTGGGCACGCCCAAGACATTATCAAGAGTCAAGTGATCATCAAGTTTCATTTGGCCTACCGCTTGAACGGTAACCTGCTCCCCATTAGGGATTTAAACAGAAATATAATCACTAGGAAAGGAAACATCCTTCATCAATTACAACTAATTGAAATCATGGTCGGTAGCTCCCAAATCACAAGGCCAGTCAGCCGCCTTACCCACCAAAGAAAGTTGATTGGTTGTGGGAGAGTTGGTCGCGGCATCGGATGAAACTTGCTGCCCTAGCATTTGGACAAGCTACTAGAGTTGTGCAGGTGAGAGAGACGCCAAGGGAGCTGGAGCAGGTGAAGCAAGCACATGATCAGCCATAGTAGTAAAGGTTGAAGCAGGACTGTTGCGCGAACGAGATTGCTGGTCACACTTATGTCGAGGTTGATGCCAGCTGACAAGATACCCAACGAGTTCACAGCAAGTCTCCTTTGAATGATTCAAACGCCCACAGTTGCTGCAAGGTGGCTTCAAACGACCAGAATCGCGGGCATCTCGTCGAACTAGTGAAGCCTTCACGGCAAAGGTGGCTACTTCAACAACAGGAAGACGAGAATCGGCAAGACAATGCTGCTTCTTGTCCCCAAAAACAATAGCATATGCATGGCCTAGAGTTGGCAATAGATCAACACTGAGAATTTGTGATCGAATTGTTTTATATATCTCATTAAGACCCATAAAAAATTGATGGGTGTCGAGATCACCAAAATAAACCTACTTAAAATTTGTAGCAAGTGATAAGAAGGGTCGATCCCACGGAGACGGAAAACACTTAATGAAAATTTAGATCTAATACCAGAGTACAAGACAAAATAAAAAATAGCAGATTGGCACGTGAGTAAGTGACTTGGCAAAGTGATAGCAGCCTAGGGTCGTCCTCCACTCTACTCTATATCCATATGTATTGATTCTTTTAGCTCTCTATGTGGTATGAAACTGTATTCAATCAGGCACATATACATTGTAAGGTCACTTTTGATTGTTCCAAACAGCAGTCCTAGTAGTAACCAGTAAACTAACTTCTGTTGCCGACTTGAATTTACTACTAAGACATTAAGATCTTAAGCCCTTATGATTACCTCGTGCTAAACAACTAACTTCCGTTATTGTTTGAAACCTTCGGCTATTACCCCCTCGTCACTAGTTAATTCTAGACGTTCTAAGTGAAGTTTACCCTTCCGAGATTTCCCCCACATGCATGTACAATTAGTTTGAATGGCCGTTCAACCTAAAAGGATAATTTAAACTCTAGAACTAAGCATGCAAATATCATCCGAGAGCTTGGACCAAAACATAATTATATAGAGTAGAGGGATTAGACCCTTGCAATGAGTTTAGCTACTCATGGAGTAAAGCTCAAACACCACAAAGTTCAGGTGTTGAGATTTCATCCTGATTACAACAAAAAGGAGAGAAAACAGGGGAAGAGTAAGGTCAGGGAGTGTGGTTAAATGCAGCTAACTTTGCAGAGTCAGCTTATCACTTCCCCAAGTGACACCTCTGAGTTTACCTCCTAGAGTTATACTCTGTTTCTTCCTACCGAACTAAACTAACTACAATCTACTTCTAAGTTGTATTCAGGACTTCGATGCCTTTGTCTTTGTGCTGCTGCTACCTTTTATAGAGGTTGGGGGAGAGATCTTGCTTAGCCATGTTAGTCTCCTCTTTACCCGATGGGTTTTATGCAAAGGAGATGAGACCCATACTTCTTCCAACTTCCCCCTTACCTCTAATCAGAATTTGCAGAGATTTAGATGATGAATTTAGCTTTTAGGCACATCAATCTTCTCCCAATGTCAGCAGCATCATTTCACCAACGGCTCTTCTTCCGTAGCTTTGAATGATTGCTCCAATTTGGCTTTCTTCCCGCCGGATTCTTCCTCTTCTCAGCCCTTGCACGATCAGTCCCTGCAGCAACTTCCAATTTGGCCTGAAATTTCACCAATTTGCCACATTTTGCCCCATTTTCTGCTCGTATTGCATTTCAGTCCCTGGACAATCACAAGTCACCAAATTAGCCTATAACTATATAAACCTGACCTAATTGACCTATATTTAAAGTATAAAGAGGTAAATTGTATGCCTCAAAACATAGTACGAAATAGACTCATCAACTCCCCCAAACTTGAAGAGTTGCTTGTCCTCAAGCGAACAAAACATCTATCCCCCCCCCCCCTGATATAGACTGAAAAATAGAAAATGCACCAAATGAAACAGTCAGATTTTTGTCTCAGAAATTGATCTCATCACAAGCTGATGCAGAAGTTCATAACCACTTGAGCAAGTCAGAAACTCACTTCCCCAAGCGCATGGATGACAGTCACAGAACAAAATGTTGAATTCCATTCTTAAATTAAATTCAGTTAAGAACAATGGACATTCCTGCATCTGTACCTATTTCCATCAAGTCTGTAACTAGGGTATTCTAACAGGAATTTTGACTAAGGGCTTCTTCACTGTTCTGCAAACACATTGGCTGCATCATTCGCTCTCATACACCTTTCCTTCTATCCACATTGGCTTTTCTTCTGGATCATTCCTACTCAGGCCTTAGCTAAGCACATTTTTTCAGCACTATTTAGCATTCTAAGTATTTGTATTTTTCACCTCACCGGGCCTGAGGACACTACTCTCTTTAGTTGCCATGCCTCACCTCTCAAGGGTTTATAGTGCCTTATTAAACACTCTGCCTATACTCCCTCAATTAGCTAAACAGAAAACCTCAGATTAATCTGCCTACTTCCTGTTTTCCGCATGTATTTTAGGCTATTCAGGTTTGCCTTAATCTCTATCCAGGTTTACAGTCCCAGGTTAACAAACAAGTGAGCTCCAGTACAGATCACAACAATGCAAGAAATTTTTCAATTTTAAACATTTCTAGGAACACACCTTGTCAAGTGACTTTGTGACATGAGAAAATGGAAGCAAGTTCTTAGATGATCAAGACAGTTCTAAACAAGTGTTTAGCCAAATTTTGAGATTCAATTTGTTTTCATCATCGACAATTGACTATCTACTGAGCATGTATGTTCTACTTTCCTAGACAAAGAAAGACAGAAGACTAACTCGATCGTAGAGAGGGACACAGAATACAAAACAACAGAAGAAAAACAAAAAAAAAAACGGGGCAAGTGCCCAAAAACAAAGACTCATACAGACAAAAAACAGAGAGAGACTCAGAAAACTAATTCCTAGACATGGTTGATTCTCTTCACACCCTCCCCCAAACTTAAAATCCAGCATTGCCCTTAATGTTAAGTAAAAAGAAAATGGAAGAGGAGATGAAGAGAAGCAACAGACACACAGAAACAAAAAAAATGCAAATGAAAACAGAAAAAGAAAAAGGAAAAGGAAAAGGAACGAAGGACTCCCCTGGTGACTTTATGGGTTCATCCCATCAAAGGGATGAGGTGGTGGTCCTTGTGGCATGTTGCAATCACTGGTGCATCCCATCCTCTCATAGAGATGCTGGATCATTCTTCTTGCCTTACAGCCAAGCAATGGATGTAGTCCATTATGTACTTGTGCTGTTTTGTGAAGTGCTTCCTCCTGATCCCAGTGATTTATAGTGGCTCCTCATGTGGTGGCGGGTCTCTAGCCATCCCCTTCAAACTCCATGGGCGAGATATTGTTTCTTGTAGGTCAGCTGCGACAAATTTCACATTTGCCTTAGCACAGAGCATCGTTACCAAGACAGGGAAATACCAACTCCGTACTGCAGAGCCTGTGATGCACCTGGTCATTTGATCTCCAATGACTGCTGCCACATCAAAAGGGGTGGAAGTCACAATAGCATATATTAGCAGAGCACACTCATATCTGACTATTTGGCTAAAATTGGTGGGCATGACAGTGCTTGTGATGAATTTCAGCCACAACTTGTTCTCCAGCTTCAACCAAGTGTATAGGAATGATTCAGGGGCTCCTTCCTTTCCCAAAGTCCATTCGAGGTCATCATGATCCTCACATAATTCATGCAAGATTACCTCAGACAGATTGTTGTGGGGATGGAGGTTCTCCCGAGCTTTCTCATAGTCTGTTTCTATGATTCGCAGCCCCAAGATCTCCCTGATAGTGGTAGTGGAGATGTTCACATGTCTTTCTCTAACATAAACCACATCCTCCTGTGCAGAAACCAGATTTTTATAAAATTCTCTCAGCACCTGCAATCTAGGTTTCATTGTAGGATTGCACAGTTTCGTCCAGTTGTGCAGGAGGATGTACATCTGGAGAAAGTCCTGTGAAATCACTCTCTCCACAATGAATTTGTGGTTCCTGTGATTGGTGAAGAAGTTCCAAGCTTCATCAGTACCATACAGATGGGGGTCTCGCTCGGCTTGCAGGGCTGCCTTCGCTGCCTCCATCTGTGTTCTAGACTGTTGCTTAGGCTTGCCGATAGGTTCTTGTGCCACACCAATTCCCAAGTGCCTGTTAGACACCCTCTTTCTGGCGCTCTACTTGTTCACCATGGCTGTCTGTAAAAGGGTTAGATCGTTCTTTTGGGAAAATAGATCTGAGACTCAGGGGTCGACTGATTTAGGGCTTCGAAAGGTTAGAAGACAAAAGGGCTTTTGAAGGTCTATTGGTTGTAAGAAGAATTTTTGGATGAGAAAGAGAGTCTTTTGCAGGGTAAGCCAAAAGGTAGGGAATAATGGCTTTGGGTCGTGGGTGTTTCAGTTAAAGGCAACAACTCCCCACGTCTGGTCATTCAAGGCGTAGAAAGGAAGATGCCTTTCTGGCCGCCAAAACACATTACCCAAATCAAAATCCCCCCCCCCCCATCCCCAAATTTAAAGTTAAGACTGCTTCTTGAAGTCAAAAGCCAACTTACTTGCATTTTGAAAAGTCAAAACAACTTTCGCAAGTCAGAAACTGACTTCTGGAAGTGGTTATCCTATATCTCATAGTGATGATGCTTCCCCTTGTTCCTCAGATACTGATCATCACTCGTCGTGGGATTATGGCCTCTCATTTGGGTTGGAAAATTACCTGCAAAACAAAACTACTACAAGAGATAGGGTTAGAACAAAAGTACTTGGGTTGCCTCCCAAGTAGCGCAACAGTTTATAGTCTTATGCCAGACTGTGTTGAAGGTATCAGTCAAGATCATGGAGTGACAGAACATGACAGTCTTGCTCTCCTTCAGAGTGTACTCCCATATACGGCTTCAGCCTCTGTCCATTCACCAAGATGCTCCCTGTCTGTAGGTTCATTAGCTCCACTGCCCCTTGGCTCAGAATCTTGCTGATCTTATAAGGGCCTCCCCATCTGGATTTCAGCTTTCCAGGGAAGAGCCTTAATCTGGAGTTGTAGAGCAGGACCAACTGTCCTACCTCCACCTGTTTCTTGACCAGCTTCTTGTCATGGAATCCCTTTGATTACTCCTTGTAGATTCTAGAATACTCATAAGCTTCCTGCCTGAATTCCTCCAATTCAGTCAGTTGTAGAAACCTATGCTCCCTGCTGAGTTTTGGATCCAAATTTAACTCCCTCAAGGCCCAATATGCCTTGTGTTCTAACTCAACAGGAAGGTGGCATACTTTTCCATATACCAATTTGAATGGAGACATACCAATTGGAGTCTTAAAATCAGTCCTGTATGCCTAGAGAGCATCATCAAGCTTAGCAGACCAGTTAGTTCTTGAACTGCTGACTAATTTTTCCAATATCCTCTTGATCTCTCTGCTAGACACCTCTGCTTGACAATTGGACTGTGGATGATAAGGTGTAGAAACCTTGTACTTGATGCCAAACTTTGCCATCAGATTAGTGAAAGCTCTATTGCAGAAGTGAGAACCATCATTACTGATTATGACTCTTGTAGTACCAAAACGAGAGAAGATATTCTTTTTCAAGAACCTGATCACTGTTTTAGCATCACTGGAATAAACTGCTACAGCTTCTACCCACATAGAAACATAATCAACTGCAAGTAGAATGTGTGTGTGACCATAAGATGACACAAAGGGTCCCATAAAGTTTACGCCCCACACATCAAAGAGTTCTACTTCCAGGATCATTTCCCGTGGCATTTCATTCCTCCAAGAGATATTTCATGTTCTCTAGCAACTAGCATCTTTATGTAAAGTAGGCCAAAAGAAACCAAATTGTAGTACCTTAGTAGCAGTTCTTTGGCCGCTATAATGTCCTCCATAAGGTGAGCTATGACACTTCTCCAAAATTACTGGTGCCTCTGATTCTGGTACACATTATCTGATCAGTTGATCCACACACTTCCTGGATAAGAAGGATTCATCCCAGTAGTACTGCTTTGCGTCATGGATGAACTTCTTCTTCTGCTGCCAGCTAAGTCCTTCAGGAACAATCCTAGAGATAGCATAGTTAACATAGTCAGCAAATCATGGCCTCTGTTCAAACACACTGGCAAGTGACTCTGTCACATGCAAAAGTCGTTCATCAGGAAATGCTTCAGCGGCTCAGGATCTTCTGGTGCATTCTCTAGCCTTGACAAATGATCTGCTACTTGATTCTGGATGCCCTTCCTGTTTCTGATCTCCAGATCGAATTCTTGCAGCAGCAAAACCCACCTAATCAACCTTGGTTTTGAATCTTTCTTTGTGACGAAATACTTTATGACTGCATGATCAGTATATACTATGATTTTCATCCCCAACAAGTAGGATTTGAATTTGTCAAAAGCAAACACTATAGCTAGCATCTCTTTCTCTATGGTTGAATAGTGGATCTGGGCTGCGTTCAGAGTCTTGCTTGCATAGTAGACAACATGTAACACTCTGTTTCTCCTCTGGCCTAGCAGAACTCCCACTGCAAAGTCACTAGCATCAGTCATTATTTCAAATGGCTGAGTCCAATCAGGTGTGACTATCACAGGGGCATAAATAAGCTTCCCCTTGAGCTCTTCAAATGCCTTCACATAGGACTCATCAAAGATGAATGCAGCATCTTTCTCCAGAAGATTGCACAAGGGCTTGGATATTTTTGAGAAGTCCTTGATGAATCTCCTATAGAAACCTGCATGGCCAAGAAAGCTTCTCACTCCACGAAGTGTTGGTGGAATGAGTTTCTCTATCACCTCTATCTTGGCTCTATCAACTTCAATGCCTTTCTCATAAATCTTGTGGCCTAGAACAATGCCCTCTGACACCAAGTAATGGCATCTCTCCCAGTTCAAGACCAGATTGTTCTCAATACACCTCTACAACACCTTACTCAGGTTTTCTAGACATCCTTCATAAATCTTCCCAAACACAGAGAAGTCATCCATGAAAAATTCAATGATGTCTTCTACCATGTCTGAGAAGATAGCCATCATGCACCTATGGAATGTTGCTGGTGCATTGCACAGACCAAATGGCATCCTCGGCATCCTCTTGAAAGCAAAAGTGCCATAAGGACATGTAAATGTGGTCTTCTCATGGTTTTCAATAGCAACAACTATTTGATTGTATCCTAAATATCCATCCAAGAAATAATAATAGCTATATCCTGTTAGTCTGTCCAGCATCTGATTAATGAATGGCAGTGGGAAGTGATCCTTCCTGGTAGCCTTGTTGAGCTTCCTGTAATCCATGCAAACTCTTCAAGCATTAACCACTCTGGTTGGGATGAGTTCATCCTGATCATTCTTTACCACTTTCATCCCACCTTTCTTTGGAACACATTGGACTGGGCTCATCTAAGTACTATCAGATATAGGATATATGATCCATGCATCCAATAACTTGATGACCTCTTTCTTGACTACTTCTTTCATGGCTGGATTTAACCTTCTTTGACCTTCTATACTTGGCTTTGCTTCCTCTTCAAGCAGGATTTTGTGAGTGCAGATGGAAGGGTTGATACTTTTGATATCAGCTATGGTCCAACCAATAGCTTCCTTGTGCATCCTCAGAACTCTCATCATCTTGTCTTCCTCTGTCTCAGTCAATGATGATGAGATGATTACAGGCAAAGTGTCTTTATCTCCCAGGTACACATACTTAAAATGTGCAAGCAGTGGCTTCAACACCAGAGTTGGTGGTTCTTCCAAAGAAGGTTTGTAAGTTTTGCCTTCCTTAGCTAAATCCAACAGCTCTGCTGGTTGACTTCTATGTGGACACTTTGGAGAGTGATCTAAGTAACTTAGCCATGTCGTGGCTGAGTCCTCATTTGGATGTCCTGTATCCAATTCATCATCAATTAGTATTCTAAGCAATTCATCAGACTCTATTACCTCAACTGAGACTTGCTCGATAGTCTCTTCCACAACATCGATCTTGAAACACTTTTGCATCTCTACAGGGAATTTCATGCTGTTGAAGATGTTGAATGTCACCTGTTGTCCATCAAACTGCAAAGTCACAGCCCTTTTCCTCACTTCTATGATAGCATCATAGGTTGCTGAAAAGGTCTGCCCAAAATGATAGGCACTTCCTTATCCTCCTCCATATCCAAGACTATAAAGTCAGCTGGATAAATGAATGATCCAACCTTGACCAAGATATCATTTAAAAATCCCCTTTGGATATGTAAGGGATCTATCAGCTTGCTGCAGGGTAATATTAGTAAGCACAATTATATCATTGACTCCAAGTGCATTAAAAATAGATAAAGGCATTGAGTTAAAACTTGCTCATAAATATAGCAAAGATTTCTTAAATTTAGTGTTACTGACAGTGCAGGGAATTGTGAAACTCCCTGGATCCTTGAGCTTTGCTAGCAGCTTCTTCAGAATGACTACACTGCACTCCTCATTCAAAGTTATGAATCATGAAACATGAATCCTTGGCTTGTTTGAGACTAACTCCTTCAGGTACTTGAAATACTTTGGCATTTGCTTCAGAGCGATCAATGGAATGTTGATGTGTAAGCTCTCCAGATTGCTCATGAATCTATTAATAGCTGCTTCTGAAGTCTTCTTCATGACTTGTCTGCGTGGATAAGGGCGTATTGGTACTTCAGGTTGAGCTGGGGGAGATGGAGATTGAGCCTCCCCTGTCAAGCCTGGTTCTTTTGTGGAATGCCCCTTTGAATCCACTGCATCTTCTTTCTCCATAGTAAGGACAATAACATCTTCAGCTTCCTTAGGTATAGCTGCAGGTGTTGGGACAAGAATCTCACTTGTGGGAGTGAGTTTCTTCTCGCTGTGAAGTGATACAACCTTGGCTTGTTCTTGCTGAGCCGGCCTAGGATTTTCCACTGTATCACTTGGCAAACTTCCTGTCAGACGTTCTGCACATAGCTTCTCATTCTGACTCAATCTTGCCTCTAATTGATGTTGGCTAGCTTGCAAAGACTTGATCATAGTCTTAAGCTCCACCACATCACTTTCTTTTAAGCTCCATTCTGGTTTCTGGAAACTAGGTGGTTGGTCAGGCCTTTGGTAGCTGCGTTATTGCTGATTGTTGTTCCAAGTGCCTTGCTACCCTCTCCAGTTGTTGTAACGATTGAAACCACCCGCATTGTTCTGACGAACAAATTGAGCTGATTCCATCAACTCAGGACAGTTATCAATCTTATGTGGACTAGAGCATGACTCCACAAGTCAATTTGTGACTTGGCAATGCAAGCTTCAACTTTGGCCATCTGATTTAAGAGCTGGGACAGTTGGGCTCGAATATGTGTAGCTATATCAACTTCAAATACGCCAGCCTTCTTGGGCAAATCTCTGGGATCTGATTGCCATCTGTAGTTTTTGGTTGTCATATTCTCCAGTAGTTGGGTTGCATCTTCCACATTCTTCATCATGAATGCTCCACCAGCAGTGGAATCGAGAGAATCTCTGGAGGACTGGGTTAGACCATTGTAGACAATGCCTAACCTCATATGTTCCTCACCATGCTGTGGACATTTCCTCAGCAGCTCCTTGAATCTTTCCCAAGACTCATATAATGTTTCATCATGACGTTGCTAAAACATCATGATTGTAGTTCTAAAATGTGTTGCCTTATATGGTGGAAAGAACTTAGTAAGAAATGCTTGCCTTAATTCCTCCCAGCTTGTGATGGAGTTGTTCGGGAAGGAGTTCAACCACGTTTGAACTTGATCTTGAAGTGTGAATGGGAACAATCTCAGTTTGATGTCATCCTGAGATAGTCCGTGGATCTTGTAAGTACCACAGACCCTGAGAAAGGTCCGTAGGTGGTCATTAGGATCTTCTGATAGCAGACCATTGGGAGCAGAAGTTACTAAACTATTGGGAACATAATTATATTTTTTTGAAAGCCAGGTTGGAAGTGTGACAAAAATCATTAATTATGTGGATTCATATGAAAGAAGAAAAACACTTTTAAAAACCGAGCAGGAAAAGAAAAGTTTGGCGGTGACGAAATAGCGTAAACTTGATGAATGTAAAATTAGGAAATAACGATGGAACATGACCTGGAAACCTCATTCCACCTTGGAAATTGGAAACTTGGGATGACTTTTATATATAATGATCAGGCATGAAGGACGATTAATTCCCTAACACCTTATTTTCGATTTCTCCTTGTTCTTTGTTTATTGATCTGGAGAAGAAGATGGCTACTACTACAACATCGGTAAAGAAGATGATGTCTTCAGTGGAGAATTATTTGGAGGTGAACTAGATTCTGAGTGAGGAATCATCCTGGAGTGAAAAACAATTCTTCAAGAAGTCAGGGATTTTCTCAGCCAGAGATTTGGACGAGTTTCTGGCGTTGGGAGTTGAGAAGGAAACTTCTGAACAAGGTGAATAATCGTAACCCTCATCAGAATACGATGAATAATCTGATGAAATCTTCGGATACTATAAATTCTCCTAATTGCAAGAAGGATTTGCGATTATTGACTGTGTTGAGAGTATGTGGCAAGGATTATGAATCCCACATCGGAGGCATGAGGACATATGAATTAGTTAATAAGTAAGGTGGTCTCAGAACCCATTAGCTTGAGCTTTTGAGTTCAGATGGGTCTTATCTTATTTATTGGGCTACATGTCGGGTTTTCTCCTCCAGATAAATCCCCAACAGTGGTACAGAGCCCAGGTTAGGCCAAGTGGGTGGGTGATTTAGCCCAAATTATCTCGGTTGATCTGACTGAATCCAGGCAGTCAAAGGCCCACTACGAGAGGAACGTAGGGATGGGCGGCCCAGTTACTCAGGTGGAGTACAGATTTGGGCTTGTCGAGATAAATTGGAAGCCCGATGCGGAAATTGCCCATGACGGGGGAGAATGTTGAGAGTCATGTGGCAAGGATTATGAATCCCACATCGGGGGCATGAGGACATGTGAATTAGTTAATAAGTAAGGTGGTCTCAGAACCCATTAGCTTGAGTTTTTGAGTTCAGATGGGTCTTATCTTACTTATTGGGCTCCATGTCAGGTTTTCTCCTCTAGATAAATCCCCAACACTATGAAAGTTCAGTTAGCAAAAACCTCTTCAAAGGTTGCTGCTAAATCTGGAAGTTTGGCTGAATCTGGTTCTAAGAAAGTACAAAAGAAAGTTGATCAGTCGTCGGAGAATAGTCCGGGCAAAGTGGGAGCGATGAGGAAAAAATTCTTAGCTGATCAAAGAAAGGCTACACTCAGCAAGAATAAAGAAAAAGAAACAGGCGATAATGTTAACAACACTCTGCCTTCCATATCTTCAATTATTTCAGGTGGAAAGCGTAAAATTTCCAGTATTATGACTTCCCCTGAATATGAAAATTTTAGGGTGGGCAACTCTGAAAACCAACCCGAGCGCAGATATAGATCCATTAATGAAAGAGAAGCTAAAGGTGAAGGAGAAGAACCGGGCCATGATTAAATCTGAACAATGTGGTGAAATTGGATCATCTTATAAGGTATGTCCTTCTCCAAAAGATGACGTGAAACTTGCCACCACGGCGACGTTGAAAAAGCCGCCCAGAAGAGATGCTCCAAAGAAATTAGTAGTACAAGAAGAAAACCTTCCAAAGGAAGTTCAGCAAGAAGATGCAATGGAAGCAGCAGAAGAAAGGAGGAAAGAACGAGGAGCTTCGAGAAGAGCATTGGAGTTAATGGAGAAAACCGTCCAGGTTGAAGATAATTTTCAGCTCATGGCCGACTTTGAGATGCTGACGGGTTGCAGTGTTCACAACGGATTTGGACCCGAATTGGGTCTAAGACAACTGCAAACTGGCAAAGTTTTATCGCGCTCTGGATTTTCTCGACGTTGTGGTGAAACAGGAATTCAAAGGATGCGAGGATTACTATTATCCTGATGAATCGAGTTGCAGCAGCTGCATCACTGAAGAATTTGAAGAAGGGGAAATATTTTAGCAGTTGTTGGAATACAATTATGATCTATAATTTTTGTTTCAATGATGTAAGATATCAGTTTCAGGGTTAGTTATTGATATAGTTTTGCCTTCTACCATGTATTCCTTCTCAGTCTAAAGAAGCGAGCAAATACATCTGCACTCAGCATAGAGCTCCGGTGATCAAAACAGTCCTTTTCCCAGGGATAGGTGGCTTGGGTGCTGAATCATTCGGTTCCTCTGACGACTCCATTAATTAATAATAGTAATATAGAATAATACGTAAACAATTTTTTTTTGGTACAGAGAGAGTAAAATTTCTACAATAATAATTAATAGAAACCACGAATATAATTGGCGTTTTACTTTCAGCCCTCTCAGAAAATAGAAGTTAGAGGATGTTTGGCTGATGATGAAAAATTAATGTGTAAAATAAAAGAGAGATCCCTCCTCTTCTATCCTTATAAGAGTGTTGATACGATTGATTTCCTGTTTCCGCCTAGTCTAGAAGGGAAAAAGAAAAAAAATTTAAAAAATTAAATGATAAATTAAACTGTTCATTCCGTCTTGAAATTATTGTCCAGTTTAGATTTTTTTATTTTTAGTTATTTAGTTCAAATTATTTTGGGAGAGAAATTCTTGTTTCCTACATTATAATGATTTTTGCTAAACTAATAATAATGTAGTCATTTCTTTTACAAATGGAACCGACTTTGATTATTGTCTGATTCTTCCAAGTGGTAAAAGGATCAACCAAGATGTAGTGTAGCTAGCTGTATCTGTAGATTTTGTACATTTGTTGTCCTGTTTCTAAGATAATGATGAATGTGTGTTTTGCGTTTGCTAGTAAATTGTAAGTTGATGATTTTGGCTAATGATTATATTGTTTCCAGAAAAGAATCATATTTATAACTCGAGTTTAGATTTTTCTACGAGGCATTTAGTTAACGTTTTTCTTCAATGTGTAGTAATTTACTATAACTGATAGTTAGACATTTTTGGAATAAGTGTCATCATCAGCTACACTCACACCATTTTAATTCCAAGAAGTTAATGATGGGATTTGGCACGCATTAAGAGTTTTTTTTTTTTTTTGGTACAAATGCATTAAGAACGTTGAAACTATTTCCACAATTTTCTAATGTATTTAAAGTCACTGAAAATGGAGTCTATCATACATGGTTATTGGAGTTTCTAATTATTTTTGGTTGACAACAATCTTTTCCTTTTTTTTTTACAATACTAGCTAACTTTTTCCCCGCACAATATGCAGTTTAGTTGATATTTTTTTCCCATTATCACATACTATTCAGAACAGAGTAAATAATTGCAAAACAGAATGACGGAATTAAATTATACGTTTTATCAATTTTTTAAGTGCCAGTGTGATACTAAGTTTAAACCGTTCATATTTTAAGACAATTCGGCTCAAATAAAATGTGAACATGTTGTGACAACAAGGTGTAGCTTAATGGTAAGACATCTCATCTGTTGACCAATAGGTCACGGGTTCGAGTCACGTTGGAGTAAGTGGGGAACCACTATTGATCCCTTTAAAATATATATATATATATATACAATAAAAAAAAGGAAAAAAATGTGAACATGTTATATACTATTTGTAGAACTATAATTGAGTGTTGATAGGGTCATTATTACAAAGATATGTACGCTAATACTCTCAACAAAGTACACCAACATGTTCTCACAAAACAATATCATTGGGAATTGAGACCATTGCACGAAAATATAGATATGTTTCATTGATTCTCAGACTCGATGTTTGTAGTAAAATTTTTCAGAGTTTATTAAGTTGCTTTGATACATTGTCCCACCATGTTCATCTCAGTATTTGTGTGTACTAAATATAGAAAAAAAAATAGTCTTACAAGTACTACAACAAGTTTAGGAGATGAATTCGATTGCAAAGTGTTTTCAGAATTCACTTTTACGCTCTTCCTACTGATTGAATGAACACACTAGTACATTCCCTACTTCATATAAATAGAAGTCATACTATTGTGATTAATTAATTTACATCACTTTTGTGAATAACGAAGATGTTAAATTTATGATCTTTTAGCTGGCTATTTTCTCACTGTCGGAATCATTAAGTTTTTACTACAAATTTGTATGTGTAATTTTTGCAAGTATAACTTTGCAATAAATATCAGTACACATGCATAGTCATGTCATTTAATTGTACTTGCACACAGAAAATTACTTAAAATTCTTGTTTTGCTTTGTTTCTGTTCTATGGTGATAGGTCCTGCCAATACTCCTGGGCCAACCCTTACATGTGGAGTAAATCTGAAAAACCATAGCCAAGTATCTCATATTGACCTCAATGGGGAAAAGGCAATTAGTTGAAAAAGATGCCAACATCAACCTCTTCACTGACATGACATTAACTCTAGTCAATCAACTGAAACAATCGTAAGATGTATTTCTTTCATGCAAGTAAAGTGTGGACCTTAACCAAATATATCTCCAAAGCCAAACGTTAGGGACATAGTTGGTAACGTCTACGCTTCATGCTTGCTTTTATCAGCTCAATTCCATGGAGGATGAACTTTCTACCTATGTTTTGAAAACCGGACCGGAAGGCGAATTAGCAACTTAACTGGTTCAACCGGTTTGAATCGGTCTATAAAGCCGGTCAAAACCAGCTATATAAAATATTAAAAAAATAATTTATGCTGAAAATTTCAAAAATTCGGTCCAACCGGTACTGGTTCTCGATCGAACTACGGTTTCATCTGGGTTTGACCGAGTTTGATCACTTTTTAAGTTTGTCGATTATTAACCGAAACTGGACCGGAGAGCCCTCCGATTTTCAGTTAAACCGATTCGACCGCCCCGTCCGGTCTAATTTTCATACATAGCTTCTACCAATAGGAGTATTGGCTAGTGGTGCTAGTATTGGTTCTGCTAATACCAATGATGTTGTACCTGCAACCAGCAACAATGAATTGGTGGCAGCAGTGGCACCGCCAACAATGCAACCATAAGCGCCCACAACCACCACAACATGTGCAAGTCTTTTATTCACCAGTTCAGGTAATAAGGATTGCAAGCCATGCTGACGCTGAGCCAAGGCCGGTGCTTGTTATGAACTTCTCTCAAATGTATCCCCATGGAAGAGTGTTGCAGGATTGAGTAAGTTAGCTTATTTCATTCCGTTACTATTCAATTTTTATGAATAACCCAAATGGACATTGTCACAAAATTATTAACAGAAATCAATGTAGTAGATTTGGTCTTTAATTAGTTAATTTCTCTAATGTTCAGCATTTGTGGAGTATGAGACGACAAGAGGTAAGACGGGTCTACACGTTAAAAGAACTGTGGATGTCAGTGAGGGTCGTGTTGGCGAGGTTGCTGTGATTTGTCGCGGCATGCGTCGGATCTGCGCCATTGGTCACTTCATTATCACATTTCCTCTTCCTGGAAGGGTGAAGATCCCGGTGCTCTGGGGAAAAACCCACCACAACATCCATGAAGTATTGGCCACCCTCGTTGTCCCCAAAAAACCTACCGATGAGCCTGATTCTGATATCGAGGATGACAAAGATGAGCCTCAATTGATGAATTAGGAGTAGTCTCTCTCTCTCTCTCTCTCTCTCTATCTATCTATCTATCTATCTATCTATCTATTAGGAGTAGTCTCTCTCTCTCTCTCTCTCTCTCTCTCTCTCTCTCTCTCTCTCTCTCTCTCTCTCTCTCTCTCTATCTATCTATCTATCTATCTATCTATTATCTATCTATCTATCTATCTATCCATCTATCTCCTTTCTTTTTCAAATAAGTAAGGTGTTAACTGAGTTGTATCCATTTCGGAAAGAAACCTTAAATATTGTTAATGGATGCTCTATTTATTTCTGTCAATTTTTTTCTCCAAATGTCTCGATAGTTACTATAATTGTCCAACCTTATCATTGATGATGTTGGAGTGATATTGTCTTTAAAACTCTTAGAATCATTTTATATATTGATCTTTGTAGCATATCTTAAAAACAATACATATTCTTCCTAATCAATATGTAAAAGAATGTTTCATACATAAATTTTTAGGGACAGGTTCGAGCCACCAAAATATTCAATCTTCCAAAAAGTCACACCCAAGCATTAACCAGCATAATCTTAATTTCATTTCAAGGGGAACGGGCCAAAATCAAAAAGCAAAAAGAAAAAGAAAAGAAAAAGAAAGGTGCCAACAACAACCTCTTCAGATCAACAATGTAGGAAGATTACTGACGCCGTCTCTCTACCCAGGCTCATGCTTTTGGTTATTCAACGATTTTTGCACCCTCCTCTCACTGGGATCTAGCTATTGTCTCAATGATCAGATACATATTGTACTGTTGAGTGCTATCTAGTTTTGGGTTAGTTATCAACGCAATATTGGATTTTAATGCGTTGGCATTGATCTTTTTAATTCCTTAATTTAAACAATAACCACACCGTACAAGAATTGAACTGGTCAAGTTGATATGGAAAACATTTATGATGTGCTGTTAATTTTCTTCAGACCTATTAAGTGATGCCCATAAACAACTTTGCAAATAACTTGTGAGTGGGTTCACAAATTAGATAATCTTCTTCAAGTAAGGCTTCCATGATTTCAGTAAACACCTCTTGGCTTCAGTAGCAGCGTACTGGTGTCTGAGTTGCCTGCTTCTCCTGGAAGTGGCTTCAATTTCTGGGTCAAAGAAGAATACCCCGGGAGCATTACTTCTTGTCATATACCAGAAGTCAAGATTCAAACAAAACACGTAACCGAAACAAAGAGAATTTTGGGTTTAATTTAACAACTAAAAAAAATAGAGCATAAAACAATAAACAGTAACCAATTTTCAAAAAGATGTTTTACGCCATCTCTGGCAACGGCGCCACTTATGATGGTGTCGAGACCACCAAAATAAACCTACTTAAAACTTGTAACAAGTGATAAGAAGGATCGATCCCACAAAGATGGGAAACACTGGATCTAGTACCAGAACACAAGACAAAAGCAAAAACAACAGATTGGCAAGTGAGTAAGTGACTTCGTAAAGTAAGTGACTTTTAGCTCTCTATGTGGCATGAAATTGTATTCAATCAGGTACATAAACACTGTAAAGTCACTTCCGATTGTTCCAAACAGCAGTTCTAGTAGTAACCAGTAAACTAACTTCCATTGTCGACTCAAAATTACTACTAAGCCATTAAGATCTTAAGCTCTTATGATTGCTTCGTGCCAAACAACTAACTTTCGTTCTTTTTTGAAACCTTGGGCTGTTACCTCCTCTTCACCGGTTAATTCTAGACGTTCTAAGTGAAGTTTATCCTTCCGGGATTCCCCCCACATGCATGCACAATTAGTTTGAATGGCCTTTTCAACCTAAAAGAATAATTTAAACTCTAGAACTAAGCATATAAATATCATCCAAGGGCATGAATCAAAACATAATTATATAGAGTAGAGGGATTAGACCCTAGCAATGAGTTTAGCTACTCATGGAGTAAAGCTCACATACCACCAAGTTTAGGTGTTGAGACTTCATCCTAATTACAACAGAAAGAAGAGAAAACAAGGGAAGAGTAAAGTCAGGGAGTGTGGTTAAGTGCAACTGACTTCGCAGAGCCAGCTTTTCACTTCTCCAACTGACACCCCTGAGTTACCTCCCAGAGTTATACTCTATTTCTTCCTACCGAACTAAACTACACTACAATCTACTTCTAAGTTGTCTTCTGGACTTTGATGCCTTCGTCTTCGTGCTGCTGCTGCCTTTTATAGATGTTGGGGAAGAGATCTTGCTTAGCCATGTTAGTCTCCTCTTTACCCAATGGATTTTATGCAAAAGAGAGGAGACTCATACTTCTCCCAACTTCCCCCTTACCTCTAATCAGAATTAGGAGAGAATCAGATGATGAATTTTAGCTTTTAGGCACATCAATCTTCTCCCAATGTCAGCATCATCATTTTGCCCACGGCTCTTCTTCCTTAGCTTCGAAGGATTGCTCCAATTTGGCCTTCTTCCAGCCGGATTCTTCCTCTTCTCAGCCCTTGCACGATCAGTCCCTGCAACAACTTCCAATTTGGCCGGAAACTTTACCAATTTGCCACATTTTTCCCCATTTTCTGCCCATATTGTATTTTAGTCCCTAGACAACCACAAGTCACCAAATTAGCCTATAACTATATAAACCTAACCTAATTGACTTATAGTTAAAGCATAAAGAGGTAAATTGTATGCCTAAAAACATAGTACGAAATGCACTCATCAAAAATCAAACACTTTCTCCTCTTCATGCATGGTTTGAAGCTGTTTGGTGATATCACAAGTACAGCCACCGCACGAACAAGTAGGAAATGGCTGAAGGTTTTGTAGCTCACTCCAAACGGCCTTTAGTTTGCCATAGTACGTTGGAGAGATTTTTCTTGCTGCAAAAGAGCAATGGAGTGCTTCAATTCATACACACGGAGAGCCAATCCTTGCATGAATCACTCATCAAAATCCTCCCAAATTGCTTGGGCTGTTGGGGTGTGTGTGGCTTCAGTTTGCAGCTCCTTGCAAACGTAGTTGAGAAGCCAAGATTTGATCAAGGCATTGCATTGAATCTAGGGCTGCAGCTCCTTAGAATCAGTAGTCAGTTGGGAAATCGATCCATCCTTCATATCCATTCTTGTTTTTTGGATTGGAGGGCATTAAGAAAATAACTCTTCCAAGTAAAGTAGTTGTGTAACATTCCAGCCTCATAGACTGACACAACAACTTTCAGGCTTTCGTCCTCGCTAGTCCAAAAGGGTTATCCCAAGTTATTAGTAGTTTATGAGCCTGAGACTTATATATAGGCTCTAAAACCAGTATCCAAAAAGTCGCAGAAGCAAAAAGGGGACCTTTGTCTCAATGTCAAAATGGCTTCTAAGTTTCTTGGGAACGTTCATTTGCTGCTTTTGGAGTATGATGATCATCCATAATTTTATGACTTAAGAGGGCTTGCTGATATAGCATTGATGCATTTGAGGCATATTTAAGCCATATATTTAAACCATATTTATGATCTGAATCATAGTATTAGTCTGGAATAAATAGACTAATTGAAAACATTTGAGAGGAACCACGAATTTTCAAGATGATATAGTTGAGATGAACCGTCGACGATAGTATCCTATACAGGGGATTTTCCATTGGTCTTGAGGGTTTCAGTGATACTTGATTTAATTTCTTATTCAAACGAGACAAAATCTATTAGTGGTATGCTTACCTTTAGTAAGGTACGATTGCTTGAAGGTTAGGCAAACGAACTATAATTAATCTGTCCACTATGGAGTCATTATAACTTAAGATATGGATGCTTCAAAAGCAAAGGGCTAAGAAACTTCTTAGCCAATATTCTTAAACAATGATGTTATACCTCCGATTGACAACCCCTCAACCAGCACCACCACCCCCTCATGGAATCACGTGAAGGATACCTATTGCTTAAACTCGTTCATAGTCTTGCCTGAAAACATGTTGTTGTGTTTCAACAATCGTGAGGATCATTGCCAAGACTACGTGAGTAAGACGCCAACAGTGAACTACCTTGTTGTTTTACAGTTCACTGGATTTGGGCTTGCAGTGGATAACAAGGATGAGAAGGTCAATTCCTTTCTCTATGGAAGAGAAACCAGGGATTGATACAAAATTGGGCTGAACTTTAGCTATGTCCCTCCCGATTCTTGCAACCCGAACTCTTCCTATCTCAAAGTTTTAATCTATAGTCATTGAGACTGAGCTTTTAGGAGATCTCCCAATTTGCCGGTTATATTGATTCCCGCTACAACCTAGTCACTGATATAGTTGTTTGGGTGTTTATTGAAATATAGGTTTGAATCAAATCAAGGGCGGCATTGACATTACTGTACTTTGCAAATCTCCGATCTTCTTTGGGGATAAAATCATTGTATCATGGCTGCCATCACTATTTTTATCAACTTAACCACTGTTGTGAGAAATTTTTGTTGCCACCATGCTGGATTTCGGAGGCGCCAAGGCTCTAGGTTTGGTTTTGAGTTCATGTGGAACTGGTACGAGGACGTGGATGTGGACATGGAAGAATGTTCGTGCTAGTTCTTTTTTATTTTTTTGAGAGAGAACCAGGACAGTACCTTGCGGGCATCACTATTTTTATCAACTTAACCACTGTTGTGAGGAATTTTTGTTGCCATCGTGCTAGATTTTGGAGGCGCCAAGGCTCTAGGTTTGGTTTTGAGTTCATGTGGAACTGGTACGAGGACGTGGACATGGACATGGAAGAATGTTCGTGCTAGTTCCTTTTTTTTGAGAGAGAGAGAACCATGACGGTACCTGGCGGCCATCCTCCCGATTTTATTAATCTTCAAAAAAAGAATACACTGGCAGTGCTTAAGACTTACCCAAAGGGAAGAGTCTGCCTTACAAAGATTTGTCTAAAATCCCTTGGCAGCTCTGCTTACTATAACTAAGAAGATACATCGGCAATGTTCATGCTAGTTCTTTACTTATTCCCCCCTTTCTTTTCATCCATCCTAATAAATGAAATTACATGAGTGGTTAAACATAGATGTACACATGAGTGGTTGAACATCGATGTGTTATCTTAGCAACCAACTTCCAAAAAACAAGCAAAACTTCATTCAGTTTCGATTATCTACTTGGAGTGTCAGGAGTGTTTCCCTGTTTTTTACACTTTTATTACTATTAATGATGCAGATTTATGGGTATTGAAGAACTACTCCTCCCCCTGGAACAAATTTATTCATATCCCTTTGTTGTGATGAAACGATTTAAAGTTCTATTTATTTTTCTTTTTAAAAAAAAAAAAAACAAGAATGTGGAATTGCAATTTGATTTTTAGGCAACAATTTATAAATGAGAGAGGAAAAAAAAAAGAATCTAAAACTATACTTGAAATTGAGACATAATGATGTGATACAACTGCTTAGAGAAATAATTTTCATATTTCATGTGAACTTATAAGCAAATTTGGTGGATTCATTGACTAAACCTATGGTAATAAAATTAATTCTTCTAACCTTGAGCGTGGAGACTTGGGCCAATACAAAGTCTACTTAAATGATAACTGACCTTTTTGATTGGAGATCTCTTTAAGTGGATTCAGTGGGTAATATACGTTGACATTGGATATGAGGCACTTCAATGTATATATATTATTGATTGATAAGTATTTTAACTGCTCTAATATTGAAGAAATGAGTTCAAAACTCTAAATAAATTCATACTCCTCATGTATGGTCAATTGAGAGACATTGCATACATTTTTGGATAAATGTTTCATAATAGACTTCTTTTTTTTTAATTGTGTACAAATCGATGCACTGGCCTGAAATCTCCAACAAATCGCTATTGGGCTGAGTGCCAGCTCGACTTAGTACAACATGCCCTAAATCACTGATATATATATATATATATACATCGCCATCTCCTTTTACCTCATTTTTGCCCTCTGCTTAAACAACTTCCTGCAGCTCTATTGTTCGTGCAATTTCCTGAGAATCAAAACTGTTACATCTCGTCCGACCTCTCTCTAGGAAATCGACGACCTTAATGCAAATGTGGATGAGATAACACAGTGAATCAATCAATTTTTGCAGCCAAACGGAGGTATGAAGCAGTTGCTACAGATTTTAACTGATGCAAGGGATACGTTGGGACACATGCGAGCAGCCAGGGATCAAACTGTTAATAAGAGAAACGTTTCACTTATTCAATAGTTGCTGCTCTAGTGCAAGCTGAAGTTGTTGTAGCACAGAGAAATGCTGCTGATGCACAGAGAGATGTGCTGATATAGTATATCTATCAACATCGCAACGACATTTGATTTCCTACCCAGGGGAACAACAGAACTAGGCCCCCACCCAGCCCTTGTCGCATGTCCGAACACCTCTGTCGCAATTAAGGTGGATTTAGAGTATTAACTATGTTTGGATTATTATAAAATTAAATTATTAAATTATGTTCAGATTACTGTAAAATAAAATTATTAAACTATTTATGCTCGTCTTTCTGAAAAATGCCAACTTTACAGTAGGAAAGAGACTTGGATATTTCAGAATAATAATAATTTCACTATTGGAGTAAAAAAAAAAAAACATTTAAATTGTGAATTTGAAGGTAGAAATACATTTTCATTTAAACCTCTAATATGGAAATTTTAGTAAATAAAATAAATTTGTTGCTGCTATTCAAGCATCTATTTCATTTAGGTTAGCAAACTGAGCATGGTGACACTTTTTCCCATGTAGAACCCTAACGGGAGATGCTAGTGGCCTACTATGGAAGATCATTTTCTTCATTGTTTTCGGAAAAATTAATAAAACACTATCAAACGCTTTGATGTTGAATATGGCATTGCAAGAATAATACTTTCCATACAATAATTTCAACTATGAAAGTAAATTTTGCCCTTTTAGAACCAAATTATTTTCATATGGTTACATATGTATAAACAGTTTGGTTCTAAAAAAGTTATTTGAATAAAAAGACCATTATAAGTATGCGTTTATTTTGTACGACTAAAATCTATGTACACTAACATACCTACCACAGTAAAAATTAGGCTAGTTTGTAACTTTTGACATTAACATATAAGTAGCTACTGAAATTGTCAAAACTTTCCCGTTTTTTTTCTCATATTTTACATGTTTCTCATCAACTCTTCATAGACCTTGTGTTAGCAGTCCCGCTTTTGACCTACTAGTATCAAATATTATAATATTTGGAATAAATTCAAATGTACTATAAAGAGGTTGAGAAGCCTATATTGAAATGGATATTATGAGAATTTAATGATATCATCGAGATTAATACCCTTAGAGCTCAAAATAATCTCATTTTAATTTTTTGTAAAGAATCATTTTTTAACCTAGTAGACAAATTGTGACAATCATCTCTTCAATTATGTCAACTCTATGCTTCCTGCTATTGTGTTATTACAAGTTTGGTGGTCAATCACTTAATTACTTAAGCCCTTATTTACGTGTATCTATGTTTCTCTTGATTCATTTATTGAATCATTTGAAAAAATAAATTTTGGGGTTTAGTTTCTGGTGTTTAATTGGATAGTTAATCGGATGGTTTAGAATTTAGTGTAGTTGAATAGTTATTTAATTGAAAAACTCTTTCATTTTTCATGTTTGTTAAAATCTTCATTTTGTATATTTTGTACTGATTGTCATGTACATTAAGGATAGCATTTGGGTTGCCTATATACATACGTGTTGAGTATTTAAGTGCATATTGATTATTTAGTAGCTCGCTTGAGTGGTGAGTTACTTGGTTTTAACCATCGTAATATGACTTTTAAACTTGATTTACGTACCAAATTGAATCATAAAGTTCTTACTGTAAGGCCAAAAAAAAAGTTCTGACTATAAGGTCATAAATGCAATGTAGTATGTAGAAGTAGGATAAACAAAGTTGAAGTCATTTTATACCGAAGAATAATAAAAAAAGTTCTTCACTTATAAAATCAAATGCATACTACTGCAACGGTAACATTTATAGGATGATAATGAATGCAATTTAGCTTACTGAGCAATGATTATATTTTAGAGGTGCTTAATTGCGAAACTTGAATTTTGCCTCCAAGATCAAGGAGGGTTTGGCATTATTTGAATGTCGATTATCTTCACAGGCTTACAACAAAGTCTGACCTTCATATTCTCTAGCACTTTTTCTAATCACGATTGTTTGCTTTATTTCTGGTATGATTATTTGTTTTGGTTTGGAAAATAAAATGTTCAAATAAATTTGAATAGATTTGGCTGTATAATATTTGTGTTCTACATTATTTATATATGTAGGTTGTATTTACGTATTCATGTTACTTTTGATGTGTATCTTGTAGACGTATTTGACATTTAGGAATAGTATGTAAATATCTCATGTAGGTTTGAGAACATTGAGAAGTAAAGTATTGGTGGTCAAGAATGTACTGATAGAAGGTGTAAGAAACAAATAACAAAAGTTTGGGATGATTTTGACATTGTGGAGGCTACTCATGGGAAAAGAAAGAAAGGACCTACTTAAGTATTGTCCTAATAATTATATTGGTAATTGCGGAACTATGAATTTGATTTGGCATGCAGAGAGTAAACACTTACATAGGTTAGTCAAAAGGACAACCTAAATTAACACATCCAAGATTTATAATATAGAGAGAAACAATTGCAATGGTATAAAACATGATTATCCATTTCACTTTGTTGAGCATCATTCAATTTGAGATTTGCAAGCCTATCTAAATCCATCTGTGAAGTTTATGTATAAAAATATAATTTACAAAGGGGATATGAAACTCTATTAAGAAGAGAAAAAAAATCAACTTGCGTTAGTTCCAGGGAGATTTTATATTAACATTAGATTTGTGGGGATCAATCTCATGTGATAGTTATATATCATTGACTCTCTATTCCATTGATAATGATTGAAATGCAAAACAAGTTGGTTGTATTCTACCATATACCTCCGCCTCATTAGGATAATGTTTTGGACGAATAACTTTTTGAATTCTTGAAAGAATGGGGTGTTGAAAAGTAACCTCTTACAATAACTATAGATAATGTTATAATGATAGAGTCATCGATAATTTGTCGGATAGTTTTGACAGTGACGGATATTCTCTTTGTAGCAAATGACTGTCATGATGTACATTGTAGGGTACATATATTAAACTCAATTATGAAATTAGAGCTAGATCACTTCCATAGATAAGATTAGAAAAAAATGTAAAATATATGAGAGATTCAGATTCTTAATTGAGAAAATTTCATATACAACAGCTTTCTTTCAATCCAAACAAAAAGATCTCACAAAATGTACCGACTAGATGGAGTTCAACTCACATCATACCAGAGAAAAAAAACTTCTATTTAGAAAGACATCATGATATTGAATATATTTTAAGATAATTATGATAATTTTCCATGCAAAGATGAATTGGATCAGGTAGAGAGGATTGCAAGTTTTTATAAGCCTTTTTATGAGATAACTTTGTTTTATTAAAAAATCTACCCATAACCAATTTTTACTTTGGAAATGTTTGAAAAATTCAATTATTGCTCAATCGAGAAGTAGACAATGAAGATTACAAAATTAGTAACATGGTTTTAAGATGAGAACTATGTTTCTCAAATATTGGGAGTCTTATAGCATGGTTTTGTAGAAATTTATAGATATTTTTAATAATGTTTTAAACTCCTTGACAAAGAAAGCAATGGTAAAAGAAGTTATGAGCAAGTTCTTTGATTTATACAAGGAACACCTGAGTATTGTAGTACCTAGTAAACGGTCACAAGATGTTTCAACTATAGTAATTGTATTTACCTTTCTACAGACCCCTCAACTGGTTTTAATACATTTTAATATGAGTATAAGGGAACATGTAAAACTAAAATTAAAAATAAGTTAGCATTATAATTTCATGAGCCGTTGAAAGATTGCAACACATCCAAATTTTGATGTATCGGGTAATCGAAAGAGAATATTGTAATATACACATAACTATTTCTTTTGACTCATTTTATTTTGAGTATTCCTATAACAACATTAGCATCAGAATCATCCTAGCCATGGAGAAAAAATATTGAGAAAATATCACATTCTTTGGTACCGAGCAATATAGAGACAATTGTTTATACGCGTAATTGGTTGCACTTAAATGATGGTAAAATGATCTTTATTTAATTTAAGTTATTATTTCTAATTGATATTTGGTTTTGATTAGTTAATTCATTTTCATATATTTGTATGAAATATAAATAAGATGGAAATGAGAATTGCGATGAAAATAGGGTTGAAGTTGGAATACGAAAATATATATGTGAACATGGCGTAACTCAACTTATTGATTAGAATTAAATTGTGAAGTTAATGTAAGCAAATCTTAAGGTTAATTTCTTATCCTACTAAGAAGACATCATCGATTTGGCTATGATTATGTACCTCGGTTGGTGATCTAACATACTCTAGTCTAGATATATTGTCTATTGAGTGGATTATAGAAAACCTTATATAGTGTATCACTAGTTAGGTAAATTCTATTTTCTAATCTGAAACATGAAAATTGTGAACTTAAGAGTAACATGATCATGATTGGTCTTATTTGTTGTCGTAAGTAATTGTATTGGTGATATTAATACGACTGTCGAATTAATTCATCTCTTTTTTAGCCATGTCATTCAATTTAGCCTCATATTTCACATAACCAACAATCAAAGCAAAGTTACTACAACGCTTCAAGAAACTAGCCCATTGAAGATGAATATACATGTAGAACTGTGAGGTTCATTTGGTTTGATTCTTAAAGAATTATGGAGTAGAAGTAATTCAAATATGAGCTTTAAATGTAACAAATGCACTGGCTTATTATATTTTACTTATAACTTGTGAATCACGGTCCTACTATTGTATCTCTAAAATTTAAATATAAAAAATTGGGTAGGTTGATTAGTTAATCCATCGTATCATCATAACCACTATGATTGTTTATCAAAAGTACTTTGAAAATATGTTTATAAAGAATGTTGAGTGTATCGTGTCATTATAACTACTATGATTGTTTATCAAAACTACTTTGAAAATATGTTTATAAATAATGTTGAGTATTATGTTATTTTATAGAGATGTGAAATGCAACGGCTTCTCTCTAGAAAAAATCCTCCCGCTTCTCTCTAGGATAACAAGAAAAAAAACCCTAAAAAGCAACGGCTCTTTTTGTCAGCCGCCATGCCGGCAACTCCAAATTTATGATATCCTCTTCACCAACAACCTTCCCAAGTCTGTTCAATCAACCATACTCAACAATTTTCACGGAGATGACAAAGCCTTCTGGTTCGCTGCCGTTTCCAGATTTCAAAAAGGTTACTTTTTTTCAATGGATCTCCGAAATTAGAATACGATGATGATGAGTTCGAAGCTCGCATCGCCCTCACAAGATGACTCTCGTAGGTAAATTCTCATACAGCCGCCCAAAAATGGAGGACGTACGAGAAGAATTAAAAAAATCAGCTTTAAGGGATCATACTCTCTCGGATTAATGAATCTGCGCCATGTCACTATTCGTTCCGAATTGGAAAAAGATTACCAGCGTTGCTGGATCTTGTCTCAGTGGAACATTGGCGGATATCAAATGTGTATTCTTAAATGGCGCCCAGGTTTCAAATTCAAAGAAGATCCGCCCAGTGTCCCCGTTTGGGTTTCCCTACATGAGTTACCATTGGAGTGGACTCACCCAAAGGTCTTATATTCAATAGCCACATCCATTGGTAAACCTCTTCAGATTGATGCTCCCACTCTCAATTTGTCTTCTCCGTCTGTAGCACGATTTTGTGTTGAAATCGACCTAACAAGAGAACGCCCGAAATCAATAAAAACTGGTGAGAAGGGTAAGAAACATGAACAATTTTTTACTTATGAATTTATTCCATCATATTGTGTTAATTGTTGCAAAATAGGCCACAAAGATTCTGAGTGCAGCAAAGGGAAATCGTATAATCTGCAACACGAGAAAGACGATGTGCAAAATAAGAAGAATACTACTTTGGTTGTATCTGCTGTATCAGAAAAATAGCAGCGACTAGATCCGAAAAGGGTTCAGTTCAAAATGCCAAAACCAGTTCCAAAGTGGAAGTCAAGATTGGATCCGCATAAAACAAGATGATAATCCAATGATTCAAGGCATCCACGTCCAGTCTATCAGCTATGGAGAAAACAAGTATTAATGTAGATGTTGATGGTCTAGTTCAAATTAATACGGAGAAGCAAGAAAAAGTTCCATCGCCAATTCCTCCTAATAAATTGAGCTCAGAGCCTCTTTCAGAGTCAGACAAGAATGATCCAGTTGCTGTGGAAACTAGTGTTAATATTTTGGATCAGAATGAGCATCGCGTTCCAGTAATTGAGCAACAGCAGGATAAACAGCGCGCTGTTTCTATTTAAATTGTTGAGGAAATCCCATATTCTATGAATTTACTTTTCTTTGATGCTGCTATTTGTAGTTTGAATTCTACAGGAAAAGATGTATAGACTCCGACATTGCCTCGGTTTCTATCTGAGCTGCCACCAAGAATCGTAACGACAGATGACTCTTTAATAGGCAGACGAAGCACCGCCATTGATGATGAAGACGATCCTCACAGCAGATGGTCAGATGTTGTCTACTAATCCATTGGAAAAAATTAGGATTGAGTTAGGTTTTTCAAAAGCTTTTGCATCTAGTACAGGTAAAATTTGGTGTTTTTGTACTAATGATTTAGATCTTCAAATAATTGGTGGCACTGTTCAAACTCTTCACTTTCAAGCATAAAAAATTTATGAAAATTAGGATTTCTTCATTACAGCTGTATGTGCTAAATCCACTCGACTTGGAAGACAAGTTCTTTGGGAAGACCTGATCAACTTTCGTTAGCAGCACTTGAGCACTCCTTGGATTGTTGGAGGTGACTTCAATTTGATCAGAACTCTCGAGGAATACTCAGGATCGTTGGTCCAAGATCATTCGTCTATTGAGGATTTTAATGAATGCATTGAATCCTGTGGTTTAATGGAAATAAATGTAGCTGGTGATGATTTTACTTGGGGCGGCACGCGTAGTACAGGATGGATCAGTAAAAAGCTAGATCGTTTTCTATTTTCCCAGGAATGGATACTTATTTTTCATGCTGCTTCTATTGAACATCTCAAACGAACTACATCAGATCACTGCCCTCTTCTCTTACAATACAAAAAAAGATGATGAATCCCAGCCTAAAAGTTTTCGATTCCAAAAGATGTGGTTCAGGAGACCTAATTTCCTCAATGTAATGAAAGAAAACTGGTCTCAGCCTTTAGAACAGCAACATATGCTTCGGTTTTCACTTAAGCTGAGAAGGTGAAAGAAAAAACTTAGGATTTGGAACCGGGAGGTCTTTGGGAATGTATTCGATAACTTGAAGATTGTAGAAGATCAGGTTAAAGCTCTGGAAAATCAATATGATATCAGTAAATTGGAGGGTGACATAATCCGGCTTCAACACTCTAAAGCTCATCTTCTCTCAAAGCTGAAGGAACAAGAAGGCTTTTGGAATCAAAAAATGGGGCTAAAATGGATTAAGGAAGGTGATGCTAACACGAGCTATTTTCATGCCTCTCTTGCTGAGTGAAAGGCTCGACTGGGGATTTATAAAATTTAGGATGATGATGGAAATTGGCTCATGACCAGGAATGCAATTGAAGAGCAAGCTGTATCATTCTTCAAAACCCTACTTTTAGCGGAAGAAGAAAATAAGGAATTGATACCTTTATACAACAATACCTCACTTGGTTGATGATGAAGATCGCAATGCTCTATTGAAGCCTATCTCCTTGGAAGAAATCAAGTCCGCTGTTTTCAGTCTTGATTAAGACAGCGCGCCGGGCTCTGACGGCTCTGGAGGATTTTTTATACACATTGTTGGGAAATTATAGCATCTGGTCTTCTGCAGGCGTGTGATGAGTTCTTTCTTGACATTCCTTTACCCCTCGCCATTGGCAGCACATTGGTTGCTAAAATCCCTAAAAAAAGCTTCAATATCATCATTCTCTGATTTGCAACCGATTAGTCTATGTAATTTCATAAACAAAATATTTACGAAGTTACTAATAGAGAGATTGAAGCCAATCCTTCCAAAATTAATTTCCGAAGAACAGTCAGCTTTTCTAGCTAGACGGGACATCAATGATAACATTTTGCTAGCTCAAGACTTATGTCAATTTTAGGGCCACAAGGCAGTAGGAAATAATCTTATGCTCAAGGTTGACATGATGAAAGCATTTGACAGGGTCTCTGGGGATTTCTTAAAAGCAATCCTCCTACGGTTTGGTTTTCCTCCTCATTTTATAACTTCTATTTTTTCTAATCTCACTAACAGTTAGTTCTCTATTCTTGTTAATGGATCTCCGATAGGTTTTTGTCCATTCTAAGGGATTAAAACAAGGCTATCCGTTATCACCGTATATTTTTATTTTAATCTCAGAAGTTATGTCTCGTAGGCTTAACTTTCTTATGCAGCAAAAGAGGATTAAAGTATTTGGAACTCCAGCAGGATCAAAGCTTATTTCACATCTTTGCTTTGCGGATGATCTCCTACTTTTCACAAAAGGATCAAAAGCATCTTTGTAGGAACTAAATGCTTTCTTTATTGACTATGAAAAAGCTTCCGGCCAAAAGATCAATCGCGAGAAGAGCCACTTTTATGTTGATGCCTCCTGCCCACAGCAAAGAGTAACCCTAATCCGACGCATTTCAGGAATGCAACAAGGCTCTATGCCCCTTCAATATCTCGGCTGCAAAATTGCTAAGGGACGAAAGTGACTGATCAATTTCAGCATTTGTTGGATGCCCTAGATGCGAAACTCAAAAATTGGAAAAACAAGATGTTAAGTCCGGGTGGATGCTTATTTCTTATCAAACATGTTCTCTCAGCGATTCCGATTTCTCTGGCAAGGCTCAGACGAAGGAAAGAAGCACTGGGGATCTTGGGAACGCTTAACCTTCCCTGTTGATGAACATGGCATTAGATTGCGGAAGTTCAAAGATGTTGTGAAAGCTTTCCCCCTAAAGATGTGGTGGAAAATAAAAAACAAACATGGTTTATGGGCTAACTTCATACTATACTTGTCTGCCTCAGCACAAAGGAGAACATCTTGGACTCGAGTTGAGAAGATTGAGAGTTTAGCATTGCAATACTCAAAAATTCAAATCCAGAATGACGACTCAAACTTCTGCCTCGACAACTGGTCAACGAAGGGATTATTATGGGATATCCAAGATGCTTCCCCTCCTCAGCTAACTCTTACCATTAAGGAATTTTTCACTCACAAGTAGGAATATCTTCTCTCTTTCCAAAACCTTCTGACTCCGGCAACCATAGACTTCTTCGCAACTTCTGATCAGACCTTCTATGATTGCAAAGATAGCAGCATTTGGCAGCTAACTCCAAACGGAAATTTTTTCATCAAATCAGCCAATGAAGCTATCCAAACAAAGAGGACCAAACAAGGAGTTTGAAAGAATTTCTGACATCGTTTCATTCCACTTTGAATTTCCTTTTTCTGCTGAAAATTAATAAACAAGTTGCTTCCATTCTCTGATCTTGTAGCCTCTTTCGGAATCTACACTAATCCCTCCATTTGTTTTTATGCAGGCATAATATAGATATGATGCAGCATGTTTTCATTGACTACAAGATTGCCAACTCTGTTTGGACATCTCTCTTGCATGAACTTCAAGTTACGCTGCATCCGACACCTTCTCTCTGGCATATGGTTCAGTCATGGTGGTCCCTTGGTAGATTCAATTCAGCTAGGAAAGTCACAATCATGGTAACGCCGATTTTCGCACTTTGGGAAATTTGGAAGGCTCGGAATAGCTCAATTCATGATGGTACTCAACCCTCCTCACATCGAATTCAGCAAGTAGTAATAGATCACATCCGCAATATGATGTTGGTGCACTCTCCTCCAGTAAGATCACAAATGGAGCGTACTTTTATGCTAGTTACATTTCCAAATCCAACCTTTGCGCATAAAGGAAAATTCATAAAAGTCGTGCAATGGAAACGTCCACAATAGAACACACTCATTTTAAATACCAACGGCTCTACCATCAAGCCGAACAAGCATCTGGCTATGGTTTTGTGATTCGGGATCAAACTGGTCATTTTATTTATGGCGAATCAGGCTTCCTTGGTCAAGGAGACAGTATTCTTGTAGAAGTTAGTGGCCTTCTTTTTGGCTTAAGAAGATGCTGCATCATGAATCTTGCAAAAGTGGAGGTTCAAATAGACAATCTTACTCTTGCTATGCTCATCAAATCAGGTGGTAAGTTGCCTTGGCGTTTCAGATATGCTCTTCAAGAAATTCAGTTCCTAATCCAGAGTTTCAATTACTCCATTGTCCATATATATCGAGAAGCTAATGCTGTAGCAGATAATCTCGCCAATAAAGCTTCCTCAGGTAACTCTAAATGCTATCATGAATCTAGGGATCTTCCTTTGGATGTAACAGGTCTGTTAGCTTTAGATCAGCAGGAATTTACATATCTGAGAATTAGATAGCTGGTTTGTCTTAAGCACTGCTTAGTTGTATACTGATAAGTCTTAAGCACTGCCAAGTCTTTAGTTTGGCATATAATAAAACATGGAAGGGAAGGTACTAGGAACTAGATGATGTAAATGTCCATCCCTTGGGTATACCCCTTGGGTGCATTTGCATCATCTAGCACTGACTGAATTAATAAATATCTCTTGGGTATACCCCTTGAGTATTTTTAAGTTCGTTGGAACCTGAAAGCCTTTTCATCCTCTCTTTTTTCTTTATAAAAAAAATGTTATTTTAGTCTCTTTTTTTCTTCTTTGTCTTTCTTCCATCGTTCTTGTTTCCTTTAGCTATATTTTTCTGAATGGATGCACATCCATTATATGTAAATTTATATGATTCCCAAATGTAACAAGAGGCAGGTGATGCTGATAATTGTTGATACGTTGTAAATAAAAGTGATAAAATAAAACTACTGCATCACTTCTGTACAGCTACTGCAGAGGACCTACAAGTAATTGGCACAAAATATCTTTTCACCCCATAAAGTTCTTGGAGAATACTTTGAGACTTACATTTGAAGAAAATATACAGATGCCCAAGGATGCTAGATTTGAAGTTGAACCCCTTCATGATCTCAATACTAAAAATGAGAGAAAGTTAGGAGAGTTCGTAAATGAGAAATATAAAAGTGAATGTGAAATATGAGATGAAGTTTAATACATTCCATCATTTTCTTTTGGCTGCATACCCTTTTTTACTGTGTTTTGCTCTGAAATGAAAATTACAGCAATTCTTTTGATGTTTACCTTCGAGGAACAAAATAATCTCTGGAGTAAAGCAGATTGATATCCCCGACTTGTGTTGGAGTCAACAAGGACTGCAAGTTCAATCGTTCGCTCCATTAAAATATTATCTCAATGCATTTTGATACGAGACATCATTACATGGTGGATTCGGGTTAGTTTTAGAGAGGTTTGTCATGTTGTTTTGTAATTTGGATAACATACGGAAAATACCTCTATTCCTACGTGCCCTAAAATGTCTTGGGTACCACTATACATGGTTGATTTGGGTTAGGTTTAGAGAGATTTGTCATGTTGTTTTGTGATTTGGATAATATATAGAAAACACCTCTCTTCCGACGTGTCCCAAAATGCTTTGCTTCATGATATAAAACAAGTATGGCTTGGGAAAAAAGGTTAAATTGTGCATTAAAAAAACTACTATAGCACCTGAAAGATTGCACGTGGTTTCTCTAAACAATTGAAGTGAATTTTGAAATCAATTCTAAAAACTAGAAATTAAGATCACTTTTTAATGGAAGAAAAAAAAATGATGTATGTGGTTTACAAGTTTATAAATATACAAAAATAAGCATAATTGATTCTTACCCGAAGAAATTAAAGAAATTAGTTAAATCACAGGTCAGATCAAATGACTCATTTTCAAAGAAAAAAAAGGTTGCAGGTTAAATAAAATGACTCATCAACCCATTTGAGTTGTCTCAACTTACCCATGTTGACCTAACCCAACTTGACCCACATAAAAATAAGTCAGATTGAATGATGACTCATTTCAAATAGTACTAAATTGATCCAACTCATATGTGAGGTACACTTAGATGGATTGAGTTGGGTTACTAGACAATTAATACAACTCATCCATGACGCGGCCCAAAACCTAAATCGATGACATTGATTTGCCAACTCTAAATTATTTTGTTTTGACACTATATTTAAACTGTAGAGCAAACAGAGAGTGTTGGATTCATTAATATATCCAATTAAACATGTAGGTATAAAAAACTAATCCAATTCATTAGAAGATTAATCAAACAGAACTCTTATAATCACAAATTAAAACTTTTGTGTCATTTTTTAGGCTATTAATAGTTTGATCAATAAGAAAGATATATAACTCAATAAGGGATAAGATCAAATGAGATTAGCAGTGAAATTCATTATCTCTTATCATTAAAATGCCTAAATTCTACTTAAAAGAGTCTAGTTACATTACTTTAAGCTAGCTGATCAATGTATATTTATCATATGTAAACAATTTTTTCAATCAGAATTTCCTAGTAAAGGCTCTAAGATGTGGCACAACCAATGACTCATAATTCTTATATAAACCATTCATAATATCTTCAGAACTTTCGTTATCTCACCCAAGATTTATTTACATCTGCATGTTTCTTGGTCACTGATAGCTGTCCCACAGTGAGAGAGCAAATGTTGTAGGTTTAGGTAAGCAAATATTATGAGAGAACAAATGTTTCTTGGTCACTAATAGTCTCTCTCTCTCTCTCTCTCTCTCTCTCTCTCTCTCTCTCTCTCTCTCTCTCTCTCTCTCTCTCTCTCTCTCCACTGAAAAATGCATGTAGTGTTTAAATTATCTGTGACAATTACGGGTCGATCACGGGGAGGTCAAGTGGTAAGAGTACAATTGTAGATTATCTAGCTTGCAATTCGGCGTAACAAGTGTATTTGTAACAACACAAAGGGTTGATTTAATTAATTACAACGATGGGAAAACCACTAAATAAACTAATAGTAAAGTAAATGGTTTAAGACTTGTATCAGCTTTTAGGTTTCTCTGTCATTCTAATTGTGTGAACTATTGTGTTAGGTGTATTTATTGTAGCAAGAATGTTTTAGAACCGTGGTCAAAATTATCCTCATTCTTAGATCAATACTTCGATATTAGACACGTTAAGCAATTTCCCTCATGTACACCCCAAAAACCAACGTCATTCCAAGTCGATTGGTCCATGAGAGTGTTACTAATAAATTTTTTGTCATCCATACCCGCTAGAGATCAAGATAAAAACTTCTATGGTTCCTAAAAATCCTACCGACATCTTAGATACTTGGATATTACACATACTTAGCGATTTTCCTTATGTGCACCCCTCAAACCAATATCATTCCAAGTCGATTATTCTATAAAAATGTTATTGGTGAAGTTTTGGTCATCCATACTAGAATTCAAGATAAAACCTCTTATGGTTCCTAAAAGGCTACCTACCTCCCAAATACCATTCGACAAAACTCACAAATAAACCACGTAGGCAATCACACCACAAGTATTTAAATTTATAGATTTTCAAAATATTGGGATCTAATCCATGGCAAGAGAGAAAAAACACCAGAGAAGAGAGGGAGAAAAGCAAACCAAGCAGAGTAGCTAACCAGAAAAATTCAACGGAAAAGTTTACTTGTATATTCATTTAATGCAAACAAAACACTCAACACATTGGCAAAGAAAACAAAACAAGAAAGGAAGATGAGAGACAGAGGTTGACCTCTCATTGGAAATGTTCCGAAGAAGAGGCCGATCAAGATTTCTCAGGGTTTTGAAGAAGATATCTATTGACATGTGGAAAACTTGATTCATTCCATCTTCCTCCTCGTCGTTGCCCTCAACAAACTCCACTGAAGAACTTTTTTCATTGCGGCGCCGTGTCCCTCTTATCTTAATATAACAACAATGTACTATTCATCATTGTATGGGTTTGAATTTAATCATTTTTTCTCAGTTCGATTTATAAGTACATGGATTCCATGAAAACTGATGAATAGAAGAGAAGTTTTTTTTGTTTTTTCCAAACTACAGTAGAACGTCGGTAAATTAATAATCTATAAATTAATAACTTCTAGCTATTAACAATTTTTTCCAGTCCCAACTTGGGACCAATACAAAAAGTGAAAAAAATCGTTAATATGATAAGATTATAATGTTTCAGAAAATTTTTTATATTTCTATAGGTCCCAACAATATTATAAATTAATAACATCATAAATGTAAGAAAATAATTATAATAACTATAAATATTTAATAGGATGTGAACTATTGATGCTTGTCTTTTAGTTCCTAAAGATGATTTGAACTATGTATGAATTTTTAGTATTCATAAAAATTTTAATACTTTATTGATTTGTATGTGAAGACAATTGCAAATTAAATAATTTAGTGAGGGTTCTTTTTTTCTCATATAAATTCTTTAAATTAATAATTTATTAATTTATCGATTATTAAATAATTTTCTAAATTAATAAATTTTGGTGGTCTCAACACTATTAATTTATAGAAGTTCTACTATAGTTAGCATATGAAATCGAATTTGAAACTGCAAATCAAAAAATTTCACAAATAAATTTGAGAGGGGTATAACACACGTGAACCGGGATGCATACCAAACCAGAAACAAACAATCCAAAAATGAAGGCAAAATACAATCATATATACTGAAACATGGGGAGCAAATTAAAAATATTGTGGGCCAAAAATTGGTTGCAAATTAAAACTGGTACGCCGTAACGTTGTTGTGGAAGAAATCGGCGGGATGTGAATATAGGAAATTATATATGGAAGATGAAACGTAGGAATTGGTGACATCCGATGTTGACACGTTCGATGCGAAGGAGTACGATGGGAAGATACCAATTGAAATTGTAGCGGGGAAAGACTGCACCTGAAAGAAAGATATCACGTGTATTTCACAGGTCCAACCAAAATTAGAATCTAATTTGATGATAATAAAAAAAATTAGTATTCAAAGGCAATTGACTGTTTATGCTAAATTTAGTGTAACAGCATTTATTGCACCAAAATAATACATTCATATGGCGTTTTCAATGGATTGTGAAATTAAAATATTAAATTTAGTTTTGATGTCTTGATAAAAAGATTAAACAAATTCCAGTTTAAGAAATAGTCCCTTTAAATAAACTTCGTTTTGAAAAATGGTCCCATAATAATCTTCACTGCACAAAATGTGGGAGTGAGATGTTGTTTTGGATTTCAACTAGTTAGGAGATTCAGTTTCAAACATTTCTTTTTCTTAAAAGGCCATTATAAGTATCATAGTTTATTATATTTTTGACGGGTTTACTGGGAAGAGAGAGACTCTATGCGTGTATGCCTATGTTACTTACCCTCTTGGGTTGGGAGTTGGGACTACTTCCTGCTTATGGCCTTGAGTCTGTAAACCTGCATAGGCAACGCTTCAAGTGCTTTCGGTAGGGCTCAAACCTTGGAGTTTCAGATTGAGTTACTTTTCTCCAACCACTGAGACAAGCAATGTTTCCCAGTTTCTAACATTTATTATTGTTTTACAGTGAAATTTGGCACTTAAAACATTAAAAATTATTTATTTTTTTAAAAAGTACGAACATGCTCTATTTAAATAGCTGATAACACTATTTAAATTTTTGAAAAACTAATGTACTACATTTGATTAGGTGTGAAAGGTTGAGGACTGAGAAGCATTTTCGCGCGCACCCAAAGAGCCAAAAAAAAATAAATAAATAAAAAATAAAACAGTTTTTGCCGCGGGGAAATGTGGATTGATTTCATTTGGAAACATCTCTGTTGATATCTCCGAAGAGGAAGCAGCGAACTTCAAAATAGCTAAAAGCCATGGCGGACTTCTCGACAACCGGGATTTTTGTCTTTCTCTCGTTCAACCGTCTATTTGGTTGTCTCTTTGTCTGTCTCTATCTCTTTGCAGCGGAATATATATTTGGTGGATTATTTCACTGGGTTAATTTTTGGCAAATCTTTCACCAAAGTTGAGGAATTCTCCCAATTCAATGGCGGCAAATCAACAGGTTGGTTGGCATCACGGAATTCATCAACGTTTTACATTATTTCCTGATTGAATTCTGGAATTCTGTGAAATTATTCGAGATCCTTACTTTTGAACTTTGAACTCACTGAATGCTCATATAGGCTGTTATTATTACTTTTAATTTTTCAAAATTCTGTTGATGTAAAATTTGTTGTCCGCCTCCGGTAGAGTTTTCAAGGTAAGGAGGCTCTGTTTATGAATTTAGTCAGTGTAATTGAGAGAAACAGATGTGCTGAAATGAAAATGGATGGCTTGATTTCAGTAGACTTTCGATCTTTTTTTTATTTTTTATTTTTTGTTTTATGTTTAAAGCTTTAATCTATGATGACTGAGTTTCAAGGAATTCAAATCGAGCATAATCCACTGATATTGAAATATTTTGAGATATGATGTAAACATTAGAAATTGTTTTTAGTGAGCACGAGAATTCTTCTCAGGCAAAGGCTTGTACTGAAGATCTCAAGTGCACAAGGTAGACCAATAAGCCAAATTTCTGAAGCTATATATTGTAAAGATATAATTCTGGAACTCATATAGGCTGGAACTCACTGAATTCAGCAGGCTCTACTTATGATGTAGTATTTTTGGGTCGGAATGTAATCAACTAGAGCTACACTTGGTTATGAAAAAATATTTCCGTGCACTTCTGTTTGAGACTGCTGCCTACTTATACATCCCCATTTTTCATTTCAGGAAACATATGTCCGTGCTCGCGATGATCCTTATTTTGAAGGAATGAGAAGGGGAGAGGCAGCAACAGTAATCAAAGGTAGGAATGTTACTTCAAATGTGAAGCTTCAAGGTGGAATTGGACGAACAGCCTCAGATATTAGCTCCAGGCGATCCAGAAAGATTATTGGCCAATTACTTGAAAATCCTTTATACAATCTACCACCAGAGACATCAGCAGCTACTGTTGCAGACACTTCTTATGGCAATGCACCTTCTGCAAGATGGTCGAAGATTCCAGAAACTTCTCTATCCCCTTTGTCAGATACCCAATCAGCACTCAAGTTTGAGGTGAAGGATCTCAATCACTCTCATAAAGAATCCTCTCCATGTAGAGAAAATGAGGAGCGCAACACGCTAATTTGTTTTACAAAGCCCGCACTTGAGAAATCATACAGCATAAATGAAGGAAGAACTAATCTCTCAAACGTTTTGCTTCCTCCATCAGCAGCGACATTTTATAATGGGCATTCCCCACTCATGGAAGTTGTTGAATCATGTGAAAGCATCTACAGACTGAATATGTACCTGAAAGATAAAAAAGATGATATTAGTGCTGGTGTGCCAGGGAAGTTCTTGCATGCCGTGATTGGGCCAGATATCTGTGGTAAGTTTAGATAATTAGTCCCAGAATAAATTGAGAAAATCTTTTTTTCCCGTGCTTTACTTATATTATTTTTCCTCAATGATTTAATCTTATGCTATGTGCGATATCTTGAGCTTGCTTGACAAATTATCTGCAGAAACATTTGAAATTTTATCATGTTTCTCAATGCTTACCCTGAAATTTTGTTTCCCGGCAATGAAAGTTATTTTACAGTTTAACAGGGCCAATATTTTTAGTTGTTCATAATGTTTTGGATCTTTGAGCTCTCTGCTGAAACAGTATCGGGAAGGGAGGTAGATCATTTTCTTAACACAATTCTAAACGAGAGCTCCAGTGTGTGACTGAAATTTAAGCCAGTGCCTTTTCTCTCTCATACCTCAAGGGGTTTCCAACCATCAAAATGTGGAAGTTATATGATTTTATGCTTTTTATGTTATAATCAAGTTGAAACAGTCTTAAGCCCATGAACTTTTACTTTTTTCTGGTCGATTCATTTTCTCTGAAGACATTTGTCTGATAGTCAATGGTCTGTCCTGATGTTCTATATGAAGTATGTTATTGCATGATAAGGCCTTGTTTTCTCATAGATTACTAACTGGAAGTACAAAGTGATGGCACTAGATTTAGAATGTATAAATTTTGCAGAATTTTTTTGTCTAGAATAAAGTTGGTTGATTACCTTCCTCACAGATATTGTAAGTCTCTAATTACGCAAATTAACTGCAGATGTAGGATCTGTTGCTTCAACCATCATGTATGCCTTTTACCTGAGTGAATGGGGTAAGAACACTCAGTTCTGTACTGTGCCTGTTATCAATATGAATAGATCAGACATTAATTCGCGTGCTGAGCTCAAGTGGCTGTTCGATTCATGCCTTATTGATCATTCATCCTTGGTGTTTCTTGATGAGGTTTGTTTGCTTCCAACTATATTAGGTTTAAACAAAACATGTTATTTAATATTTAGAAAAAAAAAGGTATTACATCAAAATACGAAATTGTATCCTGCTTGTGCTTATAAGATCTGTTGGTTCTACTGGTTTTACTTCAGTTGGTAACATATCACACGTCTAACTGCTGCTCAATTTTGGACATGTTAAAAGTTTAAAGTTCTAAATCTAAACCTTTCTCAACCCTTTCATGTCTGGTGGTGTTTTTTTTTTTGTTTTTTTTTTAATGCATCTCCTATTCAGTTTCTCTTAGAACCAGTTCATTCTGATTGAATTCATTTTTACTTTGGAATGAACAGATTGACTTGTCATATTATGAAATATTTGGAAGTCTTAAGCTAGTTTTGTCGAACTGCAACCAGCTTTCAGCAAAACAGGAGGTAAATTTCCTAGCTGCTGCCCTTGTTGTTTTATTAGTAAATTATTGAATTACAAGTAATTCTGTTACAGTGCAGGCATTAAAAGAATCCTTGGTTGAGATCTTCAGTTGTGGGCAGGTAAGATAGACTGTTACACTTGCCAATTTTCTTTATTTGTCGCTTCCATATTGTATGCGAAAATAATTTACTACATTCTCTCATCTTGGTTACAGCACGGGAACACCAATACTTACCCTTGGGTTGAAAATATCACTATGGCTGAGGTAATCTTCCAACAGTAGGCGTACTTTTTGTCCCCTTTGTTTCACCGTACTTGGGGGAGAAGAAATTGACAGGCATTTTTTTTTATGATTCCACTTTCATTTTATATCTTGTTAGAAGTTTGAAGTTCTCCGGATGTGATATGATAGAAATGTTTATATTTTTTTCCCCTAAATGCTCCCATTACGTTCATGTTCCCATTATGTTCCTAATGGTCAACTTATTGGCAGCTCTTACTTGAATAACTTAATGACGCAGCACAAACGTGGTGGTTGAGAAAATCAGAACTTAGGCTGATTAAAGAGTAGTATGCAGCGGAAAATCAATAGAAAATTGTAGGAAATAAGGGTAAAATTCACAGGAAAACAGGGATAATCAGCAGGATGAAGAAGAAAACCAAAGAATCACTCTTAGGGCCCTTTGGCGTCACACTGCAGGATTTCTAGGCGTTACACCAAGGTTTTAGTTGAGTCACACAACTATTGTTGGAAGCAAAAGTTTGCAAGAATTTTATTGATCTGATAACCGTCCAAAACCCTCAAACGAGGTACATATATATAGGCCTAAAGCTTAACCTAAACCAAAGACAACTAACATTCTCACCTAATTTCTTTTTTATTCCAAGAAAATCCTGCAGCATAACTAATATACTAAAATACCCTTTCCTAAATATTAATACTGAAATAAACTAATTAACTTACTGCTTAATAAAGGATTAACTAAACCAAAGTCCTAACTCTTTGGCTCCTTCCTTGGATCATGATAATCCTGGGCATAAATATGGAAGAACCTACTGATAGGGTTCTTCTACCATTCCTTGTCCCCATCACTTAAAGAGTCCATAGAGTTCATGAATGTATGAAACCTGTATTGCATCCTTGCGTGACAGGTCCCAAAACAAGTTTTCAGATATGGCTTCAGCATAATTGCTTTTAAAGTTTGACTTTTGTTAGTTTGATCAAGTAGTAGTTGTCTGACAGTAGGAATGTCACTATGAATTACCTACCAGTTCCACAGTATGCATTAAAGTTTTGGGAAGTTGATCATTCAGACTTGTGTCTAAATAAACAAATTGTCACAAAGGTTAAAAGTTGTCTCCAGACCGAATACATCTTGCTGTTTCAGTATCATTGAGATTTTCCCATCTCTTTCTCTGTCAATTGAAAAGTATTTGAAATTGTCTCACCGTTTTTAATTAAATTTTAGATAGCTGACTGATGATGACTTGGAGAAATCATTCTCGTAATCTCACATATGAATTTGCCATACCTGAAAAATATCACATATGAATTTGTCAATACCTGCATAATAATAGCATTTAAAACTATCAGTATTACCATTAATCATGTATTTCAGCTTTTTTTTGAAGCAAGCACTAACGTGCATAGAAACTCAGTTGGGAAGAGAGTATTATGAATAGGCATGAGACTAGTTCTTGTATGTTCAGTAATCGTCTGCTGCCTCTATTAAGTGTTGAGCTCTTTTGTATAATGGGAAAACAGGGTTCCTCTGTAGTACTGGGATTCCTGAAATCTTCCACAGAGAATGACCTAACTTAAGGGCCCTCTGGAAGAAAATTTTGATGTTTTGCTGCTTTGACTTCGCATTCTTTTTCCTTCGAAATGTCTATATTTTTTCCACTTTAATATCTCCAGCCATATGCTTAATTAATTATCCTCTTCTATCGCAGGAAGCATCCTGTTGTACGGTCATCGCGGAAAAGTTTCTACTCACTGCACCAGAGATATTGTCGGGGCAAGGATTTTCTCGGCTTCTGGTAGCAGCTCACTCGTGCTTTTCTTATAGAGAAAACTAGTGGAACTTTGTGGAGATTGTTTCTCTTTGCCAACGTTGTTTTTTTCTTCTTCCCTTTTTTTTTTTTTGGTGCAAACATTCTTCGTTTTCTGGATTTCTTTCCATCATTGTAGAACGTGCAATTCATGTCTTTTTTCCCATACAGTCAAATCCAGTTCTCCCCACAACTTCATCTGATTCATAGTTCTGGAATGTTTTCCACTAAAATGTTGTAACTGCTACTCTGGAATTTTGGGTGTCCTTCCTTTTTCTCCAGCCATCCTAAAAAAGGAGACCTTTGTCCATTAACAACGGTTTTCATAAGTTCACTTATTTATTTATTCGCAAGTCTAAAAATTGCTTTTTTTCATGCCTACCAGAACCTTCAGATGCTGAAACTGGTACTCGTGTACATTAAGTCCAGCCATTTTCTGATCTTATCCAAATGGCCATACCATTGTTGACTTTTGTACCTGGTCCTATGGAGGTACAAGTGCTGATTTGGCTTATTGTTTTTTTGGTGCCTATGATATGTGCAGCTATCGGGCATTCTATTGGACACTGGAAATCTGGGAGATTCTCAGACTACGTCCAAAGACAAGTACATGGCGACCTTGTTGATTAATGGCGCTGGCCGTTATGGTTGCAATGGTCTTTACCAGCTATGTATGCTCTAGAACCTTTTAGCTTGTCTTTCCTAATGGTTTGTATTTCATGTAGTGTATAAGAAACACTGAATTACTAATGGATTTTTCATTCTTCAGTGAGATATATGATGTATGACAAGTGTGACCTCAAAGTGGGGGATATTCTTCAGAAAGATTTTAAAAAATTGACAAGAGTAGGTCAGTTTTTCCCTTTAACTCGTTCAGTTCTAAACATATTAAATATTCTCTGCAATTTATGCTTATTCACTATCCCTCCTTTATTTTGAAAGAGGATGTGTATCTATTGCTTTCTTTTAACAAATCGATCTTTACACCTGGAATGAATGTTTTTTAAATAATTGTAATGGTTGCTTTAATTACTATTGCTCAATCGTAGAATCTTCAACCTTCTCCTCATATGAATTTGCTCTCTATGGTGGTGGTGGTGGTGTTTGGGGGTGGCACGGGCAGATTAGAAGAAGTAATTTAGGCTTGTAGAATTGGTTCTTTAAATTATTAGAAGAACAGGAAAAGCGTCAGATTACTAGTTAGTATGATGGGGATCCACATATTTTTTTTCTTTCTGTTGGGTATTGATAAGCATCGTGTGTCATCAAGAAACAAAATGGGTAATAAGAGAGGAAGTCGACCATACAAAAAAAGTTTTAACTTTGTGTTGGGTATTGATAAGCATCATGTGTCATTCATATATCAAGTGGTACAAGTTATTATAGACGAGGATAAAACTATACTGTTTAAAATCATTATAGGAAGTGAACCTATAGAAAATATTGGTTGTAAGTACCCCATTTAGGATTAGAAGTCGTTAAAGTAATTTTTGGAAAGATCAATGAAACATTATGGCGGAAATTGGAATAGGTGTGGAAGTTTAAGGACGCCAAGAGAAATATTGCGTGAATTCCTGAATACTCTATATCTGCATTAGGGAATGGCTTTGAGTCACGGCTTTTTTCCCTTGATTATTGAATGAGACTTCTGTGTATAGGCAGAAAGTTTTCCCTGAATATGTTATTTGCAGACCAATAGGTTTACTGGATTAGAGGACATAAGGGACAAATGTCAAACTTGAAGCTTTAGTTGAAATGTTGTAGCATGAGTAGAGTTATAATTAATGATATGGTTACTCATTTCAGTTATCGTAGCAGTCACAATTGGGTAAATGATAAAATGGGCTGACTGGAGCTAGTTGCATATAAAACATAAAATTTTGTAGGATTTAGTATCCAAGAATTTAGTCAAGTTGGAAAAAAAGGAGAGTATGTTCTCCATACTTCGCGCTCATAACATAAGATACAGCTGAGTTTGTAAGATCAATACGCTAGAAGTATTGGGCCCGTAGATAAAAAGCAAATAAAAATTGATTGTTGCTGATATGATCATGTTAAGATGGTGCAGCCTCAATGAATTGATCACGGACGTCTTAGAAAGAAAGAGGAGATAGTATTAACAAATGATGAGATGGTAGAACCCTGCTTAAGGTGGTTTAGACATACTAAGGAGGCAGGTTGCAGTAACATAAGTATAAACACAGAATCATTAAACTAAATTCAAAATAGAAGCGAAAGATCTAACGATTATTTAAAGGAAATTATGAACAGGCATAATTGGTTCAAACTTGAATGAAAATAGATATGTTGATAGAGTAAGATAGCTGTATATCATCCATATAGCTGACTCCATGAGTCATGTACAGGTTTAGCTGTGATCTAAATATTAAATGAGGTATATCTATCTGATATATGCAGTGATATATTAGCATTGGTTGTCATGATCTTATGGCTATAGGTTCATAGCCTCCCCTGTTTACGGCCCTGGTGTCATAACCCCATAATCCTTAAAGTTCGCTTCACGCAGGTAAGATAGATGGTGGCAATTCTCGGATAACGGTTTCAAACTTTGGAATGAGTTCCATTGGACTACCAATCGTACATCTACTCTCACTTGATTCAACTTCAAGTACTGAGATAACACATTTCCAACGTAAGATATTGCCAGATGCCGTTTCCTATTTGAATATGTAGCATTTTTTCTGTCGTGATGTTTCTATCCATCTTATCAGCTCATTTTTCTGTTCCTCTTTCTTTTGACATATTCCTTCATCTTTCTTGTGCTTATTTATCAACCATATCACTTAGTATTTCTGCTGCTGCAATTCTTCGTTACTTACTTTCTGAACTGAAACTTACAGATCAGGTTGTGCATACCTCTTTCTTGGATTAAGCATTCAGTTAGGTATTGTGGCATTTATATTGAATGATCTTTCCCACTAGCCCATCATTACTCCTTTCTATTCATTTCCTTGAATCATCCTGTCGTTTTTCTGCAGCTCATTGTTTAGATGGTTTGTACAAAAATGATAAACATGCATGTAAGAGAGAGAGTCAATTAGCATATATAGTCTTAATCTTACTTGTTCGCGAAATATTTTGCCATTTTTTGAACATCTTCTTTTGTTGAATGTGTTTCTGAATAAATCTAGAGAACTTGAGATGTTTAGGTGTTCAACAACTTTTACGAAATCTCTGGTTGTTGATTCATCCCACTTCATTAAGTGCAGGCATGGAGAAGCTCTCGGTGCTTGCAATTGTTTCAGGATATTTTGATACTGAAAAGAATTTTAAGGTTGGAGTAATTCTGGACTTGCTCTCATTTTTTCTGTATCTTCTGTTACTTCCTTTTACTGGGAGTGAAAAATTAGTTAATCTAAAGCTTATTTGGTTCATATCATTCAGTCACTGTTAGATTATATACATTATCAAGATTTTCTTTTTTCTTGCGGAGGCTTGTTTTGCCCATTATTCATTTTAGGCCCATAATTAAAAACCCTGGTTTCTCACCTTTCTTTGGATGGTTTCAGCTAATAGTCTTGGGTTCTTCATTGTTAAAGAGTTTAAGAGAGATTGTTTCTCTGGAATTCAAATGGCTAAACCTTGGATGTATCCTGTTGAGGGAAGAGTGTCTAGGAGGCTGCGTTTTGGCTGCAATGGTATTTGGCAATAGTTATTTACCAACTAAGGAGAAACATCTTCGGGAAATGAATATAGGGATGAGGGATACTGAATCTTCGTAGTCTTTGCTTGATGAATTTGAACTAGTAAAGTTGAAAGTTGAATTGAATAAGAAATCCAGTGACCTAGCTCTGTAAATGGTCTTGTGAGAGGGTCCAGGGGCGCACTCTGGTTGGAGCACTTTGTAAGTACTTCAATGATTGAAAAGCTGCAAGTGTGAATTGCAATCGTGCCATGTTTGAGGTTTAAGAATATGAAAGATTCAAATGCATAGGGTAAAATTTGTTGATTTTTAATAAGAGCGATTCCTAGAATTTTAGAAACACTCTGTTGTCCGGAATTTACATGATCAGTATGACCACGAAATTTTCACTTGAAGGGAAAATGGTCCAAGAACATTGAGGAACTTATGTCAAGGAACTCAATGATAGACTTTTGGACCTGCCATGTACTTTTCGGATGGTGTTCATTTGTTCACACTTTGTGCCACTTTTCTCTCTTCATCTCGTATTTTTCTCGATAGGCTTATTTCATTTTCATGCCATTCAGAGGGAAATTCTGTTCTCTGCGGAATCAAGTGAACTCAGAAAGTTGATTCTGTTTATCAAATCAAGCGCAACTGACCTGCCTCTTAAAGTTTTGCATCACCCAGGTGAGTCTGCTCTTTAATTTTAGTTTATTCTTGGGGACTTCCAGTTTCATCAATCAGATTTATGTTATCCCTGGAAACCATAACTTAGTAACCATACCGTACCCAAAAATAGTCCAAATGGTTCAACATAATAAGTTTCGAAAGACATAAAAAAATACTTCCTCTATCGCAAAAAAAAAAAAAAATTCACATTCCAAATTGTACTAAAAACAGTACAAATTTCAAAATTTAATGTGAATTTTTTTTTGGGGGAGGGGGTGGGCAGAAGTAGTACTAAATTTGTGCAACTCGTGCAATAAGTGTAGTACTGTTGTTTACTCCATAGGGTGTAGTTTGCGTAATGTTGAAGAATCAAACAATGTTTTGCATTTGGATGAAGATTGAAGGAAGTAGACTAATGAATACATCTAATCGGGATTGTTTATTTTCTTTTTAGTTTTGACGTAATGAATACAATTAATCCACCTGATTCTTTTCATGTACATAGTATTATCTCTGTTCCAAAATGATGGTGTTAATAGGAAATTTAATTGAGGTCCAAGATTGGCAGATGAAACATTTTCCTACTTTTGTGCAGGTTTGAAAGGTGAGATGAAAGCCTTTGAAATCACCAAGGTTACATCTCGAAAGACAATTGAGAGGCTCTTGGAAGAATATGCAGAAATTGCAGAATGAGCAAGTGTAAAACCAACTTCATACAGTTTTGTTATCTTTAGTCCCCCCTAAACCTTGTTAGCTTTATGTTTGAATAAATAAATATCTGTTTTGAGGTTTCTATCATAAAAATGATATCACAATGCCAAATTGCTTTAATCCTTACCCTAATGACGCCTCCCTCTCTGCTGATATTCTTCTCCATCTTCGTTCCAGTGGGCTGGTGGTGATAATAATTACTGAATTCGTTTGTCCCAGAAAGTTGATGTTTAATGTATTGCCAAGGAGCAGGAAGTTGACCCTTTAGATCACATCAAAGAAGTAAAATGATTGTTAGTGTGACTGTTAGAGACGAGGAAAGTGAACAAATTACTTATATGTCTTCCATTTCAAGAGAATAGTTTTATTTTTCAATTTTATTAATTCAAACAATGGAACACCAGTCCGGTTTCCCCCAAAAAAAAAAAAAAAAAAAAAAAACAAAACAAAATGCTGGAGTATAAGAGATGACATCTAGATTATTCATGTGGGAAATCAACATGCAGACACCCTAACGACGAAGCAAAATGAGGATAGCTTCTTCATTTGTGATTGCAATCTCGAGAAAGAATAATAATTTTTAGTCAAAACTAGCAAGTCGGAAGTATTAATAATAATCAGCATTTTTAAACACCAAGTTGATTCTATATTAACTTTTGTAATCAAAACTTGTACATGTACTTATTTTGCATGTATCAATTAAATTGAAATTTAGTAATCAAGTTCTACAAAAAGTCAAAAGTATGGTTGTTGGAATATACTCCCTCCGTCCTAATTATAAGGCCTTTTAGATTTGTCCTAAGTTTAACGTATGAAGTATGTTTCTTCAATTAAAAAAAAAAATCTTAAAAATATTTCGTAATAATTAGGAAGATACAATGAATATAAAAATGTAGTTTTAAGACTTTTTCTCAATCAAAAAAAGATATTAGGTGAAATTTCGGACAAATCAAAATGCCTACCGGAGGGATTATAGATTTAGCTATTGATCAATCGGGAGTGTAGATTTCGCTATTCATCAATAAAAAAACACCGAGCTCAGAAGAAGAGTTCATACCATAGTGATCAGATCTGTCCTTTACTGACGTTATTTATTCTTAAGTCAAAGTCATAACTAACATAATTAATTCCTAACAATAAATTAGTTTTTTTTTTTTTTGAGGGAAACAATAAATTAGTTATTGCCTATTGGTGTTTAGAATCCCAATAATTTTTGGTTTAGAATAGTGATATTTGTCCGTAGTCGTGTTACTTCATCAACGATCAGTACCAAATTGTTTCGATCATACATGTTTGATCTCCTAGGATTAGTTTGGACTACATTATATAAGTTCTCCTACTAAAAATCAGCTGTATTGACAGCATTACACTATCAACATTGCTTTCATTTGAGAAAGAAAGAAATGGAAGAAAAGCTTTACAATGCAGCAATGGAGGATGATGTTCCTGCACTTACAGAGTTGCTTCAACAAGATCCTAAACTTCTGGACCCAATTTGCAGTTGAAGCACTACGGTCACAAGAACCCTTTGCACATAGCAGCAATGTTAGGCCATGTGCGATTTGTCGAAGCCATTCTGAGATACGATTCATCATACCAGATGTGTTTGGCTCGTGATGAAGATGGTAGGAACCCTTGTCACCTTGCAGCAATGTATGGCAGATTGGGAGTTTTGGAAGTTTTCATTAGGCCGGAATTGATTCAGGCGGCGTTGGAGAAATCGGATGGAGGAGGGAACATTTTGCATCTCTGTGTCAAGTACAATCAGTTGGGATCGTTGAAACTCCTTCTGAGCAAGCTGAAAGATGCTCGTTTTGTGAATGCAAAGAATGATGATGGATGTACCATTCTTCATATGTCCACTTACTCTCACAAGAAACAGGTCTGCTTAAATTCCTTCAACTTAGTACTATTTTATAACTCTGTTCTTCAGTCTGATTCAAGTTCAATCGGGGGGGAAATTGACTGTTATGCATGTGTTTTGCCCAATTGAACTGAATTGAAACAAAGAATTAAAGTATTTTAATTAGGCTAGGGGGTTCAGTATAATGGTCAAAATTATAACTATTGTTAAACTCTGCAGATAATTGAATATCTGTTGGACATTACCAAGGAAGGAGTAGTGCAGATGCATGTGAAGAATGAGGATGGAGAAACAGCATTGGACCTTCTGTTAAGGCGTAAAGTCGATGCGAACGACGAAATGTACCTGGAAACTTTAAAGTCTTTCCAGAAAGCTAAAGCGCTGAAAGGCAATGCAGTGATTGATTGGGATGCTAAGCGAGAGGAGTGGTATGAACAGAGCAAACAGACAGTAATGCTTGTGGCCTCGCTTATAGCCGGTATGGCATTCGCATTCGGGGTAAACCCGCCTGGCGGTACTGTGTTGGTGAACGTAGGAGAAGGTTCAAACGCGCCCAAAGTGATAAAACCAGTGTATCTCTCAACTCTATCCTCGAATTTACGAAGAGATGATCGTACTGAACGCTATTTGTTTTGTTTTGTCGTTCGCCGATAATCGTGTCCATTCTGTGTGGGAGTCTCATCCCTAACAAAGTTTTAGTACCGGTCCTGAGGACCTGTATGTATGTTGCAGCCCTAACTACAGCTCTTACATATGTTATATGGTTCGGGTTGTTCGAAATCGAATCTGCAGTCCTTGATTTCGAACTCAGTGTGGCTGTTTTCGTCGTCATCAGTGGTGCCCTTTGCTCTTGGGCTTTTGCGATTTACATTCAGCATAAAGGGAAGATCTTGAATGAAATCAGCGTGTTTTGAAAACAGGTGATGAATTTTCACTGTTGAATTCATTCATTTTGGGAGAAAAGTAACACATTGTTGCATGTGTTATGTATATAACTCGGAAAATTCCAATTATGTTTACAGTTCAGGAGCGGATTGATAAGCAGGAGGAGAAACCTCATGATGCTGAATTTGGTCAACCATTTCTGCTCTGATCATGAAGCAAGTTTTTGTTCCAATTATGATAGGGTCAATGAGGACATGAGCTGTGTTGTGTAGCTTATTTAGCTACAATTAAAATTCGTGTTGGATGCAAGTTTTTGGTCAGAATCTAAATATAAGTATCCATCATCCCATAATTAATTTGTATTTTGAACGATTATAAGAGGGTGAAAGTAAGTGACAAATTCTGGTCAATCAGCATATGAGTTGCGGTTTCTTTTTTCTTTTCATTTTTAATTCTCTTTTTTAAATTATTGTTTTTGAGTAAAGATATATACTGTATTATGTACTGTCAGAGTAACAGCTAGCATATAATCAAATTTCTTTACTTATGCATTTTATCCATGAAAAAAAACAATTATTTACGCAGACTAAACCGCAATCTATATTGTTTTTAGTGTGAGTAACATTTCAAATTTGGTGCCTCTAGTTCTTTTCAGCGAATGTGCTGATTTACTAGACAACCACTGAACCTCAACGTTTTTGGCTCACTCTATAAACTAGATGGTACCCATACCATATGGGGATAGATAAATTATGTGTAAAATCAAGTATAATAAAAATCAAAGAAATATTTTATATTTTAGTAAATTGATATATAATTTAAAAACACTAAATCAAATATGTTACACTAAAAGTAATTTTTATACGTTATTTATTTACAGAAGAAAATAAAGGGATCCATATATTGGTGTACATATTAAATATAATTTGTATTCACAATTTGACATCTTTGACCACTCTTGTTGTTAGTGGTATTGAACCATCCCGAACAAAGCATTAGAATTCAATGAGATAATTCAGACTTCAAAGTCACCTTCAAACGCATAAGTCAAACTGGAAAATATGACCACGCTTAGACAACAGCACAATAGGTCATACCGCTGACAACTGATATCCAGAACTACCTTGCATTCTCTAATTCATTTATCTAAGATGCTACAAAGAAATAAATTACACCATAAGGTAAAATAAATTTTTTTAAAAAAAAATTGAAGTAAAGATTTCATATTAATATTTGACAGTTAAATGTGTCTACCTATCATTGTGCTCTCTAATTTCTTTTTCGTAAATGATAATCATATATTTCGTCATACTGTCCCTAAAAAAAATTAAACATTGAAATCATTAAGTAACATTGGGAAAGAAACTCACAATGAATATGCACTCGAAAATCCTTGTTGTAGAAAAATATTTGTCCACAACTTGCATAAGTTAGAAACGAAAAATTTTGACACAAAAAAATAATTATTATTAAAAAGAAAAATATAAATCCTAAAAGAGAGAGAGAGAGAGAGAGAGAGAGAGAGAGAGAGAGAGAGAGAGAGAGAGAGAGAGAGAGAGAGAGAGAGAGAGAGAGAGAGAGAGAAGAAGAAGAAGAAGAAGAAGAAGAAGAAGAAGAGATTTCGGTGTAGACATGGACTGCAAACCAGTTGAGTTTTATAAACACACTTTTTATATACATAATAATTTTAGTCACATGATTATTGCGATTGGAGTGATTTTAGACATATGTTTATATTTAATTTTGTTAAAATAAAGTGAATGAATTTCTGTGTATACAATTGTAAAAAAAAAAGAGAAAGAAAGAAATAATAATAATAATAATAATAATAATAATAATAATAGAAAAATGAAGAAAGCATTAAATTTTTATTTCAATAAAGAAAGCATTAAATTTAAAGTACATTTATTTTTATTTTTACTACAAAAAAATGAAGAAAATCGGGACAAAAAAAACATAAAAAATGATGTAAAAATAAAAATATTATTTTGGTATTCTAATTATTTTTATTTAAAAGACTAAAGTATCCTTTTGACAAGTCAACAATTTATCTATTGACCGTCACAAATTTAACGGTACTTGAACGGAAAAATGGAAAAGAACGAAAACATAACTTATGACACTTAATACAGATGATTTGAACTTGAGATATATAGTAAAGATAAAATTCTAACTTATGGTATTTTTTTGATAATTAAATGCACAATTAATTGATATACTTTAATTAAGAATTAATAACACTCGAACAACTGGAAATTTGAATGACTGTTAGTGTAATTGTTGTAAATATTTTTTGTGTCAAATTATAGGAAAATGACATATAGGATTTTGTCTATGTGTCAACAGGAGGAGAAGTTTGATTTCCTCTATCTGGTTTTTCTCCTAGTGTAACTCGATGTTAAACCCGCATGATGTGCAGGGTATATTTATATACATTTTTAAAAAATCATAATAAATATAAAAGGTGTAGAATATATTTGAAGTTTATATTAATATATATTATATAAAGATAAAATATTACGATATGAAATGCAAGTATTGAGTTAATGGAAACATAAACCTTTATTCATCCTTGTAATCATCACCTCCAACTTGCTTGTTTTTCTAATTTTTCCACACATCTGCATAACTGAATTAAAAGAAAAATAATCCAAGCATGTTAAGGTATAAATAATTTCAAAAAAGAATTATACCATTCTTCTTCATTTGAATACACAGACAGTGGAATACTAATAACCGATTGAGTCTTATATAGCTAGTATATGGGATATGAGCGCTCAAATGTATTTGGTTTAGATGAGATTTCTTTTTTAAATTTAAGTGTGATAAGTAATAACATTCCAAATTCAAATTTGATAAAATAACGTAATTCATGGAACCGGATAGAGAGGAATCACAATTAAGTTATTTATGGTCGTTATATACAATCATCTTTATTAGTTTTGAATGTGTAGTTGGGAAAATACAGTAGTTTTAGGGATTGATTTTCATTTATAATTAAAAGCAAAAAAAAAAAAAATACTATGGCATATCAATTAATTTTGAATTCAAAAAATATCATTTCCTTAATTTGTTAGGAATAATTTACGGATGACAATAAACTTTTAAATTTTAAATTAATGCAGAAATTTGGTTTACGGACTTAGTTTTTCTTTTTTTAATTACTTTATAATTTGAGGACTTATTTCTAATTTTATTAAGTTTTTTTTAGAAGAGGTTTTATAAAATGATACATAGAATTTGCAATTAAAGAATTGCTGATGATTTTGCATAAATTATTTTTGAATTTCAAAAAATTATTAATATTGTTTATGATCAAAACAATATGTAATGGCATTATTTAAGCCAATTGGAGAATCTTTTCAAATCAATCAGATTTAATGTTAAATCAAATAAATGTTTATCTTTTTTATATGACACTTAATGAAAAAAACTATTAATGTTGATTTTTTAAAAAAGTTTCCGTTTTCTTTTTCATTTCACCAAATATAAAATAGAAAGTTTACCACACAATTAATTGATATACTTTAATTGCGAATTGATAACAATTGTTTAACTGAAAATTTAAAGTACTATTAGTGTAATTGTTGTAAATATTTTTTATGTCAACCTACAGGATAATGACATATAAGATTTTGTCCTATGTGTCAACGTGAGATGAAGTTTGATTTTCTCTCTCTGATTTCTCTCTTAGTATAATACTATAGATACTATAGATAGATATAGATTTGTTTGAGCATGGAACAAGATGAAAGTAATTTCTTTCAATCAACAATTATTTTGGTCATAGTGCACAAGGTGCTTTGTATCACACAAATTTTGAGTTAGAGTTCATGTGTTGTGAATAGAAAGAATAATATTGAAAAAATTTTCCTACCAAAATGGGCTTTCACATGTAAGCAAAACATTCAAGTCGCCTCACGGGATATTTTTCTTTAAAAGAGAGGGAAGAAAAAAAAGAAAGAAGTAATTCCATGATCTAGAATTGTGTTGATAAGATGAAGAATTTCCAAACAAGCAATTAGCTGGGCAAAACACCAATGTTTCTTCTTCATCATCTGTTTACACCACTTCAGTCCTTTGTTTGTGAAGAAAATTCCCCTAGAAGAAATGATAGTATATTCTTTTCTTGTTCTATTGTAGATTCCATTTGGGGTTAAATTATTGCTTGTGTTTTGTGGTAATGAAATTCAAACAAAAATCACCAATGCTCTTTACTAATTTTATAATTTCCAATGCTTTGATAAAACTTCCCTTCAGATTATAAATCACATTGTTGACAAATTGTATTGTTCATAAACTTATGACTACATATGATTTAATTACTTCAACATTGAACAATGTATATTAAGGAGTATAGTTTATTAATTAAGGTAAGTTGTCGTCAAATATTTAAGAAAGTGCATTGCAAATGTAAAAAAAAAAAATTATTAAATTTTTTTGAGAAAATATGAGAAAAATTACTATGGTGCAACCTAAAACATATACAGCCAACTAGAGAGCACGTGCATGCCGAGGTGGAATCCTTGCTCCAACGTGTAATGTCGCCACTGCTTCCAAATTCAACAGCTTTTCAAGCTCAACCGCCTCTCCTCGCAATTTTCTCCGCTTCCCCAATTTCCTCCTCAATTCTCTCCTTCCCCAATTCCCCAAACAACAAACTCAACATTATACCGAAAAATTTCCTCCTTTGCTGCTCCAAAGTCATGGGTTCTACTGTTAATCAATCGAATTCTGATCAAAACCCTGGAAACAAAACCGTCGTTGATGGCGACGACCACAACGATCGCATTCCTGAAGAGGCCCGGAAGATTCTGAGATCTTTAGCATCAGATTGGAATGATACCGTCGACCCAAATACCGTTCAGGTGATCCCACTGAAAGGGGCAATGACTAACGAAGTTTATCAGATAAAGTGGCCTACTATTCATGAGCGATCCAGGAAGGTGCTGGTGAGGATTTATGGTAAAGGGGTGGATGTTTTCTTTGATAGGGGTGATGAAATCAAGACGTTTGAGTTTATGTCCCAGAAGGGCCAAGGTCCAAGATTGCTTGGAAGGTTTTCCAATGGTCGGATTGAAGAGTTCATTCGTGCTCGGGTACTCTCTTTTGGCCTGATTGTTTTCTCTTTTTTCTTTATCTTTCTATTATTCCAGTTATGCATTTCGTATCACGGATTTCTATTGACTTCCCGATTAAATTTGAAACTGAAACATAAGTGCTTCATTTACCATTATGCTTAGTAGTTGAGTGGAGGGAGCTATTTTAATTGAAGCGAGAATGTAAGATATTAGCAGTATTTGTGAAATCGCAGATGGGAAAGTATGATATTTTCTTTTCATTGCTGTAGACCTTATCTTTCTTCGGAATTGGGATTGTTAATTTCGTAATTTAATTTTGATATAAGCTCAAAGCATGGTTTTTAACAGTTTCTACAGAGATTTAAATGTTTATAGGTTAGAAGAAAAGAAAAAATATTATGCATCTGATAAGTAGAAAAGGCTCATATAGTATCCTTCACACCCCCTCCCTCTCCATTGATCTTAGTTCATCGAGGACAATCTAAGTTGTGCCGAAAATGATAAAAGAAAAAGTTCCACAGTCTGATTGAATGCTTGAAGCTGATTGGAGTCATCGCTATTCACTAAAAATCTGATGGCTCTTTTTCAGATTTCATTCATTAATAGGGGACTAGGGTGGGAATTTTGAAGTGGGAGGTGAGGGACGCAGGAGTTCTGAGAGTCGAATCCTGTTTCAAGGACAAGGAGGCTAAATGGCTTTCTCTCTTCAGTATTTTTTGGCTTTCAAATATCCTGAAGGTCGTGGCTTACATGGAGCTTTATCTCTCCATTTCCTGTCATCCCATGTCTATGGGAAAGAATGTAAAAATCTGAGAGAATGACAGAGCATTTAGCTTATGCCGCATTTTTCAAGTATTTTATTTTTTGGAGTACAAAATAGCCCTTCCATTGGGCAAGTAACTGCAAACTGATTACTTCCTGTACTAAATTGATCGTCTAAACAGTACTCTACCGATGCTTTTAGTGTCATCCGTAACATTGCTTCTCTGTTGTGGCTTTGCAGACTCTCTCTGCATCTGATCTTCGTGATCCTGAGGTGTCTGCTCTTATAGCAGCAAAAGTGAGGGAATTTCATGGTCTTGATATGCCTGGCCCTAAAACAGTCCTCCTTTGGGAAAGATTGCGGTATGCTTATCTAGTATCAAGTTTCGTGAAAGAGAAACTTTGTATCTTAAATGAAGCTGAAACTTTGAATTCTACAGGTAACTGGGTTCTTTTTCATGTGAGATGTTGTATACTGAGTTTAATTCCAAATTTTCCAGCAATTGGCTCAGTGCGGCCAAAACCATGTGCCCACCAGAAGAAGTTGAAGCATTTTCCCTCAATACCTTGCAAGATGAAATATCTGCCATGGAAAAGAACATGACAAGTGGTCATCAACGTGTTGGTTTCTGTCATAATGACTTACAGTATGGTAACATAATGATGGATGAAGAGACCAGATCAATAACCATTATAGTAAGTGTCTGGATTTCGTATTTTTTTCTTTAATTTATAGTATTTTTTTCCCCTCCTTTTCATGTGATTCCTGAGCATCCAAAGGAAGTCTTCCTTTCTGAACACCTTCTTAGGAGATTGTATGCGATTGCAACATTATGTTTGGCCTATTTAATGTATCAATGCACAAACGTTACTGGTTAAGTTTCTTACGTAGTGTTTCTTGTTCTTTTGAATAAAATGTTCTCTGTTGTGAGATCAAGGGATTTGTTTTTTTTTTTTCTTTCTTTCTTTATTTGGGTTAGTATTTTAATGTAGGATTTACTAACTTCTTAAAATAAATCCAAAATGCTTGTCCTCGTTATGCATTTTTTTGAATATGTTATCCTCCAATTATCTTCTTTTCTCTGTCTATCTTCTTTTCCTCACCTGCTTGCTTTACTTCCAACGTGGTCTTGAACCTCGTCTGATAGTCAAATTGATGCTCCATGGTATTCTTTCTGCATTCTCAGGACTACGAATATGCGAGTTACAACCCTGTGGCCTTTGATATAGCTAATCATTTTTGTGAAATGGCTGCCGACTATCATACAGAAACACCCCATATATTAGATTACAGTAAATATCCAAGTAAGTTGACTATTCGGTTTCTTTTTCTGTTGACATGCACTTTATGAATCATGTAAAGTTGATTTTTCATCCTAATCCAGCTCTCATTATATTGACAACTTGGAACAGGTTTAGAGGAGCGTAAGCGATTCATCCGTGTATATTTGGGCTGTTCAGGTATGGGAATAAATATTCTTCTCTCTCTCTCTTAACCATTCTACATTTCTGTGATGTGTTTATGGGATGGGAAGGGTGCAAATTTGACATGCTTTTGTCACTGTCGCTTGGTTTTATTAGAAAGTAAGTTCATCCTAAAAATGATAGATACTGCCTCAATTTGATAGTTTGTTTGTTCTCTATTCTCTCTCTCTCTCTCTCTCTCTCTCTCTCTCTGTTTTGTTTTTTGGTCTAATTGCAATGAAGATAGGAATGATTTTTTCCTTTTTATATTTTCATTTAAATCTTTGAGATCTTGTTGCAGATGATGATGACAGTGGCCATGTTTTGGACCAGCTAGTTCAAGAAGTAGAGAAATATACACTTGCAAGCCATCTCTTCTGGGGTTTATGGGGACTTATATCGGTACTTGACTGGATCTTATTGATGCAATCTGATCAAAATATAAATAAATCATAATTTTACTTTGAGCATTAAGTGGATTCGTCAATGTTAACATTGTCAACTGCTACGTGTTTAGTACTTAACAAGGGCAGTAGATATGTCTAAAGATCTCACGAGGACAGTTTTTTTTTTTGGGGGGGGGGGATTCCAACACAGTATTTTGAGATCTTTAAAAGGTGAAAATATTTTAGGAGTTAAAAAGAAGGGCTTCATTTTATCAGAAAGTTGGAATTTATTCATGTTTAAATCTCTTCACTGTGAGGAGGCTTTGCAATATTTGCATTAATCAACAGCTTGTTTGACTTTGACCTTATAGGAAGTATATATGACATTCGGCTGAATTGAATGGCAGATGAATAGCTTCTTCTGTTCTGATTTGTGGAGGAAATTTCATGCATATTATAAGTTTCATTGGTTATGTGCTGAAAACATTTAAAAATACTGTAGAAGAAAGTTTATCGTTCATCCAGTTGAATTTCCGGTCGTCCCAGGGTTGTTTGCTTTTTTGATTTCTGGTCGTCGAATGGTTGCTTGCTTTTAAGCGCAATATGCTTTAAATTTTTTCTGAGGTGGCTCTCATGCATTTTGTTGTTCTTCAGTAATTTTGGTGTTCCAGAAAATACTTTGTCTTCGCTTGCACAAAGTTTTTTAATGCACTGTTTTGCTGCAAATGTCACATCCGATGTTGAGTGTGAACCAACTTCAATATTGCCTAAGGTTCTCTAGTGTTATCCAACATCATGTTTATATGTTTCCTTTGTACAGTGCTGCTGGTTAAAGAGCTTGTGCTCCTAAATATTGCATGTCCCGTGGCTTGAAATTCAGCAGATTGAGTGCTATCTATAAGTAAATATATTTCTTTAGCTTTTTAAGCTACAAAATAAAAAATTCAGAAACAAAAAAAATGATTGGTCAGCTACGGGATTTTAGTTTTTAATATATGGTGTTAAGCATGAGTTTAAATTGTTGATATTTAGTACATAGTCGATACCCCTTTGCGAAAATACTTGAGTTGGGGAAAGGTCCTTTTAACCTTGCTTGTCATATGCAGGAACATGTGAACAAGATTGACTTCGATTATCTGGGATATGCACGGCAGAGGTTCCAACAGTATTGGTTAAAGAAGCCGGAGTTGTTGGGCACTTAGGGAGCTAAAAAGTGTGCTGATGGTAATCCCTTACCTAAGTACAGATTTCTCTTTCTCTGGGCATATATAAACTTGTGACTTTAGTGTGAAAATATTCTTCAGTAATGTTGTCCATCTGAGAATATCTGCAGAAGTATGCTTCATTATTTACCATTCATGTGTGATGACCTCTAAGATTGATGACTAGTATCCTCTGCTTGAAATTTGTCATTCATGTTCATATAGTGTGATCACTTGATGAAGAAGTGTGACAATGGTTGGCCACTCAGGGTATCAAGTTTTCCCTTCAGAGCTTGTGGGATTGGATGAGAACAGCTGACCGCTTCGTATTGCCTCCTGTTGGCAATAGAAGGAAAGACTACAAACCTACGGCTGTCCACTTAAGCAGGCGACATCAGGATGTTATTTCAAGTGGTTGCATGATGATGAAATGATGATCAAGGGATGTGCCATGGAGTTCTTCAGTTTTTCATTTTTATTATTAACGCTGTTGGGAAGTTGAATTAAAAATTAGAATCAGGCAGCTTCTTTTGGATTTGTGGGGGGAAAAATTGTGCTTATATTACCAATATGTACATACAGTACTCCTTTTGTTTGATTACTTGTTTGATATGAGTTACATCATGAAGATCTTAGGGAGTGTTAAAGTTGGTCAAATAAAGACAATTCACGACAAATTCTGCAATCCTCTTCATCTCAATTTTTGAGATTAGTTTAGAACGTGCATTGCATTAAAAGCTACTATTAAATATTGTACGATTTTGCTAATCTTTCATTCAATTATGTTACGATGCTCGTTTACCCTTATTAGCAAATTTACATTTTTCAGCGTTCAATTCAGTTGATGAATGATGCAAACTTGGAAGTTTTGGCATCTGTGCATAGATTTTTCTTTGTGGTAAATAAATACAAAAAATGTACTCATTCTGTTCCATAATTATTGTTTGATTTGAGATTTCACTTTTAGTACAATTTGAACTAAAAATGAAAATTCAAACTGGACAATAATTATGGGACGGAGGGAGTATTAAAAAACTCATAACTAATACTGAGAATGTAAAAATATACTCCTAGTAATTAAAAATAAGAGTAACTGAAATAAAAGAGTGTAACTTCTTAAAGACAACTTATAATGCAAAACAAACATTACAGAAAATGTGAGAAATTTGGTCTTGAAAAAGCTTTTCTTGCATTTATAATTTAAAGCTTTTCTTTCCCAACTCCTCCTCTTAACAGTCGATTTCATCCTTCTTGCCATTGATCACTGAAACTACACGTAGTCACACACTGAAATAGATCTGGAATAACTTCTTTTACATTTCTCCAGTCTTAATTCTTCGAAATTGACTTTCAGAGATCAGTTCTCTCCCCTCCGGCGGAACCAGCACCGCCGCCCCACTGGCGCCGTCGTCTGTCTCGCGCGATCTTCACTAGAGGCTGAAGGCAATGGATTCGCCACCTTCCCGATTGGGAAGGTTAGATTCAAATTCGTCGAATCATGATGGCAAGGGGCTGCGGAGTTCATCCTCGCTGTCGAAATCGATTTCTAGTTCCTCCAGCCAAAGTTTGTCCTCCATTCTCAATAATCCTCACGCCGGGAAATCCGACTACTGGTGGTCCTCGACGTCGTCCATCCCCGCTCCAGAGTTCGCGCCGTTGCCATTGGCCAACTCCTCCGCTGTTCCCAAACCTGGATCCGAAGTTACTAAAGCTGATTTCGGTCCCTACATCCGCTCTATCTCCGAGCATTACAGTCGCTTCCATGACATTCAACAACACGAGTCGCTTGAGGGGCAGGACGGTGAGTTTGCGGGACAGGGCGAGGCATTGGTGGCTTGTTTAAGGGAAGTTCCTGCTTTGTACTTTAAGGAAGACTTCAAATTGGAGGAGGGCGGGACTTTCAAGGCGGCATGTCCATTCAAAACGACAGCAGAGAACTTGGTGTTGCAGGAAAAGCTCTCGCAGTACTTGGATACTGTGGAGTTGCATTTGGTGAAGGAGATTTCTCTCAGGTCCAGCTCCTTTTATGAAGCTCAAGGGCAGTTGGAGGACTTGAATACCAAAATTGTGGAAGGATGCAATAGGATTAGGGAATTGAAGGAAACTATTAGGCTTTTGGACTCAGGTTTAATTGGTTCCGCGAGGCGTGTACAGGAGGTGAGTTTGCGGAGGGATAATTTGGTTGCATTGAGGAACAAGTTGAAGCTCATACAATATGTAAACCAAGCACTCTCTACTCTGAATTTGGTAAGCACCATCCATTTTTATTTCAAGGGTGTGCCGCTTTTGTTTTGTTTTTTTTTTAATGGAGGTGTTGATTGTTTATTGTGTAATGGATTTATATCCAAGCGGCTATTTATCATGTTGCCGTGATAGATATTGAGTCTGCCTGAGATTACTGACTTTTGGTTGGTTGAACATTTTTTTTTGAAATGATTGTCGTTTGACTAATTAATTGTGTGTTTATTTACATTTCCAATGACGGAGAAGGATTCTTGTTCTCCATAAAAGGATTAGCGTTTTGTATAGTTGCAATATGTTATAGTAGCAGAACTAAAGCGGGTGATCAAAGAGAAGGGAAGAAACTTCCCTTTGAAGTTGTGTCAACAAGCTTTGAATGGTAAAACTTTTGAAGTCCGAACGATTGAATATCATTTCTTTTCTAAAGAGGATATATGCTCAGATTGTTCAAGCAAATTTTTGAGTGACATGGTTTCCATTAAAAGTTTTGTCAGTTATATACCCGTACTTAATATCTTCTCAAACATTTTACTATTGAATGAAAAGTTTATCAGCTCTGCTTAAGAAGTGTGTTGATATCCTAATGTATGCTTTCTGCCGTCTTATACATGCATGCACATTTGTCATAGAAACCAGCAAAGATGGAAAATTAGTTTACCAAAGTGCTATCTTTTAGGTTGTTTGTAACAAGAACAAAATTCCGATGGAGGGAAATTAAAAGTCAGTGGAGTCCTATTATTTTGGTTTTTAATTGCATAATTTGCTCCATGCACCTTTGCTTATTTATGTGCGCACACATCTATCTTCTCTTGAGATAATAGACTTTAGAATCGAGATAAACTGCGAATCTGGATTTTAGGATGTCGGAAGCTGAGGATAGAGGAACTGGGGAAAGGCCTGAAGGGCAAAGGGGGGCTCCATTTTGGTCATAATAATTGTTGCAATTAGAAATCCTTTTCCTTGATAGTACACTCTTGTCTCTGAATTAAAAGCCACTTGTTTGGCATTAGCAAATTCTTAAAACTCTTAACCAAAATAAATAAATAAAAAAGATAAAAAAAAAATCTGAAACAGGGCCTACAGCAAGTTCAACAGAAAATGTTGAAAACTGTAAAATGTGCTTTATAAAATTCCCTTTGAATCAATCTCGTGACCCGATGGACTATTTCTTGTCAGTTTGGAGGTGTAGTACCTTATCTGTGATGTGTTTCATTGTAGTTTGATCAAGTGACATACCTATTCCCCTCATTAGTGGATCTGGTAAACTCTTCTGAAAAATTACCCTATAGGTTTTGTAGAAGCACCTTTTTCTTTCTTTGAATTATTTCCTTCTATTTTTATGTTGAATATATCCTATTGACTAGAAGATGTGCAAATGTGAGATTTGTAATTTTTAGATTGTGACTGAATTTTCTTTGCCTTCGTACAGCTTATTGCTTCTGCAGATTGTGCTGGAGCTTTAGATGTTACACTTGATTTGCAGCAGTTATTGGTATGTCAAACACATACTGAACTTTGTCCATCTATTCATTATAGTTCTCCTTGCTGTTTATAAATGAATTTATTTATTCATAACAAAAGAGCAATTTGTTTAAACATAGCCCTTCATATTACTGAAATGAAGACTGTTTTATGATGATTCAAGTTGTATTTACTGTATTCTTTCCAAACAAGACGTTTACTTTGGGATACTTGACAATTCCTGCTTTTATAATGAAAAAGGTGTTGATGACTTTACTGGAAGATGAAGGGTTCAGTAGAAGTTGGATCTTTTAGGTATTTACAATAATCTATAGATAAACGGAAGATTACGGGTATATATATTGGAGGCATCATAAAGGCTTGATGGTCGCTTTAAAAGTAATTTAAAATTAAATGTGGTTATTGACACTGTAGAATGTACAGTTAGTAGTTAGTACTCCTTCCCATAGGCCTTTAAGTATTTCCTTGTCCCAAAACTAGGAGTTATATTTGTAATTTTTCAGCCTCCAATCCCCTTATCAAGGTGATTACGTGCTAGTCATAACTAAACAGAAAGAAAGAGTTTAAGGAGACAAAAAGCTTATTTTAAGTTGCAAAAAGCTATGAATCTTGATATGAAGTTGTTGTTTTGAGTACTTTTCCAAGTACCCTTACTTTACTGACCCTTTGGTTTCATTCCTTCATTCCTCTATCATTTATACTTTAATTCCTTGTCTTCTTTCATGTCTTATCCTTGCTGTTTCTCTTGTTTGGTCAAATAAATAATAATTATAGATCTTTCTGAAATAGTTAATTTTGGACTCTTTTTATATCCTCGTACTGGATTGAACTTTGAAGTTGAAACTTGAACTACTTTTCGTTGAACTTTATACTGTTACAGAGAAGTATAGTTGAACTGATGATGTATCATCTCCTTTAGCTTTGGTTTCGCTACTGAAGTTGTTAGCACATTATTCTGTTTTCTTTCTTTCTCTCTCTCTTTCTTTTTTTTTTTTTTTAGAAAAGGTACCTTCATTTGTTAGTCATTTTGACTTAAATTTTATATTGGATATACAAATTAGTAAGTATTGAAGCAATTTAGTGCAGATATTAATTATACTTGTTCTCTAGCTACATAATCACATTTATGCTTTTCAGGATGCAAGCTTACATATCTACAGAATGCAAATATGAAAAAATGAAAGCATTGTTTGATTAAAAAATGATATCATCTACATTGATGAAATGACAAAAATACTACAAACTTTGTGGGAGCTGTCCAGAAAAGAAAAAAGAAAAAGGGTCAAAAGTAATTTCTACACATGATTAATAGACCAAAAACTTAAAAAAGAGTAGTTTTCATAATATGATCTTGATTAAAAAGCAATGATGATGACATACATTGAAAACAATAGATTAATAGCATGTCAAGTAGCATCTGTTTAGATTCTTCGAAATGGAAATATTATCTTGTCCTCAGAATCATAGAATTTAGAAATCATGTTCCTCTTTTAGGTTCAATATTCCTGTAAACCAAGAGAGCGTTTATGGAATTTATTTTGCTTTTGGCATATTGGTCTAGTGTTTATATTCAATGGAGTTTATTGTCTGTTTGCTTACAATCTTTTCAAATGTTAAATGTAAAGGCTACTTTAACATTATTTTTGTGTTAATGGAGGTACATTTTAGTTTTTAAATTAATTGTACATACCCATTTGTAAGATGAAGGATAAAAATGCGAAATAGAAAATGCATGACATTTCATATGCTCTTTTTATTAGCTCATTTTTGTTGATGCGAGGTCATTTTAGTCTGCAAAGATGAATTAGTTTTATTATCAAAACATGGGGCAATTGTGATATATGAGCACTGTTTAGAGCTGACAGATTGAAGTTATTCACGTGCGAATCTTACTTTGTCTAAAGTTGACCATCCTCTTGATAGTAATGAGGTTTATTTGTAGAAAAAGAGTTGTATGACTCAGAACAGATGCTTTTCTGCTTTTGATTGATTTTACTTTGTTGCTGATGTTCTGCCTGTCTCTCTTGTAGGATGGGGATGAGCTGACTGGTTTGCATTGCTTTCGGAGTCTTAGGGATCACGTAGTAGCGGCTGTGGACTCTATCAACAAGTTAGTCCTGCAATGTTTTATTACTTGCTGAATTTTTTACTTATTTTTTTCAGATAGTGGGTTAAGTGCTTACTGTGGGATGGAAATACATTAAATGAAGTTGTAGTTAAATAGTTGTCGAAGTTATACCTGGGTGTAGCCTGGACTATGTGAATGGGATTATCACCTCTAGATATGATTATTTTCTAATGCTTCTTCTCTGGTACCAAGAATTTTGAACACTTTTCAAGCATCCCTCTGTTTCTAATAGCATGGTTTGCTGTAGTATTCTTTCAGCGGAATTTTTGCGCGTGTCTTTGCATGAGGGACGTGAGGGTGCATCATTTGAATCAATAACAAGAGCAAGCGCAATTATGACTGGGCAAGATGTACAGGTAAGCTTGGTTGACAAGACCTTTGTTCATATTACTTTTTGCATAATGCAGTTCCTGAGGGCATTCGAAAGTTGAGACGAATGTTTGTTTGAAGGCGAAATCATGGTTTTAAAATTGTTCATTGTCTTAAACTTAGACTGTTCTCATATCGTGCCAGTTCAGTTGCCTTGTAAAAAAGTTTTGGTTAAGTTTGGGAAGTAAGAAAGTACTTGCAAGGTACTGATAGAAACTGTTGAACTTTGTAATGGTTAATGGAGCACCAATTCAGTAGCAGTTTTTTATACATCTATGAGAACTTGTCATTTTATGATGTTACTGAACGTCATGTGACGAATTGCAATAAAAGAGCACCGCCAAGTCTGCAGCAGTTCTCCACATATTATTGTCAATGCGTGATATTTGAGATATGAAAAAACTGATCTCTCCCAGCGGCTTAACAGCAGTTTAGTGGCAGACCTCCCCTTCTTTAACAAATAAAGTGTTCCTAGTGCCCATACATTCGTCTCTTTAGCTGTAGAATGTAGTCTGTTCTATTTTGTCTTGTTGATGGTCTGATATGAGGTCATTTGTTCTACATTTTTGCTGATGTAGTATGCATTTTTGGACTTGTCACACCATCATATACTACCTATATAGGTTAAGGGCTTAAGGCTTTAAAATTTGCCTACTCTTTTTTTGTTATGTCTTTTCCTCGGCTGGGTTTAATATTCTTTCTTTAGTTTTCTTTCCTTTCCTGGTTTCGGGATGGTTATTGACCTTACAATCACTTTGCAGGTTGAATTGAATGAAGATGAGGCCTCAAATCTGCGAGATCGGCTTCTTCCTGTTGTTATTGGATTGCTTAGAACCGTGAGTTTTTTTTACTCTTTTTATCTGCTTAGTATGTCGAAGACTGTGTTGAGGTTTTCTCTTGCTTGTGCGGCTAATAGTTATGCTTTATGTGATAGCATATGAGTACCTCTTGCACTTTGGATAAGAGTTTGGGAGGTAGATTCTGAAGTTGTATTTCTTTAATGTAGTTGAGTGGTAGTTTGCATGTTCTAAGTTTGGTCTTCCATCATTTTGTAGTTCACAAATGTCTAAAATGTATTGCATGCAGCCTCACGTGTGAAGTGCTATTTGTAATTATCTGCATTGCTGATTATGCAGCCTTTTGGGGGTAGTGGACTACTTTGCAAATACCAGATACATCAATCTAGTAGTTTGTCCGTACACCTCATAATGATATTTATTAATGTTGTTATGTCTGCATGGGTCATACGATTAAGATAACCGAGTAGCGCTCTCTGCGATAGTTGTTTGGTTGCCTTACCAGAATCAAGTATATTTTGAATTCCTGAAAGTTTTATGTCATGGTTTGGAACATTATAATGCGTAACTTTGGTTTCAATCCAGTTAAGAGAACCATTAGGATTTGTGCATTATGTCAGTATAGTTTTTTCGAGGGTGACAATATTGACATTCAGGAAAACAATGTTTTTTATTTTTTTATTTTTAGTATTTGTTTTTTTTTTTTTTTTTTTTTGCATTTGTGAACTTTAGTAATGAATAGGGATGCTATGAACTGAACACGTGGTTGTGCGTTTAACAAAATTTATGGTGTAAATAGATTGAATAAAATACATATTGGAACCTAAATAATATAAGTCCTGTGTGGTCAGTGTGTAGAGGCAAACAAGTTTTGAACTCACTTAATTCAAATGCATGGCCCAACATGTTTTATGTTTTACAACCCATTTCATTTTCCATTACGAATTTCTCAAACATAAAACACTATTCAGTCACCAACAATGCTGTCAGACTGCCACGAAATGGTTGCCAGATGCTGGCGGCTGGTAGTGGTCCAGCTGTGTAGTTGGTGGAACAGCAATGGGCTTGGAAATCCTTTTAATTTCAGAACACTTCTCAACCAAAAAAGTCATTTCATGCCTTTCCAAATCGAAAACAAAAGTGATAACAAAATTGTTACTGTTAGTGTTTCAGTAATAGTTTACTGATTTAGTTGAAGATTTGCTGATCTTGTTTTGAAATATATATCTGAGAGAAATGAGTCCTTACTAAATCATTCTTTGATGTCTTTTCAACGGTTGAACTTTGTTTACACATGAGACTCAAGAGAACTTCTTCTTCAGGCAAGACTCCCTGCTGTGTTGAGAATGTATCGTGATACACTCACTGCTGATATGAAAGCTGCTTTCAAGGCGGCAGTTTCTGAGTGGCTTCCTGTTCTTGTTGCCTCAGATATTGTCCAAGGCGAAAGGGTGGTTGATACTGATGGTGAGTCTCAAAAGCATTTTGACAGCTTTCGTCCTCCTTTATGTTATAGGTGGAAAGAGAAACCTTAGTAAAATTAAATACTGTGAATTTTGTTCTCACTTTATTAGTTCCTTTCTTAAATTTAGCCATCAGTTTATTTTCGTGAGGGAAGTTTATATCTTTTCGTTTTTGAATTATCTGTTAGGGGGAGGTTCCAGACTTGGAGATAAACTTAGAAGCCTGTCTCCTGACTGCTTTCTTCAGCTTTTGAGTGCTATTTTTGTTGTTGTACAGGTAATGCATATCTGCTTATTGCGTTATGTTTGGAAGAATTTTTTTGATTCTTTTGTTTTCCCTTTTCCTATTGAGGGCTCATATTGATGCATCTCCTGGTATGTGGAGCATATTTGATTCTGTTTTAGATGATGCTCATATGCTCTAGGTTTATTGTTCAATTGATTGTTAGTAATATAAATTGCCTTTTATCTTTCCAAAATTCTTTGTCAGTGTAGATTGTTTTAATATTTCCTGTTTGCATATGTTCCTGGTGTCTGCTTTCTTGCCCTGTGGCCCAATTCACTGATATCCTTGCCAGAAACAAGTGCTTGTTATGTTGATAATCTTTTCCTATTAAGAGTATTTACTGGTTGGAGGTTAAAACCCTTGTCTCGGTATACATGTGTTAAATCAGGTTTATCTTGTTATTCTACTGGGTACTGGGCACTGAGCAGTGGCATCTTGTTGGTTCCTTTTTGTGAAAGATTTATCGAAGGTTTCTATTCTCTAGAAGTGGAAGCTGACCATTTAAATGTTTTATTTTTTTTTCTGATTTTTTGATCAAAATTTGCCAAGATGCAATGTTAAATACATCTTTTGCTTCAATAATTTTTCCTATACCTTCATTCTTGCAGCATATGGTAACAAGGTGATCTGCTCTTAATGTAATTCTTTTTCCCACAGCGGCCATGTTCATCATTTTCGAAATATTTAGTATAGTAAAAAAAAAAGTATATCCTGTTCTGTTGGACATGCTTTGTATTTTAAAGGTGATTGTGTTCTCAAATTAATTTTCTCTATGGTGACGGGATGGTTTCTGATACTCTTGGCATATGAGATGCTTTGTATTTTAAAGGTGATTGTGTTCTCAAATTAATTTTCTCTATGGTGACGGGATGGTTTCTGATACTCTTGGCATATGAGACTCTGAAGTCTTTGCTGGTTTTTTAAAAATGAAATGTTTAAATTCTATAGATAAGATCACAAGAATGTTGATATTGATGTGTGGGCACTCTAGATCAGATAGGATCAGTAATTGATGGACTAAAATTAAACTTACACCGGTAGATGAGTAAATTAGAATATCGTGCTTAAGGTGATTTTGGAATGTGAGTAGATGCAATAGAATCTTTATTCAAATTTAATGGTGAAGGGGAAGATGTGAAGAGACTTTTGGAAAGAAGCAATTTTGGATATGATTTATTTATTATATTTGAAATGAAAATGTATGCACCTTTTGAGCATGAATTGACACATTATCCTTAAAGCTGACCTGCTGTGGTATAAACCAAGTGGTTGTTATTTCTGTTATTGTAAAGCATGGTGTGGTTCTGCAGAGTGTGAGTTATGAAAATTTGATTAGTAGTTACTTTATGTATGCTTTAGTTTCATTTTACCATCGCAAAATCATTGAAGGCAATTTGTATTTTTAATTTCTTTATTCTAATGGTAACTTGATTCTTTCTTTTAGTGAATGCAGGCACACTTGGAACGAGCTTCTGAAGTTAAAAAGGCAATTGAGTGGATTATGTCTAATCGTGATGGTCATTATGCTGCCAATACTGTTGCTGCTGCTATTGCAGTTGGTGCAGCAGCAGTGGAATCATCGCAAGAGACTGATGGTAGTGCCGGTAACCTCTTGTCATACACTTCTCATGGAGATGGCCGGGAAAATCATGCTTCAACCCCATCTAATTCATCTGGGAATTTCCGGTTTGTCTTTTTTTCATTCCTACTCTTGATTCTGACAAGTTTCTAAAATGCACCTTTAAATGGACCAAGGATGTTCTTTCTTCGGTTGTATGTATGTGTGTGTGGTCCCTTGAACAGTGATCTTTGCCATTTCTTGATTATAATTTAGACGTTAGCTGATGTTTGGTTTACATTGGAACTGTACATGACTTGGGTTTCTTGTGTTGACGAGTCTCTGAATCATATTCCATTTATATGTTCTTTTAACGTTTATTTTGAGACTTTAAGTCATGTGATGACTAGGAAGCCTAATTCTTGCTCATGGTTTCAACTGACTATACTGTGGTGGGATTTTTAAGTACGGTTTGTGTCAGGATGAGATAACATGATACTCAACAATTTTGTTTCTTAACCTCTGCTGTCTGTTGAGGTTATGCTCATGGTAGAAAGCCAGGTTCTATATTGTTGAAATTCTATTGCATAATCCTTTGTGAGCTTCTTTGCTGGTCAGCGTTCTTTTTTCTTGCTAGATGTGTATGGATTAATAAGGGAGAACGAATATAATTACCTGTTCTGGATTTTTCTCAAAAAAAAAAAAAAATATAATTACCTGTTCTGGATTAATCACAACCCTTGAAATGAAACACTAATCAACCATTTCTTTTCCATCTCCTGCAGAACTGATGTTCTAAGGGAGAATACAGAAGCTGTATTTGCTGCTTGTGATGCAGCTCATCATAGATGGGCGAAGCTCCTGGGAGTCCGTGCAAATATCCATGACAAGCTGAGGTTGCAGGAGTTTTTGAGTGTTTATAACTTGACTCAGGACTTCATGAATGTAACAGAAAAGGTATAACAATATATATTTGCTTGATTTTATCTCCTTTCTGTCCTTGAAGATAATTGTGGCTGTGATTTCGTCTATGCTAACATGAGCAGATTGGTGGAAGGTTGGGTTATAGCATCCGTGGAATTCTGCAGTCACAGGCTAAAACTTTTGTTGAGACCCAACATGAATCTCGAGTAAGTACTTTACTCAAAGATTATCTATTGTTCCTTCCTGGTTTAAGAGTTTTGATATTAGGTTTACATGTAACCACAGATGGCCAAGATGAGAGCTATTCTTGAGCAAGAAAATTGGAATGAAGTGGATGTGCCTGATGAATACCAAACTATTCTCAATTCAATGTTTTCCTCAGAATCTTCTTCAAGTGAGCACATAGACGAGCCTCCCGTTGGTTCACCAGCAAGCAATGGCAACCCACCTGTGCATACAGAAGCTTCTCCAGGGGGTGATGCTGGATCTTTGAATTTAGTTGAACATGCTGGCCAGAATGAGTCTGGTCAATTGAGTGGAGATAATCGCCAGCGGAACTCTGCTGAGAACACTGCTGAAAATGGTCCTTCTACTGCCCAGAATAATGATGCTAACCGAAAAGAGCGTGGAAAACCTTCCTGTAGAACTCTTTCTTTCAAAGGTCTTCAGTATCACATGGTGAATTGGTAAGTCACAAGTTAACTTTTTCCCCTTTTTTCCCCTTTGGGTCGTCATGTCGCCTTAGTCATCTAGCACCATGCTGTCTCGAAGTTTAATTAGCAAGCAGCCATCACATGTTCTGATTTTGTTTTCTTATGCATTTTCTGATTATTTTACTTTCCATGATTTTGGCATTTAGCATGTTTGCCTAGGTGGTCATGTATTCTGCTCTAGTTTTGTTTTCAACTTTTGCTAATCCATGTGGTCATTCTGAATTTGCAGTGGTTTAAGTCTGGTCAAGATGTTAGCAGAATACATTGACATGGTTAATTGTTTGTCAATGCAATCATCAGAAATTGGGCGTCGTATTGTGGAAATCTTGAAGTTTTTCAATACAAGGACTGCTCAGCTTGTTCTTGGGGCAGGAGCCATGCAGGTGCTTATTTTTTTAATCTTTTAACTTTAACAAGCAATAACCAAAATGTTGGATTCAAGTTAGTAACTTCTCTGCTATCAAATGAGTTGAGATAACATGGTCATTCACTGGTGTGTAGACAGTTTTTCGTGAAATATTTATTACATTTTTTGCCGAGCTTCTTGTATTGATGTGATTATGTACCGCGTACCATGAGTTTGAAACTAGGATGAGTGGTCTCATTTATCCATAGTTGTTTTGTCTCTGGAACATGAAAAAGCTTTTGTGGCTCTCTATTGTTGTTTTCCTGCATTCTGTTTAAGATTAGACGATGAGTGTGCCTTTTGTTTTAGTGGTAAACATTCAAGTTATGGCACTTGTAATATGTAAGGTTAAAGGACAGTGGCCAATTCTGTCAGGGATCTTGGTGATGTCAGTTGGCTACTTATACCTTTCTTTTATTTGGAGATACAGTCTGTATCTGGTTTTCTATTTTCCTCTGAAAATTCAGTCATCTGTTTGTAGTGTTTTGTTAGCAATTGGGGTAATACAAATTTAGAGTGAATGTTATGCATTCAAATTGAAGTGTTGGCTTTTTTGGAATTGCTCTCTTAGGAGGAATGTTTCTCTAGTTTTGAGCACTAATTCTTTTAGACGTCACTTTTCGATGCTAGTATGTAATTTTTTTTTTTTTTGGGTCAATTTGAATTGAGACTGCCAGTAGTAAATAACAAACGAGAAAAAAGGTTTGTTCAATCAGAATCCATATCAATCATTACATAGATGGCGTATGAGGTCCAATAAAACATCCATCATAATTCTGGTCCAAAACTATTGTAGCTTTCTTAATGAGATTTGACTTAATTCGCATCATGAGACAAAATTTATTAAATATTTGCCACTACATTGGTGCTACTTTGGTTTTTATTTCACTTCTGGTTACACTGCAGGTGTCTGGTTTGAAGTCTATAACTTCTAAGCATCTTGCTTTGTCCAGTCAGGTCATTGGTTTTGTGCACGCAATGATACCTGGTAGGTGGTTTTCGTGATATTTATTTCTTTTCGTGTTTATGTAGAGTGAATTAATAAATATTTTCATTTTTGGATCATGAAATAGTTTCTCTGTATCACTATACGTAGATCTTGGTTGATTTAAAATAAGAGCTTTCATGAGAACAAAAGTCCTGACCACCCCCACCCCCTGGCGCAGTTCTGATTGCAAAAGTTTTGGGATGTCTGAAAGTGAAATTAGTTTCTTCAATTGTTTTTCGATCTTGGTTGATGGACTTGGGATGGATGGTGTTGCTTTTTTCTGATTACAAATATGTTAATTCACATTCAATTGCTAGATTCATGCTAAGATTCATTTTGAGGGTTTGGTCATGTTTGTTTATGTTAATATATTTGTACTGTTTCATTCGTCATTTCAACATTATTGGACAGCGTAAAGAATAATTAAAAGGAAAAAAGGTAATAAAGCCATCTGCACAGTAATATGACTTGTAATCTTTATTTGTGCTATGGTAACTTTGAGCTGCTTTAATATTTTGCATTTTACACTATTGCTTGCCGAATAATTTCAGTGAAGTTTGTGTTTGGTGTGTCTTCCATTCACTTCGTAAATGAAAAATGCTGTATTCTAGTAATTTTGAAAAGCTTTAGTTCTGATCAGACTGTTGGAATGTTTATACTCAAGTAAGTCTGACATCTGTTCAAAATCAACCAGAAATCAGGAGAGTTCTCTTCTCAAAAGTACCCGAGACGCGCAAGGTTCTTCTGTCATCCGAGATTGATCGTGTAACACAGGTATGACATCTTTCATGGCCTTTTTGTTTTCTTGATTTTTGTGTTTCCCTTGTCGGGGACTGATGTAATGGAAATATTCGGCAATTCTTCTTCTTCTTCTTCTTCTTCTTTTTTCTTTCATGCAATACCTTGATGCTGGTTGACTTTAGAATCAAGGTTCACTTAAGAAAATTTTTCGTTCTTTTCTTGGTGCATTGTGATGATACTTCATGACTTAGGGCAGTCATTCCATGATTTTGCTACGAGATGTTTCTGAGTGGTCTCTTGAATGACATGATTTATTTTTTTTTTGTTTTACAAATAATGAGAGCTTTACAAATATTTGTATTATTGATTGTAACAGAAGTCCAAATTTACGAACTCCGCAATTAAATTTACAGATTAGGTGCACATTTTGTCTCGAAAGTTACTTGGATAATGTCCTGATGGGTTTAGCCCTTGGATTGAACCCCCAATTACACTGGAGCTTCCAGTTCCTAATCACCTCTTCTATGTCTGAATGGCTTCTTGGCCTTATCAACTTCTGTGCGTACATTTTTTGTTTAGGCTTTCAGAGGATATGTTTGCCACCCCATCAGCTTATTTCACCAGCTGATTGTAGAATTTTGCCTTCTTTAACAATCAGGATGAATTTGCGCTATCGAACTTTCAATAAGTATACTGTCTACTTGAACATGATTTTTCAGTTATATTGGTTTTAGTACAGAAGCAGAAAGATTGTCCTGTTCCTTGTGAAAGGATCATGAAGCATTGCAAAATGTTATAGCTTGCATTTGGGGAATGAGTTTAGTATTACTCTTTTCAGTATCTGCCTTCAGGAATGCAATGCACAGAAACGGAGTTTAACTTAATGCATTGATTACTTTATTCGCTGATGTTTTCGGGGTGATTTCTTTTTGACAAATAGGTTTCGCTTACTTAAATTACGTTGGCATTGCATCGCTTTTCCAGGCCAATAAGTTTGCTGACATTGTGTTTTTTGCATTTTTCTTTTCATTTTAGGATTACAAAGTCCACCAAGAGGAGATACATTCGAAGCTTGTTCAGATTATGAAAGAGAGATTGTTGTTTAATCTTCGCCGATTGCCACAAATTGTTGAGAGTTGGAATGGGCCTGAAGATTCTGATCCACAGCCAAGTCAATTCGCGCTGTCTGTTACTAAGGTATGAGTCACAAAAGGGCATATTTTTTCCCGGGGTGGGGGGTGGTTTATGCTGCTAGCATTGGTTGTTATACATCCTGAAGTTGTAATCTTGGTTCTCTGTAAAACGATGCCATCTACACCTGGAGGAAGGAAAAATTGTACCTTTTTCCAAGCTTTCACAGATAGCGTTCATTTGTGACTGCAATCCCTACATGGTATTATGTGCTTTTAAAATTTAAATATTGCTTGTGATTACCTTGATAAATTGCTAGTATCTTCATCACCGGTGCCATCTTCATTGTGGACAGTTGTTTAATTACTTTAAAGAATTAGTCTCTTAGATTACCTCTTGTGGTGCACGCTACTAATTGGTGATCTATTTTGTCTTGGTAATCTCAATTTCATAAGCTAATCCAATGAGATGTGATTTGTTTATTTATCACGTATTGAGAATCGGCTTATCTCTGTTTGCTCAGTGTGGAGATCTGCTCTTTCTCATAGACTTTCAAACATCGGAAGCATTCTTATCCTCTTGGCATGATAAGATTTTGTGCCGAAATTAGATCAGTAATATCAAATATGATTAAAGAGCCGAAGTGGTCAATTGAAATTTCACAAGATGAACAGTAGTAACTTTTCTGACATAGAATCGTGAATACTTTTGTTGAAATGCTGTCTTCTAAAATAGTTTAAGGGTCTAGTTTAACTTTAACCACTTTTGGGTCATCCTTTTGTTTGTTTGTTTGGCATTAGAATATATGCTCTCTTCAGGCATAGTTTTATGCGTATGTCTATATTCTGGAGTTTCTAATAAAGCTTTTTAAGTTCTTCAGTCCATGTAGCTAATTCTTCCTTAAAACTTCTGATAATTGAGGTTGAAGACTCAGTGTGCATATTTGTTTACTCCACAGGAAGTTGGTGTCTTACAGCGTGCCCTATCTCGAACACTGCATCAGTTTGAGGTTGAGACTATCTTCAGGTATGAGACTTGCATACTCAGATTGTATTTTTGGCTTTTCCTTTTTTATTATGGAAGCAGTGATAGATGTCTATGTTAACATAAAAGTACTCAGGCTAACTCTTAAATTGTTTCTGACCTAATCAATTTTGGCTGTCCATTGAACCAAAGTTAATAGACTATACAGCATTAAGAACTGTCTTGTTATGAACAGCCAATTTGTTGGTTGGTCTGAATTTCAGTGGAGATATATGGTGTATAAATTCAGTCTGCTTTTTTAGATGGAACTACATTCTGATTTCTTTAGGAACTTTTTGATGCAGTAAAAGAAAGTCAGTTGTTTTCTTATTATCTTTACATTGATTTATGCATCACACTTTTCAGGCAAGTGGTTGTGATATTTCATACTCAGATTTCCCAGGCATATTCGAGTGTAGATGTCAGTACTCCACAAGCTAAAAGCAGGTAGTGATGTGTCTTAGTTTGGGTAAAAGTTTCGTGGTGTATTTTGCCATCTACTTTTCTTAATTTTCTACTGATTGTATATTCGCATGGAATGTATATATACCAGGCTGCAACGTGATGTTCATCACATCCTTCGGTGCATTCGATCTTTGCCTTCTGGCTGTTCAAGTGAATCTGGTCCAACAAACTGGGGGCAGCTTGATGAATTCTTTGTGCAAAGATTTGGCACAGAAACTGACAATTAGATGGTTGTAAAGTAGGCCATGCAATATTTTTTGATAAGCGTCTATATCTGACTGGGATGATATCAAGAAGATAAGGCTTATGAAGTGAATGCTTCACCTTTCAATAGAGTAAGATACTTCTAAAATGTTCGATCTTCTTTGGTGTTTTTTCTTGTATCCTTGGGAAAAAAATATACTCCGTATACCTTTTTAGGTTAAGTTTGTAGGCATCCACTTCCTTTTTAGTTTCTTTCTTCTGAAATATTTGTGGATTAGGCCAAGAATGAAGCAGAAAGTGATTGATTGTTCAAAATAAATTTGCACTTAATTTTGATGTTAGGGAATTTCATTTGAGAATTATGACTGGGTAGATACCTTTTTATGGTTAGCTTGATTTGAATTATGGAGTATACAATCATTCCCTGTTGTTAAAGAAAATTTGCCAATAGTTAGTTGGCTAGCATCTTACGTATTAGAGTAAGCTGATTAGTTAGCGTTATGTTCATACAGTCCCCGTTTTTCTACGTTATGCTAAATTTTATATTCATGTCATTAACCAATTTACTCTTTACATATCTTCTGCAATTTTTGTCACCAGGAGATGTCGTTGCTTTATAACCGCAATCTTCATGGGTTTGAATAGAGATGGATTTTTCTTCTACGGTATAAAACAGGCAAATGAGACCCTCTGATTTTTATATGTTCTTCTGCAGGAGTTTATATCACGTAGAGGTTGTCCATAGTGTTTTGGCGAAGCAAGCGTGCAAAGGAGATGGCTTTTAATCATTGTCGAAAGGAGTTGTGTACTATCTGTGTAATCATTGTTTATAGGAATTCTTAAGGAACTGAGGGATTGAAGATTGAGATTTACCCGTGATTTTGTTCTTAAGATATATGGCTGCTCGTTTTCTGTTGTTTCATAATTTTTATGCAGTTTTGACTTCACATATTCTTTAGGCTTAGGACTCGGTTTCTATAGTACAGAAGATCAAATGTATTCATTGATAGATTGGAGATGCAGTCAATTTCTGCTTAGTCTTTTCTCACTAAAGTTTTGGCTGAATCAAGCCTCAGTTCGATCTTCCTTTTTTCCCTCCTTTTTTTTTGTCTTTTTTCTTTTTTACTTTTTGGATGATCAGTCTTAATGAGAAGGAAAACACAGTAACGAAGTAAAATGGAAATTTTTTCCACAAAAAAAAAGGAAAATGTAAAGGGAGGTAGAGGCGTTTTGTTCAAAGATGATATCTATTGAATAAATTATACTTCATCCCAAGAAACTGTAGTACTTTTTGTGATATTGTACCTTGTTTTCGTTCACTGAAAAGGAGTGAAAAATGAATTCCCATTGACAATTCCCGAACTTCACTGAAAATTTTGGATGCTTCTTCAAATAAGGGGAAATTTTCGCACCATGCAAATAGTTTTTTGAGCAGAACTCAGGATCAAGCCGCTTGGTGATCGTTTCACCAAGGGTTACGATCACACTTTCACAAAGAGAATCCTCGAAAAGAAAGTAATGAAAATACTTATATATTATGTTAGAGACAAATACTAACTGCATCTGCTGCCAAAACCAAAATTGACACCATCAACAGCGCTACTGGCATTCTGTATCTTAGGGTCAATATCACCATATTAGAACTAAAGAGTACATATTATACATCGGTTGAACATACGACATAGTTGAATATGCAAAGTACAACCTCTAGCAAAATGTGAAAAATCAATTTCCATGGAACCCACTATAGGCACGACTGAATTGGTCTAAATAATATCCGGCGATCAGGTTCAAGGCACAAGACCGTACATAAAGATAACACCAGTCTGAAGCCTCCTCCCATTTTATGAACACGAATTTGCTCCATAAGCGAGAAAGGAAACAGAAAGGGACAAATGTTTCTTAAAACGCTTTATTTTAACCATTGCATAAAGAATGAATACTCTTTTAAGAAAACAAAGGTTTCTGGGAAAAATCTGGTTATATTAGTGTTGAATTTTCTGCCATACATTTGGGTGCAAGTAAACAAATGCACAATAGACCTCCGAGATCGAAATAGAAGATGCGATTGCTGTGAAATTAATGTATTTGATTTCTTGTGCTGAAGATGACCGAGTCTAAGCAATCTGCCAGAATTGTGGGATGTAAAATACATAGGCAGCGGAGCATTATTATTATTTTTTTTTATTTTTATTTTTTGGGTTCAATAGATGAGGGCAGGTGCCTGAATTAAGTACACCGACGGTTTAATATCTGATGGTGGATCTGCAAAAATATGTAAACTTCCGGATATAAAGTCGCCATTGAAGCCAGCTAATCTGCTGTAAAGTTTGTCTCTCGGTAATTATGGCAAAATTCCAGCATCCAATTCCGATTTAATAGGTCCTTGATCCCCATAATCAAACCTCTGTGACAATTTGGACTGGTTTCCTTTGCCTACTACACTAGCATTATCCACATCAGCTATAATTTATTGATAACTCAAATCCTATGCCATCTGCAGGCATTAGAACAGGCCCCGTAGTTCAGCTCTAGTTATCGTACAAAACCAATATTCATAGCAAGCAAGACCTTCTAACCATATTCCATGTTCATCCCGCAGCAAACCACCCCCATATACCATACTTGTGTTTTGATTAAAAGAGCCACCAGAATTCAATTTTATCCAGCCTGTTGGAGGGTTTTGCCAATGAAGCAAACGATACTCCATCCTCAATCCAAAACCACCTACTCGTTTTGCAGTAGCTAAAGCTGAAGAAACATTCAAGACATGGGGTTTTAAATCATACAAACTTTGCAAAACCACCAACATTTTTCAGAAAATATTCTTGCGTTTCTTCCAGCCAAAACTGGCCGCCAGGCCAGCATGTAAGCCCAACTATACAATCCCGATTCTCAACAGGCATATTCATTGTGTTGAACCTCATATAAACCGAACAATTCAATCCCCTCACAAACTGAATTAGGCAATCACGCTGTTTGCATAGCATAGAAAGGACGAGCACTAATCACCGATAGGGCTAATGTAACTTCGCCAGCCATTGATAATGTCGAAGCTGTCCAACCCTAAAGCCTAGCTTCTGCCTTCTCCACTATATTTACATGTGTAGATTTATTCACTCTTCCATGAATAAGAGGCATACCCAAATGCTTATCAAGATTATTCACCTTAGTAAATCCTTGGGTTGCCGCAATGTTTTTCCTGATCATTTTTCTTCAACATTTGTCGAAAATTCGTTTTAGTGCTGCTCGCCTTCATTTCAAACCTGGCTGATTGCAAAATTCATTCAATACGGATTTCACTTTTTCGGCCTGATCCATGGACGCTTCACAAAAAAAGTAGTAAGTCATCCTCAAACATTAAGTGTGCACGGAACTTTAACAGATCCTCAACCAACAGAGATCGGGCGCCATTTTTCTTCCGTAATGCTCCTTTGGAGAAATGGGATCACCACGCCGGACTCCTCTCGTCGGAAAAAAGTGTTCTGTTGTTTCTCCATTCCATTGCACTAGCACAGAAGCCGATGATACACATAGCATAATACTGCGTACAAAGGAGGTAGGAAACCCTTCAATCAATAACGTATGCTTCAAGAAAGCTTCCTTCTCCATATCAACCTTCACCATCATAAAACCTTTCTTGCCGGATTCAACAATACAATCATGTATTTATAGATATTTTATTCTTATCTATAATATTTAAGTAGCACATTTTTCCTATATCATACCTTATGCTCTTCTTATGTGTCGGGAAAAAAGTCATTTTATGTGTTGTACATATTTTTAAATGATTATAGAGGTATAATCATTGTAGAAATGTCTTTTGTTATGAAAATAGTGAAGAGTTATTTGTATAATTGAATGCCAAGTACTTGAATAAAATTTTTATTTTCACGTAGTGAGAAAATTAATAATCACAAAAATTTAATATAAAAAAGAGTTTTATAATATATCATACTATGAAAACACTCCGACTGCACTAATAACATAAACAATATATTTTTTTGACAATGTATTTCAGCCCCCACTAAAATTTTATTCAAGATCTGCTACTGTGCTTGACTCATGATACTTGTTCCTCCCTTGTTCAGTCGTTTCTTTCTAACCGTATGTACTTGATCACGTGTTTTAAGATTATATATTGCATGCTATACTGCGTGATATATAAGCATGCCACTTCGTGCATAATATCGTTCTTAACACATGGATTCATGCCCCCTGCTAGTTGAGTCGATTTTGACAGTGTCGGTAAAGGGCCATGACGTATTGGATAGACCGCTAGAAAGTTTTGTCAGGTATAATTTTGAGATAATGCCGCCTATATTTATCGTTATTGTTGAGTGTGGTTGACGAGAAGTGCATAGACCTATGCTGCTATTTTTAAAGTTCCCTTCTCTCTCTGTATATAGAGTTCGACTTGAAATCCAATCCCTCTGGCCATATAGGCTTGGATTTGGCTCTGATCTGACCTCTCTCATATCCATTTTATATGTGCTTTAATCGCTTTTGGGCTTGTGAAAAACCTTTGTGATTCCTTGACCCATAGTTTTCTCTATATTTGTCACCTAACATGAGCCTAAGTACCTTTATCATGTAATGTGCAACTTTTTGTGCTTGCCTTCTATAAAATGTGATAACTTGTTTGATTATGTGATCACCTAGATTAATTATTTATGTTTTTTTCTCTAATCAAGGACCAAGATCAGAGTATATTAACTTCTTAAAGCATTTCAAGAAGTTTAGCATAATCAAGATTTAGTTATACCGTTGTACTATAGGCTTGTGTTAGTTTACAAATGAAAAACATTGTACCTCAAGACATTTTATATAAGACATGTAAGATACTCTACATCAAAATTATTAACTTTCAGCTTATGACATGTTAATGTATTCAGTTGGCGCTCTTGATTTCCTGCTAAATTATTTTACTGAGACCTAGCGAGAGCTAGGCAAGTGCTCGACTGCGACTCCTTCTCTATAACACAGGGGATCTTGTTGGGGCGTTACAGATGTAATGTGACAGTTGGAGCAAAAGAAAACAGTTTCAACCTAACACCAGTAAATTGGATTTAAATAAAACATTTTATGAATATTTTGGGTAATTTTTTTAATGTTGATTGTTTCTTTCACCCATGCAAGGGCGGAGCCACAAATAGAGTTAATTGCCCCCAGCTGAATTTTTATTTTTTTTTGGTTATTGCCACTTAAAAACATGTTTTTTCTTAAGAAAAATACGTTTTAGCCCACCTAAATTAATAATATTAACAGCAAAGTATATTGAATTTGTGATATTAAAAATCTAGCCGCATCACTTCTTCAGGGCCTAGCTCTGCCGACGCACCCATGTGTTTCTTGTTTACTCAATTTTATTAGGAGAACTGTTTACATTATCAAGTTAGAAAGTAGAAACTGGTTCCGCTCACTTAGAAATAGTCGCTATTGGACTCCATCGTATAATTCACCTTCCCCCCCACCTCTCCCCCCCAACTCCCCAAACATCTTTGGTTGATTTTTAGTTTGTTTTTTTGTGCAACAACCAGAGCAAAGACGAGACTAGGGCCGAAGCTAATCCCATATCCATTTCCCTAGTAAAAATACTTGGCTAGACCTATATTTGTTCTTACATCTTTGCTTATTTGTTGAAAAATTCAGTAGATAAATTTAAACTTCTCATTCTCTATAAATTTAGACATGTTTACAACCCCACTCTCTAGTCTCATCTAAGAGTTCTCCCTTCTTAACGTAGCCTTTCTTTTTCATTTTGTTCTCCTAAGAAGTTAGGTCTTTTTTAGTTGGTTTTTATTCTTTTCCGGTTGTCAATTTTTTTAAAATATTTTCTTCATGTATTTTTTCTGGCTATAAAGATTTGAAATGGCATTTCCCGTTGATAAAATCATCAAGTTCATGAAGTCAACATGTAATGTTCACAAAGAACGTGATGCAGTAGCGGAAGCTTAATAATCAAATCAACCACGAACGCAACCCGAATCGACACGAATTAGGGTCAGAAACACAAATGTCAACTAAACTGTTGAGTCGCCAAAGCACTGCCGGAATAACAACCTTTATAAGAAATTGTTAAGTCTGAGAATGCCCGAGATCTTAAGGAAAATAGCCTCAATCAAGCATCCAAGAACTGAGATAAAACTCAATTTCAATTAATTAGAAAAAACTGCCGTCACAAGTTCACGACAAATGCTTAAACCGTACAAATAAACCCTAACGGTAAAATGTCAAAAAAACCATAATATGGAAAATAAGAAAGTGATAAATAAATAAAATGTCAATAAGAATCCACATCAGAAAGTGCCATTGAAATCATCAGGTTCATGTGCTCGTTGAAATCTACTAGAGGAATCGGGCTCTATGGGAGGAGGGAGAAGATGAAATTTGCAGTTGTGGAAGTAGCTAATTAAGTATGCCCATAGTTCCTGATTGTTATTACCTACATTGTTGAAGAATTAAGATTGAATTTGCATATTTTTGCGTTCTTCTAGTTCAATTCTAACTCATGTATTGTTACACCACAATTGTTTCATGTTAGTTTTGCCGTCTAGACATGAGATGATAAAACTAATAAATAATTCCCAACATTTTGAATGTTTTAGTTCACTAATTTTGCCACAAATCAAATGTCTCATTTCTATACTCAACAATTGATTTGTAGTTTGGGCTCTGTAGACTCTCTTGTGAAACTAGCAATAATGATAGTAACTTTTGTCATCTGTCATTTCGGTTTTGTTTATTTCGCTGCTTATCTCCGTTGAACATCTTGGACTACAAAACAAAATTAAATTTAGTATTGTTTCAATACAAACTTAGAAATCAACAAATTAAGTTATTCTCAAAATCGCAAAGGAAATAGAAGTTATAATTAAACATTGATAACTACGACTACGTGCACATCTTTCCTTGTGTGGACATCTCTTTTGATGGGGTTTTGTTTTCCTTGATTTGCTTGATGGGTTTGAGAGTTTCATGGATTTGGTCAGGATAGTTGAATTGAACCAACTTTGGAAAAAATGGGATAGAGTTTGTTCTTTATTTATTTTTATTTGCATCAGTAAATTGGATTTAAATAACTCCTTTTATGGATGTTTAGGGTAATTGTTTGAAGTTGATTATTTTCTTTCAACTATGACTTCTTATTTTCTTACATTGTATTGTTCAAAACTTCAAATTTTATTCCAACAATTCTTTACATAATCAAATTAGATACTTCGGCTCACTGCCACAAGATTCATTTGTACAATTCACCTCCTCCCTTCTCCCATCCCAGAGCATCTTTGGTTACTTTTCAGTTTGTGGATTTGTGCAACCAACAGATCAAAGACGAGACTAGGGCCGAAGTTGACCTCGGACCCATTTCCACAGTGAAAATACTTGGCTACACATATTTCAACTCTAACTTCTTTACTATTTTTATTTTTATTTTTTTGGAGAATTTACTAGATGAATTAAAACTTCTCATTCTCTATATATGTAGCAAAACTTGAATTTCCTTTCCTCTTTCCCCACCCCACTATCTAGTCTCCTCCCAGAGCTCTCCCTTTCTAACATTTTCGTTCTTTTTGAAGGCGAACACTTAGTTTGGCTCGGGGATCGAGGTCCTTATACAATCAACACCAATGCATTTGTTTGATAATCATTTTCTAGGCTTTTGGGGATGGTTGTTTGTCTTCTAAAACTTTTGATTATCGCTCTTAATTGTATCATTGAATGCTTACATCGTGAAGTATTATAATAACTTTGTATTAAGATTTCATTACATTTATTTGAATATTTTTAATGATTAATTTGTGCAATTATTATATTTTCATTTTCATTTTATTAAAATTGCAGAAAATGGCTAATTTAATCACGGAAATTTTTATTTTATTAAAATTACGATTTTTTTTTGGATAAATTAACCACAGATTACTCACAGTATTCTATGCGTAAAATCTACCACGGATTTGTTATTGAATTTTCGTGGGGAAATTAACCACCAAATGCACATGGAATATCCATGGTTAAAATATTCCAAGGATTTATTACCGAAGGTCCGTGGACAAATTAACCACCGAATATGCACGCAATATCCATATGAAAATTAACTGTAGATTATCCACCGCTATTTTGTGGTTAAGTCGTTGAGTTTTTACACAAACCCCACAAAGATTTACACACAGTATATCCACGAACAAGTTTGTGGACTTATTCTGTGGTAAAATGATTAGCACAGAACATATAACCACGTCTAAGGGTTCATACATAAATACGTGGGAAATTATGTTACCCACAGACTGCAAGGCAAAATTACACACAAACACATTTGTGGCTAAATGATGTTTTTCTTATAGTGTTGTTCTCCTTAAAAAGTAGGTTTGTATTGGTAGTTTTTTATTATAGTGTACATGAAATTTGTAAATTCTTTGTTATGTTACCTAGTTATGAAATTATTCAGAGATAACCACAATTGATATGTTTATGAAACTATTAAAGGATTAATCAAACAACCTTAAGTTGAAAACACTTGTAAGATAATTTAATTTTTTTTTGTAAATACATATAACAGTCAAAGATATTTGGATGATATTAGAGTTCTTGAATAGTGTTGCTACTATCTGTTTTTTAATATCGGGTGTTACTGATTATTATTGGTTTTCTTATTTTTCTAAACACGAATAATATGAATCTTCATTGAATGAAACATAGAATAATAGGAAGATTCTTCTGATACTATGTAGTGTCATACACATTATCGTTGAACAATAATCGCTTTTTAACAATTACATCTAATAATTTGTATAATATTAAAACTTGTTCTGATTTCACATATTAAACATTCTTTTTGCATCTCAGCAACCTCCTTTTTTGTAAGGTCGTTTGTCTTAATACGACCAAGTAAATTTGAATACATAATGAAACTTAACTGTGAGTGTTACAGGAGAAAGGATTTTTGTACAATTTAAGTTACATGGTGAGTTCCCTTAACATTGAGCCAAGTGTAACAGTTTAGCATGTGACGGAAAAAAAAAATCCTATGGCAAGAGAAGCTGGGAAGGTAAGAAACATGAGAAACTCAAAATACATCCAATCAAAACTATAAGATGGACTAAATGAAGTTCTATATTAACAATCCATTGAATTTCTTCCTCACCATGGATAAAAATATCGTCGAACCCTGCGTCTACAGCTGGGTCACATATTCCTTTGATTGCTAGAGCTACTAGCTTTTTTGGAGAGCATGAAAACCTGTACCATGATTTAATGACAACTTTACATTAGCAAAACATGTACCATTTGAAATCAAGTTATCCATTTATGAAACTCAAGTGACACCAACATACCCAATGTAAGCACCTTATGAAATCATTTTTTTCAGCTCTAAATTGAAAAGAAAATGTTGAAATGAACAAACAGTCACACCTTGGGTAACAACCATGAATCTTTAGTGTACTAAAATTACAAATCCCTCAATTCAACATGAGTGATGCATCAACCTGCTAAAAAATATTTGTAATGATATATATTATCAATTAAAAGAGCCCTATTCCACTAGTAAAATATGCATTTTCAATTTATTTGCAAAGAAAATAAGTCTGAAAAGAGTAAAATTACTAGTAATTCGATCTATAAACCTCAATCTAGGAACGACAGCAGTCATAATGTGCTACTGCAAATAGTTATCAACCAATTCTTAGCAGAGTGCAATTTGAGGCCAAGAATGAACAAACCAAGACTTGTATGAAGCATACTACTGAATGGTCATCATCGTCAAAGTGAGCATTCTTAACTGTGCCCATCTAGATGACCATGGTCAAAGGTTCGCAATTAAATAATTGATACACAATTTGAGCAAAAATAACACTTATTTTTTTTATTCAATTGGGAAAGGAATCAAATGAAATCAGAATTGCAAAACTAATATACAATCGCGGATGACTGAACCACATAATAATAATCCAAAGTTGCAATTAGATTGTAGGTCGCCGCCTTAGCGAATCTGCAATTTCTACATATTTACTCTATAGTGAATTTTCCATCTGTTTTAGACATAGAAAAATCAAAATTGAAATTGATTGTTGATCTCATTAACCAAATTGAGTGTAAAGTTCTAAGGAGTCCTGAGTACATGATATTTGGCAATCTCTACACCTTGCTTGCTTTGATTAATGATACTGACGAGAGAAGAAAGTCTCTCTTCAACAAAGCAGCCTCTTATTTTGAAGAGACTAATTTGATGGCTTTTGATCAAACCTCCAATGTACCTAATGTTTTTTTTTTTTTTTCTGCGATAAAGTAAAGTGACAGCATGTTCCTGGGCAACGCCTCATGATAGTTGGGATCGTGGCATGGTGCCACCAACATTTCAATTCAGACTGAAGTGGGTCATCATTGAGTGGATAATTGCACATCCCTACTTGGATAAACTGTTAAATGTAGAGCAACATGTACAAAATATCTTTCATTTTTTATCTTGTTATATACTGAAATACTTAATTTTTTATTATATGAAATTCACTAGATCGACTCTAATAACCATTCCTTTAAAATAATCAACATCCCGTCCTTAAGATTCTGTATACCTTGCATGATGCTTATGTGTGTAACACTAGTTTTTTTGGGTATTTTGCCACCTTTATCTTTTTAAATTACTCCATATTTGTCTAAAACTAAGTTCAGGGTGCATTCAGTTGGAAAAAAAACCCTTAAGGCATAAAAGCATACACCTAAAATGCAAACAAAACATCCAGACTCTAGCAATTAATTACACCAAGAATTATACTTTTTAACAATTAAAATTGTTTCAGAACCTTGTTGGTCAATTCTGTATAAAACTTAAATAAGCTAGCCTGTAATTTATTCTACCCTCGATGGATAGAAAGAGGACATAGAAAGGAAAACTTGGAGTATTTCGATCATCTGTCAAAAGAATCCATGTCCAGTCCTTAGTTGGTTCAAAACTATTAAAATGGTGTTTCCACTACTAATAAAAATGTTAGGTTTTCACCATTTAATATATTGTTTCACCAACTAAGCCGAGCTGGCTTCTTTGCTTCATCATATTATTATTTCTCTCAACGCCATTTTGAACATATATAACACTTTTGTGCACATCTAACTAATCATCCAATTAATCAAGCAATACAAACATTAGCAAATTTATTTAAACCCATCATTTTAACAATCAGTATACGATATTCGACCAATAGCAAATGAGAAAAATATTGGATCTAGTTTGAAAAACAAGTCAATACTACATCTTTGAAGCGGTTGATCCACTGATGCTGGAAAAGACACCCAATTTTAGAAGGGGATGAAATCCAAAAGTACTAAACAATATCGAGAACAGGTCGACATGCCTTAAGCAATTTTTTGGGTTAATCGTTTAGCAATGTATCAATAATTAAAAGATTGCAACGATATCAATTAATTGAATGTGTCTAAATCTCTTTTTCTCTGATATGCAACAAGTTTGTAGTAATTTGAATCTCAAGATTCATTGAAAATTTTTTCTTCTTCTAAGACAAGTATTTACTTAGTTTTACTTAATAAATGGAGCTTTCATGGGATTTATGTTTGAATCTTTGTAAGACAAACTCTTTCATACTTTTTTTTTTTAAAAAAAGATCTATCAAGGTATGTAGTGAAATCTTTGTAAGATAGTTTTTAGCTATAGATTCTTAAGAGGCGTCATGGAGCTTCTAGAAAAACTTTTCTAAGACGGTCTCTTTTGATTGGGTAAGTCTTAAGTACTACCTTTTGTATTTTTTTAAATGAATAAAATTGGGGACCGCCAAGTACCGTCCTGGATTTCTTCCAAAAAAAAAATACTTAATGTTACTCACCAAAGTGTTCACTTTTTACCCTTACCCACAACCATTATATGTGAACTTTTTGCAGTATGTATGAAAGTTAAATCAAAACGATGTCTATATAAATATTTAGTTCTTTTGTCTCGAAATGATTGTCCAATTTAGATATACATACTATCTCTTTTTATTATGGTGTACATAAAAGTAAACCAAACTTTTTTTAAATCATTATTATCATCTATTAATAACTGATTAATAACTACTTATTAATGGCCAAGTTCAACACATATGAAATCATTTTAACCAGTCTTGATAGTAACATATTAATGACAAAGTTCAACACATACGTAAAATAAGTTCTTGAAATCATTATTATCATCTATTAATAACTAAATTTCATCCTATATGCTCCCAAAAGATAATTTCATAGTATTTGTTAAAATTTGGAACTAATGTCCTATGGAACTAGCCAAATCATAAAGAATCTTTACGGTCAAAATTGCAAATGCTGCCATAATGCCAAAGTCAATACTCTGGACTGAAGAGTTGTTTGCCACAACCTCCACATCTGTCTGGGGTTGGGCTTCCATTTTCTCCAATTTCTTCAGCAACATGTTCTTTAACTTCAGTTCCTATGCAGCTTGCTCCTCTACACTCTGCCGAAGCTTTGCAAGCTCCTTGCAAACGGCCTCATGCTGCACTTCCTGAGCAGCTTGCTGCTCCTTTTGGGACTCTATAATCCCCCCGTAATTATTTTTCAACAACAACCATTGACCGATAACTATAGTGCTGGGATTCTAATGCAAGCAGCACTGAAGCTACACCAAGGGTGGTGCCCAAAGGAACTTTATCAACAACATTTTTGGGGCCCGTTTTAACAGTCTGATAGGCTATTTTGGTTCCTTTTGTTGTTGACTCATAAGGACGTTTTATACCATCCGCAGTGGCATCCTTCAAATGACAGGCCAACTGGCCAGTAGTTGTCAGTTTTCTCTCGCCAAAGGCAAGAATTTTCTTGAATACAGCTTGCTTTATGCCATTTGTCAAGAGTGGAGAAATAACTAGCGAGCTGTGTCTCTAGATTTGCTGACGTTTGTGAATGACCATATTTATGGATTTTTTTGCTTTTATATGCTTTTGGACCCCCCTCCCCTACCCTAATAGCTTGCAATACATCTCCTTGCAAACATCTCTCTTGATTGGTAGAGAAGAGAAGGAGCATCACCGACTCCCCAACATTGAAAACCGGTACCTTTTGAGATCCGGCCTAACCGCTTCTAAACACTCACCAGCCAGAAGAAGCATATATCCCGGATATACATGTCGCTGGTTTCTGGTTTAGTTTTGGATTGAGCGTCCTTTTAATATCTTGCCAGCTTGTGAAGATTATGGTTGGAAAACCATAATATATCCATCATCAAAACTGCTATTTTTTTTTGTTTACTCTCAATCGAAAAGAAAATAATGTATTGATCTTAGGCTTACAAAAGTATTACATTAACACAAACTTAGAACATTTAGGACCTTCAATAGTGAAATTTATCGGAGAAATGAAAAGAGTTCACCATCGGATAGCTAAAAAAGATGACTAACAAGGGAATTCCCCAGACGACTAAGGAATGCCCAATTTTCTGAACATTTGAGACAGCTCAGAAACATAAACTTTCAGATCACATGATTGATTGTAAGCATCAGCAAAAGGCGCAAGCCAAGTTTCAGATGGCTATAATCAAAACTCAGATGGGCGATCTCGCTGTAGCAGAATGCAGATTCAAGACGGCATAGGAGGTGAAGCATTTGAAGAAATTGGTGGAAAGATAAAATGGTAATAGCACTTAAAACCTAAGGATATTTTGGTAAACGTACGACTAGGGTCTCAGGTTGAATACTTCTGTTTTGGTTTGCAAAGCATTGGGCTTTCCTATTTTATATTATGAGACTTATGCAATTTCGTAGAAAAAAAAATCCAATTGCACCACTCCATTGAACTCGGCTTCATCATTCCTGTTTAAATCTGGAGGCGCCATCTAATCAAGAATATTGTACAACGGCATAAAAATGGGGATCTTCACACACAAGTAGGTGACTGGGAGTGATTGTGTACCAAAATGCATCAATCGTAAATAACCACCAGTAAACCTTTCACGCTGCAATGCTAAACAAACGACACCCATAATTAGGATCCAAACATGTTCACTGGACAAAGAAACTCCTTGGAAAACTTTCCTCCACAATCGCTGAGGCCCGACTATGGCCTGAACCAATAGAAGTTGATTTTTTTATTTCAGAATCCTTCTTCACATGATCTATATAGTAGATCTCTGGAACATCCCAAATGCACCCAGCTACAATAAAATACACTCTTGGAAACTTAATACTTTTTGGATCATTGTTGTTTTGCAATTTATGTCTAAAAAAATCAATTTGCTTGCGCTGCTATACAAAGACATATCATTTCTCTCCTGAGAGATCTATAGTGGGAAACACGCCCACGAAATTCAAAAGCGAGGGTGTTACTCAATGTGTAAATCTTAACAAGATTTTTATTCCAAATGCTCCTAGATCCATTTTTCCTTTCAATGGTAGTGCGACCATTGGCCGCTACCACAATCCTTTCTTCTCCAAGAAGATTAGGATATCTGAGATTCTCAAATCACTACTTGGCCACCACCACCGAGGTGAGGCTATTCCTTACCAAACATCGATCAAACCATACCATGATCGGATAAAAAATTCAAGAAACATTCAAGATATAATCATTAAATTGCTAGACATAACGTACTATGTTTGTGTGCTTGGTTTTTTTTCTTTCAAAAAACGCCGACGATTGAGACAGTTGATAGAGCATAATAGTGGCCCATATCTAAAGCGGAATTCAAACACCTGACCCAATCCCTTTAATGTGCATTTACGTAATTTATATTTAACCTAGTTCAATGTAAAATATTGTCAATAATTTACTCTTTACATCCAAATTCAAATAGTTTCTTCAATATATGTAAAATCCCTACAATTAATTTAACGACCATATTGTGTCATACTCGAAAGAAAAAACAAAAAGGGATAAAAAGAACAATGATACCTCCTAGTGTTTACAAAATGAGATTACAGTTTTTTAAAAAAACTAATCATGGTGGCAAATTTTATTTTGCTCCTTTTTACAGTACTATAAATACTTCTCAATATTGAACATTTAGTAGCTAGCATTAGATAACATTAGTACATCAATTTCATCGCTGTCGTTTTCTTACATATTTGCTATGTATAGTAAAATATGCCATATTAATTAAGGTAATTTGCATAATCTTGTTCCTATGTTGCAACCTAAAAATCAACCCTGACACTCAAAGATCCAAAATTTCATATGGGTCAAAGGGATATCATGTTGGTAAGACATAAGAAATTAAAATATAGTTTAATATATTTCATGCAACTTTTAAATTCTTTAAGTTTGTATCTTGTTTTTTTTTTGTTTGATTAAAAATGTTACTATTTTTGAGAAAGATTGAAAATTTCCAAAAAAGGTTAAAGCTTTTTAATGTTACTCGTATTACTACAAAATTCTTATTCAAAAATTGTTTTCTTTTTTCTGTTGTGATTATTAGTCTAGAGATTCCCAAAATTACACGTACTATTTCACTAAATTTATGTCCAAAGGCTATGTATATCTTTAACTCTTTTGATCAAAAAAATTAAAGATTAACTCTTTGAGTTATTTGGTGACAGAAAAATCAAATTTTTTGTTTCTTGTCGCATGCAATTTTATTGGTGAAATGTTGAATTATGATTTTGGAATGGTTATTCTGATGACCCATATATGCTAGTAAGTGCAAGCTGGTCATTCGTCCCACATTAGTGGACGGAGGGAGTGATAATCAATATAAACTTGAGCTATTTGATCTACTAGTAACTTGGGTTAACCGTTTTGGGTAAAGGGAGGACGAACATCCAAATAGTTGTTTTTTTTATAGGTAAAATGTGAATTATATTGTTTCCCAAAAGTGCCAAAATGATCGCCTATTTATAGCATATACATATAACTTTCTTGTACAGCTACCAAAATTAAGGAGACACAAAATTGCTACTGTTTTAGCTATTACATAGTTGCGCCAAAAACCTTGCCTCTTTTTCCTTTTTTGCTTGACATTTGTAGTAGCACCTCCATTTGATCTCCCTTCTAATGTCTTCATAAACAACATCCACCTCTCTGTGTTTACCTTCATGTAGTTGTTAGTTCCTGACTTTCCAAACCTGATAATAGCCAGTTTCAATAAGTGCAAACATGAACTTCTTCTTCATTCTGCATCTTTCCAAACAAAGTGCAATCTATTCCAATTCTTCGGTGTTGTCCAGCTGATAGGGAACTTCATCCAGTCACTAATTTTTTGCCACAAATCTTGAGCAAACTGACACTGTGAAAGCAAATGCTCAGGGTTTCTGAACAGGTATTGCATAAGAGGCAGCTCTCATCATCAATTGTCATTCCCAGATGTATGATCTTGTCCCTTGTCATCAGCTTTATGTGCCAACATAACCAAGCAACAAACCCATGTTTAGGAACACTTACACTATGAGCTCAGTTTCTCTGAAATGTTGTCTTTGCCCTTTCGTCCATTTATAAGCTGAAGAAGTGGTGTAGATTCAATTTTTCTGAGCCAGCCATCTGTTCTGCTGGAAACCTGCCTGGAGTTTATCTCTGATCATGAGGAGTTTTTTTCCAAATAGTTATTAGGAGAAATATGACAGTTGGGGTATTACGGCCGTCATAGTTTGGGGTGATGTTTGTTTCCATTGTTATGTTGGTTAATATTTTTGGCCCATTTACAATTTTGGGCTATTCTAATTTTAATGTTCTTGTATTTATATGTGTGCGGGGTGCTTATGCATAGCCTAGCTCTATTTTGTTAAAAAAGAGGATATTTATACGTATGTGTGATGCATCAATTTTGTTGTTCAGGTTATTTTGCAATGAAATCTTCGTGGAAATATTTTTTAGCAAGCAATTTCAAAAATTAATTAAACCATTAAACAATGCCTCAAATTATTTAACTGATGTTAATAGTTACAAAGAGGAAAACAACTAATTGGTCACTACTGATGTTAACAGTTTCGATAAAATTTATGTATGAGTTAAAAGGTTTGAATGTACAACTATTGTTTCTTATAAAGTCTGGTTTATTATATTGGATTTGTGTTTGATATATATGGAAAGCATAAAAAAACTTGAAACTCATACGCAAAATGGAATTTTGAGAACCAAACTAATCAAAATTAATTTTAATGCGCACAACATAATTTGAATTATGTTGGGCCGGTTATTATTCACCTCAATTGGGCCCAACTATAGTGGAAATCAAATCCAATTTGGATTTGCTTGGTTTGACCGAATATACCAAAAACCCTTTTGGGTTTGGTTTCTTTGTTTTTTTAACTTGGCCGTGGCTTATAAAAGCCATGGTACTTTGGTTGTTTTTGTATGCTTTTCAACCGAGAGAGAAGGTGAAAAATTGGGTAGCCGCGCAAAGCTTTGTGCGCGAGAGGAAAAGAAAAAAAGCTACGGTTTAGTTTTCGGTTTAACTCTCTTTTAGTTAGATCTTTCCAGTCTTACTCTGTGATAGGTGTTTTGGAAGAGTATTTTTGTAATCCACCTTTGGGTGAAGTCCTGTGTATCCACCGATTGGTGAAGACTATTTTTTCATTATTGTGATAGTAGAGATTTGACTGGTTTTACAGTCCCGTGGTTTTTCCCAATTTGAATTTTCTATGTAAATCCGTGTGTCTACTTTACTTTATCAATTCTTGAATTAGTTGCTTGTTTGGTTGGTTGTCCTATTTTATTGGTAGTAGGAAAGGAGATTTTCTTGCTTCCGTAGTGTATTGTGTTTATGCCCTTTCCACCACAACAGTGGCATTAGAGCTACGGTTCCGTAGATGAGGTGGTATACCAATAAAATGGAAGAGTCATCGGGTACTGGTACGATGATTAAATTGACTTCATCCAATTATCATATGTGGAAGCCTAGAATAGAAGATTTGTTGTATTGCAAAGATTTCTTTGATTCTGTTCTAGGGGATGAAGGTAGGCCAAGTGATATGACTGATAAAAAGTGGGCTGATAAACACAGGAAGACTGTTGGTAATATTCGACAGTGGATTGATCAAAGTGTGTTTCATCACTTTTCGGGAGAAACAAAAGCTGATGAACTTTGGGAGAAAATCCAGAATATGTACTTGAAGAAGTCCGGCATCAATAAGTCATCTGCGCTGAAACAGATTACCAGGTTGAGCTACAAAGATGGCGCTAGCATGAATGAACACTTGAGTTCGTTTCAGGGTTTGTTGAACCAAGCTGTGAATGTAGGTTTAAAGTTGGATGATGAGGTGCAGGCTTTGTTATTGTTTAGTTCTCTTCCAGACAGTTGGGACACTTTGGTAGTGTCAATCAGTAATTCAACCTAGGATGGTGTCTTGACCTTGGATCAGGTCAAAGAGGCTTTGATGAATGAAAGAGTCAGAAGAAAAGAGCAGAGTATTGAGTCTGAGTCGCAAACTCTGGTGACAGAAAAGTCAGACATAAGAGGGAGAATTAAAAGCAGAGGGCCACGTGATCGGAATGACAAGTCCAAGGGACGGTCTAAATCCAAGAAAGATGTCGACTGCTACCATTGTCAAGGGAATGGGCACTTTAAGAGGGAGTGCAGGGTTCTCAAGAGAGAACTAGCAGTGAGAAAAGGTAAAGGCAAGAAGGATGAATCAAGTGATGATGACACTACTGCAGTAGTAACTACCAGTGATGTATTTGTGTACTGTGATGATAATACAATTAATGTTGCAAGTCACGACAGTAATTGGTTCGGTGATTCAGGTGCGTCTTATCATGTGACGTTTCACAGACACTTCTTTACCTCTTACATACCTGGAGATTTTGGCCGTGTAAGAATGGGCAACCAAGCCTCATGTGATGTTGTTGACATGGGAGAGTTATCATTGGTAATGAATACAGGTTGTACTCTTGTCTTGAAGAATGTCAGACATGTTCCGGATATGTGTCTGAACCTTATTTCTGTTGGTAAACTTGATGATGAGGGTTATCATAGCACTGAAGGTGGTGGCCGTTGGACAATTACCAGAGGAAATCTTGTTATTGCTAGAGGAAAGAAGTTGAACTCTTTGTATGTGTTGAATGCAAAGTTGAAGAATGGAGAGGTGAATGCGACTCACAATGCCTCCATTGATCTCTGGCACAGAAGGCTTGGACACATGAGTGTTAAGGGGTTGCAGATTCTTGGCAAGAAGCAATTTCTCCCAGAGGTGAAAGGTACTGCTCTAGAACCTTGTGTTGACTGCATCTATGGTAAACAACATAGGGTTTTCATTCAAAATTCTCCTCCATCTAGAAAGTTCAGTCCGCTAGAGTTAGTTCATACAGATGTATGTTACATGAAAGATACGTCGTTGGGTGGAGCATTGTACTTTGTTCCTTTCATTGATGACTATGCTCGAAAGGTTTGGTGTTTTTCTTTGAAATCTAAAGATCAGGTATTAGATGTGTTCAAAGACTTTCACCTTAGAGTTGAACGAGAGACTAGCAAGAAGTTGAAGTGTGTTCGAGCAGATAATGGTGGTGAGTACAGGGGTCCGTTTGAGAAGTATTGCCGAGACCATGGCATTAAATTTCAGAAGAGTGTTTCGAAGACTCCACAGCAGAATGGCGTGGCAGAAAGAATAAACAGAACTATTATCGAAAAGGTTAGGTGTATGCTCTCGAATGCAATACTGCCTAAATCTTTTTGGGGTGAAGCTATGCAGACAACAGTTGATTTGATCAACCTATCTCCCTCAGTTCCGTTGGATGGTGATCTACCACAACGAGTTTGGACAGGGAAAGATGTCTCATTTAGGCATCTGCGAGTTTTTGGTTGTCGTACCTTTGTTCATATTCCCAAAGATGAAAGGTCGAAGCTTGATGGAAAATCCTAGCAGTGTGTATTCTTGGGGTATGGAAACGATGATTTTGGGTACAGACTTTGGGATCCTGTAGAGAAGAAAGTTTTCAGAATCAGAGATGTGATCTTCTTTGAAGACCAGACCACGAGATGCCAGAATCTTCACCTGAGATTCCTGTTGATCTAGATCCAGTTCCTTCACGATCAGATGATTCTCTAGAAGGGGGAGCTGAGACAGAGCAGGATGGTGAGTTTGATGATGATCTTGTTAATAAAACAGAGACACCACTGGTTTCATCACCTCCTGTTCAGTCTAGGAGGTCCACCAGAGACAAGAGACCTTCCACCAGGTACAGTGCTCATGAGTATTTGTTGCTTACTGATGGGGGAGAGCCAGAGTCGTATGAAGAGGTTCTTAGTCATGAGCAGAAAGATCAGTGGTTAGCAGTCATGCAAGATAAGATCAAATCCTTGCATGAGAGTAACACGTATGACTTGGTGAAACTGCCTAAGGGCAAGAGAGCACTCAAGAATAAATGGGTATTTAGACTAAAAATAAGTGAGAACAGCTCACAACCGAGGTACAAAGCCAGATTGGTTGTGAAGGGATTCAATCAGAGAAAGGGCGTAGACTTTGATGAGATATTCTCTCCTGTTGTAAAGATGTCTTCAATCCGAGTTGTGCTTGGGATAGCGGCCAGCTTGAATCTTGAGATTGAACAGCTTGATGTGAAGACAGCCTTTCTGCATGGTGATTTGGAAGAAGAGATTTACATGGAGCAACCAAATGGGTTTCAGGAGAAGGGGAAAGAGAAGCTTGTATGTCGTCTCAACAAAAGCTTGTATGGGTTGAAGCAAGCTCTGAGGAAATGGTACAAGAAGTTTGATGCCTTTATGATAGGGCAGGGATACCAAAGGACTACAGCTGATCACTGTGTGTTTGTGAAGAAATTCTCTGATGGTGATTTTATAATTCTTTTGCTTTATGTCGATGACATGTTGATTGTTGGTCATAATACTGCAAAGAGTGCCAGGTTAAAAAAGGAGTTGAATAAATCCTTTGCGATGAAGGATTTGGGTCCGGCTAGACAGATCCTTGGGATGAAAATTTATCGATACAGACAGAATGGGAAGCTTTGGGTATCTCAAGAGAAGTATATCGAGAAGGTTCTTGATAGATTTAACATGAGCGGTGTAAGGAAGTCTCGACTCCACTTGCAGGGCATTCTAAGCTAAGCAAAACGCAGTGTCCGAAAAGTGAGAAAGATAAGGAAGAGATGAAAAAGGTTCCTTATGCTTTGGCAGTTGGCAGCCTGATGTATGCGATGGTTTGCACAAGGCTAGACATAGCTCATGCAGTTGGTGTTGTTAGTCGGTTTCTCTCTAATCCTGGTAAGGAGCATTGGAATGCTGTGAAATGGATTCTCAGGTATCTTAGGGGTACTTCCAAATTGAGTGTTTGCTTTGGCAATGGGAAGACCATGTTGGATGGATATACAGATGCTGACATGGCGGGTGACCTGGATGGTCGGAAGTCTACTTCTGGTTACTTGATGACTTATGGAAGGGGAGTAGTTTCATGGCAAAGTAGGTTGCAGAAATGTGTTGCTTTGTCTACTACAGAGGCAGAGTTTATCGCAGCTACTGAATCTTGTAAGGAAGCACTTTGGTTGCAGAAGTTTCTACAAGAGCTTGGCATGAAGCCAGAGAGGTATGTGGTGCATTGTGATAGCCAGAGCGCTATTCACTTAGCGAAAAATTCCACATTTCATTCACGGTCAAAACATATTGATGTTAGGTATCATTGGATTCGAGATGTGTTGGAGCCCAAGGCATTGTTTCTTGAGAAGATCCATCCGGATGACAACGGTGCCGATATGCGGACGAAAACTGTGAGTAGAGACAAGCTCCTATTTTGTAGACATGAAGTGGGTTCGGTTCTACCCCCCAATTGAGGTGAAGGGGGACATTGTTGGGCCGGTTGTTATTCACCTCAATTGGGCCCAACTATAGTGGAAATCAAATCCAATTTGGATTTGCTTGGTTTGACCGAAAATACCAAAAACCCTTTTGGGTTTGGTTTCTTTGTTTTTTAACTTGGCCGTGGCTTATAAAAGCCATGGTACTTTGGTTGTTTTTGTATGCTTTTCAACCGAGAGAGAAGGTGAAAAATTGAGCAGCCGCGCAAAGCTTTGTGCGCGAGATAAAAAGAGAGAAATCTAGGGTTTAGTTTTCGGTTTAACTCTCTTTTAGTTAGATCCTTCCAGTCCTACTCTGTGATAGGTGTTTTGGAAGAGTATTATTGTAATGCACCTTTGGGTGAAGTCCTGTGTATCCACCGGTTGGTGAAGACTATTTTTCCATTATTATGATAGTGGAGATTTGACTGTTGTTACAGTCCGTGGTTTTTCCCGATGTGGATTTTTCACGTAAATCCGTGTGTCTACTTTTACTTTATCAGTTCTTGAATTAGTTGCTTGTTTGGTTGGTTGTCCTATTTTATTGGTAGTAGGAACGGAGATTTTCTTGGGGTTCGCTTCCGTAGTGTATTGTGTTTATGCCCTTTCCGCCACAACAGTGGCATCAGAGCTACGGTTCCGTAGTTGAGGTGGTACACCAATAAAATGGAAGATTCATCGGGTACTAGTACGATGATTAAATTGACTTCATCCAATTATCATATGTGGAAGCCTAGAATGGAAGATTTGTTGTATTGCAAAGATTTGTTTGATCCTGTTCTAGGGGATGAAGGTAGGGCAAGTGATATGGTTGATAAAAAGTGGGCTGATATACACAGGAAGACTGTTTGTAATATTCGACAATGGATTGATCAAAGTGTGTTTCATCACTTTTCGGGAGAAAGAAAAGCTGATGAACTTTGGAAGAAAATCTATAATATGTACTGGAAGAAGTCCGGCATCAATAAGTCATCTGCGCTGAAACAGATTCCAAGATTAGCTTACACGTACCTTTTTTCATTATTAAGAAAAGAAGAGCTGTCTAATCCCCAAAACATGTATTGACTTCTATACCTTTGCATGTATTTGGAGCCATTGATATGCCCACTTTTGTGTTGCATGCCTTGGAGATGAAATTCCAAAAATTCATGTTGGGAAGTGTAGAAGAGATTTCAAATTGTCATTGGCACACTTGGAAGTGATTGACTTACCCGATTGTGGCAAATGGACTAGGGCTGAGAAGATTGCATGATATTTACTCGATTGTGGCAAATGGACTAGGTCTGAGAAGATTGCATGATATTGTTGCGGCTATGTTAGATAGTGGTTATCTTGTGTAAGAATTCTTCATAATTTATTCATCACTTACATTCACAATCTTTAGAAACTCATATTCATTAGTTTTGACACCCTCTTGTTGACTAGGAGTTAGATGGTCTCCATCAGAGTATTTAATCAACGACAAAATGAAATATATGCTCAAAGATAAAAGGACCAATCCAATTATGGAGTTTAGATAGAAAAAATTACAAAGGCTATATATATATATATATATATATATAGAGAGAGAGAGAGAGAGAGAGAGAGAGAGACTAGATGCTTGTCCCCAGTGATACCCAGGCGGCCCCGCTTAATAAATTGATATATAACTTGAAAAAGATATTACACTGTAACAAAAAAAAATCTCATACATTATATATTTTCTTATGAGTAAATAGTGATTACAAAAAAGGGACAAACATAGATGGTACATGGCAAAGGTTTATTAGAAACCATTTTTTTTTTAATTTGTGAAATGATCAAAATACATGGCAGAGGTTACCATTCTCATGGGACAATGAGAAGCTACAAATGAATCCCTCAATTTTCTTTTCACCACCCCCGGTGACCCTCATCCTCCTCTTACATAGCACATTAGTCATTCCTTCTCTCTTCTTCCTTGCCTCTAATGGGTTCCCTACTTTCTCTTGGCTACCTTTAGAGCGAACGCGCCACCAAACCTGAAGAAATGTGCGGTCGCATGATACCTCCCAAAACTTCAAATAACACTTCATATAATTGACCTTAATATGTAATGGATACGACTTGATGTCTGCCTAAGCTGCACCCTTTTGAAGCCTATTTATTGAAGAAAGGAGATATACCCATCCATTATGGCTATAACGCAAAAACACTACCCACTTGAATGGTTACAGTCTGCAACAAAATGGTCAGACACGATTCAAGCTTGCTCAAAATTCAGGAAAAGTATAATCTCACCAAACGTGTGCTAGTATCATGTTTTCATCCATTTGTCCTTCACAACTACAGCATGATGAAGTAATTTTTTTCACAAGTCACAGTCCAAACGCCCGATCTTACTCACAGAGAAGGATTACCACTAATACCAACATCTCATCCCTTTATGGCTTGACCAATGCATGTTAAGTTACAGGGAAGGATTAACAAAGGAAAAAAATTCAACGAATCACAAGTATATGTGGTCATCAAACAGCAAGTGATATAATAACTATACGAAATTTAAATGGTGCTTTTCCAATGTTGGAGTCAAAACTCTAGCGAGACTTCTTCGACTTCCCAATGTAATATACCTCAATCTGTTTGAACAAAAAAATTCTGAGTTTATACACTTAAAACCGATCATATAACATCAGTGAAAATCATGTGCTAAATGAAAGAGGGAAGGCAGGCATGAGGTGATAAAAACACAATAGGTAACTTGAGAACCACCAAAAACCTGTCCTACGTTATTATGGTCAGAGGTTTTAATAAACAATAAAGAGTGTGCATCAAAGGATAAAAGAACCACCTATTTCCCTACAGAAGCCTTTTTCCCATTTGGGTTGCCCATATAGAACTCCTCGATGACCAACCCATTTGAGAAGGTCCTCCTTGTATTTTCATAGGTTTAGCTTTCTTCCCCAACTCAAAGGTGACAAACTCTTGTCATTAACAGGTTTTTAGGCATCTGAAGACACCATTTTCTCATTATTATGAAAATGTTTTTAATACTCCCTCCACCCAATAATTATTGTCCAATTTTACTAAAATGAAAGATTTTATTTTTAGTTAAACTTAACTATATTTTATTTTGAACAACCGGATATACCCCTACATAAGTAATTGTTTAACCACAAAGATTTTAATGGATAATGTTTTTTACTAAGGACAAATGTGTAACTTGATCCATAAAAAGTCAAATTGGATAATAATGTTGGGACAAATTTTTTTGGACAAAGTGGACAATAATTATGGGACGGAGGGAGTAATTAAAAATGAACAGAAAAACTCACTTCAAATAGTTTGCTAGATTTTAATCATACGATTACAACAGACTATGAATTTCAGTGGCTTCCGTGGCCATCAACCTACTATGCTCCGAAGTGTGAATAAAATTACAGAGAATAATTCGAAATTTAGAGCAGTTAATAAGAGACTTCTACATGATTAGGATGCAGTTTAGGAATAATATCAATACTTTACAAATCAAGATGTAGAGGCTTCTGAAATAAAGGAATTTTAATAAGATCACAAGATTAAAATTACAATTCTTGGAGAACCAAATTACCCCATTCCAATTTTAAATAAAGACCAAAACAACCAAACAAATTAAACAACTGACAACCAAAATTTAAGAAAAACATCGAAACTTGCCTTATATGACTGTGAAATCATTCAACAAAATACTTCTTACCTCCGATTTCCCCATTTATTGATTTCAATAGATGTCCTGTCGATTGTCACTAGAACTAGTAACGTAAATTATAAATTAAGAGGAAAACATTAACTTAATCTCATCAAACACAGAGATCCAGACCCCCTTTCTCTCTTACAGTGCGTGTGTGATTCTGTGTTAACATCCTCACCCCTCCCCAATCCTTTGCCTGCCCGTTGGTTTATCTTGATCAAATCGAATCTCCCCTTTCTGGCCAAATTTGTGAATCGAATCTCCCCTTCGGTCGTAGGTTATTCATCGCAGACATGTCGTCGGAGTTTTCTTTATTTTGTCGGTCTATTTTCTCTTTGATGGCTTGATTTGTTTCTTCAATATTATGCACCGGATCTACATTTTCATTTTTCGTCAATTAACCGCATGTCCATCCCAATCGTTGGTGGTTCATCATTGGCCAGTGGATCCCCGGTAGCTTCTTCTCATGGACGATATTATTTTACTACTTCTTGCCCCGGCGAGGGTTTTCACCAATGTCTGCATGCTGAGAGGAGAAATCGTTAGATTGTTTTAAGTGATGAGTTTTGAAAAATGATGCAAATTAAATATGAGATAAATTTACCGGCCCACTTAGATCTGAATATGAACTGTTGTTTCTATCACCGGCTTGTTGTTGTTTTGGCTAGTTGTCATCGATGGAATTCTCGGTTGCTAATGTCCCTTGCTCTAATTAATTTCTTCGAAGCAATCGACCAAGATTTATGGAGAGAATTGGTTGAATATCTTTCTTTTGAATTTGAATAGGACCTTAATTTGGGCCCTAAATTAGCAAATAAAATCAAATCCATTGATGACGATGATAGGATGGGGAAGCAATATTCGTTTGGGAGGATTATTTTTCTGAGCGTATGTAGAGCGACATGTCAGTTTTTTTTCTTTAGTGTTTTTTTCATTTTAGAGGGAACACGTCGAATGTTGGAGCAAACACATGCAGCCTATGTATTCCGCTTTAATAATAAGTAATAATATTCCTTTCGTCCCAAAAAAATAATCCAGTTTCAAAAGGTACAACTTTTTTAATTTAGTCAACCCTCACAATGTACCACTCATTTTATGCTTCAAACTTCCGATTTTAGTCCTTACTTGAACTTAATTCCATACTAAATATAAAAATGAGAAATAAAAACAAAAAGCACAACCATAGGTTTCCCAAGGCCAAATGAGTCGTCAGTGTTCAACATCATCATCAATCATCAATCTGATCAGTTTTACCTTTTCAATTTGATTATCTGCCGCTCCCGCCGTCGTTGGCCGTTCATCTCCCATCAGTTTCACTTTTTCAATTCGTTCGTCTCCGTCGCCGCTGGTTCCCTCTTTGGTTCGTGTTCGTGTGCCATTATAAATATCATAAATCTACTTCTCAACCCCGCCCTCATTCTAATTCTCAACTGATTAATTAATTAATCATAAATCTCAATGATCATTCAGATCTCAAAACCAAAAATCATTCCGCAAATCTGATTTGGCAGAAACAAAGACATGCCAAGATTTATTGTTGATTGTACTGCGTGTTTTTGAGGTTTTAAATTTCGGTTTCCAGCGATCAGGAAAATGGACGTGATAAGGCATTAAGTCATTTACTTATTTCAATTTTGACTTTTTTGAAATTGAATTATTTTTTTGGACAATATTTTTTTTTATCAAACTGGACTATTTTGTGGAACGGAGGTAGAAATAATAATAATAAATAATAAAAGGGATACATATATATATATATATAAATGTGTAATGAAACTGAAATGTAAAGTATTATAATGAAAATGGTTTCAAAATACAAACCAAAGAGAGCCTTAAAACAAAAGGTAAGGGGAAAAACAAACGAGCTTGGTGGCCCACCCAATATTGTGGGGACATCGAAAGTAACATCTTGTATAGTAGTATTTATTTTGATGGAACTGGAAGAGTGAAGATGAAGAGCCGTTCTTAAAAATTAAAAAGCAATCAACTTTTACACTTGACTGAGAGACACAAAATAATGATACCACATTGCCATTGGGTACTTCATATTTTGTTGCTGTTGGTTATCATTTTCAACTCCCAAACAACAATATCCAGTACTACTTTTGCGTCCCAAGAAGTAGGAGGAGGAGGAGGAGACGAAGAGGCAGGGGAAGTGGTGGTGGGATATGGATATGAAATCAAATCAGCCTGGATTGATTCTGTCGGGAAGTCACTGAGTGCTTCTCTTCAACTCATCCGAAACTCCTCCGTCTACGGCGCAGATATTCCCGATCTCCTCCTCACTGCCAAGTAAGTAATTAAACTTAAATCCGTCATCTCTTCTTGTTGAAGCCCTGTCGCCGTCGCCGGCGGCAGTACTGATCATTTATTCAATCGTGATTTCGAAGTTCATTTTGAAATTTTCGATTCGATGAAACTGCGAATCGAATTGGTAGTTTTACTCTGTTTCGGCTAAAATAATGGTCCCATATCGCAGTCTGGTCAACGTAGCTACACCATCCATATAGCTGTTTTAGATAATGTTTGTTAGATTAAATTGGATGAAGTTCCTTAAATATAGTTTATTGGTAGTAGTAATTATAAAAGGAAAACTTGTACTTTTTCAAATTACGTAACCTTTTCTCCATAAGAACGTTTAGAAGTAATCCCTCCGATCTTTATTATAAGGTATTTTAATTTCGTCATAGGTTTAACATAGCATGTATTTTTAATTGAAAGAAAAACCTTAAAGATATATTTCACATTCGTTATGTTTTTCTAATTATTATGAAATATTTTTAAGGTTTTTATTCCAATTAAAAAAATATTTTATGTGAAACATAGGACGAAATCAAAATACGTTATAATGAGGACCGAAAGGGAGTATTATGGCAGACATGGTTTATTAATTACTCCAAAGCACAAATACTACTACATTGGATATATGTTCTAGTATAACCAGATTCCTGCATTCTTATACTCTATTCATCCCAAAATTATTATTCAGTTTATATTTTCATTTTTACTTTAAATTGATTAAAAATTGAAATCCCAAATTAAATAATTATGAGAAATAAAGACTATTTTTTTTATCTCAATGTTTTTTTGGTGTAAAATTTTCTCTCAAATGATTGTTAATGTGTTACATAGCTGGTTTCGTACACTATAAGCGTGTAACTTGCTTAAAAGTAAAGAGTTAGAACATTGTTTTTAAATCAAAATTACTGGAAACTCTTTTTTTTTTAGTTACCAAATAATTACTTATTCCGTTTTAAAATTAATCGTCTGCTTGTTATATTGGTAAAATATATTTTTTTCGTCCCAAAATTATTGTTTAATAAAAAATTTCTTTTTTAGTACAAACAAAACTAAAACTAAATGCTAGTACAATCGCTTTCAGAGTCAAATGAAATCGTTAAAATGAATTCTGCGAGGGGCGAATTTGTGAATAAATTTGAATTTTTATTTTTGACGCGAATTTTCCTTTTACTAGTTTTGAAACAGAGGACCGTTTACGAATTCGAATAACAGACCCCAACCAGAAAAGGTGGGAAGTCCCATATGATTTGCTTCCCCGCCAACCGCCACCGCCCAATGCCTACCAATCACCCGAAAACCATCACCGCCGCCACCATTGCCGCCGCGTGCTTCTCTCCCATTCCGATTCGGACCTCACATTCCGCCTCCACAACACCACCCCATTCGGCTTCTCCGTCAGCCGTCTTTCAACAGGGGAAAGTCTGTTTGACACCTCCCCTGAACCAAACAATCCCGGTACTTTCCTCATTTTCAAAGATCAATATCTCCAGCTATCCACGTCTTTGCCATCGGAAAGGGCCAATTTGTACGGCTTCGGAGAGCATACAAAGAGCTCATTTAGACTTCAGCACAATCAGACGCTGACGCTCTGGAATGCAGACATTGGAAGCGCCAATGTTGATCTGAATCTGTACGGATTCCACCCTTTTTATTTGGATGTTCGATCATCTAACGGGACCAGCCATGGAGTTTTGTTGCTCAATAGTAATGGGATGGATATTGTTTATAATGGAGATAGGATCACTTACAAAGTCATCGGTGGGATTTTTGATTTGTACTTTTTCGCCGGACCGACCCCAGAGATGGTTGTGGATCAGTATACTCGGCTCATTGGTCGCCCTGCTCCCATGCCGTACTGGTCTTTCGGTAAGGCCCTGATTTGTGTGTTTATTGTCCCTTTCTTTCTTATGTTTCAATAGTGTTTGACAAAATGACACTTAGAAAACTTGTCAATCGCCGTCTTTTGTCACCTAATTATAACTTCCGTAATGAGGCCTTGAACAGCAGAGGTTTTATTATTACCTAGTTTATCATCTCATTTTGATGTTTGACGATGTTTGACTAAACGAAAATTTTACTGTTATGCGGTGATTAATATCATTCTTTTCAGAAAAATTTGGATTGTGAAAAGTTGCTCAATTTGTGAAAAGTTCTTAGCAGTTGTACGTCCTATTTTCTTAGACAAATTTTGCTTGATTGGAATTTGTTGGTTCCTTTAGTACTTCCACCCAGAAGTACTTGCTAACTCGATCTCTTATATCTCATACCCTATTTCTAGAATTCGTGAAAATCTAGTCTGATCGTTGTCCCAAAATCAAACAATAATTAGTGATTCAAGTTCAAGATGTTCAACGTTGAACTAACCAACCAAGTACTGCTTCCCTTCCATGCTTGCTTTGAAAACTTCGGTCCTGTTAGTGAATTTGCAAAACCAAGAATGCACCGTTTATCTATAAATGACGTCAAATATGCCAAACAGGATTTCACCAATGCCGTTATGGCTATAAAAATGTTTCTACTCTTGAAAGAGTTGTTGCTGGTTATGTGAATGCTGGGATTCCGCTTGAAGTCATGTGGACGGATATTGATTACATGGATGCTTACAAGGATTTTACACTAGATCCTGTTAATTTCCCCGCGGACAAGATGAACATTTTCATTGATATGCTTCACCAAAATGGTCAGAAATATGTGGTGATTGTTGATCCTGGTATCTTCTCCTCTCGTACTACTCTTTTTCCTGAATATTTCTACAATTTTTTTTCATTTCAATCACTGCGGGTTGATATAGTTACTGAGTAGATCTACAAATTTTAATCACACTCAAGCATTACTGAATCGTGTACCATCTTAATACAGGTATTAGCATTAATGAGACTTATGAGACTTACATAAGAGGAAAGCAGGCAGATGTATTCATAAAGCGGAACAATGCACCATATGAGGGTGTTGTTTGGCCCGGAAAAGTATACTTCCCAGATTTCGTAAACCCTGCAACTGGACTCTTTTGGAGCAATGAAATTAGTCTATTCCACAAGCTTATCCCCTTTGATGGTCTATGGATTGACATGAATGAGATATCAAATTTCATCACCTCTCCTCCTGCCTCTTCATTGTCTAATTTTGATGACCCTCCTTATAAGATTAACAACTCCGGAACTCAAGCACCCATCATTTTCAAAACAGTCCCCGGAACTGCTACGCATTTTTCGGGTACCTCGGAGTATAATGTCCACAATCTTTATGGATTTCTGGAGTCCAAAGCGACGAATCAAGGATTAGCAGAACTGAAAGGTAAAAGGCCATTTGTACTTTCAAGATCGACTTTTGTAGGTTCTGGTAAGTTTACAGCACACTGGACTGGAGATAATGCTGCCACTTGGAATGATTTGGCTTTCACAATACCTACCACTTTGAGTTTTGGACTTTTTGGAGTTCCAATGGTGGGAGCAGATATATGCGGCTTTTCTGGAAACACTACTGAAGAGCTTTGTCGCCGTTGGATTCAGGTATGCGTAAATGGTTATCTTTATATCATTAGTTTGATTTGCATTATAGTTTTTTCCGCTTGAGATACGTGAAAGTTGTAAAACTAACGCTGTAGATATCTTTTATTTTCATGGTTTTCTTCCTAGCTTTAGATTTTACTAGGGCACTGTTTTTTGCCTACTTGAGCTCCAAAATCGCATTAGTCAATAGTTCACCTGCCTTACTGTCCAAAATTAGCGGCTTCCATATAGGTTTTTGAGATGTGATGAAGTAAAATTTGCACTTGTCAATACACGTGAAGAAATACTTCACTTTATAAAAGCCTATTACACAGCAAACTTAAAACTGTCTACTTCAGTATAATGTTTCATCATAATAATTTCAGGTTGAAAATACAACATATTAATAATAAGGTCTGATCATTTCTTCCTAAACTTTTCACTCTGTTGCAGCTTGGAGCCTTTTATCCTTTTGCTAGAGATCATTCTTCAAAAGATACAATCTCTCAAGAATTGTATATTTGGGAATCTGTTGCAGAATCTGCGAAGAAAGTACTTGGTCTCCGCTACCAGTTATTACCATACTTTTATACACTAATGTACAAGGCACATAAGAAAGGAACTCCCGTTGCCAGACCACTCTTCTTCTCCTTTCCAGAAGACACGAATACCTATGGAATTGACACGCAATTTCTTCTCGGCAAAGGTGTACTAGTTTCACCGGCACTTAAACCTGGAGTTGTTACAGTTGATGCGTACTTTCCGGCAGGGAACTGGTTTAGCCTATTCAATCATTCGGAATTCCTGAGTGTGAGTAAAGGGAAGTATGTAACATTAGATGCGCCCTCAGATCATATAAACGTGCATGTTCGAGGAGGAAATATATTAGCAATGCAAGAACAGGCTATGACAACTGAGGCAGCCCGAAAAACACCATTCAATCTTCTGGTGGTTGTCAGCGCAGAAAAAAACAGCACCGGAGAATTGTTCCTTGATGATGGAGAGGAATTAGAGATTGAAAGTGAGAGAGGGATGTGGACATCTGTGCAATTCAGTGGCTACCAAATTCATGATAAGAACACGATAACAGTTACAGTCGAGTCAAGAGTTCTTAACCCGAACTTTGCTTTAAGACAGAGATGGATCATTACCAAGGTTACACTTATAGGCCTTGAAAATGTTGGAGGACTAAGGAGTTATCAAGCAAGATCAAGTAGGAGGAGGGAGAGAAGAAATCATCAGAACACAGGAAGTAGTAAATTTAAGGTCAAGGGACAGTTTGCCTCTGTGGAGATTTCAGGCCTCGAAATTCTTATTGGAGAGGAATTTACATTAGAGCTTAATCTCAGTAAATGACCATGATCTTCAAAGGGAACAAGCAGAAGATTAAATAAAAGGGAAACAGAATAAGAGTCTACAAAGGTACTACGACCAGACAGTTTGATTAGCAGAAGAAACTGTTCTAAGCTCAAAACACTCATATTAGTTAGGGACGGGGAAATCGAAATAACAGAGTCCGTCTCCGTGTGCTTTCTTTCATGGGTGGATGATTCATTCAAGAAGAGATTTGTTATGAGAATATATGGCATTGAAGATACCAAAAGGCATCTTCACACTGTCAGTCTGTTAGATGTTAGAAGCACAGTGAAACTTAAAACAAATTATAAATCAAACTTAAAAGAGACAAGCTTTTGTATTGATCTGTCCAAACTCCACCCTTTGCACAAATGTATGAGGTGATGTCCACTAAGATTTTCCTTCTTCAATTAGATCTAGATACATGAAGAGAATAATTGAAGAAAACTTTCCCGTAAAAGAGAAAATACAGCAAAAAGAAAAACTTTCACAAATAGCAGCCATAAAGTTTCAGTGGCAGCCTAAAATACTCTCTGAAGTCAGGAATCAATTTTGGTCCCTTACACTACCATGAAAGGTAGGGTGAAACTAAGCTCTCAATATAAGTGCCAACTTCTATAGATAAAGAATCATCCATCTTCAACCCAGGTTCTTTGAATATACCATCTGCTTGATTGTACAACCGCAAGGAATTACGATTGAGCACTAGGACTAAAATCTCACCAGAATTCGACACAAACAATGGCGAAACACCATCAGCCCAAGCGGGGGAATAAGGAATCTAAGCGAATTTAAACCAGGATTCCTTGTTGCCATATTCATCCATCATCCACACGTCCATTCTTGTTTCACTATAGTTGCAAAATACACAAAGGCGCCCTTTCAAAACCCCAAGCGCGGGATCACGAAATTCCTTCTTGTTTTGAGCTAGCTTTGTTTCATGTGTCCCAGATGATATATCCAGCGACAAAATACTCCAAAGGAGTTTCAGACCATCATTATGAATCACAAGCCAATGAAGGACTCCATTTAAAAACACGCCTGACGGCCATATGATTCCATCTTCATAATCCTTAATCCTTCTCCAAGAATTAGACCTTAAACTGAATACATTAACCATGGTGTTGCGATTAATCGAAGATGTTCGTCGCCGCATACCTCCACCACTTTGTAATCATCAGTCAACTCAGCATAACAAAAGCCATATGAAACTTTATACCTGCGGCGATTCATGCCCGAATCAGGCAACCTGTTGAACTGTCTGATGGCAGGATTCCACAAGATGATAGTAGTATTATTGTAACCTTCAAGAATGCCAAAAATCCCATTGCAGCAACCAAGAGGGTGTTGGGGAACCGCTTATCATAACTATAAACACACATCGGAAATCAAACAAGCAACACAAACACATAATTTAACGTGGTTCAATCTCTCAATAGATTTACGTCCACATGAAAAAATACACCATCACTATTAGATTTAAAAAATAGAAGAGTTTACGACGTATGTTCGTTCGCCTAACACACAATGTCTCTTATCCCTAAAATTTATTTTTCCTCACATCTCTTATTGACGGCTACATTGTGTTCTTCAACTGATTTTAGTACAAGCATTATATATTTATACTTAAAGTCTACTCACTAACTGGGCTAATAAAACTCAACCCTAACGGGCCTTGGTCTTTGAGGAGATAACCCAGCAAATCCTCACTCAACTCAAAGTTCCACCACAGTACCATCTTCTGAGAACATGAATTGTATCTCCGTCTTCAACTTGAGTTCTTCCATCTGAATGTCAAGCGAACCGCATAACTCATATCTCGAACCAACAACTCTTCAATGTTAAACCACATGATTCAATTATCTCATACCGCCGCTCTCCACTACCAGGACACGCCGCTTGGCAACATCAACCAAGAAGACTTTCCACACAAGGAACATCGCATGGATCAAATGATTAAACTCGAAACATCTCCACAATCTCAACACTTCTATCATCTTGTACCGCCGCTCTCAACTAACGGGACACGTCGCCTGACTCATTAGGGAAGACTTTTGACACAAATAACCACACACACAAATCCACATGGTTCAACTTGAAACACAACATCAACACCACAAACACTCTGCACTTTCCACTAGCACCACATCCTCAACACGGTCAAATCACATCTACTCCATCAAGATTATTCTCTAGAGGTAAATCTTGGAACTCCACACTCCACCACATCATAAAATTTCAACTCTCACAAAGATTGGAGGCATACACAACTATCTCAACGTCTTTTTCAATACTTCTTCACCCCTAACACACTTCAAACCACCAAAACATCATAGAAGTTGAATTTCGCCAAACCAATGCAAAAAACAAACTCAACACATTGAAATTAAGGGGAAGGGTCACTTCAAAATTTTTGATGATGTGGCCATTAACAAGTGTACTTTGACCGGCCAACTATCTCACTGATCACGTGGCGCCAACTCAACATACACATTAGCAACACATCACCTGACACGTGGCATCACCACATACTATCACGTGGCATCTTCAACACATCATCTTTGACTCATCCGACCTCGACACGTGGTGATCTCATGGAATGACACGTGGCATGACTTCTTGTTAACACGTGTCATCTTCTCATAAACCCTAGCTGCCACACACAATCGACGGTCCAGAACAATAAATCTTTAAATCGCAATATCTCAACATCTAACGGTCAGAATTGTCTCAAATTTCACCACTAACACAAATCAAATGTGTAGATTTCATATCCGGTGTCTGATCAGGCCAACTCCGCTCTGGTGCCCGGAAATCAAGATAAGGACCATAATTCTTCTCTCTTCAATTTTTCTCTCTACAACGGTTCGATTTATGTCAAACTTGGGCTCCCACTGTTTTTGGATATAAGGAATCCAACCGCACACTCCGATCGCTGATTTGATGACTCCATGCCAATCTCAAAATTAGCACTACCCCGCCGTCTCAAAAAACTATCTAAGATCATCCATCAGCTCTTGATACCACTGTTGGGGATTGAAACCCCTAATCATACATAGTAAACACACACATCGGAAATCAAACAAGTAACACAAACACACAATTTAACATGGTTCAATCTCTCAATAGATCTACGTTAACGGAGAAACACACCAGCACTATTAGATTTGAAAAATAGAAGAGTTTACAACGTATATTCTCTCGCCTAACACACAGTCTCTCATCCCTCAATTCTATTTTTCCTCTCATCCCTTCCTGAAGGCTGCATTGTGTTGTCCAACAGATTTTAGTACAAACATAATATATTTGTACTTAAACCGTACTCATTAACTGGGCTGATAAACCCAACCTTGACGGGCCTTGGACTTTGAGAAGATAACCCAATAGAGGGGTTGTTCTAGGAGGGTGAATATCTCGATTAGGAATTTTGGTGCAAAACAGAGTGAAGAGAACAAGAAATGATCTTGTTAGCAAACTAATCTATTGAGATTAAAAGAAGGCTACGGTTGACATAATAACTACAATAAAGTTCATTAGTTGACCTCTTGAGATGGGATTTAATGAATTCAGGACTTGTAATCAGCGAGCGCCATGGTTTAGAAACACACTTGAATTCAATAGTGATGTGATGGTAGCCTTAAGAGTATCTCCACTATCAGTTCTTGAGGAAGATCTGGCAATGTGGGATTTGGGTCTTCTTCATCTTCTTCGAATCGTTGACCCAGAAATGGTTGTGTTTTGTGATGATGTTCTTAGCTCTACTTGCTGTAGATAAATACTATTATAGATGATTAAGTTTTAGTTTTCCCACCTTGAAGAAGGAGATTAGTGAAATGTAGTTAGATTCTGGTTATAGGTAGAGGGCACAGATGAATCTTTAAAAATAGTGAAAACAACTTGTGCTTTTGTCCATTCCAACACAAACTTTGCGCTTATTAATTATCAAATACACATTTCTACTCATATACCTACGATTATTTTTCTAGGACGAAATAAATTATATTAAAAAAAGTTAATTTAATCATGATTTATTTTCAAGTAGAGCTGGCAAAAATACTCAAACCTATTGGGATTCTAATGGAACTCATATTATATGGGTGGGTAATTCCCGCCCATATTTTATTGGGTACATATGGGTAGGTGTTAATTATGGGCGGGTAAATATTGGGTTTGGGGTGTGAGTCCCATTGGGACCTTTTGGGCATGGATTAAATTTTTGTTTCCCATTTTTTCCTTCCTTCTACTGCCGCACAACCACCTTCCTCCACCTCCCAGCACCCCTACTTCCTTCTTTCTTCAATCACACCGTTACTAATTCATATATTGCCTACTCCAAAGGGCAGCTCAAAAGGGGATATCTTATAAGCTAACGATGTTGATTGTTCAAATTTCCCTAAACCCAATCAGATCAAAACAACCCAATTGGTAGATTATTTGAATTTTGATTCTGTAATTTACGAAGAAGGCTGGGTATGATTTACATGAGGACGGATGATTTCGGTTGAAAACTAATCTGGTTTGAGGGAGGAATTAATGAGTCACTGGAAAAATTTCTTGGAATGATACTTTTAGGTCCAAAGTAATGGTGCAAGAGGAGGAGAAGGGTGGTGGCTGGAAGGTGTGGTGCAGGCTTGTGGCGGATGAAGGGAGAGGAAAAGGAGATTTTTTTTTTTAAAAAAAAAGAAACCAAAATTCTTTTCTGTTCCTTTTTTTTTTCTCTATTTATATCATGAATAAGTCATTTATATTGAGCTCAAGAAAAGAAAAAAAAAGTCGGTTTCAAATAATTTTTTCTTATTTAAGAAATAATAACAAAAAAGGAGAAAAAAATGATAACAAAGAGAAAAAAAAATAGTGATTGTAGAAAAAAGATATAAATAAAAAATGTATTATTGTAGAACTAAAAATATAGAAGTGAGAATGGGAAAATTCCATTGGGATCCCATTAATTGTACTTTATGGGATCCCAATGGGTATTGAGCCATCCGATTCTCAATCTCTACTCATACTCATCTGTATGTAAACTAACTGGTTAGTTAAAATTCCATACCCAATAATTTTCTATCTACTAAATATGCATTCAATACTTGTCCAATTGCCAGCTTGACTTTCAAGTCTTAACTAATTCGAATAGAATGATAAAGAGCTACATATGATGTATAGTTGTAATTGGAATATGATTAAACGAACATAGTCAACCACTGCTTGTTCTGGAAACGGCGAAAAGAAAAAAAAAAAAACAAAATAAAACACACTTTTGGTTCCTAAACTATGGGAGGTCACAATTTCTAGTCACCATTAATTTTTTACTAATAAAATTAGTCACCATCTTTTCGTTTATTTATCAACATTGATCCATTTAACGAAAGTTTATAAAAATTAACGGTCAACTTCCTTAATCCGTTAATTCTTTATTTTTAATTAAATTTTTCAAGCCTGTGGGATCCACTTACGTTTGACTTGAAAAATAAAAGGAAAAAGGGAAAAAAAAGTCTCCATAATTTATATTCTGTCCACTATGCAAACCACGTCGTTTGGCTTAAATTTTTTTTCTTTTGCCGCTATCCTTATGTTTTTGTTCTTCTCAAAATCGGACCTACATTAACCCTTTGACGTTTCCGCCTCCAAAAATAACGGCGAGGAGAGTATTACTCTGTTCATCACCATACTATGGGGGGTCACAATTTCTGGTCACCATTAATTTTTTACTGACAAAATTAGTAACCATCTTTTCGTTTATTTATCAACATTGATCCATTTAACGAAATTTTATAAAAATTAATGGTCAACTTCCTTAATCCGTTAATTCTTTATTTTTAATTAAATTTTTCCACCTTGTGGGATCCACGTAAATTTGAGAAAACTATAGGAAGATTGAGAAAAAAGTACAATAAGGACTAGTAGTACAAAAAATAAGAAGGGATGTACATGTTCCTGGTTATACTGGATACAGACTCTCAAATATAACATGATGGAGGATAGAAAATATTTCTTCTGAGGCAGTAGCAATGCTTAAACCAACCGCTCAAACGAATTCAACAAATCGCCCTTGCAGATCCGAATCTATGAGGATCGGGCCTCCACAAAATTGTTGCCAGGGGAAGAATAATAAGTGTACAAAACATGTACCATTAGAACAATAATTTTAAAAATTAAGGATATAATTTAAGAGTGACTGCATAGAAATAAAAGAAAACACCCATAACATATAGAGAAAGCCTTTTTTTCCACAGATATAAAAATCTTAATCACGTGTGAGCTTCTTGATTTTTTTTTTTTTTGTTGAAAGTACTGTGGCAACGAGGTAATTGAAATGGGATGAGGAAAATAACTATTTATAGATCTTCTTTCTTTTGAAAGAATACAAAAGTTAGTCCTCTAGATGGATTTTGATTAACACAAAACAAAAAAAACAAAAAAGAAAGCTAAATAAAGGTGACTAACCAAATAAATATGAGCTGTGAAGCGGGGCAGTACTATAACAACAACATTCCTTTGTCCTTGAGCTAATCTTACAACAAACACATATCTAAAATCTTAAACATCTGAAAGGCCACTTATAATTGGAAAAAGAGGAAAAATACAAAAAAAAAATTATAATAAACACATTTATAAAATAGGCAGAAAGTTCTTGGCCTTCAATATATATAATGATTACTCCTATAAATGATAATTTTGTATTAAAATTAATCTTGCTATGACTTTCTATTTTTTTATAATATTTCAATTTTTCTATTTTTTATTTTCATTTTTTTCCCCTTCATTTTTCTATGGAGGCCACTTACAATTTATTGAGCGCCTCCATTTTTCTATGTTTCTATTTTTATTTTTTCCCCTTCATTGTGTACATGCGCCTCCATTCTATCACCACCATCATCGCCGCCATTACCATCGCCGCCTACTCTTCTCTTATTCACACACTGATAGTAAATATAGAAAATACAATAAAAAAAACCATAGAAAACAGAAGGGTGCTGTAAGTTTCTTACATGGTAAGGATTGTTCTGAACCATAGGATGATGATCCAACCCCCTCGCGATTTTCTTGTTGTCTTTGAAGACTTTGTTGGAAGCCTCAAACAAAGATGTTCGCCAGAAATTTTCAAAGTTTACTTTAGCCCATTTACTGATTTAGTGAAATCGTGATTATTTAAGAATTGCAAACAGAAGAAAATTTATAATGTTTTTTCAGTATTGAGCACTTATAAATCCAAAGAGAATAAACATTGTGTACCAATCTTTAATATTTCCAAATAAGAAATACTCCATAAACAAGATCTATAGGAAAACTATTTTCATCAATGAGATCACACCAGCAATGATATGACAAAGCCATATCACCTAATTCTATAATTTAACGAATTAAACTACTGGTAAGAGAGATAAAGAGAGAGATAGATAGAGAGAGAGAAAGAGAGAGAGAGAGAGACGCCAAGAGAGAGTCGAAAAAAATTATAGAATAATAACGAAATAATTTGGTTTTATAATATAAAAAGTAATAAAAAACACAAAAGTTACGATAACTACGGGATAGAATTTCAATAATATTTGTCCTTCAATTACTCACAGAATATATTACTTTTCTAAATATATTACGCCATTCGTCCCAAAAAGTACCGTCATGGTTCAACCAATATATATATATATATATATATATATATATATATATAGATGTATATATAATTAAAAAGATTTTAAAAAGTAGGAGTCTATTGAACTTTTTTTCAAGAAAAAATTTACATTTGAGAAGATTTCATCTTTAATTTTTCACATTGCATTCATAAAATTTTGAGTCGTATCTTTGTACATAGTTTGTTGGTTTATAGGTTACATCTATACCTTTTGAATTATTTAAACTTACCTTTTCAAAACATAATTGCCATTAAACTGCGTCATTTTAATTTTACTGTACTTGTTCTTATTTACAGAGTGTTCAATTATGTAAGTTAGTTTCATTTTAGTACAATAACAGAATATGAATAAATGTATTCGTTTTTTTACATTTTTTAATTATTGAAAAAGCATAAAATTATTAATTTCGTTTGCAAAGCACAGAATGTAACCTTGTTTATATTACTCCACGGACTTACTATGTACATAATCCCACTGTTTTTCTCTAATTCAGTTCACATGAGTTATAACTGCATTTCTTCTTTGTTGGTTGGTAAAACTTTTGATTCCTTCATCGTCATTTAGCCCCCATATCTCGCTTATGCAAGATTCATTTTGAATCTTATGCACATGATCATATCAAATTATCAATAAATTTAATTAGTGGAAAACATCAATCGAATATAAAATGGTTTTCGCCAAGAGCGTGCATGTGAGAGATGATTACGGCTGAGTGATTCAATTTAAGTAGTCTTTGTTTTAAAAAACAAACATAAAAATAAAAATTCACCTCACTAAAAACCACTTAAATTTGGGCAAGTCTATCTGTCAAACTCCATGTGAAAATTGAATTCAGATCTATTCTCAGGAAGCAAAAAATTCTAACAATTAGTGTGTGTTAAGTTGTCTCTCATTAGTTTTTCAGTTCAGTATTTCAATAATTCTATTTGATTCCAAAAAATGCACTTAGACATGAGAAGATTTAAGTTTCAGTAGACATTAGAAAATGCAATTAGAAAAGAAAATCTTTGATGCCGTTTTGATATCATTATCGCGCAATGAATGAATATTTTAGAAGGTTTTGGCGCCACCATGTGAAATTTGCTACTAGAATTTTCCAATGAAATGGAATTTCTTTTTTGAATGAAATAGGATGGTACCTCGCGAGCATCCCCCGATTTTATTAATTTTCAAAACAATAAGTACATTGGCAGTGCTTCAGACTTACCCAACAGAAAAAAGACTGTCTTACAAATATTTAACTACTAATCTCATGGCAGATCTGTATGCAATAACTAAGATGATGCCTTACAAAGATATAATATAATCACATGGCATCTCACTCTATGTTTATTAGTAATTAGTCTAAAAAAAATGTCTCACAAAGGTTAAGAACATAAACCCTATGACACTTTCTTTTCTATGCCTTCTATATAAAACCTATTCTAAGCCGCCAAAAACTATTTAATTCTTACATAAGGGAAAGAACATTCATCCAGAAACCACTTCCCTCGCTTTGCTAAATCATTTGCCATAACATTTGTTTCCCGATATATATGTACAATTTTGGAATTGGAAGATTTAAGCAAAACCTGAATTTCTTTGAAGATAGAGTGTAATCACCATGGAATTTGTCCTTCCTAGAGAGAGTAGTGACGATTACCTTGTTATCCGTTTGGACTATTACTCGGCTTATTCTTCTCTCCTTGCAATGCCGTAATGCGTTGAGAATTCCAGCTAGCTCCACTTCCAAACCTCCTGCTATTCCCATATATTTTCTTTATGATCTAACTATAATTCATTTGTCATCTCTAATCACAAAAACCCCACCCCACATTTCCAGGTTGACCTAGTGCTGATTCATCTGTATTTAAGATTGCTTCTCCAGGGTCTGGGGGCAGCCATCTGATTGCTAGAGCTTTCTTCCTTGGCATGATCAGAACTTTAACTTTGTAAACTTACTCTATCTCTTTTTTCTCATCCTCTGTTCTTGATCTCAGCTTGTGGACACTCAAAAGATTGGAAATATGAGTTGAAACCGCTTTTAGTCAGAGGTGAGGGGAGAAAGTTATACCTTCTTGCACAACTTTATTACAGAATTTCCAAGTTTCCTAAAGTAAGAAAATTGGAAGAACCATAATAATTGTTTTACGTGCCATTATGTAACTCCCAAGCGAATGCCATGATTGAAGATTACTCCACAATCCTGTATGGTTAGAAGATATAATCCCAAAGGTGCTAGCAACAAAATTCCATACCTGAGCTATCTTTGTGCAACCATAGAAAATGTGATCCATCCTTTCTTCCTCCGCTTTACCAAAAGGCCATATGGATGGATTTGATAGAAAGTTCATTTTTTTTGCAAAATTTCTGGAAAAGGCAATGGTATACTTCCTGCTAGGTTTTTTTTCCTTTTTTTTTAATTATAAAGGTTAAGACGATATTCAAGTTCCAACTGTCACAAAAATACTCAAAGGGTATACCCAATAGGTTTTTTTTTTCTTTTCTAAACGATAATTATGTTTTATTAAAAAATAAGTTATCAAAAAATATAAAATTGCACAAGAGTTGTATAAAGATTAGCTAAATCTAGCTATGGCAGACGTGAGCAACGACTTTATGCCATGAACGATTCTTGATCTAACTAAATTCACCAATTAAATGGGAAGACATTTTACTGTCTAAAAGTACAAGACTAACCTTTTAATACAGATATTTTGAAGATCTAACTTGCAGTGCCGATCTGGAATCCGTCTTCAGGTGTTTAACGCCTACAAAAGTAGATCAACAATAAATCTGTCTATTATCCTCTTGTTTACCTTCTGCAAATCCGTAAAAAATACACAAACAAATTCACCGGAAAATGTTCTCGTTTAATCAGATCTGTGAACAAGAATTTACACCAAATATATCAAGAAGATCCCCAAAGAGACACTACAAGAAAATGGCCATCAAGGGCTTTAAAATGAATTCATTATTATTAAATAATGAAGCTAGTAGTATGAGGAAGATGTCTATGTATGTTTCAGTGAACTGTATAGTAGTTTCAACTGTAGTAAAAGGTCTTGTATGTAACGGCCTGAGTAATCCACGTGCTTGCTTCTCTACGTCGTGCTTCGCAGTTACTCGAGTCATCCCCCGAGCTCTCACCCAAGGCGCGATACCATTTCTTCTCCACTCGTATCCGTCAACCCGATTCCATGACAAATGAAAGGGTCATCTTCCTAGTCGCATTCTTTGATCTTTCATCTAAACCTAGGAGAGGATAGGGGATAGTATATATAGATATAAAGGGGGTGAGCGCCGAGGTCAATGAAGTCTTCGCGATACTACTATGATACTTTTAATAAAACAACTTTGAAAAAATCATACGATGGTAAAATCTTTATATCAAAATGTTTGTCGAGTGACAAATCGATGAAACCATCACCTTAATCAATTAACAATAGGGGTGGATACAGGAAAACCTAGTAAGGCACGTCGAGGCGGATGTAGGACAAGAACGTTATTCCAAACTAGATTTTAACAATCAATCAATAAATCATTGGAAGGAGTGACCTTACCGACCATCAATAATAATTCACAATTCAATCTTCACCTTACTGCTGTCGTGACCGGGGTTACTCCGTCGAGTTCCCCCTATGATACGACCACACTGACGGCAAAGACTAGTGACCAAGTCCGATGCCGGCTCACGTTCCTTGTTCGCCCAGTGCCTGGGCCCGTGCTCCAGGGCAATCGAGGTCACCCGAGCTTGTGTACAAACTAACAATAAAATTGAAAACTCTATCAAGGTGTTGCCACCATTGGGAATATTTTCGTTCAAACATTTCACTTCAACACAATACGTTCAAAGTTACAATTAATCATATAACTAGTTGATTCAAACACAGAATCTATTACATTCAAATATGACATTACTTATAACACTTACCCCGGGGTCGTTAAGTACACCACCGTTTCATTCAATGATATGCATATAAGACATTTCAATAACATTTACAATGTGTCCATGTATGAAGTGTATTTTGATTATATATTTTACCATACTCCCAGTATTTAAAAGAGCTTACTCACCTGAATTGTAAGACAACTGATGTGGTGATGGAGGGCTTGTTTGGCCAATATCTCATTTTGCATTTTGATTTAGTTTTTTATTTGAAATTGAGATGTGATTTCAAATGCGTTTTGAGATAAAATTTAAAAAGTCATTTAGATAGTTTATTAAAATAATATATTTTCTTACCACCACCGGCCACCTCCACCACCTACCACCGCACTGGACCGCCCATTGCCGTCGCCAGACCGATGGTCGCGGCCGACGGCAGTCCAGCGGCGGCAAGTGGTGGTTCGGCGGTGGCGGGTGGTGGTGGAGGTGGTCCCGTAGTGGTGGACGAAAATTGTGTAAAAATAATTTTTGGAATATTTTTTAAAAGATAAATTAAAAATTTATTTGGATAATGTTGAGATTTGTATTTGAGAGGTGTTTTAAGGGGTAAAATAAGACAAAAAACAAAATAATTGTTGGACAAACAAGACCTAAGCTTTCTTGTCCTGCACACACACTATATTGTGTCACTACACTATTTAAGTGGAAAATGACTGACACTTCTCCCAAATGGTTCCTTTCCTTTCTTATTGCCAACTTAGTCATGACTGTTGGCCGTATTAGTTTCTCAACTGCATAGCACTTGGCCCTTTTGACCATGTTCGGGAGGGGGGGGGAGGTGGGTTACGTCTAGATTATATTTTTGGATTGTTCTAATTAAAATAGACAATGATTATTTGATTAGATGCATAAGTATTGTAGATTGGGACTTAAGGATTATACCCAGATGATAATACTTTGTTAAATAATTAATTAGCACAAACCGTCCCTATGCTTGCTGTTTGATTCCCGAATTAACATAGGTGTGGAATGCTAGATGTTTAAGCCCATGTTTCCGTCTTTCAGTTTAGCAATTTCAATGACTATTTGACTTGATATCTCAGTCTAATAACTCGGACAATTAAAGGTCTGTTTATGAGTACGAATATATAATCACACTCTTTCATGAAGTACTTTAATAGAAGAGGAGATCTCATTTGAGGATGGGCTAGGGTTTAATATTAAAGCGTTTGATCAAACTTCCCTATGGCTTTTAGTTTTCTCTTACTTTCTTTTGTTTAAATCCTATGAATTGCCAAGAGCTTACTGCTTGAACTTAATAAGCAAAAGACAGTTCAGGAAACTACAAGGGGAGCAATCGTTACTTATGTACACCGCATCGGTTTACAGCAATATTCGAAATCGAACATCACAATTTCATTTTGCCTTCCTTCAGGTTAGGTTCTCCTTTCCTTCTCCTCTCTATCTCTCTCTCTGTGTTTGTGTCCCTCGACTAGACTGAATTCAGGCTATTTTGTGGTTCACTGTTTACATTTTAAGTCGGTTCCTTAAAATGATAAGCGAAGGACTACCAAATGTTTCCTTAAGTCGGTTCGGTAGCAACTAGACAAACAAATATTTCCCTTTTCTTTTGGTTTTGAATTTAGCTTAACTTTTACGAATTGTTAGGTCAAAGAGTCAAGCTATTTTATTGTTCAAGAAGGTGTCATGGCGGTGGAAGGAAATTATAATTGATTAATGGACTTAATCCAATCTTTGAAAGTTAGGCAACAAGAATCTGCTACCAAATTTATTTTTCAGTCTTCTTTACGGGTTATCCTGTATCGATTAAAAGAATTTTATTTCATAAATTCTATACCACTAGAAAGCTCTCTTAGTCTAGTTTAACACACAACAAACGATTTGTAATTTGGGATTTCCTATAACAAGTTATGTTCATTTTACCAAGCGCGTTACCATCTAAAGAACTTTTGAGGACAAATTTTTATCTTGTTCTTTAAGTTTAGCACACCAAAGTCAGAAATTAGGACACCTCCTACTTGCTGCAGTTTAACTTGATGTTGGCTATAGTGTCTTATAATTTACTATACTCGTTTGTTTCTTTCGATTACAACCCAAATGGCTTAAAGCATTATTGGTCCGTATTTTGCTAACCCATTTTATTTACTATTGTATAATAAAAAATAGCATGGAATGTACTTCCAAATGATTCTCGTAAAATGGAAAAATAATAGAAAATAGGAACGGATGTGGAAGCTCTGCCTCCAAGTTATGCTACCTCCGATGTCACTTGAAATTTCTTAACCAAGAATAGTTTAGAAGGTTAAAGTTTGTTATTATGATTTGACCAACATCATTTCTAAATGATACATTTGCATTTGACCAAAAAAAAATGATACATTTAGATATTTATTTATTTATTTACTTTATTCTATTTTATTTTTTTGTTCATTTACTTTTCATAACCTAGTCCCTTACCATTGAATAATTTCCTTATTCATCTGATGCCGACCTCTAATTAATTTTTCTTTTTAATAGACATACTTTAGACCTAACACAACTCATTACATTTCATGTCTTTCTTATTCACAGACAATGTAAGCGACTAACGTACTAAATAGATTTATATAAGTCGAAGCATGTCAAAATTTCGCTACCATCGCATTGTACATTATTATTACTATATTAGTTTCTCTACCGTCTTCACTAGACATATTCCGTCGTACTTTTTATAAAAGCCAAGTTTACCATTTTGTTTTTCCAGTTATTAAAATGGTAATATAAAGTTAAATACCATTGTGTTTTAACTTTTAAAGTGCACACAATGGTATGGTTTATTACTAATTATCTCATTTAATCTCTATCAAGTAAATCATAGGAAAAATAGATGGATAACTCATAGTGTCTTGGAAATGGAAAATTATACTATAAGCATTAATTACGGACAAATTATGAGACAGCAAGTGTTATGTGTGCTTCGGTTATCTTTTCAATAAATAAAGGAAAAAGGAGCTTAATATTTAATTTTTTGACATATATAGACATTAAATCTTGCGGCTAAACTATTCAGTAATGAATCATTTTAATTTACAGACGAAGAAAGGTTGTGAAATGTTTTCGAATCGATTCTTCTTTCTATTCTGAAAACCTTGTATTCTTTGTTACACCTTAATTATGTCTTCAAAAAAAAAAACATATTGTAATTTATAGATTGTGTTAGAAATAGTACAATTCATTAGTTGTAATGTGACTTAATTTTTTGTAACACAAATAGAGTATGATTTTGTAACGATGGATTTCATTTCATCAGGTCTTTTAATTAATTTCTTTGTTATTTTTATTTTACATCATTTTATAAAATAAAGATGGAGAGAAAAAAGAGGAAAGAAGCAGAGAAACATAGTGATGCACAGTTACACATGCACAATACATAGAAGAAGAGGAAACAAGAAGAATTTGAAGACAGCCCGAAGGCTAGAAATACAAATGATCACTGCGTACATTTCTCATTGGGTGGGAAGAGGGCTGCGCTGGTGAGGAACATCTTTATGAAAACGCACACAAAATACTACTCCATATATGATAGAGTAATATTTTTTTCCCCCCTAAAACAGGAGTACGTATTGCCTACGACTCGCCAAACAAACACTCAGCGAGTTTTATTGAAGCACACACGGTCACACGCTCACACACAACGTAATGTTTGGAAAAAAAAAAAAAAGGAGAGAAAAGGGGGGAAAAGAACAATAACAACAACAATATATAAATTTGAAACGCAACCCCCATTTACTTTAAGCCCCCCAACAGCCTCACTGCAACGTAGTTAAGATCTGCACCTATCTTCGCAGGCAGCGCGGGCATTTTCACACTCGGTCCGGCAATTAGTATCACTCGAAATAGCACATTTCTCCAAGCAAGTCATGCGCGTCACGCCACACCCCAGCGCGCAACGAGCCTGTCTAATTTCGTCCAGCAAATTGGCGCTCACTTGTGTAATGCTAGTACTTAACAGTATCAGAGCTACGATCATGAATGTAGCTACGTGGGTTACATCTGTTGAAGATTTGCGGGAGGGAGCCATGAATTTAAGTTGTTTAATGAATTTGAATGAAGCTGAGGTGAAGGAATTTGCTTTGGTGGAATTTAAGCTATATGTATGTGTATATATTATGGCTCGATAGGGTTGAGGATACGATGCAAGTTGCTAGACTCCAAACTCATACCTATTTATACTGCTTGAGCAAGACAACCCCCAACCCACCTTCCCTCTTCAGCTTCGCTGGCTAGAAACGAACAGGCCACGCAATGGAGGTTGACCTGGATGTGACATCTCCTCGTCGGCAGGGGAATCTTTTGATAGTTTCATCGTCATTTTCGCCCCCATTTCTTTTTTAATATTTTATGCTTTTCTCCGCAAACAAATCATCATATCCCGATGATTATCTAAAATTGTAAAAGAAAGTAACTATAGAAAACTCTATGGAATTTTTAAATGATCAGCGCGAAGAGCGTGAGAGAGATGATTAAGACTATAATTATTCGTTTCTTTTATTAGTGGTGCAGAATCCCAGTTGTTCTATCTAATTAAAATTCGAAACAAATCTCACAAGATCGCTTTGACTTTCATTTGATAGCAAATGCCAGCTCGGTTCTGCAAGATTAGCATTATTTTTGCCTCTCTGGCATCACAAAATGTAGAAGCAAAACCATAGGATGATGATCCAACCCCCTCGCGATTTTCTTGTTGTCTTTGAAGACTTTGTTGGAAGCCTCAAACACAGATGTTCGCCAGAAATTTTCAAAGTTTACTTTAGCCCATTTACTGATTTAGTGAAATCGTGATTATTTAAGAATTGCAAACAGAAGAAAATTTATAATGTTTTTTCAGTATTGAGTACTTATAAATCCAAAGAGAATAAACATTGTGTACCAATCTTTAATATTTCCAAATAAGAAATACTCCATAAACAGGATCTATAGGAAAACTATTTTCATCAATGAGATCACACCAGCAATGATATGACAAAGCCATATCACCTAATTCTATAATTTAACGAATTAAACTACTGGTAAGAGAGATAAAGAGAGAGATAGATAGAGAGAGAGAAAGAGAGAGAGAGAGAGAGAGACGCCAAGAGAGAGTCGAAAAAAATTATAGAATAATAATGAAATAATTTGGTTTTATAACATAAAAAGTAATAAAAAACACAAAAGTTACGATAACTACGGGATAGAATTTCAATAATATTTGCCCTTCAATTACTCACAGAATATGTTACTTTTCTAAATATATTACGCCATTCGTCCTAAAAAATACCGTCATGGTTCAACCAATATATATATATATATATGTATATATAATTAAAAAGATTTTAAAAAGTAGGAGTCTATTGAACTTTTTTTCAAGAAAAAATTTACATTTGAGAAGATTTCATTGTTAATTTTTCACATTGCATTCATAAAATTTTGAGTCGTATCTTTGTACATAGTTTGTTGGTTTATAGGTTACATCTATACCTTTTGAATTATTTAAACTTACCTTTTCAAAACGTAATTGCCATTAAACTGCATCATTTTAATTTTACTGTACTGTTCTTATTTACAGAGTGTTCAATTATGTAAGTTAGTTTTATTTTAGTACAATAACAGAATATGAATAAATGTATTCGTTTTTTTACATTTTTTAATTATTGAAAAAGCATAAAATTATTAATTTCGTTTGCAAAGCACAGAATGTAACCTTGTTTATATTACTCCACGGACTTACTATGTACATAATCCCACTGTTTTTCTCTAATTCAGTTCACATGAGTTATAACTGCATTTCTTCTTTGTTGGTTGGTAAAACTTTTGATTCCTTCATCGTCATTTAGCCCCCATATCTCGCTCATGCAAGATTCATTTTGAATCTTATGCACATGATCATATCAAATTATCAATAAATTTAATTAGTGGAAAACATCAATTGAATATAAAATGGTTTTCGCCAAGAGCGTGCATGTGAGAGATGATTACGGCTGAGTGATTCAATTTAAGTAGTCTTTGTTTTAAAAAAAAAAAAACATAAAAATAAAAATTCACCTCACTAAAAACCACTTAAATTTGGGCAATTCTATCTGTCAAACTCCAGGTGAAAATTGAATTCAGATCTATTCTCAAGAAGCAAAAAATTCTAACAATTAGTGTGTGTTAAGTTGTCTCTCATTAGTTTTTCAGTTCAGTATTTCAATAATTCTATTTGATTCCAAAAAATGCACTTAGACATGAGAAGATTTAAGTTTCAGCAGACATTAGAAAATGCAATTAGAAAAGAAAATCTTTGATGCCGTTTTGATATCATTATCGCGCAATGAATGAATATTTTCGAAGGTTTGGCGCCACCATGTGAAATTTGCTACTAGAATTTTCCAATGAAATGGAATTTCTTTTTTGAAAGAAACAGGACGGTAACTCGCGGGCATCCCCCGATTTTATTAATTTTCAAAACAATAAGTACATTGGCAGTGTTTCAGACTTACCCAACAGAAAAAAGACTGTCTTACAAATATTTAACTACTAATCTCATGGCAGATCTGTATGCAATAACTAAGATGATGCCTTACAAAGATATAATATAATCACATGGCATCTCACTCTATGTTTATTAGTAATTAATCTAAAAAAAATGTCTCACAAAGGTTAAGAACATAAACCCTATGAATTTAAGTTGTTTAATGAATTTGAATGAAGCTGACGTGAAGGAATTTGCTTTGGTGGAATTTAAGCTATATGTATGTGTATATATTATGGCTCGATAGGGTTGAGGATACGATGCAAGTTGCTAGACTCCAAACTCATACCTATTTATACTGCTTGAGCAAGACAACCCCCAACCCACCTTCCCTCTTCAGCTTCGCTGGCTAGAAACGAACAGGCCACGCAATGGAGGTTGACCTGGATGTGACATCTCCTCGTCGGCAGGGGAATCTTTTGATAGTTTCATCGTCATTTTCGCCCCCATTTCTTTTTTAATATTTTATGCTTTTCTCCGCAAACAAATCATCATATCCCGATGATTATCTAAAATTGTAAAAGAAAGTAACTATAGAAAACTCTATGGAATTTTTAAATGATCAGCGCGAAGAGCGTGAGAGAGATGATTAAGACTATAATTATTCGTTTCTTTTATTAGTGGTGCAGAATCCCAGTTGTTCTATCTAATTAAAATTCGAAACAAATCTCACAAGATCGCTTTGACTTTCATTTGATAGCAAATGCCAGTTCGGTTCTGCAAGATTAGCATTATTTTTGCCTCTCTGGCATTACAAAATGTAGAAGCAAAACCTTTTACAACGTGTACATGATCAACACATTTCCTCAGGTGAAATACTAATTTTATATAACAACAATATTCACTATTGCATAATATGAATTAATTTTAGTTTAATATATGCGCGCGCGCACACACACACACACACATATATATATATATATATATATATATATATATATATATATCTTTAATATTCCCTCTGTCCCATAATTATTGTCCAGATTTACTAAAATGAAATATTTTATTTTTGGTCAAATTTAACTATATTTTACCTTAAACAACCGGATATACCTCTACATAAGTAATTGTTTAACCACTAAAATTTTATGGATAATGTTTTTTACTAAGGACAAATGTGTAACTTGATCCATAAAAAGTGAAATTGGACAATAATTTTGGGACAAAATTTTTTAGACAAAGTGGACAATAATTATGGGACGGAGGGAGTATATTAAAGAAGTGTTTTCAATCGGACACATAGCGCGATATTAGATAAGCTAATACACGTGGCGCGAAATTAGACACCCAAATCTACATATTGCACCCACGTCACTCTATCATTTAATGGTAAATTTTTATTCGTAAATATGTAAAAAGTAAAAATAAGAGTAAAATAATTGGATTAATTGTTCGGCCGGTAAATAACTTCAACCTCCACTGATATGGGATGGCACGCACATTTTGTCAAATACAAAAGCCACAGATTGGGTGAACTATTTTCCTGCGGGAAGAACGAAATTGCAACAGTTGACGAATTCTTTCTCGCCTTCAAAATTTGAATTGCTAAACAATAATTAAATTATCAATTTCGTGATAATAATATTCTTTATTTGATGAAATTATTCTTCACACATGTGAAAAGAAAAAAAAAATTAGATTAGAAGATCCAAGTTCATTTTGTAAATACAAGATATATCTACAAGGGAAAGTGAGCTAAACAAAAGATCTATCAACAGTATGTGTCTTCACCTTTAGTACCAAGTTTTTTTTGTAATTAACCGCATGAAAAAGCAATGAGAAATTTATTAACACGCCGGGCAATCAATCCACCGAGTAAACATATTTTTAATCGAGATAAGCACTTTTATTGGCATTTTGGGACTTTGGGCTAGAGGATTGACACCAGATGCGTATGTTCTTAGCAAATTTTTCAATTATACTCCCAAAATAATCATTTCGAAACTATATCTTGGAATTGGAATAATGAATTAATAACAAAATTTCTTCTAATGATCATTAGAAACTATATTAAGATAGATTAATATGGTATTAAACCCCTCAAATTGACAAGATCATTAAGAAAATAATCATTTAAGATATACTTTTAAACCCTGCAGTAATGAAATTGGTTAAAAGCCCTGCATAATAATATAAACTATATCTTAAATGATTAATAAACTTTATCAAGATATATATTAGTAAATTAATATTGATGATATAGTAACTGATGGCCTCTTAACTAATAAATGATTTTGTTGATTACTTTGTATAAACTAAAATAACAAATAAATTTAATTAAGAATGACGTGATTAAAGTAACATTAAAGTGTATATATATGTGATTAGTTAAGAGATTACACATCATATGAAGATTAAACTATTTATCAACGTACTATACTATATATCTACATATGTGGTTTAACATATTATTTAAAATTGTTTTATTATAGTTAAGGGGATTAATATTCCATATCAGTGCTAAATAGTTTTTTCTTCATTTTCTTTCTATATGCATCTTGGAACTCAAGTGTAGCATGCGATTTTTATCGATAAATCTTTTAACCTTGAAGAATATTGACAAACTGCAACAAAATATAAAAAATCATTAGATGATTTATTATATTTTTTCCATATAACATAATGGCAAAAAAAGGTTAACGTTATCATGATAAAATAAAATGTAGAGATCAATAGCGAGAAAGTTTTCCAAAATGAGAAAAATATTAAAGGTCTTTCTCACAGAGAAACAGTAGGAAAAAAAGTATATTAAAGAAATTAAAAGTAATTATATGTGGAAAAAGTTATGTACAGAAAAAGAAAATATATATTAAAAAAAAGAAAAATAAAGAAATTATTACAAATTTTTTAAGAAATAAAGCTTTAAGGGAGGTCATCGAATTTCGCGGGGGAGAGGAAAACTATAGAACCAGAAATAAATGAAGTAAACACTATATTATAGGAAAATATACGAACAAACTTCTAAAATGTATATAAAGAGATGAAAAATACAGATAAATTTATAAGAAAAAATAATGAGAAAATTTTCTGTTTGAGATATTATTATGAAAAATTAAAAGAATACTTAAAAAAATATAAAGCAATAAATCAACAAAACCCTAAAATAATCATCATAGTTAATATAGAAAATAAGCTACATTGGATGATTTCGAATTTTGAAATAATTCCACATGTACTTAAAATAACAAAATACATTGGCACTAAAAATTACATAATTACAATTTATCATTAATATTACTTTTTTACATATATCACTCTTAAAGAAATGTGATTTAATCGTTAAATCATTAAATTTATATATATATATATATCTTGAACAACCCGCACAACGTGCAGGGTAAATACTAGTATAATGTTAAAGTGGAATAAATGGACATGTATTTTTCCATTTATGACTATGGAAACTACCTATAAGAACTACATAGCTAGTGCGAAAAGGATTGTGCTTCTCAATGATGTTAATAAACTACCTATAAGAACTACATAGCTAGGGCGAAAAGGATTGTGCTTCTCAATGATGTTAATTCTAGGGTTTGGTGATGAAACTTGAAAGTGAACTTTCAACCTATAAATATATTTTTCTTTCAAAAAAAAGAAGCTCTAAACATATTTACATCAAAATTAGCCACCAACTTTGCCATAATCCATTACAACAAATATTTTTTTAACATTTTTCCCTCATACATGAGAGTTAATTGCACACTGTAAAAGTAAATTGGGATAGTCCATATATATTTAATTTGTTCAGGTTTGCTAGCTCATCATGGATTTGATTTAAAAATATTTGCAATTAATTAAGCCAATGATAACAATAAACAAGAACAGCTTAAATTTATAAAGTTCTTTGAAATTTGACCAGAGACTGAATTCTGAAATTGGTCATCTACATTAAATTAAATATATATTTTTCTCCTCTATATTATTATTTAGTTGAAACTGTCCTTTACATTTACGTTTGTAACTTCTTTTGTTTCACTATCACTATTTTGACATTCGACCGAATATGGAGTCAAGTCAACAGTTTCAACAGTTTTCAATATTAAAATGGGATTGTGACTGATGTTACACGTGCAACTTTCTTTTCAAAATATAAGTTCATTTTAAGTGACTAAGGATTAAGTGTTAATAATTAATAATATTAAAAGATTCCATTTTACCCCTAATTGATTAGACCAACCATTTAACATTTGAAACACAAGAATGATTTAAGAAAAATTTTAAAAATTATGTATTAAAAAACAAAGTGAAATTATATTTCAACATAATGTAAATGGTAAATGGACATATATTTTGAAAACGAAATCGTAGGGAACGAAGAGTTGCCCCTAGTGAGGAAGGGGCCCCTGGCATTTGACCCAAGTCCAATTCCCCCGAGAATTGGTTAGGGGAGGGATTTGGGGAGATTTACGTAGTGAGTAGTTTAGGCTGTGTTTGGTTACTTTTTTCACTCATTTTTTCAGAATTTTTAATTAATATCTATCCCATCCCAGCATAGTTTTTTATATTCCTAATGCATCTTTTTACATTTCTCTAATACAAAAAAAAACCCTCAAAAAAACTTCCAAACATAGCCTTAGATAGTCAAAAAAAAAAAAAGGAGGTGGTATATATTTACTTAACTGTCACTTAGTTAGGAACTCAGATAGATAAAATATTTTTCTTTCAAGTCATTATCATGTTTTACTATATATTGAAACTGTCCATATCATTGTTCTCTTTCAACCTAGACAGTGCAATGGAAGCTACATGACAACATTTGGCCAATCTCCATCTCATTCATAATACTTAATATAATTTAGCAGGTGACGAATATATTGCATTGCAACGTTTATTTTTCTTTATAATTTACTATGTAGAATCTTGAAATCAACTGTCATAGATTTTAGTGCTAAACCTTTTGTTTCGCGAGGGTCACGCACACATGGATATCAACGATGCAGTAAGGGAGAGTTTAAAAAAGTTCTATCGTAAACTCACTATGTTTAGCATGTCGAAGATTGCAAAATGTAGTGAACATACCTGAGATCTTGCATTTTGGAGGTAATTCTGAATCAAATGCATTGAAAATAGTGTTCTCCACCAAAATAACCTCATTACCATGGAATGTAGATTCTAACTTCTCGGGGCAAGGGTCCACAATAGACCCGCCATCATGAGATAACTCTTCAAGATTGTCTACAAAAGGAACATTAGTGTCACATTAGTCTCACTCACTTCTTTCTTTGGCTCCATCAACCTATCTAAAAGAGATAAAAACATTGCAGTAAGTATGAAAAGCATAAAAAGCAATAGCATCCTCTACAGATATACTTTCCAAGGCCTTTCGCATAACTTCATCTGCCCCTGCATCTTCTAAGTTTTCTGCATCTTGTATATTTGTGGCTTCTACTGGTGGAACATCCTCTTTGGAAAGAGCCTCCACATTCTATGACTTAACCTCTTCTTGAATTGGTTCTCTCAGTCATCCAGGAAATGGAGGTATCATACTCTTTGGTTGGTTATTCTCGCAATTCTTTCTCCTCTCTCTCTTCTTGACGAAACATGATTTCTTTGAACTTCCTCCACCACGATGGCACATTCTTTCACTATAACATTATTTTTCCCTGAATTTGAAATATAAAATATATATGTCTCTAATCTAGTCTCGCCTGCAACTCGCTAGCACATTTCTTTTTCCAAATTTTGTATGCTTGCTTGAGAATTGTGCACATTAAATGCCAAACTTCTAATCATATCCTCCAAAGACATACTTGAATCTGGTGGTAGAGATGGAGCTTTATACACTTGTGGCGGCGGCGGCGGCGGCGGCGGCTGTGGCCGTGGTAGGTTGTAGTCGTAATTTTGGTATTCTTGCCAATTTGGGTCATGTGTGTATGAATTTTTCCCAAATTCCATTTGTGGTGATCCCCAAAATTCTCCTACGTTACTCATTTTTTCTCACGGATAACATTAAAAATTTGGGCAACAATTCACCAAGTGGCCGTTCATAAAACAAATATCACAACATTGCACCTGTTTGATACAACTCGAAACAAGAGAGGGTAATTCATCTAGTTGTTAACTCATGGACAAACGTGTTACCTCATCCAGATCCCGAGAGTTATATTGATTATATCCATATGAATCCATGGTAAAGATGAATCTCTAATGCGCGTATAATTCAAAATAAAAAAAAAAAAACAAAAACTTCCAAAAAGAATTAAATCACTTCACCATGTTCCCCGGCAACGGCGCCAAAATTTATTGGGTGTCAAACCAACAAAAATAAATGAACTTACTCCTAACAGATTTGGTAGTATGGCAGTGAGTAAGGTCGTCCCCTCAAGGAACAAGTAAGTAGATTTATATCTAATTAAAAGTAGAGTAACCAAATAGAGTTTGTTTCAAGTTTCAAATAAATAAAAGACAACTAAAAGAAATAAATAAAATTGAGATGACAAATCAGAGAGTGGTTCTAGTTAAAGCAATTATTTCCACCTTGATCCAACCAATTGATCCTTGATACAAAGATAAATTCATATAATTTACAAATATATTGGTTATAGTTGTTGTCACGGCCTAACAACCAATTTCTCCTTACTTTATCGGTAGTCAAGATATGATCTTTAACTACTTCTCTAACCAGAAGACAACCCTAGAGACGCTCGTAGAATTTTATGTTCTAACAGCATTAAATCTAGAGAAATCCAATTCCAATTAACAAACACACAGTCAGGATCATATAAATTGGATTATCTATTTCCGCAACATGTATTAGCTACTTATTTAGGCAGTCTGAGTCATTGATTGCCATCTATTAAAACCACAAACAATTTCGGAATTTTCGTTTTAAATAGCTATTTATCAATTTGTAATAAATAAATAGTGCACATCTATTCAATCAAATCAAACAAATCATAAACCCTAAAATCAGGAAATGAACAAATGCTCATGAATATATGAAAAAGATATGATCAAATAGATCTCACAATTATCATGAATCAAGGTTCCAATAATGCTTCAACTAGAAAAAGAGAGTTTAGCTACTAATCTTAATAGAATTAATAGCAAAAAAGTAGATACTAAACATTACAGAGGTAGTAGAGAAGAAAACCAAGAGAAATCTACTCTTCCGGAGCTCCAACTGTCACGTCTGTGTTACTTCTCTTTGAATATCTCAAGAGAAGTATACTGACAACGTTCTTGATAGGTTTAACATGAGCGGTGCTAAGGAAGTCTCGAATCCACTTCTGGGGGCATGTTAAGCTAAGCAGAATGATGTGTCCTAAAAGTGAGAAAGATAAGGAAGAGATGAAAAAGGTTCCTTATGCTTCGGCCGTTCACAATCTGATGTATGCGATGGTTTGCACAAGGCCAGACATAGCTCATGCAGTTGGTGTTGTTATTCGGTTTCTCTCCAGTCCTGGGAAGGAGCATTGGAATACTGTGAAGTGAATTCTCAAGTATCTCAGGGGTACTTCTAGATTGAGTCTTTGCTTTGGCGATGGGAAGACCATGTTAGATAGATATACAGATGCTGACATGGCAGGTGACCTCATTGGTTGAAAATCTACTTCCGGTTACTGGATGACTTATGGAGGGGAGAAGTTTCATGGCAGAGTAGGTTGCAAAAGTGTGTTGCATTGTCTACTATAGAGACAATTTTTATCGTAGTTACTGAATTTTGTAAGGAAGCACTTTGGTTGTAGAAGTTTTTACAAGAGCTTGGTATGAAGCAAAAGAGATATGTGGTTTACTATGATAGCCAAAGAGCTATTCACTTAGCAAAGAATTCCACATTTCATTCACGGTCAAAACATATTTTTGTGAGACATCATTGGATTTGAGGTGTGTTCTAGTCCAAGGCGTTGTTTTTTGAGAAGGTCCATACAGATGAAAACGGTGCCGATATGTTGATAAAGACTGTGAGTATAAACAAACTCTTGTTTTGCAGACAAGAAACATGTTTGGTTTTATCCCCCCCCCCCTCCTCCCCCCCAATTGAGGTGAAGGGGGAGAATGTTGGGCCAATATTTCCCCTCAATTGGGCCAGCATAATCTACAACCAAAAGCTAATTGGCTTTGGTTTTTTGGACTTGACCGAGGGAAATAACCCATTCCAATTTGGGTTTTTTTTTAATTTCCTTATAAAAGCAAGGGTCCACAAAAGCTTTGGATGTGTGTTTCCAGCCGAAAAAGAAGAAACAAAAGCAGCAGCGGCACATAATATTGTGTGCAAGAAAAAAAGAGAGAGAAAACTAGGGTTCTGAGGTTTTGGCGTTGTGAGAAGAAAGTGTTTCACTATGAGACTTTGATCGAGTGACAAACCAGAGTCACTTGTTTGTCAAGTTTGCATGTGTGTTTTTCTCAATAAGATTCACAAACCCTCTAATTTAGTTTTCAGTTTAACACTCTTTTGGTGAGATCCTTCCAATCCCTACTTTGTGATTTACGTGTTTGCTTGGAAGTGGAGTTTTGTTGTAATCCAACTTTGGGTGAAGTCTTCTATATCCACTGGTTGGTGAAGACTATTTTTCCAGTATTGTGATAGTGGAGATTTGACTGTTGTTACAGTCCCGTGGTTTTTTCCTATTTGGGTTTTTCACGTAAATCCATGTGCCTATTTTACTTTATCAGTTTTTTGTTTTTTGCTTATTTGGTTGTCCTATTTTATTGGTAGTAGGAAAGGAGATTTTCCTTGAGTTCGTTTCCGCTGAATTTTTGTGTTTATACCCTTTCCGCGACAACAATGGCATCAGAGCTACGGTTCGGTAGTTAAGGTGTAACACGATTAAAATGGAAGAGTCATCGAGTCCTGGTACAATAATTAAATTGGCTCCATCCAATTATCATATGTGGAAGCCTAGAATGGAAGACTTGTTGTATTGCAAAGATTTGTTTTATCATGTTCTAGGGGATGAAGATAGGCCAACTGATATGACTGATAAAAAGTAGGCTGATATGGACAGGAAGATTGTTGGTAATATTCGATAGTGGATTGATCAAAGTGTATTTCATTACTTTTCGGGAGAAACAAAAGTTGATGAACTTTGAGAGAAAATCCAGAATACGTACTGGAAGAAGTCCTGCATCAATAAGTCGTCTGTGCTGAAACAGATAACTAGGTTGAGGTACAAAGATGGTGCTAGAATGAATGAGCACTTGAGTTCGTTTCAGGGTTTGTTGAACCAGGCAATTAATGTAGGTTTAAAGTTGGATGATGAGGTGCAAGCTTTGTTATTGTTTAGTTCTCTCCCAGACAGTTGGGACACTTTGATAGTGTCAATCAGTAATTCAACCCAAGATGGTTTAACCTTGGATCAGGTCAAAGAGGCTTTGATGAATGAAAAAGTCAGAAGAAAAGAGCAAGATATTGAGTCCGAATCGCAGGCTCTGCTAACAGAAAAGTTAGATAGAAGAGGGAGAAGTAAAAGTAGAGGGCCACGTGATAGGAATGCCAAGTCCAAAGGACAGTCTAAATCCAAGAGAAATATTGTGTGCTACCATTGTCAAGAGAAAGGGCACTTCAAGAAGGAGTACGGGGTTATAAAGAGAGAACTAGCAGCGAGAAAAGGCAAAGGCAAAAAAAATGAATCAAGTAATGATGACACTACTGTAGTACTAACTACCAGTGATGTATTTGTGTACTATAATGATGATACAATTAATGTTGCGAGTCGCGACAATGATTGGTTCGGTGATTCAGGTGCGTCTTTATTGTGTGTCTACCGCAAGCGCACGGGCTTATCGTGTAGCAATGAGATATCGTTCCCACGAGGACTAAGATACTAATTACTGAATTCCTACTATCTGGTTAATGAAAACTTGGAAAGTTTGAATATTGTAATGCAAACAAAGAAATAAACAAATGAAGCTGTTTAGAAGGCAGGTTATGACAAATTTCGAGAATTCAGTTCACCACAATGATGATTACGAATTATTGTAATCACTCCCTCTCAATTATGAATGCCAACTTATGAAGGTGAATTATCCTATTTTAATTATACGTCCTCTCGAAGTATAATAATGTGCCTAAATTAACCAACCTCTTATTCTCATGGTGATTGTATTAACTTAAACTCATTAATGATCTTTGATATTCAATGAGCCTACAAAAGACTAAAACCTACTCTTGTGATTTTAGATCTTAGGTTCAATTCTACGGATTCGGTATTAAAATTTCACCTCTATGTCCGTCACTCAATACCCATAATCATGCAAATAAATAGCCAATAAATTCAGAAGTATTAGATACCCTAGAATCAAATCTTAAGTATATGGCTTTCATAATATCAAGGAAGATCACAACTTTAATTAATAATCAATCATTGGGCTATCCTAAATTCTTACTGTGAATAATCTTAGTGTGAATAAAAATTAATAAGCACATGAGAAGAAAGATTAAATGAAGAGAACGAAAAATCTTAGTGTGAATAATCTTCACTTGAATCCTTGAATTGAATAGAATAGAGAGAGTCTTCAAAAGAGAGCCAAAACCCTTGCTCATAAAATTTTTCTCTAGTTTACATCAAAGTGAAAAAGATGATAACGAGGAAAATAGTTAATGCCCTAAAAATAATATTTTTAGGAGAGAAAAACTATGGAAAAATCTCTTTCCTAAATTAATTAGGTCTTTAATAAAACTTGATCTCCAAAACAAAAGTCTCGGCCAGGAAAAGAAGTTCAGCAGCCCAATTTCATAAGGAAATTCGAAAGTTTCAGTTTGGTCCTTAAAGTTTTTAGATTTTTCACATTTGCCCCATAAGTTTTGCTTTTCTTCAATTTAATTCTTAAAGTTTCTGTTCTGTTCCATTTCACTCAAAATCTTCAAATTCACTTCATTAGCTTTAAATCCTACAAAGGAAAAAAAAAAATAACAAGTGAATTGTCCCAAAAACACTAAAAACACAATAAATTCTTAAGTAAAATGGTAGGAACATAAGTATATAAATTGCATTATCAAACTCCTCCAAACTTAAGTCCTCAAGCAAAAAAATTCTAAACTCATTTTATTTATACAAAAACAGTAAAGAGAATTATCAAAACTTGTCTCAGATTTAAGTCTCATCAGAGATAGATAATGTACACCATAGTTCAGTAACACTTGAACAAGTCAGAAACTCACTTCCGTTAGTGTGTGAAACAGACCACAAAACAATGTATAGCTTAACCTACTGTCCATTCTAAGATTAGGTTCAATTTATTTTAAATGGACATTCTTGTGATCAGTACCTATTTCCTTCTTGCCTACAACTAGGGTATTCTTACTGAGGTTCAAACTAAGGAATTTCTCTCACTTCTGCAAGCATCATAAGCTGCATCTTTTTACCCTCGTACGTTTTCCTCCTTGGTCCAATTGGCTTTTGTTCGGACTCTTTCCAACTCAAGCCTTTACTAAGTGCATGTTTAACAGCTATGGTAATCTAAGCATTTAAACTTTTTTTCAAACTCACCACACCTGAGGACACTCCTCTATTTGGTCCCATACCTCACCTCTCAAGAGATTAAATGCCACATAGGACACTCTGTCTATACTCCCTCATTAGATAAAATACTTAACCTTAGATTCAATCGCCAACTTCCCATTTTCCCGTGGTATTTATGCTAATCCAAACCACTATGGGCTCGATTCGAGACTACAATAATGCGTAGGGCTACCTTAGTCTAACTCTCAAATTTACAGTCCCTCCAGGTTTCAGACAAGTGGACTCAAGTATAAGATTACAACAATGCATTAAGCATTCAAGATTTTAAAAGTTTAGGCCCAAAGTAAACACATTGTCACGTGGAATATTGTACATAAGGATGTGGTCATGAGTTTCCAACATTGCCTAAGAATGACCTGAACAGTTGTATATACCGTCATTTATAACCCTCACTATTGAATTCATCATAGATTATTGACAATTCTCATGCAATCTAACTTGACTTTATTGAAAGAAAATTCTTTTTTTGTTTGTTTTTTTAAAATTTTTTTTTTCAAAACGGTATTTTGTTTTTGAATTTTTTTGTTTGTTTTTTTTTTTTAAAAAAAAGAGTTTGGACCGAATACTTGAGGACACATGCATCATTTCCCAAAAGATTGTCATTCTCACCCAAACTGGAAACAGATAGTGTCCTCACTAGATTCAATTTAAGCACATAGGAGAAAAGAAATAACAATTAACAACGTGAAAATAATGCATGTGACAGACAAGAAATCATCCTAGTGCGGGACAAAATAAAAATGATATGCACAAAAGATTCATCTCTAAGATAAGCCAAAATTCAAACAAAAATGCAGTCAAATAAATTCAGGAACACGCACTCTCCATAGACTAAAAATCTACAGTTAATCATATATAATAACAAGGGAGAGGTACTGCCCTGAATTAATTGAAGCTGACCTGATTTGCGTGGACTTCGAGCAATGAGGTTGAAGAATGGCCAGCTGAATGCGGATGATGCTGCTCTCATTTACTTCCGGCTGCTCTGTTGAAGAATTGGAGTTGCATCAAATCCCAGCCACGAGGAACAAGTTCAAAGCTCTTCCTCGAAGTTGGTCGTCACCGCTGCTGCTTGCTAGATGGGAATACAACCATGTCCTTGCCTTATCCCTTAAAGGGAAAGGGAACAATCTAAATCTAATGGCATCAGTGAAGACTCCATTCATCTTGAAAGTGTCACAACAGTATAAAAACATTTAGATATGCAAGTTAGGATCTTCACTTGGTAAGCCTCCAAATTGATTTTGTTGAACTATAGAAATAAGAGAAGGTTTGAGCTCAAAATTGTTGGCATCAATTGTAGGCCTTGTGATACTCGATTGGAGCCCATTAGTACTAGGTGTTGCATAATCCTTCAAAGATCTTTGTTCACCCATTGCTTTTGATAAGGAAGCAGACTTCTTCTCAAATTCTAATTTTCTTCTTGCGCAAAAAGTTCTTTTGATTTTGGGATCTGGATCAACTAAATTCTTAGAACTTTCAATTCTGCTCATGCAAAAGAAAAGGATCAAACTTAAAAAGACAAAAGTAAATTAAAAAAAATGTCTAGTCTAACAAGGTGTAGAAAGTATCAATATCAACAAGACAAAGTCCAAGGCAATAGCGCCAAAAACTTGTTGTGTGTCTACCGCAAGCGCACGGGCTTATCGTGTAGCAATAAGATATCATTTCCACGAGGATTAAGATACTAAGTACTGAATTCCTATAACCTAGTTAGCTAAACTAATGAAAACTCGGAGAGTTTGAATATTGTAATGCAAACAAAGAAATAAACAAATGAAGCTATTTAGAAGGCAGGTTATGACAAATGTCTAGAAATCGGTTCACCACAAAGATGATTACGAATTATTGTAATCACTCCCTCTCAATTATGAATGCCAACTTATGAAGGTGAATTAACCTATTTTAGTTATTACCTCCTCTCGAAGTATAATAATGTACCTAAATTAACCAACCTCCTATTCTCATGGTGATTGTATTAACTTAAACCCATTAATGATCTTTGATATTCAATGAGCCCCGAAAAGACTAAAACCTACTCTCGTGATTTTAGATCTTAGGTTCAATTCTACTGTTCCGGTATTAAAATTTCACCTCTCGGTCCCTCACTCAATACCCATAATCATGAAAATAAATGGCCAATAAATTCACACGCATTAGACACACTAGAATCAAATCATAAGTATATGGCTTTCATAATATCAAGGAAGATCACAACTTTAATTAATAATCAATCATTGGGATACCCCAAATTCTAGAACAAGAAAACTACTCACTCATGTTCAACAAAGAATCCATCAAAGTAATAAAAATTAATAAGCACATAAGAATAAAAATTAAATGAAGAGAAAGAAAAATCTTAGTCTGAATAATCTTCACTTGAATCCTTGAATTGAATAGAGTAGAGATAGTTCTTCAAAAGAGAGCCAAAACCCTTGCTCATAAAAGTTCTCTCTAGTTTACGTCAAAGTGAAAAGATGATGATGAGGAAAATAGCTTTTTTTTGGGAGAAAAGGTTAACATTTTATACATAATCACCAAACAGTGAAGAACGCTTTACAAAGTTTCTCTTCTAGACTATTACAAAATTTCTGAGGTCATTTAACACCTCTTCACATCACACTTTCTAATTTCAACAGCTACAGAATAAAGATCAATCAAAACAACTGTTTCATAATACTTACTATCAGCTTTACCATGTTTCTTCCTTCTGTTACTCAGTCTGTACTTCAATTCTGTCTTCATCAATCTGAACACTGTTTCAGGATTTTTTTCAATGTTTTCAAATTGTCTCTAATTCCTTTCCTACCAAATATGATACAAGCAGCTCATAAAAGTGGCTAAATATATGCTCCTTTTTACCTTCTGCCCCTTCCACTACTGCTGCAGTTTAATTTTCCACCTCAGAGCTGTATCAGCAATCCTTCTACACCCCAGCCAGGTCTGTATCATACTCAGAAACTGCTGTGAATACTCACATTGATAAAACAAATGCTCCATGGTTTCAGGTTCCCTTTTGCACAGCCAACTGGTCATCCTGCACCATTACATTCATTCTCACCAATCTATCTTTGGTGAGTAATCTACCTTTTATCACCAGCCAAGCAATAAAAGCATGCTTGGGGATGTTATCACTGGCCTAGATTGCTGGAGCCTCTTTAACGTTTTCTCCTCCCCCCCATGAGCCATTTATAACCAGAAGCAACTATATATTGACCATCCCTTCTGTATTTCCATCTGTTCCCCTCAAAAGTGTCTTTGGTTTGATCCCTCAGCTTCAACAACTGCTTCCACTGCCAGCTTGCATCGTGTTTAAGTTCCACATCCATGAAGCTAGATTGTTTTATATATACACCATAGATCCACTTCACCCATAGAGCTTCCTTGTTCTGCACCAACTGCTAGACCTGCTTCAAAACAGCTGCCTTGTTCCAAATTTTAGCATCCTTAATACCCAAACCCCCTTCTTCCTTTTTCTTACAAACCTCTCACCAGCTTACAAGAGTGCAAGCTCTCCCATCACATTTCCCACCCCATAAAAATTCACGACAAACTCTGTTTACTTTGTCCGTCACACTCTGGGGCAGAATGAACGTTAAGCCCCAGTAAGCATGCATAGACATTAGGATAGAGTTCACAAGGGTTAATCTACTGGCATATGACAAATGCCGGGTGCTCCAACATTTAATCCTTGTAACTATACGATTTACTATACTCCTATATTCACCCTGGGACCATTTTTTCGGGGAGAACGAAACTCCAAGGTACTTCATTGGAAAAGTACCTTTGGAGAATCCAATAAGTCTACAAAACATTTCCTGCTCCCTATCACCTACTCCCCCAAAGTATAGCTCTGATTTTTGGAAATTAGCCACAAGACCAATGCACTCAGAAGAATCATTAACAGTTAAAACATCTGCTTTGCAAAAGATCATAAGATCATGTACGAAGCAAATATTTGTAAGTTTCATCCTATTACACAAAGGATTGAATTTAAACTCTTTTGATGCAACACATTTCAGGCTTCTGGTTAGATACTCCATTACTAACACAAAAATAAGCGGGGAAATGGGATCTCCCTATCTTAACCCTCTTTTTCCAGCAAAGAAACCCACAGTCTAGCCATTCAGTGATAAAGAAAAAGAAGGAGAAGTCATGCAGTTCATAATCCACAGTCTAAATTGCTCTGGAAATCTTAACCCTAACATTAGTTCCTCAATGAATCACCAATCTACTGAGTCATATGCCTTTTTAAGGTCTATTTTCATTAAAATTCTACCACTAACCCCTTTTCTTCCGTATAATCTAATAAGTTCATTTGTTATAAATATATTATGCATAATCAGCCTATTCTTTATAAACACAGTTTGATTTTCATCGAGAAGCACTGGCAAAACTTCTTTCAATCTATTACATAGTAACTTGGAAACGCATTTATATAAGACATTACAATAAGCTATGGGTCTAAACTGACTAGCATGACTCGGGGACTCAATTTTCAGAATTAATGTTAAAGTAGTGGCATTGCGTTGTTTTAATACCTGGCCACAAGAGAAGAACTCCATGACAGCATCTGTGACATCCTTGCCAACCACTTCCCACGAGCTTTGTAAAACCCCACTCCAAATCCATCTGGTCCCAGACTCTTGTTAGAGTTCATCTCCCAAAATGCTTTTTTCACTTCATCTTTGTTCACTAGCACGATAAGCTTGAGTTGTTGATCACTATTCAGCACAGGGCCAGCTATAAACACCTCTAGATTTGCATGCTTCCTTGCTACTGGTCTTCCCAATAGGTTTCGATAGTACTCCACAAAATACTTTTCTATCATCCTGAGATTTCTGAGCCAATCTGAGATTTTGATGTCGTCATCCTCCACAACAGACCATATTTTGTTTTTCATATTCCTAACCATGATCGCAGAGTGAAAGAATTTGGAGTTTTCATCACCGTCTGCCAGCCAGATTGCTTTTGCTTTCTGCTTGAGGAAACTAATTGCAGCATTGCCGGCAATACAATATTCACTGAGAATTGCTCTTTCTTTCTTCTGCAAGTCCCTGTTACTCGGATCCTTACCTAGAGACTCCTATAACATATTGAGCTCCAGTTGTTTATGATTCACTACTTCCACAACATCATCAAAATGACTTCTATTTAGCAACCTCAGAGGAGCTTTCAATAATTTCAACTTAGTACACACCTGAAACATCATTGTTCCCCTGATCCTCCTTTCCCACACCCTTCTCAGAAAATTAGGAGCTTGATTCTACATGTTGAAATACCAAAAAGGGCATCTCTTTCTCTCTTGACCCTCCTCCATTTGCAGTACAACTGGGGCATGATCAGAGATGTTTTCCATTAAGATTAATGCTACTGAATCAGGGAATTTATCCACCCATTCACCATTCATCATTATTCTATCCAGTTTCGAATAAATTCTTCTTGTATCTAACCTTTGATTACACCATGTATAAAGCTTTCCCTTCTGTCCTAAATCACTGACACCACATGCTTCTGTACAATAAGTAAACTCCTCATAATCTTTAAGTTCCACTTGCTTTCCTCCTAACTTCTCCTCGGGTTTGAGGATATTATTAAAGTCTCCCATTAGAACCCAAGGATCATTCAGACTTTGCGCTATTCCAACCAAATCCTCCCACAGTTTAGATCTCTTGCTACTTACATTGGAAACATACACACAAGTGAAGTAAAACCTGATTCTATCGTTTTTCATCAGACATTCACGGTGTATAAATTGCTCAGTTTCCTTAACTTTAACCACCTCTATATACTCATCATATATTATAATAAATCTTCCCCTTGCATTGCTATTATAATTTGTATGCCACCTATATCCTTGCCAACTTCTATTTAAATACTCTTCCCCCCGTATTTTGGTCATCTTAGTTTCTACCAGCCTGATTAAATTGTATTTTCCTTGCCTAGTGATCCTACTTAACTCTCTTTGTTTCAGGTGAGAGTTCATACCCTGTAAGTTCCATACTAGGGCGCTACACATTGGAACTAGGTCCCGGGTCCCCCAACATATTCATAGTACCCCCACCTTCTACATTAGTTATAACCAGAGTATCTGCTTTCTCTGTAGTTTTGCAAGGTATCTTAGTCTAAGACAACCTTGCAACCACATCCTGAGTACCAATGATACTTAGGTTATCCTCGTGCATTAGATTACTTCCCCGTTCTATTTCTAAAGTCCCCTGAGATACCACAGGATGATTACTTTTCTTTGACTCTTTGTTGGCTATCTCAGAGACCGAGTTACCATCAGAGTCATCCTTAGTACCATCAATCACCCTTGGCATCTCTCTGTCTTTTCCTCACCTCCTTTCCTTTATCAGTTATTCTCCACTCAGTGACAGGTATTAGTATTTTAGGTTCTCTAGGTTCAGGCCTTACCCTACACTGATCAGTTTTATGTCCAAATCCCTTACACTTAATACATTGTGTAGGGATCCATTCATAAGCCACCTTCTGAAACTTAATGTTACCTAGTTCATCTTCAAATACTATTTTTTCAGGTACACTATTAGTAATTTCCATTTCAATCAACAGTCTTGCATATTGAACCTTACTTTTGTTAACTGTATACACATCAGCTTCCACAGGGGTTCCTATAGTGCTAGCCAAACTACCCAAAGTTTCCATATTCCAGTATTTTAGCTCTAAACCATGCAACTGTACCCAAACTGGTACTCTGTCTATCTCTCTATAGTTTAACCCTTTATCCATAGACCAAGGCTTCACAATCAACGGTTTAGTGCCAAAATGACGTATATTCACATTCAATACTTCATCTCTAGCAGACAAGTTCTTAAAACATACAAGAAATAAACCACTAGGAAGATGTGTTACCTGATCAATGCCCAACCTGCCCCAAATTTTCCGGAAGTAATCCTCCATAACCCACTTGGGGGGGTTCGCTCCCAAAACAAAGCACACCACCGCCGATTCCCAGTATTTCTCCTCTGTTACTACATCCTTCATATGAACCTTAGCCACTTTTTTACCCTCTCTAACCATCGGCTGAGTTAGCTTGAGCTTTCTGGACTGAGCTTGTAAAGATCCTGGATCAAAATCCTTCCAATCCTTAATTCCAATTGACTCCTCCTTCTCCGTAGTCCAATTAAGCTGCCTCCTGGGAAGAGTATTAACCCTAGGCTCGATCACATCCCGTTGTTGACCACTGATGCATCCTTCCGATAGCTGGCCGATTACCCCTTCAGCCACCTCCGTCAAACCATCTTTTGGAGTTTGGAAGTTGCTTCTCGCTTTACTCTGTGCAAAACCTTCTATCTCCGCCACTAATTGATTCAATTCTTCTTCCTGCAAAACCCTATCATGTTTCCCCAATTGTTTGCTCTCTTGAAATCCACTACCATCTTCAACTCTCCTGTTAATCAATTCCTTACCGATTTGCGAACCACTCTGGTTGGCCTGAGCCACAAATTTCCCTTTCCTCCTTCTGCCTACCATGGCTGACTCATAGTCGAAAAAGAAAAAAAGAAAAGTTCGCACACACCAAACGTGTATTTAATGAGGAAAATAGCTAATACCCTAAAAATAATATTTTAGGATAGAAAAACTAGGGAAAAATCTATTTCCTAAATTAATTAGGTCTTTAATAAAAAATGATCTCCAAAACAAAAGTCTCGGCCAGAAAAAGAATTTCAGCCGCCCAATTTCATAAGGAAATCTGAAGTTTGCAGTTTGGTCCTTGAAGTTTTCATATTTTTCACATTTACCCACATAAGTTTTATTTTTCTTCAATTTAATCCCTAAAGTTTCTTTTCTACTCCATTTTGCTCCAAATCTTCAAATTCACTTCATTAGCTTTAAATCCTTGAAACAAAATAAAATAACAAGTGAATTGTCCCAAAAACACTAAAAATACAGCAAATTCTTAAGTAAAATGGTAGGAAAATAAGTATATAAATTGCGTTATATCATGTGATGCCTCACAAACACATCTTTACTTCTTACACATTTGGGTATTTTGGTCGTGTAAGAATGGGCAACTAAGCCTCATGCAATGTTGTCGGCATGAGAGAGGTATCATTGTTAACGAATACATGTTGTACTCTTGTCTTGAGGAACATCAGACATGTTCCGCATATGCGTCTGAACCTTATTTTCGTTGACAAACTTGATGATGAGGGTTATCATAGCAGTGAAGGTGGTGGCCGTTGGACAATTACCAGAGGGAGTCTTGTTATTGCTTGTGGAAAGAAGTTGAATTATTTGTACGTGTTGAATGCAAAGTTGAGGAATAGGGAGGTGAATGCAACTCACAATGCCTCCATTGATCACTGGCACAGAAGACTTGGACACATTAATGTCAAGGGGCTCCAGATTCTTGGTAAGAAGCAATTTCTCTCTGAGGTGAAAGGTACTGCTTTAGAACCTTGTGTTGACTGTATCTATGGTAAACAACATAGGGTTTCCTTTCAAAATGCTCCTCTATCTAAAAAGTCTAGTCCTCTAGAGTTAGTTTATACAGATGTATGTTACATGAAAGATAGATCTCTGGGTGGTGCATTGTACTTTGTAACTTTCATTGATGACTAAGCTCGAAAGGTTTGGCGTTTTTCTTTGAAATCTAAAGATCAGGTATTAGATGTGTTCAAAGACATTCATCTTAGAGAGACTTTCATCTTACAAGGGTCCCTTTGAGAAGTACTTTCGAGACCCATCACGGAACACACTGCCTGACCCACCATTGTGAGGAAGACTTTCGACACAAGGCCCACAACTAGGCACCCGGCTCCACTCCTTGAGCCCACGAGTCATTGCAAGGTCCAACCAGGAGAACAAGTTATGCTATCCTCATATCAACTGGGCTAGAACCGTGGCTCTGATACAACTTGTTGCGATTCTTCTTCCCTAGCTCAGTACCCCTCAAGCCCAATATACAAGTCCAAATGGGGTTCCACTCTAAAACCAAATTGGTAATAGAGGGAGAAACCCACTAGACTTATATATTGAGCTTGGTACTCTCAATGTGGGATTGAGTTTGCATACCCAACAGTAATCATCAGTCAACTAATTATAACCAAAGCCGTATGAAGCCTTATACCTGCGGCCATTCGTTCCCGCATCATGCAACATGTTGAACTATCTGATGGCTGGATTCCACAAGATGATATTATTGTAACCCTCAAAAATGTCAATAATCCCATTTGCAGCTACCAAGAGGGGTTGTTCTAGGAGGGTAAATATCTCGATTGTGAGGAGGCTCTACATCATGCAACTTCACAGCGGAATTTTGGTGCAAAACAGAGTGAAGAGAACAAGAATACATCTTGTTGACAAAATAATCTATTGAGATCCAAAAAAAAAGACTACGGTTGACATAATAATTACAATCAGGTTCATCAGTTGACCTCATGAGATGGGATTTCATGAATTTAGTACTTGTAATCAGAGAGCGCCATGGTTTCGAAATGCACTTGAATTTCAAAAGTGATCTGTCGGGCAGTCTTAAGAGTATCTCCACCATGAGTTCTTGAGGAAGATTTGGCAATGTGGGATTTGGTTCTTCTTCATCTTGTTCGAATCGTTGACCCAGAAATGGTTACATCTTTTGATAATGGTCAAGTTTAAATGCTACGATTCAGCTCAAGTTTTAGTTTTCCGGGCTTGAAGAAGGAGATTAGTCAAATGTAGCTGGTTGTTGACAGAGGGCACAAATGACAATCTAGTAGACTAGTTTTTGGACGAAAAGAAGGGAGATTAGTCTTTTTTTTTTTTTTGAAATGGTACCTAAATTAATTTAATTTAAAGTACGTAGACTATTACATCGCATTTTTTTGCATACTCTAAATTATGAAAATCATTTACATCGGATATGTTGGCTTTAAACATACAACAATCTTTAAAAGTCGAGATTAAATTATATAGTGAAAGGAGATTAGTCAAATGTAGCTAGCTTCTGTTTATAGTTTTTCATCAGCATAATATTATTTTAGTGTTGTCATGTTTTATCCTTTGGGAATTATGGAAGGCTAGAAACGGTTTCTTATATGAGGGATTTCAATTTAATGCTAGAACTATTATACTCCCGATTTTTTAACATATTTCTAACGTTCTACGGGTGAATGAGTTAAAAGATAAAACAGAATCAGAACACAAACTCTTTCAAGATCTCTTCAATGTTAAATTAGCACATCCGAAGAGGAGGACATTCAAGTTTTCAAATAGAGCTCTACACCAACGGGTGTTTCTACACTAAATATCAACGACTCATCACACAAAATTCTAGTTGAGGCACGATTGGACTATACTATCAGACGTTCCTTGTACCCTTAGAAAAACAGGGCTGCTTTGCATGAAATTAAAGCTATCCCGGATAGTAATGCTTTTTTCTTTGTGCATGTATATTGTGATCATCTAGATTAGAATTAGACATTTATGATATTGTTTTAAGAAAATTATAAACATAGAGAAAAAAAATATTAAACTGGAATAAATGATTTAATATCTCAAATTATCAAATTGTTTCTTATAACTTTTTTTTTTGTAATTTTTATGTGTACATCATTACTCTTTACAAAGGCGCTTGATTATTTGTTTATCTCCTGTTTGAAGAGGATTAAACGTGGATTTTGCCCTTCAAAAAATTTAAAAAACAATACCAAATACTTTTTCCTATCATATTTTAGTTTCAAAGTTAAATGCAATTGGTGTGTGTGTTGGGGGTGGTGGTTTAGAATTGTGTTGTCGTTGATTCCAACCCCAAATAAAATATTTATAAAACCTACTTAAAACTATTTGCTAGTGGTAAGCAAGATCGTTCCACAGAGACAGCAGTCAACCGCTCAAAATCTGATTAAAGAGCAAAGAAAAAAAAAGCGAAAGACATGAACAGACTTGTCACTTGAGAGAGTGAGAATAGTCACTTGACAGAGTGAATGGGCAGAAGGGTCAATCACCTTCCTATCTTTATGATCCAGTTCTAATTCAAGTACGCATGTAGTGTATGATTTATTGTTTGATCCGGCACATATATTCTTTACGATTCCTCTCAGACATAGTAAAGAATCCTAGATTACCAAATGATCTACCTTTCAGTCAGATTATTACCTAGGCCATTGAATTCTTAAGCCCTATTGATTACCTACACCAATCACATAACTCTCGTTGATTATAGAAACAAAATGGTAGATTTCCTCCTTTGTCATGGAATAATTTAAGACACTCTGGTTATGTTTGCCCTCTCAGATCTCCATAACATACAACCACATTTAATTAAGTGGCCAATTTAATCAAAAGGTTAATTTAAGCACTTAAACTAGAAACAATGCCTCATCAAGGAAAACTGAATCAAAACCTTCACATAAAGATAGTAGGGATTGAACCCTTAATTGAGTTAGCTACTCATGTTTATGGAGTTAAACATGAGAGCAAAAAAGTGCAAAAGATAAGACATAATTCAAGATCAAAAAGTTAGATGATAGAAGGGAAAGATGGTAGCAGGGCAGTTACTGTCTGTTCACTTAGGCGAGTGTCGTTCACCACTTGACAGAGGGACGGTCTGCACTTCTGTTCCTGCTACTACCCTGTTTCTATCCAACTAACTAACTACCTAACTACTGTTTTTGTAACTGAATCTAACTACCCAATCTGTCTTCCTTTAACTACTGCTATTGGCTGACTATTTATAGAGATTTGGAGAGGCTTGAATTGGTGGATTCAGGCCTTTTCTGGAGCAGATCAGAGGAGACAGCAAGTTGCAGTAGCCAAAGGCATTTGTTTATTCAGCAACTTGCCCAATTGGCAAGTTGATGTCTTCTCTGGTTGACTCCTTCCTTCTTCAGTCACAATCCGCCACCTTCCACTCATCATTGTTGCCTCTCCTTAGTCTTCTTCTCCGGTGCCTTCTCACCATTTGCAGCCACAAATCTCCGTTTCTTCATTCTTCAATCCTCACAGCTCAATTTGCAGCAGTCAGCAAGCAGCAACATCAGCAGCATGCTTCCGTCCATCATTGTGTTTCCAACCTCCAATTCAGCCTCAATTTCTTTCCTTGTTTCCTGAGTCACTTGCTATACCATTGCTCACCCTTCTGCAGCAGCCAATCCATCAACTCAGCAACAGCATTAGTTGGTAAGTAGCAGAGTTGCAGCTGATGGTCTTCACATTTTCTCCCTCTTTCTCTTCTTCCACTTGGAGTAGCAACAACTTGCAGTGATGGCAAAGTAATTTCCTTCCTTGGGCACCAAGATTTCAGCTCGTGGCTTCTTCTTTGATTGACAGCAGCAACAACTACTGCAGCAGCAACTTGGCAGCAGAGTAGCTACCCTTCTTCATCTCAATTGAGTGTGCTGCTACAGATTCTTCCAAGTTTTAATCAGATGCTCCCATTCTTCCTTCCTCAGCAAGGATTTCTCCGCTTGCTCCTGTTCTGATCGACCTTCCAGCAGCCTGATTTCCAGCAGCTTCCATTTCAGTCTAGAATGGTGCTCTTTTGTGCAATGTGGACCTCATTTATTCTGATTTTTCACATTGGCCCCTTGATTACCTTGAAATACAAAATAAACCAAAAAGTAAACTAATTCTAATTAATTGACACCTAATTCTAAGTAGAAACGAGTAGAAAATGTCTATTAAAAGTGTATATATTTTACTGTCATCAGATTCCCCCGAACTAGAAGTGTTGTTTGTCCTCAAGCACATACTCAAACTCAATGGTTTGCTGATTCTTAAGCAAACAGATCCAAACTTCATTCCTATTGACCTAGACACAGAAGGACTGACTAAGAGAGAATGAGTTGAATTTTTAATTTTTCAGAGTAAGAGTAATGACAGTGATCGAAAAAGAATGTGGCTAAATGAACAAGAGTGAATGCAACATTGTATCAATGCTAGTCTCAGATTCGAGTCATTTATTGAACAGATTATATACCATTGTTTATCACAGACAGGCAGCATCACAGTTCTTCAGCGTGTGTGTGCATATGTCATAGCCAAAGTTCAAGTTTTTACCTATGATTCATTCTAAGAATTAATCAGTTTAAGAACAAATGGACATCATTATGATTAGTACCTATTTCATGCATGCCATCAACTAGGGTATTCTTACTGAGATTTTTAGATTCTAAGGACTTCCTCACATAACTGCAAGCTTCATTGGCTGCATCTTATTTCTCCCCCAACCCTTTTTCTCCTTGTCCATATGACTTTTCTTCTGGACCTTTCCCACTCAAGCCCCTACCCAGATCATTTTTCCAATTGTTTTAGATAGTGATAGTGGTTCAGCAACTTAGGGTAGTTTAATTTTACATATTTTCTCACCAGGCCTAAGGACTCTCTTCTATTTATTTGCCAAACCTAAACACTCTGGGGTATTACTGCCTCATTGGACAGTCTTCCTAACTTCCCTCATTGCATATTTTTCTTTTCAGCTCAGTTTTTAAAAAAAAAAAATCCACCCCAGTGGACTCCACTTAAATGTGGGTAAAACCTCTCCTTACAACCCCTGGTGGGAATCGAACCCTGGTCTATTACCAGGAAAAACAGCAACCTAACCACTAGGCTATCATTCAATTCCCAAGGTTTTTTTTTCTTTTCAGCTCAGTTTCAACCGCCTACCAACCTCTTTTCCCAAGGTTTTTAGGTTTTTTAAAAACCACCATGGCTCTTATAGAGCCTGCCATGATGCGAAGGGCTGCCTTAATCTTTACTCAGAATTACTGTCCCCCAAGGTTTCAGACAAGTGGGCTCCAGTATAAGATCATAACACTGCAATTAGGCAATCAGATTTTAAATTTAAGCTCAGAACTCTCACTTTGGCAAGTAACACAGTGTGCTTGAGAAAGTGAAGAACTATGGAACTGACTTCAAGTGAATCAACAAATGTTCAAAATTTCAAAATTTCTGGCACATTGTTGAATCATCATAGACCTTTGACATTGTATATACATCAACTAGTTCACAGTTGCACACAAACTCATTAAAAAAAGAATTTTCAAAATTTGATCCTGTCAAAACATAGCATACAAATTTAGACTTAATCCCTCCCCCAAACATAAAATAAGCATTATCCTCAATGCTTACAAGCAAAAAAAAATAGGGGACAAAGAATCACAAACACTTAGCATGCAATTCAATTGTAAACAGAAAAATCATCATACAAATTAGACTCTATCTATCCTTAGGACTTTAAGACACACAAACAAACGTACTGAAACAGAAAAATCAAGAAACTGAAAATAAAGAAAAGAAAAAGAGAATAGAGTACTCCCCTGGGTAATCATCTTTATCACCTCAGAGAGGGATATGGTGGATTCTCCAGATGCCATGGCTATTGAAGTTCTTCTTTGACATCTGAGGGCAGAAATTGCACATTTGCTCGTTTCATGAGCGTGGTGATGAGGACCGGAAAGAACCAGGATTTTCTCTTATAGATGCCCATATGCTCTCTGATTACTTCAGCTGCACCGACTGGTGTGTTGGTAACTATTGCATAGAGCAATATTGCAGCTTCATAAGTTACCTTTTTCTGATGTCGATCTGGTATGAGGTTGGTGTAGATGAAGTTGAACCAGGGCTTATATCCTGGTCTCAAATCTGAAGTTGGAAAGTGTCGCAGGCTGCCATTCCTGAATGTCCTGATAACATCAATTTCATGGCTCAGCATCCCTGATAGATCTTCCTCATGGTTGAATTCCATCATCTGGTGCAATGCTTCTTCATGGGGGAGATCTACCTGTGGCAATTGCAGTAACTCTCTTATAGTTGCCACACTAATGTCGACTGCTCTGCCTCTCACCACCACATTGTCACCTTGTGTTTCTTGCATACTACTGTAAAATTCCCTGACCGCACAGAAATTTGGCCTTAGAGGAATATCACAAAGTCTTTCCCAGTAATGGTCGACAATGTAGGATGATAGATCTATTGGGAAGGACGCTGCCCTTTCTATTATCATTCGTCGTTCCCATCCTTGCTGGTAAACCTCCTCTCGTTCAATATTGCCAATATTACCGTTCTCATTTGTACGAGTCCGATGGGCTTTCCTCTGATTCCTTGTCCGCTTGGCTGCCGTAGTGGCTAGTGTTTGTCTGATAGCTCGGGAGTCTTCTACCCCCCTTTGTCTTGCGGATTGCCTGTGTCTGGCCATGTGTAGTGATGTGTTTTTGAGGATTGTGGTTTCCTTCAGGATTTAGGGTTTTGTTGTTGGTAATTGATGGAAGATTTTAGAAGATGGAAGGGGGTTGTAAAAATTAAAGGTACTTTTATAGGGGTTTGGGGTGTCAGTTTTCGGGTAGGAATATTCTAGTTTTCCAGGCACTACTCTAGACAATTTTACCCTCCAATTTCACCCGCTATTTTAAATTAAGCTTCCGTCCTTCCTGCTTCCCTTTGACTAGAACACTTAGTGGTTGTTTTAAGCAAATTTACTTTGATCAATCATCTCAGTCACGAAAGTGATTCTATCACTCGCCTAATTGAGACGGCAGATCAATGTCCATTGCTTGGTGTAGATAATTAAACTTAAATGTTGCCGTTCTGATTATATCACAGTCGGCTAGGCATTTCAAGTTAACCATCCACACAAGTCCACCTGAACATTTCTGATAAGGGTTGTTCCACTCTTTCTGATTGCTACTGAACAGATTGATTAATGAACCAAAATACTAATTGAACCAAAATTAAGAAGAACAAAAGAACTTAACTTAGGTTGCCTCCCAAGCAGTGCATTGTTTTAAAGTCTCATGACAAACTCAGTGGTGCTTCTAATTTACTTCTTTGAGTTGCCGCACATCCTTGTGCTGCATCTCTTGGTTCTGAACTGTATGGTGTGCTTCTCTCCTCTTAGGATTCTCCAGTGTGTCACTAGGAAGTGATCCAACAGGTCTGTCTGGTATCTTTCTTGCCATCTGTGCCACCTGATTTTGCATATCTTTCACAGTGGCATCAAGGCTAGCAAGAACATTACCCACCTTGATACAGTCCTCCTCCTTGACTCTGAGTGGTTGATTCTGAAATCCTGGTGGTTGATTGGTCTCTGATATTGCTGAATAGTCCAGTCATTGCTCTGTTGAGGCCTCCAATTGTTGTAATTGTTGAATCTGTCTCTGTCATTTCCTTGTCTCACGAACTGAACTTCTTCCAATGTGACTTGACAAGTGGAGCTGTTGTGAGATCCTAAGCAAATCTCACAGACATCAGCTTTTGGCTCATTGATGTCAGCTCTTAACTTGGTTATTTCACTTGTGATGGCTGCCATCTCGGCTTGCAAGTGAGTTGTAGCATCAAGCTCCAACATTCATGCTTTATTAGTTGTAGCTCTGGGCTCCTTCTGCCATCTGAAATGATTAGCACACATATTCTCTAATAGTTGGATTACCTCCTCCACGGGTTTCATCATGAAGACTCCTCCAGAAGATGAATCAAGTGATTCTCTGGAAGCCTTTTGCAATCCATTGTAGAAGATACACAGCGACATTGGTTTTTCTGCACCATGTTGAGGACATTTCCTCATCAGTTCCTTAAATTTCTCCCAAGCCTCATAAAGAGTTTCTGTTCCATGCTGCTGAAAAGCCATGATGGCTGATCTTAAAGCAGCAGCTTTGACAGGTGGGAAGAATTTTGTAAGGAATGCCTGTTTGAGTCCATTCTAGGAGTTGATTGCACTGTTGGGCAGAGTGTCCAACCATTTTGTGGCTAAGTCCTGCAATGTGAATGGAAATAGTCTCAAGTAAACCTCGTCCTTGGACAAACCTTGAGTCTTGAACGTGATGCACAGCCTCAGAAACTTCCTGATGTGCTCATTGGGATCTTCACTAGGCAGTCCATAGAAAGGACAAGCAGCTTGCACCCATTGAATCATTTGAGTTTTGAGCTCAAAGTTCTCTGCTGCAACATCATTGTACACAAGTGGAGTTTGAACTTCCTCCTCTTAAGGTACAAAATAATCTCTTAGCAGTCTGGGTGGACCTGGTTGTAGCTTTCTTTGTTGAGGTTGATCAACTGCTGCTACCTCTGCCATCTGCTTCTGGTTTTTAAGAACACGAGCAGCAGCTTCTCTGTTTCGCAAGGCTTTAGATCTCCTTGACGTGATTTCAATCTCTGTATCAAAACATAGCTCTCCTGATGGATTGCTTCTAGTCATAAACCAGTAATCAAAATACGAAAAGTAACAATAAAAAGATTTGTGATTTGACTCAGTGAATTTGAGTGAAAGCAGAAAAACTAAAAAGAATAAAAACTGAACACAATAATCAGACTTTAAGGATATTTAACGCCATCCCCGGCAATCGGCGCCACTTTTGGTAGTTTAGAATTGCGTTGTCGTTGATTCCAACCCCAAATAGAATATTTATAAAAACCTACTTAAAACTATTAGCTAATGGTAAGTAGGGTCGTTCCACAGAGACGGCAGTCAACCGCTCAAAATTTGATTAAAGTGCAAAGAAAAGAAAGTGAAAGAGATGAACAGACTTGTCACTTAGGAGAGTGAGAATAGTCACTTGACAGAGTGAAGGCAGAAGGGTCATTCACCTTCCTATCTTTATGATCTAATTCTGATTCAAGTAATCCTGTAGTATATGATTTATTGTTTGGTGGGGCACATGTATTCTTTACCATTCCTCTCAGACAGAGTAAAGAGTCCTAGATTACCAAATGATCTAGCTCTCAGTCAAATTATTGAGATTAACCTAGGCCATTAAGTTCTTAAGCCCTATTGATCACCTATGCCAATCACCTAACTCTCGTTGATGATTGAAACCAAATGGTAGATTTTCTCCTTTTGTCATGGACTGATTTAAGATGCTCTGGTTATGTTTGCCCTCTCAGATCTCCATAACTTACAACCACATTTAATTAAGTGGCCAGTTTAATCAAAAGGTTAATTTAAGCACTTAAACTAGAAACAATGCCTCATCAAGGAAAATTGAATCAAAACCTTCACATAAAGATAGTAGGGATTGAACCCTTAACTGAGTTAGCTACTCATGTTTATGGAGTTAAACATGAGAGCAACAAAGTGTAAAAGATAAGACATAATTCAAGATCAAAAGGTTAGATGATAGAAGGGAAAGATGGTAGCAGGGCAGTTACTGTCTGTTCACTTAGGCGAGTGCCGTTCTCCACTTGACAGAGTGACAGTCTGCACTTCTATTCTTGCTACTACCCTGTTTCTATCCAACTAACTAACTACCTAACTACTGTTTTTGTAACTGATTCTAACTACTCAATATGTCCTCCTTTAACTACTGCTATTAGCTGACTATTTATAGAAATTTGGAGAGGCTTGGATTGGTGGATTATGGACTTCTTTGCAGCAGATCAGAGGAGACAGCAAGTTGCAGCAGCCAAAGGTATTTGTTTATTCAACAACTTGCCCAATTGGCAAGTTGCTGTCTTCTCTGGTTGACTCCTTCCTTCATCATTGTTGCTTCTCCTTAATCTTCTTCTCCGGCGCCTTCTCACCATTTGCAGCCACAAATCTCCATTTCTTCATTCTTTAACCCTCACAACTCAATTTGCAGCAGTCAGCAAGCAGCAGCATCAGCAGCATACTTCCTTCCATCATTGTGTTTCTACCCCCCAATTTAGCCTCAATTTCTTTCCTTGTTTCCTGGATCACTTGCTATATCATTGCTCACCCTTCTGCAACAACCAATCCATCAACTCGGCAGAAGCATCAGTTGGTAAGTAGTAGAGTTGCAGCTGCAGTTCTTCACATTTCTCCCTCTTTCTCTTCTTCCACTTGCATCAGCAACAACTTGCAGTGATGACAAAGCAATTTCCTTCCTTAGGCACCAAGATTTCAGCTCATGGCTTCCTCTTTAATTGACAGCAGCAAAAGTTACTACAGCAGCAACTTGGCAGCAGAGTAGCTGCCCTTCTTCATATCAATTGAGTGTGTTGCAGATTCTTCCAAGTTGTGATCATCTGCTGCCATTCTTCCTTTCTCAGCAAGGATTTATGCACTTGCAACAGCTCTGATCGACCTTCCAGCAGCCTGATTTCCAGTAGCTTCCATTTCAATCTAAAATGATGCTCTTTTGTACAATTTGGCCCTCATTATGCTGATTTTCCGCATTGGCCCCTTGATTACCTTAAAATACAAAATTCACCCAAAAGTAAACTAATTCTAATTAATTAACACGTAATTCTAAGGAAAAATGAGTAGAAAATATCTGCTAAAAGTATATATATATTACTGCCATCAGAGGAGGTGTTAGAAGATTATGGAGGGAAGAAAGAGAATACTATAGATACATACAAGTAGTACATTGTACTCCTGGTCCCGAAATAATTGTATTGTTTATTCGGATTGATAGTATTTATGGTTTTCACTTTTAATTAAGTTGATAAGATGCAGTCCAAACCTGACCTGAAATCTGAATTGTGCAGTGTGAACGCTTCTTCCGTTGATGCTAATAGAATTTTGGAATAACAATAGATTGAAAAATGATCAGTTTCATTATTTTGTCCTTTTACAGCCGTTATTCATTGTCTAGTTGAAAGTTGTATCTTGCTATGAAAGAAGAGTCAAAAGCAGGCTTGCAACGGAACAGAACAAACTATGTAAGTCCAAAAAAAGAGCTTGTTAGGACCATTGTTTTGCTGCCCTGAAAGCAACGTTATTTTATTTGGTGTCATTTGGACATTTGTCAAGCCGTAGTATTTAGGATTTCGTTCTTAAACCAAAAATCAGAGAAACCAATCAGGACACTACAACGTTAAGAGTTTTAATTACGAACCAAAATGACACCACCTACTGATCAAAAAAAATATTATTATACGCATAATTTTCCTCAATTTCAACGGCGGATCATTCACATTTGTGTAATAATTCATTTATTCATAAACTGCCGGACATCCCTTTTGGTTGCTGCCGGAGATGTTGAGCAGATTGCGGGTTATGGTTATGTGTTCACGTCTGCTGATTTGGATCCTACCGGACAGTATCTAATTGCTACTCTTAAATTGGTTAAGAATTCCACTGTTTTTGGCCCTGATATACCCATTCTTCAACTAACAGCAAGGTAAGCTTTTTACTAAAGATAAGGTTAATTGGTCGATTTTGATTGCCTAAGCTCTCAACCTACTGTTAAAATGGTGGTTTTGCCAAAATCTCGTATATTTTTCCTTGTTTTTATGCCCTGGCAAAATTTGGTTACAGCTGGGAAACAGGGGATCGTTTGAGAATCCGAATAATAGATCCTAAAGATACACGATGGGAAGTTCCATACAATGTTCTGCCCCGAGATTCACCGCCGCCACCATCTGTGCCGGAGTCAGTTCCGGATGCGCACCACCGTGGCAGCCACCATCTACTCCAGAATTCTGGCTCCGACCTGGTATTCCGACTTCATAACACCACCCCTTTTGGTTTCTCCGTCGGCCGGCTCTCCACCGGAGAGACCCTCTTCGACACCACCCCAGAACCGAACAATCCCAACACTTTTCTCGTCTACAAGGACCAATACCTCCAGCTATCTTCCTCATTGCCGTCGACAAGGGCCAATCTCTATGGCCTCGGAGAACACACGAAGAGGTCGTTTAGAATCGAACATAATCAGAAGTTGACCCTTTGGAATGCTGACATTGGAAGCGCCAATGTTGGCCTGAATTTATACGGATTTCATCCCTTTTATTTGGACGTGAGATCGCCTAATGGGACCAGTCATGGAGTTCTGTTGCTAAACAGTAATGCCATGGATGTTGTGTACAGTGGCGATCGGATTACTTACAAAGTAATCGGGGGAATTATTGATTTGTATTTATTCGCCGGACCAACGCCGAAGATGGTTGTGGATCAGTACACGCAGCTCATTGGTCGTCCTGCTCCCATGCCTTACTGGTCCTTTGGTGAGTCCTCCTAACAATGCTGCCATTTTTGATTCATGAATTAGTGCTTAAGAATTTGGTAAATTTCTGTTCCATATTATTTTCTGAGAGGTCAATGTGTAAGTCTAGTATGGATACTTTTTTAAAATTACGGATTACTATTGAACTCTGACTGGATGCCATTGAACAGGATTTCATCAATGCCGTTGGGGTTACAAAAATGTGTCTAATCTTGAAAGAGTGGTTGCTGGTTATGCGAAAGCTGGAATTCCTCTTGAAGTTATGTGGACTGATATTGATTATATGGATGGATTTAAGGATTTTACACTTGATCCTGTAAACTTTCCTTTGGATGAGATGAAGAAGTTCCTTGATATGCTTCACAAAAATGGTCAAAAATATGTGCTCATTCTTGACCCTGGTAAACTCTTCTCCGCAGATGGCATTTCCTTGTTTGAATACTAACTTAATAGATCATAGTTTTAGGTCAATGGTGCTCAAATTGCGATTTCTAGCTGGAAAGTTAGCCCAACTTCTGCCCAATGTGAACAAATTTTGTTTATTTTTATTTCAGGTATAAGCATCAATGAGACATATGAGACTTACAAGAGAGGAATGAAGGCAAATATTTTCATTAAGCGAGATAATAAACCATACCAGGGTGTTGTTTGGCCTGGAAATGTATACTTCCCAGATTTTCTAAACCCAGCCGGTGGACTCTTTTGGGGCAACGAAATCAGCCAATTTCAGAAGCTCGTTTCCTTTGATGGCCTCTGGCTTGACATGAATGAGTTATCAAATTTTATAACTTCTTTTCCTACTTCATCATCTAAACTTGATGATCCTCCTTATAAGGTAAACAATTCTGGTGCTAATGTGTCCATTATCGATAAAACGGTACCTGCAACTGCGGAACATTTCAATAATGTTACCGAGTATAATGTCCACAACCTCTATGGATTCCTGGAGTCTAGAGCAACAAATCAGGCTCTAGTTAAACTGAAAGGTAAAAGGCCTTTCATCCTTTCAAGGTCAACTTTCGTTGGTTCTGGCCAATATGCAGCACATTGGACAGGTGATAATGCTGCCACTTGGGATGATTTGGCGTACTCGATTCCTACCATTTTGAGCTTTGGACTTTTTGGGATTCCAATGGTTGGAGCAGATATATGTGGTTTCTCTGGAAACACCACCGAAGAGCTTTGTCGCCGATGGATTCAGGTATCACCAATGTTGCTTTTCCTATCAATGACAATGAGTAGGCTATTAACTTCAAGAGTAGTTCCATCTGTCTAATGAGTTCTGTTAAATTTCACCCACTCCTTTATATTCTCTGTAATCACTGTGATTCCAAAAGATTCTCAAAACTTAGTGCAGGTTAGGCGCAGGAAGAAAACTGTCCAATCTACAGAAAGATTAAGTTCAAAGAACCAGAATAAGTTGCTATGAAAACACTGTTTAAATTGATTTGGCATTTGTCCAAGAACTTTAAAAAGTAATGATAAGAAATAGCCACTCCAGTTTAGGAAAGAAGAGAGCTAATCTCTAGTATTGGCATGTTCCGTTCTGAAACTCTCTTTGATGCAGCTGGGAGCATTTTACCCTTTTGCTAGAGATCATACGGCAAACAATACTATCTCTCAAGAACTCTATGTTTGGGATTCAGTCGCTGCATCAGCAAAAAAGGTACTCGGGCTTCGGTATCAGTTACTTCCATACTTCTACATGCTGATGTATGAGGCACATATGGCTGGAACACCTATTGTGAGACCCCTTTTCTTCTCATTCCCTGAGGATATGAATACATATGGAATCAATTCGCAGTTTCTTCTCGGCAAAGGTGTAATGGTTTCCCCTGTACTAAAGCCTGGAGCAACCACAGTGGATACATATTTTCCAGCGGGAAACTGGTTTAGCCTCTTTGATTACTCTAAGCATGTGAGTTCGAGTCAAGGACAGTACATAAAACTTGATGCACCACAAGATCATCCGAACGTATATGTCCGGGAAGGCAATATATTGGCTATGCAAGGAGAGGCTATGACAACTCAAGCTGCAAGGAAAACTGCATTTGCCCTTTTGGTTGTTCTTAGCAAGAATGAAAACAGCACTGGAGAACTCTTCCTGGATGACGGGGAGGAAGTACAGATGGGAGGAGAAAATGGAATGTGGACTCTGGTTCAGTTCAACAGCTACATTACCAATTCTTCTATAATGCTGGAAGCTAAAGTTGTGGATGGAAACTTTGCATTAGGTCAGAAATGGATCATCAACAAAGTGATATTCTTAGGCCTTGAGTCTGGAAAAGAACCAAAAGGCTACGAAATCATAACCGGCAACTGGGTCAGAAGGATCGGAAGAAATCCGGGCCGATGCAGTAGTATTAAGGTTAGTGGAGATCAATTTGCTTCTGCAGAAATCTCAAACCTTCAAATGCTAATTGGGAAGGAATGGAAATTACAGTTGAACTTCAGCCCTTGAGGATCGTTGCCTCAAGAGGCTAATAAGATGAGTTTAATAAATCAATGTACCGGAAAAAGGATCACACATCAATGTAATGTAAAAAGGCCATATAATTTTTCGTTTCTGAACAATTACATATCTGTTCAAAAACCAACCTTCAAATGTTATAGGCAAAGGTTCCAACAAATTAATTATTGTAGTGATAATTTGATCTCATGTGACTTCTTTAACTACAGGAAATAAGATAACTTAAAAAATGAATATAGATCTTAAATAAGAATGATACTTAATCCCCTCAAATTTTCTTACAAGGATAAAAGCCCCCTTGACTGTCACAAGTTTGAAATTAATACTCCATGAGTGTTAAAATGACTACAAAACCAAGATAGTTATGATTATATTTTTTGATTAAAATAATTCATAAATTAAATTTGCAATAATACTTCAAACTTGTTTTAATGTATAAAGACAAAAACACTCCAAACTATACTATCTCCACTAACACTGAGTAATACATTATTGTTTTCAGTGAGCATAATTTAATTAATTAGCTCATATATCCATAAAATACATATTATGAAAATTTACAAATTTAAATAGGAGATTTATAACATTCCAAATTTTCACTATCAATTGCACAAATTATACATTTGTTGTAAAATAAAAGAATATTAGTGACGTTATAAGGATTTTTTTCTGAATGGGAATTGTTATTGCCAAAACAAAAATTAGCACCCAAAACAAAATATTGCTTTTCAAGTCAGACATGACCTCCTTTCTTCCTCTCCAAATCAACATAGATACCAATATACGTTTTTTTTTTTTTTTGTCGAATACCAATATAGGCTTTAATTCATCGTACATTACCAAAATCCAAAAACTAAAAAGAAAATAAAAAGTAAAAATTATCAATATAGGAGTTTATCTACTTTTACCTTTTGTTTCAAAGCATTCCAACCCACATTTATTTGGTTGCAAAATTATTTCTCAGCTTCTATTGAAGTTAACAAAGTTACAACGTTTCTTTTGAATTTAGCGTGCTGATTAAAATTAACAAGGGAACAACTCTATCCTTTAAGCAATAAAGGAACAACCCAAATCTGAGTAAAAATTAGTCAACCTCAATTTGCTTTTAAAAAATGCTTGTCTAAAATAGGAAAAAATTAAAAGACAATGAAATTGACAGTGTCAGTCTCGTCGTTGGACCTTTCTATCCGATGGCAGCTATCGCAAGTCCAATTATACATGTTATCATACTAGCTAATTATCACCATCACAAAAGGAGAAGGTTAAAGAAATAATTTGCAAGAATTTTACAAGAGGCAAACAATCTAATTATCAAAACGATGTGATTTAGGTTTTTTTTCTCTCGATAATAGCACATGATTTTTCTCTCTTGGTCAGTTCATGATGAAAAGATAGATGATACTAATCAGAGAAGTAGTAATAGGGGGGGGGGGAGAGGGAGAGAGAGAAAGGCGTGTAGAAAAAAATAAGGATGGAGAAATGGGAATATTAAATCTAACTATAAAAGTGGCAATTTTAGAGATAAAAGTAACATTTTGTTTTGGATGTCAATTTGTTTTGGCAATAATAATTCCCTTTCCAAATTTGTGAGTTAAAATAAAATCAAGTGATTACATAATTATTATTAAATTTGTCAAGAGGGTTATTTGTTTTAAACAAATTTCAAGAGGGCATGAGAAATTCAGGCATGGCTTGGGATTTTTTTTTTTTTTTTGTTATTTTCCAAAATAATAATAACAATAATAACAACAACAATAATCTTATAGCTTGGGATTTTTTTTTTTGTTATTTTCCAAAATAATAATAACAATAATAACAATAACAATAATCTTAAAAGAGCATTGTTGTAGAAAAATTTTATTGATTTATTTTCACTATTCCATCAGGAGGGTTAAATTTTCCCTTTAAACTTAAATTGGAGGCTTTTTGTCCTAATCTCATAATTTAATGTGAAAGAAAAAAATTAATGATATGTACAGGAGATTATCCCATATTTTGAAACGGAATAAGACTTTATTCATGGAATATGAGACTGCCCAAATAACTATTTTCTCTTTCCCCGTAACTACGGGTGATTTTACACCCACTGCGTGAAATCTGATTTCTTAAATTTCCGGCACGATTTCGAGCCCACAATGGTAGGAAAACCGAGGAAGAGGGGGAAAGCTGTGGAAGCGGTGGATACGCAACCAGAAGATGAGCATGTTCAAGTGGTGGTCAATTCTGGTTCGCCGTCGGTGAGCAAGGTATGTAACCCTAGATCGGAATTGGGTACAAATTGTAACGAGATGTTAGAAAAATTATGCAATCAGAGAGTTGTAGAGATTGGGGATTCGTCGGGTAGTAAATTTGATCAAGGAAATGAGACAGAACAAGGTTCTAGGGTTAAGGATTTGGGAGTTTGGGGGAATTTCGATCCAAAGCGTATGCAGGGTATGAGTAGGAAGCTCGAGTTTATTGAACCGATTTCAGTACAGGATAAATTCATAGCTAAGATTCAGAAAGATGAGATGCAGGAAGCTGTTGATTACTGGCGTTAGTCTCTAATTTGTCATATCTTGGGGGCTAGCCCACCTTTTTTCATTGTGAATGGCTATCTGAGAAGAATTTGAAGTAAATTTGGTGTAGATACGGTGCTTCTTATGGATAATGGTGTTTACGTTGTTCGATTCACGTCTGCTTTAGCGAAAGAACAGGTGTTGATGAACAATGTGTACCATTTTGATAATCGTCCTCTGATTGTAAAGGACTGGTCCGTTGAAAAGGTTTTTCAGTTAGATGGCATCAAAATGGTCCCTATGTGGATACACCTGCCTAAGCTTCCACTTAGATATTGGACTGCTAAAACCATTAGTAGAATTACCAGTCTACTGGGCAAACCTCTTAAAATGGATGAGATGACAACACTTAGGAACCGGACTAGCTTTGCAAGAATTCTGGTAGAAATGAAGATTACAGATTAGATGCCTACAGAGATGTTTTTTGAAGATAGAAATGGAATTCCACAAGAACAGAAAGTGAAATATGAATGGCAACCTGTAAAATGTGTAAATTGCAAAGGTTATGGGCATGAAACTGGGCTTTGCAGGAAACTGTGATGAAGGAATGGCAGGCTAAGAAGGATATGGAGCCACTAAATGAAGTACAGGGCCCTAGAGTTGAAAATGTTGAAAGAAGGAGACAAATAAGAAGCAAGTGCTACATCCAAAGTCTCCTAACCAGAAGATAGTAAATCAGAATGAAGTTTAAACCAGGACTTCCAGAATTATGCCAAGTAGGCTAAGTAGGAATGAAACACATAGTCAAATGGGAAGGAATGTAAGAGGAATGGCAAGAAAATAGCTATTGAAACATATGCAAGCAGGCAGTTATAATAGTCATGGTGCTAGTTCCCCTAACTTAGGGGCTAGTTCTCATGAATCTGCTTAGCTGGGATATTAAAGGGTTAAATAGCCCTCTGAAACAAATAGAAATTGACAATTTTCACTAAAAAAGGCGTATGATTCCATTCATTAGAATTTATTAAAGAAATGCTAGAACAGTATCACTTTCCCTCTAGGTTTGTGGCATGGATTATGGAGTGTATAACTTCATGTAGTTATTCTCTAAATCTGAATGGGTCTAGTTCAGGTTATTTCCAAGGGAAACGGGGGCTGAGGCTGGGTGATCCGATGTATCCACTTCTTTTTGTGTTACTTATGGAGTTTTTGATTAGACTGTTTAAGAAGGAGGCTAAGAATGGATTTATCGAAAAGCCTTCGGGTGCAATGAATTCATGCATATTACTTGAAAAGTGTGAATATTTGGGACTACCAAGCTCCTCAAGACTGCAGCTGGCATTGGAGGAAGCCCATCAATGTAAAAAATGAAATGAAAGAGGCAGTGCAAAATGGCAAATGGATGGCAAATGGAGGGAGACCGTATTTTACTAAAAGTAGCTATTAATGGTTGACAGGCAACTGCTCAAGGGATAGAGCTTCTCAGATTATTTGGAGTCCTTATAGTCTGCCCAAGCATAGCTTTATAAGCTGGCTAGCAATGAAGGACATGTTACTTACACAAGAAAGATTGAGTAAAATGAGGTTACTACAGGGTAATCAGTTCTGTGAACTTTGCAGGTCCATAAGAAGATATGAATCACCTATTCTTTAACTGTTCTTATTCACAGCAAATGATTGAATATCTGAAAGCATGGCTGGGACTGAATATTCAGTTGAAAAGAACAGGATCCACTGCTTTCTCAAGATCTAGAAACACAGGAACGTGAAGCAAAGGCTGTTGTTTGCTGCAATTTGTGCAACTGTATATCATATATGGGCGGAGAGGAACACCCGCAAGTTCAGGCAGCAATGTGTAAAGGCGGATGAAAGATTTAGACAGTTGAAACTTGAAATTAAATGGAGAATGCAAATACATTGTAGAAAAGGAATTAGTGACGATATTCGATACTTAATATCAATAGGAATCATTGGTATACCATGATGTAATAGTTGAGTTAGTAGCACTGTACAGTTTTTGATTGATGGTAATGCATTTAACCTTTTACCCAAAAAAAAAAATGATACGTACGGGAAAATATTTACAAGGAAAAGTGAGAACAAATAATGTCTAGTGAATCATATCCTTTTCATTTTTATTTTTTTATTTAGGACTTAGACATTTAAAATCAGGATGATGGTTTAAATTTAAGGCACATAAGTTCTTGTAAAATTTCTTACATATATCACTACTCGAAGAAAAATACAGCAAAGAGAAAAATATTAACACTTCAATTTTTTGAAGGTGCCGAGAATACATTCTTTTTAGTGCTCTTGATTATAGGGACAAGCACTACTACATCACATATGGACTTTCAGAGGTTTTTCTGTACTTTGTCTTCATCACTGTTGAAATTGTTTCAAGTTTCAACGCCAGTGTCTTGATAAATTTTGTGATCCACATATATGTTCATAACAACCTCACTTTACTCTTTTTCTTCATTCTTATTGAAAGCAATTTTTTTTATTTTGAGAGTTAATTTTATCAAATACTTATATTACTGATGAGAATCATATAGCCTTCCATTGTGATTTTTCTAGTGAGGGGAATGAGCTAGTCCTTCATTCTAGTTTTGGAATGCCAAGTTTACTTTGCAGGCCAATCAAGGAAGAAAGGATGGATCTTGACTACCTATGTGATAGGGAGTTGATTCAAGGGAGCTATGATCAAGATGATGAGAATGTCATTAACTTTGGGGTTCAAACCAAATCAATGAGAATTTCATAGAGTTCCGATTCTTTTTGATTATTTTGTTTAAATCTTAGTGTCAAAAGATTTTCAAAAGTAACAAATGTCGGTTTTTGGTTTTTCTCGAGTTCATACTTTGAGAATGAGTCGAATTAGTGGATCTTCCTATCATTGGACTTTCCATGATTCTTAATTTGAGTTTCAAAACTTTCTTTATGATTTGATGAAGAATGAATTTTAGTGATATCAATTTTGATATCAAATGTTTAAAGGTCTTTGAAGTTGAATTGTGCCAACTTTAAGGGTTGAAGTCTTTGACTTGTGTTTAAAACCTTAATTTTCCAGAGTTGAATAGAGAATTAAGTGAAGTTTTACTAAAAATTTTCTTATTTATAACAAGAAATCTTATAGGCTTTGAGATATATTCTTGAAGTTTACATATTTGGTCTTTGGAAAATTTGATTTTCAAATGATCACTTATGAAGATGACCTTGTTTAGTCATTGAGTCGTAAGAATGGTTTGTGTTAAATTGAGTATTATGAAGCAAACGTCATAGTTGAATGAGGAACTTTAATTTCCAACTTCATTATACTTATGGTGTTCTTGTTACTTTATTTGCCATAGATTGTTTTGGTAAAAAGTAATTTTTGTTAATTCCATATACAATTTGGAAAGTGGTTTTTAGAAAGTATTCTAAAAGTTGTTGGACATTTTGGAAAGTGGTAATTTCCAAGTTTCCTTTTTAAAGTGGGTCAAAAGTAATTTTTCAAATTTTATGTAGTAAAAAGTTAAATGTCGAAATTTTTCTGAATTTAAGCATGTGTGTGCGTATGATTTATGTGGAGTTCTAAGCCTAGTTGGTTTTGAATTTTAGAGTCATAGTATAGCCGAATTTTTGAGCTAAAAATTAGGGTTTCCTAGTCCTAGTTGAACTTGAATTTTGGTTTTCTATCTGTGTTACACTTCAAGTCCTATTTGGTCTTGACTTTGTGTGTTCACATGGCCGGAAATTTTATCCCTAAAATTAAGGTCATTGAGTCCAAATTGTGTTATGATTTGAGACCTATTTGGTCTTGGATTTTAGTGTTCACATTGGCCGAATTTTTCAGCCTTGTTTCCTAATGGTAATACAATTTTATTGTGTGTTTTATTTGAGTCCTACTTAGATTTAAATACTAATTTTTGCATGAGTTAAATTATAATTTCAGTGAAATTATAATTAGAGTTTTAAAGTGAGTCTATTTTCGAAAACTATTGAGATAAGGAAGTCTTATCTTAATCTGAAAATTTTTGAGTCTTTTAATACAATTGTGCTTGTGTTTGGCCGAAGTTTTTGAGTCCTATTTGTAGTAGGGGGTCGGATTTTTTGTCTCTAAATAGTAAGGATGAATCTTTCATTGTTTTATGACATAGTTCATAAGTTGTTTCCAAAAGGGATTATGATTACCTAAGTTTTAGGACTCCATCCTTTTATATATATGTGTTGAACGAATTTCTTCTTCTTATTCCATCTTGTCGACTGAAATTTTATCAATTTAAGGGGGGAATATTTTTGAGAAAATTTAGGTCCTATCTTGTAGGAGTTTTCTTGCACAAAAAGACTTGCATTGCCTATAAATAGGGGTGCTGTTTTTTAAAAATTCTCACACCACTCTACTCCATTCTTCTTCTTCTTCTTGCTGCCGAGATCACAAGGGTTTAAACAAGAGAAGCACTCTTCTCTTTGGTCTGAATTTTTGAGAGTTAGTGTTCTTAAAAGCACAAGAGAGTTTTTGTTTTTAGGGAGAGCATTATTCGAACCTTCCTTTGGTTCTTGGGGGGTTTCGGCCGAACCATTCATTGGTTCAAGGGTTCAAGGAGTTTTTGCGTAGTCACAAAGTGGTTTCTCAAAGTTGTTGAGCAAAGATATCATCCGGAGTTGCTGGTTGTACTCAAGTTGCTTAAAACAGTGTAGAGGGTCGCATGGAGGCTCAAGTGCCGCTCATGGAGAGTCAAATTGACTACTTGCATGATGCTTTGGCCGAGGTGAAGGAGGCAAACCGAGACTTGTCTCAATTTCTTTCAACTCAGCAAGATAAAGCTATGGTAAGTTTTGAGAAAATTGCTGAAAATTTAAGAGTCTTATGTGATCCTTTTGAAGTGAAACAAGTACCCTCATATGCTAGAATGTTGCAAGTGTCATTGCCTTTGTTTTATGGTTGCCATAGAGACTATGATACTTAGGAGAAGAGCATAAAGAATTAGTTTGTATTGCTTAACATAGAGAAAGAGAGTGAGAAAATAGCCTTAGCTATAGGTTGTTTTCGTTCTAGTGCTTTGAATTGGTGGAAGCTAGTTTCAAATATCTATTCGCATCATTGGTATCGTAATTTGGATGATTGGCATGATTTGACGAATACTTTGCGAGAAAGATATGCTGGTACTAATACCTTTGATGAAGCAAAAGTGAAGTTGCTCAAATGTAAGCAGAATTGTCGATCCATTCAATCTTACTTTGAGGAGTTAGAAGGCTTGTTTCTGAGTTCGGGTGTGGATAAGAACAACTACATGTTGACAGATCGTTTCCACTATGGCTTGAGTAAGGGGTTCAAACAACACCCAAAGATAAGGAGGCAATCAAGGATCTATGAGGCATACTACACTGCCTTAGAAGTGGAAAGAGAGCATGATACTTCTTGTGGTCGGAATAGTCCAATTGAGGATCAAGGCTTGGTGTTTGGCGCTGAAGATGGTGTCAACGGACGTGTATCTTCCGTACTAAGTGTTCGGTTGGGTGGTCCAATGAAGTTGATTTGGTAATCGATGGTGGATCGAGTACTGATTGTATAAGTGAGGAATTTTGCATAGCAAACGGAATCAAGATAGATCCGCATACTAGACCATACAAACTTCAATGGTTGAGTGAAAAGATGGTTGTGGATGTCACTAAGAAGGCCATGGTATCTTTCCAAGTTAGTGAGTATAGGGATGAAATTTACTTTGATGTAATTCCTGTGTCTCATTGTGATGTTTTGCTAGGTAGGCCTTGGCAATCAGATGTAGATGCTGTGCACCATTGCCCGAAGAATATCTTTGTCTTTACTAAAGAGGACAGAAAATATATTCTTAAGCCTTTGGCTTATGAAGAAGCTGAGTCTGTCCGAGAGAAAAGACGTAAGATAACCTATACCCCAAGGGAGAGAAAAAGTCAAGAGAATGACGCAAGAAAGTAAAAAGGGTACACTCAGGTAAGACTTGAGGCGAGAGAAAACCATAAAAATAGCGTGGAAACAGAAAAAGAAGCACGCAATGAGAAAAAATCAGAGTGTGGTGAGGGTGAGGATTTTACTAACACTTATATCTCGTTTGTTCCTTGTGTAGGTTTAGATGTTGATGATTCAAGGACGAATCCTCTTAAAGAAGGAGGGGATAATGAGAATCATATAGCCTTCCATGGTGATTCTCCTAGTAAGGGGAATGAGCTAGTCCTTCATTCTAGTTTTGGAATGCCAAGTTTACTTTGCAGGCCAATCAAGGAAGAAAGAATGGATCTTAGCTACCTATGTGATAGGGAGTTGGTTCAAGGGAACTATGAACAAGATGATGAGAATGTCATTAACTTTGGGGTTCAAACCAAAGAAGATGATTTACTCATGGAAATAAGTGCTCAAGAGTATCAAGGGAGTTTGACTCTATGTGCTCCATGAAGATCATTGATCAAGCTAGAGAAAAGAGTCATTTAGGTTCATGCATGGACAACCTATTTGATCAAAATGTTCAAGATTGAGTCCATTGCTACACAATTGGATATGTTGCAAACTATCTCAATTGTTTCAAGTGTTTTTCCAATCTTTTGGAGTCAATAAAGAGAACTCTATAAGTTTTGGAGTAAATTGGAGCTTGTTACAACTTGAGGGGCGCAAGATCAATATTCCACTTTTAGAAAGGCGTTCAAGACATTTTACTTCAATATTTGGAGCTGATTTTCGAGATTTAGAATATTATCTAGTCTAGGATTTATTTTTGAGTTTATCTAGTTAAGATAAGCCATGTGGGCTGAATTAAGCTAGTGTGTTTTGATTAGGAGTCTTAGATTCCTTCTAAGTATTATCCTATTTGAGGATAAGTCATTTAGATAAGGTTTCCTAGATTTTAGATAGAGTCAAAGAGATCAAATACTCTTCTACTTCTACTCCTGCGTGAGATAAGATTAGAGAGTCCTAGTTGGTCTTCTTTTCTTGGTGCTGGCCGAAATTCATAGCCTATAAATAGGGTAGGATGGCCGAAAATTAAAGCATCCTTGAGTGGTCATTTTTGTTGTCTCTATTGAGAGTTTTTCCTGTGAGGAATTTTTGTTAAATGGTGTGTCCATTTTTCGTGTCAACTATGATTTAACCAAGAGGATTTTCATTTTGTCTTGGATCTTTTGATCTTGCAGAAACCGTTCTTTTTCAAGTATACTTCTTGATAGAATTGTTTTAAAACTAAACTTCTAGTAGTTCGATTGATGAGCCTTTTTCATACTACTTCTAGTAGTTCGATTGATGAGCCTTTCTTTTGGCTTGGTTTTCAAGTTCATGATGTGTGTGTTCATGAGTTCCATTGTGGGGTTTGTCCTACTTTTGTTAGATGAGCTGTGCTTTGGCATAAGCATTTTGAGATAGTGTATGTGTTGCATATCTTTGTTGGTTATGGAGATTACTAATCAATAGTATTCCTTCATAGTTGAGCATTGTTTGCTCCTACCTTTCTTGAGTCTCTTGAATGATGACTGATCGAGTATATTGAATGGTGTCCTTACTATTCTTAGTGTGGGTTATTGTTTAATTCGAATCTTTCATAGATAATGTGTTTTTTGCTTGGTTTGAGTTAAGAGATAGAATTTCTTAAATAAACGATCGTCTTACTGTGAATTTTCCACACTCTTTTGAGTTTTACGGGATAGACAAATTATCTTCGTACTTTCTTGTTTGATGGTTGCATTAACGAAATTTGCTTCATCAACGAGATTGCTATCAATTACCTTCTATACAAATTTTAAGGGATTTGCCTAATATCTTTTCCCTTCTTCCTCCACATCAGCTCGCCTTAATTAATTAACTTTATAATCTCAATCCAAAAAATTCTAATTTTTTAATATTTTTATCTTTTGTTTCGGCTTCAGAGTTTTACCCTCTGATTCTGATTCAGTTGCGGCAAGCATTAACCATCATTTGTCCCGTGATGTGAATTTTTCTTAGGCCAATTTCTCACTTTTAAACGTTTAACAGTGCCTTAGATGTTGTTGAACAGGACAAATGAGGTTGTTAAAAAGGAAAAGATGGACAACTCAACATAATGATTTTGGGATTTCAGTTCCTTTGATTTGATGTAGTTTTTTTTTTTTTTAATAATAATACTCTTTTAATGATAATAATACCCTTTTAGTGCTACGCTATTATAAATTAGGAAATAATAAAAATAAAAATATTTTTTTGTTGAAAGGGTTTGATTGTCTACCCTCTAGAGGTTTTTTTTTTTTTTTTTGGTTCCTGCTGATTTTAGTGAATTGGGAGTGAAATATGTTTTTAAGGAAAAAGAAAATTACGTTGTTACAAACAAAGAGATAGAGAGAGCTAATAACAACAAAAAGAATAAATCTCTTAAAATTTATATAAGATTAATACGGGTATTTGATAAGGTTTTGTTCTCAAAATAAAAATTTGCTCTCAATTTATGAGTTCCCTTATGATATATCTCAAAATTGATGCTTGCTGCAATTTATACGTCATCTGATGACACAAACTGTTTCTTCTTTGAATTTTGCTTATATTTATTTCCATTTGCTTCCAGTTCGGGGAAATCTTCTATATACATGAAATGAATTTTTTTAAAAAAAAAATACGTGTGGTTCAATTAGAATACTAATAGGTTCGTGGTAAATTTAAACAGTAAAACAATATTACATTTATTATTTATTTTAATAAAATGTTGTTTTTTATAATTATGGGTGATGACGACACCGACGTCTTTGTTTATGCTTCTTCGCCGGAAATTATCACCGGTGGCAATAATAGGGTGGTTCATCCGACGTCTTCAATTCCTCGCCAAATATCAACTCCAAATCTCCACACTCTTCACTCTCTTCAAAAGCTATTCAAACCAAATGGTTTTGGTTTGAACGGTAGTTCTGACATATTGGCTAATTCATTTGACCTTCATGAACTCTAAGACAGTGAACAACAAAGACTTCTTGGAGACTGTTTATAAAGATCAATTCTAAAGTAAAAAAACGACAAAAGGAATGAAGAAGAAGAAATAAAAACCGAAGAACTGCACCAAAAAAAAAAAAAAGGCAGAACAAGAGAAGAGAATAAAAGAAAAAGAAATTTGAGAGGGGGGCTGGGGAAGAAAACTAGAAAAGAGATAGGATTTTAATATAGATATTGCATAATGAGGCCAGAAATTTAGACTCTTAAATATAGTGATCCTTAAAGTTATTAAAATTAGTCATTTTTATTAAATTTAATCATTTAAAAATCTTAAATAACTTTTTCATAATCTTTTAATTTTTGTTAATCATTGTGCAAGTCAATTATATGAAAATTGATTTTAAGATTATAGAATGTTGAATATTATGGATGCTCAAGTAGTTATATATCTTTAAATAGGCATCAACAAATTTTCATATAGTTTCTTTGTACATCAAGTTAATATTCTTATGTGAACAAAATGATGACTATTTTTTATCAGTTAAAAATACTTTTTTTTTTTTCCATGAGCTTGAAAAACTTTTGTATTTTTTTATGTGTCATAAATGTGAGATTTTATTTATTATCATACATAATTACTTTCAAAATTATTTATGATATCGAAATGGTGTCATTGCTTTTGAAGAACGGTTTGAACCAGTAAACCAATGACCCAACAGAATTATAAGTTTCATTTTGTTCCAGTCTTCATAACATAGATCAGAACGGAAACACGATAATAAGGAGCTGATAGCTGAATAAGATAAAGAGAGTTTTTCACTATTTATTTTGACTAATGATAATTGTATATGATCCAGTAATTCAAAAATATTTAGGCCTGCCTTTTTTTTTCCATGAGCTTGAAAAACTTTTGTATTTTTTATGTGTTATAATTGTGAGATTTTATTTATTATAATACATAATTAGTTTCAAAATTATTTATGACAACCTAATGATGTCATTGATTTTGAAGAACGGTTTGAACCAGTAAACTAATGACCCAACAGAATTATAAGTTTTTATTTTGGTCCAGTCTTCATAACATAGATCAGAACGAAAAACACGATAATAAGGGGTTGATTGTTGAATAAGATAGAGAGAGTTTTTACCAATTGAAGAAATACTGTTAAATAGGCGCTCCATACGACACCGTTATTGTCTTTCCCTTTAGCAATTTGACGACACCAACGATTTTTGTTCCCTCTTCTTTCCCAATTGAACACGTCTGATAGCCCATATCCTCAAAATTCTACCCCCTGCTTATCCTCTTCAGCGGTCCTCCGGGAGAATTGCAGTTCGTCACCTTTCCACGGTCCATGATTCAGTAATCTTTTTTTCCATGATTCAATAATCTATCATTCCTGTTTACCCAAAAACTTGTGCCCTGTATCCATCCAATTGCGAGTGCCTCTCCGAAATGTACTTGGTTGCTAATTCAAGGTTTGTTTCTTCTATTCTAGTTTTTCGTGCTATTATTTTGATTGTTTACTCCCCTGAATTGAGTTAAATTGGATGGATGGTTTAAATTGGGATTCTTAGCATCGGCTATTTGGAGTTTTCTGTTCTTTGTTAAGGCATTGCGTAAGTGCTTGCTTGATGCTGATAAATTTACTCAATCGGCAGCATTTTTTGAGTGAAAGCTGAACCTACTTTGCGTAACTCAATGATAAACTTAGTATTTTTTTTCCACCTTAAATTTTTATAGTTCCGGTATTGTAGCTTGTGGATAATCCTCCTCCTTGTTCACCTCTCTTGGCTGCTTGTTTTCTTCTTTCAATATGTTTAACAATAGATTGTATCATTTTGAATTTGGTTGAGGCACAAGGGTAATCTCCAAAAAAATGGCAAACTATTGTGGCAATAGTTACTCAAACAAGGGCGGTACTGCCCCGGAGACATTTTTCTAGTTGGAAACATCAGAAAGGTCTGCATAATGTTAAATTCCTTATAGATAAAATGTTTAGGCATAATGACTAAATCTGGGGTTCTAAGATTATCAAGATGTTTTAAGTTTTGGAGTCGCTGTAATGCTTTAGCTAATTAACCGAAGAATCATGTCCTTGTGGTTTTTCAAATGGGTTAACTTATACTTTCACGCACGGATTTTATCTTCACAAAAAACACATCCTTTTTCGCGTTTCTCTTTCTAAGAAACCCACCAATGCAGTTATTTGCTTTGAGGCAAAAAGGCTAGGACTTGTTTTCATGACAATTATATGCTATCTGCTTTTGTGAAGTTATTTGTTGTACATCCATCTGAAATGTTATTTACTTAATTGCACATGTTTAGAGATCAGAGGTTAAAATTCAACTTTCTTCATGGTTTGCATAAGAAAGTTACTGAAATCAAGTTCCTGAAAGAGCATTAGTTGAGTGGAAAGATCAAATAGCAACACTTCAAATTCTGCTGTATTATAAAGCTGTAATTGAGGGGGCCTTGTTTACTTTTATCCCTGCAGAATTGTGGGTGGGAATAGTTTCATTTTCTGCTTGTGTGTTATTCAATTGTTAATGGCCATTCATATTTCGTCTTCTGGTTTTGAAGCTAGTGATGTAGCACATTTTGTCTCTAGGACAAGTGATAGTGAAGAAATTTTTGTTCTTGTTAATGAACAAAACAATCTTTGCTGCATTGGTTTTTTAGATTGCCTATGTCTACTTGATTTGGATTTCTTCTGGTTTGAGGTTTTAGTGGGCTTAAGAAATTATCAGGATTAAACACATACAAAAACAGGAATTTTTCCTTTTACTTTTAGTTTGGTATCAAGTCCTTAGGTTTATTGAAAAAGATTGAAAGAAGTTGTTCGAAATATGTGAGTATGTGTCGGCTTCTAAATTCAATCACACTGTTTGTCTATCTTTGTAGGTTCTAAGGGGCACATTTGGGTAGAAGGAGATAACCTTATGTCCAGAGATTCAAGGAACATTGGAGATAACAAACACAATAAAGTAATTTTTTTGGTGTGTGGATGATGTTATTATCTCTCCCCCTTCCCTTTTTATCCATGTTTAATGCTCCAACTCCCTCCTCCTCCTCCTCCTACATTCCTGGTTTTTATGCCTCCCCCAGATTTTTTCACATGTTACAAGTACTGGGTTGCACTCCTTCAATTTCTTCTTCTCATAGCTCAACCCCAAGATTATTAGCTGCTACCAAGCTTAGACATATCTCATCTTATTCATCATCAAAAAATATTAGTTTTCATGAAAATCGCCATTGCCACCGATGCAACCACCCCACGGCACACATCTCATCCACTTCTGCTCCTTCGTCCTCTTTTGGCGATGAGGATGAGTTCGGGCCAGCCACGGACGAAGGAGATGATGATGATGATGATGAAGAAGAGGACGATGATGATGGGCATGTGTTTCCCCGGCACTATTTAGCATTCCCACAGCCACCACAACTCTCTTCAAATTTTACATCTTGTACTTCTTCTACGCCTCTGCCAGACCGCTGGGACGTCTTGGGTCTCGGCCAGGCCATGGTAAACCTTTCTTTTGCTCAATACTTAAATGCCCTTAAAGACATGTATAGAGTTATTTGCCTTTTTTGCTTTCAGTATTTAACTAATTTTGATTAGCTTACGATTTCTGGAGATCTTAGGGGAAGTCTTTCTTAAGAATCAGAAGAAGGTTGAATCAAGTATTTAGTACATTGCGTGTTTATTATCCTTGTGAACATGCCCTCCTTCCTTGATATTTTGCGTAATTACACGCTGACTCACACTGGGATATACAAAGGCAGTCATTGATGATAGTTTGGTTTTTTAAAATGTCTAGATGACTTGATGGCACAATCACAATCTCATTACTTATTGATTGCTGTTCATTGTGATTGGAGCCCCTACTTATCAAATTATGTTGGCAACTACCTACCCTCTTTACATGTATCTCGTGCTAATAAATTGTTCCTCGGTTAAATGTTGTTTCCTTCCTTTGATTTATTAGAAAGAGGTGACTGAAAGGAAATTCTTTGTATTGTGTGTATATATATGTAGTAGAAAGGAAAATTCATTGTATTGTATATTTTTCCTGAACGGTTGGCAGGTTGATTTTTCTGGGATGGTTGATGACGATTTCTTGGAGAGACTTGGACTTGAAAAGGGCACCAGGAAATTGGTGAATCATGAGGAACGGGGTCAAATTTTACGAGCGATGGATGGATGCAGCTACAAAGCTGCAGCTGGTGGATCACTTTCTAATACTCTAGTTGCCTTAGCTAGGCTTGGTGGACACTCAATTGGAGGCCCTCCTCTTAATATAGCTATGGCAGGCAGCGTTGGGACTGACCCACTTGGTGGATTTTACAGGTACGAATCCTCCTTTGTGTAGTAGTCTTCGCTTTCTTCTTCTTGTTTTCTTCTCTTTCTCTCTCTCTCTCTCTCTCTCTCTCTCTCTCTTTTCCTTTTTTTTTTTTTGGAGAATGTCTTTTTTCCTTTTTACTTGAACAGAGCAAGAGTTTCTGTGATGTATTATTGTGGAATATTATCTATTTTCATTTTGTCTTTCCGCCAACTTATTGTGAGCTACTGCTATGGATTAGGTCAAAACTGAAACGAGCTAATGTGAGCTTTCTGTCAACGCTAGTTGAGACAGGAACAACGGGAACAGTTATTGTTCTCACAACACCAGATGCACAGCGCACTATGCTTGCTCACCAGGTAACATGTACTATTTGACTTTAGATTTGCCTCCAGTGGCGCCTTTGTCGATTTTTGTGTTCAGGAGTACATAAAGAGATTATGAATATGAATTTTCTTTTTTCTTTTTTTTTTCATCTATATTTGCCTTCACCTTTATAATGATATGGAGACATGCTGGTAATTCAAGATTTAATTGGATAGACTTCTCTTTAGCTGTAACTTTACTTCATTAATTAATATGAATAACTTAAACATCTCTTTCTGTTTCTTCCATAGCCTGAGATAAGAGGTTCCCTTTTACATTACCTTCTGGAACATTTACCATAACTGGTAGATAGCAATTTGTTTTGAGTGGATATTTCGTTTGATTGTTTTTCTTTTGGTGATGTACCTGTGAATTACCACCATACTCAAACTTGTATCTGCTGTCACTATCAGTTATCCATGTTTATGTGACTTTCAGTGGATTGCATCCTTTGTTCTGTGTAAGTTGCATTTGATATTTTATTCCTAACTTGCCTCTGTTTTTTGACATCAGGGCACATCTTCTGCGATCAGCTATGATTCTAGTTTGGCCACTTCAATATGTAAAGCAAATATATTAGTTGTAGAAGGATATTTGTTTGAACTCCCTGATACAATCAAAACAATTACCAGAGCATGTGAGGATGCACGCAGATCAGGTGCTCTAGTTGCAGTGACCGCCTCAGATGTTTCTTGCATTGAGAGACACTATGATGACTTCTGGTGAGCTTAGAACTCATCCTAATAAGACTTAAAATTATCTCTCATTTGTGTTCAGTGTATCTTAAATTGGCACATTGAGATTTGGGGTGTGCCAGGGCACAAAAAAGGAGACAGAACTCAGCAATTTTTCTCTTTTGCTTTATGATGAGAAATAACATTATACACGTCAACTCATCAGTCCACACTAATTTGTTTTTTGAGAATGTGTATTCAGAACACATCCAAAATTTTTCTCCATCTCCTTATTTTAACTCTTGCAATATCCGTAGCCTACCATATGTTGTCTGTTTCTGACTACTATTTAAATTTGTGTGCAGGGATATCATGGCTAACTATGCGGACATAGTTTTTGCAAACACCGATGAAGCCAGGACACTTTGTGATTTCTCCGACAAGGAAAGCCCGGTATCAGCGACAAGATACTTAAGCCATTTTATACCACTAGTCTCAGTCACAGACGGAGCAAGAGGATCATACATAGGGGCAAAAGGGGAAGCTGTGTACATCCCCCCATCGCCATGTGTGCCAGTAGATACCTGTGGTGCAGGGGATGCTTACGCGTCTGGGATACTATATGGGGTGCTTAGGGGAGTATCTGATTTGAAAGGTTTGGGTGCCTTAGCCTCTAAAGTGGCCTCTGTAGTTGTAGGGCAACAGGGTACTAGACTTAGGGTACAAGATGCCGTTGCCATTGCCAAGAGTTTTACATGTTCAACTTCTTCTTCCATGAGTTCGGATGTTGGTTCCGATCAAATCTCAAGTTTGTAGCATTATCACACAATAGAAACCCATATTTTTTGTGTATTTATTTATACCACAAAACCACTGTACATATGCATTAGTTATGTATTAGTACTATTCTAGTGAGGCGAAATATTGCTCGATTAATTTTACGTCATAATACCTGAAAAAAATCACCAAATATAGATTGATGACAACTGGTTCATCCTTTTCTTTTTGCCCCAGGACTATATATGTGACTTCGTTTACATGAAACTCCTAATGCAGACATTTCGTAGTGCAGAGACTTTGTTTACTTACTATTGCAGAGATTTCCTCGTGTAATTCACAACAGCCCTTAATTGTTTTGAAAACTTACTGAAAGTTCCCTTATTGTTTGTTGTGGTTTAAAATGCCACGACGAATCTTCCTGTGTTTATTGAAAAGTTTAATGTGGATGGAGTCGATTGAATGTCATGCTCAAAAAGCGTAATATGAAGGAAACGAATATTTTCGTATTTGTTAGTAAGTGTAGTATAAAGAAAATGAATAAGGCTCTGTTTGATAAACTAATTAAGCACTTAAACTTATTAACTAAGTGTTTAATTGATTAGTACTGTTTGATAACACAATATCATAACAACTTAATTGTTTAAGAACTTAATTTATGAAGAACTTAAATTTTAAGTGCGTTTGATAACTCAAAGCAGGATGTCTTAATAAATTAAGTGGGTCTGAAATACTAGTATAAATACGAGCCTAAAAATAATTGATAGGCCTATCACTTATGTCTGAACTGAATTCTTAAGATGATTTTTTTCTATTTATTTATTTTTATGTTTATATTTTTGATATTTTATCTTGAAATATTTTTATTAATCATGATGTCTAGTTTAAATTAAAATTTATGTAAATTATTTTTTATTTAATAAATATTTATTTTTATATAAAAATTAAAATCCATTAAATTCCATAATCAATATATATTTACCATAAACTATGAATTTTTTTTTACAATGATACAATATGACATTATTATTAACTGAACAAATAATAGCATAATAAAATTTAAATATTTTTATTACATTATTTAATAATAATACTATTATTTTTATTATCATGGTTTCATACACATCAATTATTTTTTTAGATAAAATCATAAGTCGAGATACTTTAAATTTCAGTGTTCATATTTCAGATTTTAGACTTTTTATTTAGTGTTTAGATTTTGGTTTTTATTAAACACGACAAACTTAATCAGTTCAGTACTTATGATTCAATCTTCAGATTTCAGACTTCAGACCCAAATTAAGTTTTATCAAACGGGCCCTAACATTGAATCTCATGCTCAAAAAGCGTAATATGAAGAAAACGAATATTTTCGTGTTTGTTAATAGGTGTAATATAAAAAAAATAGAATACGGCTTCAACTAAAAATCTCAAAAAATGTAATATGAAGGAAATGAATACGTGATATTGTAATGACTAACTAGATGTTAAACCCGCGCGATGCGCGGGATTTATTTATATATATTATAAAAAATCTACAAAAAAAAATATGAAAAGTGAAAAATGAATTTTACTATTTTTATTTATAATCCATCAGTAATGTAGGTGTTTTGGAGTATATTTTTCTATCCAAAATTTTACTATCCAAAAGTGAAAATAAATAGAGATAAATTGGGATTGATGATAATTGATTATCCAAAATTTCAGTGATAAAGATAAAGTTTATAACAACTTTTGAGATATTATTAAGAAAAGATTATATTTATTTGGGTAAATATGATATTACACGATGCATTGGTTTGAAATTCAAAAGATAACATTTAATTATAGTTAAATCCCATCCTTTTAGTAATAATTGAAGGCAAGTTTTGTACCTTTTTTTTCTTTTTTATTGGTGAAAAATACATGGTCATGTTTTTGGGAGAAGATTTTAAAGATAACATTAATGTTGAATGATTGGTTTTTTTTTTTTTGAATTGTAGTCTATTGATTTACATGATTGGGAGAGAGATTTTTTTTAAAAAAATTAATTAAATGAGTCCAGTAGTAACTTTGGGGATTCTTTTGGGGAGGGAATAATTCTGGTACATTAATGTTCATTAATCCCGGCCATTAAATTTAATTAATTTTTATTTTCCTATTTTAAACTATAGTTTGAAATGCCATTTGATAAAACTTTATTTACATAAAATTTGAAGTACTATTAGTATAATTGTTGTAAATATTTTTTGACTCAACCATTAGAAAAATGACATATATGATTTTATCTTATGTGGCACCTTTAGAATTCTTTTTTATTTTCTCTCTCTGGTTTCTCTCTTAGTATAATATATTATAGGTGAGAACCATGGGTTCTCAGTTAGTTATACTCCTAAAATACCCTTTAAACATATTTTAAAATTTCCCTTTTTATAAATCCCTTCTTACTTTTTTTAATCATTTCCTAAAAATTACATTCCCTTTCTATATAGTATTGAATGCGGAGGAAAGCCTATTTTTGTAATAAAGGGAAATAAGAGAGGGTGTGCTAGTAAATGAGAATGCGAAATTAGCAACGGCTATTTCCCCATGTAGCCGTTTCTTATGATGACGTGGCAACCTGCACGCTCCTCTAGGCCTCCACTACCCCTCTTTCCCTCTTCACTTACTCATCGTTGAATTCCATCTCTCGGAGACTTCAGACCCAACAAAAAAAAAAGAAAATTAAAAAATAGAAATTGGAGCAAAGCATACAGCAGAAACAGCTTACTTTGTTTGCTTCATGATACTTGTGTTGGGCTTCTTCTTCTAGGGTTCATTGTCCTTTTCAGTTCAAGCTGCAAAAAAAAAAAAAAGTTCCCGATAAAATCAGCAAAAAATAATGAACATCTTCAAGAAGAAAACCTCACCGAAAGGTAATGTTAAATTTCATCTTGTTGGGTCTTTTTCATTTATTCTCTGTTGGGTCTTTTTTTTTTATGAGTTGATATTGCAATGTGAAGAGGATTAATTATTCATTATGATGCATTCTTTCCTGGGATGATTGGATTTCGTTGCTTACGATTGAAATTTTTTGTGTTGGGGCAGATGCTTTGAGGAGCAGCAAAAGGGAAATGGCTGTTGCCACAAGAGGTAATTTTTGGGTTCTCTTAGTACATTGTTACATTTGTGATTCGTGTTTCGGAATTTTCAATTGTTGCGTGTTCTCTCTCTGTGTAACTTGGTTCTAATGAATTTGGGGCAGAAAAGATGTGAACTTTTGTACTACTGGTCTAATCGTCGATGCAATATTTAGTTACTACGGTTTGCTTCTTTTACGGATTGTGGATATGGCTAAACTGGGGGAGTCTTCAGAGATCTTAATGTGGAAATTGGATCACACATTATGATGAGCAAAACTAGAACAGCAAGTATTGGTTCGTATATCTGTGAGAGGTACCTACTGGCTGAGGAAAAGAGGGGATTGTTGCATTTTGTTTATCAATGGAGGGCAAATGTTGCCACTCAGGGTACTTTATACTCTAAAAGGTGTTCACTTTCTGCTGAAAATGTGATTCTAGATGGATCTTATTAGTGACTAGTGAGAAACATCTTAAAAAATAATGCAATATACATTGTGGAAATTGAATAACTGAAACTGAAAAACACCCTGTTCTAGAGGGAATCAGGTTGACCCGTCTAGTTTGTATAATGAAACACCGTGGTCAATATATGATGAGGTGCATCGTATTGACTAGCTAAAGATACAGTCTTGTCATCTAACAAAATGGTGCACAGTCTTGAGTTTTAATTATCACGCAAAAGTCACTTGTATGAGCCGTAGTCATCTGTAGTCGACTGTAAAAGTCTCGTAACAAACAGCTTTAGAGTTGACATAAATGCTCAAGAGCTAAGAAAATTGTAGAAAGAGTGCCTGCGGGCCCCCCTCCTGTCTATCTTCAGTATCAGACCCTTTTTGCAACCCTGAACCCTAAAGTATTAGATCCATCATACTTGTAATAAACAGCTAGAATTCACTGTCTTGGTTTAGATGAAGAAACCTGAGTAATATGTTTGACCTCTTGAACAAGATTTAATCTGTTTGATTTGCTACCAAGCATCTTCGACATTTTGTTATTGGAGTCTTTTTTGTTTTTTTAATCAACTAGAGTCTTGTGTTTCCAATTTGATTGATCTTATGTCATGATTGTGGGAACATACACGATTTCTATTTGAATATCTCATCAATTGGGAAACAGGCTATGACTTTATTTTGGTGAAAGTCTCCTTCTGCTCGTAAAGGCAGGAACTTCATAAATTTCAGCTGCTTTTATTGGTTTGTATACAGACTGAAATTCATTTCAGTGAACAAAGGCATTCATTTCTATGAACTCTGCATAAGAGTAATGTAGTAATAGAAGATAGCTTGTTTTTAATCTCATTGTATCCGGGATTTCTTGTTTAAATATCAAACTTAGGAATTGAGGTTGTGGAGCCGAACCTCCTTATCAGTTGGAAAGTTTTCGAACCTTTTTTACTTAGCCCATTGCATGTGTATGTCATATACAGATCTGAATTGGATCCTAGCAACTTATTCAATTGGAATAAAGATTACCTGTAGATAAAAGAGTTGGCAATTCTTATGTTTGCTCGCCTTTTGTAGTGTGGGAAAACGTTGCATATCAAAATAGGTGTAGTAAACTGGGACGCTCTTGGGAACTTTAGAGGAGATCATGAGTGGTTTAATTTGGACAAGTAGGACTAGAAAAGAGGAAGTATTAATTTGAAATTCAACATTAGAAGTAAATAGATTTTGATTTAAACACTATATCGTTCATTTTCTGATGTGAATGTGAAATAACATTTATGTATTTGGTGCATTTCATGATAAAAAGCACTAAAAGAAACCCAGTGTGTGTGGATATTATATAAGAGCACCCAGGGCTTACTATGCAAAAGGCCCAGTTTAATAGGAATTAGAAAATCGGTTTGAACTTCTAGTGTTTATGTTGAAGCACCCTTTAGCAGAAATGTTTGTCGGTCCTTTTATCAGTATATGATGGCTGCATGATACCGACCATTTGAAAGATATAACCTCATTTTTAAAAAAAGATCACTTTCTTGAATTCTAATAAATAATAATAAGTGACTAGTCTGAGTAGTTGTTCCTATTCATCTAATGGAAAGTTTCAAACAAAGGAGCTCTGTCCTGGGCGGAAAAATTGTAATTGCATTCCCCTGTTTTGTCCATTTTCAATTTCAGTCCGCTTAAGAGTATGCTTTCCTCCTTAGTCTTTGCTGACCATTTGAACATGCATTCCTTATCTGTATCATATTTGTAATACAGTTGTTAGTCGATGACTTGGTAAATTCAATTTCGATTTCCAAACTCCCTAAAAACTTTAGATTAAAAACTTTAGAACCTCAATGATTAAGAGACCACACACACAACCTTAATGTCTGATATGTAATATACATGATAGCTTCATTTTTAACCTTTGTCCTTTATTTCCTTTTTTTTTTCCCTGTTTTCTTTTAACAGTAATGTGATTTTACCATTTTCAAAATCTTTGGTACATACTTGATTTGCATGCAAATATCCACTCCAGCTTGTCTTAGGAGTTTTATTTTTCTCAGCTTAGGTCTAGTGTTTCTAATGTGGTGGCTCATTTTTCATGGTGTTGGGAAGACTGCTGCTTGTTTGTTCTGTGTTGATTCGTGGGTGTCTGGCTATGACTTCATCTTGTTGAATGTTTTCTGCTGCTCATGAAATCAGGAACTGCCTAAATGTTGCTTGCTTTTTGTCTGTATGCATGGGAACAGAGTTCTCAGTAAATTATAGCCTTCATCTAGTTGAACTCTGTATGAAACAATACTGTAGTTTTAGGGAAGCAGAAGTAGCATGTGGCTTAGTATGTTTTGGAAAATCTTTTGTTTACTCTTTTTTTTTTTATATTTTTTTTAACATCCTTAGAACATGTCAAATCTATATTTGACTTGTGCAGCAGTGTTGGTTTAATTCCTCGTCACTGTAGTTAATTTGAATTAATATTTGTCTTTGAAAATCTGTTTTTTGCTTCCCTTTCGTAGAGCAGGAAAAATTTTACCATTAAAAACCAGAACTGCTTTTTCCTTTTCTTCCCTTTAAAAAGTGTTAATTGAACTCCTTAATGAATTATTGCTGTCGTAGGGCCATAGTTTATCATCTAGTGCAAGAAAATTAAAGTTCAATTGAAGGAATGAGGATAATCTGCCACTGCTAATTATAGGGAAGATATGCTTGTTGCTCTTGCTTTTTGTTGACTTTGTATGTTCTACTTGTGCAGGCATTGAACGGGAGATTGCATCTCTTCAGATGGAGGTATGGCCTCCTTTGCTACCTAATGTTACTATCTCACTACTATATAGTTTTTGCATGAATATATCCTTCTTGTATACAAATATACATGTGATATACCCATTGGTTGATGTTTTCCTCTGATTCCATTTTAGGAAAAGAAACTTGTCGCCGAGATAAAGAAAACGGCTAAAACTGGAAACGAGGCAAGTTTTCTCATTTGTACAGTGATTTATTTTGCACAGTGAGCTGGCATGGCATTTTCGCATAATGTAATGAATGCATGTTTGCTATGGATATTCTAACCTGTAATCTGACGACTTTAGTGTTGTTGCTTGGGAAGCTGAATTTATTAGCTTGCAAGTACAAAAATGACACTGCACTCAGCAAATGACCTCTGCTTTTTTCATTAAATTAGTGATTGGGATTAAAAATATCTAATGAAATTATAGTTATCGTTCAGGTTTTTTTTTTTTTTTTTTTCCGTTCTTTGTTTTTGTAATTGGGATGATTGTTTATGCCTTGAAGATAACCTTTACAGTTTTGTTATATATACGAGTAATTAAAGGGATCCAATTCAAGTAAATTTGAATTGCTTAATGTGTAACGGAAGTGATTTGACTGTTTTAGTATTCGAGAGAATTAGTTGACTTCAAAATCATGTGTGCCAAAGATTCTTTGTCCTTGGAAATGTTTTGTGGTGTATTTTATAAACCATCTTTTTAGTATCTTTTTTAACTCTTAAATCAGTATGTTTTTTCAGGCAGTATCATGGTTGACTTGCATTGTATTCTGTTTCTGTTCAAGTTATTATACTTGTACTTTAGCATCCAAATCAAAACCAAACAGCCAGAACCATTGTGTCATAATGTGTATGGCAATTAAATCGGTTAATTAATATATAACTGGCTGTGTGCTGGTCTTGTTCAGAAGCTTTTGTGTGGTTTCCTTGCTAATTTGAAAAAATGCAGAACATTGTAACTTATGCATATACAATAGATAGGAAGCTCCATACGCATGGTTTTGCGTTGGAAGTACATCCTCTGTCCCAGAATTATTTTCCAGTTTGGATTTTCATTGTTAGTACACTAAATTTATACTAAAAAGTGAAATCTCGAACTATACAATAATTTTGGGACGGAGGGAGCATTAGATTTATTTTCTTTATGCATGCCTGCCTATTCCTGATGTACGCTGTGTAATATATTGCAACACAAGCTTTGCGAATCGCTTGAGCACTGTACTTCTGTGTAGGACCATTTCTGTTTCTGGTCTCTTTTATTTGTCTTCAGTATAAACATATCATTCTGAACACTTAATCAAAACAATCTTCCTAAACCAGGCTGCTACCAAGATTCTGGCTCGTCAACTTGTTCGTCTGAGGCAACAAATAGTAAACTTGCAAGGAAGCCGTGCTCAGATCAGAGGCGTAGCTACCCATACTCAGGTCAGTATTCTTATATGGATACAAAACTTTTGTCAAGAAATTAATGCGATTGACTTCAAGCTCATGTTTATAACGCAGGCTCTATATGCCAGTACTTCAATTTCCACCGGGATGAAAGGTGCCACAAAAGCAATGACAGCAATGAATAAGGTATATGTCTGTGAGACTTTAAAAGCAATCAACTTTATGTTAAGATTGACTAGAGAGATGTCGTAACTGACCTTTAGTCTCAAATTCAAATTTAAGTGGGTGCTGACTATACTTTTAAATCAATCTTGTCTATAACTAATCTTCAGTTTGTGAAAATTGACATCTTAACCTTAGTTTTCGTACCTGCAACTCTGAGTATTGCTAGAACACTTTTTTCCTTGGTTAGTAAATAAATGGAAAAGATGCTAATCCCAAGAAAGGTACTGCTTTCTGCTTTACAGTCCTCAGTTTAGTATAAACATCTGGCGGTCACTTCTGTTATGTTGCTCATAGTAATCAATTCTACTTCCAGTTTTCATTTCTTCCAAATGCGAATATCAGCTGCAGAGGCAAATGACAAACATTGAGATTTTATTGTAGTCTGCTATATTCCCTTTTGCAAAATTGCTTCACTGTCGAATCATTATGCAGAGTGGAAATCCTTGTCGCCACCTCTCGTGAACTATTGTGAACTAGTTACGGAACAGTCTTTCTCGTACACTCATGAGCGCAAATTTCCAAAACTGCACTTGTCAGATTTAAGTACCTACTCCTTTTATAATTTTTTTCAATTTGATATGTGAAAATTCTGTTTTTGTTATCTAACCTACAGGAAATGAAACCCTCCAAACAAATTAAAGTGATCAAGGAGTTCCAGAAACAGTCATCACAATTGGATATGACGGTAAGCTCGAAATACTCTCATGATTTTCACAATTTCTTTAGTGATTTTATTTTTAGTAACTCTTTGTTAACATGAATAAAAAATACTTTTACCAAATGTAAATTCAACTCTTTCTGCATTCGTCTCTGGATTGGAGCTGATATCAGAACTTTGTGATGAATTCTTAGACGAAAAATGAGCTCTTGTGATTTTCACTATTGTTTCTGTACTTGTAATCTCGTAACATGAACAGGATAGTCTTGTACCATCTTTGAGATTCTCTTTTCCTTGTGTTTCTCTCTAGATTGAGATGATGTCCGAATCTATTGATGAAACGCTGGACAAAGATGAGGCAGAGGAAGAAACTGAGGAGCTCACGAACCAGGTAGGTTTCATTTAGAAAGGTTTTGGATTACTCTATTATTGTTATATAATATGACCTTAGCATCTCTAATTTTGGAAATTTCCATTTTCAGGTTCTTGATGAGATTGGTGTGGACATTGCCTCTCAGGTTGGTTCATTTCTTCATATTCTCCTTGTAGTGATTGTGCTCTATTTTACTTAGTGTTACTAATTAAGCTTCTGGTTCCCTTTTGCAGTTATCATCTGCTCCTAAAGGTCGGATTGCATCGAAGAAAGTTGACAACGCTGTCCCACCTAGGTATGAACTGGTTTGCTTCATGACTTATGCAAAAGCGAACATTTATTATGCATGCCTTTTTTTTTTGTTTGTTTGTTTTTTCCTGTGTTGCATCATTTGATTTGTTCTCCCCTGTTCCCAGAATAGAATTGTATGCTTTAAAAGTTTTGTATTGTCCTTAGTATTTTTGTTTGGGCCATGCATTAGTTTTGCAGTTTTAAAAACATTGCTGGGAAGTGTTTGGAAATCTTCTGCTGCTTTCATTTTGATTTAAATCATTTGGATTACTGAATTCATTCTGAAACATTTGTGAATCTTTTTGGGTTCTTGTGCAGTTCTCATACAGCTGATGTAGAGGATCTTGAGAAAAGGCTCGCCTCTCTGCGCCGAGATTGATTGAGAATAATGCATACTCGAGGGCCTGCTCCTGTAAAATATATCTTCTTATAGAATTAGTTACATGTATATTAGACGAACTTCGAAAACTAGTTACAACTTGCCTTCCTGTTACATGAACAATTCCTTTTGTATTCTATCTTAACGGTGACTGTTTCTCTTGGATCGAATGGTTCTGGATTGATGCATATATTAGTTGTGTTATTAAAAAAAAGGCCTTCCCAATCTAGCTAGTGGTTTTTTTAACTTAGAGAGGGGTCTTTAATGAGGGAAACTAATGTTTGGAATCACCTTCGACTCTATCTAGCTTAAAGAGTTGCAAGACAGTACACTGATTCCATTAATTATGCTATCTTGTTAGTTTCATGAACAATGAAGTTCTTAGGTGACTTATTGTAAGCTTGGGATGGCTGCTTATTATGCGCAGATTGATGTTAACAGAACATACACCGAGTGGTATACTTGTGGTATTAAAATGAAACGGAGGGAGTACTTTCAAATGGCCGCTTAATTGTGATCCGTTTCACTTGCTTTCTAGTCTTCACCTCCTTACCTGTTGTATTGGAACTACATTCACATAGAGGCATTCACTATAAAGGAAAAGGTCATTAAAAAATCTTCTTGAACAGCAAATACAATCAGGGATGAATGATTTGGAACTTTATACATGTAGGATTAAGTAGGAAGACACTTTCTGGTTTTCATTACATCAGATTTTAACAACGATCCTATCTGGCCCTGTCCTGTTTAGGCTAACCCTTCGCCTGCGCCGGTTGTAGCAGATTGGGGAAAATGCGGCTGCGAAAAACCAGTCAAATAGAAATATGATCAAAATGGTGATGCAAAATTCAATTGGAAATCCTATTAGAGCTCCTTCCCAAACACAATTTGACTCTTCAATGTCATTGTGACCTTCAATTGATGAAGATGGGATCTCCACTTGACGAGTCATCCGCATCTGCATCCCGCATAAGCCACTATTGTTTGCAAAATCGCTCGGATCATTCATTCTATCCATTTGGTTACTTGAGGGAATTGGACCTCAAGTTGGTTGTTACTAACATCTAAAGTTGTGAGTTGTTGCAGGTTTTTGAATGACGGTGGGATTGGACCAGAGAGATTATTGTGTGACAGGTCCAGACCCTCAAGATTCTCCAGCCCTCCAAAGCTGTATAGTATTTCTCCAGACACTTTGTTGAATGATATGTTCAATATTTTCAAGGCTTTGAGATTAATGTCGTTGGAATTTCACCTGAAAGTTGGTTCCTTGAGAGGTCCAGCAAAGAATTAGTATATTAGTGCGGTCTGGATCGGATGGGAGGGCTTGCAGTGATCTCTTCCAGTTTACAATTACAACAATGACATATGAGTAATCTTGAAATATTGTTGAATGAGTGGATTTACTATGGGCGTTTGAATCATTGCATTGAATCCCCAAGCTCCCTTGGGATGCTTCCTGTGAGGTTATTGTGCGACAGATGATGAATTTGTAGATCTCTCATTTTCGATATGTCCTGAAGTAGAGGACCTGTGAGGGATGTGTTTCTCAGGTTCAGAATCTTGAGTGTAGTAATTTCGGAGAGAAAAGTAGGAAATCCCCCTTCAATTTTAAGGTCATGAAGATCGAGGTGTTGAAGAGAGATCAAGTTGGTTAGATTTCGAGGTAATGGTCCAGAGAATTTGTTGCCTCCCAGAGAAAGAAAAGTGGTTTTATTAGAGAAGTTCACAGGAATGTTACCTGAAAACTCATTGGATGACAAATTGATAAGTGTGAGTTGATCACCAAATTTTGGAAAGGTGCCACTGTCACCAGAAAACCTGTTCTTTGACAAGTCCAATAGTTGCAGGCTTTCCAAATTAGACATGCAACCCGATATAGTCCCAGAGAAGTTGTTGCTTGCCAAACGAGAATCATTAGCCCGGGCGTATAACAAATGTCCTCTGGTAACTCCCCTGAGAAATTATTTTGTGATAGCTCCACAGTTTCCAAGAAATTCTTGAAGAGTCGAGGAGTGAACATAGTTGCAGAAGTAAAGAATTTTCATATTTTCAAAATATGCAGAGAATAAACAATGACAGAGGTAAGTTTTCTGCTTGAAACAACACACATACTTCATTCATTTCATTCATATTTATAATGCAAAACAAGTGAAACAACACACATACTTCATTCATTTCATTCATATTTATAATGCAAAACAAGTGCATACTGCACTCAAAGTCAACTAATAAATAGTAAAATATCTTAGCTTTTATCCCAAACAATTTCCACATAACAAGGATCACCATCCTTTTACCACTTGCATACTTCTTACAGAAGTTAAACAAACTACTGCAAGCAACTTACAACAACAAAGACATCATAAACATACCAAACACAACAAGACAAATCTGAAATCATTCAACAAGGAAAAATTCTCAAAAAACTAACACTCCTTGAGAATTTTCTTTGTACTCCAAGCCTTGATCTTAACACCTCAAACTTGCCTTTGGAAAGTGCCTTTGTTAAGATGTCGGCAACTTGATTCGCTGAGTAGCAATGCCTCAGGTTGATTACACCATTATTCACTGCTTCTCTAATGGCATGGAACCTCACATTAATGTGTTTGGTTCTTCCGAGTTGCACTGGATTTTCAACAATGTTAATTGTTGATTTGTTATCCACCCAAATTACGGTAGGATCTTCTTGATTATGCCATAAATCTGAAAGTAGTTTCCTCAACCAAATTGCTTGGTTGGCTACTGCTGCAGCAGAAACATACTCAGCTTCAGCTGAGGATTGAGCCACCACGTCTTGCTTCTTTGAATTCCATGGAAAAGCTCCACTTCCAAATTAGAATATATAACCCGAAGTACTTCTAAAATCATGAGCTCCGGTATAATCACTCTCGGAATATCCTTCAAGTTCCTTGCTTTTATTCTTGGAAAACCACATGCCATACTCATAAGTTCCTTTGATGTATCTTAAAATTCTCTTAGCAACACCATAATGGATTTGAGTAGGCGAATACATAAATCTTGAGAGTAAGCCAAGAGCAAACATCAAATCGGGCATTGTAGCACATAAGTAGAGCAAGCTGCCAATTAGGCTTCTATAGATAGAAGCATCTACCTTACGGCCTGCTTAGCTTCTCATTCACAACCAATGGCATTGCCATTGGTTTGCATCTCTCCATGTGAAATTTCTTCAAAACCTCCAAAGCGTATTTTTTTTGAGAGATGAAGATTTTATCTTCATATTAGTGAATTTCTATGGTCAAAAAATACTCATTTCTCCTAAATTGGACATCTCAAATTCTTTTTCCATCTGCAGCAAAAAAACTCCTCAAAACATTTGAATCACAACCTGCAACCAACAAATCATCAACATATAAAGAAATAATGAGCTGAACTTCTTCTCCATGCTTCAAAATATAGAGAGTAGCTTCACTTTGACTTCTTGTAAAGCCTTGCTGCAATAAATGGGCATCAGTTCTGCTGTACCAAGCGCGAGGCGCTTGCTTCAAGCGGTACAGAGTCTGATGAAGTTCGTAAACTTTGTTTTCAGCTATTGAAATTTGAAAACCTTCTGAATGCTCAACATAAACATCTTCCTTGAGAACACCATTTAGAAAAGCCGATTTCACATCAAGATGGTGAATTTTCCATCCCATCTTGGCTGTTAAAGCAATCAACAGCCTTAAAGTATCATGTCTGCCTACAGTAGCAAAAGTTTCTGAATAATCAACTCCATACTCCTAAAAATAGCCTTTTACAACCAGTTTGGCCTTACGTTTGTTCATAGAACCATCAGGATTATATTTGGTCCTGTAAATCCACTTAACACCAATAATTTTTTGGTTTTGAGGCCTATCTACGAGCTACCAAGTCCCATTTTTATTTATCATCTTCAATTCCTCCATCATTGCAGCCCTCTAACCAGCTTCACTGGCAGCTTCATCATAAGATTTTGGTTTCAACAATGCTACTTTACATCTCTCATAAATTTCAGCAAGGGACCTTGTTCCTCTTGTGGGAACATGATCAAAATTTTCAGCGCCAATTTCATCTTCTATATCTTCTTCAAATTGAGGTATGAATTCCCCAAGTTGATGAGCATCTTGAACCTCAATCTCAGCCTTTTCTCAGTCCCAAACAGCTGCTTCATCAAATCGAACATTTCTACTCACCACAACCGTTGAAGATTCTACAGCCCTTAGAGAAAGAGCTATATCCCAAGAACACTCCAATTTCAGATTTTGGATCCAACTTGTTCCTTTTCACATCTGGAACATGAGAGTAGCATACACTTCCAAATATTTTCAGGTGTTCCACAGTTGGTTTAACTCCAAACTATGCTTCATATGGAGTTTTATCTTTCACCGCCTTAGTTGGAAGTCTATACAGCAAATAGACTACCGTGTTGACAGCTTCCGTCCAAAAGCGTTTAGGCATCTTCTTCTCAAACAACAAGTATCTTATCATCTCCATAACAATCATGTTCTTCCTCTCACTCATGCCATTTTGTTGAGGAGAATAAGTGACAATGAGCTGATGTTGAATTCCAGATTCATCACAAAATTGCTGAAATTTGTTTGAAGTGAATTCAGTCTCGTTGTCCAATCTTATCACCTTGATGCTGCCGTTTGATTGATTTTCCACAAAAACTTTGAACTTCTGAAATAGATAAACCACTTCGGACTTTTGCTTCAAAAAATACACCCAACACATTCTTGTATAATCATCTATGAATAAGATGAAATATACACTTCCATTCAGTGATGGTGTCTTCATTGGTCCACGCACATCCTTGTGAACTAATTGCAGCTTTTCAGAAGCTTGCCAAGCTGAATTTACAGGAAATGGTAACCTACATTGCTTACCTAATTGACAAGCTTGACACATATTTTCTTCATTACAAATAATAGGAAGGCCTTTGGCCAACCCTTTGTGGTGCATGTGCATAAGTGGCTCATAGTGAAAATGGCCAAATCTTTTGTGCCATAATTCAAAATCATCAACCACAGCTTTAAGTGCATGCAAATTACTATCTTTCCACATAATTGGAAAGCTTTTGTTGACCACTTTTACTCGAATCAACTCACAACCAGCTCTAGCAAAAATAATGCATGACTTATTTTTAAAATGCAAAGAGAAATCATTCTCAAGCATTTGGCCAACACTCAGCAAACTTTGATCAATTTCAGGTACAAATAAAACATCTGAAATGTATTTCGTACCCGAGGGAGATTCAACCACCACAACTCCTTTCCCTTCAATGTCAACTAAGTCTCCATTTCCAATCCTCACGTTTGACTTGTATGACTAATCTAGCTCCTTTAATTTGCTAAGTTCATGAGTCATGTGGTTTGTACAACCACTGTCAATAAGCCACATATCATCCAAGCTGTTTGTTACAAGATTTGTAACCATAAATAGCTGCTCCTCTTGTTGTTGATTTTCAACAACTTTTGCCTGCTGCCCTTGATCTTGTTGCCTTTGCTGGTTTTTGTTTTTACAAACCTTTTGCACATGTCCATATTGCTTGCATGATTGACACTGCACTCTAGGCCTGAACCAGCAAAAACTTTCAGAATGGCTGGTTTTCTTGCTGTGAGGGCATGGTGGATATTTCCTTTTGCTTTCACTTTTAGAGTTTTGGCCATCCATCTTCTCCTTTCCTTTCGTCTCACCAAGTTGCTTCTTCTATCCTTGAAAAACTTTCTATTTTGCGAACAAAGCTTCTTTGCTGCTACTTTCTTGCCTCATTGATCTCTTTTGTTCTTGAGCTTGAAAAGAATGAACAAGCTCCACCAAGGACATCTTGGTTAAGTCTTTTGCGTCTTCAAGAGAAGAGATCTTAGAGTCAAATCTTTCGGGCAAGCTCACCAGTACTTTTTGTACAACCCTCTGATCAGTCAAGTCTTCTCCAAGAAGTCTGATTTTGTTAACAACCTCCATGAGCCTATCAACATACTCTTTGATGGACTCATTGTCTTTCATCCTCAGAACTTCAAATTCTCTCTTCAAATTGAGAATTTGCATCTGCCTTGTTCTATCACTCCCCATATACATCTCTTTGAGCTTATCCCAAGCTTCTTTTGGAGTTTCACAAGCCATAATTCTTGTGAAAATTGTATCTGAAACAACAGCATGAATGAAAGACAAAGCTCTTTGAGCTTTGGCTGCTTCTTCTTCATGAGCTCTAATTTGGTTGAGAGTTGGATTGTTTCCCAAAGGAGGTACTTCCTTATCCGTCTCAACCCACTGCCACAAACCGAGACCTCTCAAGTGACCTTTCATCTTGACGGCCCACACTTGATAGTTCTCACCATTAAAGGTTGGGGGTGAAAGATTAGAAAAACTGCTTGTAGCCGTAAGAAACTGAAAAGAATATTTGGTTTTGTGAAGGGAGCCTGACTTGTTTTCTCTCAAACTCTCACAAGTCTTTTAAGATCTTTCAAGCTCTTGATACCATGAACATAGTTGCAGAAGTAAAGAATTTTCATATTTTCAAAATATGCAGAGAATAAACAAGGACAGAGGTAAGTTTTCTACTTGAAACAACAAACATACTTCATTCATTTCATTCATATTTATAATACAAAACAAGTGCATACTGCACCTAAAGTCAACTAATAAACAGTAACATATCTTGGCTTCTATCCCAAACAATTTCCACATAACCCATCCTTTTGCCACTTGCAAACTTCTTACAGAAGTTAAACAAACTACTGCAAGCAACTTACAGCAACAAAGACATCATAAACATATCAAACACAACAAGACAAATCTGAAATCATTCAACAAGGAAAAATTCTCAGAAAACTAACAAGGAGGGAGAGAACCCGTGAAGTTGTTATCTGTGAGAACAAGAAAGATCACGGGGATTTCCGCTAGCCAAAGTGGATATATTCCTTGAAGTTTATTCATGCTCAAATCCAGGAGGGAGAGACCTTTCTGGGATCAAATCCACCGCAGCACTTCCCCTGTTAAATCACATGATCTCAAGAGAGAGATTGAAATACTTGCACTGGGGTAATATTGCTGAGTTGTTCTGATTCCAAGTCAATTGATTCCCTCCAAATAACAACTCCTGGAGTGTCTCAATATCGAATAGCCAAGATGGTATTTCTCCAGTGAGCATGTTGTCTTCTAGATCAATAAATTCCAATGTAGTTGGGTTCTGCATGGCCAAAGGAATTGCACCAGTGAACCTGTTGTTAGTTAAATCCAACCCATACATATTTTCCAAGTACAAGATGTCTTTTGGAATTTGAAGTGACAGTTGATTGTCACCTAGGAACAATGTTTGAAGTTGTGTAAAGTTGGAAATTGATGACGGGATTCCACCGGTTAACTTGTTCTTCATGAAATCCAAAGTTAAAAGATTAGACAAGCACCCGATATCTGTTGGAATTTGTAGTGTCAACTGATTATAACTCAAATCCAGGACTTGAAGTTGGGTCAAGTTGGACAATGAAGGTGGAATTCGACCAGTGAACTTGTTCTCACTCAAATACAAAGTTGATAAACTAGACAAGTGCCCAATATAATTTGGAATCTGTGGTGACAATTGATTATGGCCTAGATCCAGGTACTGAAGCTGTGTCAAACTGAAAAGTGACAATGTGATTCCTCCAGAGAAGCCACTGTCGCGAAGGTTGAGGTATCGCAACTTGGTGAGGTTTCCAATCTCCTCAGGGATGTTCCCACCAAATGAATTTCCTCCCAAACCTAAGGCGACAAGATTTCTCAGGTTTCCAATTTCAGGACTCAAAGGACCAGCAAGAGAGTTACCAGTTAAGCTATGATAACTAAGGTTTCTCAACTGATAAATATGTAAGAGAATGGTGCCATTGGAGAAAGTACCCCTCATCCCAAGATAGACCACTTTGGTGAGATTAGCCAACCCTTCACCTGGAATTTCACTAAAGAAGTGTCGGAAACATTGAGTAAAGTTAGAGAAGTTATACCGAAAAGAGGAGTCAGTCAAGGTAGAGGAAGAAACTTTCCAGAAGTCGACATAGTGTCCCTCAAGTAGCGAATTAAGGTACAATTTGACCACCATGAATGGCCTTGTCGAAAAGCAATTGACTCTTTGCCACAGGCAACAATCGGAAGTTGAACTCCATGTTGCTAATCGAGAGGACGTGAGTTTGTAATCATCGGCCTTCCACTATGCTAATATCTCGGAAGTGTACATTTCCGCACCCGATGTTGAAAAATCAGTGATTATAATTGAGGAAGAGGGACTTGAATTGGAGAAGAGCTTGCTTTTGATGATCCGGACAAGAAAAGGATGAAGAGGAAAAGAGTGGAATGAAGAAGGTAAAGATCAATGGCAACAAGCACTTGAACTTTGCAGCCATGAACATGTATATTAGTATTATGGTTGATTTTCAAACCTCAGTTATTCAAACTAACCTCTTTTAGTAGGGAGCATCTGTTGGAATGAAAAGAACGAACACAAGAACAATATATATACTAGGAGTTCTGGCTTCAAAGGAATATAATCTTTCTGTTCCATATTGATTGTTTGCATACATATTTTACACTTTCAAACAATAAATATAATGATCATTTTGGGACGAGAAGTGCTAAAAATAGAGAAAAAAAATAAACAATCGCGGATGAGAAAGAATTAGTTAGATTTTGTAATATAGTTTACCGGTCCATTGGGTCATTCAGATTAAGAATTTCCCTATACATTTCCCTTTTATTTACTTCTAAAATGTGCCTTTCACTAACGTAATCAGCTTAATTATCCACTAATTATAAATCAAATATCTGCGACCAACTCATAATGAGAGCTAGCAAAAACATTTGACATCATCCATTATTCTGGTATATTTTTCCACAATTCTTCTCTATAACAATTAGCGAATAATGTTTTTCATTATTAAACTTCCCTGTCCAAAATAATAAAAACCTTATTTGTTGAATCAAAGTTTGAGTTTTTCTTTTTTTTTTTCCTTTTTCCCAAGGGCGGCTCAAGGTTTTTGAGGGCTTAAGGCAAATTATGAAATCGAGGCCTTTTGATAACCCTCCTTATTTTTTCGGGTTTGAGACGGGTACCTATAAACCCATTAGCCTATAGCAACTGGACTTAAAATTTTTTTTTTATTCCAAATATGATTCATATTAAGTTTATCTTTCTAGCATTTTTTAAAATATTGTGTTTATTAAGTTTATTTTTCTAACTACTTTGGTCGCTAATTCTTTCATAAAATTTTCATGATCTATCTCTTCGACTAAGTCTTTTTCTATTGATATAATAGTCAATCCATTTAATCTGTCTTGTGAAATTTTTGATCTTAAGTAATTTTTTATTAAATTAAGTTTTGAGAAATTACTTTCTGTTGAATCAACTGTTGCGTGAATAGTTAACATTATCCTACATGCAATACAAATATTTAGAAAAGAATTTATTGCTTTTAATATAATTAAGTATGTCAACTGGATTATAATACTTAGCATTTATATTTTTTCTTAAAATTTTAGTTCATAAATTAAATCTAACCGCTAATATTTAAACTATCATTGTTTTTAACATGTTTCGAAGGTTAAAACAACGCTTTTCTAAAATTTTTGTCATCAAGTGATTTTAATTTTTCCAACTGAATAGAAAACCACAAAAAAAAAAAAAATCATACATTTTAAAATTTACAAATCAACTTTGTAGTGATGAGATAGCTCTATTAACTATTTAAAGAAAATAATTAATTTTAAAAATATTTTGAGGGATTCTAATAGTTTCATTCTCTACGTTTCCATCAGACTTTGTAATTCTATGAATTTTACTTTTTTTCTTCACCTTTAGGTTCTATGTCCATCTTGACACCAATTTCATGGTTGAAGTTATAGCATTTTCTAATCCATATTCTCTGTATTTTTCAAAAAAAGTAATGAGACATTTTAATTATTCTATAAAATAAAGAAAGTCATATATGAATGTCGAGTAGTCAATTTTTTATTTTTATTTTTTTTATAATTGGTCAATATTTATTAGTACTAAAATTTTCCAATATATACACACACACGCGCACACACACACACACACACATACACGCACACACACACACACACAGATATATATATATATATACACACACCGTGGCCCCCCAATTCTGAGGCCTTAGTCGATGGCCTATTTTGCCTAATGAGAGAGCCGCCCTGTGTTTCCGTGTATGGTTTGCTAATGCACATGTTGATATCCACTCATCTTCCACCTCCCCGCTACCTGAGAAGCATGATTCGATCCATTCCAAAGATTAAAAGAAAAAAAAAGATTCAAAATTCATGCTATGCATATCTGAGTTAGCATTCAATAACTCATTTTATTTTTATTTTTTATAAAAAAAAACTATATAGATCCAAGTCAACATTGAAAAAGAAATAATAATAAAACAGTAACAACAAGATAATACAACCTATAGAAAGCCTAAGTGGGATCATAGTGGACACTATGATCCTCTACTCCAGACCGTTTGCATCTTGATTTCTCAATCTCATGCGAAGTAGCTTTCCTTTTCTCCCCAGAAAGGTTTTTAGTAGGCTTTATACCTAAAGCCTTAACCCCTTCCCAAGCTCCTATGGCCCCCTGCCCTTCTTTGTCGATAAAGTAGGTCAAATTTTGCTCCACAACATATCACAAATTATAGCAAAACAATTGACCCTCAATCACAAATAGTTACAAAAGAGGCATCAAGGAATGCATGAGCTTACCAAAGACAAAAGAAAAAAGAAAGGAAGACGAAATCTCCAACTTCATAATCTTGTGTCCGGTCCCCACAGTACCTCACTTTAATGCCTTAAAAGTCTCATAAAACTCAAAGATCTCACTAAGGTTTTCTTTGGTGAGATCGGTAGTAAACAAGTCGGTCTTTATTAATCTATTTTTCTTCTCTTCACCTTATTCAACCATCAGAAAAGCCTAAACAAGAGACATATCATATTAAAAATTATATCATATTAAATATTTTGTTAAGATTTTCAAAATAAGACCCATATTGAATATAAATTTTTATTTTTTAAAAAATACATTTTAGTTATTATTAAAATTGAATATGAAAAAAGAAGTAAAAGAATTTGATACTTCTACAACCAAATAAAAAGCGAGTACATGGAACAAATTTTACAAAATTATCACCAAATTACATGATTTTAGTTAAATACAAAAATAAAATTTAAACTAAAACATTTAATAGGTAGACATCTTATTGCATCATTGTTGGAGTGTAAAGAACTTTGGTGTAAAAAGATACTTAAAATATTCTATTTGTATACTAAATTTGGTGTAAATTATAATGCAATGGTTGGAGATGCTTTTATCGATCAATTCAGTAACTATTCAATGCACTGAATGTGTTTGGGAAGAGGTGTAACGTTGGGCTGCTTTTATTTTAAAATGATTTTAGATAGTACCAAGAATAATTTTATAAAACCCGGTCCATTCAAGCACAGGTCAACTCACTCAACTCATATGAAATTGCGGTTTGCCCATGCCCTGTATTGATTAAAATCAAGATGTTTAGGGTATGTTTGTTTCATTTTTTTAGTGTGAGTTTTTAGGTATTTTTTGTATTGGAAATGTAAAAAGGTGTATTGGAAATGTAAAAAGGTATACTGGGATGGAACAGTTATTATTTAAATATTTTGAAAATACCATAAAAAAAACCTAACAAACAAAGTCTTAGTTTTGCAAATAAAATTATCCCTCAAACATGACAAAAGATCTTCATCAAAGTCACATTTGATGTCACACAAGTTAGATAATTGACATGTACCTGACATCAACCATTTAACTAGTATCTACCTATATAAAAGGCTGGAATGGCATGGTATGGTGACAGTTGCCGGTGCCTTTTCTATGAGCGTCGTTGGCCGATTGGATAAGCTGATATTCTGCTCTTTGCGGCGTCTCAGTCCGTTTCCTGTATTTCTCGGTTGCCGGTGATGGTTCAAATGGTGCCCCCCCTCTCTCCTGCCAAACCTTTCTCCGGTTTCTTTTCCAAATCTCTCTCCTCAACTCACTGGCAAAAAGAAGGTTCTCTCATCAAAGAAAGGCAGATTGACGCCACGGGGCGCCGAGTTTATGCTGTAGTTTGTTTTTTTTTTCTTTGATGATTTGTTTTTTTTTTTTTGGGAAATACTATCTTTGATGATTGGCATGAAACAAAATTGTGTTGAGATAAGATGAAATATTGCTTGACTTCATATAGATATGTGCATAATAAAATTTACCTTGCCATTTGAGTTTCTAATGCCAATTGCTATACATGCCAATTATTCTTTCTTACCTACATTCAGGTGTTCGATAAAATTCTCAAGAGAAGTGTTCTTAATTTGTTGAAACATAAGTGGGTAATAAGTTTTAATTCCCAGCACTTTCCGTTAATGAACAATGATTGAGCTTTACAGGTCGAGGACAAAGCCTTACACACACGAAAAGATACAGGTATTTGGATGTGTCTTTGTTATTCTTCTCCAATCTCTATGCATAATTTTTGGAGAGACTGCTCAATTGTTCTTGGCAAAAGTTAAAGTGATGAGTAGTATTCTTTAGATAATGAACGAAAGGGGTGATCATTTCTTTCTTTTGGTGGTGGGGGAGGATAGAACTTTGGTCAGTAGCTAGATCAGCTTTGGTTGATTATGTGGTGAGATGCGTTTTTCATGTTTTTTTTTTTGGAAGTAGTGGAGAGATGCTTTAAAGTGATCAGATTTGGTAGATTGGTTCCACACTTCTCGCATAATGACACCTGATGTGATTTGCCATGATGTGTGCTAATAAGAATTTCAAAGGTTGTCATAATGCAGTTCCACTGCTTAAATGTGCACTGCTTTAGTTATTGTTTCCTTCAGTGTCAACCGATTTTGCCCTTATTTCCATTTGCATTGCAGCCAGCTTTTAGGGCCAAGGTTGCAGCTCCATCCGGATCAGAACCAGAATAATAAAGGTGCAAATTGATCTCACTATCATCAAATTTACTTGTCAACCTCGTGCATAAAGTTGAGCTCCCAGCTTCTAATTTTCAAACCTTCTTTCTACTTCATAGAAAACCTCCCACCTCCTAGAACTTTTCTCCTAGAACTTTCCTCCTGTCTCGTTCTCATTAACATCTCCGCTTTGACTAATTTATACTTCTTTGTTGTGGCAGAGGTTGTTGAAGCTAAGTTTAGGGAAGTTATGACGACGTACAAAGCTATCAAGGAGAAAGAAAGCTACAATAAGGTGTGTTCATCAAACATTAAAGGAGTTTTGTATATTCTGTTGGGTTTCCCGTTGGGATAGTAAATGTGAGATTCATTGGAGTTACAGTATGCACAATATGCGAGAATAAAAGGCTACTGATAAATATCCGTTATGCAGCCATGAAGTACCATTGTTTAGTCAGAGGAATTCTTGTTTTAAGTCATTTTCGGTAAATATGGTTGCTTTGCCGTTGTTTGAAAATGGTGCTTCAGATATATACAACAGTATAGCCGCAGTCATGGCTACTGGAGCCAATTGAAGAGGTATATGAAATAGTTGTATTGAATAGAGTGATTATGTGACACCCTTAGATACCCTCTGTTCTGGCCGCACCCAGGGAAGAAAACGGGAAAAGAAGTGACAATAATTGGAGCTGCTTTCAAGTCGGCAAGAAAATGACTTACCAATACCATCTTCAGAACCAACTTAAACAATAAGTGCTAACATCATATAGGCATTGATGAGCATATTGTTAGAGCTGAAATTTGAAACTTCACCATGATACTCAAGTCCTAAGAACTGAAGAGTTACGGAGAATGAGCAATCACTATGATTTGGAAGCTGTTTCTTTTATTACGGAATGATCTTTCACTTTCAATGAGTTTGCGTTCTCACTAATAAGGTCACGGTACATTTGTAATATATATTCCATGTAATGTATTTGTACCATAATGCAATCTAAGTAGTTTACAAATTTTTATTTTAATTTGATTTTAACAAATCCTTTTAAACTTCACCACGGGTTTATATCTCCGCACCTTGTGCGGTCACTGTCAACCTAGTTATTAAGTGAAACACAAAGTGTCATAGAAGCCCTGGTGGCAACCTCAACAAAAGTCCCATAAAAAAATTTATAACATTTTAATATTAGTCAACCACTTCGAAATACAATTTTATACTCTTAACCTGCTTGAAAATTAGTTAGTCGGCAGGATCCAAACAACAAAACTAATCGGCATCTCTAATCTTCTCGCAACATCGATAACCACCTTCATCACTGTAATTGTTTTTTCATTTTCATCTCCACTTTCTATCATTACCATTCTCTATTCAGCACGCGTACTTAGAAATGTTTGCTTTTTGACAATTTCGAATCTAATAGTGAAAATTAAACTAGATGTGGATGGGGAATTTTAGAAGTTACAGTGGAAACTCCATCAAAATAGATTTCTCAACCCCTGATGGATGAACAAATACACAACACAATGGTAATCAAACAAGATTCAGATATCCAAAAAAAGAAAAGAAAAAAGAAGTCAACGTTTCTCCCATGATGCCGATACCATGAAAAATAAACCGCCTTCGGCCTTTTCCCTAAATACATTTACGTCACTAGATAAATCTTTATCTCACCAATCGAGTTAAATGTTTGATTATAATATATAATTACATGTGATGACGGGCTAAATCTGTTTTGACATCTCGAAATTGGTTTTACTTTTCTTTAATCAAATTAATATATGAAATGGGACCACTGTTTTGTTTGGGACGGAAGAAATATTTATGTATCTTTTTCAAAATTTCATATTGATTTCGGCCGGGTTCCAACCTGATCAACTCAATAACCTAGTGAAGCCATCGGTTCACCCCTCCGGTCCGGTCTCACTCCTCACTCTCCGCCGCGCCTCCTTTTTCTCTCAGTCTACTCTTAGCCACCAACCACCGCCATCACATTACTATCCTTCCTCTCATAATTTGTTTATTTACTGTATTTAGTTTTGTTGTAAAAAAGCCTACCGGCTTAATTTGTCTCCGGCGTAGTGAAGAAGACGGAAGAGTACAGGGAAATCTAATCTGATTAGGTGGTTTTTTTTTTTTTTTTGGGGGTGTCTGTAGCTTCTAAAGTATGGATGATCAGCTCCAATCATTACACGGATCATCCATCTGTCCAAGCTCCCTTGAGTCCCTTGCTATAGTAATTGATCGAAATGAAAAGCGAACGAAATGGGGGCTCTCATTTTTGAGTTTTGCCTTGAAACTTTCCGCATAAGAATAGGCTCAACGAGCCTGGAAGGTAAATTGAGGGACTCAGGTGGACCTTGGTCATGCCATCTCTTGGACTGAATTGTGGAAAGGATTGTATTTTGGATTGTATGTTGATACTCTGACTCGCCGTCAACAAATTATGTGGATTCGTCCAGCCTCAGCCTGAATCGAAGAAAACCGGATCAACAAATTCTATCTTTTTTCTCATCTTTTGGATCTGCATAGATCAATCTATGGCATTCGTATTTTACAAATTCTGACAACAGAATGAATTATTATTGAAAACAAGAATTCGTTGGTTATTGTCATTGAGTTCAAATATATAACTAGCCACTTAGTAGCCTCTGAACAAAAATGTTTCTTAATTGCAACAGAGTGAAGACTAATTAGATGATAATTTCTCTCTCTCATTGATAGACCCTGCCATGGTGCTCTGTATTTAGATCCCTCAATTATTCAATACGTTACATGTTAGATCGATAAACACGGATTCTTTGAGGTTTTGTTTCTCATGTCTACAATGTCACTTTTCATAGCATCCAACACACTTGTAGTTCTTTAGTAGTAACAATTTTTCAAGTGTTGAAAAGAAATCCAGCAACTGATAAGCCAGAGAAATGATGTCTTGTAAGTGAAGGATTAGCCCGTCTCCAGAAGCTGGTGAGTTAGTAGTACTAGTAGGAATATTATCTTGATCCGAAACACCGGTGATGGGGATCTTTCACCACCGTGGCAATTTGTATTCACATGTGTCTCATCGTCTTTTTCAGCCGGAAGTTTGCCCAAAAAAATTAAAGGTATAGATTCAACCTTCCTTTGCGATGGCGGAAATGAGAGCGGCTCTTGTGAAAAAACCTCCGGTTAGCTTTTTGTTTTTTCTTAAAAAAAGAAGAAGAAAAATATAGGGTGGCTTGATGTTAAATTAATTTTAAATCAGGGATAAGAATGGAAGTTTAAAGGATTAAATAAATTGTACCTCGCTTAAATTGACTAAATTAAAAAAGTTGTATATTTTGAAACTGGACTATTTTTGTGCGACAGAGAGATGAAGTATTTGTATTAAGCCATAGAGTGCATTTCACTGCACTTCATTCCTACTTACCTTACGGAACCTATAATTAAAACTCTAACTCAGTTCCAGTAAACCTAAAATGACTTTTGATCCTCTACCAGAAAGCTTTGATGACCTTGACCCATTGTTAGGACTTCACAATCAAGTATTAATGTTTTGTTTTTTTTTTTTAAATAATAATAAAAACCACCTCCGTGGTTATAAATGTGAGAAAACTTGCAATTACCCCAAATGAAATTTTATCTCTAAACCTTCGAAAGATCCACTTAGAATCTTATCACCACCTGAAAACCTCGTTCGCAATCTGCTCTGACTTGCATTACCGTCTTGTATATGTGCTCTGACTTGCATTACCGTATATCAATCATTAATTATTATTTATTGTTGTGATCTCTTAAGTTTCTTTACATGGAGGATTCCATGATGTCACTCACATGTTCCTACTTTTTCTTCCCGAATTCAATTAGTGCTTAAAATTGATCTCTAGATCTTTATTTAACTAGTACGTTTTTTCATATGTCCAGAGCAAGATGTGACAAATGTCCTGATGGTATTTTAATACCCGTTATTAAACCTATACATAAAAAAAGCACCTTTGTATATATAGCATTGAGTTTCAAAACAGTATCTTCATGACACATAGATTCAAATTTTGTAAAGGGAAAAAAGTGCTTTCACAAATAGTACAGTGTCCGTTCTAAACATGACTTAGTTTTAAGAAGACACAGTAATCCGTTATTTGTTTATGATCATAAAAAGAAGCATTTGGATGGTGAAGAAATGAAATTTTGAGACTGAAATAATATTACTCATTCAAGAAAATAATAGTATAGGCATTCTATAGTTGGGTAGTAGTAAAGGGGACCAATTTTTTTTTAACAAATGTGGAAGCTATTAAAACGAAAGGAGCAAACGTACTAAGGATCCAGATAACAAGGACTAAAAGTGCAATTTCCAAAGCCGCTTCCTAACTTTATATTGCCCAACCTCCACGACAGATTAACTTCCTAGGTAAGTCGACTAATCCCCTAACTGGTTGCGCACGAAACTGTACTATTAAACCCTCTTCCGAGGAGACATAAACACAAACATCTCAAGGGCGAAAACATCAGGTGGTCTGAAAATCAGAGGTTTCTTTTGATCGGAGAAGAGACATGGCAAGAGATAGCTGTTTGGCGAGAGTCGCAGCCGGCGGTGCAATTGGCGGCGCTATTGGCGGAGCCGTTGGTGCCGTTTACGGAACTTATGAGGCGGTCAGATACAAGGTGCCCGGTCTTCTTAAAATCCGGCATATTGGACAAACAACGCTCGGAAGTGCTGCCCTGTTTGGTCTTTTCTTGAGCGCTGGAAGCTTAATCCATTGTGGAAAGTCGTACTGATAAGCTTCTTTTAAATCCCTTGTATCTTTTGAAAGGTTTGTTACCTAATTTTCAAAGGATATTTGCTTAGTCTTTATCTTCTGCAGTAACAGCTAAATTTTGATTTTACTTTTTTTCCTGCTATTTTCCATGTATGGATTTGGGAATTATTGTTCCAGAATCGGCTTCCCCTGATAAGATGTGCGTTTGGTGTTTGATTAAATGTCTGACAGACGCTTGTTGAAAATTACTCTTTGTATGGTTTATGTTGCTTTTACTCCCCCGGTCATATATCCTATCTCGTATGGTTTTGCTCTGATTTCTTTTTATCAGTGATGAGCATTTCTAATTGGTGTCGCTACACCTCCAATTAATATTATAGTTAAGGCCCTGTTTCCTAATTGGTGGATATTTTGGGGGATTTCTTTGGTTAGTGAAAAAGAAAGTCAGAATTTACAACTGAAATCATTTGAGTTTCATTTCCGTTTGGAATAATTGTTATCAGCGAGCATTGAATGATCATGAGCAAAATGAAATTACAATTCACTTTTTCACCACTTGTTCGTTCAATTAGTTTTAGTCTTCCTGCTTTGCTGTTTGAATGTGCATTGTTCTTCTCATATTTCGGTGCTTTTACTCCCCCGGTCATGTATCCTATCTCATATGGTTGTGCTCTGATTTCTTTTTATCAGTGATGAGCATTTCTAATTGGTGTCGCTATACCTCCAATTAATATTATAGTTAAGGCCCTGTTTCCTAATTGGTGGATATTTTGGGGGATTTCTTTGGTTAGTGAAAAAGAAAGTCAGAATTTACAACTGAAATCATTTGAGTTTCACTTCTGTTTGGGATAATTGTTATCAGCGAGCATTGCATGATCATGAGCAAAATGAAATTACAATTCACTTTTTCACCACTTGTTCGTTCAATTAGTTTTAGTCTTCCTGCTTTGCTGCTTGAATGTGCATTGTTCTTCTCATATTTCGGTGGTGAAAAGTGGGATGCTTTGTTCATGCCTGAAGAAGTTATCAGGATCAACTTTTGTCTTCACAAGTACTAGTCTGTTGAAGTTGTTTTGGAAGTACTTTTTGCCCCAGTTACTTGCATCTGTAAAACTAGTTTTGCCAGTGAGATTGTTGACACCCAAATCTAGATCTCTGTAGTTTGCATAAGCTGCTCTCGGGAACTTGGAAACGTAAGGTGTCATGAAATTGTACAACTCCCTTAGCCAATCAATGTGATGTGCTATGCTGCCTTTTGTGCCTTCATTTTGCCACTCTGCTAGCCACTGTATCATGAACTTAGTGCCATTTCTGTGGGGAAAGGGGATTTCGGATTCTGAAATTTTATTCATCATACCGCCGTAAGGTGTCCACACAACTAAAGGGGAGTCTTGCTCTAATAACCTCTTCCATATTCCTTCCAGTGCATAGGCTGGAATTGGCTCTTTGACGAAGTCGGACTTAGCTTTGAAACTGAACTTGTTAAAAAATGATCTCCCTTGTAGTAAAAATTCAGGAGGTACATTTCTTGCGTAGCGGGCAATGTATATCACTGACTCAATCCAGCTCATTTCAATACAGTCCTCCTTGGTTAATCCCAATTCAGGGAAGCTTTTCTTCATTACCTTTAGGAGACTGTCAGCTTTTCCAAGATATAAAGCTTGATAGGCAGTTTGTATAGTCTGTTTTCCCGCTTGAGAAGTTGCATTTACTTTCTTCACGAGGACTCTGATGAAGAGATCTTCAACTAGGGTATCAGCAACCTGTTGCCATCTCTGTAGAAGTTCAGTTGCTCCTTGTTCCAAAGTTCTTGAGAGAGTAAAAACTGTCACCTTTTCTGGAACCTCTACCAGTTGTAGCTTCCAAGCAAGAAGAACACCGAAACTCCCTCCCCCTCCTCCACGGATTGCCCAAAACATATCCTCTCCCATGGATACCCGGGTGAGAATCCTTCCATTAACATCAACAATTCTAGCATCAAGTGCATTATCTGCTCCAAGTCCATACTTCCTCATCATTGGACCATATGCTCCTCCTGTTATAAGTCCACCAATACCAACACTTGTGCACATGCCTCCTGGAAAACCATGTGTTTTGCTTCTTAAAGCAATCTGGTAATAAACTTCTCCTATAGTTGCACCTGTCTGAACCCAGGCACTGTTGTCTTCTATACTCACATTGATTGATCGAAGCTTAGACAAATCTAGTATCATAAATGGCAACTCTGTTTCTGACGTGTAGGATAGGCCTTCATAATCATGTCCCCCGCTGCGAATTCTGAGCAAGATACCGAGTTGTCTGGCACAAACAACAGCTGCTTGAATGTGTGATTCGACCGTGGGTACAAAGATGAGCTCAGGTTTGGGCCTAGAAGGTATCAAAAACCTCAGATTTTGTGCGGTAGATTGGAGAATATTGCTAAATGATGCATTGTTCGGTGTGAAAAATGAAGTGGAGAAAGGTATCGAGGATTCAGAAGTGAGGTTAACACAATGAAAAAACCTGTATTGGAGAGAATCTGAAGCAGAACTTGAAGATGGTAACAACACGATTAGTAATAATGATAAGATGACTGAGGTTGAAGACACCATCTTTTTGTTTTGTTTTGAGCTCAATCAACTAATGTAGGAGATGGAAATGGAGGTTGATACATCGCATATAGAATCATAGTGCATAGTTGTTGAGTTTCAATCACTGATTATATGGGACCATTGAGATGGGTTCGAAAGATATGATAAGATATTTTTGAAATTATTAATAAGATACTTGTACTCCCATTGCTTGATAAACTGTTTTGGATTGGAGGGACTCCCAATACTTCTTCATAAGGCATAAGTTGAGCGTTTGATTTGACCTAATTTTAAATAAAAAATAGAACCGGATAGAATAGATCAGAGCTTACTGGACCAGACTAGCTGGGAATAGAATCCCTACAAGTTTGATGGATGAATCGTAGAACCTAACAACCAAAAGTTGAATAGATTATGCTGACTATTACTGTATTACATTTATCATGATTACCTAACACATGAAAAAATTGAAGCCTGATTTGGATTGTTTGTTTGGTTTGTTCTTATTAGTGCTTGTGTGTTTGATTTGTGTTTTAAACTATCATTTCTTGTGTGTTATATGGTGGAAAAAATGTCATTACTACTCAAAGATTTGCCCTCGTCGTCAATCATACCCAATAGATTTTCGGTTAGTCAACTTTACCTTAATGTTTGAAATTTTTGCCAATTTCGTTCAATCGGCCCATGTTTTGTTTAAATTAACGGATCTCCGTTAGTTTTTTAATAAAATAATAAATTTAATTACAAAAATACCTAGTAATTTTTAAAAATTTTGAAAATAATCCCTAAAATATATAAAAATAACAAAACAGTCTTTTTTCACTTTTTTATTTTATTTTTCTCTAGTTTGTTCCATTTCTCTCAACTACTTTTAATGACCATAAAAGTCTATTCTATGAATTTTTAAAAAATATTTATTTATTTTTAAACTCTACCGTAAAAAATTAATCTTTGTATAGTTGTAACTCATAATTGTATTTATATAAGCATGTTAATTTTTTTAATAATATAATTTAACAATAAAGACACTATTTTTATGATTTATTTTATTCTTCCTAAAACAAATATTCCACATAAAAATAAAATATTAGCTCAAATAAAAAATATTAATATATTTTAGTATATTATAATTTAACTCAAGAGACTATAACTTGCATTAATATAATTCATAAAAAAAAAATAAAATATAAAATAATTAAGACACTATCTTTCTGATTTATTTTATTCTTCCTAACATAAAGACTAAAAATATTTAAATGAAACTAATATTCCACATAAAAATAAAATATTAGCTCAAATAAAAAAATGTTAATATATTTTAGTGTATTACAATTTAACTCAAGAGACTATAGCTTGCATTAATATAATTCATAGAAAAATAACTAAAATATAAAATAATTAAAACCTTAAAAAAATCCTCCAAACATAAGTTTTCCTTCTTGAATCTAAAACCTATTTTCTATCACAACAACTTATTACCATATTGTTACCTCCATTCATTTATTTTAAACTAAAATCATATAGAATAAGCTAGTAAGACTTCATCTATAGTTAGATATATTAACATCTCAAATAATTATTAGAAAATGTTAAATTCTCGTATTGATAAGTATAAACATATTTTTTACAAATTATATTATACCATGTAGTCTCTCTAGTTAAATTGTAATACACTAAACTATACTGAAATATTATTTTTTATTTGAGCTAGTATTTTATTTTTATGTGGAATATTAGTTTCATTTAAATGTTTTTAATCTTTATGTTAGGAAGAATAAAATAAATCAGAAAAATAGTGTCTTTATTGCTAAATTATATTATTAAAAAGATTAACATGCTTATATAAATACAATCATGTGTTACAACTATACAAAGATTAACTTTTACAATAGAGTTTGAAAATAAATAAATATTTTTTTAATACTCATATAATATACTTGTATGGTCATTAAAAGTAGTTGAGAGAAATGGAACAAAATAGAAAAAAATGAAATAAAAAAGTGAAATGTGACTATTTTGTTATTTTCATATATTTTAGGGGTTATTTTTAAATTTTTATAAATTACTGGGGTGTTTTTGTATTTAAATTTAATAATTTATTAAAAAACTAACGGAGATCCGTTAATTTGGACGGAAAATGGGCCAATTGAACGAAATTAGCGAAAATTTCAAACATTAGGATAAAGTTGGCTAATCGAAAATCTATTGAGTATGATTGACGACGAGAGCAAAGCTTTGGGTAGGTACGACATTTTTTCCGTTATATGGTCGTTAAACTAAAATAATACTATGTGATTTTACATCACACGACAACAACAACAATGGTCGATATAATGCATCACATATCAGACCAAAAGCTTAGTTATTGGGTGAACTTCGAGCACATTTTTGTACAAGACAAACATACTACTACCAAACTCAATAATAACTCTTCTTTCATCTGAAATCCAACCTGCAATCCAAATTGATGCACCTCTGGTGTGATTTATGAGTTATTGCAGTGATCTGCCGTGCTTCCCTGTTTGCTCTGTGACTTGTGGCAACATAAGAAAGCAACTTTAGCCAAGCTTTACACAATATTAACCATTTATCTAAGGTTTCACTTCATCCGATTTGTTGGAGAACTTTAAGCTCTTTAGCCAGAATGCGTTCATAAAAAACGCTGATATGCTCCTTTCCCCTTTTAACTTCAATTTTACTTCCAGAATTCTTTTTCACCTTTTTATTCCCTTTAGCAAACGCACCCCAACATTGCGTGATGATTCTAGTTGGCTTGTTCTAGCAATCCCGCCGGCGAATTTTCCTCTGCCGAAGCACACGAATACATGATCTCTAAATCAACCAGGGGGATATGATAATGAAGATTTTAAACTCAAGATCAAGAAATATAAGCGCAACGCTTAAGAACATACTTGAAGAAGCTGAATATGGCACAAAACTTCACTTGACAGAAGTTAAGGCTCTTTCTTCTTCATCTTTAGGTTTCCTGTTCACGAGTAAATTTAAGTTCTTCATAAAAATAGTTACTTATGTATGCAGTTTGAACACAAGTATTACAAAATCTCTTTTTTCCAATGCCAGTAACTGATCAAACATCATTGCAGACTGAATAAACAAGAAGATACATCATATATACAACCAGAAAGAAGCTTTAGACAATTAGCAGTGCTTTTGTTATTGTTAGTAGGACAAGCCTTTGATCATACTCTACTTGCAGATTTTAATCTAGCAACTTAAAGAGGACAACCATCAACTTTTCCATTACAGTCGCATTCTACACATGATCCCTTTATCCAAGAAGTTGCTAACCTAACCACAATCAGTACACAAGTAAAATAATATCCTTGATTTTGTCCTATTTGAAACTTGCAAGTTGCCCCCATCACAACGATTCACCTTAAATCCTAATGATTCAGTACAACACAGGAATGTGAAATCTATAATTGAAAATCAAATGGTAGAAATATATAAAGGACAATAAAGGTCACAATTGAAGGGTAAATTCATAATAAGTTTATTACATGGACATCTAAAAACTGAAGGGGAAGCAATGAAATTGACTATAGTACTGCTCTGGAACAAAGCAGCAAGTAGAAAGAAAAGGAAACTGCAGATGCACGAATGGAATATGCACCTAGAATTGGTATTGGTCTAAAGGGCCGGAAAGGAAAAAGCAACGGACTGAGCGCCCTTCCCCGTTCAAGTAAGCAAGTAAAAACTACCTTTCGGGGTCTAGCTTCTTGCCCTGATCTTTACACTATAAAATTCATGACAGGTTAAAATTTCCACTGGCTGGCCGAGGAACAGGAAGAGCGAGAATCTTGTCGAAAAACTCTTCCTCCACAGGACGACCTTCAGTAAGACGTTCAAGTGTTTGCACCAAACTAGGTACAACAGCATCATAAACCCCTTGAGGATCTTCCTCTAATTTCCTCATCAAACGCTGCCTTAAATCCCTCTTTAACTTCTGTCGAAACTTGTAGTCACTGAAGTAGAGATCACTCTCGAAGTCACTGAAATAAATTTCCTGAATGCATCTAAGCTGATCCTCCGTCAACTCTTCTGGTTTTTGTTCTAACATATTCATCGCGGATTTGCACCGCTTCTCCAAGTAGTACTTCTTAGCCAGAGTTCGAAAAGTGTTGATCTTCCATCGGGTATGATCACTGTCATCCTGATTCAATGTCGACTCTAATTCAAGTACTAGATCAATGTGACCGTACAACGTGCGACAAACTTTCTTGTACAGTGTCCCTTCCTTCAATTCGCCGCTCAAATACAACATCATGGCTTTTAAGAAATCATCATAACCTCTGATATCATCATTGTTCGCGAGTCGATTCTTGACTCTTTTCAAGAACTTGTTAGCAAATTGTCGGGGGCCAACATTACCTTCGTCTTTTTTACCGTTTGTTACCGAGACCCTTTGTTTTTCACCGTCGACTTGAGGCACGAAATCGAAATGCTTGAGTTTCCGAAGGAGATTTTCATGGCCTTCAAATATTACGATGAGCATATCAACTATTTTTTCTTCAGGAACAGTTTGACTCTGTAAAAGTTTTTTGGCATCAAGGAATTGGGTGTATTTGTTGTCGACATGGTTGGTGGGTGATAAAGCTTCTTCAACATCACGAAGGAATTTGCGGCCGAAAGCTTCTCCTTCTTCTTCTTCTTTGTCCATGTTTAATACCTTCAAGGTTTACTGTTGGCAAGAATTAGTGTTGTCTATAAAATTCCCTTTGCGTATGCAGATTTATAGAGATTCGATTCACACTTTTCCTTCTCGGAATAGGAAACGAACTACTACTAATCCTTTTCCAATTCTAATTAGGAAATTCAGGATGGCGCAGGGGGGAAAAATATGGAAATTGACTTAAAAGCTAAATTGAAGAAAAAAAAAGGAAACTAAAATCTCTTTCGATTTGATTTTGTAGAAGTGGAATTCCCCAAAACTTGGAGGAAAACTATGATTTCTTTATTTACTTGTCTTCTATGATAAGAGAAATCATGAGAACTTAAAATTACTATTATTATTCAACTTTTATATATTAGTTAAACCATAAACAAATGAGGCAAAAAAAAAATTTTGATCATCAATTTCAGGAACAAAATATAATCCATTTTGCCACATAATTTAAGTTAATAAAAATAAAATGGACTATTTTTCATGAATGATATAGATAAATAAATAATAATTGTGACATATGAGCCTAAAACAAGTTTTGAGTCTGGCATTAGCCTGACTAAACATCTTCTTCGGAATTTCAAGATCACAAACCTTAATCACTTTTATTCCTCAACACTGCACTACTTCTCTTTCCGAAAAGTAGTCCAGTTTTAATTATAAAAAAAAAAAACACAGAGTATCCCTTACAAAATTAGTATATCATAATAGTCAAAATTAATTTGATTAAAATAGCAAAAACAATCCTCGTTAAGAAACTGTTTGAATTGGAAACAAATTAAACAGGGGTAAAATTGAAAATTTTGTAGATAAATAATGATTGTAATTTGTATTGAATGAAATTTTTTTAGAAAAATTGTACCTTTGTCACAATATAATAAACTATTGTTCTAGAATATAATATAGAGAGAGTATTGAAAAGGTAAAAACTATCCTTAGACCCACACTACTTGCGGGCAAAACCTTGGATCTAGATTTGCCTCGTATACAAGAGCTTTTGAAGAAGAACTGATCTGTACAATTTATGAACCCGTTTAGAAAATAACAATCTATGTTCCATACTTTTAGCCAAAGAGGAGTTAAGCAAGAACGAGGATCTATATTTATTTATTTTTTTATCGCCTCCAATTGTATATCGGTATTCAGTACTCCTAACACATGACACTCTAATAAGACTTTGTATGTCTTCTGAATTCCAATCAAGACTACTACTGGCCTTAAGTAATGTAAGTCTGTTTTCGCCAAAAAAAAAAAAAAAAAAAAAAAAAGAAAAAAAGGAAAAGAAACTCATCAGTAAACGCCTTTGATCTTTCTGTGGCGTTAAAGTTGTGAGGAACAATACAAAAAATTGACTGCATAACCAAATTTGCCTGCTTGTGCGCCTAGTAGTGCATGCATGGGTCGGAAGATCTTGAAATGAGCTAAAATTTTACTCCCTCCTCCGTCCCATAATTATTGTCCACTTTGCCCAAGAAATTTTGTCCCAAAATTATTGTCCAATTTGACTTTTTATGGATCAAGTAACACATTTGTCCTTAGTAAAAAATATTATCCATAAAATCTTAGTGGTTAAACAATTACTTATGTAAGGATATATCCGGTTGTTTAAGGTAAAATATAGTTAAGTTTGACCAAAAATAAAATCTTTTATTTTAGTAAAACTGGACAATAATTATGTGACGGAGGGAGTATTAGATATTTCTGATGGAAAGTCAAAATGTGTGACAAGGGATGGAACCATAGTGTTTAATTTATTCGAACACACAACTTCCAAGCATATATTCCGATCAAAATTTCAAACTGTTGACTGTAATATATTAGTATTAGTCATTTGAAAATTTTTATTTAGTGTAATTTTTCTAAGGGTTTTTCTTAGTGAAACTGTTTAAAGTTTCTAAAATTTGCGGAGAATCAATACCGTAATATGAATGGAGGAAACAACACAACCATAAAATAGTAATATGTGACCTGCTGGTTACGAGTTTGAAACAAGAACCGGTTTCCTTTCAAGTTTCAACACAGGGGAAGGATTTTTTTTTATTTTTTATTATGATTTGATGATGTTGAAATACCTAACCTAGTACCAAACCCAATGGGGCCATTCTAAGAGTTGTTACACATTTTCAAGTTTTTCAGCTCCAATGAAATATATAGATATGGTGCCTGCAGGAATTTGACTAATTTGGCCAAAGTAGGCTGGCATTTTTAAGTTAATTTGTAACCGCAAATCACAACTAAAAAACCCAAAGATTATTTGAGTGATTGATTTTTTGAACTTAGGCAATTTTTTTGTTTAGGGATGATTTGAATTTTGAAGCTGAGACGGGAAGAAAGGCAATTTGGAGCAAAATTCGGCAATGATGCTTTGTTCCTGTATGGTCACTCTAAGAACTCTGTCCAGATTTAGAAAGAGCCTTCCTTATGTGATTTCGGCATAATTGAAAGAGTAAAAAGAACATATCTTTAATATTGAAAAAAGAAGAAGAAAAAGACATAGAACATGAATTCTTCATAGTCTGATGGGATTCTCAAAAATTATTGCCCCATGAATAAAAAGGAAAGCATTCAATTGAACAATTTGTTCACATTTCCTTCAGACAAGGAGTGAAGGGTTGGGATGCTCTGTTCATGCCTAAAGTAATTATCTGGATCATACTTTGTCTTCACAAGTATCAGCCTCTTGAAGTTGTTCTTGAAGTATTTCATACCCCAGAGACTTGCTTTCATCAAACTGGTGTTACCGTGGATGTTGTTCATTCCCAAATCAAGATCCTTATAATTAGCATAAGCTTCTCGAGGATTCTTGGAAACGTAAGGAGCCACGAATTCATACAATTCTCTGATCCAACCAAAGTGTTTCTTCTCTGTTTTTGCATCATCAGCTTGCCAGGCTGTCAGCCACTGGATCATGATCTTTCTGCCTTTTCTGTGAGGAAATGGGGTCGCAGATTCTGCAATTTTGCTCATCATCCCACCGTAAGGATTCCAAATCGAAAACGGCGCATCTTCTTTCAGAAACCTTTCCCATATCCCTTCAAGAGCGTGCTCTGGAATCGGCTCTGTTACGAAATCAGACTTTGCTTTGAAGTGAGTCTTGTTCATAAATGGCTTCCCCTGAAGCAGGAATTCAGGCCGGACAGTACTCGGGTATCCGGCGATGTACAAAGCCGATTCGATCCAGCTCATTTCCTTGCAGTCCTTCTGTGTTAAACCCAATTCGGGAAATTCTCGTTTCATTACTCTCAAAAGCCTGTCGATCCTTCCGAGGAATAATCCCTGATAAACCGTCAGGACGGTCCTTTTGCCGGGTTCACTGGATGAATTCACTGTCTGGATGAGGACTCTGATGAACAGATCCTCGTCGAGTTTATCAGCAACTTGTTGCCATCTATACAGAAGTTTTGTTCCGTTTTGCTCCAAAGTTTTTGGGACGGTAAAACCAGTCACAATACTAGGAACCGGGACCAATCTCAATTTCCAGGCCAGCAAAACGCCGAAGCTCCCGCCAGCTCCACCTCGGATCGCCCAAAACAGATCTTCCCCCATTGATTCTCTGTCAAGAATTCTTCCGGTTGCATCGACGATTCGAGCATCAACAACGTTATCAACTCCGAGCCCATATTTCCTCATCATCGGACCATAAGCTCCTCCTGTGATATGCCCTCCAATTCCTAAGCTAGTACAGAGTCCCGCCGGAAAACCATGAGTTTTACTCTGCTGCGAGATCCGATAAAACACTTCACCAACCGTCGCGCCGACTTCAACCCAGGCGCTGTTTTGATCTATACTTACGTTAATTGATCTTAGATTTGCGAGATCAATCAGTATGAATGGTACTGATTTAGTAGCAGAGGTGTATGACATCCCTTCATAATCATGGCCGCCGCTTCGGATTCTGAGCTGAATCCCGAGTTCCTTCCCGCATATGACGGCTGCCTGAACATGGGATTCTTGCAATGGCTTGAATATGAGCTTGGGTTTGGGTTTGGATGGCACCAAACATCTTAAATTCTGTGCTGTGGATTCAAGAGTGGAGGCAAAAGTTGAGGCATTTTTAGGGGTGAAAAATGCTTTGGGAAATGGTATGGAAAGATCAGTGTGGAGATTGACACATTGGTAGAATCTGTCTTCAATTGAATCTGAATTAGCCAAAATTATTGGAGCTGAAATGATTAGGAATACTGTTGACAATGAGAGGATTAGCTGGATTGAAGATGGCATTTTTTTGTTTTGCTTTATTGGTATATGGTTTTGCTATTAGCTAGCTTTCCTTCATTCCTATATAGGATGCTTTAAGGGTTTACTTTGACCACTTCAAATTCCATCGAAACCAAAAAAATTTTATCTTACGCTAATGGTTGGTTCCCACCCGAATGGATACATTATTGTCAGTCCAAATAGGAAATTCTTTAAGGTTTGTCTTTTGAACTTGTTTGATATTGTTGTTTTCCGCATGATAGAAGTTCCTCAACTGCTTACTCTTAAAAGGTTATTAGAATAGAAAATTAATAAAGAAATATATAAGCCATCACTAGACCTCACAAATAAGATGTACGACTTGAAATTGCCCTAATATTCCAAGTCTATTGCGAGCCAAAATTTCTAGGAATTAATCCATACGGTACGACTCATTAGTTTCCTAATGGAGTCGTGCCACACATTCAAAATTGCTGTTACGTATATGTGTATGTACTTCATCCGAGGAAAAAGTTGATTTTAATAAATTCTTCAAAATTTAATAAAAGGATTATTGTCTTGGGACGATGTAACACCTATGAGAATGAATTTCATCGGCCCTTAATCATTTCATAATTAGGGCCATTTCTTTTCTTGTAACTCAAAGTACAAAATATTCGTCATTAATGATTACTCTTGTGAAGCCACATTTCAAAATGAGGGCAAACTTTTTCAAGTGGAGGCTACTTTTACATTTTTTTTTCTTTATGTGGTTAGGCACTTTATCATTGTCAAACATGAGGAATAGATAATTTAATTTGTACCGACAAATGTGTCTGTGAGACTTTACAAATAAACCTGGAAATATAAATTTATTTATATACATTATTAACCTAACCTGTTTATATTGTTTTTTAATCAATCACCACATGATTATTCCAAGAAAAAAGAGCTCTTAGTGGATTTATTTATAACTCTCTCTCGTCAAAGTGTGAAGTGTGAAGAAGGTTGGACAGTTGGGACGTGATGCTTGTTGTTTAGTGGATAAAAAGTTGTCATTTCTTAGACTTAAAAATGACTGTAAACAGGGCAGATTGTGTGGAAAGCTTTCAAACTTTATGACCTGTGTGAACGAGTACAAGGCCTGTTTCGTTAAGAAAGAGTAAACGTCAACATTTGGCATCGATCACATTGATGTCCTGTTGCATCGGTATTCTTTTATCTGTTTCGTAAACCAAATTTGATTTCTTGAACTAGATTTAATATTTTGGGATAAAATTATAGTACTCTTCCGTTCCATAATTATTATCCAGTTTTGATTTTCATTTCTAGTACAAATTGTACTAAAATGAAATCTCAAACTGGACAATAATTTTGAGACAGAGGGAGTATTACATATGGAAATAGTACTCGTTTTGTTGACGTGTGCGGGTCTATGAAATTTTTGTGTCGAATCCAATTTATTTGGGTTCAAAATCATTTTTCGTCCCACACATTTCAAAATACTCATTTTCGTTCAATTTTATAAAAAAGATACAATTTTGTGACTATTTACGTTCTAAGTTATCAAAAATATTATGTGGTCAAACAATTCATTGCCATTTGGCTGTCTCATGTGCTCTACAGTAACATATTGGAGCTAGAAAAGATTGTTGGCGCCTAGAGATGATTCCAATCCCCTAGTTGACTAGTTCCTAGTTACTCCCCATATATATAATTTTTTAGGCATCTTGGATTCTACTTCACTTCCATCTCTTCATCTATACATTTTCCTTGTTATGGGGTTCTTAAATTAGGAATTTATGATAAATCTCCATCTTCTGATCAATTTTTAAGAAAGAAAGAGAGAAGAGAGGACAGCTAGAAGTGGTTTATTTAGCTAGGTAGATATAAAAGAGAATTTATTTGTCCAAACTGATCGTCATTTTTAGATTTTTAATCATAGTACGATTTGTATTAAAATTAAAAATTCGAAATGAATAATCATTTCGAGAGGGAGCGAGTTCAAAATAATGAAGCATGAAGCTTTTATTAGCCACGGTAAGGTTTTCACTTTTCATCAAATTATTTCAAACTTGAAGTTCATATTCACTTTGTTTTGGTTTCCTTCCCCCCTTATAGTAGCCAAGTACCGTTTAAAAAAAAAAAAAAAATAGTAGCCAAGCTAGCTAACCACTTCGAATTGTGTTTTGGGTACCCGTGAATTTTTTACTTCTTTTATGTGCACAACTAATCAATTCATAAGAACTAATGAAGGTTTTAGTCTCTAATGTAAACCTTGTTTGAATCATTATCATGTGGGGTAGTCGAAATAAGATCTAAGGAGTCATTTTTTTTTTTCCAGAAAAAGAAATGGTAAAAAACAAGGATTGGAAAACACATTCGTTGCTTAACAGCGCCCACAGTTTATTATGCTAATTTTCTAAGTTTTAAACATTTTTGTTCCATTCTTTACTTCTAATTAATGCTGGGCCTGAAAGCCAGTTGTCACCCTGTATACGTAGCAAATGACAGAATTAATGGTGTTATTTAAAAATTGGAAGTCAGACTAAGTTGCGCGTGCTTATACTTTAAATACGACTGAAAGTCAATTAAAAACTGTTTTGACGTACTACTATTTTTAGTGTAATTGTTAAAATCGGAAGAACCAATAATGTAAGATCTGATTAGAATGAAAGAAGTTAGTAGTTTTTTCCATATGACGTTTTGGTCTGTTGCTACATTACAATCGGTGAAGAACAAAATGAATTTAGAGTTCTAATTTGATTCTTTCAACAAGTTTGATTTTTGTTTTTTTCCTTTCTATCTTTCACTCATGTTTTTTAGTGAGAACTTGATAAATTTGAAAGTGCTGCAGATTGCAATCTCCAACTGGAAAAGTCTTGTTTCTTCCTATCGCGCGCCTTCCTTTACCCAGGGTTGTCTAACAGAGGAAACCTTTGAATATTCGGTCAACTGAGAAGATACTTTGAAAGGAATGATCCGATCAAATCATTAAAGAGGTTGTAGGAACAAATTAAACCTACATAATTTGAGAAGTCAAATTATAACGGAGGTAATGACTTGTCTATCAGTCCTCCACGAAATATCCAATTTGAGTATAACTCGTGTAAAGGTTCACATGGATTGTGAAACTATAACCGGTAACTTAAGCGATTCACTAATCCCTACAGAAGTACGGGAAGTTGTTTCTTTGTGAAATGATCTTATACCTTCTTTTCAATCATGCAAATTGATTAAAGTTAGTAGGCAAGAGATTCATAATTACAAAATTTAGTGTATTATAGGATATAAGGTAATAGTTTAGATATCTTGACTTAATATAGACATGCACCCTTTCCAAAAAAAGTATGTAAGAAATGGTAGGGTGTTGGACACTTGGACCTGTTCATGGTCCTGCGAAGCAGCCGTAGTGGTGATAATGAACATTGAACAGGGATGCGGTCCAATTATCTCGCCATGCAATTCTTTCTTGTATTCATGGGCTCATTATGTATTTACGTCACATTTCTGGGGAAAAAAACTTTGATCAAGATGGGCTTTGTTTTTTCTTTTTAATAAAATTTGCATATATATTAGATCATGCAAAATTGGTAACACTGTGTCATGAACCTGGGTCAAAAATAAAAATACCTAGAAACGTAGGATTGCATTTTAATTTTGTAATGGCATCGAAAAGGAATGAATTGATCTTCTTCATTCCTTATCTTTTCTCTCAGCCTCCTTCTCCGATCTCATCGCCGGCCCTCCATTAACGGCTACATGACACTGTTGGGGAAAACAATTCAAGTATATACCACCGTTGTTAACTCTAGGACATGCATATGTAAGTTAACCAAAAGTGCAATTAAAAAGAATGATGCTTCAATAATCAAAATAGTGACAAATTGTTCAATTAAATTTTTTTTTGTTGCCCGGGGGGTGGGGGATGGGTTGAACTGGGACATTCTTCGCGAGAATAAAGATAAGTATCGAATGTTTAAATGCATAAATATAAGCATTGCATACCATATTTTAATACTATTAATTTGAGCTTGAGATGTGTGTGCTTCAGTATTTGAATGTTTAATCAAATAATTTTGTTTGATAATACTTGTCTGAATGCTGAAACAAATATCTTATTTTCCTTGTATTGATTGCTTTCCCAATTATACAAAAAGTTATGAAAAATTAAATTCAATCATATGCAACAATTAATTAAAAAGACAACACAGCGAGAAATTTTTTAATATTTTTCAAAAGATGAATTTTGTTAAACTTGCTGAAAATCAGTCTAATACAAGAAATTTTGGTAGTACATACCAATTTAATATATAAGACTTTACATGTGTAGGTATAGCATGTGCTACATCATTTTTCAGACGAGAGATCTAATATAAGGCATTAAAAGACAAATCTAGTAACAGTTGCCTAATCTCAAAAAGTACAGGTACACAGAGACTAGAACAATTGGCTTCTCCTTCCAATTATAATATAGGGATCCTAGGTAGGGTGACACTCACACGACTAAAAAAAGGGGGAACTCCCAATATTTACAACAATGCCATCCGAGTGTTTATACGCACCCATTAATACCCCCATTATGTGCGATTTTTTGATTTTCAAATCTTGATAACCACCATTATCTCCTAATTTTCAGCCATTATTGATGATCCAACATTCCATTCGATCTATTCCATTACTCCCCAAATCAAAAAAAAAAAAAAACCGAAACCCCAAAAAATCAATCCTGTGGCGATACATTCAGGGAAGCTTCCGTCGGCGGGACTTCCGAAGTCTGAATCGAATCGTTCATAAAAATAGTAATTCTGATTACAAGTTACAATGCTGAAGATGAGGAATAAGGTGTATTCTGGTCAAATTCATCGATTTTTCTGTGTTTATCCATTGTTGTTCGATTCTAGTTTGATGAATGTTGTTTTTTCTTAAAATATTCATGTAGATGCCTATGACTGAGGATTCCGAATCGAGTATGAGCAAATCGGAGGATGAAGGGGAAGCGAGGTAATAAAACTACTCTCTTCAATCATTGGTGTGGTTTTTTTTGTTTGGGTTATGTAGATCTAAGATATGTTCACTCAATTAACGATGTTTGTTCATCAATTTTAGAGATATGTTTCTTCGATTTGCTTTCTTTTGGTAAATTAGAAGATCTGAGAATTATTCATCAGTTTGGTATAATTAGTCATTGTTGAAATTATCAGATCATCGTTTTCATAACTATTTCATCAATTTTAGAGTTTTGTTCTTCTATTGGATGTTGTTTTTCTGGTAAATTGGTAGATTTGCGTATTATTCATCAGATTGGTATAATTATTCATGGTTAAAATTGTAAGATTCATTGTTTACCATAAAGATATAGTATTGTTTTTTTTTTTTTTTTGGTAAAGTAGTATATCTTTGCATTATTCATCAGTTTTGGTATAATTATTCATTGTTAAAATCGTCAGATTCATCGTTTACCATCACTATGTGTATTGCTTTTTTGGGTAAATTATTAGATATTTGTATTATTCATCAGTTTGGTATAATTATTCGTTGTTGAAATTGCTGGATTTATCACATCTGACAAGTTATTCATGGAATTTGTAAATATATTGTAGTATGAGTGATGAATATCAGACACAATCTGAAAGAAGTATGAGCGAAGAACAACATTCAGAAACCAAAAGAAGCAGGATATCTGAATCTGCAAAAAATCAAATCACAATAAGTGTAGATATTGATATAGAGGGTTATTCATCAGTTTGGTATAATTATTCATTGTTGAAATTGTCGTATTCATCAGTTTGGTATAATTATTCATTGTTGTATCGCACCTACCTCTTGAATTTTTTACTCCTTGTTTGCTACATGCAAATTGTTTCCAATATACAACACCAGATTTGGACATTTTTCAATCGTTGAACTTGTTTATTGAAAAACCAATGCGCTTTGTGTAAGCATTATAAGCAACAAAAGCCTTTTCCTTATAGTTGAAACATCGTCCAACTAGCAAAACTTCTATTATTCATCAATAACAACTCGTTATTCATTAGTTAACATAAGATATTCATCGTAAAATCGTAATAATATAATACACCATCGGTCAAAAAACAAAAATGAACACCCTGTTCATCAATAACCATACATTGTGCATTACCTTACGCAACGCGTTGCGCGACAAGAAGAAACCTAGTTTTGAAAAAATAATCTCATAAAATAAAATAATATAAAAGCTAACATGATAAGCATTAAAAAAGATAACTTTTGAAATTAAACATGTGCTAAAAAAAGGGACAAAATTTGGAGGAATTAATTCACGTAATTAAAATTTGGAGGAAAAAAAGGGATAACTTTTGATCACGTAATTAAACTGATGATTTGCATAATAAATGCGCGTGTGGACTCCTTTTTTTTGGACTCAATTATTCCAATTTCTCTTCCCCCATGTGTGGTTCACGCACTGCCTAGGTACACCTTGGGATCTTAATATTATTTGCCTTCTCCTTCTGCAGCCAAAGTAGATACAGAAGAATCACCTAAAATGATTGCATTTTTGAGATTAAACTCTCTAAGTAATAATAGAGCCTCCTTTAATGCCATAAATTCAGCAAGCTCATAACCTTTCAAGCTGCAACCCTTTGCAAGAATAAATCGCCCATCATGACCACGAACATAGATCCCTATTCCAATGCAATTTCTAGTCCTTGAAACCGCTCCATCAAAGAAGATGCAAGTTTGCATATTTTGTGGAGCGATAAGATGGCAGGATCGTTAACGTAAGGAAGGAGACCGATTTACAGTGATAGCATTTGAGTTATGAAATTCCTTAAACTGGTTAGCTGCATTAGTTACGAGAACATGAGGATGAAACCTTTGCGGTCCAAACATTCTTTCGTTACATGCATACTACAATGAATTGTATATTAGACCAAGAAAATCTGCCACAAGACGATCATATTTCAGAATCACTTCTGTAATCCAAATCACATCACAACAGAAGAACTTCTCACAAACCTGCTGCCATCCAAGCTTGGGCAGCAAATGAACATCCAAAAAAGATATGTACTGTTGAAGGATCAGCTATTAAGCAAAGTCTCTCAGGAATTCCGGCCGAGAGATAAGATTTAGGGAGTTCTAATATCGAGACCAATAAGTAAGTAAAATCCCACCTTAACCTAAAACCTCAAGGCGATAGGTTTGGGATCAATTTATTTATTAACTACTACTCTCTATTGCTCTCAAATATCAATGTGAGACATTAATCCACCTACTCATGACCAGAACAATTTCCCCCATTATGAGTAACTCACCATATCAATGTCCAATTCTTTTTTTTTTCAGTTGTAATTGCACTAAGCCTGCCTCTACACCAAGTCAGAAAGGCAACAATTTCTAAAGTACCGAGTTCCATGTATCAACCCAGGTGCAGAACTGCCAAATGCCCAGATAGCCTATATCAGGCCCATCCAACCTTCGGCTCTGATACCACTTATCAAGAATTTCGAATCGGGAGATAAGGCCTAGGGAGTTTTAATATCGAGCCTAATAAAAGTAAGATCTCATTTTAACCTAAAATCTCAAAGTGATATGTTTTGGGATAAATTTATTTATTAAGTACTCTCTATTACTCCCATACACTTATGTGGGTCAATCCACCTACTCATGACCAAAATAATTACTTGTCAAGAATTTTCGGCCCAAGAAATAAGGACCAAGGAGTTCCAGTATTGAGCCCAATAAGTAAGTAGGAGTTCACCTCAACCTAAAACTTGAAGCCTGAAGGTAATACTTTTGAGACTAACTTCTTATCAACTGCTCTTTATTGTTCCCAGATACTGATGTGGGACAATCCACCTACTCATGACTACAGCATTTTCCCCCATCTCAAGTAATTCACCACATCAAAGCCCAATTACTTTTTCAGTTATAACCGAACCTAGTGCACCTCTACTCCAAGTCAGAAAGTAGACAACTTCTGGAATACCAACTTTCGTGGATCAACCTAGATGCATAACTCTGAAGGACCCATATAGCCTATACCAGGCCCAGCTAACCCTTGGCTCTAATACTACTTGTCAGGAATCTAGCCCAAGAAATGAAACTCAGAAAGTTCCAATATCAAGTGCAATACAGAAGTAGGAACCTAAATGCAAATACATTGCACAGTCTGAAATTAAAAAGAACAAAAAAAGGAAAAATCGATAATGTATAAGTGAAAAGAAACGTGCATGTTCCTATATCATTCTACCATTAAATATGGGCAAATAATATTAAGATCCTAGGTACACCTTGCAAGGTGTACCTAGGCAGTGCGTGAACCACACATAGGGGAAGAGAAATTGGAATAATTGAGTTCGGAAAAAAGAAGTCCACACGCACATTTATTATGCAAATAATCAGTTTAATTACGTGATCAAATGTTATCCCTTTTTTTCCTCCAAATTTTAATTACGTGAATTAATTCCTCGAAATTTTATCCCTTTTTTTAGCCCATGTTTAATTTCAAATGTTATCTTTTTTTAATGCTTATTATGTTAGCTTTTATATTATTTTATTTTATGAGGTTATTTTTTAGAATAGAGAAGATTGATTTTATTTTGGTAAAATTGAATATGGTTCCTCATCTAAACTTTTGAATATAATTTTATTGATCAATATACATGCGTAAGGTAATGCGTAATATATGGTTATTGATGAACAAGGTGTTCATTGTTGTTTTTTGACCGATGGTGTATTATATTATTACGATTTTACGATGAATATCTTATGTTAACTAATGAATAACGAGTTGTTATTGATGAATAACAGAAGTTTTGCTAATTAGACGATGGTTCAACTATGAGGAAGAGGCTTTTGTTGCTTAGAATCCTTACACAAAACGTATTGGTTTTTTCAATAAACAAGTTCAAAGATTAGAAAATGTCCAAATCTGGTGTTTTATATTGGAAACAATTTGCATGTAGCAAACAAGGAGTAAAAAATTCAAGAGGTAGGGGCGATACCACAATGAATAATTATAGCAAATTGATGAATACGACAATTTCAACAATGAATAATTATACCAAATTGATGAATAACCCTCTATATCAATATTTACACTTATGGTGGTTTGATTTTTTGTAGATTTAGATATCCTGCTTCTTTTGGCTTCTGAATGTTGTTCTTCGCTCATGCTTCTTTCAGATTGTGTCTGATATTCATCGCTCATGCTACAATATATTTACAAATTCCATGAATAACTTGTCAGATGTGATGAATCCGGCAATTTCAACAATGAATAATTATGCCAAACTGATGAATAATAAAAATATCTAGTAATTTACCCAAAAAAAAATACTACATAGTGATGGTAAATGATGAATCTGGCAATTTCAAAAATGAATAATTATACCAAACTGATGAATAATGCAAATATCTAATAATTTACCAAAAAAACAATACTACATAATTATGGTAAACGATGAATCTGACAATTTAAACAATGAATAATTATACCAAAACTCATGAATAATACACAAATCTACTAATTTACCAGAAAAACAATATCCAATAGAAGAACAAAACTCTAAAATTGATGAATCTAATAATTTCAATAGCTATGAAAACGATGAATCTGATACTTTCAACAATGACTAATTATACCAAACTGATGAATAATTCTCAGATCTTCTAATTTACCAAAAAAAAGCAAATCGAAGAACATATCTCTAAAATTGATGAACAAACATCGTTAATTGAGTGAACATGCTTTAGATCTATATAACCCAAACAAAAAAACACACCAATGATTGAAGAGAGTAGTTGTATTACCTCGCTTCCTCTTCATCCTCCGATTTGCTCATACTCGGTTCGGAATCCTCTGCCATAGGCATCTACATGAATATTTTAAGAAAAACTAACATTCATCAAACCAGATTCAAACAACAATGGATAAATACAGAAAAATCGATGAATTTGACCAGAATACACCTTAATACTCATCTTCAAATTGTAACTTGTTATCAGAAATACCGTTTTTTATGAACGATTTGATTCAGACTTCGGAAGTCCCGCCGACGGTAGCTTCTCTGAACGTATCGCCGCGGGATTGATTTTTTGGGGTTTCGGTTTTTTTTTTTTTTTTTTTGATTTAGGGAGTAATGGAATAGATCGAATAGAATGTTGGATCATCAATAATGGCTGAAAATTAGGAGATAATGGTGCTTATCAAGATTTGAAAATCAAAAAATCGCGCATAAAGGGGTATTAAATGGGCGCGTGTTTTTCACTCGGGTGGCAGTGACGTAATTTTTGGAAGTCACCATTTTTTTAGGCGCGTGTATATCAAACTAGGTACATCTTCCTAGGTGTACCTAGGATCTCTATATTATAATTGTTAAATATGGACAGACTAAATGTCAAACAAAATTCTACATTTAAGGCTAACAGATTACCTGGGTACAAGCTCTTTGAAACTATTTTTCCTTCACGATCACGCCTTTGTTTAATTGATGTTTGAATTTTGAACTATCTTGGTTCTTCCATTATAGCTATGTCGAATATCAGCATGTCATGTCGAATTTCAACCAAAATAATAATAATAATAATAATAATAATAATAATAATAATAATAATAATAATAATAATAATAATATTCAGCAAGTTATGAATGTTTTCGATAAGAGTCTCTTTCATATGGTCGTTCCAGTTTTAATTTGGTATTTTACGTTTAGTGAAGCCAAGACACTACCATATTTGAGAAGTTACCTCAAAACTGCAAATTCAATTGCTATCCCTTCATAACCTTATGCCACATTTTTTTTTTTTAAGTTTCTTATGTACACACGAATACTGACAAAACAATATACGGCCGGCATCAATATTGCTGTTCTATTAATCGACTCCCAATCTGGGAGTATATATACACAAATACATGGATTTTAGGGTTTACGGTAAAACCCTGGAGACATATACAAAGACTATTATACCCTCCGATACATAGAAATATATATATATTCTAACACCCCCTCAAGTTGGAGCATGCGGATTCCAAATGCCCAACTTGGACAAAAGAGAAGTAAATTGACATTGTCCCAGAGCCTTGGTGAAAATATCAGCAAGTTGAGAATGAGTAGAAACATATCGAGGAGAGATAACACCTTGGAGAAAAGCATCAATGTGCTTAGTCCGTTCGTGAAAAACATGATTAGCAACAAGATGAAGAGCAGACTGACTATCACAATGAAGATGCATAGACTGGGAATGTCGAATACCAAGACTGAGCAACAAAGCCTTCAACCATTTTAGCTCACAAACAGTACCAGCCATGGCACGATACTCAGCTTCGGTAGAAGAACGAGAGACAACTTGTTGCTTTTTAGTACGCCATGAAACAGGAGACAAACCAAAAACACGTAAGTGCTGAAGAGATGGAGACCGTCCATACAAAATCTCAAAAGTGGTTTTTCCATTTAAAACAGAAGGAGTTCGATTGATCAAATGTCCCACAGTTAAAACACAATGACCTCAAAACACAATAGGAATATGCGCTTGGAAACGTAAGGACCAGGCCACATTAAGAATATGTTGATTCTTGCGTTCGACACGCCCATTTTGTTGAGGTGGGGCGACACAAGAGGTTTCATGTAAAATGCCACGTTGACGAAAATATTCAGATATAGACAAAAATTCAGACCCATTGTCACTACGAACAGTTTTGACCAACTTTCTAAACTGAGTATAAACCATGGCGAAGAATTCACGAAGACGAACAAATGCCGTTTTCTTTCCTCAAGTAAATATATCCAAGTACTCCTAGAAAAATCGTCTACAATAGTCAAGAAATAACGCGCACCGCAAATTGTAGGAGTATGAAAGGGTCCCTATAAATCACAATGAATTAATGAGAAAAGGTCCATACTTTTATTAGCACTAACAGGAAAACTGTCACGAGATTATTTAGCTTGGAAATAAATGTCACAAGTACGATCAAGACTAGAATCACTAGAACTAATAATAGATAACTGTCGAAGAACCTTGGGAGAAGGATGTCCCAACCGCTAGTGCCACAAGGAAGCAAAGGGAGTAGACGAAGCACGAACCGCCTGAACACCAACTGGCCCATGGAAGAAATAGAGACCCCCAACTGCTCACCCGTGCCAATCAGAATCCTCGAGGTGCGGTCCTGTATAATACAAAATTTATTAGTAAACTAGACAACACAGTGAGAATCCTCCAACAAGTGATACAAGGAAATCAGACTACACTTCAAACTGAGAACAAAGAGGACATTATGTAAAGTAACAAAATCACTGAGGTGAACCGTGCCCGCCTGGGACGCATAAGTCATAGAGCCATCAGGTAATTGAACCGGACGAAGAGAGATAAGCCTCAAATCTGTCAAAGAATGAAGAAGAACTGTCATATGATGAGATGCACCACAATCATACATTCAATCATTAGAAAAAGGCTTACCAAACAGGGGAACACCAGTCTTGTTATGATTAATCATATTGAGGAGAGTCTACCATTGATCAGAAGAGAAACCCGTAACAGCAGTTTTATCACTATCAGTTACCACCGTACCAGCAAAGTGAGACCAGAGATAACATCGACATTAGCATGACCGGATGAACCACCCGAACAGCGCCCAGAAGCATTACCACGGCCGGTCAAACCACGACCGATTGAACCACCGCGACCACCTGAACCGCGCCCAGTTACCCACGATGTGAGCCGGGCCACCAATCCGGGTAACAAAGCAAACCAAAACAACTCAAAAGCTTGTGACCCGGCTTAGAGCAATGGGAGCAGACAACATTCTTATCTTTTAATTCAACGGTTTTGAGATCAAACCGAGAGCTGGGAGTAGGAAGGAGAGGTGGACACGTCGACTGAACAGAGAAACTCATCACTTCACCGCCGGTGTCTTCGGAAGAAATTGACAAGGACCGAAGTCGTTCCTCTTGAACAAGCAGGGCGTAAGCGTGATTGACGGAAGGAAGAGGGTCCTGGGAGAGAAGGGAAGAACACAAAGTACCATACAACATTGCATCCAGACCCATCAACAATTGATGGAGCTTCTCGGGCTCCCGCCATTTTTCAGATTCTTCATGGACAGCAGCAGATCCACACAAACAGGATTGGAGAGGCTCGTACTTATGAAGCTCGTCCCACAAGAGTTGTAATCGCTCATAGTAAGAAGCCATACTGAGTCCCTTTTGTTTACAGTTGGCTAATTCAATTTTGAGCTGCTGAATACGTGGTCCGTTCACGACGCCGAAGCATTCCCGGAGGTCAGACCAGAGTGTGGCAGCAACCTCCCGATGAGAAACCGTAGAACGGACACAGGGATCCATGGAATTTTCCAGCCACGACACCAACAATGAGTTGTTGGTCCACCAATCATCAAGGTCTGGCGAAGTGGCTGGCGGTTGAGGAATGGAACTGTCGACGAAACCGAACTTCTTACGGGCACGAAGGGCTGTACGCACAGCACAACTCCACTCGTCATAGTTATCATGTTTCAACTGGAGTTGAGTGATAAGGCGGCCAGGATCATCAGATGAGGATAGATCATAAGGATTAATTGGTTTCCGGCGAGGAGGATCGACGGGAGGAACAGAGCCAGCATCAATATTATTGTTTTATTAATTGACTCCCAATCCGGGAGTATATATACACAAATACAAGGATTTTAGGGGTTACAGTAAAACCCTAGAGACACACAAAGACTATTATACCCTCCGATACATAGAAATATATATATACTCTAACAAATACACTGTTATTTGAAATGGGGTGTGGTTGAAATATTTAACAAAATAATTGTGAGAATAAATTTCACTTATGATATAGTATTGGATGAATATTACAAAATTTAAAGAATTTGTTATTTATCTCAGTAATTAACAAGATTATTATCATAAATTTATTTACTTCCCACTTCACAAAATTATTGTTCAATCTAGATTTTGATTTCTTATTTAATTTGTACCATTTAAACTAGAGAATAATTTTTGAAATTGAGAGAATATTAACTATGATAATAATACACCAATGCTGTTGCACATGCCAGTTATTCGTAGCGTTTGAATTCATCTGCTAAGCATCTCGATAAACTGATTACGTAGCATTGACCGTGAGTTTTTCCTTGAAAAAAAATTAGAATGTAATTTAAATAAATTACTCTATATTTTGGCAAGGACAATGGAGTGTATATAGGAGTTTGTTCTTTTCCATAGTGCATATTATTGGAAATATAACAAGAGAGGTTGGACTATTGAATTGTATATGGTGACACGTCTAGCGAACTGTTTGCACCGAAATATTACTGTAAGGGATTGGAATCACTTAAAGAAAGCACGATCTTTGTATCTCAACCCGACCATGATTGTTCTTAAATCGCATTTCTATATATTATGTTTTCATATTATTATGTTTACTGCTGTTTTGTTTATTAATTTCTAATAATAATTTTATGTATTTCATTTGAGCAGCGGAACAACAATCTTCTTAAGAAATGAATGTTCATGAAATTGTAAGGGAGGATCGTACGTAGTCCTGAATCGCCCATGTAAGGTATATATTGTAAATAAAATTTGATGAGTGAAAATATGTCAGGTAAATTGATAAACCTATTATAGAATGAAAGAGACAGAGAGAACACAATAATTCAATTACTCGAAATATTCTAATGTGAATATTGAGATCAATATTTGCTAGAACTTTCAAATTTGGCAACTATTCAAAGAGAAAGTGATTCCATAGAGGTCTTCTTTCAGATGACTTCAATATAATTAGTTGTTTGAAACGCTGGAGTTTAGGCTGCAATTTGAATGGTTCTTCTCCCGAGTCTCGAGTGGAATTTGCCTGGTAAAGGACGAATATTTGTTTTAACTAAGAAAATAATAAATTAAGAACAATTTGTATCAATCAAATGAAATTTATATTTTCACCATATACATGCAATTCTTATATTATGAAATACACAAATAATACTTTAAAAAAATTGTGTACCGTGCATATGTCGTGCCCAAATAGTGAGTGGGTCAAAAAAAATGAATATGAGTCGCAAAATGTAGGACTAGGTGTATTTTCTCTCCACATTGAGCTTCCAGACCAAAATAAAAACTTGCCACCGTATCAAAATTATCAAGAACTCCATAATACTTAAATGTTGCAACCATGGAGCCTTAACTATTGGTACACTTCCATTTTCAACTTAATTCTCCATAATCAAACTCCGTTTTTTGGATATATTGAAACAAGGACAACTACAGAAATTTGCACTGCTCTGGCAATCGATTCCCTATACCTTTTTTTATAACTCTAACTTAAGACAAGAGATTAAACTAGGAATAGACATATGAAAATGCTAAAAGACTCGAAACAACTTAAACAAAGTGAAAGACCTAACTAATTAATCATCCATTAACCTTGTTGTTGTTGTGGGCTACGAAGCGTCAAGGTGTACTAGAGCGACAAGGCCGTCGACGGAAGCTGCCATTTCCATCGGGTGCTCTAACACCGCCCGCGTTTGCTTCAGGAGGCGGAGGGTTTTCCCCTGCCTGAACAGCAAGAGGAGCCGCCAGCGCTAGTGATGGTGGCTGTGGCACGTGGCCATCAGCGGCTGCAATTCTGGGTCCGCCGGGGACTTGTTCAACAACAGCCAAATGGTTGAACACGTTCTCTTCTGGTAAAGGGCCGCCAGGAGTAGTAAGAGGGTTGTGGAACCCGTTTAAGTGTATCAAACCAGTTCCAACTCCATTTTGATTTTTGATGCTTGGATAAGGTGGTTGTCGCTGAAATTCGCTTGACCGAAAAATTGGCGGTCTTCAATTTTTTTTTTTTTTTTGAATTTTCCAAACAAAAGAGTTCACGTTTATAGTGCAAGTGGTGTAGGTGACCTTTTTAGGCAAAAAAAGGAACAAACAAAAGGGAGATTCAAATTTTCTAGAGCTGGTTTTATTTTGTTTTCCACCCATGCATACTCTGTAACGTTACCGACGTGTGAGTGAGTGGAGCTACCTTAACAAAACACAAGGTGTTTTATTCAAATGCATGTTAACACATACTGAAAGAAATGATGGAAAAGTAATTTGGCATGTTGATGTGTATGTTTTTCTGTGTTTTGTTTGTTTAATTTTTTTATATTCTTGCTGTGCTACGTCTTTTGTGTGTTTGGGGAAAAGATAATACTCCGTCCCAAAATTATTATCTAATTTAAATTTTTATTTTCATTACAAATTGAACTAAAAGTGAAAATCTAAACAGAACAATAACTTTGAGATAGAAGGAGTAGTAGAATAAAGATGTTTTGATATGCCGTTTACATGGTGTGTGCATAAATTTTTTTTTTTTCATAAAACAAACCAGAGGGAACTTAGGGATATTTTTTGATATTTTAAGAGAATTTACACTTAAAGGATTATCTTACAAGAATTTTCTATTAACTAATGACGACGATCTCAAACAACAAAATTTACGAGAAGAAAGTTGAATAAAATGAATCAAACTAAAATGACTAAAATATCCTTAAACAAAAGTAATTAAAAGCTAAATCTTTTATTCTTTGTTGTTCGTCATCAGTAAGAAAATAAATATTTCATGTCAAAAGTTTATGAAAAATTTCATCCATGAAAAATATTTTCTGGTTTATGGATATGCTTTTAGCTTTTTTTTTTTTTAAAATAATCATACAAATCAAGAAAACATTACCGCACATCTTTGTGCCAATGAAAATTACAGATTAAAAAAAACACAACAATTCTATAATTGTGTTTTCCCGTTGATATATTACTTCCATTCCTATTTATAAGAAATTTTAGACATGATTTTCTTATTCATTTTATAAGAAATTTTAGATTTTTAAAAAAATCATTTAATGACTTTTTTTTTTCTTTTTTCTAACAAAAATAAAATTATATTAAATGATGAAAAGAAATAGGATAGCGAATATACTAAATCCTATATAAAGTACAATTTAATCTCATGGAAACTTAATATCCTTATTTAATCTAGAGGAACGGCGAATTCAAACATATTTGATTTAGCTTCGCTTTTTTTTCTTGTGATGAGGATGTGGTATAGCTGATACTTCACTTTAGAAGGACTCCAATTCCATTGCCAGCTCCATGCCAAATTCGTCATCTTCTGATCCATTAGAAAGTTGGTCATGTTTACCTTTGGAATTGATGTTTTCAATCGAGAAGTCTGTATTAAAAGGCTATGTATTCTTCCCTACCTCGGTATCATCTTTGGATAAGAATTGATGTGGGGCTGAAATAGAAAGTAAAACTTGTAAAAGTGGGATTTTTGACTGATGGGAATAGGTGAATTCTGGAGCAACGGGATTTAATTTTTTAGGAGAGCTGTTAGTAGAGATATTTGAGGAAGATATTCCTTCCTTATGTGAAGGAGTAGACTGCGTCTCAACAGTAATTGATTTCAACATATCTTCTTTCAAAATTAAAAGAACTGGATCTGCGGGTGTTGACTGCACAAAAGACGCAGAACTCACGGAATTCAGTTGCGCTGACGTTGGCCGCGATGGCGATGGTTCCACCATTGACTCGCGCAGGTTTTCGATATCTCCCGGTGATGGAGGTTTTTCTCCGCTACTGGTGGCAGCGATCGATAATTGACGTTTCTCCGCAGCAGCAGCGGCTTCAAGGCAGGTCCGCATATCAGCAGCATCTCGCTGGTTAGGGTACGCAGTGAGGGTTTCAGTCACAGTAGGGGTTTGGGTCGCAGTGATGGTCTGGTGTTCCGCAAGCAAAGGGAGTGCGGTGTGTTCAATAGCAGCAGCGATGACTTAGGTGGCTCTCTGGGATCTGCAGAGACTTGTTGTGCGATGGTAGTTGCTTGCAACTTCGGGGGCGGATCATCAGATGCTTGCGACACTGTCTGCGCAACATTAGAATGGGGGATGTCTCCGGCGGCAATGACTGACAACGACGGAATCTGATCACCGCCAACAACAACTGACAACAACGGGATCTGCGCATTTGATTGCTTTCCTTGTGCTTGATTTTTTGATTGCTGCTTTGAAGGTTGCGATTCTTTCTTTTGTGATGATGATACCCGTGAGTTGTGTCGACAGGATTGAAGATCATGGCCAATCTCCTTGCAATCAACACATATTGGGACATGTTTTCGTAGAAGATTGATTGAAAATAAGTCACCCCTTCAACTCACAGTCTGATTCGAATGAAATGCTCCTTAAGAAGATCCAACTCTACACAGACTCGTGCCACAGATGATCGTGGCATGTTGAGGGTTGGAATGTCAATTTGGAGAGGAGTTCCAATGATACTAGCTAGTTTCCACAAGTATGCCTTATTGAATCGATGAATGGGGAGGCCCTCGAAGGAGATCCAAACTGGGACAATGGAGCTTTCGTGTGCCGGATTAAAGTCTGTGTTCCATTTTAGAACTCGCATACAATGCGAGTCAAAGGTCCATAGACTTTTTAACCAGCAACGATGAAAATCTTATTCTAAGTCCAAGCAGATGAGGATGTGTCAGAAGTCAATCGATCCAAGGGAGAAGCTTCATTTGAAACCAATAGTTTGGAATTCTCTTCGCAAGTAATCCACTTTCAGCAGGCCTTTAGTGAATTTCCCTACAAGAGCCAGACGGAAGGGGCAGCCAATCAATCATCCTCATCTTTGGTAAGAAGAAAAGTTGGCTGACCTTTGAAAATTTTTTGTTCTAAATGAATCTTAAGTTGACTTAGATTTTGATTTTTAATTGAGTGATTTTGTATAGTTTTTCGGATCGTCGGCCATGGGCGGAAGGAAAGAGAGATGTCAGAGAGAAGAGAGGGAAGAGAATACATTCATCGATTTTTTTTCCTTCTTTTTTTGCCCTTACAACTAAACAATTTAAAGGACAAAATGCATTTTTGGTTCCTGAACTATGGGGGGTCACGGCTTTTAATCACCATTAATTTTTTGCTGACAAATTTAGTCACCATCCTTTTGTTTATTCAACAGTTTTAATCAATTTAACGGTCAACTAACGCTCCACTTGTTTTTCCGTTAAACTTTTTATTTTTTATTAATTTTTTACTGAACTGGGTCTGCAATGTATTTTCAAACAACAAAATTAATCTCCAAATATCTTTTCTTTAAACAATTTTAGTTATTTTAAAAGAATTTTTATAAATTTCATGGCCCAATTCAATTTTTCTTTAATTCTTTATTTTTTATTGATTACATAATGGATTGTGAGTCCCACAAGTCTTTGGTCAGATTTTTTTTTTTAAAATAAATTAAGAGAATAATGAAAGTATTTCCGACCAACTTCCTAAACCCCAATATACTTCTCCCGAACATCTCACCATCATCTCCCCGTCGGCAAAGTAGACCAGAAAAGGAGCATCATTATTGATCGTTTTCATTGTCCGTCTTTTTTTTTTTTGAAATTTATTTTTCGGAGAGCAGAATATTTTGGATATAGAAATTTGTTCTGAAATATTTTCATTATTTATTTAATTTGTTATTCTAAAAAAAAAACAGTTTGATAATGGACTTGTGGAAGCCACAATCTATTAATTAATAAATAAAAAATAAAGATTTAAAAGAAAATTGAACTGCACCATTAAATTTTTGAAAATTCTAAAATTGTTGAAAAAAAAGATTTTTGGGGATTGATTTTGTTGTTTGAAAATACATTGTGGGTCACAGTTTAGTAAAATTAATAAAAATAAAAAACATAACGGAGAAAAGAGTTGACTGTTAAATTGACTAAAACTGTTAAATTGACTAATTTTGTTAGCAAAAAAAATTAATGGGGACCAAAAGTTGTAACCCCCCATAATTCAGGGACCAAAAGTGCATTTTTTTCCTATTTAAATATTAATTCAACCACTTCATTGATATTATTAGGAATACTTTGGGAAATTCGCATAAATTTTGAGACAACAATTAACTTAATTTTGTCTTGTAATTACTATGTACTGCCTCTAATATATATAGAGGTTGCACGCTCAATTTTATTTATCCTCATTGAAATACAGTTTTCTTACTAGGCATGAGAATTAAAGCATTTTTCTTTATGATCATAAACTCTCTCCTAATGCCTAATCCCAAACCTGGTGTATGGAGTTCTCAAGAAACTCCAATATTTTTATGCCAATCTTAAACTTATAGATTAATTTTTTTACCAATATCATAATCTAGAAAAAAAGTCATTTTGAAGAAACTCAATATTAACATGAACATGATTTTTATACAATGTAATTGCAGGTAATCAAAGTCTTGACGTCAGATATTTGATTCAAATAATTTGTAATATCTTTATATTTTGACGTGTTAGGTTAAATATTAATTTGCAAAATAATTCCGACGTGTTAAATGATACGTAGATTGACGTGATTAATAAAACGTAAATTAACTCGGTTACTACGTAAATTTACCTTGTAACGTAAAATTAAGACAAAAAATATGATAAGAAAACATGAAATACTTTAGTACATGTTAATTAACTAAAAGAGTGTTAAACGTATAGATTGATACTAAATTAAAAATAAATAAATTTTACAGCAACAATGAACTCTAAGCTTACAAGGACGAGAAATATCAAAGATAACTAAATAAAATAAAATTGGAAAACAACAAGCTTGCAACCTAAGTCGGTTATAAGATGGGATTAATCTTCTAATATTGTTTAATTTTTCCTTAAGAAATATATGCTAAAACTGGGAGGCAAAGCCTTACTATATTTTTAAACCACATTTGCTGCCCTCACTCGAACTATTTGGAAGTACATTTTGTATTTTTGTACTACTTTAAATAATTAAATGGGAAGTATTATGACCAGAATGCATAAGTTGAAAATGGACCAAACAATTAGCTGTTTTTAAAGTAGTACAAAGCTTTGGGGTTCTAGAAAGGGGAAGTTGCCGAATGGATATAAGCAGGAGGGGTCCATTTTGGTTAATATACTAGTCTAATGGGACAAGTCTCCATAGAAGTTAAGCTAGCATAAAATAGAAGCTTGGGTTTGCGTGGTTTCGATGCACCGTCTCAAGGAAACATTAGTATTTATCTTGCTAATAATTGTTGGAATTATTATATATAGTTGGTTTTATTTTTAAAGGCCTGAGGCGATGAGAAAACAGAAAAAGAAAAAGAAAAAAAAAGAATAGGGAAGAGAAAAAGGGAGGGAGCATAGGTGAAAGAAGAACGCGAAGGAAGATCAAGAGACCGTTTTCGAGCGTCTCATTTTTGTTTCCTGTCCAAATAGGTAACAATTACCCTCCCCTTTGGAAGATGATTTAATGTTTTAATGGCCTTTTCTTCCTTCTTATCGTGGGTGTGTTGGGTATGAAGAACAAGGAAACTATAGTAGATAGGGACAACAACTCAAATGCTAGAACACAACTAATTGAAGTAATCTGGAATTTAAAAGATGAAATAAACTATAGAGTTCGAGTGATAAAGTTTATTAACCTTTATTAAGCGAACTGATCGAGTAGTAAGTAACTTATGCGAGAACATAGTTCCATAGCAAACCAACGGAAAGAAAATGCTTTTGGTAACTGACTTCTCGCAATAGTTCACGTTTAAGTAGGATGGAAATTTCTTGTCTTATAAATCATGTTGATCAAGCTACATTTGCATGCACAGAACAGAAGCACGGTTACTTTAAATGATACAGAAGACTACAAACTGATTACCTCAAATCCAGCTAAACAAGATAAATGAGATTTTTCCTTCTGTTAAGAATTGGAAGTTCATAGTTAATTCTTAGTGCCAACTAATAAGTTGTGGAACCGTAATGGTGTAGATGCGTTCATTTCTACCCAACATTAAACAACCTGGAAGCTAATCAGGCCTAGGACAATCAATTGTTGTTAAAATTCCTCACTTAAGCAGCCATCAAATTTGATGAGAGTGACTTTTTTAAGAAACTAATAGTTTGCAACCTCCTAGGTTTTGAGTGTTAAGGAAAAGTTGCCTCTCAAATTTATAATTAGGCCAGCTTTTTGGTCTGGGTAGATTGTTTAGCTCTCTCTTTTATCTTGCGACAAAGTATAAGACTCCTGTTCAAGAAAGCTTTTAAATTAATGTGTTCCATACTATGTAGGCGTTAGTGGTGAGTTAACGTCTTGATACTTGAGTCAGGCCAAATCAGTTATAGCTAGAAATGTACAAGTACATGAACTTTTGTTAGTATATAGAACAATTAATAGTTGGCTAATGTATACTAAACATGGAAATTAAATAGATAAAGTATGTCTAACTAAAACCTGACTCCACGAGATTAAACCTGTTGGAATAGTCTCTTAAGAGATAAGCTTATATAATTGAAGAGTGAATAATTATAACATGGGCACTGAATGATTTTTGTATCATCTCATTATGTTGATATCATTTAAATACTAATTGCAGAGTTACATACAAAGATGTCCACTTGCTTATTGAGATTAGGTGAGTGATTCTTACTCTTTTAAAAACTGGGAGTATGGGAATATATATTTGAAAGTCACTACACCCTTGAGCACATTTGTAAATGTTATTGATAAATGACCCGGAGGTGTACTTTATCGCCCTGGGGTATGTGTTCTATGTGGATTCTGAGTGTTATCGTATCTGAGACAAAATGATATCGTTATGTGATTGAACGTACTTGATTGAGTATGATCGTTGAATGTGTTGCTTCAGGTGGTGTACTTTATCACTCTAGAAAAACTATTGTTGTTATCGATTGAATGTTGTGAAATAATGTGTGATTGTTGCTTCGGTGGACTCTGTTCACTTGGAGTCTGGGCCCTGCCTTTGTTAGGCGAAGCCTGGCGGGCCGGCATCGGGTTTGGTCGCCAGGTTAGCTTACCTAGGCTTATCTTATTGTCCGGATGGACGCGAAACTCATGAGTATCCAATGGTGGCCACGAGGTGTTGCAGAGGAATTATTATTGAATCGTTATCGTGTTGTCCTGATGGACGCTATCGTATTGTTGAAACCTGACTTGGAGTCCGTCTCTGTACCACGTAGGCTCTTTGACGGTCCTTCCTAAGGTTTCTCTGTATCCACCCCATTGTTAACTGTTTAATATAAAATAGTTGATTGATGATTGATTCTATGCAAAATTGTTTTACCTTTTGAGTAATATTTCACGAAAATACTTTTACTAAAATGTCGTAGTAGTGTAGTGAGAACCTCACTGAGCTCGGCGCTCACCTCCTTTTCATATTTTATTTCTGTATCCCACTCCCAGGTTTAGAACGGATTGATGCAGATGAATCCAAGGGAAGCAAGACTTTGTACAAGATATAACGTTATTGATAGTTGTAATATGACATGAGCTAGGTTAAATAGTGACGATGTTAAATCGATGTTTAGAATTTGTATTAAAAGTAAATAAAGTATTGCACCTTGGTCGAGAGCCCGGCGGATGGCTCAACTCGTAGTTAAACATATTGTATGACAGATAGGTGAGTTGGGTCGTTACATAATTGGTAAAGCATCCCTCCAAAAATTCATCAAAATGGCTTTTCAGGCCAAATTCAAAACTTGCCTCCGCGAAACAAGTACTCAGAATACTTGAACACTTTCAAATTTGGAGCCTTACTTACCGATTCCGATATAGTTCCATGAATCCAGTTACACTTCTCCATAATCAAACACCTCAAACTGAAGGAAAAGTGTTAAACCTATAAGAAGCTATGCGTTCAAACTGAAACGGCATTCGCACTTCTTAAGGTGCATTGTTTCATTCGACACAATGGTTCAATAATTTAAAAAATTTTCCAAATTCTTTCACCCAAGCAATTGCCTGAATAGATGTATCGATACCCAATTAAAGATGAAGAAACTATCCAAAAAAAAAAAAAACTGAATAAAATCATAGAGTTTCCCTAATATTTTCTGCTTAAAAAAATAAAATAAAATGAAAGCAACCTTTGACACCATATATGCCACATCATAGATCAACTTAAATGTATATAACTAACGTCGCAATCAAGTTTTGTCCTCCTGCACTTCAGTGTATTGTTTCGCCATATCGTGGTACTTCAAAAATTTTGGGAACATTATCCTTGGGAATTACAAATTTTATTGTGTATGGTTAATGAATAATCCTGATGAATTCACAACCTAGAGATGCCACTGAATTTCGCCCAATTTCCTGCTGTAACACCACTTATAAGGTCATCTCTAAATTGCTGAGTATGCGGTTAAGCCAAATCTTGCCTGATTTAATAGATTTGAACCAAGGCCGTTTGTCCAAAACAGATCCATCCTTCATAATGTACTCCTCACGCACGAACTAGTGAGATTATATAGAAGGAAAAGTGTTAAACCTAGCTGCCTCATGAAAGTTGATTTACGGAAGGCCTTTGACTCAGTCCATTGGGACTTTATAGAGGAGATGTTTCAGTTTTATGGCTTCCCCCCGAAATTTATAGCTCTGATCATGGAATATATTCGCACTCCTAGTTATTCTATAAATTTGAATGGGGAGAGTACAGGGTAGTTTCAAGGAAGGAGAGGTTTGCGCCAAGGTGACCCACTATCCCACTTAATCTTTGTTATGGTTATGGTATTTCTCAACAGGCTGTTCAAGCAGGAGGCTGAAAAAGGAGAATTCAAGTATCACATACACTATGATTGACTAAGGATAATCAATCTAAGTTTTGCTGATGATTTGATTATCCTTAGTCAAGCAGATTCAGGTGGACACTATAAGGAGAATTAAAGGAGTCTTCCAGAAATTCGAAACCACAACAGGATTGTCAGTTAATATACAGAAATCTAACCTCTATTTTGGAGGCTTAAATGTGGAGTTGCAGACTGAAATCCAACAGATTATGGGTTTCCAAAATGGTAGCTTCTCTATCCGTTATCTTGGAGTTCCAATCTCCCCAACAGTTTTGACTCAGCAGGATTGTCAGGTGGTTGTTGATAAAATCATTGCAAGGATTAAGTGCTTGTCAACAAGGAGCTTGTCTTACTCTGGTAGGTTACTTCTATTCAACTCTGTACTTTTGAGTGTACATTCTTATTGGGCTGGGACTCTTTTGCTTCCGAAAGCTGTAATTAACAAATTGAAAGGTGCTGTAGAGAGTTTCTGTGGGGGAAAAAGAGTAATGGTGTTAGTAGATCTCTGGTTGCTTGGGATATTGTATGTAAGGGCAAAATGTATGGTGGTCTGCATATTAAGAACCCTGTGATCTGGAATGAGGAACTTGTTGGAAAGCAGATTTGGGACATAAATAGCCAAAAGAAAAGCCTCTGGATCAAGTGGATCCATGCTTATTATTTGAAGGGGAAATCAAAATGGGATTATGCTCCTCCTCAAGACAGCGGATGGCATTGGAAAAAGCTGCTGGTTGTGAAAGAGAAGTTGAAGGATGGATACCTGAATGGTCTATGGACAGGAGAAGCTGCCAAATGCTACACTGCAAAGAAAGGCTATGAATGGATGATGGGAGAACATTCCAGGACTCTCAGTGCCAAGATAGTTTGGAGTTCTTATAATATACAGAAGCATTGTTTTATTTGTTGGTTGGCCTTCAAAAACCGATTGTTAACTCAGGAAAGACTCCGGCAAATGCAGATTCTGAATGAAGAAATGAGGTGCGAATTGTGTGATATGCAGGTTGAAAGCTTTGATCATCTTTTTTTCTCGTGCTCCTATTCACAGTCTTTGCAGCAACTCATTTTGTACTGGTTAAAAGTGAATCCGAGAATCATAACACTCAGAAGCAGTGTTGGAAGCATCTTAAAGGCGTGGCAGTTTAAAAAGGTAAGGCAGAATGTTCTATACTCTGCTATCGCTGCAAGTGTGTACCACATTTGGGAAGAAAGAAATGCCAGAAAATTCAGGGGGGATCATTTAGAAGTCCAGGAAAGTGCTGTCAGAATCAGATTAGAGGTAACCTGGAAAATTCATTTTTGTTGCAAAACAAGGAAAAGAGCAGAAGTAGCATTTTTGAATGGCGTAGGTGTTCCACTTAGGTTGTCAGTTTTGAAATAGCGGCAGTAGTATTGTAAATATTTGTAAAGGTTTGAAGGCAATATAACTTACCATTTTACCCAAAAAAATGTCAATAGCAATTCTTTTTTTAAAATTTTTTTAAAAAATCTAAATTTTGTAGAATTTGCCACATAGGATTTAATATTATGTGGCTTGTGGAAATCTCACTTTGGAGGTTTCTTTACTATAAGTATAAAAATTTCAATTCTTCTTTGCTATTCAGTTTATTTTCTACGGAATAATATCTTAGGTTTGGTTAAAAAAAGGGAGTAAGAAAATGAAGGTATTCACAACATACACGTAATCTTAAAATTTTAATTCTCCATTGTTTTTAATTCAAGAAGTTCACAACCTTAAACAATCAGCATTATGCTTAATTTTTAGGAAAATGGTTTGTTTCTAAACCCTTTCGTACAAATTATATATATATATATATATATATATATATATATATATATCTTACTATATAAGAAATAAAAACCACATTTCAAAGAGCTCCCCTTCAATTGCCACGTGGCATTTTCACCTCATTAATTGCCATTAATTAGCATTATAAATTCACAGATTTTTATAATTACACACCACAGCTTATAATCTCTCTTCATTTTCGATTCTTCTTCCAAAATCTGGCACATTCTCATAATCAATTAATTTCCCATCATGAAATGGAACTTAGTTTTGATGTTTAAGTACCGGATTTAATTTGTAGCATCCCGTTTATGTAGTTCATTTTGAAAATTGATGATTCGTGTATATATATATAACTAAAATAGAATTCATGATTTTTTCTTTGCCTTCAATACATCTGCCTCCAAGTATCATGCCCGTAAACTTTGCCTCCAATTACAATTTCTACTCCCTTCCTAATACATCTTAGCCGCCATCCACCGCCGGTAAACCGCCGCTTCCACCACCACCTCGGCTTCCTCAGGCACCTCCGTCGCAAACTATTTTCTCCCGTGCCAGAACCCAGATCGCCACTTTCCATCTATGGCGAGAACTTGCCATTAATTGCCATTAAGGCTTTGATCTGATCCTGAACTTAACTTTTTTGGGGGGAGGTCATTCAGTTCTGATGAGTGATGAAGCCGCTTTTTGTTTTCTTCTTTTTGTGTCATATGTGGTCCTGAGCATGTGCATTGATGCATACCCAGACTTCTTACAAAAATAAAAAAATAATAAAAAAAATAAAGGCCCATATCGTCACGAGATTGAGCTGAATTAGGGCTGCTCAAAGTAGTATTTGCTTATTTGTTGCACATACACGTTTGAGTTAGAAGAAGAATATAGGTCAAACTCTTTTTTTGACAAACACTCCTCTTCAATAAAATTCCTCCTGCCAACGGCAATACACTCCTCTTTCACAATACACTCTTACTAATTTATCCAGCCTCATATTCCTAATTGGATAAAAGTTACACCTCCACTAATGTATCCCTCAAGTTCACCTCTTCATAAAATATTCCCTTTTACCTTCTATATAAACCTCAAACCAGAAAAAGTAATAAAACTATCTTCATCATTCATCTTGCTGTGCTGCTATTATTGAAACTATTTTAAGATAATATAATGATTTATTTGTATTGGCCATCCCTTTCGCATGTGTAAAAATAAATTTATTCTCATAAAAATATTTTGCTCCTACTAATTCTGATTCTATATTTAATTCCATAACTTTTGCGTGTGCTAAAGCTCCCGCTGCCGTTCTGTTCCATAGCTTTTGCCAGTGCTGCTGTGACTACTATAAGTTTTCTTATGTCCTCCGTAGCCGAATTTTTCAACTTTTCTAATCGTCAGTAGATTAATTCATAAAAGGCTATCTGTATGTTTGTTGTACTTCTTTGTTTGCATTAGACATCCATTGAATTTTTTGTTGCCGAAAGACTATCTGTAATAATGCTCCGATTCACTGAATATACTTTGGGTCTCAATAATTCAATTATTAAGCCATATACATATACATATACATATATATATATATATGTATATATGTATATGTATATATTCGTTAGAAATAATGCGCGCGCGCACACACATGTACGCATTATTTCTAACGAAAATTGGATCCCTACTTTTTGGTGATGCTAATCTTCTTGATATTCATAATTCTTGAATTTAAATCGTTAACCATCAATTCTCTCCCCCATCCCATCCCATCTCTAACCATTTCAATTTCAAAGTTCTTACAACACCTTTATTACGCATCTGCATGCTAGACCTTGCATTTGTAGCATATGGAAATTATAAGAACCCTACGTTTTCTTGCGAAATTAGAAAAAAGAGGACAAACTTTGAGCAAATGGCAGAATTAATTATTACATTTTTAATGATTAAATCGAAGAAATAACTCAGAGAAAAGGATATGTGAACATAGGACACTGGATTTTGACAAAAGTTAGAGGATCGAATTCGCTACTCAAGTAGGCTTATGCAATATTCGTTGTGATTCGTCTCTTGAAGTTGACTTCATTATTCCATTTGATGGACAAAATTTTATAACTGAAAAGTCCAATTATTGGGCATGCTAATTTTGACATATAAAGGAGTGTTATTATTATATGGTTTCATGCACCGGCTAATATGTAATATAGTAACAAAAAATTAGAGTGTATTAGTCCACCTGTCACAAATAAATCAAATTCGCATTGAGTTTTCAAATAATTCGCAAAGCTCCTAAGTCTTTGTTTCTCTTTTACTCCCGTGAAATAAGTTTGTTTGCCATGTTACTAATTTAATTGGGTGTAATTTAATTTTGGGTCTTTAATTCGTACAACTGGGCTACTTACGTGGATACATGTGGCCGAACTAGGAATACGACTGTTTCATATACCACTGTTGTGATTTTGTTTCATATATACTACTGTTTCATATCTTTATAAAAAAAAAAAAATTCTTTTTACTCTCATAGTTTCATCTAATATGCCTGACTACATATTGGTACATATAGATGACAAATCAACATGGAGAATTTTGTATTTTTTTTCCAAATTTAATTATTTGTTTATGTTCTGTTATTTTTTCCCAAATGTTTATTTTTCAAATTTAATTATTTTTCATATGAATCATCAGGATGAAACTACACTAATTTGTGCAAATATTCTATTTTGTACATGTAATTGAAGTTGATTATGCATTTTACAATCATAAACTTGCTTATAGTTTATAATCATTCTAACTTAGATGAAAATCATATAACAGATTTCATAAACCACCATGGTTTATCCCATCAATAGTGCTGAACCTAATTCCAATCCCCAACACACCCAAATTGTCTATCTAGACTCAACTTCTTATCGACGTGAAGCAATACGCCGTTGGAAAGCGAAACGGTTGCGTAACGCTATTCGAAATAATCCCATACCTCGCGGACATCGTGTTAGGAATGTAAAAACACTTATGTCAAAGCCTACACAAAAAGGTTAACACATACTCTCTCTTATTTTTATTATTTGAACAATTTTCACTCTCAACCCCCTTCAATTCATAAATTGTAAAACCTACAAATGTGATTCTTACTTTAGTAACTATTCATATTGAACAGAAAAAAGGGTACCTACAAGGAGAAGATGTGTTCTTGATTTCATTCCAACCAAGGCTGCTATATTATCAAAACAAAATGACTGCCCCCACTGTGGAGCAGTAAAATTTGCACATGAAATATTATTCATGTGTTGTGCAAATGGACAAGTTAAGTTATCAAACAATAAAATACCAGACAATCTTAAAGAACTATTAATTTCTTCTTCTGCGGAAGCTAAAGAATTTAGAAACATGATAAGAACATACAATAACATGTTTGCTTTCACTTCATTTGGTGTCAAATGTGACAAAGAGTTAGTACATCGAAAGAATGGAGTTTACACTTTTAAAGTACAAGGACAAGTATATCACTTCCTTAATCATTTAATGCCCACCAATGAAAAAAACAATAATCTCCAACTTTACTTTTTTGACACTAAAAATGAAGTTACAAATAGACTCTCATCATGTCCCAAATTATCAGAAACAACCTTGCAAAAAATGATTGATATCTTAAAATACAACCCTTATGCTAATTTTTTCAAGAGCTTATCTGATTATCCAAACTTAGAAAACTATGAAATTGTCTTAAGATCCATCCCTAACGTTGACCAAAGAGTATTTAACAAGCCTACAAAATCACAAGTAGCTGCTTTATGGGTAGATGGACAAGAAAATGTTGACCCAAAACATCGTCACATTAGAGTTTACACCCACAATGATGAATCTAGAACAATACAATACTACTATGGGTGTTAATGATGCTCTAAAATATCCATTAATGTTCCCATATGGATATTTAGGATGGCATGAAGGAATCCCAAAAAATAACAGTATGAAGAGGAAAAGATGTCAACAAGAGTCTCTAAATCCCAATGATGCTACCAATGTTGACGAATTATTACAGACGGAGGAAGACGGTAATTTAAAATACATGTATTTCTTAAAGCTATTAAAAATAATTACCACCTAAATATTTTCATTTACTAATATTTCCCTGTATTTATGTTTGAGTAGTGCTCGCAGCTTCTGAGGATGACCCGAACTATGTGTCTCTCAAAGAATACTATTCATACAAGTTTCAAATAAGAAAAAATGATGACTCTTTTCTTTTACACTTTGGTCATCTTTTACAACAATATATTGTAGACATGTATGTAAAACTCGAAACTCAAAGACTAGACTATTATAGAAGAGAGCAAGATGATATTAGGAAAGAATACATAAACGAAGTACAAGATAGCTATGATGCTGGAGAAACCAATGCATCCAAAATAGGCCAAAGAATATTTTTACCACCAACTTTCATTGGAGGTCCAAGGAATTTGAGAAGAAAATATATAGACGCAATGACCTTAGTACAAAAATTTGGCAAACCAGACATTTTTAACAATGAGATGTAACCCAAATTGGCCAGAAATAACAGAACATCTTATTCAAAATGGAGAGGCACAAAATAGGGCAGATTTTGAAGCTAGGATTTTTCATGCAAAATTTGAAGAACTAAAAATAGATTTGTCACAAAGACATGTCTTAGGTGAAGTTGCAACATACACATTTGTTATAGAATACCAAAAAAGGGGTCTCCCACATGCGCATTTTCTCCTAATTTTGAAACCACAATACGAAATGTATAGACCTGAAGAATATGACAAAATGGTTTGTGCTGAAATCCCAAACAAAGAAACTAATGAACACTTATATAATTCAGTAATTAAACATATGATACATGGTCCTTGCAGTTCACATAATCCTGAGAGCCCTTGCATGAAAGATGAAAAATGCAAAAGTTCATTCCCAAAAGAATTCTCACCAGAAACAACCCAAACGAAGGATGCCTATCCATTGTATCGTAGAAGGCAAAATGGTCAAAGAGTTAAGATAGGGGATGTATGGGTTGGTAATAGATGGGTTGTTCCATATAATGCATACTTACTTGCAAAATATGATTGGCATATCAATGTAGAAATTTGTTCAACAATAATGGCTATTAAATACATATACAAATACATATGTAAAGGAAATGATCAAATCAATTTTCACATTGATTCATCCCAACCAAATAAGCTAATTGATGAAATCCAACAATACCAAACAACCAGATGGATAGCTGCACCAGAAGCTATTTGGAGAATTTTTAGATTCGTACTCAATGAAATCAAACCTGCTATAATACATCTTCTAGTTCATCTAGAAAATTATCAGCCTATTACATTCAGAAAAAAAGATAAGCTTAAAGATGTCATTGAGGATCCCATGCGCAAAAAAACAAAATTAACCGAATTTTTCCATATGAATTAGACAAATGAAAAAGCCCAAACATTAAAATTAACTTATAATGAATTTCCAGAACATTTTATATGGCTAGATCAAGGCAAAAAGTGGAAAGAAAGAAAAAAGGGAAATTTTGTAGGCAGGATGGTTTCAGCGCACCCTTCTGAAGGAGAAAGGTACTATTTAAGACTACTATTATCGAAAGTAAAATGTCCAAAATCATATGATCACCTAACAACCTACGATGGAAAAACAGTCAAAACGTTTCGCAAGGCAGCTTTAATTCATGGGCTATTACAAGATCATAATAGTCAAGAACTTTGTATGCAAGAAGCATCTACATATCAAATGCCGTATGCATTGCGACGCCTTTTTGCAACATTGTCATATTACTGCCCTCCAAACAATCCAAGAGATCTTTTTATGAAGTTTGAACAAAACATGTCTGAGGATTTTGCAAGAGATAAAAACTTATCAACTTGGACAATCAGGAAAAGGATATTTGAACAAATTAATTGATTCCTGGAATGTTTAGGGAAAAACATTAATCAATATGATATAATACCATCCGATATGCAATTAGATGATATACAACCATCTACTAGAGAAATAAAAGCTGAAAAGAACATAATTGTTACTGAAGAAGACTTAAATTCCAAACATGCATTAAATGAAAAACAAATACAAGCATTTAATGAAATAAATGATGCCATTTATAACAACAAAAACAAATCATTCTTTGTTGATGGCCCCAGAGGAACAGGGAAAATATTTTTGTACAGAGTATTACTAGCAGATGTTTGGTCAAAGAATTTTTTTGGTCTTGCAACAGCCACATCGGGTATTGCAGCTTCCATACTTCTAGGAGGTAGAACTGCTCATTCTAGATTCAAAATCCCTCTTGATATTACCCACTCTATCGTATGCAGAGTTAGTAAACAAAGTACCCTAGCAAAATTAATCAAAGAAGCAAAATTCATTATTTGGGATAAAGCCCCAATGGTAAAGAGAACTGCAATAGAAGCTCTGAATACTCTTCTCCAAGATTTGATGGAAAACAAAGAACTTTTTGGTGGTAAAGTAGTTGTTTTGGGAGGAGATTTTATGCAAGTTCTACATGTAGTCAAAAAAAGAACAAAATTTCAGTCAATGGATGCTTGCTTAATAAATTCTCCTATTTGGCCATTCCTTCATAAACTCCAACTTACAGAGAATATGCGGGCACAATTTGATCCCAGATTTATAAAATTCCTCCTTAATGTTGGTGATGGAACTGAACCTTCAACAAATGATGACATGATTACTATTCCAACTTCAATGATTATCCCTTACCAAGATGAAACTAATTCTTTGTAACAACTTATTGATAGTGTGTATCCAAATTTTGGTTTATCCCAACAACATTACCACACATCAATAAATGCAGCTATTCTAACCACAAAGAACCAATTTGTCGATGAAATAAATGACATGCTCATAAATAAATTTCCCGGTACTTTGACTGAGTATACAAGTTTTGATGAGACCCTAGATCCCAATAATCAAACACAATACTAAGATTTTCTCAATTTAATGACCCCAACAGGCTTGCCCTCCCACAAATTAAGTCTCAAAGTTAATGCCCCAGTGGTACTTCTTAGAAATTTGGACCCCACAAAAGGTCTTTGCAATGGAACTAGACTAACATGTACATCACTACAAAAGAATGTCATCTATGCAAAAATAGCTGTAGGAGATTTTATTGGAAAACAAGTTCTAATTCGAAGAATCCCATTGGAACCACCAAGTGATGAACAATATCCAGTGCCTTTTAAAAGAACTCAATTCCCCTTACGCTTATGCTTTGCAATGACAATTAATAAAGCTCAAGGCCAAACACTTGACTCGGTAGGCATTTATCTGAAAGAACCTGTCTTTTCACATGGCCAATTGTATGTTGCTCTCTCAAGAGCTAAAACATCTTCAAGCATAATGGTTCTTATTAAACCAACATTTTTTAATAACAAATGTCTGGACCAGACAAAAAACATAGTGTACAAAGAAATACTCTAGCTTTGTCATCCTTCTACAGAGTATTTATTCTACCTTCTCTCTTTACATAATAATCCTGATTATACAATATTTTTTTATGCGTAAAATTGCTCTAATAATATTTATTTATTTATTATATCGCAGGTGAAAATGTCAAGGCAAAGGGTTATGATCAACCAAGTGAAACCACAAGTTGGTGGAAGAAGGTCAAGGTGGACTGCGCTCATTCAAGTGGTTGAAAGGTCTAAAATTCAACAAATTCGCTCTGGAAAGACAAATGAGATAAGAAGATATGTATTCACTGATGAAGAGGTAAAATAAAACTTTTAAAGTAAACATTAAAAATAAGTTTATAATGACTAACAGCTTTTTTTTGCAGGGGACAAAGGTTGGTGCTGCCATTTTTGACAACGATATTTGCTACTTTGATGATTTTCTTATACCGTGTAACTGATGTGGGATCTCAAATGCCTATGTCAACCGAGTTGATGAGAACTATTAAATCAGTGCTTACCCGTATTCATGGTTTATAAACAACAGCACCTTGGTTGAGCCACATGATGAACCAATACCGCCTTCTTTGCCATTCAACATAGACACAACTATATCAGACATACAAAAATATGCTGATTCTGATACTTCTATTAGTAAGTTTTAAGATACCTGCATTTCATAAAGAGTCTGAATTATTTTTATTACAGTTGTTACTGCCAAAAGTCAATCAATGGCGATGTTGGTCGAAATATTAAATGCATATCATGCAACCGAAATGTTAAGCTGGAGGCCAGGTAAATATTTACTCATACCCACTAAAAATCTCTTATAAACCTACCAAATGTATTTACATGAATGCTAAAAATAACTTAATACACCACTAACTATTCAAAATTTACCCCTATACAGAACTAGAATTCTGCTAGAATTGACAGACTCAACAGGCACAATCACGACATATGTCCTTGCAACAGAAGCTGAAAAACTCATCCGCGTTAAGTCTGAGGCTTTGAGAACTGCAGAAGATCAGGTACACATCACTCAATGATATTGCTCAAAACTACGCTAAATAATAAACTATCATTAACCAATTCAATAATCTTTTGTTTCCAATGCAGGATGTTGACCTCAGTACAACTATTCAAAATGCTCTAAAGCAACACAACATTGTTGCATTCTTCAGAAAATACGATAGTACATTCCAGGGACGTGCCTCAGAAAAATATAGTATTGTAAAATCATACTTAATCCAAGATCTTCTCATGAATGAAACACCCCAAAGGAAAGCATTGCCATTTGAAGAGATAACCTAAGAAGGAGATACGGAAATGACAGTGCAAACACCTACAGCAAAACGGAGTATCGACTCAGCAAGCCCAATGGAGGATATCAATCCTAGCCCCCAGAAGAAGCTTGAAAAGCTCGACTAAAATCCACATCTTACTTGTATTTTTACAAACTTAAATAAATCACTCCGAGAGTATTTAATGTAACGATACTCTATTTCTCGGATGTTTATATCCCTATATTTCATTCATTCTATAGATTTATGGAAATACTTTGAACTTATTATGGAGGAAATTTTTTTTTTTAATTACATTCACCACATACACATGTGCTATTAAGATTCAACAAATTGTTATCAATTGTTATTGACAAAAAAATCACATATATACAATGCGCGGCTAGGCATCACTAGTATATATATGGGGGAAAATCTAGAGTCCCGTTGGCCATTTTTACGGAACCATCCCGTTTTGTCTTCAACCAATTAAAATTGAGGGTATAAGATGTAATCATGTGGTAAATAACATTCTATAATATCATAAACTAATTGAGAAAATGATCACTTTTGCCAAAACATCAAGTTTCTAGCCAATTTGACCCAAAATATTTTTGGGAAACCAAATTCATCATCTAAATTTCATTTTATTGTCAATTTAATCCAAATTGATGAGAATTCTGTTAGATTTAATATTTTTACTGACATTCCGTTACTTTGTACAATTTATTATTGGTAAAAAACTTTGTTAACCTAAAATTTTAACATTTTATCCATACTATTTTATTATTCAGTAACATACGCTAATCTTACCATTTCATTATTATAACGTCCCTACCACATAATTTATCTTCTAATTTAATTCATTGCTCCCATCCTAAGTCTCTTCCTTTTTTTCCTCTTTTTCTTGTTTTCCGCTGCCGCACCACCACCGCCCCTTTCCTCTTTTCTCCTAAAAATTACCATCACCACTTTCTAAATCTGTGAGTATTTCAAACCATCACCACAAACATAAAAATTTACCTCCACCAACAGTACACAATCCTCCCTCCATCACTACCTGAATTTCCGTCGCCGCCACTTTTCTTCAGTTCCACAAAAATTACAAAATATTTTACTTATTTTTCCTTTTTTTTCGCTTCTTCTTTCTAAAAAAATTGTACAAAGTAATGGAAAAGGAAAAAATAGCAGTTACACCGTTTTGATCCCGTCGTCAATTTTACTCCATCGATTTTCGATTAGCCAATTTTGTCCTTTATGTTTGAAATTTTTGTCAGTTTCATCCAATTGGTTATATTTCCGTTAAACTTAACGGATTTTCGTTAGTTTTTAACAAAAATACCCCAATAGTTTCAAAATATTATAAAGATAACTCATAAAATATTTTGAGTTATCAAGAACCTGAACGTCGTTTTCATCCTTTTTCTTGTTTAAAAAAATGTAAAAATAACAAAATATCTCCTTTTCACTTGTATTTATTTTAATCTATTTCATTTTATTTCTATTTACTACTTTTCATAACCATGAAAATATACTATATGATCTTTAGAAAATAATTATTTATTTTCAACAATATTTCTCATGTGGAATACATTTGAGTTGGGTTTAGAGGTAATGTTGTCTTTTCATATTTTTTAAAAAATTTTAATTTGTCTTATTTAATTTTTTTAACAATTTTCTTCTTGTACTCTCTGACTTGTATATGTTGGCACTAGTATAATTACTATATTTCAAGAAAAAAATTTACCTTTTGTTTTTCAATTTCGAGGTTTAAAAAAATATTAAAAAAGTCTCTTAAAAAATATACATATTTATCTTTGTTATCAAATTCAATGATTGCTTATATAGTTTAGCCATCAGCAAAGTAACAATAACAATTACTAAAAAAGAATAATAACTGTGTTAATCAAATTTAAAACAATTCATCGTCGTGGACTAAATAAATTAGCACTTTTTTCTATTTCAAATGGTTATCTAATTTTTATATTATTTTTACTATCACAAATAAAATAATCATTTTAGGCTAGATCGAGTAAAATTTATATTTCGTAACTTACCTATGAACTACAAGAAGTCAAGGAGGAAAGACATGTTTAGCAATTTTTTTTTTATATATTTTGTTTCTTTAGAATGATAACCTATTAATTTTCGTATTTATTTCAAATCGATTTTTTCTTCCTCATTTTCTTTATTTTTTTAAATTTTTTTATAATCTATGAAATAAAAGGTAAATTAATTAATAAAATTTAGTAATTATACTAGTAGCAATAGATACAAGTCAGGAAGTATAAGAAAAAGAATAGTAAATTACAAAAAATAAAAAAATTAATTAAAAATTTTAAAAATATGACAAAATTACTTCTGAACCAAACTCACATATTTGCACATGAAAAATAGAGTTTGAAAATAAATACTTATAATTTTAAAGATCTTATAATATATTTTGATGTTTATAAAAAGTAGTAAAGAGAAATAAAATGAAATAAAAATAAATAAATAAATAATGAAAAGAGATTATTTTGTTTATTTTACATATTTTGGGGTTTTTTTTTAAATTTTGATATTATTGAGATATATTTTTGTTAAAATTTAACTGAAATCCCTTAAGTTTAACGGAAACTGGGCCAATTGGATGAAATCGGCAAAAACTTCAAACGTACAGGACAAAATTGGCTAACCAAAAATCAATGGGGTAAAATTAACGGGCAGTTAAAATTTTGTGTATAACCGTCATTTTATCTGTAACGGAATGTCAGCGGATGTGTTAAATCTAACGTAATTTTTGTCAATTGGATGAAATTGGCCAGAAATTAAAACTTAGATGATGGATTTAGCTTCGCAAAAATCTTTTTGGGTCAAATTGGCTAGACACTTAAAGCTTTGGGTAAAATTATCTAATTTTTCTAATTTTTTCAGTTTAATCAGGCTTGTTTAGGTATATTTACCTATGATGCACCCTTATTGTAATTCTATGATTGTTAATTAGTCTAATTAATCCTACAGTTATTATCTTAAAATGGAACCGTCCCGTAACAGGACTCTAGCCGCTCCCTATATATCTACTAGTGATGTCTGATCGCGCAGTGCGCGACCAGACATCACTAGTAGATCTTAGAAATGTTTGTATCTGGAAAAAAAATATTTTGTATTTGGCCCGATATATTTTGGAAATATTTGAAGAATTTTAGAAATGTTTTATAAGTGTGATGTTTGTATTTGGCAAAAAAATAAATTGTATTTGGCCCAGTACGTTTTTTAGAAATGTTTGAAGATTTTAGAAATATTTTATAAGTGTTACTTCTTAAATATAAATAAACTTGATCAAATATATGTCTTGAAGTAAATGCTAGACAAAATATAAAAGCATCCTAATAAGTTTAAATATTAGTAAGATAATTTATTGATTTTCTCCATTGGTTGTGCCAAATTAATACTTAGTTTTGGAAATTTATAATAACTTTGTAGTTATCTTCCTCCAAAGGGTATACGCTTAATTGTTGGAACTATTTCTTCCAAAAGTTTATAGGTAGTAAAATATCAAGAATATGATTTTGAAACTGGTTAATTGTTGAAACTGGTTGATTACAAATATGAGAATGAAAATAATGTAAATTTGCATAGGTTTCAAAATATAGCAAAAAAGAACTCACCTCACCATGGCAAAGAAAAAACAAAAAAGTAAAAGATAACCCATTAAAATTTGAAAATTTTTAATTTTTTTTCTGTAGGTAAAAATGATGTATAAAAACACAAATAAACGTAGAAACATCATTCCTTCCCTCTCCACCTCAAATTCATAAAAGGATTCCCCACAAATTAGTTAAAAGAAGCAACTTGAATTATTTATATGATGAGGAACTAAAAAAAGTCCAAAAACCAAATCCAAAAAAGTATATTCTTGAAACCCCGAAAACAAAAAAAGAAACGTGCTTCATTTGTAAAATAATAATAATAATAATAATGATAATAATAATAATAATAATAATAATAATTGGTTAACTGGGAGTATGAAACAAAATCAAAAGTAATTAAACAAAGAAAAAACATACTTCATAATTGGCCATATACGAAAAAAACCTGATACTCCATAATTAAAAAAAAAACCACTCTAATTGAATGAAACATAAAAAACAAATTTAAAAAACCACACTTTGTAGCAAAAACCCAATCAATCAATTCAATCCAAACATAACTAAAATCATACAAAAATTCTAGGCTAACTAACTAAATAAGAAATCACATCATACTACCTGACAACGGCTACGGTAGCTGTAACGGATGGACGCATAAAAATAATAATAATAACACTATTCTTGAACGGGAAAAACAAAAAATAATAAAAGCCAAACCAATGATCTGTGAAAATAAAATCATTTAAATTTTAATACCTGTAATGGCACCACTACAACAGCTGAAGCAAGATCAGTGAGAAGTTTTTTTTCCTCTGTGTTTATATAGGGAGGTAAAGAGAATATTTTTTGAAGTTGAAATTTTATCCGATTATGATGTAGTTGATCATCACTAATGAAAAGATTGAACATGCTAATAGGAAAGAAGTATATTTCACCACATATTCTCAATTGATGATTGATGAGGAATTTGTTTTTTTTTTTAATTGTGGAGAAGTGATTGATTAAGGAGTCGATTGTCGTGGAGATGTGGATGAGAATTTGGGTTTTTTATGAACCTGTGGTTTTTTTTTTTTGTTTGTTTTGATGAAAATAGGAGGTGGGAATGAATTTAGACTGCATTTGCCTTTTAAATTTAGGAAATTTAGTAATAAAAATTTATTTTAAAAATATGATGTGGAAATGCCACATGGCAAATGATGGTGCTTTCTCTTAAGTGTGATTTTTGTTTCTAATATAGTAAGATATAGATAGAAGAACAATATTAAGTACTATGTTCACACTATAACAAGTTTCCGACTTTTTTTTTTGTCACACCGATGTTTTTTTTAATCTTGCGATATTGTACGATCACCAATAAAAAAACGGAAAAAAAAATTACAAAAGACTATACTGACATTTTATTACACATATTCATTATTGAAAGCTAACAGTGGGCAGACTATGGGCTCAATGTAATGTAGTACTTATTTTTTATTTTTTTTATTTATTTATTTTTTTAACAAAAATAATTTTATTAAAGAAAAAATAGGACATTGAATATACTAAACCTATATTAAACACAATTTTTATTTTAAAGTAAAATTGAATCCTTGTTCAATTTAGTAAACCGACAGACTTGAGCTTTCTTTTTAACCTTGGCTTTTTTTGAATGATTGTGATATGTTGGAGTAAAAACTTTTTTGTAGAAAGACTCTCGTTCCAATTCTCGTTCCGTGTTAAATTCTTCACTTTCTGAATCATTAAAAGCACGATTACGATCTCCTTCGGAATTGATGTCCTCGATTGAGTAATTTGTGGCAAAAGACTCTGTACCATTTTCTATTTGGATATTATCTTTGGACAAGAATTTTTGTGGGGCTGAAATAAGAAGTAAATCCTGTAATCTAGTACTTAAAAACTTACGTACACAAGCGAAAATGTGAGATCTCTGTGACTTGGGCAAACAGATTGATTCCAATGTTCTTAATAATTTTCTAAAGAGTAAACTCCCCTTTTTATTTAGTTGATTTCAATCTGGAGGGTTGGCTAGTTTGAATTATAATTATCTCATGCCCGTATATTAATTGCACCAACCTGTCCTGCTTTTGGTTGCTATACATTGTATATAATGTGAATAGAAAAGACTTGCAATTATAACGCGAATGATGTTTCTTTGCACAAATTCGAAAAAGGATTGAAGACCGGCATTTCTAGGAGAAACGAAAGAATATCATCCTTAATTACCTGCAGTTTATTTTATTTTTTTATCGTATGGAGTCTCTTGTTTTTGTATATGGGCTGCGTGTTTCTATTCCTAAGTTTTAATTGACTTTAATAAGGGTTATACATTAGGTGCATTTTTTAAAGTTTGTGTGTTTTAACAACACTTCATTGATATTAATTTGGATAAAACTAGTTCAGTTGTTGTCCCTCTAAATCCTTCAACTGCACTTTTCCTTAGTTCCCTACACAAGAGTACAATTGTTGTTTCCCACAATGTTTTTGATCTTCTTAATATAGAAAAAAGTAATTTAAAAAAAAAAAAAGAGCTGTGCACCCAGGTACTGCATCAAAGCCAATTAGCGATCAAATATTAGAACTTTTGAATTTAAATGTCGTTTCTCCATATTCATCAAATTGCCTTAATTTCTAGCTAGAGAAAGAAATCACACCAGCTCTGCATATCCCCATTCAAACTTCTGAAATCAAAACCACTTAATTTGAAACTCTACAGCGTTGATTACCAAGACCAATAACGTTGTACCTTCCATTTTAGTCGTCAGAGAACACTTATGCATATTTTCATTGCGAGATTCTCTAGATCCGGGCAACTATTAAGAAAGATCGTGATTCCATAATGATGAAGCAAAAATATGCACTTGGCCTAACATCCATTCTTGGATCTAAAATCACCCTTTGGAGACTAATTGGGCTGATTTGGGGGTTTAAAAAAGGCCAAACCCATTAAAGTCCAGGGAATATTTCAAGGAATATTCTCCATCTTACCTCTACATATACTCCCATTTTGTGAAGTGGAAAGTAAGTTCATTCTACTCTCTTCTTAGTTCACATGGTTTATTTCTCTCACTCTATATACTGACTTGATCGTCAGAGTGCTAACCCTTGTTTCGCAGGTTTTAGGTTCATAGACACCGTTGACTCCTCAACCTATCGGGTTCGACCTTCGTCACATAGTATTCTTCTTGAATGAGCGATGCCTTCAATATAAGTTCTTCGAGACACTCAAGTTTAGACTGTCATAAATAAGTATTATTTTCCGCGGCTATAAAGTACAATATGCTTATTTAGGGTCTTTTAAAGAACATAAATAAAAATTGAATTTGTTTTGTGCCCAATATGTGTTTCTAGTCTATAGCAATAGATATATAATCATTGCCGACAAACTTGGTGTAAAACTCTTCTTGAACCATTAGCTTGAAATTATTTCTAAAATTGTACTTAGATATAGGTTGAGTATATTCATTGTCTTATTCTTTCTTTATTATTTATAAAATTATTATATATATATTTTTAAAAAAACTCTTCTTAAACCAGTAATACCTAACATCTTAGGCGATATATATATACGTATAATAATTTTTTTTAATAAAAAAATGCACTGGGCGTGCACATATTGTACCCAATTAGAGCATCAATTATAATAGAAAAAGAATGAACATAGATTTCATATGTACGAGTAGATCTTAACTTAGATCTTAAGCATGTAACTGAGTCACCATATTCTTCAAATTGCTACCACTACCAAAATTTTATCAACTCGATTGTTATTCAACTAAATACCCTAAATATAATTGCATATACTGATAATATCTAATCAAGAACATGCCAGTGTAATTGTGTATCTTTCAAAAAAAATTTACCGGCTGGAATGATATATGCAAATCGTTGTACTTGATTCCTTACTCAGTTTGTCATTACAACTTATCGATTCTAACTTCACAGAATGGCTCCTATTCTAATCAGGTCCAACAGCCCCTGCCAAAAGATCCAAGGTATGAACCGACCGAGGGAAGAAGACATGCAAGACTTACCACACCTAATCCCAGTTGCAAATATGAAACACACGAATACTAGGAAAGGAGGCTTTTCTACTTTAATTTGTGTCGAGCATCATTCCCAGTTGAAATAACTTTGTTGAGGATCAATAAACTTTCAAAGAATTAAATTTTAATAATTGGAAGGCATGGTTTTTCTATACTATTGGTGCTCAGTAATTCTTCAGCCAAACTAATTGCATTAAAAAGAAAAAAAAATCACAATGTACAATTAAAACCATCAATTTAGGTGGTATATATGTGATAAGAATGTGAGTTTAAAACTGTGTTTAAGTACCCATTTTTAGAGTTTTTTGTTTCAGTTGTCGCCTGCATTTCATAGTTCTTGATAGTTTGCTTGAGGCAAATATATATATTAAAAAAAGACCATATCCTACATTTCATTCCAAATATTAATTATTACGAGCAAAAAAATGTGCAGATTATGGGCTTAATGTAATATTCTATTATTAAAATTTATGTACACAAGTGAAAAATGTTCAACTCTAGACTGGGGTAAACACATAGATTCCAAAGCTCTTAAAAATTTTTCTTAAGAGTGAAACAATTGATTTCAAGCTGGACTGGTTGATTACTTCAAAATTTAATCATTAACAAGCTCATGCACATACATAGCACAACCTGTCATCACTACTTTTGGTTGATACAATTTATATAATGTGAATAGAAAAAATTTGCCAATATATCGTGTCATGAATGCAGCTTTTTCGCATAAATGCACCAAAAAAAAGAATAAATAACTTGCAATTTTAGGGGAAATAAATTAAAGGGAAAAATTGGATTAAGGGTAGTAGATAAAAAATAATTAATAAATAGGGCAACACTCTTTGATAATTTGTATTAAAACATAATCATTCAACAATCTAAACATGGCTTTAACTCTTGATATCAAATCTTTTTTTTTCTTACATTTGATTTTAACACATAAATTAAAATCTGTTTCCAAAGAGTATAAATGATAATATTTCAATAGTAATATGAAAATAGTATAAATATGTTGAGTTTAAAAAAAAAGGCTAATATTTCCTAATTTTTATTAGGTGGTTTTAATTTTCCCATCTTATGTTAATTTTATTAAACTAAATGATTATTTACTTTCACATGAATCAAAATTTTCTAAATTCTTTTTCCAAAACCTTATATTTAAGGGAGCCATAAAAGGTATTTTAAATCATTTAAAATAATATTATTTCTTCAAAAAAAATTAACATCATATATTTTATATTAGTAAAAATTTTAAAGATATTTAATAATATTAAAATTTATTATGTTTATGTTTTTTTAATCAATAACTACTTCAGTATTCTTATGCTAATCAAGGTTACGAATAAATAAATTAATAAATTACCAAAGTAATTAAATTGATATTAACAAGTTTTTTAATATGTAAAACCATGTTTGTATGGTTGGGTTGTTATGCCCCTTATGCAAATTATTCGAAAGTAGTGCTCTCTTTATTAATTATTTCTCCTCGACCGCCCTTTATCCAAATTTTCCCTAAATTAAAATGGTTGCCTACAAATAGACCCTAAACCCCTTGTTTTGGTTCACCTTACCACTCTCCTTTTCATTTTATTTGAGTATTTATCCTTCCTTAAACAAAATAAAAATAAAAAGGCCACCCTAATTACACAACTCTGATTCTGACAACAACCAAAACTAATACAAAACCAGAAGAATCATTTCTGGGATCAAGAAGAATAATAATTGAGTTAGGGTTTCAACAATCTTCGAGAACTTGAAGAACACGTATACGTGAATTCTTTGTATATTCTGTCAACCTGAATTATACATGATTACTCTCCTATATATATACAAGTTATCTAACGTCACATTTACAGATAGTAAACAAACACAACTACATCTAAGGGGCACAAATTAATCTGTACAGCTTTACTAATTCAGCTAAGACGTTGGACCATATTTACAATGATCTGCCGGATTGATGACATGGCAAGTGATCAGGAATCCATTATCTTCCTCTACAAGGACGGTTGCACAATGGGGGATCATGTAGTGGTGCTGTATTATGAGAGTCATGTGTTGCCGAAGGTTCTTGTGAAGCTTACTTTCCGGATTCCATGCATGCAGTACCACTGAAAGAATATGCCAGTATAATTGTGTATCTTTCAAAAAAAAAAATTTACCAGCTGGAATGATAAATGCAAATCATTGTACTTGATTCCTTACTCAGTTTGTCATTACGACTTACCAATTCTAACTTCACATAATGGCTCCTATTCTAATCTGGTTCAACAGCCCCTGCCAAAAGATCCAAGGTATGAACCGACCGAGGGAAGAAGACATGCAAGACTTACCACACCTAATCCCAGTTGCAAATATGAAACACACGAATACTAGGAAAGCCTTTTCTCCTTTAATTTGTTTCGAGCATCATTCCCAGCTGAAATAACTTTGTCGAAGATCAATAAAATTTCCAAGAATTAAATTTTGATAATTGGAAGGCATGGTTTTTCTATACTATTGGTGCTCGGTAATTCTTTAGCCAAACCAATTGCATTAAAAAGAAAAAATATTCAGAATGTACAATTAAAACCATCAATTTGGGTGGTATATATGTGATAAGAATACGAGTTTCAAACTGTGTTTTAGTGCCCGTTTTTAGAGTTTTTGGTTTCAGTTGTCGCCTGCGTTTAATAGTTCTTGATAGTTTTCTTGAGGCAAATATATATAAAAAAAGACCATATCCTATATTTTATTCCAAATATTAATTATTACGAGCAAAAAAATGTGCAGATTATGGGCTTAATGTAATATTCTATTAGTGAAATTTACGTAGAAAAGTGAAAAATGTTCAACTCTAAACTAGGGTAAACACATTGATTCCAAAGCTCTTAAAATTTTTTCTTAAGAGTGAAACAATTGATTTCAAGCTGCACTGGTTGATTACTTCATGCACATACATAGCACAAGCTGTCATCACTACTTTTGGTTGACACAATTTATATAATGTCAATAGAAAAAATTTGCGAATATATCGTGTCGTGAATGCAGTTTTTTCGCATAAATGCACCAAAGAAAAAGAATAAATAACTTTCAATTTTTTGGGGAAATAAATTAAAGGGGAAATTTGGATTAAGGGTACTAGATAAAAAATAATTAATAAAGAGGGAAACACTCTTTGATAATTTGTATTAAAACATAATCATTCAACAATCCAAACATGGCTTTAACTCTTGAAATCAAATCTTGCTTTTTTTCTTTCATTTGATTTTAACCCATAAATTAAAATCTGTTTCCAAAGTGTATAAATGATAATATATCAATAGTAATATGAAAATAGTATAAATATGTTGAGTTTAAAAATAAAAATTAATATTTCCTAATTTTTATTAGGTAGTTTTAATTTTTCCATATAATGTTAATTTGATTAACATGAATCAAAAGTTTCTAAATTCTTTTTCCAAAACCTTATATTTAAGTGAGCCATACAAGGTATTTTTAATCACTTAAAATAATGTTATTTCTTCAAAAAAAATTAATATCATATATTTTGTATTAGTAAAAATTTTAAAGAAATTTAATAATATCAAAATTTATTATGTTTATGTTTTTTTAAAATCAATAACTACTTCAGTATTCTTATGCTAATCAAGGTTACAAAAAAGTAAATTAATAAACTTGCGAAGTAATTAAATTGATATTAACAAGTTTTTTAGTATGTAAAACCATGTTTGTATGGTTGGGTTACTATGCCCCTAATGCAAATTATTTGAAAATAGTGCTCTCTTTATTAATTATTTTTCCTCCACCGCCCCTTATCCAAATTTTCCCTAAATTAAAATGGTTGCCTACAAATAGACCCTAAACCCCTTGTTTTGGTTCACCTTACCACTCTCCTTTTATTTTATTTGAGTATTTATCCTTCCTTAAACAAAATAAAAATAAAAAGGCCATCCTAATTACACAACTCTGATTCCGACAACAACCAAACTAATACAAAAGCAGAAGAACCATATCTGGGATCAAGAAGAATAATAATTGAGCTAGGGTTTCAACAATCTTCGAGAACTTGAAGAACACGTATACGTTAATTCTTTTTATATTCTGTCAACCTGAATTGTACATGATTACTCTCCTATATATATACAAGCGATCTAACGTCACATTTACAGATAGTAAACAAACACAACTACATCTAAGGGCCACAAATTAATCTGTACAACTTTAGTAATTCAGCTAAGACGTTGGACCATATTTACAATGATCTGCCGAATTGATGACATGGCAAGTGATCAAGAATCCAGTATCTTCCTCTACAAGGACGGTTGCACAATGGGGGATCATGTGGTGGTGCTATGTTATGAGAGTCACGTGTTGCCGAAGGTTCTTGTGGACCTTACTTTTCGGATTCCATGCATGCAGGAGCACTGAAAGAACATGCCAGTGTAATTGTGTATCTTTTAAAAAAAAATTTACCGGCTGGAATGATAAATGCAAATCATTGTACTTGATTCCTTACTCAGTTTGTCATTATGACTTACCGATTCTAACTTCCCAGGATGGCTCCTATTCTAATCAGGTCCAACAGCCTCTGCCAAAAGATCCAAGGTATGAACCGACCGAGGGAAGAAGACATTTTAAGACTTACCACACCTAATCCCAGTTGCAAATATGAAACACACGAATACTAGGAAAGCCTTTTCTCCTTTAATTTGTTTCGAGCATCATTCCCAGCTGAAATAACTTTGTCGAAGATCAATAAAATTTCCAAGAATTAAATTTTGATAATTGAAAGGCATGGGTTTTATATACTATTGGTGCTCAGTAATTCTTCAGCCCAACCAATTGCATTAAAAAGAAAAAAAATTCACAATGTACAATTAAAACCATCAATTTGGGTAGTATTTATGTGATAAGAATACGAGTTTCAAACTGTGTTTTAGTACCCATTTTTAGAGTTTATGGTTTCAGTTGTCGGCTGGGTTTAGTAGTTCTCGATAGTTTGCTTGAGGCAAATATATATAAAACAAAGACCATATCCTACATTTTATTCCAAATATTAATTATTACGAGCAAAAAAGTGTGCAGATTATGGGCTTAATGTAATATTCTCTTAGTGAAATTTACGTACACAAGTGAAAAATGTTCAACTCCAGACTGGGGTAAACACATTGATTCCAAAGCTCTTAAAAATTTTTCTTAAGAGTGAAACAAGTGATTTCATGCTGGACTGGTTGATTACTTCGAAATTTAATCATTAACAAGTTCATGCACATACATAGCACAACCTGTCATCACTACTTTTGGTTGATACAATTTATATAATGTGAATAGAAAAAATTGCCAAAATATCGTGTCGTGAATGCAGCCTTTTCGCATAAATGCACCAAAAAAAAAAAAGAATAAATAACTGGCAATTTTAGGGAAAATAAATTAAATGGAAAATTTGGATTAAAGGTAGTAGATAAAATATAATTAATAAAGAGGCAACACTCTTTGATAATTTGTATTAAAACATAATCATTCAACAATCCAAACATGGCTTTAACTCTTGAAATCGAATTTTTTTTTTCTTTCATTTGATTTTAACACATAAATTAAAATCCATTTCCAAAGTGCATAAATGATAATGTTTTAATAGTAATATGAAAATAGTATAAATGTGTTGAGTTTAAAAATAAAGATTAATATTTCCTAATTTTTATTAGGTGGTTTTAATTTTTCCTTATAATGTTAATTTATTAAAGTAAATGATTATTTACTTTCACATGAATCAAAATTTTCTAAATTATTTTTCCAAAACCTTATATTTAAGTCAGCCTTACAAGGTATTTTAAATCACTTAAAATAATATTATTTCCTCAAAAAAAATTAATATCATATATTTCATATTAGTAAAAATTTTAAATAAATTTAATAATATCAAAATTTATTATGATTATTTTTTTTAAAATCAATAACTACTTTAGTATTCTTATGTTAATCAAGGTTACAAAAAAGTAAATTAATAAACTTCCGAAGTAATTAAATTGATATTAACAAGTTTTTTAGTATGTAAAACCATGTTTGTATGGTTGGGTTACTATGCCCCTAATGCAAATTATTTGAAAATAGTGCTCTCTTTATTAATTATTTCTCCTCCACCGCCCCTTATCCAAATTTTCCCTAAATTAAAATGGTTGCCTACAAATAGACCCTAAACCCCTTGTTTTGGTTCACCTTACCACTCTCCTTTTATTTTATTTGAGTATTTATCCTTCCTTAAACAAAATAAAAATAAAAAGGCCATCCTAATTACACAACTCTGATTCCGACAACAACCAAACTAATACAAAAGCAGAAGAACCATATCTGGGATCAAGAAGAATAATAATTGAGCTAGGGTTTCAACAATCTTCGAGAACTTGAAGAACACGTATACGTGAATTCTTTTTATATTCTGTCAACCTGAATTGTACATGATTACTCTCCTATATATATACAAGCGATCTAACGTCACATTTACAGATAGTAAACAAACACAACTACATCTAAGGGCCACAAATTAATCTGTACAACTTTAGTAATTCAGCTAAGACGTTGGACCATATTTACAATGATCTGCCGAATTGATGACATGGCAAGTGATCAAGAATCCAGTATCTTCCTCTACAAGGACAACTGCACAATGGGGGATCATGTGGTGGTGCTATGTTATGAGAGTCACGTGTTGCCGAAGGTTCTTGTGGAGCTTACTTTCCGGATTCCATGCATGCAGGAGCACTGAAGGAACATGCTAGTGTAATTGTGTATCTTTTAAAAAAAAATTTACCGGCTGGAATGATAAATGCAAATCATTGTACTTGATTCCTTACTCAGTTTGTCATTATGACTTACCGATTCTAACTTCCCAGGATGGCTCCTATTCTAATCAGGTCCAACAGCCTCTGCCAAAAGATCCAAGGTATGAACCGACTGAGGGAAGAAGACATGCAAGACTTACCACACCTAATCCCAGTTGCAAATATGAAACACACGAATACTAGGAAAGCCTTTTCTCCTTTAATTTGTTTCGAGCATCATTCCCAGCTGAAATAACTTTGTCGAAGATCAATAAAATTTCTAAGAATTAAATTTTTATAATTGGAAGGCATGGTTTTTCTGTACTATTGGTGCTCAGTAATTCTTCTGCCAAACCAATTGCATTAAAAAGAAAAAAATTCACAATGTACAATTAAAACCATTAATTTGGGTGGTATATATGTGATAAGAATACGAGTTTCAAACTGTGTTTTAGTACCCGTTTTTAGAGTTTTTGGTTTCAGTTGTCGCCTGCGTTTCATAGTTCTTGATAGTTTGCTTGAGGCAAATATATATATAAAAAAGACCATATCCTACATTTTATTCCAAATATTAATTATGACGAGCGAAAAAATGTGCAGATTATGGGCTTAATGTAATATTCTCTTAGTGAAATTTACGTACACAAGTGAAAAATGTTCAACTCCAGACTGGGGTAAACACATTGATTCCAAAGCTCTTAAAATTTTTTCTTAAGAGTCAAACAAGTGATTTCATGCTGGACTGGTTGATTACTTCGAAATTTAATCATTAACAAGTTCATGCACATACATAGCACAACCTGTCATCACTACTTTTGGTTGATACAATTTATATAATGTGAATAGAAAAAATTGCCAAAATATCGTGTCGTGAATGCAGCCTTTTCGCATAAATGCACCAAAAAAAAAATGAATAAATAACTGGCAATTTTAGGGGAAATAAATTAAATGGAAAATTTGGATTAAGGGTAGTAGATAAAATATAATTCATAAAGAGGCAACACTCTTTGATAATTTGTATTAAAACATAATCATTCAACAATCCAAACATGGCTTTAACTCTTGAAATCGAATTTTTTTTTTCTTTCATTTGATTTTAACACATAAATTAAAATCCGTTTCCAAAGTGTATAAATGATAATGTTTCAATAGTAATATGAAAATAGTATAAATGTGTTGAGTTTAAAAATAAAGATTAATATTTCCTAATTTTTATTAGGTGGTTTTAATTTTTCCTTATAATGTTAATTTTATTAATGTAAATGATTATTTACTTTCACATGAATCAAAATTTTCTAAATTATTTTTCCAAAACCTTATATTTAAGTCAGCCTTACAAGGTATTTTAAATCACTTAAAATAATATTATTTCCTCAAAAAAAATTAATATCATATATTTCATATTAGTAAAAATTTTAAATAAATTTAATAATATCAAAATTTATTATGATTATTTTTTTTAAAATCAATAACTACTTTAGTATTCTTATGTTAATCAAGGTTACCAAAAAGTAAATTAATAAACTTCCGAAGTAATTAAATTGATATTAACAAGTTTTTTAATATGTAAAACCATGTTTGTATGGTTGGGTTACTATGCCCCTAATGCAAATTATTTGAAAATAGTGCTCTCTTTATTAATTATTTCTCCTCCACCGCCCCTTATCCAAATTTTCCCTAAATTAAAATGGTTGCCTACAAATAGACCCTAAACCCCTTGTTTTGGTTCACCTTACCACTCTCCTTTTCATTTTATTTGAGTATTTATCCTTCCTTAAACAAAATAAAAGTAAAAAGGCCACCCTAATTACACAACTCTGATTCCGACAACAACCAAACTAATACAAAAGCAGAAGAATCATTTCTGGGATCAAGAAGAATAATAATTGAGCTAGGGTTTCAACAATTTTCGAGAACTTGAAGAACACGTATACGTGAATTCTTTGTATATTCTGTCAACCTGAATTGTACATGATTACTCTCCTATATATATACAAGTTATCTAACGTCACATTTACAGATAGTAAACAAACACAAATACATCTAAGGGCCACAAATTAATCTTTACAACTTTACTAATTCAGCTAAGACGTTGGACCATATTTACAATCATCTGCCGAATTGATGACATGGCAAGTGATCAGGAATCCAGTATCTTCCTCTACAAGGCCGGTTGCATAATGGGAGATCATGTGGTGGTGCTGTGTTATGAGAGTCATGTGTTGCCGAAGGTTCTTGTGGAGCTTACTTTCCGGATTCCATGCATGCAGGACCACTGAAAGAACATGCCAGTGTAATTGTGTATCTTTTAAAAAAAAATTTACTGGGTGGAATGATAAATGCAATCATTTTACTTTATTCTTTACTCAGTTTGTCATTACGACTTACCGATTCTAACTTCATAGAATGGCTCCTACTCTAATTAGGTCCAACAGCCCTTGCCAAAAGATCCAAGGTATGAATCGACTGAGGGAAGAAGACATGCAAGACTTACCACACCTAATCCCAGTTGCAAATATGAAACACACGAATACTAGGAAAGCCTTTTCTCCTTTAATTTGTTTCGAGCATCATTCCCAGCTGAAATAACTTTGTCGAAGATCAATAAACTTTCCAAGAATTAAATTTTGATAATTGGAAGGCATGGTTTTTCTATGCTATTGGTGCTCAGTAATTCTTTAGCCAAACCAATTGCATTAAAAAGAAAAAAAATTCACAATGTACAATTAAAACCATCTATTTGGGTGGTATATATGTGATAAGAATACGAGTTTCAAACTGTGTTTTAGTACCCGTTTTTAGAGTTTTTGGTTTCAGTTGTCGCCTGCGTTTTATAGTTCTTGATAGTTTGCTTGAGGCAAATATATATATAAAGAAAGACCATATCCTACATTTTATTCCAAATATTAATTATGACGAGCAAAAAAGTGTGCAGATTATGGGCTTAATGTAATATTCCATTAGTGAAATTTACGTACAGAAGTGAAAAATGTTTAACTCTTGACTGGGGTAAACACATTGATTCCAAAGCTCGTAAAAATTTTTCTTGAGAGTGAAACAATTGATTTCAAGCAGGACTGGTTGATTACTTCGAAATTTAATCATTAACAGGCTCATGCACATACATAGCACAACCTGTCATCACTACTTTTGGTTGATACAATTTATATAATGTGAATAGAAAAAATTTGCCAATATACCGTGTCGTGAATGCAGCTTTTTGCATAAATGCACCAAAAAAAAGAATAAATAACTTGCAATTTTAGGGGAAAAAAATTAAAGGGAAAATTTGGATTAAGGGTAGTAGATAGAAAATAATTAATAAAGAGGGCAACACTCTTTGATAATTTGTATTAAAACATAATCATTCAACAATCCAAACATGGCTTTAACTCTTGAAATCAAATCTTTTTTTTTCTTTCATTTGATTTTAACACATAAATTAAAATCTGTTTCCAAAGTGTATAAATGATAATATTGCAATAGTAATATGAAAATAGTATAAATATGTTGAGTTTAAAAATAAAGATTAATATTTCCTAATTTTTATTAGGTGGTTTTAATTTTTCCATATAATGTTAATTTTATTAAAGTAAATGATTATTTACTTTCACATGAATCAAAATTTTCTAAATTTTTTTCCGAAACCTTATATTTAAGTGAGCCATACAAGGTATTTTAAATCACTTAAAATAATATTATTTCTTCACAAAAAATTATTTCTTCACAAGGTATTTTACATGTGTTTTGATGATTATTCAAAATTATTTAAATAGCTAATAGCATTCAGTTCTCCTAGATAATCTAATTTATTGAACAACAAGGTTTGTTTGTTCCTTAGAATGGACAATGCAATTAATTAATTGGTAAGTAGTTTTATTTTTTTTTGTGAGAATAAATAATCAATTTTTAATGAAACAAGGTTTGTTCATTTAGAAATTGAGTTGGGTCTTTGATTGTCGAAAACTAAATCCTAGGAGATTGCAGGTAGTGTTTTTGGCTATAGAGTGGTTAATGAAGATTTATTAATCACTGGTAATAAATTAAAAGGATAAGTTATTAGGAGGTTTCAACAACGATAACCAATATATTCATGATTTGTTGAGTTAATATTTGCATCAATGATCAGTTGAATACATCAAGGTGGATATAATTCCTTTGACTAGAGTCTCTCTTCTGATATTCAAAAATTATTTTTTTATTATTGGCAATTTATTTTGGTTATTCATTAGTTATAATCCAAAAACAACATCCTTCCATTACTTTGCTTTTAGATAGAGATATTTTCACTTACTTGCTCCCTTAGGAGATGATCCTACTCATTGCTATACTACCAATTCCTCAGGTGTAAGTTCTTTTATTTTTGTTGGTTTGACAGCCACCAAATTTTGGCGCCGTTGCCGGGGAGTACGGTGAAGTGATTTATTTCTATTTAGAAGTTTGTTTTTTGGTTTTTTTTCCATCTATTTTGATACAGGCATTAGAGTTTGCACTTTTACTATTAATTCATATAGATATCATCAATATGACTCTTGGGATCCGAGTGAGGTGATACTCTTGTCCATCAGTCAACAACTAGATGAACTAGCGCCTTTTGTAGGTTAACACTCAAGCAGGTGCAAGCATGTGGTATATGTTCTATGCGCAGTCACACAGCAAATTTTTGTCCCAATTTCAAGATCATCCGCTAGGAGATGTGAGTAATGTAGGAAGAAGTAATGAAAAGGCTTTGGAAAATATAGATGAGGAAAATGAGGAAAATATATTTTGTTCCTAATTAAATTACCCTTTGTAGGCAATTTTTTTTCTTCTCTCTAAACTCTCTATACTATTTCTCTCGCCGCCGGCCTATGGCCGACCACCACCTACTAAACATCCCCAAAAGCCCACCTTTGCAAAGATTCTAGGATCTGGGACAAATCCAAAAACCATACATGAACACTCATCCAAAAACCATTCAACAGTGATACACTCCGAACCAATGAGTTTTAAAGGTGAGCCAACTTTTGTTCTTACAAAAGAGGAAGATGCTAAATTGGTTGCTCCATTCCGCCTCGCTCTTGTAGGAAAGTTTACTAAATGCCGGCCAAAAATAGATTTTTTGAGAAGAGAATTCCAAACTATCATCTTCAAAAGAAGTTTTTCCCTTGGATCGATTGATTACCGACACATCCTCATCTGCTTTGATCTAGAGGAGGATTTTCTTCGCTACTGGCTCAAAAGTTTGTGGACTTTCGACAAACATCGAATTCGGGTCCTAAAGCAGACCACAGATTTTAATCCAGCGCACGAAAGATCAATTGTCCCTGTTTGGATCTCCCTAGAAGGTCTCCCAATTCATTATTGCAACGAAGAATATTTGTAGAAACTTGCTAGCATTATCGGAACTCCCCTTCAAATCGATGTTCCAAATCTTAACATGTCACGACCATCGGTAGCACGAGTTTGTGTGGAACTGGATCTTCTCAAGGAGCATCCAATTTGCATCAGACTGGGAGTTGAATGGTCGACTTATTTTCAATCAATTTTTTATGAGAACATGCCTTAATATCGTGTCGATTGCAAAAAAATTGGACATGATGCTCATTCCTGCCGATACAACACAAGTCCATCATCATCGCAAAACATGGATTTGCTTCATCTGAAACAAAATTTACACCAGCCATCCCAAGTCAAGCAAAAGAATCTGCAGCAAATAAACAAGCCATCGGAAGTCGCACATAGAGTTGAGCCGGCTGCGACTCAGCAAGTAGAAGCTGTCACGCATACACAAAATGGGCCGGTGGATGCTGCTGTTGGAAGATCAACACGCCATCACAGCCGAACAACAAACTATCGATGCTACTCCTGATCAGCGAGCCGCCAATGCTGTTGCTTCTCCACCGATTTTTGGGGAAAAATCATCTTCCCCTCAATTCTTACCTTCCATCTCAGAGGAAATCAATGAAGTGAATGTGCAACAAGTCAACGACGTGTAACAAGTCTCAGCAGCCCAGAAAGACACTGAAGATTCACTTGGGAAGCATCAGTCCATCGAAACTTTCGTTGCGACCCAACACAACGTCGTGACTGAAACCCTTGGTGCCACCGCTACTGCTGCTCAACCGGTTTCTGTTGTTGCTGATAATCCTATGATTGAAATTGAGAAAACCATATCACTGCAGTCTTCTTCGATGGCTGCTACATCATCAATGGTGGAACGGGACCGGGAATCTCCGATGACAGCCGGCGAACTCCCAAAGATTTTGCACTTGAAACGAAATCCTGTTGATGCGTAGTCAACGCCAAGATGTGCGGAATCTCTAGCCAAAATGATTCAATTTCAAATTTCCAATGTCATCCAGCTTTGAATCCGAAATTGACGCAATCCTTTCCTTCTTCAAGTGCGGAACAAGGTCAGCAACCTCCGGTGATCTCAGTGCCAATTGTGCATCCGACTCTTCAAAATTCAAGTGAGGAAAAGTCAACATCAAATAACTCTTCCCCTTCAAATTATGCATCCGACTCTTCTCCCTTAAATAAGGAAGGAATCTCTTCCTCAAATAACTCTTTTAACAGCCCCGTTAAAAAGTTAGATCCGGAAGCTCCAGAATTTACTATCTCTCCTCAGCCTCTTCTACAGGTTTTACTACCAATTACTGCTCCAATATTGTACTTGTCCAAGGATGATACGGAAACAGGGAAGAACGCTGAGACTTTTAACCCAAGTAATTCGATTGAATAAATAAATTCCGAAGGTGGTCTAAATCATGCTTATGAAGATGAAGACTTCGATGTGGAATATGCAATGGAACAAGAGTTATTTCACAGTGAAGTTTGTGCTCCATCGTATCACAATCGATCGAAAAAAGTTAAGACTAAAAAGAAAGTTCAAGTTCGTCCCTTTGCTAGATTGAAGAAGGATTCAACTTTAATTTAAAATTAAACTTGTATTTGATATAAGGTTTAGTATATCGGCGGCCCTATTTTTTCTTTATTATTAATAAAATTGTGTTTTTTTTAAAAAAAATATGTCAAAAGAAAAAGAGGAAAATGTTATTGCTCTGTATACTTCTCCTAATTAATGTAATGTTTTCATCTCTTTTAGACAGCTTATTGGTGCCAAAGAAGGAAGAGAATGGGAAAGAAGCCTTAGAGAACTCTCTCGAAGGTAATGAGGTTATTTTGGTGAGCAACAATTCCTATAGGACATTTGATTCAGAATTTCCTCTAAAATCTAAGATGTCTAGTATGTTCACTATATTTTGGAATCTTCAACAGGTTCAACTTGGTGAATTTAGTTTGAGTAGCTTACCTTGTTCTATATTTGACTTGTTAAAACATTAGCCTTTATCTAAAAGCAATGTGGCTAGAAATATTGTTGAGAAATCTGTAGTGATAAGTGGTAATTTTTTTTTCCTGTTACTTTTGATGTGATTGAATTGAAAGAATATTTTGCAAGAAAATCGATTTCACTTTTCTCAAGGAAGTCATTTTGAAAAACTGCTAGAATTAAATTAACAAATGGAGTTAAATCTTTAGGTTGGAAAATTGTGAACGTGAATGCTAAGAGTGCTTCACGAGTTAATTTCAATGGCAGTTGTGCTTTTGAGTATGTGCCTACAATTTTTGAAAAGTGGAAACCATCAAAAGTTGACTTAAGATCCGTACCTATACATCTTAAGCATGCATTTGGACATTTGCTTAGACCTCCTGAATTTGAGTTGATCATATATGTCAATTTTGGATTTCATGTTTGTGTTTATGTGTGGACAGTATGTAATACTTTAAAAGAGTCATTTAGAGGAGACCATTTTCCACCTTTGTTTGTTGATACAATGCTTGATTATAAGTTTGAGACATATAGCCTTTGTTTTGTTGAGGACTATTCAGAGTTTTATCGAATTCTGGTTGTGTGTGGAGTTTTCAAATTTCCACTTTGAAACACACATGCTGTGTCTAGCCAAAGACACTAAAGAAATGCACTTGTTGGGAGGCAACCCAATAGTTTATTTTTGTTATTTGTATTGTTGAATGAATTGATTATGTGGTTAAGATTTTTGTTCCTGGTGATCTTGAGATCCATGATTTCTTGATTTCGTGATTTTTCTTAATCATTTGATCAACATAGTATTAGCTATTTTGATGTTTTGTTTAAGTGTGGCAATAAATTTTTATGGTTGGTCAACCCATGTGCGAATGCATCAAAAGCCGTAGACTTATTCTCACACCAAATTTCTTTCCGCCTCTACAAAAACCTCAAAGAAGTACCATTTATTTTTCTTTTATATTATTCGAGATTTCGTATGTGCTTTTCTTGTTTGTCTTTGTATGTTTCACACATTGAGGACAATGTATCCTTTAGGAATGGGGGAGGAATTTGTGTGTTTTGATTATGTCCTTATTAAATTGCTTAAATGAAGGAATTGCACTTCTTTGAGAATTTTCAATAGTCTATGATGAATTCAAATTTTAATAGTTACATATGACTGTAAAAACACCTGTTCAGGATCACTTTTAAGCAATGTTAGAAACTCATGACCACATCTTTATGCACAACATTCCACTTGACAATGTATTTGCTTTGGGCTTAAATTTTTAAAATTTTGAATGTTTAATGCATTGTTGCGATCTTATACTGGAGTTCACTTGTTCAAAACCTGGGGGGACTGTGAATCTGGGAGTTAGACTAAGGCAACCCTATGCATAATGACACACTCGAATCGAGCCCATAGTGGTTTGTATTGGCCAAAATACCTTTGGAAAAGGGGAAAGTTGGCATTTAAATATGATGTTAAGTACTTTATCTATTGAGCGAGTATAGATAGAGTGTCAAATGTGGCATTTAACCCTTGAGAGGTGAGATATGACACCAAAGAGAGGAGTGTCCTCAAGTCTGGTGAGTTTAAATAGAAATTAAATGCTTAGATTACCATAGTTGCTGGAACATGCTCTTGGTAAAGGCCTGAGTGGTAAAGAGTCTAAAGAAAAGCCAATTGGACCAGGTACGAGAGTGAAAGATGCAGCCAATGATGCTTGCAGAAAATGAGAGAAAGCCCTTAGATCTGAACCTTAGTTAGAATACCCTAGTTGAACGCATGAAGGAAATAGGTACTGATCACAAGAATGTTCATTTAAAATTAATTGAATCTAATCTTAGAAAGGATAGTAGGTTAAGCAACATTTTATTTTGTTGTCTGTTTCACACACATACGGAAGTGAGTTTCTGACTTGATCAACTGGTACTGAACCATAGTGTACATTATTTGTCTCTAATTAGACTAGAATCTGAGACAATATTTGATAATTCTCTTTGCTGCTTTTGTACGTTAGAGTATGTAGGAAAGGATATTATCATATTTACTTCGAGTTGCGTTTGCTTGATGACAAGTAAAATCTAAGTGTGGGGGAATTCTCCATCTTTATGCTCAGAATTGATTAATCAGTACAAATCTTTAAGATACAATTTCAAGATCTTCTCAGACAAGAAAAGAAAAAGATAACACCAAAAATGATGAACAAGAATAAAAAATAAAGGTTTGATTATGGCAGTGGAATTCAGAGCAGGAATCAACCTGCTCTGATACCAAAATACAAAAGCAGAAGAATCATTTATGAGATCAAGAAGAACAAGAATTGAGCTAGGGTTTCAAGAATCTTCGAGAACTTGAAGAACACATATATGTGAATTCTTTGTATATTCTGTCAACCTGAGCTGTACATGATTACTCTCCTATATATATACAAGTGATCTAACCTCACATTTACAGATAGTAAACAAATACAACTACATCTAAGGGCCACAAATTAATCTGTACAACTTTACTAATTCAGCTAAGACGTTGGATCATATTTACAATGATCTGCCGGATTGATGACATGGCAAGTGATCAGGAATCCAATATCTTCCTCTACAAGGACGGTTGCACAATGCGGGATCATGTGGTGGTGTTATGAGAGTCACGTGTTGCCGAAGGTTCTTTTGGAGCTGACTTTCCGGATTCCATGCATGCAGAACCACTGCAGCTGAGTTGGCTATTTGTGATGTCATCAGAAGCAAGGTGAACGCAGGCACTTTAACTTTGATTCTGTAACACAAACTACTAGTTCCCGAATCCAAACAATAACGAAAATGTGGTTGGTCCTGTTGTGATACACTCAAACAATCGAGTTCAGCCACCGTTCGGAGCACAACCATATTGATCAACGCTCATATCATAGATCATCAAACTTCGATGATGACGACATGTTCTCACCTGCATTTATTAGTTTTTTTGTTATTCGAAATCTTTTAATTTGTTTTTGTATTCCTGTATCTTTTCTGGAATTCTACAATTACCTTGAGTTATACGATAAGCTGCAGAAATTAATGGTCAAAGGGTTTCATTTTTATATGTTGTTTTCAAACAGCATTCCGGGAAAATAGCTCCATTTCTTAGATTTTTTTTAGTTTAGCAACGCTTTATTGATTGTAATTTGTATTATAAATGTTCAGGTTTTGTACCTTCTTAATCATTCCACCATACATGAATACAATTTTAGTTTTACCCAATGTTTATCATCTTTATTATACGACACAACAATATTTTTATTTATTTATTTACCTTTTTGAAAAAGTATCTGTGCATATGCTGTGCCCAAGTAATGAATTAAGGTCAATAGGAATAAAATATTAATATAAATTTCAAAATGTAAGTTTAGATGCAAAGTCATGTACAATTAAATTTCTCTAAATTAATAGTGTTGGGACCACAAAATTTATTAATTTAGAGAATTGTTAATTTAAATAGATCCTTTAAAGAAAAAAAAAATAATCCTTACTAAAGTTACATAACTTTTATAGTTGTCTTTACAATCCGAGCTAAACAAATGTTGAAACTCTTGTCACTACTAAAATCTATATATAGTTTGTGTAACTTTCAGAGAATGAAAAAAAAAACATTTATAGTTCATATATCATAAAATATTTATAATAATTATTATTATCATTATTATTATTTTGATTAGGGTAATTATTAATTTAAAATATTGTCGAGACCTATAGATATTTGGGGAATTTCTTATTAATTTATAATATTGTTAAGACCAATTGTGTATGGGGGATTTCTTAAAATATTATTATCTTATTATTGTATTGATTTTGCTCAATTTCACCTTTAAAAATGTATTTTATATTCATTGCGATCTCCAAAAAATTATAAAATATTTTGTACGTTTTATTTACAATCGGAAGAACTTAAAACAAATGAAAATATCTTATTTTAAGGATTGGAGGCGGTAGATAACTAGCTTTCTTCAAAATGAAAGCAACACCTGTCTTGTTTAATAAATATTCTTTTGCAATCAAAACACAATGAAGAACTATTTGCATATCAAAAGAAAATTTTGTTTTCCCCTTCTACTTTTTTTTATTTTTTTACTCAGAATCAACTGTATGATCGCACAAATAACGTGTACTCTGTATTTCTTTTTCCTTAAAAAATTAATCCCATAGAAAAATAAATGAATACTCATGCATGGCTCTCGTTCTTGTGTACTATGTATGTCTTTCTTGAAAAATTAATCTCGCTATTCCAAAAAAAGAATAAATAAAAGACTATTTTTTCTGTAACGAAGGGTGTACTTTTGCCCTTCTAGATTTTGAGCATCTTAAAAATGAAAGGAAAAAAAACGAGACAAAATAATTATACATGTTTATTAAACTTGAAATCAATTTTTTTGTGGACAGATATGTAAAATTTAATGAGAAATTAAAAAATGACCAACCTGAAGCATGTAAGTGTATATAGCAAAAGTTTTAACATCATAAATATCATGGAGTGACCTATGAAGGGTGACGCCATAATCTTCATCAAACTCCGCTTCTAGCCCAAAATCAAGGCTTATAAAGTGTGGCACCATATCCTCATTCTCAGTTGTAAAATCAAAATGAACAAGTACTCCAGAATACTTGAAACTTTTCAATTCTGGAGTGTTGATTTCCAACCGCAGTATATCTTCAGGTTGAAATGTCCAACACTTCTCCACAGTCAAATTTGTCAAGCTTTTGCTTTTTATTTTGAACTTCTCAGGACATGAGCATCTTCTCAGGGTTAAAATCTCCAAAAGTGGACATTTCTTCAGCCAGCTTCTAAGGCTGGTGGAACAAGTTAGCCATCCCAAGGAAAGGGATTTCAATTGGGAAAATGGGTTGAAAAGTGGAGGAATTTCGGGAATATTGCACGAGGATAAGTTCAATGATTGAAGAGTTAGGAATGCATTGTTATGATGAGTTAATGGAAACTGCACAAATGTGTGGGGACGACAATTTTCGATGTCATCTTCATTCCAATTCGAATCGGAAAAGTTAACATCAATAATACTAACTTCATGAGTGGAAACGAACCTTATACATTGTTGAATTTTGAGGAGATGTTCCTCCGGATGAGCAAACCTTAGTAAGAATTTGCTCGAACCTGAGTTGTCTGAACAGCTTCTCGTAATCCAATCCAGTACAAAGTCAACAAAAGCCTCTCTTTGTTTATTTCTCCCGGCAACATCTCCGGTTTCTGGCTTGATTGTCACGAAATCGCTCTCGCACTACAAGAAAATATCTATAGGATGGCACTTTATGATGTTTTTATAAGTAGTCTATGGTGACATTAAATTTATAATGGCATTGATCAAAAGTGTGGTATATACCAATGTCATAATAGTATTAATGAAGTTTTAAGGCACTTATAAATGTCATGATATGTGGTCTCTTTTTTTACTATACATAGATGTATTTACTATGTTGTGTCAGGATAGCTTTTTTACCTTTTACTATTTATAACGTCATGTGTCAATTTTTTTTTTTTTGGTTTTTAATTAATCAATTCTTAGTGTATACGTTTGTTTTTCTTTTTTCATGTCCTGGTTACTTAAAAAAAACATTTAACTTTTTAAACAACCAATCAAAAGTTAGAAACTTCATTAAAAAAGAAAAACCATTCAATAATATATCATGTGCATATGTAATTGTCATTACAACATACAAATAGCAGAGAAAATAACTTTCAACCTATTGTATCTTCATATATTAATTATTCCTATAAATCTCTGTAAACTCCCTGTAGTCAATCTCTTCCTTCTGGGAGGTAAGAAAGGTTTCGCGATAAGTGTGTTGGACATTGGTCTGCAAAATAAAACAAATATGATGACAAAAATTAGTGTCCAATCATAAAAACTAAAAATACTGAAAAATTAACGGAATGAAAATATGGAATGAGACCATATGTAGTAGAGGTCACCAAGCTTACCTTTGAATTTAAGAAACTTTCTCTGTTATAGGACTAGAAAATGTGGACTGCTAGCTCAAAAGGGCTTGCAGAAAGCTCTGATAAGTAAATAAACAAGTAATACCTAAAAATAATTGAACAATATTTTTCGAAAACAAAAGAGTATTGTCATACAGAAGTAGAAAGATCATGAGATACCTTTTCAATACTCGAGTCTAAAAAGTTTGTCGATTAGGATCATGCCCACAAGTATTGTCTTTGTACCTAGAATTATATTGATAGATGTTAGACGATCCACTATACTGGCAAAATCACTGAAAACACAAGTAAAACAAGAAACAATATCAAATTCATAATGCCAATAACATCAATTTCTTATGTCAAAATGTCAAATAATTCTTCTATTTTACACCTAGTTAAAACGGCATATACCGAACCTGATCAATAGTGTTTTCGGCTCTAAATCAATAGAAGTAATACCATACATATAATAACATTTCAATGACTTACAGGTGTCATCCTCTTGTCTTTAACAGAGAAATCACCAAACAGTTTCAAAGAAACTGCTAAATCTTACTTATGTCACACTAATACAAACGAAAAAAGTCTCATATGCATCGATGACAAATAACTAAAAAACTTTACTTTTTAATTGAACCAATTAATACTATGAGATACATCAACTCTAGATATGGAGGAATTGAACTCGTCAATGATACTTCTTATAGAATTAATAACTCAAATACGATAGTGATTTTTTTTTATGCATTTAATTTATTAAACTACCAATGGAGATAAAACGTTTGATACAAAGTGCCAAGACAAAAGATGGAATTGAGAGAACTTAATTACCTCCAAAACTGGTTTAACAAATCAAGTTGCTAGAGTCTCAAACACCGCTGCTCTTGATTCCATTAGCTCTGGGCGAAGATGGAGACAAAGAGCAAGAATATGCATCTAGGAAGCTAAGTGCTTGAAATGGATATAGTTTTTTAGCACTTAAGGGGGTTTTTTTTCCCCCAAAAACAAAATTGTTGGTTTTAATTAATTAGTGCGTGCCTGAGTTTGAAAAGTGGTTAGAGGTTACCAAAGAAAGTGGGGATTGGGGGGAAGGGTCGGTGTTTGATTTTTTTTTTTTTACTGTTTTCTTTTTTATACATTGATTTTAATTTTGTTTCTTTTTGTTAAATTGAGAGGAGAAAATTCTTTTGGCGTTAATTTTAATTTTTCTCTTTAATGCCTTCATAAGTGTGTCATTAAAGATTAGACCCAATAATAAAAAGTCTAAATGTCTTGTTTGGCCATATATAAAGGTACTTAATAACTAATACCTTGATATCTTCTATTTATTAAGGCATTTCACTAACAATGCCTTAATATGCATGTCACAGGAAGTCTATTTTCTTGTACTATCGTCAAACTCCAAATTATTTGTCCCGAGTGGGATGAATCGCCATCTACTTGAAAGAATTCGCAACTTCACAGCCCCTTTGAATGGCAAAAGGGAAACAATCCTGAACAAAAAATCATTCGGTAAAGAGGATATTCTATCTTGGTTGACACGCATTGTTTCCTATACCTTTTTTTCCCCCTTTTACAATAACTTAAATAGTATAAGAAATCTGAAAATAATGCCCTAGAGAAAAAAAATTGAGCACGAACAAGGTTGAAAGATCGACTCTGGTAGAAAATTGGGAAGATTTTTTTTTTTATATTTGCACGAAACGGTGGAAAATCCTGCTTAATTACGAGGTGACGTGTTTATTCAAACTGAAATGGTCTCATTCGTTTTAAAATTGATTTCATTTGTTATTGGTTGTTCAAGAACTGTGCATCGTTCCGCATAAACAAAATCTGTCAAATGAAATCTATGGTTTCCGTTTTTTTTTTTCAGGTAAGTATGGGAAATTTATTAATAGAGCAAAGACAGTGCTTAATACTTATCCCGTACAAAGAGAAACCGTCATATAATGATGGTGATTTTAAAAACTAGTAAACTATATCGAAAAAAAGACTTCGGTAATACACTTGTCTCCGTCAGAAGCATCATTACATTGTCGCGCTAGAGGACAGTAATCATTATCTCCATCACCGTGATTCGCATCTTTCGGATCACCATTCATAGACTGCTGTATTTGGTGGGCATATTTGACAATCCCGAACAGTGAGTGATATATAGAGAATTTGGAACCACTGCCTCCAATTTGTCACTGGCATAAGTGTCGTCAGTCGACAAGTCTAAACTAATTAACCTATAATCCGATACAGTCCATTTGTAGGCCAAAGCGACCGGTTTCCTAGAAACCGATATTTTTTTTAACAAGCCGACGAATCGGCTTTGTATGAGTGAGCCAGAGAACCAGCGTTTGTATACTTGGGAGGTTTTCCGGGTTGAGGCCGAAAAACTTAATTTTGGGAGTTGTTCCGGTGAACTAGATTGAGACAGATGGCCGCGAATCCGGCTTCAACAACAAGAAAAAAACCACAGAAAATTAAAAACAAAAAACAAGAAAAAAAAAATACAAGGTGGATTTCTTCAAGATGGCCGTATCTTGGGTTGCTCGGACGTCAATGGCTGCCCAGAGAACACCATATGTCGATGGCGTTTGGTTTCAGATCTAAATCCAGATCTGCTGTTCTCATCAGAACTGGTGACGCCGCCAACAATTTTGTCTAGTGTGACCGGATCTGAGCGTCTAGATTGATCCGTGCACCTATAGATTTGGCTGGCGCATCATGAGTAATGGCCGTACCTGACCACCGGATTCAGATATGAGGATCTACACTGTCAACACAGCGGGAGGCTCCAGTGATCAGGATGGCAGTGACATATTTGTTAGCGACAGCGGAGGACGGAATCGTTGGATCTGTTTTACAAAAGAAAAGGAAAAAAAAAGGAGAAAATTGAAGAAGATGGCTCCCCGACCACCAATGATGGTGGCCGGGGGAGTAGTATAATATGGCGAGGGAAGGCTTTTAGAGAGAGAGGCAGCCGGGAGGGGGTAGTATTTTGGGAGTATAGAGGTATGTATAGTATCTTAAAATCTATGGTTTCCTTATTTATAGAGATTTTGGTGAAAGCAACCTAGACCTTTTTTCATGAATAGATAAATACCTCCTACATAAATATTTAATTATATACAGTGACAAAGATTTTTATCCTTAACTTCTTAATGTTATCGCAATAATATTTCACTACATCAAATTCTGGGTACATTTCCTTGAACGATTTGAATTGCTTTGCTTCTATTAAAGTTGACAACACCCTAAGTTACAGTTCAAATGTTTTTTTTGTACTTATGTTACATAAATAAATGAAAAGACCTTACGAAATCATATTCCATATGAAAACTCAGTTGTTTTTTGTCTAAGTAATGTCATGTCGCTAGTAATATCAAATAATATATGACAAAATTCATCTTTTCGTGGCTTGAATTGGGGAAACTCAGTTGAATAGATCCGTTAATTCTTCTTTGAACCGATGTGAGATTGAACTTTCAAATCTCGCAAATCATTGCAGCGATAGTCCATGCAAATCTGGTTCAAAAGATGACGCATGCCCTTTGGAATAATGCATCTCTTCTAAACCTTTTGCCTCTCTTATTGGTTTGAAATAATAAAAATTGGCTCTAATGTAAATCGAGCATTATTTTATGATTTTTTTTTTAAAGAAATACTCTTTTATTAAATTTTGCACTTTTTCAAGTCAGTAAAGTCAATTCTTCAACTTTTAAGTTTGGTATATCTCTTCTGGCTATTTCGTTTACACTTTCTATCATAATATCTATCCGCCTTGCATATTTTACCATGTTCACAGATTTTAATCAAATTAAATGACAGAATACGTAACTGGGCTACGATCGTGCATCGACACACAAAATTAGGGGGGCTTTATTTTTTTTAATTATTTTTTTCTCTTCTAAAACCGACTATCCAATTGTTTCTAAAAATTTAGAGAATGTCGAAAACAAGTCTTTCAATTCTAGCAATGATTCTTCTTATCCATCACAACTAGGTGCGTGTTCTAGTCAATCTGATATTCAAGTTTTAGTGATTGACCATGATAAAGAGTCCCGCATATCAACAGTCAAGATGCTTCCGATATATATATATATATATATATATATATATATATATATATATATATATAAAGAGTCCCGCATATCAACAGTCAAGATGCTTCCGATATATATATATATATATATATATATATATATATATAGGAAAAGAAAACCAATTTAATGATACATTAAAAGAAATATGCTAGAGTTTAAAGTTTCCCATAAAAGATAAACATTAATTTTTCCTTACGTAGGGGAAGCTTTGTTGATCTTAGCTAACAAGACCAAACAACTGCATTGGCAAGTCAGAATGTGAAAATTGTTTTGTCTTGCAAAGCGAGCTAGCCATTTTTGCAAGGGCATTGGCAACCGAGTTCACTTCTCGATATATGTGCTTGATGCTTACGTGCAATGAACCACATATAAAGATATGAGTTGTTTAATGTAAGTTCGTACGCGCCATGGCCAACGAGCATTTTCCAATGTGTGGATCAGCTATGTTACCCGGACTCGGCTGTTTAGGCCTCTGTACCCGTGTCGAAACTAGTCGACACCGACACGGGTGTGGAATCCGTGCGGGATCCGGTCAGCCGAATTTAGGTGCGTTGACTTTGCGGCGAGCACCATTGAAGTACTCCGGCTGGTAGTTCCGCCTTTTATTCTCAATCATCGTTAAGGCAGATTGAGGGAGAAGAGATCCGGCCATTAGGGGCTGAAGAGATTGGATTTTACTTTGGTCGGCGGCGAGATGCAGAGCGGCCGAATTTGAGGAAGAAGAAGGCTTCCAGTTTATAAAAATTATATAAATTGCAGAGTTGGTCCATATTCTTAAAAATAACCTTTAACACTCCCCATTTTTCATAAAGTGCTACTTATTTGTTTCTTGTTAGCAGTTTTGCTCCCTCACTTTTACAAAAACACAAACTTTTCCCAATTTGAGGTTTTGTACACTTAGTCAATTTTAATAAGTTAAAATAACATTGTCAATTTTAATCTATTTAAACCATAATTATATTAAATTAGTTAGTTAAAGAAGTATTCCCGTACCCGTATCTGTGTCCAAATTCGTACCCACGTATCCTAATTTTATAAAATTTATGAGTCCGACACTTAGATCCCGTGTCGTACCCGACACTCATACCCGAGTCCGGGTAACATAGTGGATCAGAGATTTGGAGTCTGTTTCTTCTTCGATGTGGGAACAACCGAGTTCTTGACAAATTCGATGAAGAGCTCCAATTTCAGCTTCATAATGTGTTGTCTGGCCTATAAACAATGCTTCGGCAATGATAACTCTTCTATTTGTGTCTCTGATTACAATGCCACAACCTGCATTTTCTGGGTTTCGCATTGAGGACCCATCAACATTACGTTTGACTCCTTGCACTGGAGGCAACCACGAAACAACTCCGTGGCGTTTAGTCTTTGGTGGAAGGAGGAAGGGCAGTATTCTCAAATGGCAGAGCTGCAGGTCTGTAGGTGCTGTTTGCCTGAAAGGATTAGATTAACCAATTTGATGAATTTCTTTAATGATAACCTTTATACTTACCATGAGAGCATCTTGTTGTGAAAGATGGCTTTAGTTCTTGTCTTCCAAATCTGCCAACAGATTAGAGAAGGGAGGAGAATCTGTAATTGTTCAATCAACTTTGAACATTTTCTCCTTCACCACCACGAGGTCAAGTCACTACAACAAAAATGGGCTATTAATACCTTTATAGTGGGACACTTTTTTTAAAATGTGTCTCATTATATTTGTATTAAGACATTTGCTAAAAGGTGTCTTATTAAAAATGAAAAAGTATATGCATATTATGAAATACTATTATAAGTGTATTATGTGGGGTTGCTTGTGAACTATTACTCTACTTAATGGGTCACTTTAAAGTGTCTTAATAAGTGACAATCTAATAATACACTTTCAAATATTTTATGACTTATTGTGACTCGATTATAGGAGACACTATTTAATAGTGTCCCACGCAAGTGAATCACATGTATCCTATTACACCACTTATTGAGACACAAAAAAGTGTCTAAACTACTATTTTTGTTGTAGTGAGTGTTGGCTGATGTTTGTGTTGGTGTCACCTTCAAATCCAAGCATTGAACTAAAGAAACACCAGATTCTCCGGGCATAAGGACAGTTAACAAAAACATGTTCAAGATTGTCTTCGTGGTCCTTGCACAAGATACATACGGATGGGAGCTGAAAACCAATCTATTTATTTTCAATTTCTGCTAGGTCCTCCTCAAGTAAGACGTCTAAGTGTGTGAAGATTCGAAGAGTTGCCACTAATGACATCTTTAATGCATAAATCTGAGCTCATCCAGACTGGTTGCACCGAAATATTATTGTAAGGGGTTGGAATCACTTAAAGAAAACAAGAGCTTTGTATTTCAACCCAACCATGATTGTTCTTAAATCGCATTTCTATATATTATGTTTATTGCTGTTTTGTTTTAATTTTCTAATAATAATTTTATGTATTTCATTCGAGCAGTGGAACAACAAGTCTTCTTAAGAAGTGGATGTTCATGAAATTGTAAGGGAGGATCGTACGTAGTCCTGAAATCGTCCACGCAAGGTATTGTAAATAAAATTCGATTGAGTGAAAATATGTCATGTAAATTGATAAACCTATTAGAATGAAATAGACAGAGAGAACACAGTAATTCACCTGTCGAAATACTCTAATGCGAATATTGAGATCAATATTTGCAGAACTTTCAAATTTGGCAACTATTCAAATAGAAAGTAATTCCATGGAGGTCTTCTTTCGGACAACTTCAATATTAGTTGTTTGAACGCTGGAGTTTAGGCTGCCGTTCGAATGGTTCTTCTCCCGAGTCCGGAGTGGAATTTGCGTGCTAAACGATGAATAAAACAAACAAAATAATAAATTAAGCACAATTTGTATCAATCAAATGAAATTCATAATTTCACCCTATACATCCAAATCTTATATATACAGATAATAATTAAAAAAATTGTGTACCGTGCATATGTCGTGCCCAAATAGTGAGTGGGTCAATGGGAAAAAAAAATGAATATGAGTTGCAAAATGTAGGACTAGGTGTTTAATTTACATCCCGAAGAATAGAAGAGACTTAAACTCGTAAAAGCCACTGATAAGATTTTCTCCACATTGAGCTTCCAGACAAAAATCAAAACTTGCGACCGTATCAAAATTATCAAGAACTCCATACTATACACTTTCATTTTCAACTGAATTCTCCATAATCAAACTCCTTTTTTCGATATATTGAAACAAGGACAATTACAGAAATTCACACTGCTCTGGCAATCGATTGCCTATACCTTTTTTCATAACCCCAGCTTAAGACAAGAGATTAAACTAGGAAAAGACATGAAAATGTTAAAAGACTCGAAACAACTTAAACAAAGTGAAAGACCTAGCTAATTAATCATCCATTAACGTTGATGTTGTTGTTGGCTACGAAGCGTCGGGGTGTACTAGAGCGACAAGGCCGTCGAAGGAAGGTGCCATTTCCATCGGGTGCTCTAAGACCGCCCGCGTTTGCTTCAGGAGCCAGAAGGTTTTCCCGGGCCTGAACAGCAAGAGGAGCCGCCGGCGCTGGTAGGGGTGCCTGTGGCACGTGGCCGTCAGCGGCTGCATTGCCGGGCCTGCCCGGCAGCTTGTTCAACAGCACCCAAATGGTTGAACCCGTTCTCTTCTGGTGAAGGGCCGTAACGAACCCGTTTGAGTGTATCAAACTAGTTCCAACTCCATTTTGATCATTAATGTTTGGATTGGGGTGATTATTGAAATTGGCGTTGTTTTTGGATGCAGCTTTTTGGGTATGGGGGAGGGGAGTTTGGGGTTGTGGGTTTTGAAGGATACTCAAAAGAAAAATGAAAAGGAGGATTAAGTAAAAGTGATTACAAGCATTTACGGTACATTTATAGCAAGAAAATTTCATTTAAATATTTGACGAAAAAATTGGAGGTTCTTCATTTTTTTTTTTTTTGAATTTTGCAAACAAAAGAGTTCACGTTTATAGTGCAAGTGGTGTTGCTGATTTTTTTAGGCGAAAAAAAGGAACAAACAAAAGGGCGATTCAAATGTTCTAGAGCTGGTTTTATTTTTGTTTTCCTCCCATTATCTGTAACGTTAACAAAACACAAGGCTGTTTTATTCAAATGAATGTTAACACATACGAAAAGAAATAATGGAAAAGTAATTTGGAATGTTGATGTGTATGTTTTTCGGTGTTTTGTTTGTTTAATTTTTTGTAGTTTTTGCTGTGCTACGTCTTTTGTGTGTTTGCGAAAAAAAATAATACCCCATCTCAAAATTATTGTTTAATTTAAATTTTTATTTTTAGTACAAATTGACTTAAGAATAAAAATCTAAACTGAACAATAACTTTGAGATAGAAGGAGTGGTGGAATAAAGAGGTTTTGATATTCCATTTACATGGTGTGTGCATACAAATTTTTTTTTTTCATAAAACAAACCAGAGGGAACTTAGGAATTTTTTTGATATTTTAAGAGAATTTACACTTAAAGGATTATTTTACAAGAATTTTCAATTAACTAATGACGAATTCAAACAACAAAATTTAGGAGAAGAAAGCTGAATAAAATGAATCAAACTAAAATGACCAAAATATTCTTAAACAAAAGTAATTAAAACTTAACTCTTTTATTCTTTGTCATTCGTTATCAGTAAGAAAATAAATATTTCATAAAATTTTTCCATCACAAATATTTTCTGATTTAGAGATATGCTTTTGATTTTTTTTTAAATAATCATACAAATCAAGAAAACATTACCGGGCATCTTTGTGCCCATGTTATGAATTCAGATTAAAAAACAAAAATACAACAAATCTATAATCGTGTTTCCCGTTGATGTATTACCTCCATTCCTATTTATAAGAAATTTTAGGCATGACTTTCTTATTCATTTTATCAAAATTTTAGATTTTTAAAGAATCATTTAATGACTTTTTTTTTCTTTCTTTACCCTTACAACTAAACAATTTAAATATTAATTCAACCACTTCATTGTTGATATTAGAAATACTTTGGGAAATTTGCATCAATTAATTTTGAGAAAATTAACTTAATTTTGTTAGTTTTATTAGTACATGTAGGATTAAGTTATTAACTTCGTATAAAAAGGAATGGAGGTAGTATATAATGGTGATGATCATATATTTAGTACGCTTATTGAAATTATTTTTGTCTTGTAATTGCTATTTGCTACCTCTAATATATATAGAGGTTGCACGCTCAATTTTATTTATCCTCATTCAAATACAATTTTCTTAAGTAGGCACGAGAATTAACGCATTTTTTTATAATCCTAAATTCCCTCCCAATGCCTAATCCTAAACCTGGTGTATCGAGTTGTCAAGAAACTCTAATATTTTCACAACGATCTTAAACTTATAAATTATTTTTTACCAATATCACAATCAGGAAAAAAGTCATCTTGAAGAAAATCAATATTAACATTAAAATGATTTCAATACAAGCAGATATGAGGAGTTACATACCCAAAGCATGTAATTGCAAAGTCTTGACGACACAAATTTGATTCAGATAATTGGTAAAGCGTCTTTCCGAAAATTCATGAAAATGGCTTTCCAGGCCAAATTCAAGACTTGCCTCCACATAACAAGATCTTCTTACCGATTCCGGTGTAGTTCCACGAATCCAGTTACAGTTCCAAATTTGAACACTTGAACATTTCCAAATTTGGAGCCTTACTTACCGATTCTGGTGTAGTTCCAGGAATCCAATTACACTTCTCCATAATCAAACACCTCAAACTCTAATATGATACTTTAAAGTACCCGGGAAAGGCAGATCTGTGTATGGTGAATTCTGAAGAGAGGGACATTTTTTCAGCAAAATTTTCAAGTTGGAATCTGTTGCCATGAAATCCACCCTAGAGAAATGGATTTCAATTGGGAAAATTGGTGAATATCGTTTAGTGTTTACCACTATCCCCAAAAGAAATATTTATAAACATACTTAAAACTAATAGTTAGTGGTAAGCAGAGTTGTTCCACAGAGACGGCAGTCAACCGCTTAAAATTTGATTAATGTCCAGAAAAGAAAGAAAATGAGTTGAACAGATTGCCACTTGGGAGAGTGAGAATCGTCACTTCACAGAGTGAAGAGGCAGAAAGGTCAATCACCTTCCTACTTTATGATCCAGTTTTGACTCAATATTTATGTAGTGTATGATTAGTTGTTCGATCAGGCACTTATATATCTTTATAATTCCTTCTAGATACAAAAAAGAATCCGAGATTATCTAAATCACCTACCTTCTAGTAAGAGTAATTCATTTACCTAAGCCATTGAGTTCTTAAGCCCTTTATGATCCCATATGCCATTCACCCAACTTCCGTTGATGTCTCAAACCGTAGGTTAGATTTCCTCCATTGTCATAGACTAGATTAAGTAGTTCTAATGTTATGCTCCCCCTTCCAGATCTTCATAACCATGCAAGAACATTTAATTAAGTGGCCAAGTTAATTAAAAGGTTAATTAAATCACTTATCTACGCACAACACCCTATCAAGGAAACTGAATCAAAACTTTCACATAAAGATAGTAGGGATTGAACCCTTAACTGACTTAGCTACTCATGTTTATTGAGTTAAAAATGGGAGCAACAGAGTACAAAAGATAAGACATTAATCTAGATCAAAAGGTTGGAGGAAAGAAAGGGAACATGGTAGCAGGGACAGTTTCTGTCTGCTCACTATGGTGAGTGGCGTTCGGACTTGACAAAGTGAGAGTCTGCCTCCTTGTTCCTGCTACTACCTTGTTTCTAACCTACTAACTAACTACCTAACTACTGTCTTTTAGACTTAATCTAACTACCCTATCCGTTGTTTTTCTACTGCTATTGGCTTGGCTTTTTTATTTTATAGAGATTTGGAGAGGCTTGAATTGGTGGAGATCTAGCCTTCTTTACAGCAGGGCAGAGAAGACATCATGTTGCAGCAACCAAAGGTATTTGTTTATTCAGCAACTTGCCAATTCCAATTGGCAAGTTGTTGTCTTCTCTGGTTAGCTCCTTCCTTATTTAGCCACAATAAGCCATCTTCTACTCATCATTGCAGGTTCTCCTTAGTTTTCTTCTCCGGCGCCTTCTCACCATTTGCATCCACAAATCTCTATTTCTTTATTCTTTATTCTTCACAGCTCAATTTGCAGCAGTCAGTAAGCAGCAGCATCAACAACATGCTTCCTTCCATCAATTTGTCTCCATCCTCCAATTCAACCTCAATCTTCAGCCGTTTTCTCCCTTGTTCCCTGGGTCACTTGCTATGCCATTGCTCACTGTTCTGCAGCAGTCAATTATCTACTCAGAAGCAGCATCAGTTGGTAAATAGCAGAGTTACAGCTGCTGTTTATCACATATACTCCCTCTTTTTAGTCTTCCACTTGTAAAAGCAACAACTTGCAGTGATGGCAAAGCAATTTCCTTCCTTGGGCTCCAATATTTCAGCTTGTTGCTCCTCTTTGATTGACAGCAGCGATAGCTACTGTAGCAGCAATCTGGCAGCAGGGTAGCTGCCCTTCTTCCTCTCAATTGAGTGTGCTGCTGCAGATTCTTCCAAGTTGTGATTATCTACTGCCATTCTTCCTTTTTTAGCAAGGATTTCTCCACTTGCTCCAGCTCTGATAGACCTTTCAACAGCCCAATTTCAAGTAGCTTCCATTCCAGTTCTTTCTGATGCCTTTTTGTGCAAATTGGCCCTCTAAGATTCCTGAACTGCAAAATCACCCCAAAAGAAAACTAATCCTAACTAATCGATACTAAATTATAAATAGATATGAATAAGAAATGCCTATTAAAAGGGGTATATATTTTTATGTTATCAGATACCCCCAGACTTGAAGTGTTGCTTGTCGTTAAGCAATAGCCCCCAAACTCAGAGTTTTGCTGATCTTCTAGCAAACGAATTCAAGCTACATTCCTACTGACTTAGACATCAAAAGACTAACTCAGAGTGAAGAAGTGTTATTTTTTGAATTTTCATGGATAAGAGTAATGACAGTGATCAAAAAAGAATGTGGCTAAATGAACAGAAGTAAGTGCAACATTGTATCAATGTTAGTCTCAGATTCAAGTCTCTTACTGGAAAGATTATACACCATTATTCATCAGAGAAAAGTAGCATCACAGTTCTATATTGTGCGTGTGCATATGCCACAGCCAGAGTTCGAGTCTTACCTATCATCCATTCTAAGATTTAACCCGTTTAAGAATGGACGTTATTGTGATCAGTACTTATTTCTTGCATGCCATCAACTAGCGTATTCTAACCAAGGTTTTTAGATTCTAAAGACTTCCTCATAGATTCTGCAGCAACATTGGCTGCATCCTATTTCTCCCTCAACCCTTTTTCTCCTTGTCCATATGACTTTTCTTCTGGATATTTTTCTCCGAGTCTTCCTAACTTCCCTCATTTATGAATTTTTCTTTTCAACTAAATTCAACCGCCTACCATTCACCTTTCCCAAGGTTTTTAGGTTTTTATAGACCACCATAGGCTCTTACAGAGTCTGCCATGATGCGAAGGGCTGCCTTAGTCTTCACTCAGGTTTACACTCCCCCCAGGTTTCAGACAAGTGGTCTCCACTATAAGATCACAACAATATAATTAAGGCATTCATATTTGAACATTAAGTTCGAAACTCTCACTATGGCAAGTGACATATTATGCTTGAGAAAGTGAAGAACTATGGGACTGACTTCAAGTGAATCAACAAGTGTTTAAAAATTCAAAATTTCCCGCACATTTTTTAATCATCATAGACTTTTGACACTGTATATACACAAACTTGTTCATAGTTGCAAGAATAAATTTTTAGATTTTTTGAAAATTCGATCTTGTCATAACTTAAAACATGCAACACATACAAATCCCTCCCACAAACTTAAAATAAGCATTGTCCTCAATGCTTTTAAACATAGAGAATAGGAGAAGAATGAACACACATACACTTAGCGTGCAATTCAACTGTAATAAGAAACATCATCATAAAAAGTGGACTCTATCTATCCTAAGGACTCTAGATACATAGACTCAAAACAGTAAAATACAAAAACAAACATAATTAACAGAAAATAAAAGAAAAGAAAAAGAAAACATAATACTCCCTTGGGTGATTTATAAGTTCTAGAATGGGTGCGGAGGTCCTTCCAACTACCATGGGGGTGGTATACAACTCCCCTAACATCGGTGTGCAGGAACTGCACAATAGCTCTTTACATCGGTCTTGTGGCCAAAACTGGAAAGAACCAGTCTTTCTCCCTTGGATCGTGGATACAGATATGCATCTGTTCCCTGATAACTGCGGCCACATCAATTGGGATGTTGAGTACCAAAGCGTAGAGCATAAGAGCAATCCGAAAGGGCACCTTCTTATGATGCCTCATTGGCATTATGTTGGTGCATATCATGTTGTACCACTGCCTATATTCCGGTTTTAGATCTCAAGCCAGAAAGTGTTTGAGTAGGCCATTGCGTTTTGACCACTTTACTTCTGCAGATCCTGAGCATAGTACATATGGCAATTCATTTTCTGGAGGATCGTCCATCGCTTAATAAGCTCCATCCTCACAGTTGAAATTTGCTTCAGGTAGATGAAGCACCTTCCTGATCGCTTTTGTGCTGATGGTCACTACTTGTCCTCTTACATTGATTTCATCCCTTGGGTCTCCTCTGAGATTGCTGTAAAATTTTCTTACTGCGTTGAGGTTGGGTCGGGTAGTGACCGTGCATAATCCTTCTCAGTGATGTAGTACTATATGGGAATTCGGATTTGGCTACCCTGCCATACCTCGCTCCATAATTTCCTGTCTTTCCCAGTTGTTCCGAAAGAAATGTGCCGCTACTTGGTTCACCAGTAGCCCAGATGTGGCTATGTTCTGGATGATGTATCTGTGGGCATCTCGCTTTTCTGGAGACAGTTGCTCCTGTAGATTTGGTGGTGTCATAACCGCCCCTTGTGCTATCACAACACCTCTTCTTGCCTTTTGTCTTTCCCTCACTATATTTAGGTTATGGCTTCGGTTAGGTCCCTATGGGTCAGTTTATGAGTTTGGAAGATGGTGGAGATGGATGATGGATGTGCTGATGGCTTTTATGACAATGGGGATCATGGGCGGTCAGTTTTTATAGAGAAGAGTTTTTATTCCTGACCTCTTCTGACTGCCAACCACATCAAGGAGTCTTTAAAATTGATTTTTCCCTCTTTTTCTTCCATCGTAGTCTTTTTGACCAGATGTTAATTTTCCTGTCTCCAGAGTAAATTGGTTTCACTTGCGAGAGTGATTTGTGACACTCTATAGAGTGAACTTTCTGATTATATCATAGTCCGCAAGGCATTTCAGGTTAATTATCCACACTGTTTTCACCTGAAAGTTTCTGATAAGATTGTCACCACTCTTTCTGATTGCCAATAAACAGACTGATTAATTAGCGGAAATATAACTGAAACCAAATTAAGAAGAACAAAATAACTTACCTTGGGTTGCCTCCCAAGAAGCGCATTGGTTTAACGTATCATGCCAGATTGATGGTGCTCCTCACTTAGGTTCCTTCAATTGCAACACCTCTTTGTGCTGTATTTCAGCCTTCTGATCTGTGTTTTGTGCTTCCCTTCTTTTGCGATTTTCTAGTGTCTCACTTGGAAGAGTGCCAGCAGGTCTGTCTGGTATCCTCCTTGCCATCTGTGCAACCTGATTCTGCATATCTTTCACAGTTGCATTGAGACTAGTAAGGACATTACCAACTTTGATCCAGTCTTCCTCCTTGACTCTGAATGGTTGATTATGAAATCAAGGTGCTTCAGCTGATCTCTGGTACCTTGATTGATGATTAGTCCAGTTATTATTCTGCTGTGGCCTCCAATTATTGTAATTGTTGAAACCTCGTCTCTCATTTCCTTGCCTCACGAACTGAACTTCTTCCGTAGTGGCCTGACAGGTAGAGCTGGGGTGAGATCCTGTGCAGATTTCACATACATCAACCTATGGTTTGTTGATGTCAGCTCTTAGCTTTGAGATTTCACTGGAGATGGTTGCGATCTGTGCTTGCAAGTGAGTTGTAGCATCTAGCTCCAACACTCCTGCCTTCTTAGCTGTAGCTCTAGTAGCTGGATTGCTTCTTTCACTGGTTTCATCTTGAATGCTCCTCCAGATGATGAATCAAGTAATTCTCTGGAGGCTTGCCGTAATCCGTTGTAGAAAATGCACAGCTACATTAGCTTTTCTACATGATGTTGAGGACACTTCCTCATCAGATCCTTAAATTTTTCCCAGGCCTCATAAAGAGTCTTTGTCCCATGATGCTGAAAAGTCATGATGACTGATATTAAAGCAGCAGTTTTGACAGGTGGGAAGAATTTTGTGAGGAAGCGTCTCAGTCTATTCCAGGAGTTGATTGAATTGTTGGGCATAGTGTCCAACCATTTTACTGCTAAATCCGACAATGTAAATGGAAACAATCTCAAGTAAATCTCATCCTTGGACCAACCTTGAATCTTGAAGGTGCTACATAATCTCAGGAATTTCCTGATGAGCTCATTGGGATCTTCACTAGGCAGTCCATAGAAAGGACAAGTAGCTTGCACCCGTAGAATCATTTGAGTTTTGAGGTCAAAGTTCTCTTCTGCAACATAATTGTACACCAGTGGAGTTTGAACTTCCTCCTCTTGGGGTACAAAATAATCTCTTAGCAGTCTGGGTGGAGCTGGTTGTAGCTCTCTTTCTTGAGGTTGATCAGCTGCTGCCACTTCTGCCATCTGCTTTGGGTCTTTAAGAACACGAGCAGCAGCTTCTTTGTTTCGCAAGGCCTTGGATTTGCTTGCCATGATTTCAATTTCTTGATCGAAACATAGCTCTCATGATGGATTGCTACAAGTCTTAATAAACCAGTAATCAAAACACGAAAAATAACAATAGCAAGATTTGTTATTTGAGTAAGTAAATTTGATTAAGAAAAAACTAAAAAGAAAAAAATATAGAACACTAGAATCAGATTTCAAGGATTTTTAACGCCATCCCCAATAGCGGCTTTGGTGAATGTCGTTTAGTGTTTACCACTTTCCCCAAAAGAAATATTTATAAACCTACTTAAAACTAATAGCTAGTGGTAAGCAGGGTCGTCCCACAGAGACCGCAGTCAACCGCTCAAAATCTGATTAAAGTCGAGAAAATAAAGAAAATGAGTTGAACAAAGTGTCACTCGGGAGAGTGAGAACAGTCACTTGACAGGGTGAAGAGGCAGAAGGGTCAATCACCTTCCTACCTTTATGATCCAGTTTTGACTCAATATTCCTATAGTATGTTTAGTTGTTTGATCAGACACTTATATATCTTTATAATTCCTTCCAGATAGAATAAAGAGTCCAAGATTATCTAAATCACCTGCCTTCCAGTCAGAGTAGATCATTAACCTAAGCCATTGAGTTCTTAAGCCTTTTATGATGCCCTATGCCATTCACCGAACTTCTGTTGATGTCTGGAACCGCAGGGTAGATTTTCTCTATTATCATAGACTAGATTAGGTAGTTCTATGGTTGTGCTCCCCCTTCCAGATTTTCATAACCATGCAAAAACATTTAATTAAGTAGCCAAGTTAATTAAAAAGTTAATTAAATCACTTATCTAGGTACAACACCTCATCAAGGAAACTGAGTCAAAACTTTCACATAAAGATAGTAGGGATTGAAACCTTAACTGAGTTAGCTACTCATGTTTATTGAGTTAAACACGAGAGAAATAGAGTACAAAATATAACACATGAATCTTGATCAAAAGTTTAGAGGAAAGAAAGAGAAGATGGTAGTAGGGACAGTTTCTGTCTACTCACTATGGCAAGTGGCATTCGCCACTTGACAAAGTGAGAGTCTGCCTCCTTGTTTCTGCTACTACTCTGTTTCTAACCTACTAACAAACTACCTAACTACTATCTTTTAGACTAAATCTAACTACCCAATCTGTTATTTTTCTATTGCTATTGGCTTGGCTATTTATAGAGATTTGGAGAGGCTTGGATTGGTGGAGATCTGGCCTTCGTTGCAGCAGGACAGAGGAGACTGCAAGTTGCCTAATTGGCAAGTTGTTGTCTTCTCTGGTTAGCTCTTTCCTTCTACAGCCGCAATCAGCCATCTTCTACTCATCATTGCAGCTTCGCCTTAGTCTTCTTCTCCTGCGCCTTCTCAGCATTTGCATCCGAAAATCTCTATTTCTTCGTGCTTTATTCTTTATAGCTCAATTTGCAGCAGTCAGCAAGCAGCAGCATCAGCAACATGCTTTCTTCCGTCATTGTGTCTCCAGCCTCCAATTTAGGTACAATTCAGCCTGAATCTTCTGCCCTTTTCTTACTTGTTTCATGAGTCACTTGCTATGCCATTGCTCACCCTTCTACAGCAGCCAATCCATAAACTTAGTAGTAGTATCAGTTGGTAAGAAGCAGAGTTACAGATGCTATTTATCACATATACTCCCTCTTTTTCTTCTTCCAATTGCAACAGCAACTACTTGCAATGATGGCAAAGCAATTTCATTCCTTGGGCACCAAGATTTCAGCTCGTGGCTCCTCTTTGATTGACAGTACAGCAACAGCTACTGCAGCAGCAATCTGGCAGCAGGGCAGCTGCCCTTCTTCCACTCAATTGAGTGTGCTGCTGCAAATTCTTCCAAGTTGTGATCATCTGCTGCCATTCTTCCTTCCTTAGCAAGGATTTCTCCACTTGCTCCAGCTCTGATGGACCTTCTAACAGCTCAATTTCTAGCAGCTTCCATTCCAGTCCTTTCTGATGCCTTTTTGTGCGAATTGGTTCTCATTCATGCTGATCTTCTACATTGGCTTTTTGAGATTCCTGAACTGCAAAATCACCCCAAAAAGAACTAATCCTATCTAATTGTTAGTAAATTATAATTAGAAATGATTAAGAAATGCCTGCTAAAAGGGTATATATTTTTATGTTGTCAAAAATTGAGTGATGTTTTGGGATATTTTTTTTGCATATTGCATGAGAACAACTTCAGCTCCATGTTCATCTCCAAATTAACAAAATCAACAAAAGTTTCTCAAAGTATTTCTACTGTCAACATCATTGACCATTGGCATGGTACCGCTCTCCTTGAGTTCCAAATGCTTCGTCCCAAATGGAACAATACGCCATCTAGTTGAAAGAATAACCATTTTGATAGCCTCTTTAAAATGGCTACAAGGAAACGACCATGAATAACAAATCACACATAGATAACCTATCTATACAGACACCCATTGCTACAAAGAATTTATTTTTCTCCCTTTGATTTCTCAAGAAATTTGAAACACTTTATGAAAAAATAAGAAATGTGAGGAGATTTAATGCGTATGGAACGATGCAGAAGGCAACCTAAGAAGCGATGTGTCCAAACTGAAAAGGCATTCCCAATTCTTAAGGTTGCATTGTTTCATTCGACACAATGGTTCAATAATTTTAAAATTTTTTCAATTTCTTTCACCCAAGCAATCGCCTAAATAAATGTATCGATACCCAATTAAAGAAGAAGAAACTATTTTTTTTTTTAAAAAAAACTGAATGAAATCATAGAGTTTCCCTAACATTTTCTGCTTTAAAAAAATAGAAATGAAAGCAACCTTTGACACCAGACCACATCATATATCCACTTAAATGTATATAGCTAATGTAGTAATAAAGTTTTTTCCTCCTGAACTTCAGTGTACTGTTTAGCCATATCGTGGTACTACAAAGATTTTGAGAACATTATCCTTGAGAATTACAAATTTTATTTTGTATCGTGAATGAATAAAATGATTCACTGCAGTTGTTCTATGGGGCACCCGGTGCTACCTATTTTAGGTAACACCAGGCGGTGGGCGCACTTGGACGCGCGCTCACTCTTTTTTTTCCCTCCATTTTTTAAAATTTTTTAACTTTATTATTTTTATTAATTTTAGGCTCTAATTTAATTAAAAATAATTAAACCTTCCTAAATTGTAAACACTAAATTGTGCATAAGACTCTTCAAAATTCAAGTGAGGAAAAGTCAGCGTCAAATAACTCTTCTGCATCTGACTCTTCTCCCTCAAATAAGGAAGGAATCTCTTCCTCAAATAACTCTTTTAACAGCCCCGTTAAAAAGTTAAATCCGGAAGTCCCAGAATTTACCATCTCTCCTCAGCCTCTTTTACAAGTTTTACTGCTCATTACGGTTGCAAAATCGTACTTGTCCAAGGATGATATAGAAATGGGGAAGAACACTGAGACTTTTAATCCAAATTATTCGATTGAAGAAATAAATTCCGAAGGTGGACTAAATCATGCTTATGAATATGACGACTTTAATATGGAATATGCAATGGAACAAGAGTCTTTTTACAGTGAAGTTTCTGCTCCAACGTATCACAATCGATCGAGAAAAGCTAAGGCTAAAAAGAGAGTTCAAGTTCGTCGCTTTGCTTGATTGAACAAGGATTCAACTTTACTTTAAAATTCAATTTGTATTTGATATAGGGTTTAGTATATTCGCTGCCCTATTTTTTCGTTATTATTAATAAAATTGTTTTTTATAAAAAAAAAACACTAAAATCAATATATTTTTTTATTTGTTATAATTTAATTAGATTAGGGTCCCTAACTTAATTAAATTAAAAAATTTATAATTTAATCATGTTACGTCAAACACTAGATCCTAACATAATTGAAATGTTAAAACTCTCCTAAACCTTAAACCTCAATCACTAAACCCTAACTTAATTAAAATAATTAAATCCTCCTAAATTCTAAATGCTATTCACTAGGACCTAACTTAATTGAATGCCTAAACCTTCTTAAACTCTAAACACAAACAAACTAACTTTTTATTCGGTTTAAATTTTTTTAATTCAATTAGGCTAGGGTCTCGTAGCGTAGTTTAATTAAAAAAATTTATAAGTTATCCGTATTACGTTACACACTAGACCTGAATCTATTAATTGCGTGTGTAAAGCGTGAGCGAAATTTGACTAAAAAAATATTTTAAAGATTAAAAAGACTAAAATACAAAATTAAAATCAAAAAGATAAAAGGAAAGAGAGAGAGAGAGAGCGCCTCACGCTCATGCCCATCCCGGTGCTCACCGGGTGCCCCGTATAATTTGCGTGATTCACCGTATGTATAGCTTTCAATGATTGAAAATTTTGAGTTTGATGAAATTCTATATATTTATTGATGATTAAAATTTTGTAAACATATTCTTGGAAGGAAAATCTTGTTCTAATTTGTTACTACCAAAAAAAAAAAAAGAAAAATCTGTTTTATACTTCTAATACATGCATCACGAAAGGATCTCATATAACTAAAATCTCTGCGTGCCTAATATGTGCTTATCTACCTAATAATATGTGCTTACTTTCGCTCTATACAAATCTCACACATATAAAATGTGAAAAACCTCAATGAATGGGGGCAAAAAGATATAGAGAGCTAGCTTTATTCGAGATGAAAACAACACTTGTTTAATGTTGATGCGAAATTCTAAACAGGATGAGACAACAAAAACTGAAGTTTTTGATTTGCGATATCAAATTCCAACAACCTGTCAGCATTTTCAATTTAGATGTCTTTCATGTTTGTGCCATCTGGTGCTCGCTCATTTGATAGATTTACTTCCAAAGAAGCTAAAACCCTACCATATTTAAGAAGATATCTCAATACAAGAAGTTCAGTTTCTGTCCCTTTAAACCCTTCCACCACAACTTTTTTTAGGTTCTTCTTTACACAATAAGGCACCACTGCAGGAAACGGATTAAAAGTTGTAACAACCTTGAGAAATGGATGTTCATCCAAACGGAAGGGGGGGGGCTCGTATTCCTGAAATCATACAATTCAAGCACGATGTAAGACAAATAGAATGTGATAAAACTTACAAAGGAAAACATGTTCCTTTCATCACATTGTGATAATCTTTTATCCATATTCGTTACTAAAATGGGACTGAGGCCATAGTTTTAAAGGGGAAAAAAAAAAGAAAAAAAAAAGAAAAAAAAAAAGTACTAATGTTTATCAATCGACTTACTGGCAAAACTCGTTTAGAAGTATTGAGATCAATTGTGAGAAATTCCAGATTCGGACAACTATTCAGAAAGAATGTGATTCCATAAAATTCTTCTTGAATGAGCGATGCTTTAGTATTAAGTGATTGAGACGCCTAACTTTGATCCCTGATTGAGTTGGTGAATCTCCCATTGGAATTACCTGCAAAATAGTATATAATAAATACTTCTTACAATCAAAACACAATGAAAAACTATTTGTATATCGAAAGAGCAAGAATATTTTGTTTTTCCCTCTGAGCGTTTTATTTTCTGAAACAACTATATGATGGCACAAATGAACAAGTAATGGGCACATGTTGTGCCCAAGTAGTATCAATCCCATAAAAAATAAATGAATACTCATGCATGGCTCTCTTTCTCCAAACATTAAGTCCCTTTCCGTCCCAAAAAATAGTTTATATTAAATTTTGAGATTTATAATTTTTTATACTTTTATCCTTCTAGATTTTGTACGTCTTAAGAATTAATCTAAAAAAAATTGTACATTTTTATTAAATTGAAATCAATTTTTTGGGACAGATATGTAAAAGTTAAAAACCACTAACCTGAAGCATGCAAGTGGATAGAGTGAAAGTGTTAACTTCATAGATATCATTTAGTGATCTATGAAGGGTGACACCATAATCTTCATCAAACTCGCCTTCTAGCTCAAAATCCAGACTTATGAAGTGTGGCGCCATATCCTCATTCTCACTTGTAAAATCAAAACGAACAAGTACTCCAGAATAGTAGAAACATTTCAATTCAGGAGTGTTAATTTCCAGTCGCAGTATATCTTCATGTTGAACCGTCCAACACTTCTCCATAATCAAATTCTTCGAACTTTTGCTTCCTATTTTGAAGTTTCACAGGAAACCAGCATCTTCTTAGTGTCAAAATCTCCAAAAGTGGACATTTCTTCAGCCAGCTTCTAAGGCTAGCGGAACAAGTTATCCATCCCAAAGAAAGTGATTTCAATTGGGAAAATGGGTTGAAAAGTGGAGTAATTTCGGGAATATTGCACGAGGACAAGTTCAATGATTGAAGATTTTGGAATTTATTTTGATGAGCTAATGGAAGGTGCACAAATGTGGGTGGACGACAATTTACGATGTCATTTGCGTTCCAATTTGGATCCGAAAAGTTAACATCAACAACACTAATTTCATGAGTGGAAACGAACCTTAAGCATTGGTGAATTATGAGGAGATGTTCCTCAGGATGAGCAAAGCTTAACAAGAATTTAGTCGAACCTGTGTTGTCTGAACAACTTCTCGTAGTCCAACCCAGTACAAAGGCAAGAAGAGCCTCCCGCTGTTTATTTCTCCCGGCAACATCTCCCGTTTCTGGCTTGATTGCCACGAAATCGCTCTCATTGAACTCCAAATTATTTGTTCCTAGCGAGATGAATTGCCATCTACTTGAAAGAATTGACAACTTCACAGCCCTTTTGAATGGCAAAAGGGATACAATCCTGAACAATAAATCATCCGGTAAAGAGGATATTCTATCTTGGTTGACACCCATATTGTTTCCTATACTTTTTTTCCCTTTAACGAAAACTTAAATGGTACTATAAGAAATCTGAAAATAATGCCCTAGAGAAAAAAAAGTGAGACACCAACAAGGTTGGAAGATCGACTTTGCTAGATAATTGGGAAGTTTTTTTATACATGTACGAAACGGTGGAAAATCTTGCATACGAGGCGGGGTGTTCATTCAAACTGAAATGGTCTCATTCGTTTTAAGATTGATTTCATTTGTTATTGGTTGCCTGAGAACGGTGCATCGTTCCGCATAAACAAAATCTGTCAAATGAAATCTATGGTTTCCTTATTTATTGAGATTTTGGTGAAAGCAGCCTAGGCCTTTTTTTCATGAATAGATAAAGGTACCTCGTACTTCAATATTTAATTTTGATAGTGATTAGTGACAAAGAGTTTTATCCTTAACTTCTTAGTGTTATCGCAATAATATTTCACTACATCAAATTCTGGTTACATTTCACTGAAAGATTTGAATTGTTTTGCTTTTATTGAAGTTGACAACACCCTAAATTACAGTTCAAATGTTTTTTTTTAACGTAAACAAATGTTATATTGCGTAAATAGATGAAAAGACCTTACGAAATCATATCCTATTTGAAAACTCGGTTGTATTCTGTCAAATTAATGTCATGTCGCTAGTAATCTCAAATAATTTACCACAAAATTCATTATTTCGTGGTTTGAACTGGGGAAACTCAGTTGAATAGATCCGTTAATTCTTCTTTGAAGCGATATGAGATTGAATTTTGAAATCTTGCAAATCTTTGAAGCGATAGTCCATGCAAATCTTTGTTCAAAAGATGACACGTGCCCTTTGGAGTAATGCTTCTCTTCTAAACCTTTTGCCTCTCTTATTTGTTTGAAATACAGTAATAAAAATTGACTCTAATGTCAACCAAGCATTATTTTATGGTTTATTGTTTTTTTTGAAATAATAGTCTTTTATTTATTTAGGCCACAAATAATTTGTTACATTTTGAACTTTCTCAAGTCAATAAAGTCGATTCTTCAACTATTAATTTTGTTATAGGTCTTCTGGCTACTTCTTTTACTTTTTCTATCATATATATCTGGCTTGCATATTTTACAATGTGTGAGAGATTTTAATTAAATTATTAAAATGACAGAAAATTTTACCAAAAAAAAATGACAGAAAATATAAATGGGCTACGACCGTGCATCAAAACAAAAAATTAAACAGGCTTTATAGTTAAATTAAACAACAAAATATATAACTGCACTATTACCGTGCATCACCATAGAGAACTAGAGTATATCCTATAGCTACGAAAATAATGGGTGACAAACAAACAAAATAGATATTAATATATGTTCATAGGTTCAGCCATTTAGCCTGGATCTTCCTTGCTATGATTAGAATAGTAATGCATATAGAGAAAATTTATACGGAAAATTTGCAACAAATACTATGTCAATCATCAAGTCCTAACCTTAATTAAATACTTAAACCCGAAATAACATATATTAAAAATGAATGGTTATGATTCTTTCCCTGTTGAAATTCCTCCTAAAATTCCGGTACAAATGATTATTGTTATGATTATTTGTTAAAACAATCAAAAGGATAATGATTTCTACTGGGAAAATTCACAATGAATTTTAAATGGAAATAATTTCCTAAATGTTTATATTTATACATTACATTTTGGGATTTAAGATATTGGGGACCTTTAAAATTGCACCATATCATTCTCTATTAAAATTGCTTGGTAATTTTTACTGCATGTGTCAGCCCTCCCAAAATAATACAATTGGCATTACATTAGTATTTATAAAATTGATAGAAATTAATAAGATGGTTGTATTACATGGTTTCATAAGTTTCACAATTTCGTAAGTAATAAGTAATTGTCTTACATGGTGATTGATACAATATTGGGATACTTGAAAGAAAAATCATTATCATTTATATAAGACAAAAGAGACATTGAATCGGGAGAAATAATTTATTTACAAACCTCAAGCTCCACACCCACGACATTTGCACCTGATTCTAAACGACCCCCCCCCCCAGCTAATTAAGAAGAAAAATTGAAATGTATATACGTTGAAGAATATCCTAATTAAATTTTGATTTTTACAAACATAACGTATAGTACACTTTAGAGTCTAGGCTCTCATGAAAACATTTTCATGTGTAGATTTGCTGGGAAGCACCTAACATTGATCCCCAGGCTAACATTTACTGCAAGAAAACTGACATTTAGTTACCAGGCTAAGTCGTCAATAAAATTGAAAAAGTCGTCAATAAAACTGTGTATTGACGACAAATTGGTCGTCAAAAAGTCATCGATATAAATTCATTACCAAAGCCTAATATTAACGACATTCTCGTAGTTGTCAATAAAACCCATACTTATTGACGACATCATATTGTCACAACGAACTTGTCAATGGCAACACGTTGTGGTCAATATAAGGTAACCCTTTTTTAATGAGAATAACATTGACAACAAAAAGTTGATAAAGATAAATTGCATGGTCAACCTCTTTTTTGACGTGACGGAGTTGTCATTGATAATTAATGGTCATTTTTTATAATGACGACCGGTATTTGTTAACAATAAAGATTCATAATACATTTTAATATTGACGACTATTGGTCAAAATAATGATGTAACCTCATTAATGAAATATAATAACAAAATTAAAATATATCCGTAAAACAAAAATAATGGAAAAAGCCGTTACAACCTATTATTTTGTCTTTCTTTTGCACAACTACATTAAACATACAATACCTATCGTATAGAACTAGGATAAAATGATTAACTATTGTAATCATGTAAAGCTTCAATGACCCAAAGCAAAACTTGATCATAGTAATACCCCTTAATTAATGTCACAGAGCAGTACATTACCAATTAGTTTATTTTGCACAAGAGAGTCATCAAAGACCAAATATTATATCATCAAAAATTACTGAACCATGAAGCGGTCGGGTACCTTGCAACACTCCACCCTTCAAATCTTCTTTAAAGTTACTGCAAAGCCATCCAAAAAAAAAAAAAAAGACGTTATTAGTGAAACCATACATTTACAAAATTAACATGGCATCAAAGAGTACTTAGATAACACCAAGACAGCATAGCAAATGGCTAGTAATATGCTTTACCCCTAGAACTTATTCTCTTTATGTGCTTAAAATATGCAGTGACATGGATTTTGCCTAATTGGTTATTTTCTGAGTCAAACAGCAGGTTCTAGGAAACAATTCGAAGCGCCTCACCTAGAATTGAAGAAGGCCAAAGTTATTCAAAAAAAGAAAAAAGAAGAAGGCCAAAGTAGCTAGATGATACAAAATTGCACGTCTTATGACATGCTTCAAGTAATCTCTCCTGTACCGGAAAAACGAATGATCAAACTATTTTATTTGGGAAAAAATCTTACAACTGTGTTAAACTCATTCAGCAGGTATAGCGTTCCATTAAAGGCTAACATAGAGGATATCATAGGAGAAAAAAGATGAAAAGAGAATATACCAAAGTTCGATTGGCTGAATAACAGACAGATTTGATACTGTGTCGCATTAATGGCCATAATTTTTGTGCTAATGTCGATAATATATCAAGATTTTCAATAGAATTTTCTACTACTTCCATGGTGCCGGAATGACTAATTTTATTTAGATCAATTCCCTGTTTCTAAAAGGATACCGTGGAGTCAAGTGACTTTGGAAACACCTGCTCGTTTCCGCTAATATTAATGCTGCAAGTGCTCAAAGATTTAAGTTTAATATGTTTCTATTCAACTATGGAGGAGAGATATTGATACTCCAAGACATCATTTCCAAGTTAATATATATACCTTGCGGAATACCACAAGTAGTCACTTCTATAGCCAGTAGTATTAATTTGCTTAGCTAAACCATGTCTCCTAAATGTATTCTTCTGTGAGATATCCACAGGTTCATTCACCCAACTCCACTAGAAAGTGGTTAGTTAGAAGTTATGAAAGCTGGAATCGATATGATAGCAATGATCTTTCAAGAAAAGGTCGTAAGATGAAACTAAGAAGAAATTATAACTTTTGGAGTATAATAAAATTTTGATGAGAAACAGAACAGCTTTAAAGGAAATGTTGTATTAACTCGTGAGGAATATTACCTTTGCAGAGTTAAATGCAACATGCTCGTAGTCGGGGAAGATGTTAATAGACCACAGGGTTAATTCACAAGTATTTGCCATTGAAGTTGACACTTGCATCTGTGTCAAGAGTCAAATGGCAAGAAAAGCAGCACTCAATCCAAACCCTGTTATGTAAACAGCAGCCTACAACAAAAAGGCTATTTGGAATCTGATGAACATGCATACATGCACATCGTATACCTCGATGGACAAAGAAATACGCGAATGAGTTTCATTAGGAAAGGGGTTTCAGCAACGGACATGTCCTGTCAAAACTGAACTTTTTGTACAATCCATAACTTAGTTTTGCAATCCGTAAAAAAATAATTAAATTACACTAAATGTAGAAGAGTTTCATACAAAGAAATTCAAGAAAAGTATTCAAGATCTAGGACGAATGGGCTGTTAATAGGAGGACACGGATCTGATTCTTCTGCATTTTCAGCAACATAAAGTGGACATCTTGTTCAAATCAGATTTCTGGACAAACCAAGATTTTGTTCAATAATGCGTAAAAACAATATTAAACTAGATTAAACATTGAAGAGATTAACCTCCTCCTCAATATTGAACTAGGCTTTGTTGTCGCGCGTTGCGCGACCAGTATTTTTGTAACTTTTTTATACATCGTTCGTAATTTAGAACATTTGCGATAGTTAAATTTCGGTAACACATTCAAAGGTTAATTTTAGCAAAAAGTGTAACAATTCAATTTTTTATTTTGTAATTTTTAGTACATTGTGTCTCTTTCTGTAATTGAATCAACTTATAGTTCAATTGTAATTCCAAGATCACCCGGTGCACATCCAGAAATTGTTATTCCAAAGTAAATACCTGTAAAACAAGATCATATAACACATAAATCTAAATCCATCACTTCAATGAAATCACTACCCTGGTGGATGAAATGTATTGGAAAATATGAATAACAATTTCTTGTACCAAAATATGACATCGTGGATATTATACTAAAATGAGAGGATCATGTAAATATCGCATGCGATTATAATATAAGAGTTTATACATAAATCGGTACTTATTGTTAATTAGTGACATGGGTCAGATTGTTCTTAACAAATATGACAACTTTGTTTCGTGAAGAAATGTTTTAATGAGCACGATGAACAAAATACACGAATGCACGTCAAATGTAGTATTTCACTGAGTAATTAGTATTGAAAAAACTGGGTGTATTCACTATACGTGTAATGAATCAAAATGAAAATTTTTTTTACTGTACATTGAACAAATGATACTTTCAAAGCAGCATTCTTGGGGAAATGCTCACTATAAGGAGTTTGTTACTTCTGTTCCCCGATTCTTTTGTTTCAGATCCCAGAAGTTTATGAAATGATATGAAGTTTTTCTTTGCGTTTTGATCAATTTAGCCCGGCAATGGATCTAATGACTATGGAAGAAAGGGCTAAGAAGTAAAACGTTGAGAAACATAGAAAAGATTAAAAGATTGTTTTGTTTTTAGTATTGAAGAATGCATAGAAAGTGGCTTCCCATTGAGTTTCAGAGAATGAAAGAAACTGAATACATCTCAAAACATTATTACTCAGCCTAATCCTTAAAGCTATCAAACAATAGATTAGTTATCCTACCGCAAATCTTTCATCAATTAACTTGGGAAAACATTGATCAACCATATACTTTCTTCGTTCTACATATATGAATTATGAAAAGAATACTATAGATAAAGAATATGAATACAATCCAATAACGGATTGAAACCAATGCATCATTTTGCCAATTGTTACTGATTAAGCTACTATCTGTCCTGCTCTATGCACAGTTGATCAATCCATGATAGCATAATGTCATTGAACCCTCCATTACACTTCTACTATGAGCTAAATAATTGCACATCTTTCACCAAACAATTGACCCAAGAAACATCAGGTTCATCTATATTTGGAGTCCTACTACTTGTTGCAGCAAAGCAGAATTACTCTTGTCGCAATACGCAAAAGATGTTGACTTCCCCAGCTTGACAATACCTAAAAGTTGACATAGAGCAGCAAAAATGAGTGTGGTGCAGAAGTTCATTGCCAAATCTGTCCAGATTATGCTTGAGATTTTCTTGTGTACAGTTAAAATAAAATTCACAAGAAAAAAACATAGCTCTTAATATAAATTAAATTTGAAAATCAAGGCATCCACATCACAAATTGCAAAACCGACTCACTATATCAAAATGAGTTACACATGTCACATGCCAAGGAAACTAACTAAAACTTTGTCATCTTGCATATGATCTTAAAACTCTTACCTTGTGCAAGGTAGTTGCAAGCTTCCAAGTCCATCCAGTGAAATTTTCAGTAGCTGTTTTAGTAGACAAAATGCTATTCTAGATATGGTACAAGGCCATAATTTTCTTAATATATTCCGTAAATTGAGATCTTCATTGAGGGAATCAAACGGCGTATATTAGTCTTTGGTCAGAAGAGTAACAATTGGTTCGTTAACCTCTTCAACTACCGTCCCAATACCAATGACCCATCTATAAAATTAAAACTTCGTTAGAAATAAGGGCTCACGAGTCACAACTACACACAAGCATTGATTGGAGACAACATTATTAGGCAGACCTCTCAATAGCAGCTCAGTCAAATTTGAGCAAGAGAGCGAGAACAGATTAAATTAATCAATTCCAACTATCATGTTTGACTAAAAGAGAAAAGCTGTAATCAAGCAAACCAAAGCAAAACCCAAGATAACATCAACATATGCACCCAGATTTTTGAAAGGAGATTACAAAACAAGGTTCAAAGAGAACCAAAAGCATGGAAGAATTGAATAGATGTTCGCAGTTCACCATCGTTAAGGCTTGAAAATTACTTCTTTCTTATAATAGTTATTCATAAATGTTAACTCTACATCTCTATCCATTTGATTCTTATCCCACTTATAAAAACAACTTAGAAAGAAATTACTCCACTTCAGCAAAATTCCAACATATAGGAAACATCTCACCCAACTAAGATCAACCTCTAAGAACCCTTAGATTAATTCCAAAGGAAATTACTCCGCTTCAGAAAAATTCCAACATATAACAAAAATTCCACAAAGTATGTTTGAACACAGGAATATTAAAAGCGAAAAAAGAGGGAAAGAGGGAAAACCTGATTGAGATTGTTCTCACGAAGAAAATGTGCTTGCCTGAAATGAACGGAGGAAACTTGCTTGAGTGAAAAAGAAGAAGGTGCATGCCACATAAGCCCATATACTGCCGATTCACAGCTTTCTAATAATCCTAATAAATTTGGTTATCTTTGTAATACAAAAGTATGAGAATGCATAATGAAGGAACAAAAATATTACCGCTTGCTAAAGTTGAAAAGCTCTGCCTCTAGTTTCAATGGGAACACTGATATGCTAATAGCTTCACTCAGATTCTGTACTGCTCAAGTTCTTCCTTTTCTACTATGCAATTAAAATTTAAGCTAATTATTGAAGTCGAGAATTGAATGACAGATTAGTGATTAGGTTGCTGTGTTTCTTGTTAATAGACCAGGGTTCGATTCCCACCAGGGGTTGTAAGGGGCTTTTACCCACATTTAAATGGGGTCCATTGGGGTGAATTTGTTTTTCTTGAAAAAAGCTAATTATTAAAGTCTGTCCTATGCATCGAAACAAACTACGAAGAGAAAACTCATGGTTTCTGGAAGCAATTGACAAAAAAAGCATGGAAATTAACATGGAGAGAATCTCAAATGAACTATATATTTAATTGTACTTCAATCATAATACAAATTTAATAAACATCAACTTAAAACTAACCTGAAACATAGCGGCAGCAGATCTCCGATGACGAGGCTCCACCACCACCACCGGTTGTCGATACTCTACCATCACTGGCTGTGAGGAAAACAAACACCAGGAAGTCCAATTAGGGATGAGATCTTGAAGGCTTCGAGTTGTCAGTCGCGTTGAACTTCTCGCCAGTAATTAGGAAATTATTTTTCTATAACCTTAATACAAATCAGGATGGAATTCCAACTCGCCGACAACAATCACCACCAACACCTCAGCCGCACGATCAACTTCGAATCAAAGTTTGGATTTTGATTTGGATGCCATGGGAAGCCATGGAGCTGATTAGGTCGTGGCGGATGGGGAGGGCGATGACGGCGGTAGTAATGATTGTAAAAAATCAGTTTATTTTTATCAGGTCTTTTAAAGCTTAAAACCCAAAACGACATTTTTTGGAAGGCAAGGGTTTTTTGCAAAAGATTTACGGATTTGATGTCCAAAAAATGACATTATCCAAAACGACATCGTTTTGTAGGTTGGGGTTTTTTCCCCAAAATCCAACAAAATTTTTAAATTGAGATTTATGAAGCCCCGTTTATACCTCTAATAAGTGACTGACGTCATATCAACTCCATCCGACAGACGTGATTGTTTTGTAGGTGCCCCTGAATATTTGTTGGGTATTTAATTTCTTGCCTACTGTGACTTTATATTAAATATAATAGTAGTATAAGGATTAACAAGAGTTACAATAACATTAGTCTATGAGCATAATACTCTAAACATGCACAACAATCATTAGTAGCAATTCCCCCTTCTTATGTTCCAATCTCTCGGCAATAGGCGATAGGCGATGGGCCTTTCGTTCTTAGCCCAATCATTTCTATTATGATTAGCAACAGAATAATTTTTTTGAATAGCCGTAAACATGAAATCATGCAGAGAATATAGAAAATAATCAACCAAGGTTGATATTCATCAAACCAGAATCAGTACGACGTCAAGCTCACCAAACCCAATTTAGACTTCCAATTCTCACCAACCCCGACATCAATTGGTGCCCTGAAAGAGCTCCCCGAGAAGGCTGCTTTATAAAACTTCAGTTCATCTCTCTGCACTCAATCAAAGGACCAAACATAAGAAGCGTAATTAACCGAATTAACAAAACGCACAAACAAGGCAATTCAGTTTGGATTCCAATAAAAGCCAAAGAATGAAATCCCCATAACCTAAAATGTAAAGTTTCTAGGTAGCCAAATTTGGTCCTAAACATACCACGCACAACCGAATTTTCAACTATCTACTAATACTATTTTTTTTTTCTGCACACCAACTGAAAAAAAATGTAAAGCTTTCAACTCATTCCTCTGTAGAGAAGGCGGATGAATGTGAGGTTTTTCGAGGAAGGGGATTGAGGAAGTGAAATGGTAAAGTGAATTGGTAAAGTGATACTTGTTCAGACGTGCAAAAAGTAAAATTAGAGATATAAGCAAAAGCCGGGGCAGGAAAGCGAAGGCGGGGAAATTTTAGTCAAGAAGTGCCAAATTTTTCATAAAAGCGGGACAACTTCCCCCTTTTTTCCCTGTCAATTGATTTTCTTTAACTCTTACTTTGAACACATTAAAAAGATTTAATCTATTATAGTACCCTTGAAATTATTTAATGATACCCCTAATTTCAGAAATCTTTATCAATTAGTAGTGTGAAACTTTAATTTCAGAAATCTTTATCAATTCGACACTTTTAGTATACTTCATTAACTTTTGTTTCATTCATGTACAAATTAATCATAATTTTGATGTACTAGATAAAAATGTTATTTTGTCTTTTTTTTTTGTTAGTTTAAAGATGCTATTTAAAACATTGTGACCATTACGATTAAGATATTGTATTCTGTCAAATTAATGAAAATAAAGACTTATCAATTTTGTGAAACATTTTGACCGTACTTATGTAAGGAAAATCTTTATTAATAGATAAAAGCCATGTTTTTAAAATCATGAAATTAAACAAGTAACTTTTTTCAAAGTCAAAATCAGCTGTTGACCTCGAGGCAAAGCCAGTTACGCAAAAAAGAGGACCTCTTAACATTACACCACTGAATCCCCAATCCTTTGCTTTTAAACTATCGCCAAAGAAGGAAGGGGCTATCTTTTTCTCTTTCTCTATCTTATCATTATACTATAAAGATATGAGTTGTGTTGTTTCAATGAATCAAATCATGCACTAATCGAGACTAGTATCTTCTATGTTGCAAAATCAAAGCTTTGACTCCAATTGTTAACATGAGAAGTAAACAAGTACTGTAATTTGTAGTAACTCATTTCGTTTTACAAAACATGTAGTCAATTTCGCAAAAGAATAAAATAAAATAACAAACATGGTTATTTTGTTCATGACGAGTGTAATGTTGTAATTGACTTTGAATAGATATAATGGCATTAGGACGCAGTAATGTAGTTAATACAACATAATATGCAATGTACTCCTTTGAGAGTCATTTACAGCTAAAACATATGAACTCGTAAATTAATAACTATTTGTCTTGACTAAATTCAATTTTTTAGTTTATTGAGTTAGTGATCTAATTGCTTCGTAATCTAGTGATGGTTCAAGTAGTGATGTCATAGTTACCATGATTCCTGTGTTGATAAAATCTTTGATGTAGTAATTTTAAGTATTGTCACAATTATTCAAACTAGACTACTATTAATCCTATTTGAGAATTGTATATTATTAGGTAATGTTATCTTAAAAGTAATTAAGTACTAACTTACAATGCATTTTAAGATCCTATGCATAAACACAATCATAATTTAAAGTCTTATGATCTTTGGGGTCAAGTTAAAAATAATAGGGTGCCTTAGTAATATTTTTTGAAGCTTTGATAGCTTTGTCAATATTGTTAGATTGTTGCACTTTGGACCAATGCCAAAAAGTGTAAATGCATTTATTATGAACCACAATTTAAAACCACTAATAGAAGTTCATTGAGATGTGAAAGTAGTCCGTGTTAAATATTACTAGTAAATGTCCAATTGCATATTAAAGCAGTCCATGGTAAATATTTGCGCTACAAAGTAAACTATAAAAATAAATATTAGTTTAGCTCAACAATAAAATCTTTCTTTTCTTTTTATTTTAACATCAAGAGTATTATTTTTAATTAACTAATTTATTGAATAACAATCTAATATTAGGATGTTCTGCGCAATATATATCTAATTCAAATTGATAAAAAAAAAATCACTTAAAAAAAGTAAATATCTTACATATGTTACTACGTCAATTTCAAACAAAATAATCCAATTTATTGTATTGTAATTGAGACAGAGAGTATATTTTATCACATAAAAATACTAAAATGCCATATATAATACTATGAATTTAAGTATACCATAATTACAAACAACTTAAGAATGACACAAAGTTTTATAGAATAATGATTTAGAGATAAAAGCGTAAAATAGCTTGAGAAAAATTTGAAAAATTTTCATTGACGACCATCGTTGTCAATATGAAGTTAAGATATAGGGACATATTGACAACTGGAAGTCGTCAATAAACAAAAGCAAAATTATTGACGACTTTTTGTCATCACAAAGTTTCCAAGTAGTGAGGAGCTATCTAATGACGACTTTATGTCGTAACTTATTTTGATTAAATTGCGTCACCACCCATTTTATTGACAATTTATTGACGACTTTTATAGGCTTGTCAATAAAACTAATGTTATTGATGAAAGGTGGTGACGACTTAAATTCCTCGTGAATAAATGGTGTCTTTATTGACGAAGTTTTCTGCTGTCAAAACGTTTCTGGTCACTGAAACTCAATTTTCTTGTAGTGATTGATCCCTAGGATAATATCAGAAGAGCTTGTCTGCCCTTTTCAGGGGAACTTCCACCGGCTGCTCGGCCTCGATAGGGGCACCATCTCTATATAAATCCTCGTTCATGTCTCTGGAATGTCCGGCTCCGGCTCGTCACTAGATACATACTTTATCAAATGTTGATTAGCTTCATGGAAGATTCTTCGTCATAATGAGATTCCAAGGATGATAATGGAATATTATTGCGAATGAATTTCTTTTCGGTCACGTGAAAAGCAGTGACACCTTGTAACAATTGGATCCTCCTTGAACAATCTTGTCCAATTGTAAAAATCCCCACCGAAACATCGACATATCTTCACTACTTGTGATAATATATTCTTGACCAACTTGTAACACTTGGGAGATAGTTCTAAACGACATATATATCTCCAGTAAGAGTGAGATCTGACTCTAGTCACTCTACCCTTGCTCATTAACACCGCATGAACTCTCAATTTCACATATTAGTTTGTTATCTCGAACTTACTTAGGATGGTTTATTTTTTACTGTTGTTGACAGGCTATTAGAGTAGAAGTAGGTTTACTCATCTTTTGTGAGTTCCTAAAAATTAAAAATAAAAATTTACTACTCATTTCTGGATGGTTCTCAACATTACTAAAAGAAAAAAAAATTTAAAATTTACTCATTCATGGTTGATCCTGACATTATCAAAAAAATTAAAAGTTATACTCCTGCAACACTGGTTGAAACATAATTTACTGGAATGCTACCATCACGGACAAACTTCCATTTTTTTTTCTCTCTCTTGAATACCTTCGGAATATCTTCATCCTTAGAACCTGCAAAAATTCAAAAAAAAAAAAAGAAAAAACACCAATTTTTTTAAAAATAACTTAAGAATGGCACTGGAATCTTTTTCGATTTGCTTTTGCTTTGATTTTCTTACTGAATATATTGGAGCAATATATATGTACATTGTTTTTTTCTTTTTTTTTTTTGTAAAATAATGAGAGATGAAAATCAAATACTAAGTTTTTGCCATTGATTCCAAACTAGAAAAAAAAAAAACGATTGTTTTCAAATTTCATAAATTCAAACTTCTCCTTAGGGTACGAATCCACTTGAAAGATTCATTATGATTAATTTGGAAAGTGGTTTGTTTGAAAACCCTTTCAGATATATATATATATATATATTAAAAAGAAAAATATTAATTACTAGGTGCGTGCTATAACTAGTTTCCGACTTCCTTTTATTATTATTATTATTATTATTATTATTATTATTATTATTATCTTGCGATATTGTAAGACCACCAGTAACAAACGAAAAAAAAATTAAAAAAGACCATACAAGATATTTTATTACAAACTAGTCTTTTGGTGTCGCGCATTACGCGACCAGTCTTTACTAATACTTGTGTAATATAAATCGTAATTAAGAATATTTAAAAAAATATATTTCTCTGTTAGATTTAGTAATGTGTAATCGGGTAATATTAAATGCAATCGAAGCATTTTATTTTATTCTTGTTCGGAAAAATTAAATTCAGTCTTTGAATAGTAAAAATTTTTGCATAAGCCTTATTCGAGACGAAAAGTGTCTTTTTTAATTATTAAATTCAGACTAATAACACATGCTTTTACACAAGAAACAATAAAAACTAAATTTTGAAATAGTATAAATCTCAAGAACTCTAATTTATAATTGAAAATTTTAATAGTTTTTGATATGCAAAATTCTACATTTTTAAAATTTTCGTAGAACTTTTGATTTTTTTCCTAGTCAATAGAGGCAAAGTGCTATTTTAATATTAATTAATATTCTTTTTCTAGTGCTATTCTTAATTAGTAGTATCTCTTGTTTATGGTTTTTATTATCCTTATCCTCATACGTTTTTATTACCCTTTGGTGAGTAAATTAACTACGGTGCTGTTTGTGATTTTTATTATCCTTATCCTTATACATTTTTATTACACTTTGGTGAGTGAATTAACTACGGTGTTGTTTATGGTGGGCCATGGAGGAGTAGTAACAATTTTGAATTGTATAATCAGTTACGCTATATAGATTATGATTTATTCCCAAGCTTGAAAATAGTTTGAATAGATTAATTTAAAGGTCAATAGGTTATTATTGTGAAGATCTTTGTCGAATAGAAAAAAAACCAAGCACAAGAGACAATATTAGTTTGCGTTTTTGTGCCATCAATCTAATCTACGCTCGCATTTCACTGAGCCCCCAAAAAAACTCCCCCCTCCCACAAAAACACTTATAAGTCTACTACCAGTACGTAGTAAGGTTATATATAGGTCAAAGGTTGTTATACAGTTGATGAAAGATTCATTCTTGATGCCACTGACAATTGATCAACTTGTTAGGCTTAATTAAGCAGCACATCCTCCGCAAACTATTCCCCGCCTATTTCAGAGAGAAGAAGATCATTACAGAACCGTTAAAAGGTTTCTTCCCGGATTGGCCAAAAAAATAAATAAAATGATTATAGTCTCTGCAAAATCTTTCATTTCAGAAGTTTAAACACATCTTTCACATTCTAAATTTTTTCAATAAGAAAGGCAGAGAATGTGCATGATCATATTGAAATGCAGCAACTTACACACTGAAGCAGCCTAAGGTTCTGTGCGTTCTCTTTCTAGCATTTTCTTTCCTCCATGGAGTTTGGAGAACAACTTTGATGACAGTGTTAAACACAACTTTTACATTCTAAACAAGTAACAATTTTACAAGGTCAGTCATGAGAATGAGACTGAGTCTAGCAATTTATCAAAATAAATTTACCAATGGCTATAAGGATCAGCCTATAATATCTAACTCGGAAAAATATTCATCTCAGGCATAGGAAAATGAGATAATATCAACAAACCTACTATGTTTTTGAGCTGCACTTAATGTACGCTGCTGCCCCAATTTGTTTCCTCAGCTCTTCACCCTGTAGAACTCAGAGGTAAGAAAAATTTCTTCTCACCAGAAATTGTGTTCTTTTCCATGACCAGTGTGATAAGTAGTAACCTAGGACTACAAGTGAAGAAAAGAGGTACCTGAGCAGATGTGATAACGTTACAACCCATATGATCAATCATGTATCCTCTATCATCACGAAGATGTTTCAAGCAATCAAAAGGAAATTTCTTTTTGTTAGCACAAGCTAGGAGGTTCAATTGCAATGCAACAAAGTGACCACATAATCAACTGTGCAACATAATAACTTTGAAAAATAGCAATCCAAAACTAAGAATGTTATAGCATAATATTTCTATGAATAGCATACAAAACTCAGGAAGAGAAGAGGCATACTTGGAACTTGAACCATCCATTGCACTAACCCAATCATCATGTAGAGAAGGCTCCTCTACCGTCCTTGGGACCACGGGTTTGATGTACTCAATCTCAAGAGTTTTCTCCTGTAATGTGCCAAAACTTCTATAGTTATAAACCAGAGAACAACAATACAAAATAACAAAAATGGTAGGTGTATATTGCAGAAACCCTTGATAGCTTATAGATTCAGAAGTTGTTTTAAAGGGATGTACCAACAATCTCGATCAAGAAAATTGGGCTCTCTGAAAGGTTGCATAAGTGCCATAAAAAGATCCACAAATACAAAATTTTATCATAAATAACATTAGTGAAGTAGCAAAGCTTTCAAAAATCATTACTTATAGCGGAGATATTTTCGACATTTAGAAATTCTTCCAAGGATATCTGTACAAGCCTCCCACCAACAAGAAAATAAAAAACTTCAGTCTTCCAATCATCTTTTATCACGAAATAAATAGCCAAAGCTTTATTAACATATATATTGCAAAATCAATTTGGCAACTTGGACAACAAAATTTTCCAAAAACTACTACTTTTATTCGCAAACACCCAAAAAATAAAACAACCTAAAACAGTAGAATATTTTCAAAAGGAACAATCAAAACCAACAGTAGCTGTAAACGGTTTATAATAATTAGATGAGAGAACATTCTAGAATAATTATCAGCTTTAAGAAAACTACTGACAATAGTGGAGAGACCCAAGCTGGTGAGGTTGGAAGGAATGGTAATAGAGGTTGGTGGTGCTTTATTTGGAGGTTTCAACTTCGTCACAAACCACACTCGAACGTGCCTTGAAGCTTCATCCATGTCACTGGAGCCTGAAAGATGTTTCTGATCAAGCCATCAAGGGAAGTTTCTGATTGTGATATTTTTAGATGTTTACGCATCTATTCTTTCATCCTTGAAGCTTACCGTGGAAGTTTCTGATTGTTTGCCTACTCTATCATGGGCATCGGAGGTCTGGAATTGGGGGATTTAGAAGCAGCGAGGATTAGAGGGGGAACCATAAAGCCCCAAAACGTTATTGTTTTGGAGTTTGGAGTTTTCTACTCCAAACTGGAAACCATAATTATGCAGCTAACCTCAAACTGATCATGGAATGAAAAACGCGTCAAAGAAATTATGCAATACTGATTTTTTTAGTAATTATCGGGCCCCAACCCAATCACTCTCAATCATCATCTAAGTAATCATCAGATGTATACATGTCAATGATAGTTCGCAAAAAACCTTCAATAATTCCAGCTCGAGAGTAACAGAAAACTTCATTATGATCGACCCCAACATTAACATAACCGGGGAGGAGAAAAAAAACCCAAAAACATAGTACCAAACAACTCAAAGTCTTTGGAGGATTTCCATTCAATCTCCAAAGCCAAAGATTGTGGCTGCTCTGTTTTGCTGCTTCTATTCCTCAAATTCTTAACAACTTCTCGCTCCAATTCCTTGTCTTCATGAACTGAAACCTGCTTAGCTTCTCATAGATTCTTATTATGAAATAATTCAATAATTTCAAAAAGAATATAGGTGAAAGTGCTGAAATCTGAATTATAAAGCTCTGTCAAAACCTGAATTCAGTCAATGGACGATATCCATCATCAAGCAGTATATATCATCTTGACTCTAAAATAAAGATTTAGAGCTACCAAATTCAATTATTTCATATTAATCCCAGGAAAAAAAATGTTTCAAAAATCAGAAACCAACAAATACAAAGAGACATAATGAATTCCAACAAATGAACAAATGAATTCCACAGATATGTAACTATTTTCTCAGCCGTCTGATACTCTGAACCCTCGGCAAACTCTTCAGTTGAAGTGTTGCTTGAAGAACATTCTGATTTCTCACACAGTTGACTGCATGTCTCCAGGGCCCATAAATCAATTCTAAGCAAAAAGATCAACCATGAAACCACACTGGCACTTCTCACTGCCAAAAGAAAAGATAATTCAGATAATCTTCCGAATTACTTTTATCAACACAAGCTTAGGAAAAGAATCATATATAATCAGAAATCCATTAATAAAAAAATTAATTAAAAAAAATCAATACAAACCCGTTGAGAAGACGAACAACCTGCATGAATTACCTCAGAATTGATGACATTGGAGTAGGAAAACCACCACCGGAACCTCAATCTTTGGCTTCTTCCACCTTCGCTAGCGGCTAGGGTCTGCAAAGGATGGAGCAAAATGATGAGGAGACCTTGGGCAGCGGAGGATCCGGGTTCCGAGTTTGATTCGCTTAATCGGTATTGCGATTCAATCGACGGGAATTAAGACTATGTACGAGATTGAATGACCGATTCAATGGGCGTGGTGGTTTGAAAAGGAGTTGTCGCTGGTCGGGAGTAGAAGAGCTTATGCAGCCATCGTTAATATTTATTGGTTGGGGGGGGGGGACAGGGAGAAACGACGACGTCGTTTTCTTGGGCTGAGAATTTTTCCTTAAAACCTGTGCTATTCTTTAACTGAGGGGGAATAAAATTTGGAAACAAAAATTCGGATTTTGTATTATTTATTAGAAGGAAACAAATTATGAAATCCCGATTTCACCCCTAATAAATCGCTGACAGCATATCAACCCCATCCGACGGCCGAGATCGATTCTACGGTAGTGCTTGAATATTTCTTGAACATTATTTCTTGCCTACTGTGCTTTTTACTTAAGTATAAGGATAAGGATAAGGATAATAATGTTATTCCAAATATGTATTATTACAAGCAAACGTTGGGGACATTGTCGGCTCAATGTACTAGTACTTAAACTTGCTTACACAAGCGAAAATGTGAAATCTCTGTGACTACGGCAAACAGATTGATTCCAAAGCTCTTAATAATTTTCTAAAGAGTAAACAGCTAAACGCCCCTTTTTATTTAGTTGATTTCAATCTGGACGGTTGGCTACTCTGAACTTTAACAATCTCATGCCCGAATATTAATTGCACAACCTCTCATCACTGCTTTTCGTTGATGTACATTGTGTATAATGTGATAAGAAAAGGATTGAAGTTTGTTTGCACAAATTCGAAAAAGGATTGAAGACCGTCAATTCTAGGAGAAACGAAAGAATGTCATCCTTAATTATCTGGAGTTTATTTGTTTTTTTTTTATCGTACGGAGTCTTTTGTTTCTGTATTTGCGCTGCGTGTCTTAATTCCTAAGTTTTAATTGTCTTTAGTAAGGGTTCTACATTAGGTGCATTATGTTTGGGTGTTTTAACAACACTTTCATTGAAATTAATTTGCATAAAACAAGATCATTTGTTGTCCCTCTAAATCCTTCAACTGCACGTTTCTTAGCTACTTCCGTACGTAAGAGTACAACTGTATTTTCCGCCAATGTTTTTGCTCTTCTGAATACGGAAACAACAATTAGAAAAGAAAAGAAAAAAAAAAGAACTGTGCATCCTTTGCGCCTAGGTACTGCATCAAAGCCAATTAGCTGTTAAATATTAGAACCTTTGAACTTAAATTTCGTTTCTCCATATTCATCAAATTGCCTTTCTAGCTAGAGAATTAAACAAAATCACACCAGCTCTGCATATCCCCATTCAAACTTCTGAAATCAAAACTACTTAATTTTGTAACTCTAGAGCGTTGATTACATAGACCAATACCGATGTATTTCCCATTTTGAGTCGTCGTCGAACACACATGCATATTTAACTGTTCTTAATTACAAATGCAAAATGAAAGTACCCAGGAAACGACCGTCTTAACATGGTCAAAATTCTTCCAATAATTAAGAGCAATATTTTCATGGTGAGATTCTCTAGATTCGGGCAACTATTAAGAAAGAACGTGATTCCATAGTATTCTTCTTGAATGAGTGATGCCTTCAATATAAGTTCTTCGAGACGCTTAAGTTTAGACTGCCTATTAATAAATATTATTATTGTCACAGTAGTATATTTTTTTCGATTGACATGAGTATATATACTCTAAATTATTTTCCGCGGCTATAAAGTACAATTTGTATATTTTGGGACCTTTTAAAGAACACAAATAAAAATTGAATTTGTTTAGTGCCCAGTATGTGCTTTGAATCGTTACCCACAAACTTGCTGTAAAAATCTTATTGAACCAGTGTTACCTAAAATCTTTGGCGATATTTTGAGAAGCTCAAGTTAAGCCCCAGTTAAGTGTTTCTCCTTCTAGTGAAGCTCTACACGAATACTAATTATTTTTTAAAAAAATGTATTAGGCGTGCACATATTGTACCCAAATAGAGCACCAATTAAATAGAAAAAGTATGAAGATAGATTTCGTATTTGGGAGGAGATCTTAACTTACATTTTAAGCATGTAACTGAGTCCTTATATTCTTCAAATTGCTATCACTACCAAAATTGTATCAACTCAATTATTATTGAACTAAATGCCCTATATGTTTTTTAAAACAAAAAACAATGTTATTAATAATAAAGGAAAAATAGGGCAACAAATATACTAAACCCTATATCAAGTACAATTTTAATCTTAAAGTAAATTTTGAATCCTTATTCAATCGAGCTGATCGACAACTCAAACTTTTGCTTTAGCTTTGGTTTTTTTGAACGATTGTGATATGTTGGAACAGAAACTTCAATATAAAAGGACACTTGTTCCATTGCGTATTCCATATCAAAATGTCCATCTTCAAAACAATTGAGAGCATGATTTAGTCCACCCTTGGAATTACTACGTTTCTTCAATCGTATAACTTGGGTTAAAGAGCTCATTATTGTTCCCTATCTCCATATCATCCTTAGATAACTACGATTTTGGGGCCGCAATTGGCAGTAAAATCGAGATAGTAAGTTCTGGAGCTTCGGGATTTAACCTTTGACTGGAGTTATTACTAGAGATATTTGGGGAAGAATTTTTTTTTCTAAACTTGAGGGAGAGATTTGTTGCCATGGAGAGTGTGACATAGACTTTTCCTTATTCAAAAGCGAGATATGCTGATCAGATTTAGATAGCAGATTTGGGGGATCAAATTTTTTCCCGCTCATGTCGCAATAGGTGCAACAGCCTCAACAGCCGCAACAGCCGCGGGCGCAATTGACACGCAGCTCAGATGCGAATTAGAAGGGCTGTGCGGAATTCCCTGAATTTCCTCCATCGCCGGTGGCTGCTGCCGTTCTTCCATTGCCGGCAGTGGAGTGTCTTCTCTTTGGAGGATTCAATTTGGGCTGTAACGCCGGCAATGATTGTTTGGTGATCTTCCAGAGGTGGCGGAACAGCATCAGCAGATGGCCGCAAACCAGAAGCGACTTCAGCAAAGATTTGCTTCTCAGGGGGATTCTGACTCTCCACAGGCGAAATTTGTGCAGCAGTAAACGAAATTAATGAGATTAATGATAATCCACAGCAGCGTCAACTATCGGAGAGCCTTGATGACCATCACTTGAAGAAGGAACAGACTGCGTCAGTTTTGCATTCGAACCTGGATGGCTTTGAGAATTTGAAATTGAATCGGATTGACTAGAGATTCCGCGCATCTTGGGCGTTGATTGCACATCAACGAAATTCAGTTTCAGAGTTTGCGAAATCGTTGGGATTTCTAGTTCGCCGTCTGTCATTGGAGTTTCTCGCCGGCCCTCCACCATTGGCGATGTAGCAGCCATCGGAGAAGATTGAAGCGAAGTTGATTTCCCAGATTCAATCATTGGATTAGCAGCAACTACAGAAACCGGTTGAAGGGTTTCAGTCGCGTCTATGATTTGGGTCGCTACAATAGGTTTAGTCGCAACAATGGGGGTGGTGTGTTCAGTAGCAGCAGCGGTGATATCTTCGGCGGCTTTCTGGTTTGCTGAGGTTCGTTGGTTGTCGTTAGTAGCTTGCAACTTCGGAGACGATTGCAGTGTTGTTTGCGCAGCTTTTGAATGAAGGGGGTCTTCAGCGGCAATGGTTTGCGGAATCTGGTCCCCTCCATTAGCACCTGACAAAGACGGGATCCGCATAACATTGGAGGCCAATGGATTTATCTCGGAGTCATCTCTGATTTGTACAACATTTGATTGCTTCCCTTGTGTTTGAATTTTTTATTGATCCTTTGAAGGTTCCGATTCTTTCTTTTGTGTTGATGATGTTCGGGTGTTGTGTCTATAGGATTGAAGATCACGGCCAATCTTCTTGCAGTCAACACAATATTGCGGCATGTTCTCATAGAAGATTGGTTGAAAATAACTTGCCCTTTCAACTCCAAGTCTGATTCGAATAGGATAGTCCTTAAGAAGATCCAATTCTACACAAACCCGTGCCATAGACTGTCGTGACATGTTGAGGGTGGGAACGTCTATTTGAAGTTCAGTACCGATGATACTAGCTAGTTTACACCAGTAAGCCTTATTGAAACGGTGGATGGGAAGGCCTTCGAAGGAGATCCAGACTGATACGATAGAGCTTTCATGTGCCGGATTAACATCAGTGGTCCATTTTAGAACTCGCATACGATGCGATTCAAAGGTCCATAGACTTTTTAACCAACAATGATGAAAATCTTCTTCTAAATCGAAGGATATAAGGATATATCGGGAGTCAATCGATCCAAGGGAGAAGTTTTCTTTGAAACCGATAATTTTGAATTCTCTTCGTAAATAATCCATTTTCAGTCGGCCTTTAGTGAATTTCCCTACAAGGGCTAGTCGGAAGGGTGCAGCCAATTGATCATCCTCTTATTTGGTAAGAAGAAAAGTTGGCTCACCTTTGAATATCGTTGGTTGTGAATGAATCTTAAACTGACTTTGATCTTGTTTTGTGATTGAGTGATTTTGTTTTGTTTTTGGATTTGTCTTTTCGAAAATTTGAGCAAACGATGGTTTATTTTGTTGTGAAGGGTCTATGGCCGGCGGCGAATCACCGGCCATGGGCGGAAGGGAAGAAAGATTTCAGAGAAGAGAGAGAGGCGAGAGAGACCTAATAACTAAATGCCCTAAATATTTTATCAAGAACATGCCAGTGTAATTGTGCATTTTTCCAAAAAAAAAAAATTTACGGGCTTGAATGATAAATGCAAATCATTATAGTTGATTCTTTATTCAGTTTGTCATTACGACTTACTGATTCTAACTTCACAGAATGACTCCTATTCTAATCAGGTCCAACAGCCCCTGGCAAAAGATCCAAGGTATGAACCGACCGAGGGAAGAAGACATACAAGACTTACCACACCCAATCCCAGTTGCAAATATGAAACACACGAATACTAGGAAAACCTTTTCTCCTTTAATTTGTTTCGAGCATCATTCCCAGCTGAAATAAATTTGTTGAAGATCAATAAAAATTTCCAAAAATTTAATTTTTGATGATTGGAAGGCATGGTTTTTCTATACTATTGGTGCTCATAATTCTTCAGACAAACCATTTGCATAAAAAAAGTAAAAAAATTTCACAATGTACAATTAAAACCTTCTATTTGGCTGGTATAAATGTGATAAGAATGCGAGTTTCAAACTGTGTTTTAGTACCCGTTTTTAGAGTTTTTTGTTTCGGTTGCCGCCTGCTTTTGAGGGTTCTTGATAGTGTTTGTTATTCTATCAAGCGCATTCAACATTAAAAAAGTATAGTACACATTCCACCATAAAAAATGAGTCACTTCCTGCCGTGTAGAGGAAGAGGATCCGTTTCTAATTTGTTATATGTCGCACAGAAATGCACAGTAAATTACCAGGCACCAAGTCATTGACCGGGAATCGCACAAAGATTGAATACTTAAATAACGAAGAAAAAAGAAGAACTTTTTTTTTTAAAGAAAAAGAGATTCAATTTTTCGTTCTAAGAAAAAGGGGAAAATGATATGGAAACATTTCAAACTAACAAAAGCTACTTCAATATTTCTTTTTAAATCTATTACAATGCTTATTAAAATAATTCAAACCATATATAATGGAAGGTTATTATATTGTGTGATTATCATTCCTACGAGAATTTAAATTATTTAGTACTGAATTCCTATAACCTAGTTAGCTAAAAAGATGCTGATTTCGAAAGTAGTGAGAATTTTGGAGACCACCTAGCTAAATAAAAAGGAGAAATTATTAAAAAGGGCCTTGGAAAGATGAATATTATTCTTAAGGGCATTGTCACATTTTATAATTTAGTATGAATGTTAAAATAGTTTTAATGTTGCAAATGACTAGTTTAACCTTTCCCTGGCCAGTAACAATTACTATTTTATTTACCTTTCCTATCCATAAAATTAGCCTTCTCAATCAATTAGTTATTGCTATGATTCCAACCCTTATTCTTCATTTACTGAAAGTTGTCGTAGCATCATGTATAAAAGCATGCTGAATTTTATATGGCACATCACAAACTTAATAATGTTAATCAAAAAAACATTTAATGGAATTAATTCATAAGCATAGATGATTTTAGTTTACAAACAAAAATGTTGCTGCATATAGGTTGTACGGAAGTTTTGAATTTCTTGCGGCAAGTAGTTCCTAATGAAAATCAATGCTCTCATTGGGTTTCATGTTCTCTCACTATTAAAACACAAAAATGAAGACAGTGAAAGATAAGAAAATGTAGATAACAATGAAAGACAACTCGAATTGAAGGTTTAGTTCAATAATTTAAACCAAAACTTTGAACTGAGAGGAGAAAAGGAATATAAATCATCGTCCAGAAGCAGATTACTATTGAGGGTGATTTGTTTACTGAAGAAGATGAATGGATTTAATCTATTTTTTGGCAAAATGGGGGCTAAAATAGTCTTCTAAGCTGTCAAGAAAGTTTAGTCGCATTAATCCAATTTACAAAAAACAAAAAATTGGTAATGCCCTTAATAATTATATTGATCTACGTGATGCCCTAAATAAAATAACTAAAACTTTAAAGAAAATGAGATCATTACAAATGTCTGGGCCCATTTGGGCTCACTATAATGATGATCACTATTATTGTAATCGCCCCCCCTTGTGAGTACAAATTTATGAAGGTGAATGGTTCTATTTTAGTCATTATCTTCTCTCGAAATATAATAATGAACTTAAATTAACCAAAATTCTATTCTCATGATGATTGTAAGTAATCTAAATTTGTTAACGATCTTTGATAATTCAATGAGCCACAAAAATACTACAATCTAATCTCGTTTTTTAAATCTTTAGTTGAATTGTACAGTTCTAACATTAAAATATTACATCTTGGCCATTCATTTGATACCCATAATCATACAAATAAATGGCCGCCATATTCACAAGCATTAGACATTGATAAACTGAAAAATTGAATCATAAACATGTCTCATAAAAAAGGAAGAAAAATCACAACATTAATTCATAATCACAGATTGGATTACTCAAATTATAAACAAGAAAAGTGATCATTAATATTAAATAAAAAATCTATCAAACTAATATATTGAAATCGATTGATAAACAAATGACGAGAAAGATTAAATAAAGAAAAAGAAAATTTTAAATACTTGAATTGAACTGAGTGGAGAGAAGTTTTTAAAATGAGAGTCAAAACTCTTTGTTCTCTAAATTTTTGGATAAGACATTAAAAAGGGGGGAAAAGATGACATGATTATGGCTCCAGGCCTTTCTAAAAACATTCATTTCTTCGTACAAATTCTTGTCAATCTCTTTTTCCAGTTCAGTGGGAACTTTCTGATGAACCAAGTTTTCAGTATCTTCATCAAGTTTCCTGGTGTTCATTGTTATGCTGCTTGAGGCCGCTTTGTTCGTGCCAGCATCAGCTTTCGTCATGGTTTCAATCTCTGTACCGGTATGACGGGTGATATTGACAGCTTTCTCATCCTTGTAAGCGGCGGCAGTGGGAGTCTTCTTGCGGATCACCACTGGTTCCCAATCCTTAATGATTCCTCTTTCTGGCCATCTTTGCTTTGGGTTTCTTGCCTAAAAAGTTCTGATGATGCATGTGTGTATAAAGAGTCAGCTAGTGTGTGATTCGGGTGTTGTAACAAAAAGCCATGTTACTTACTCTTGTTAATATACAAACCCATGTGAATATACTCTGTCTATCATTGTAAAATATGGTTGCACCAAGAGAAATTAATGAAAGAAAAACGATGGTGAACACGTCTTCATTTTCAATCTTTTGTAAATGGTGAAAAAAATGTTCGAAATGCATGTCGTAGACGCAGGGTAATGGAGAGAAATATAACCGAAAAATTTGGAAATGTGGGATAATAATAGAGAAAATGGTAGAAAGGTTGTTAATCCCGACATTAAAACATTTATTTATTTTCCACCTTTGTAATTAAAATGTATGATATGGCCCAACTGAAATCATTTAAGGAATATGATTTCTATTGATATTACTCATGGAAATAGTTTGATAGATGAGGTTATTTGAGAAAAAAAAACTCGGAGAACCACGCTATAACTAATTTTAGAATTTTTAAGTTGTGCGATATTGTCAGACCACCCATAATAAATGAAAAAAAAAAGACCCTATTATTCCAAATACTCATTTTTGCGAGCAAAAAGTGTGCAGATTATGGGCTCAATGTAATTCTAGTGCTGAAATTTACGTACACAAATGGAAAGTGTTATAACTCTAGATTGGGCCAAACACATTTATTCCAAAGCTCTTAAAAAATTTTCTTAAGATTGATTTTAAGCTGGACTGGTTGACTACTTCGAAGTTTAATAACATAGGACAACCAGTCATCAGTACTTTGGTTGATACATTGTATATAATGTGAATAGAAAAGACTTGCCAATAATATGTGCCGTGAATGCAGCAGCTGGTCCGCATAAATGGCACAAAGAAAAAAAAAAAAACTGCCAATTTTAGGGAAAATAAAATGGCGATTGTTGCCTATAAATATACCCTAAACCCCATGTTTTGGTTCACCATACCACTCTTTTTTTTTATTTCATTTGAGTAATCATCCTTCCTTAAAAAAAAAAAAAGGAAAAAAAAAGGCCACCCTAGTTAAGCAACTCTAATTCCGACAACAATCCCAACAACTACTACCCGTATCCAAACAAAAACAAAATGTGGTTGGTCCTGTTGCGATGCACTCAAACTATCGAGTTCAACCACCATTCGGAGCACAGTCATACTGTAGAGTTTGGAATGCATTGTTATGTAATAATGGAAGCTGCACAAATGTGTGTGGACGACAATTTTCGATGTCATTTTCGTTCCAATTTGGATCCGAAAAGTTAATATCAACAACACTGATAACTTAAATAGTATAAGAAATCTGAAATTAATGCCCTAGAGAAAAAAATTTGAGGCACAAAGAAGGTTGAAACATCGACTTTGGTAGAAAATTGAGAATATTTTTTATCTATGTACGTCACGGTGGAAAATCCTGCTTAATGACGAGGCAGGGTGTTCATTCAAACTGAAATGGTCTCATTCATTTTAATATTGATTTCATTTGTTATTCGTTGTCTAAGAACGGTGCATCGTTCCGCATAAACAAAATCTGTCAAATGAAATCTATGGCTTCCTTATTTATTTAGATTTTGGTGAAAGCAACCTACACCTTTTTTTCATGAATAGATAAAGGTACCTCGTACATAAATGTTTAATTTTAATAGTAACAAAGATTTTTATCCTTAACTTTTTAGAGCATCTCGAATCATTCCACTATAATTTGCACCAAGTTTAATGTAAAAATAGAATATTATAAAAATCTTTTTATACCAAAGTTCTTTGATCTCCAACCTTGATGCACCAAATGGTTTAAATATTTAATGTTTTTGGTTAAATTTTATTTTTTAGTTAATTAAAATCTTGTAATTTGTTGATAATTTTGTGAAATTTGTTTTTTATAATCCCTTTTTATTTGATAGTATTAGTATCAGTTTTCTCAATTTCGTTTCATATTTAATTTTAATAATAACTAAAAAATTAATTTTTTAATAAATAAATTTTATCTTCAATATGGGTCTTTTTTTGAAGATCTCAACAAAATAATGAAAATGATATAATTTTCACAACATAATACGTTCTACAAATTGAATTACATAGCAATTATATATTTAAATCAAAGTAAAAGATAGTGCACTAAAAATAGTATAATAGATAATTTACACCAAATCGGGTGTAACACTATTTATTGCACCAATAGTGTAGTGATTTAAATGTCTCCGTTGGAGTGCAATCTTTACACCAAAACACCAAATTTAGTGTTTTGGTGTCTTGGTTGGAGTGCAAAGTTGACACCAAAACACCAAATTTGGTGTTTTGGTGTCAACTTTGCACTCCAAGGAAGACACCAAATCAGTGTACTATTTTAGTGCAGTGAATAGTGTTACACCAAATATGGTATAAATTCTCAACTGTATTTTCTTTTGTGTACTATATTTTACTTTGATATAATTACATATTTGCTATATAGTTAAAGTTATAAAATGAATTATGTTGTGAAAATTGTATTATATTAAATATTTTCTTGATATCTACAAAATAAGACCCATATTGAATATAAAAGTTTATTTTTAAAATGAAATTTATTTTTAGTTATTATTAAAATTGAATATGTAAAAAAAATCGAAAAATTTTAGATTTCTATAATCAAATAAAAAACAATTTAGAAATTAACTATACCAAATTTTAAGATTTTAATCAACCACTAAAATAAAACTTAAACTAAAAACATTTAACGTTTAGACCTTTTGGTTCATTAGGGTTGGAGTGCAAAGAATTTTGGTGTACAAAGATGCTTGGTGTACAAAGATGCTTAGAATATTCTATTTTTACACCAAATGTAGTGTAAATTATAATGCAATGGTTAGAGATGCTCTTAGTGTTATCGCAATAATGTTTCACTACATCAAATTCTTGGTACATTTCGCGGAAAGATTTGAATTCTTTTAATTTTATTAAAATTGACAACACCCTAAGTTATAGTTCAATTTTTTTTTTTTTACATAAACAAATATTAAGTTACGTAAATAAATGAAAAGACCTTTCGAAATCATATTCCACATGAAAACTCAGTTGTATTCTATCTAAGTAATGTCATGTGGCTAGTAATATCAAAAATTTACTACAAAATTCATCTTTTTGTGAGATTGAACTTTCAAATCTTGTAAATCTTTGAAGAGATAGTCCATGCAAATCTGGTTCGAAAGATGACGCATGCCTTTTGGAATAATGCATCTCTTCTAAACATTTTGCCTCTCGTATTGATTGGAAATAATAAAAATTGACTCTAATGTCAACCAAGCATTATTTTATGATATATATATATATATATTAAGATAATACTCTTTTATTAAATTTTACACTTTTTTAAGTCGGTAAAGTCAATTCTTCAACTTCTAATTTTGGTATAGCTCTTCTGGCTATTTCGTTTACCTTTTCTATCATAATATCTGCCTTACATATTTTACGATGTTCACGGATTTTAATCAAATTAAATGACAGAATATGTAATTGGGCTATGACCGTGCATCAACACACAAAATTAGACGGTTTTCTTTTTATTATTATTTTTTTCTCTTCTAAAACCGATTATCCAATTGTTTCTAAAAATTCAGAGAATGTCGAAAACAAGTCTTTCAATTCTAGCCATGACTCTTCTTATCCATCACAACTTGGTGTGTGTTCTAGTGAATCTGATATTCAAGTTTTAGTGATTGACCATGATAAAGAGTCCCTCATATCAACAGTCAAGATGCTTCGGATATATATATATATATATATGTTATAAATATTTAATGTGGATGTTCACAAGTTAGAAAAATTATACAAGGAATCAACTGTTCAGAGATGATATTTAGTTAGATATTATCATTATTTATCCTTATCCTTGTATCTATATCCTCTATAAAAAGAGAGCAATCTCTGCAGAAATAATACAGATCAATTCTTTCTTTCCCTCTCTTGACTTGTTCTCTCCCTCTATTGTTCTTTCTCTACAGTTCCTTATATTTATTTTATAACACGTTATCAGCACGAATCTCTATCCAACTGAGAAGATTTTTATCTGTAGATTTGGGAGTGCGGTTGATTTTGATCCATAGATCACAGAGTGCGGTAAGCTTTTCTTGTTTTGTAAATATTGGATATAACCAAGTGCTCCTATAGTGGCCTTTTCTATTATAAATTTCTCATGTATTGAAGTTGCTCCATTAGCAGTAATTTCATGAAAATATTCAAAGAGATTTTCTTCACTTCCTGAAGCAAGTGGATTTCAATATGTTCAAATATCATAGTCATGTAAACTGACCACTTGAAGTGGTAAATATGAATAAACATAGATGATAATGATTGTGCCTGTCCGTTTAGACAAATTATGAAAACATCACGAACCACCAGAAGCTGGGAATTAGTGATAACTATTTTTCAAACATTTTCAATGATTGGATGAATTTACATTCACGACATTTTTGGATTCATAAGTATAACGTCGAATTGTTCCTAAAGTAGCAGTTTATTATTTTTTGTTAAATTTACTAATATGATTTATTTAAGGAAAATCACGAGACCCCTTGATTTGATAATTTCTCACTTCTTGAAGCAAGTGAAGAATTATTTTTGCGAGTCAAGTTGCAAATAGTAAATCTTATATAACAATACGAAGATCACATATAAAATATGATTTTTCACCCGAAGTGGAAGATTAGTGACAAAGAAAATTAAGGAATTGCTCCTGATGTAGAAATTTGTTTTGTTACTATTAAATAAACTATTGAGTTTTTCTTTGTTGAAAAATTATTAGACTTGTCCAAATTGGACTACTGCATTTCATGAAGTGAGTGCAATTATCAGAAATTTAATAGTAGACGAAATGAAGTCTCAAATATAATTGAGAATTGGTAATGATACGAAAAATATTCTAATGAAAATAAAATAATCCGCCTGAAGTGGAAAGTTGAGAGAAAAAGGGTAAAAGATAAAAAGTGCTATTTTTATAGCATAAAAAATCATCACATACCTACTTTGTGCTAAAAACATATTTTTACTGTCTATCATATTGTTATTCTCTATCAAAAGTGTTAGTGATTTTATCATGAATGTTAGTTATATGTTCTCCCTGAAGGTGAACAAATCAAGAATCCGAACTATTTATGAATGATCACCCTGAAGATGATATTAGTTATCTGTTCATAATGAAAACATTTGGCGATAATTTTTTTGATATGTTAGATTAGTTCTTTATTATATACCTCATCAGATACTTTATTATTCCTTATAATTTATGAGACAATGTCATCACTCTTTTATTAGAACAAAATTGATTTAATACTCCAGTAGAGCATCTGTATGAATTTCTTCACAAAATTGACAAAATCTCCAAAAGAGTAGAATTTGCTATGGTAAAATACAATATTGTGAATGCTCCCTAACTATTGGGAATATGTAAGTACATTTGTCCATAAATAAAATTAGATGAAATCTCCTGTAGAGCGTCAGTTATATAATACTTTATATGTATACTCTAAAAGAGTAAGAATACTTTGGTAGAACGAAAATTACTAATTAAACAATTCTCCTACAGAGTAAATAAAACACCATTAGAGTAATTAAATGCTCTTATGAAGAATGGTTGTTTTGACATGGTTGAATAATTAGTTCCTTATCTCCGGAAGAGAACTTGTGAATTTGGCTCTCGAAGAGTAAATTAAATGGCAAAATGATTTTGCACCAATATCAAAAGAATTGGAGAAAAGATTTTCGAATATCAGAAAATTGTTATCATATACTTGTACAATAAGAATACAGTTTCTAGAAGAAAAATATTATCTGTGTATTTTTATTGTGTTAAAATACTATACATGTATTATTATAGTTGGGTTTTATAGTAAACCAAAAATTTACTAAGGAACTAGAAGTTCATTTCTCGTACCAACAAGTCAAACCAGAAGTTTACTGATTATTATAAGTTTAAACATTTGACATAACTAAGTTCATGTGTTTTAAATTTGGAGAACCAGGAGTTTCTTCCAACAAATTAACTAATGTGCTAAAAAATTGCCATTTGTATGCTTATCATTAACTTGCAATCTGTAGTTTGTGAAACTTAATTATCTACTTCAATTTAGTTATGTGTGTAATTTCATATTCTCCTATGAGAGAATTTTGATTTGTTAGTTCTGGTGGATGTATGACTCAATACCAGGATCAATGTTTCAGCGATAAAACTTAAACATACAATGCGTATACAAGAAAAAGTGAAACGGTCCTGTAAAATCGTTCATTAAATGTGTTCAAAAGGAAAATAAGCACCCCATACATACAATTGAGGACGTGTGAAACATAGAAAACATCAATCCAAATGGGTTATTAAAAAAATTCCTCCATAAATTAGGTCTTGGTCAGAAACCGTACATATCCATTTCAAAATTTAGATATGCGATATATATTAATTGCTCCAGCATAATGTACACAAAGATGGAGATCCTGGACTATCATTTTGACGAATTAGTTATGCAAACATCAGGGGGAAAAGTGAAAACAACTGATTCATTAATTGAATGGACGACATCATTATCTCATTAGATCCTCGATAGCATGAACCTGAAGTTCAAGGCATAAGGTTTAAAACCGGATATTTGACTAACCAAGGGCTGTTAGAGTTTAAAATTTTCATATTACATCCCTGAAGGATCATCTACCACTACTATTTGATTGAATGCCCATTTGATAAGTGGTAGAACCGTCGATTCCAATAATAAAAATCCTCGTAATAAGAATGTTTAGATCTATTTAGATGTTAAATACGAGTGATAAAATTCCAGAAGAGTTTGGAAATCGAATAGTTTCCCTCTATAGTAAATACACTTTCAGAAGAAGAATATAGGTATTTGGGGAAGTTAATGATTGTGAGATCTCAATACTAAAGAAAGATGGAATTGATCGGCAATAAAATGTCAACATAAAATTTGCATATGTTGTAGCAGTTAGTAAAATGAATAAAATGAGGATCATAAAAATGAAAGTCTATTGTGAGTGTAGAATATAAATTTTTTGGCCATAATGAATTAAAACACGCAATACACATACCTAAAGATGTGTAATTAGAATTGAAGTTGCATGAAACTGTAAAAGTTCTTGCAAATAATATATCAGTTTAATATTGTTGGATGCCTGTGCGAAAGATAGAGAGCAACCTACTTGTTGCATAAGTTTTTCTGAAGTCCGGATGTTAATCATGAGGAGATATACTCTCTTGTGGTGGATGGAAAAAATTCTTCCGTTATTTGCTACATCTGGCAGCAAATGAAGAAATAAAAATGTGTCTATTGAATGTAGTGATCACTTGAAATTTGATACTTGAACATGATACTTGATATTTGATAATGACGTCTCTGTGAAATCCCAGAAAAATTCAATCAGGAACATGGTTCCGATTCTCGAAAAAGTAATTCGAAAGATTTGCGCAAGTATTAGTGTCTTCATGTGCTTAGACAATATTTAGGTGCATATTTTTGAATATTTGGTTTATAAACTTGTCTATATACATATTTTATCTGAATATGTTACGTTTGTCTGTTTATAAATCTCTATGTATTTGAATGATCATACTTGTATGGCAATGATATGTGTGTTCGTTGCATACTTATGTGTTTAGAACCCAGTTAATACTAAATTCTTGAAGAGTTTGAAAAGACTGAATATTATCGAAACTCATTAAGGAGTTCAAATAGCCTCAAAATTAATATAACTCCGGAAGAGTTCATCATTATTGAGACTTCAAAATTAGAGAAGTTCAAAAGGTTGCTAAATGCAAAAGGTTGCTATTTGCCTGAAGTAAGAAAATAAGCTGACTTTGAATAGAATCTCGGTCTTAGTTTGACCATAGTATGTTTATATTTAACTCATGTTGAACATATTTGATTATAATCATGATGTGTGTATTGATATGTTTTGACTTTTGAATAATGATGTAAACCGATTTGGTCCTGAAGTACCATAGTGTAATTTATTTAAAATATTGGTTTATTTTCTCAATTACTGAAGACATTGAAATATTGCATACATTGATACATTTGGTCTACGATGGTTATGGATCTCTATTTTCCGGAAGCACTCAAGATTATTCATGCTTGCAGTGAGAAGATCACAAGTGATGCATTTAATAGGGGGAGTAACCCCACGCTGTTCTATTTTTCCCTTGATCAAGAGTTTTGCCCAATGGGTTTTCCTGATAAGGTTTTTAACAAGGCAACGTAATATCTAAGAATGTACTCTTTTTCCTTTATTAGATTTTTATCCCGCTAGGTTTTTCTAGTAAAAGTTTTAATGAGGCATTATCCCAAGAAATGAACATCCAAGCGGGAGTGTTATAAATATTTGATGTGGATGTCCACAAGTCAAAAGAGTTATACAAGGAATCAACAGTTCAGAGATTTAATATTTAGTTAGATATTATTATATTTAGATATTCTCATTACTTATTCTTATCCTTGTATCCCATCTCCTCTATAAAAGGAGAGCAGTCTCTGCAGAAATGATAAAGTGGTTGAGGGTTATTCTGATGCCAGTTGGATATATGGAAGTAATGAGAAGAACTCCACCAGTGGTTGGTTATTTTTACTTGGTGGTGGCCCTGTTTCTTGGGCATCGAAGAAGCAAACGCTTATAACTCATTCCGCTGTGGAATCCGAGTTTGTAGCTCTATCCTCAGTTTGTAAGGAGGCAGAATAGTTGAGAGATCTTTTGTTAGATCTAGAAATTTGGCCAAAACCTATGCCGCCGATAACCTTACATTGTGATAGTGAAGCAACAGTGTCTAGAGCATTGAACAAAGTGTACAATGATAAATCTTGGCATATCAATATAAGACATGAATATGTCAGAGAAATTTTGAACAATGATGTTGTCTCAATTGTGTTTGTTAGAACACACAAAAACTTAGCGGATCCGTTCACTAAACCTCTTGCGAGAGAGTTAGTGGTTTCGACAACATCTAGAATGGGTTTAAAACCTTGTATCTAAAATTACTAACAATGGAAACCCAACCTTCTTCTAGTACTACCCCTAGATTGAAAGGTTTAAAGGGTAATAACAAGCTGTTTAGTGATTGGGGCACCAAATCAGTGTATATACCATTCTAAAGTATTGGTGCATTATGTTACTCTTAAGTGAGTAGGTTGAGAGCAATCCCTTGATGAATTTATTCATGATTATTCAATTACGGTAAAGTAATTAATTTGAATAAATTTCACCTATTTGACCATAGAAGTGGTGCCACTTCTAGCAAGAGTTTGAGGTTATCTCTTGTACATGCTCAAGAATCTAGGATGAGCACATGGCCGGTAATAGTGCTAAATGTTAATATGGATTACAAGGAATGCTATGAGTGTTTGCGCGTGAACTATTAAGTCTATACTAGACTGATTATTTGTTTAAGCAACGAGCCACCAATAACTTAGCTAGTTAGGTGACTTAATTTCACTACGATGTGGTTTAAGACGAAAGTCATCACCTCTTAAGCGCGATTCTCATGATTGTGTAATTATTTTATATTACAAACTACGTGGGGGAATGTTTGAAATTTTAGTTTGTAAAATAAAATAATTAATTTAGAATTGAAGGATAAAATTAAGTTGGCAATCCTTCACATGCTTGGTGGTTATTTCCTACAAGTCAAGATTGTGTACTTATTTTGTATCTTTTTATTTCCGCAAATGTTGCCTATAAATAGGTAAACTAGTCCAGGAATTCATTTAACTTTTGCATTCCAAAATCCTGAAGAACATTCAATAAGTGGCAACCTCTTATGGATCAAATTCACAACCTCCAATTTATAGTATCAAAACTAAAAGACATTGGTGTTGAAATCTCAGAATATTTGCAAGTTGGGGCAATTATTGTCAAATTGCCTCATAGTTGGAACGATTATCAAAAGAAACTGTTGCACACTTATGAGAATTTGACTGTGTCTAATGTTTTGAAACACTTGAAAATTGAAGAAGGGGCAAGACTTCTTCAAAACTTGAAAATTGGAGAAAACTCTAATAAAGTGAATTTTGTGGCTGAAAATGGGGCTAACAAAAAGAAGAGGAAGAAACTTGGAAATTCAAATGACAAGAAAAAGGATAAAAAAGTTTCAACTGTGGTGTAAAGGGTCATTTTAAGGCCGATTGCAAGTCTAATAAGAAGCATAAGGGAAATAACATCCCAAGTGCAAATCTTGTTGAAGATAGTGCACCGGTTGTGGCGGTTATCTCGCTTGGAACCGTGACCGAGTTGAACATGGCAACACCACTTCCTTCCAAGGATTGGTGGTATAATTCTGGGGCTGGAATTCACATGGGCAATGACAAGGATCAGTTTAAGAACTATCTTTGTTCTTTGGTTCATATTGTGTTGCTTCATTTGTTACCACCCCCAGTTTCTTTCAGAGATAGAAGTTGTTTGATGTAAGTTCGTACGTGCCATGGCCAACAAGGATTTTCCATTGTGTGGATGAGAGATTTGGAGTCTGTTTCTGCTTTGATATGGGAACAACCGAGTTCTTGACAAATCTGGAGTCCACGACGAAGAGCTCTAATTTCAGCTTCATAATTTGTTGTCTGGCCTATATACAATGCTTTGGCAATGATAACTCTTCCATTTGCGTCTCTGATTACAATGCCACAACCTGCATTTTCCGGATTTCGCACTGAGGACCCATCAACATTAAGTTTGACTCCTTGCACTGGAGGCAACTATGAAACAACTCGGTGGCGTTTAGTCTTTGGTGGAAGGAGGAAGGGCAGCATTATCAAATGGCAGAGCTGCAGGTCTGTAGGTGCTGTTTGCCTGAAAGGATAGATAAATCAATTAAATGAATTTCTTTAATGATAACCTTTATACTTACCTCATATGAGAGCATCTTGTTGTCAAAGATGGCTTGAGTTCTTGTTTTCCAAATCTGCCAACATATTAGAAAAGGGAGGAGAATCTGTAATTGTTCAATCAACTTTGAACATTTTCTCTTTCACCACCAGAAGGTCGAGTGTTGGCTAATGTTTGTGTTGGTGTCATCTTCAAATCCAAGCATTGAACTAAAGAAACACCTGATTCTCCGGGCACAAGGACAGGTAACAAAAACATGTTCAAGATTGTCGTCGTGGTCCTTACACAACATACATATGGATGGGAGCTGAAAACCAATCTTTTGAATATTGTAAGCCGTAGGAATTAAGTGGTTAATTAGTTTCCACATGAAAATGGATATCCTTGGCTGCAGCAACTTATGCCAAACAAACTTTGAGTGCCAAGCTTTGTTTTGTTGCCTTCTTAAATGATTGAAAGCGGACTTTACTGAGAAAGATCCGATGAGGTCCGGCTGCCAATCAATTCATCAGAATTATTTGTTAAAGTAATCTCTTTACTTTCAATTTCTGCTAGGTCCTCCTTAAAGCGGACTTTGCTGAGAAAGATCCGATGAGGTCCGGTTGCCCAAAAAATTCATGAGGATTATTTGTTAAAGTAATCTCTGTAATTTCAATTTCTGCTAGGTCCTCCTTAAGTAACACGTCTAAGTGTGTCAAGATTCCAAGAGTTGCCATTCATGACATCTTTAACTCATAGATCTGAGCTTATCCAGACTGATTCATCATATTTGCTGCTAAGTGCACCTGAAGCCAGCCAATTTTCTTTTCAGAAAGATGACGTGCCATCATTTATAATAATTTGAGACTTCTTTCTGATGAAATCTTCCTAATGTATTGATAAGGTTGATATTAGCATAATATTAGGATAATTATATGTGATTTTGAGTAGTATATATGCTAATATTGGTGTTTTATGCTTAATTTCATCATAGGAAGTGTTTCGGATGAAAGGATGAAAAAGTGTTGATTTTAGAAGAGATTTATGCTTTAGAGCAGAAGCGGAGTTGATATAGCACGTGATCAAGTTGAAGAACTAGCTGGAAATTTCGTACAGGGACTAAAATATAAAATAGAGAAAGTTTTGGGGCAAAAGTACAATTTCTACAAACTTTGGGAACCAAACTATAATTTCGGGAGAATTGAAGGGCAGCTGCGGTTTTGGACGAATTTATTGCTTAATTCCCAAGTTTTTGTAGTTATAAATTCCTATTCTTAAGGAAGAAGTCAAGCAATTCCTTTTCACACTCAAAGAAGGAAGGTTTCTCATAAGAAATTTTGTTCACACTCAAAAACGCGATTCTTTCCAAAGAATTAATCTTTTATATAGAGAATACTTCTATTCCTTAAATAGAATTAATGTATTGAGTTTATAAAAGGGTCTAGATTCATTTTCTTCCTAGTTAAGAGATGAGTTGTCAAAAGAGCCAATTTCGGAAATTTCCTTGTAAAAATAGGAAAAATATATTATATCATATTTCTTCTCCTACTTATTAGGAGAGTTTTAAGCCATCCTCTCCTATAAATGGAGGAGGAAATTCGGCCAAACCATGACCAAGGAGAGGGAGAGCAGTCCACGCACAACTGAAGCTCCGGACGGGCAGATTTCTCTCAGTTTTCGTCGCTACTTGTTCTGTAATGTTAATCACCAACTCTTTTGCTATTGATTCTATTAAGATTAGTAGCTAAACTCTTTTTCTCGTTGAAGGTTATTCATGAGTATTTGTTTATTTCCTAATTTTAGGATTTATGATTGATTTGGTTTAATTGAATAGATGCGCACTATTAAATTCTTTCAAATGGATTATAGCTATTTAAAACGGCTACTCCGGAATTCTTTTTTTAGCTTTAGTAAGTGGCAATCAACAACTCAGACTGCCAAAGTAAGCAGCTGATGCGTATTGTGAAAATAAATAATCCAATTTAAATGATCTTGATTGTGTGTTTGTTAATTGGAATTGGATTTCTCTAGGTCTTAATACTGTTGGAACACTAAATCCTACGAGCGTCTCTAGGGTTTTCTTTTGATTAGAGAAGTTGTTAATGATCGTATCTTGACTACCGATAAAGTAAGGAGAAATTGGCTGTTAGGCCGTGCTAACAACTATAACCAATTTATTTGTGAATTATATGAATTTATCTTTGCATCAAGGATCAATTGGTTGAATCAAGGTGGAAATAATACTTTAACTAGAACCTTTCTCTCTTACCTGCCATCTGAATTATTTGTTTTATTTATTCGTCTTTTACTTATTTTCAACTCGAAACAAATTTTCTATCTTTACTTAGCTTTTAATTAGTTGTAAATTCACTTACTTGTTCCCTGAGGAGATGACCTTACTCACTGCTATACTACCAAATCTGTTAGGAGTAGGTTCTTTCTTTTTTTGACGTCGTTGTCGAGGAGCAAAGTAAAGTGATTTATTTCATTTTGGAAGTTGTTTTTGTTTTGTTTTTTGTTTTTGTTTATTTTGAATTGTACAGAGGTTTCATCTTTATCGTGGATTTGTATGGATATGATCGATATAACTACCAGGATCTGGATAACTTAGGACGCTTGTTCATTAGTCAACAATTAAATAAAGATCGATATAGCTACCACCAGAGGCCCAGATGTCCTGGGAAGAAGTGGTTAGAAGTTTGCAACAAACAAATGCTAGCATACAAAATTTGGAGAAACAAATGTCTCTGCTGGTTGTAGACGTTAGTAGACTAGAGACTGAGACATTTCAGATTCCAGAACCAATGGAGAATAATCTTGCAGTGACTGAATGTGTTGTGGTGGATGAAGATCAAATCAAACATGTTGCACCAAAAAGGTGGAGGAAAAAGAAACGCGAGAAAAAAGAACCAAAGTTTGTGATACCTCCTCCTTTTCTTGGAAGACTTAGAGGACCAATTAAAGAAGAGGTTAAGTAAGAGATTGTGGAGACTCTTTCAAAAGAGGACGTTCCGCCAGTAGAAGCCACAAATGTGCAAGATGCAGAGAGTTTAGAAGATACAGAGGCAGAAAGGTTAAGGGAGCCAAAGAAAGAAGTGAGTGAGAAAGGATCCTTGGAGAATTCTCTCGAAAGTGATACTAATTTTCCTTTTGTAGACAATCATGAAGATTTCTCATGATGGTGAGTCTATTGTTGACCTTTGCACTGGGAAGTTGGAATCTAAACTCCAAGTTAATGAGGTTATTCAAGTGGGGAGCAATGTTTCCAATACGTAAAATTCAAAATTTCTTCCAAAATACAAGGTCTCAGGTATGTTCACTATATTTTGCAATCTTCGACATGTTAAAATTTGTGAGTTTATTATAGATCTTAGAATTGGCGTTAGCAACATGCCTCATGCTGTATGTAACTTGTTGAAACATTGTCCTATCAAAAATTGATGTGGCTATTAAGGTTGTTGACAAGTCTTTTGAATTATCTACTTCTATGGTAGAGAAGTCATTTGCAAGAAGTGATTATCTTGTTTTTCCTGATATTATTGATGTGATTAGTTTGAAAGGAAACTATGCAAGAAAAATAAGTCAACTTTTCTCTTGAAGGTCTTTCCGGAAAACTGCTAAACTTATTTTAACAAATGAAGTTAAATTTTTAGGTTGGTAGAATGTGAATTTAAATGCTGAGAGAACTTCACGAGCAAATTTTAATGGTAGTTGTGCTTTTGAATATGTGTTTGAAAATTCTGAAAAGTAGAAACCTTCAAAAGTGGAGTTGAGACCTATACCTATACATCTAGACCATCCATATGGACATTTGTTTAGACTTCTTGAATTTGGATTAATGATAGAAGTCGGTTTAGAATTTCATTATAATGGTATAGTGACTCAAATGCTATGTGCTAGAGTTTATGTGTGGACAGTGTGTGATGCTTTTTAAGAATCGTTTACATGAGATCAATTTCCACCTTCTTTCATTGATGTAACGCCTGACTATCATTTTGAATGCTATGACCTTGATTTACTTGAGGTTTATTCAGGATCCTATAAAGTTTTGATTGTGTATGAAGCTTACAAGTTTCCATCTTGATACACACGTGTTGTGTCTAGCCAAAGAAACTAAGGAAAGGCACTTGTTGGGAGGCAACCCAATGGTTTACTTTTCGTTATTTGTTTTATTGAATAAATCATTTGGCTGGTTAAGTTTTTTGTTCCTGTTGATCTTGAAATCTACGATTTCTTGATTTTTGTGATTTTTCTTAACCGTTTGATCGACGTAGAGTAGATTATTGTAATGGTTTGTTTGAGTGTGACAGCAAGTTCTCAAGGAGAATTCTTTTACGTGGTCAATCCTGTTCCAATGCAACAAAGTCATGTACTCCCATTTCATATCGAGTTTAATTCCCCCGCTACAAATTCCCAAGGAAGTACCATTTCTTTTCTCTTTTATTATTATTTGGGAGTTTGTATGTGTTTTTATTATTTGTCTTTTTGTATTTTTATACATTGAGGACAACGTATGCTTTAGGTGTGGGGGTGGAGCTTGTGTGTTTTTTACTATGTCTTCATTAAATTGCATATTTGAAAGAATTACACTGCTTTTTGATGAAAATTTTCAAATAAATTTTGAGTCTGAACCACTGTTTTCAAAAATCTCAACTGTTATGTTGCTAATCATTCTAGGTTGAAAGGTGGCGCATGAAAAGCATAAATTTTTCTTTGCTATGTACTACTCAATATGTCGTGAATCTAACCGTTGAAGTTGATGATTGGAATAATATCACAAAAAAGTTACTTTAAATTGAGTGGTCTGAGCCTTTCTGAGCAAAAATAGAGTTAGTGTATTTGAATGCTCAACATATTTATGTGAGAAGTATATCATATCTAGTATGGATTAATCTCGAATTTGCCGAGCTAGGACACATCTGTGCTCTTGTAATTGGCACAAGAATAAAGGCACTAGGATTCAGCCAAGTTAGCTTAAAAAGCCTACACATTTATGTTTACTCCTAGCGAACCATTCAAGCCTTGACCGTTTTTCTTAAGCTCCAGATATATTAAACCATTAGCCTTGTTTTTATCCTTACCTTTTTTTCAAGCTCTGGATTAGGTTGCTTAAACTGGATTTGTGGTAAGAGTTGGACACTATAGTGGCATGTGTTCTTGTTTGTAATGTATGCATTTGATGTATTATATGACATGCGGAAAAAAAATGCAAAAGAAGGGAAAAAAAAAGAAAAAACTCGGGAAAAATACCCGAAAAAAAGAAAAAAAAGAAGAAACAAAGAGGAAAAAATACTCGGTAAGAAAAAAAAAGAAGAAAATCGCATGAATCCCTAGTTTCAACTTGTTCGAGAGTATGGCAAGTTATTCATTATATCTTTGAGATGCCATGGGTTTTTAAATGAAATATGTGAAGTTCACTACAAATTCTTATGCAAAGCACACTTGAAATTGAGGTGTGAGGATGAGCAATGTCATTATATGGGATATCTGGTATGATGGTGGAATTTAAGTATACATGGTCTATCTTGACAAAATTATAAGCCCAACATCCATATATATCCACCCTTTTCCTTACCTTAAACCCCATTACAATCCGATTTAAAGATCTTTATTGGTAAGTTTATTTGCTTGGTGAGTGATGTGGCGCCTTTTAAAATTCTTGAGTATTCTGATAGAGATTGGTTTGTGTTAATTTTCTTATACACTACCCTTGAGAGAAAAGAAGAAAGAAAATGAGTGAACCTACTGGTGAGGTGATTTTGTTCTAATCATTGATGGAGTTTAGGGATGAAAAAGTGTTGATTTTGGAAGAGATTTATGTTCAAGGGCAGAAGCAGAATTGATATAGCACGTGATCAAGTTGATGAACAAGCTGGAAATTTCGTGCAGTGACTAAAGTACAAAATAGAGAAAGTTTTTGGACAAAAATATAATTTTTACTAACTTTGGGAACCAAACTGCAATTTTGGGAAACTTGAAGGGCAGCTTCGGTTTTGGACGAATTTATTGCTTAATTACCAAGTTTTTTGAGTTATAAATTCCTGTTCTTAAGGAAGAAGTCAAGCAATTCCTTTTCACACTCAAAGAAGGAAGGTTTCTCATAAGAAATTGTGTTCACACAAAAAAAGGCGATTCTTTCCAAAGAAATAATCTTTTAATTGGAGGCTACTTCTATTCCTTACATAGACTTAATGTTTTGAGTTTATAAAAGGGTCTAGATTTGTTTTCTTCCTAGTTAAGAGATGAGTTAGCAAAAGAGCCAATTTTGAAATTACCTTGTAAAAATAGAAAAAATATGTTATATCCGATTCTTCGCATACTTCGTAGGAGAGTATTTAGCCATCCTCACCTATAAATGGAGGAGAAAATTCGGCGAAACCAAGACCAAGGAGAGGGAGAGTAGTCGACCCACAACTAAAGCTCCGGACGGGCAGATTTCTCTCTGTTTTCGTCGCTACTTGTTTTGTAATGTCGATCACCAACTGTTTTGCTATTGAGTCTATTAAGATTAGTAGCTAAACTATTTTTCTAGGGGAAGGATTGTTCATGAGTATTTGTTTATTTCCTAATTTTAGGGTTTATGATTGATTTGGTTTGATTCAATAGATGCATAATTCTTTCAAATTGATCTATAGCTATTTAAAACGGCAAATCCAGAATTGTTTGTTTAGCTTTATTAAGTGGCAATCAACAACTCAGACTGCCTAAGTAAGCAGCTGATACGTGTTGTGAAAATAAATAATCCAATTTAAATGATCCCAACTGTGCGTTTGTTAATTGGAATTAGATTTCTCTAGGTCTTAATACTGTTGAAACACTAAATCCTACGAGCGTCTCTAGGATTTTCTTTTTATTAGAGAAGTAATTAACGATCGTATCTTGACTACCGATAAAGTAAGGAAAAAATGGTTGTTAGGCCGTGCCAACAACTATAACCAATTTATTTGTGAATTATATGAATTTATCTTTGCATCAAGGATCAATTGTTGAATGAAGATGGAAATAATACTTTAACTATAACCTTTCTCTCTTATCTGCCATCTGAATTATTTGTTTTATTTATTTGTCTTTTACTTATTTTCAACTCGAAACAAATTTTCTATCTTTACTTTGCTTTTAATTAGATATATATTTACTTACTTGTTCTCTGAGGAGACGATCCTATTCACTGCTATACTACCAAATCTGTTAGGAGTAGGTTATCATGTTTCATTCTGGACCAATAGATAGATGATTTTTCCCCTTTGGGTGGACTATTAAAAAGCTTAACCCATATTCCAGCATTGGAAAACATTTTCCACCACATTTTGCAAGTATAAGAAACTCATTTTTGATGACCGAACATTTTCCACCCATATTAAGAACATCTTCTAGTGATCGAACTTCGATTCCATTTTCTTCAGTTGGAAAAGCAATTCCTTCCCATTTACGCCAAACTCGTTTTTGATGACCGTCAAATTCTCCTCAAAAGAACTGGGCAAATTTTGTTTCAATCTCTTGCATGGTTCCCTTAGGAGGCTTATAAGCTGCAAAAACATAAGGCATGAACGATGACAAAACATGGTTAATCAGAACTAGTCATCCAGCTGGTGAGAGCAATAGACTTTTTTCCAGCTTGCAATTTTGTTGTCAACTTTGCAAATGAGGCTGTTGAAGTATTCTTTACGGCATGTTCCTTTATATAACACTCCACGAAGATAAGTATGAGGATATTTACCATGTGGGATAGAAGTAATAGCAGATATTGCACCTATATGATTTTGAGAAGCTCGTTTGGATACCAGCAAAGAGCTATTCGTTCTGTTGATTTTTTTACCAGTGCTTTCCTCATGGGAGGGTGAGAAAGTCCAGGAGATTTCTAATGGAGGCCCTGTCAGCTCACAAAGACGATTACGTCGTCAGTGAAACAGAGGTGTGATATTGGTTTTACTACTCTGGAGGTGCTATAAGATTTTAGGAGACCTGCATTCAAAATAGCATGTAAAACTTCATTCATATATCCTAGCTACGTAAATAATGGGAGACCAACAAAGAAAGTAAGTAATTTTCACTCTTTGAACCAAAAGAAATAGCAGGAAAAAACTGATTCACTCGGTGCAATTTTCACTTTGTAAACTTACATATATAGGAAAACTTTGGCAGACAAGTGGCCTCAATTTTCCTTCTTCACATTTAGTGGGTGAATGTTTTTGACTCTTTTTGGCATTCATTTGTTTGCAACATACTCTATATTTTGGCAAGGATAATGCAGTGTATATAGGAGTTTGTTCTTTTCCATAGTGCATATTATTGGAAATACAACAAGAGATGTTGGACTATTGCATTCTAATGGTGGCACGTTTAGCGAACCGGTTGCACCGACATATTATTGTAAGGGGTTGGAATCACTTAAAGAAAGCAAGAGCTTTGTATCTCAACCCGACCATGATTGATCTTAAATTGCATTTCTATACATTACGTTTACTGCTGAAATTGTAAGGGAGGATCGTACGTAGTCCTGAAATCGTCCATGAAAGGTATTGTAAAACAAATTCGATAGAGTGAAAATATGTCAGGTAAATTGATAAACCTATAAGAATGAAAGAGACAAAGAGAACACAATAATTCACTTGCTCGAAATAATATAATGTGAATATTGAGATCAATATTTGCTAGAACTTTCAAATTTAGCAACTATTCAAAGATAAAGTAATTCCATAAGGTCTTCTTTCAGATGACTCAAATATTAGTTGTTTGAACACCCGAGTTTAGGCTGCAATTCGAATGGTTCTTCTTCCGAGTGGAATTTGCCTGCTAAAGGACGAATGTTTGTTTTAACTAAGAAAATAATAAATTAAGTACAATTTGTATCAATCAAATGAAATTTATATTTTCAGCTTATACATGCAATTCTTATCTTCTGAAATACACAAATAATAATTAAAAAAATTGTGTACCGTGCATATGTCGTGCGCAAACAGTGAGTGGGTCAATGAATAAAAAAAATGAATATGAGTTGAAAAATGTAGGAGTAGGTGTTTAATTTACATCCCGAAGAATACAAGAGACTTAAACTCCACATTGAGCTTCCAGACCAAAATCGAAACTTGCCACTGTATCAAAAATATCAAGAACTCCATAATACTTAAATGTTGCAACTATGGAGCCTTAACTACCAAGCGTGGTACACTTCCATTTTCAACTAAATTCTCCATAATCGAACTCCTTTTTTCCGATATATTGAAAAAGGGACGATTATAGAACTACTCTGGCAATCGATTGCCTATACCATTTTTCATAACCTTAAGACAAGAGATTAAACTAGGAAAATACATATGTAAAAGCTAAAAGACTCGAAACAACTTAAACAAATTGAAAGACCTAGATAGATAATTCACTATCCATTAACATTGTTGGCTACGAAGAGTCGGGGTGACAAGGCGGTCGAAGGAAGCTGCCATTTCCATCGGGTGCTCTAACACCGCCCAGCAAGAGGAGCCGCCGGCGCTGGTAATGGTGCCTGTGGCACGTGGCCGTTCAACAGCACCCAAATGGTTGAACTCGTTCTCTTCTGGCAAAGGGCTGTCAGGAGTAATAATAACGTTGTGGAACCCGTTTGAGTGTATCAAACCAGTTCCAACTCCATTTTGATTATTAATGTTTGGATTGGGGTGATTGTTGAAATTGGCGTTGTTTTGGGATGCCATTTTTTTTGGTTGTAAAGGATAGTCAAAAGAAAAATGAAATGGAGGATTAAGCAAAAGTGACTACAAGCAATAAGTAGGGTGGTGGACAAAAAGATGGCATTAACGGTATATTTATAGTCAAAATAAAATTTTGTTTCACTTGACCAAAAATTTGGCGGTTCTTCAATTTTTTTATTGAATTTTGCAACCAAAAGATTTCACGTTTATAGTGCAAGTGGTGTAGCTAATTTTCTAAGGCAAAAGAAGGAACAAACAAAAGGGCGATTCAAATGTTCTAGACCTGGTTTTATTTTGTTTTCCTCCCATAATCTGTGATGTTCCAACGTGTGAGTGAGTGGAGCAACCTTAATAAAAAACTAGATGCTTGCCCCGGGCGGGTGCGTCCCACCTAATAAATTGATATGTAAATAATCAAAACTGATTAGGAATGAATTTAGTTTTTGATGAAAATAATTGATTGACCGAAAATTAATTTTTTTAGAAGTCCTAAATAAATGGAGAAGGAAAATTCCATATACTGTCAAATTCAAAATTTGAATGAACATGGCCATGTGATCTATTCGTTAATATTGTAAATATATTTTTTATTTTTAAAAGGATGTGACAGGTGGCAGAATGATTTATGCAATATGGTGCATTTGGAGCCAAAATATTTTAATAAAAAATTGTCACATCAGCATCCTATTTTCTGCTTTAATAGGGTAAAAGGGACAAGGATGTTTCACTCGAATGCATGTTAACACATACTGAAAGAAATAATGGAAAAGTAATTTGGAATGTTAATATATTTTTCTATGTTTGTTTTGTTCAATTTTTTGTATTTTCTATTAAGGTACTTCTTTTGTGTGTTTGAGGGGAAAAAAATACCCCGTTCCGAAATTATTGTTAAATTTGAATTTTTATTTTAGTACAAATTGAACTAAAAGTGAAAATCTAAACGGAACGATAACTTTGAAATAGAAGAAGTTGTGGAATAGAGAGTTTTGATATGCCGTTTACATGGTGTGTGTGCATACAATTTTTTTTTTTTTCATAAAACAAACCAGAGGGAAGTTAGGGATATATTTTCATATTTTAAGAGAATTTACACTAATCACGATCTCAAAAAACAACATTTAGGAGAAGAAAGTTGAATAAAATGAATCAAACTAAAATATCCTCAAACAAAAGTAATTAAAACCTAAATATTTTATTCATTCAGTAAGAAAATAAATATTTCATGTCAAAAGTTTATGAAAAATTTCGTCCATCAAAAATATGTTCTGATTTATGGATATGCTTTTGATTTTTTTTTAAAATAATCATACAAATCAAGAAAACATTACCGTGCATCTTTGTGCCCATGCTATGAATTCAGATTAAAAAAAAAAAAGAACAATTCCATAATCGTGGCTCCCCATTGATGTATTACCTGCACTCCTGTTTATACAAAATTTTAGACATGATTTTCTTATTCATTTTTGTAGGAAATTTTAGATTTCTTAAGAATCATTTAATGACTTTTTTTTTTCTTTCTTTACCCTTACAACTAAAAAAATTTAAGTATTAATTCAACCACTAATTCAACCACTTCATTAATGTTTTAGTGACATTTTGGAAAATTCACATCAATTTTGAGACAATTAACTTAATTTTGTTAGTATTATTAGTACATGTAAGATTAAGTTATTAACCTCTTATAAAAAGGAATGGCGGTAGTATAAGGTACTGATAATGTATTTAGTACATTTATTGTAATTATTTTTGTCTTGTAATTACTATGGACCGCCTCTAATACTTATAAAGGTTGCACGCTCAATTTTATTTATCCTTATTGAAATACAGTTTTCTTAACTAGGCACGAAAATTAAAGCATTTTTCTCTATGATCATAAACTCTCTCCCAATGCGTAATCCTAAACCTGGTGTATCAAGTCCTCAAGAAACTCTAATATTTTCACACCAATCTTAAACTTAAAGAATTATTTTTGCCAATATCACAATCAAGAAAAATATCATCTGGAAGAAAATTAATATTAACATGAAAATGATTTCTATACAACCAGATATGTGGAGTTACATACCCAAAGCATGTAATTGCAAAGTCTTAACGCCAAAAATTTGATTCAGATAATTGGTAAAGCGTCTCTCCAAATATTCATCAAAATGACTTTTCAGGTCAAATTCAAGAGTTGCCTCCACATAACAAGTACTCAGAATACTTGAGCACTTTCAAATTTGGAGCCTTACTTACTGATTCCGGTGTAGTTCCATGAATCCAAGTCTGTTCCATTTGGGACGAAGAATTTGGAATTCAAGGAGAGCGGTTCCGTGCCTATGGTCAATGATGTTGCCATCAGAAATACTTTGAGATGTACAGCGCGCTGAAGTTGTTCTCGTGCAGTATGCAAAAAATATCCCGACGTATCCCTAGTTTTCCAATTGAAATCCATTTCTCTAAGGTGGATTTCATGCAACGGATTCCAACTTGAAAATTTTGCTGAAAAAATGTCCGTTTCTTGAGAATTCACCATACGCATTTTTTTTTTTTTTTAAAAAAAGAATTTAATAAATGAAAAAATAAGGCAGCGAATATACTAAACCCTATAGCAAGTACAATTTTAATCATAAAGTAAAATTTTAATCCTTATTCAATCTAGCTGACCGACGAACTTAAACTTTTTTTTTTTCACCTTGACTTTTTTCAAGTGACTATGGTATATCAGAGCATAAATTTCACTGTAGAAAGAATCTCGTTCCAATTTCCGCTCCGTGTCAAAGTTTTCATCTTCTGAATCTTTAAAAGAATGATTTTTTTCTTCTTCGGAATGGGTATGTTCAATCGAATTACTTGTATTAGAAGAATCTGTATTCTTTCCTACCTCCGTGTCATCTTTGAAAAAGATTGTATTCTTTCCTACAGCAGCGATGTTTTGATCATCATTGGCGACGGCTTGATTACCGGTAGCAATGGTTTGCAGAACGGAAGCGTTGGGTTGATCTTCCAGCAGCGGCATAACCTCCACTGCATCTCGTGGAGACGAATCAATCTCAGCCGGTACGACAGTTACGACTGCTGCAGCCGCTCCTTGCAAAATCGCACCTTCCGGAGTCGCAGCCTACGCAACTGTCTCAACGATCGGGTGTGCTGCCCCCTCTTGCTGACTAATCACCGCTGGTATTGACTCCATCTGCAGTTGTTTCTGCTTTCCTTGGAGAGACTGTTTGAGTTGTTATTTCAGATGGTGTAAATCCATCTTTTGCGTGGAGGGTGTTACTTTGTTGAGACACATGTATGACTATCATAGTAGATTGGTTGAAAGTAAGACTTTCCTTCAACTTCCAGTCGAATGCGGATGGGATACTCTTTTAGGAGATCAATCTCAACACATACACGAGCCACCAAAGGTTGTGACATATTGAGAGTTGGCACATCAATCTGAAGAGGAGTCTCTATGATGCTAGCAATTTCCACAAATAGTCCTTGTTGAAGCGATGAATGGGGAGACTTTCAAAAGAGATCCAAACTGGAATTATGAAACTTTCATGTGCTGGGTTAAAGTCAGTAGTCCATTTCAAGAGTCGCATCCGATGATTGTCAAAGGTCCACAATCCTTTCAGCCAGCAGCAATGAAAGTCTTCTTCAAGATCGAAACATATGAGAATATGACGATAATCAATTGATCCAATAAAAAGTTCCCTTTGGAAGGAATGATTTGGAATTCTCTCCGCAGAAAATCCATTTTGGGCCTACCTTTGGTGAATTTTCCAACTAGGGCAACTCAAAATGGGGTTGCCAATTGTTCATCTTCTTCTTTTGTAAACGGAAAAGTTGGCTCATCTTTGAATAATGTTGGTTCTGAATGAATTAGGGAGGGTTTAGGATCTGGTGTTGGTGTTTTGTGGATTGATTGTGAATTGTTTATCTTTGAATAATGTTGGTTCTGAATGAATTAGGGAGGGTTTAGAATCTGGTGTTTTGTGGATTGATTGTGAATTGTTTTTGGATTTGAATTAGAGACTAAAATCAAATGAAGATCGTTGAGGCGATGTAGGGCCTATCGCCAGCGGCGGATTGCCCGACCATGGAAGGGAGGATAGAAAGAAGTCAGAGGATAGAGGATAGGGTGGAAAATGTTTGAGAATTCACTGTATGCAGATCTTCATTTCCCGGGTACTTTTAAGTATCAAATAAGAGTTTGAGGTGTTTGATTATGGACATGGATGCCATCTAGTCGAAAGAATAACAATTTTGACATCCTCTTTAAAATGGCAACAAGGGAACGACCATGAATAACGAATCATATAGTGAAGTAGAGAACTTATATTCACAGAGCCATTGCTACAAAGAATTTTTTTTCTTTTTTCTTCCCCTTTGATTTCTCAAGAAATCTGAAACACTTTATGAAAAAATAAGATATCAATAGACCACGAAAATGTGAGGATATTTAATGCGTATGGAACGATGCCGAAGGCAACCTAAGAAGCGATGTGTGCAAACTGAAAAGGCATTGCCAATTCTTAAGGTTGCATTGTTCCATTCGACACAATGCTTCAATAATTTAAAAATTTTTCCAATTTTTTTCACCCAAGCAATTGCCTGAATAGATGTATCGATACCCAATTAAAGAAGAAGAAAATATTTATATGTATAAAAAAAATTGAATGAAATCATAGAGTTTCCCTAATATTTTCTGCTTTAAAAAGAATAAAATGAAAGCAACCTTTGACACCACACCACATCATCGATCAACTTAAATGTTTGTAGCTAATGTCTTAATAAAGTTTTGTCGTCCTAAACTTCAGTGTATTGCTTCGCCATATCGTGGTACGTACTACAAAGATTTTGGAACATTATCCTTGAGAATTAAAAATTTTATTGTGTATGGTTAATGAATAAAATTATTCATCGTATTTATAGCTTTCAATGATTGAAAATTTGAGCGTGATGAAATTCTATATATTTGTTGATGATTGAAATTTCGTAAACATATTCCTGGAAGGAAAATTTTGTTCTAATTTGTTACTACAAAAAAAATAAAATAAAATCTGTTTTATACTTCTCGTACATATGTATCACGAAAGGATCTCATATAATTAACATCTCTGCGTGCCTAATATGTGCTTAGCTACCTAATATGTGCTTACTTTCGCTCTATACTAATCTCACACATACAAAATGTCAAAAACCTCAATGAATGGGGGCAAAAAGATATAGAAAGCAAGCTTTAGTCGAGATGAAAACAAAACCTGATGACACAACAAAACATGAAAATATCAATTTCCAACAAACTGTCAGTATAAAATAAAATCTGTTTTATACTTCTCGTACATATGTATCACGAAAGGATCTCATATAATTAACATCTCTGCGTGCCTAATATGTGCTTAGCTACCTAATATGTGCTTACTTTCGCTCTATACTAATCTCACACATACAAAATGTCAAAAACCTCAATGAATGGGGGCAAAAAGATATAGAAAGCAAGCTTTAGTCGAGATGAAAACAAAACCTGATGACACAACAAAACATGAAAATATCAATTTCCAACAAACTGTCAGCATTTTCAATGTAGATGTCTTTCATGTTGGTGCCATCTGGTGCTCGCTCATTTGATATATTTACCTCCCAGGAAGCTAAAACCCTACCATCTTAAAGAAGATATCTCAGTACCGGAAGTTCACTTTCTGTCCCTTTAAACCCTTCTACCACAACTTTTTTTAGATTCTTCTTTACACAATAAGGCACCACTGCAGGATATGGATTAAAAGTTGTAACACCCTTGAGAAATGGATGTTCATCAAAAGGGAAGGGGGGCTCGTATTCCTGAAATCATATATACAATTCAAGCACGATGTTAGGCAAATAGAATTTGATAAAACTAACAAAGAAAATCATGTTCCTTTCATCACATTTTGATAATCTTATATCCATATTCGTTACTAAAATGGCACGGAGGCCATAGATAAAAAGAAAGAGAAAGAAAAAAAATTGCATGGAGGCCATGGATAAAAAGAAAGAGACAGAAAAAAAAAAAGTGCTAGTGTTTATCAATCGACTTACTGACAAAACTCGTTTAGAAGTATTGAGATCAATTGTGAGCAATTCCAAATTCGGACAACTATTAAGAAAGAATGTGACTCCGAAAAATTCTTCTTGAATGAGCGATGCTTTTAGGATTAAGTGATTGACACGCCTAAGTTTGATCCCCAATTGAGCTGGTGAATCTCCCATTGGAATTACCTGCCAATTATACAATCAAAATACAATGAAAAAGTACTATTTGTATATAGAAAGAAAATTTTGTTTACCCCATCTGCTTTTTATTTTCTGAATCAACTCTATGATCGCACAAATATACGTATGCACGTGTTTTGTCCAAGTTGTATCAATCCCATAGAAAACTAAATGAATACTCATGCAATATGCCTCTCGCTCTAGAATGTATGTCTTCCTAAAATATTGCTAACTGTCTTACAAATAGGCAACATTGAATTTTTATACTTAAACTGGTTTTAGTACAAATCTTAAAACTAAAAATGATCTATTTTTCTGTGATGGAGAGAGTAACCTGTCTAGATTTTGTACATCTTAAGAATGAAAACAAAAAAAAAAACGAAAAAAGTATTGTACAGGTTTATTAAGATTGAAATCAATGTTTTGGGGAGATGTGAAATCTATTGTAAAATTTAAAATGACCAACCTGAAGCACGTAAGTGCAAAGAGCCAAAGTCTTGACATCATAAATATCGTGGAGTGACCTATGAAGGGTGGCGCCATAATCTTCATCAAACTCGACTTCTAGCCCAAAATCAAGACTTATGAAGTGTGGCGCCATATCCTCATTATCGCTTGTAAAATCAAAACGAACAAGTACTCCAGAATACTTGAAACGAACAAGAATCTACTCGAACTCGAGTTGTCTGAACAGCTTCTCGTAGTCCAGTCCAGTACAAAGTCAACAAAAGCCTCTCTCTGTTTATTTCTCTCGGCAACATCTCCGGTTTCTGGCTTGATTGTCACGAAATCGCTCTCGTCGAACTCCAAATTGTTTGTCCCCAGCGGGATGAATTGCCATCTACTTGAAAGAATTGACAAGCCCTTTTGAATGACAAAAGGGAAACAATCCTGAACAATAAATCATCCGGTAAAGAGGATATTCTATCTTGGTTGACACCCATATTGTTTCATATACTTTTTTTCCCTTTAACAAGAACTTAAGTGGTACTATAACAAAACTGAAAATAATGCCCTAGAGAAAAAAAGTTGAGACACGAACAAGGTTGGAAGATTGACTTTGGTAGAAAATTGGGAAGATTTTTATACATGTACGAAACGGTGGAAAAATCTTGCATACGAGGCGGGGTGTTCATTCAAACTGAAATGGTCTCATTCGTTTTAAGATTGATTTCATTTGTTATTCGTTGTCTAAAAAAGGTGCATCGTTCCGCATAATTTTTTTTTTTCTTCCAAAAACCAAATGAAATCTATGTTTACGTTATTTACTGAAATTTTGGTGAAAGCAATCTGGACCTTTGTTTCCATGAAATGAAAATCGATAAAAGGGGCTTCGCATAAATATTTAATTCCAATAGTGACAAAGATTTTTATCTGTAATCTCTTTGTATTACCGCAATTTTGTTTCACTTCAAGTGATTTGGGTACATTTCACTGAAATCACAGTTAAAATGTTATTATAATACGGTAAATAAATGAAAAGAACTTGCAAAATCATGTTCCATATGAAAACTCTACTAATGTATGCATTCTATCAAATTAACTTCATGTTGCTATTAATACCAAATAATTTACTACAAAATTCATAATTACTCTTTGTTTGAACTAGCGAAACTCTGTTGATTAGTTCCGTTACATTCCTTTTTGAAGCGATATGAGTTTGAAATTCACATCTTGCAAATCTTTGAGCAAATACTCCATGCAAACTTGTTCAAAAGATGACGCATGCGTTTTTGAATAACTGTTGTACTTTTAAAAAGTCAAATGTCGACAAAAAAAAATAAAAAATAAATTAACGCACATTGATAATGCATCTCTTAAACCTTTCCCGTTCCTCTTCAACTTTTATTTTTGTGTAGCTCTTCGAACTATCTCATTAACCTTTTTTTCGTTTTTGGCTTCATAACCTATCTACCTTACATATCTTATAATGTGTCATAGATTTTAATTAAATTAAATAGCAGAATCTATCGCTGGGCTATAACCGTGCATCAGCACACATAACTAGAACACATATTAGCTATGTGCATAATGTGAGACAAACAAAAAAAATAAATATTACATATATATGCTTTTTTTATTACATGTATATCCTTATAATGATAATTTGTAGACAAAAAAAAGTAATAACGGATCGAAATTCATAAGTTGGTCCCATTATACGGTTTCATAACTTTCACAATATTGTAAGAAATAAACAATCAAGTTTCTAATTAAGTGGGGCCGGCGATTGAAAAAATATTTGGAGACTTAAAAACAAAAATCATTATCATTCAAATACAAAAGAAACATTAAATCGGGAGAAACAATTTATTTAAATTCTCTCTGCCGGAAGATAACGTTAAATGTATATATGTTGGAGAAGAAAACCTAATTAATTTGACTTTTACAAACATAGATAATAACACAGTCCCAAAAAAGTAATTCTCATTGGGTTTTAAAATTTATATATATTAAAAATATCATAAATCTAAAAAAAATCATAAACTAAAAGTTAATCTATGGTATTTTTTGAGATAGAGAAAATATACATAAGTAAATGGCTAATCAAATCCTCGCTATAGTAGGCAAATAATATCAAGCGTCTAGGTATACCTTAGAAGATATACCTAGCCAGTGCGTATATCACAAACTTGACAAAATAAAGTGGCCATTTTATCTTTTTTTTGGGCATTTAATCCCCCAATTTTATCCCTTTTTTAGCACACGTTTAATTTTAAACTTTTTTTTTTACTTATCCTGTCAGTTTTATATTATTTTATTTTATGAGATTTTTTTAACGATTATTTTATTATGGTAAAATTTAATATGGTTCATCATCGAGACTTATGAATCTGGAGAATCAATTGGAGCAAAAAATTTCAACTAATTAACAAGGAAATCCGGAGAATTAAGCGTCAAATTTGAAAATTTTTTATTGATAACGATATTTGTTTCGATGAATAATGGTATACTTATCGATGAATAATGATGTTGTTATGGTGACGACGTTATAGATGAATAAATTTAAATTTTGCAATGAATAACGATATTCACAAAGAAGAATAATAATGCAAATCTGATGAATAATGATCTCATCCTAAATAAATAACAATATCACAATGAAGAATAGTTATAGTTTTACATGATGAATAATTGTACTTTAATGAATGAATAATATACGTTACTGGATGAATAACTTTGATAACGAAAGTATATATTACGAACTAAACTAAACTAACAAACTTCTAATTATGTATTATACTAGACAAAAAATGAACAAAAAAACTAGTCGTTGTTTTTAATATATAAGGTCTTGATGGATTTGCCGATGTTCGATACACGTTTATGTTGATTGTTTGATTTCAGCAAATCCTGCAAAATATTTGATTCGCGACCAATCGACTTCATCTTGATGAGCATTGCTTTGATGCTGATCAAACAAAAAGAACATTATAATAATTGAGATTTCACATTCAATCAAAACTCTGTTAATCATCAAGAACAATACTTTTGAAGATGAATAATCATTTTGAAAATGATGAATCAGTACTAAAATTAAATAAATCAAATGTAGTTAATAACAATCATGTACGAGTACATATTAACTGATGAATAACAACATTACTGGTGACGAATGGCATATCTTTGCATGATCAATACACATATCTATAGAATGAATAACACATATTCAAAGGATGAACTATTCAAATTCACGTGATAAATGATATACATTCACATGATTATATCAGATCACTCTTTAGATGATAACGGTATAGTAGAGGATGAATAAGCATCATATTTGTATACACCTAATCTAGACCAAATGCCTACAATGAACATATATGTAATGAATAACGTCTTAATAGACGATGAAAAATCATAATTAACATGATGACTAATCTTCAGATCTGCATACACCCAATCTAAATCAAAATATCAACAGTGCACATATAATATGAGGAATAACAGATTCACAATAGATGAATAATCACTTTTAATGGGATGAATAAATCAGCATATCGTACACTATATCTATAAAACATAAATTATATTTAATCAGAATGATTAATAATCATTATTACCTCAGACTCAACATCGGAGAGATCAAAATTTTTGATGATTTCTTGCTCCAAATTTTCTACGAATAACCACTCACTACGGATGAATATTCCCAAAAAAAAAAAAAATACAACAGCAAACTGATGTTCAACGACAACAAATTGATGAACAAATCAAACGATGAATAATGCCCAGATCTATAATCGATGATGAATATCTCATTATTAACGATGAATTACAATATCGAAATGATGAATAATGTGCAGATTTATTAATTTCTTCTAAAATCAATAACAAATCGATCAACAAAACTGAAAAGAAAATTGAACAAACATTTATAATCAAATGGACATACCTTAGATCTACATAACCCAACCCAAAAAACACACCAATTGTTTAAGAATATAGTAGTATTACCTCCTTCTCTCTTCATTTATCGAGTTGCTCTTATTCGAATCAGAGTACATAATCGTGGCTCTGTTCATGAATATTTCAGAAAAAATATCATTATTAGAACTTCATACATGGAAGAAACAAGCAAAACTGATGAATAAAATCATATATTACCTTAATTCTCATATTCAGCAACGTATATTGCAAACAAACTCACGGGATTTGATGCACAACTAGATTCCGCCTCCAAAAATACCGTCGACGAGAGGTTCTAATGCCAAATGCTGGAGAGATGAAATTTGAGTTTTTAGATTTTTTAGTTTGAGACGTCTTTGGATTGAATGTAATAGAAAGTTGGATATGGTTAATGACGGCTAAAAATTAGGAGCAATATCAGGAATTGAAGATTTGAAATATCTTTTTTTTAAAAAAACTTCTTTTAGTTAGGCGCGTGTTTTACAACCTAGGTATACCTTGTAAGGTGTACCTAGGTGCTCTATATTATAATTGCGCTGTAGTACTTCTTTTTCCCTTAATTTTTTCACGGAACACAAAATCTGAAACACCACGAAAAAAAGTCTCCAATCTTGTACAACATGCAATGGGAGACCAACATAAACACACACAAAAAGAAAAAAGATACGATCAAAATTAAGTATGTTTGCACCTCATTTCCCGAAATCTTCCTCTATTCCATTTGTCTTGTGCCAAATTAGTTGGAACATATAGGCCTGTGTTTACTTTGCAACGATCATATAGGTCTTACATATTTTACAACGTGTCACGGATTTTAATTAAATTAGATAACAGAATATATATATATATATATATATATATATATATATAATGGGCTATGACCGTGCATCAGCACTCGGAAAATATATGTTGGTTATTTTGTGCATAATGTGAGACAATCAAACAAAATAAACATTAAATATATATTCATATCCTTATTATGATAATATTTAAGCAATAGAAAAGTAATACAAGTTATCGAAATTCATAAGTTGATCTTTTTTTATGGTTTCATAACTCTTACAATATCACTTTGAAAAAACTTTTACAATATCATAAGAAATAAAAACAAATATTGTCTAATTAAGTTAGGCGATTGAAGAAATGTTTGAAAACTTAAAAAAAAAACATCATTATCATTCAAGGTCAAAAGAAACATTGAATCGGAAGAAACAATTTGTTTGAATTTATGAACCTCCACAGGAAAAAAATGTCAAATGCATAGGTATTGGGAAAAAAAACTAATTAAATTTGACTTCTACAAAACTCAACTAATAATACATCTTTTGTCCCAAAAGATAATTCACATATGTAGTGATACTCTACTCTATAAATTAACTTTACTATTACCTCTACTTACATGGCAATCTAAATAGAATATCCACAGGGCCACATCACCTCATGAATAAGTAGTATTAAGAAGTACTGAAATGCCCTTAATTAGGGGAAATTCTTTATGAAAAAACAATTAAAAGAAAAACTCATATCTCCGTCTTTGGCTAGAAAATTTCATAAAATTTGATTGTGAAAATATGTAATGTAAATTTAGAAGCCTATAAGAATGCAGAGACAGAGAACACAATGTTTCTCATATTTGAAATACTCTTGTATGAACATTGAGATCGTTTCCTAGAACATTAAAATTTGGAAACTATTCAAAGATAAATTAATTCCGTAGAGGTCTTCTTCTCCCAATTGACTTTGCCTGCTAAAAGATAAACATTTGTTTTAACTAAGAAAATGATTAATTAAGCACAATTTTTCAATCAAATAAAGTGAGAAAAAGTAGCATCTTCTCAAGGTCCAATACTACAAAAAGGGGACATTTTTAAAGCAACTTTTTCATGCAGGTATGCGTCGTCAAGGTAACTCTAGAGAAATGGATTTCACTTCACGAAATATTAACCTGATGCACTCTTGAATTTTGGTGAGATGTATATAAGCAAAAGGTTGCAAAAAATTATTCAAACCGTAACCCGGGTTGCTTTTTGGGTTTTGGCTACTTCTCATAATCCAATCTAGTATAAAGTCTCTTTGCTTATTCTGGGCAGCAATATCTCTCACCATTAAAGAGATGAAATCCCTCACGTTGAACTCCAAATTAATTATCCTAAGATACAAAAAACCCGTAGGTGATATTGTATTGATACAAGGTATTTATAGGGTATAGGGTTACAACAAGATTACAACAATACCCCTAAACTAACCCTAATACATTTATACACTAACATCCCCTGCAATTCGAACGGGAGGTAAACGAACATGCAGATTGTCCTGAAAGTCAGTAAAAAGAATATGAGGTAAACCCTTAGTCATGATGTCTGCAAACTGATGAGAGGAGGGTACATGAAGAACACAAATAGCACCTTGTGCAACCTTCTCTCTAACAAAATGGATGTCAATCTCTACCTACTTCGTGCGAAGATTCTGAACCGGAAAAATGGCACTAACACTATCACAGAACACATCACTGGCAGTAGGCAAACTAATGAACAGCTCGGAAAGTAAAGAATGCAACCAACATATCTCAGCAACAACATTAGCAACAGCACGGTATTCCACTTCAGTACTAGAGTGAGAAACAATATGTTGCCTTTTGGAGGATCAAGAGACAAGATTGGAACCCAAAAAGACACAGTACCCAGAGGTAGAACGACAAGTGTCGGGACAACCAGCCCAATCAACATCAGTGTAAACCACCAGTTGATCAAGGGAAGTGGGTTTCAGAGAAAGTCCATAATGAAGACTGTCATTCAGATAGCGAAGAATCCGTTTGACTGCCTGATAATGAGGATCCCGAGGTGCATGCATAAAGAGACAAACTTGCTGAACAGCATAAGCAATATCAGGATGGGTAAAAGTATCACACTTAAGAGCACCAACGATATTGGGCGATACTATGGATCCAACATAAATCACCATCATTCTGTGACAACTTACTGTTACTGTCAATGGGTGTGTGAGCCCAATTGGCAGAAGAAAGCTGACAACGGTCCAATAGAGTAGCAATATATTTAGACAGACAAAAACAGTCCTTCAGAAGTGCGAGTAACCAAGATGCCCAGAAATAATGCAAATCACCCAAATTAGCCCTCGCAAACTCGTGACGTAACTTAACATTAAGAGATGCCAATAAAGATGCAGAGGTGGCAGTAAGCAGAATATCATCAACGTAAAGTAAAAGAACATCCATATCACCACCATTCCAATAAACAAACATAGAGGAATCAGACTTGCAAGAACAAAAACCATGGGAGGTAGTAAAAGAAGCAAACCATTGAAACGAAGAGCGAGGTGCTTGTTTGAGACCATAAAGAGCACGATTCAGCTTGCGCACATAATCAGGATGGTGATGATGTACAAAACTTGGTGGTTGGTTCCTGTAGACCGGCTCCTACAACAAACCATTCAAGAATGCATTTTTTACATCAAGCTGGTGAAGGGGCAAGTTACAAGAAAGAACCAGTGTTAAGATAGTTCGAATAGTGGCAGGACGGACTATTGGACTGTAAGTGTCACCAACATCAATACCAGGGCACTGAGAAAACCCTTGAGCAACAAGTCTGGCTTTGTATCGATCTAAGAAACCATCAAATTTCTCTTTAACCCGAAACACCCATTTTCAGCCAACCAAATTAACATCAAGAGGTTTAGGAACAAGAGTACAAGTATTGTTGAGCGATAACGCAGAAATCTCATCATTCATGGCTTGCTGCAATTTATCAAACTTACAAGCCTCACGTTATTTGGTAGGAACCTACAAAGGGGTTTCAGCAACAATGCTAGCTAAATTAAAAATCACTTTTGGCTTACGAGTACCATCTTGAGCACGAGTGACCATGGGATCGCGAGTAGGAACAAAATGAAGACATAAAAAGGAGGAAGGAGATGAAGAAACAGAATCATGTGATTCGGAAGAGGCAAATATAGGTGGTGCGACTGCCGTTTGAGATGGACCGACAGGATGCGTAATACGATGGTGGGAAGACAATGATGGACACATTGCGGGAGAAGAATCATTACAAGGACGAAGAGTAGAAGGAATCAATGACGAGGGCAAGCGAAAGGGAAAAGTATTTGAAGAACTTAAAGAGGGAAGAAAAGCGAAGGGAAAACTATTCTCATCCAAACTACATGACAATCAGGGGAAATGATCGAGGAAAACCAGACATCAGAATGAATAGTAGTATAAATAGCCTTTAGTCGTAGATTTTGTAATTCACCAATTCTTTCTGTCAGGATATAAAAATTCCCTTTTGGCAGTTACCTTTTCTGACCTAATTCTCACCGGAAAACACCATATCTTCCTCTCAAATCCGGTGAGGAGTTGAAGAGCCGGATGCAAGGGGAACCGACGGACACAGCCGGGCGACATGTCCGAACCCGCGACAGTTGTAGCACTGAATGGAGTGCTGAAACTGGTTCTAAAACTGAGCATTTGCAGAGGTTGGAGGGAGAGATGATGGCACCGGACCCAAGAGAGAAGAAACATGAGCATTCGGCCGAGCAAATTTGCCAGGAACCACGTCCACCTCTGCGTCAACCTCCACTGTGACAACCACCAGACGAGGGAGATGGTGGATAAGCAGCCACTGCATATGCGGGATGAACAGTAGAAAAAGAAGAGCGAGCAGCATAGATAGGCGGCGCCGGTGGTGAGTGCTGCGGAGCTGAAACAGGCTACGCGACAAAAACTTAAGAAGACGATGAAGCAGCGGCAACTTTCTGTTGTTGCTTGGACAATTTTGCTTCCTGAAGCAGCAAGCGAGATCGGCATTCATCAAATGTGGGTAAGGATTTCTGAGAAGAGATGTGCGAAGTAGCACCATTGTACTCATGACCCAACCCCATTACAATTTGCATAACAACGTCCCGATAAGTAAGTAATAGAGTCCCCAATAGAAACTAAACAATCATACAACTCCTTCAAATGATCTAAATAAGCAGCCATAGAGAGATCACCTTTTTCAAAATGATAAAACTCCTGTCTAAGATGAACAATCTGAGACTCAACATGATCACGAAACAATTTTTCAATTCTTTCCCAAGCATCAAAGGCAGTAAGAGAAGTACCCCGTGTAATGATATTACGGAGAATTTCGCGAGAGAGAGTAGCTTGACTTAATGAGAGAACGAGAGAGTCAATCTGAATCCATTGAGCACGACTTGGACCATCAACCGAGGGGCACGGAGTTGATCCATCAACATGTCCATAAACTTGATGTCCCTTCAAAACCGGGATGAAAAGCTCACGCCAGAGCAAGTAATTGGTGTAGTCCAATACTTCGTATACATGATTCTTGATGTTGTTCAAAAAAAAGGCAAGATGTCGGGAAGGAGAAGCAGCAGACAAAGAAGAATCAAAGGCAGCAGAAACGTTGGAAGAGAGAGGCATCTTTGGATTTTTTGGACACATCCGTAGTGTTTGCCATGAGAGATGGCCAATAGAAAGAAAATTCTAGGGTTTAAGATGTGACGGCCACTTCTATACCATGAAGATACAAAGAACCCGTAGGTGATATTGTATTGATACAAGGTATTTATTGTTTATAGGGTTACGACAAGATTACAACAATACCCCTAAACAAACCCTAATACATTTATACACTAACATATCCTACGTACGCAAGATGAGTTGCCGAACTTTTTATAGAATCAACGTTTTCTTTTCCTCCCCGAACCGAAAAGGGACATGATAATGACTAACAAATCATCTGGAAAAGAACATTGTTGCTGAACCATTAAATGAAAAGAAAACCTGAAGACTTAAAGATGGCATGATTGGATTATCGGTATTGTTGCAAGAAAGTTGGGGAGATATCTACGTAGGAATAGGTGTTCATACCTTAATTTTAAGGTTGCTATGACTAGTCAAAATGGCGAAATCATATCCTAATTTTTCCGCATACAATTTATTCAAAAGATATCTATACAATCTATTCGTCCCCTTTTTGTTTTTCTCTTGAAATTGTGAGGATCAATGATATCTGTTTTAAAAACTAAATGAGAATTTTCCTCTAGTCATTTTTGGTTTTGATTAAAGCGGTATAAACACTTTTTTTTCCCTGACACTGCTCATATTCATTATAGGGCCTCGTAAATGTATTTTAAAATGATAATATCTCTCTTCCAAAGAATAAGTACACGCTAAATTTTAAGATTTCTATTATTTTTAATATGGATTATTATTTTTTTGGGGACGGAGGATGATGGGACTTCCGGCAGTGACATACAAGATGGATTGGAAACAGAGAGAGAAAGGGGAGGAGAACAGAGTAGGGGGAGGAAAAGAGAAAAGAGGAAAGAGAGAAGAAGGAGAGAGGTGCAGGGAAGGTGTCTTTTCTTGTCCTACTCAAAGACATACTCATTACATATATAGTACTGCACTGACTATGGTCTCCTTTACAACTTCCTATCTGATTAAACCCATGACTATAATAATTTAAATAAAATAAAGATAAAATAAAGAGACAAATGTTTAATCATATATAATCTTGAAATTTGTTTGAAGGCTTCCTGATGCGCATTGATCTTTGTCTTGGGCCTACATCATTCGCCCCCTCTTCTAGCAGAACCTTGTCCTCAAGGTTGAACTGAGGAAAGTCACATCAAAAATCTGGTAAAGGCTCCCAAGTAGCATCACAAGCTGGTTGGTGCTGCCACTGCACCAGAACTTGTGTAACAAACTGGCCTTAGTTAGAGCACTTTACGAACACCCCGAATTTGAGTCGGCAAATAGACCAGATGATCATCAATGAACACTGTGGGTAAAGGAGCATGGTCCTGTGGGCAAATAGACCAGATGATCATCAATTAAGAGATGGAAGTATTGAACTGGGTCGGCTAAATGGGCAGACCGTTAAAGTGGCCCAATAGAGATACAAGACAATGATGGTTGTTTTAGACCTGTAAGGTGAATCGGGCTCCCTCAGTAGTGAAACTCCATCCACAGATTGTGGTAATCAAACAGAATTGGGCCAAGGCCCGCCAACCACTGGACACCCAAGACAATGTCTGCTCCAAAGATGGGTAAAACATAAAGGTCAATAGAAAACAAAGCCTGTTCCAAGTGTAACGGAACTTGTTGACAAAAACCCATACAACTTACTATATCACCGTTACCAATCGTAACCCGTAAGTGAGGCGACAGTGTTACCGCCAACCCGAGGTATTGAGCGAGTCGGGTTTGAACAAAATTGTTGGTGGATCCAGCATCAATGAGGACAACTAGGGGTTTGCCATGGATTGAACCACTCAATTTGAGAGTAGATGGTACAAACTGACCAGTCAAGGCATGAAGTGAAATCTGAGGGCCTGGCTCCAATGAGATCTCCGGTGAAGATGGCATGGAGTCTTCAGATTCGGTGAGATTCGAAAGAATCTCGTCACTTTCTGCCAGCATACATAAGAAGAGTGGAGGCTTACAGCGGTGGCCAGGGGTAAATGGTTCGTCACAGTTATAACAAAGCCCTTTTGCGCATCGTGCTGCCATCTCGGTGGATGTGAGGCGTTTAATAGGAAGAGTTGTCGATCTGGAATTAGGGGTTTTTGGTACGGTCAGAGTTGTTGGGAAGGTGGGTAGTGGCGGGAAGCCAGAAAAGGGGAGTAGGGTTTGGAGAACAAGTGACGTTGAGACGCCAGACGATTGGCGTTACATTTGTCCTCAACCAGTTTTGCTGTACGGACGGCAGCTTGTAGAGAAGTGAGGTGAAGGAGGGCTAATTCCCGCTGAATATCATCCCAGAGACCGGAGATGAAATAGTTGAGGAGGTTGGAAGGGTTTAGGCCAGGAGTTAAGGTAGAGGTGGCTTCAAATTGGGTTAGGTACTGAGAAACAGATGATGTTTGGCGGAGTTTATAAAGCTGGGCTTCATGGTTCACAAATTGGGAGGGACCAAATCGGAGTTCTAACTGGTGCGTAAAGGTTTCCCAAGAGGATAATTGATCTGTAAGGTGGAGCCAATGAAACCACTGAAGAGCAGCTCCGTGCATATAAAAAGCGGCGATGGGAATTTTTTGGTCATTGGGGGTGGCATGAAAGGAGAAAAATGTTCCATTTGGAAGAGCCAACCTCCAGGGTTTTCTCAAGTGAAAAGAGGAACTTCGAGCTTAGGTGATTTAGGAAAAGAACCCGAAGAGAAAGGTGTGGGTAGTAAAGGGAGTAACGAAGATGAGGTGGTGGCTAGTGGTTGTGGTGGTGGCTTTGGTGGTGATGGTGGTGGCGGCGGTGGTGACAAGCGAGAAAGGATGTCGTTGATTGAGGCTTGAATAGATTGGAGGAGATGAGAATGATTATCCACTGTTTCCTTTAATTTATGGAAGTCAGGGAGTTGAGAAATTCGGTCGGAGAGGGCTAAGATCTGGTCTTCGGTGGTTTTGGCTCGGGTAGAAGGCTTGCCGTCAACCATGGTGAAGGGGTCTCTCAATGAAAGCACCAATGGATGGGGCTTCTGGCAGTGACGTACAAGATGTATTGGAAATAGAGAGAGAAAGGGGAGGAGAACATAGCAGAGGGAGGAAAAGAGAGAAGAGGAAAGAGACAAGAAGGAGAGAGGTGGATGAAAGGTGTCTTTTCTTGTACTAATCGAAGACATACTCATTACATATATAGTACTGCACTGACTATGGTCTCCTTTACAACTCCTATCTGATTAAACCCATGACTATAATAATTTAAATAAAATAGAGATAAAATAAGTAGACTAATGTTTAATCATATATAATCTTGAAATTTGTTTGGAGGCTTCCTGATGAGCATTGATCTTTGTCTTGGGCCTGCATCAGAGGAAGGATATAAAAATAAAGTGAGAATTTACTATAAAAAATCTGTATCTAAAAAATAAATGTAAGGGAAAAAAATGGTAATCGCATACAAGTAACATTGGACCTCTCATGTCAGCTAATTTTTAAAATTTTTGAGTCTGAAATTGTGTGCTCAAATTGTTACAATATAGTTTGTTCAATCGACATTGCCAAGAAAAATATTGGGTCTAATTGCCTGAAATCAGATAATTGCCGTAGAAAATATTTAATTGCCATGAACTAGTTCAATTTTTTTATGCCGAGAAATATATATTGCGCGGCCACCAATAAGAAACAAAAATAGAAAACTACGAAAGACTCCTACATGTTATTCCAAATATTTATTCTTGGACATGGGCTCAATATTTTTTCTACTTCAAAAAATAATTACGTACACAAGTGAAAATGTCAGAATTCTATAACTGGGGCAAACAGATTGTTTCCAGAGTTCTTAATGATTTTGAAAAGAGTGAAATAACACCCATTTTAGTTGATTTTAAATTGCACTAGCTGGCTATTTCGAATTTTAACAAGCTCGTGCACATACGCTGCACAAACCGTCATCATTACTTTTGTTTCATATATGTAATGGAAATAGAAAAGACTTGCATATACAACCTGGATGTAGTTTGCTCGCATGAATTCAAAAAAAAATTCAAGACCGCCAAGTTTTAGGGAAAAACGAAATGGAAAATTTGGCCATAAATGATACCCATAAATGGCCTCCGAATTTAGATCCTAGCTCTTGCAGCTGTTGCTTGACTTTATTATATACTTTGTCACAATCTTCACAACCAGTGACGAAATATGTGTCAGAAGAATGACTTCTGAATCCTACATTCACCATTTGGACCTGGTGCTGTTGCGGGAAAGGATTGACTTTCATTTCAACTAGATCCTCTACTACCACATTGCCATCATCAATCATCTTTTGAAGTTTATTCTGAAACACCACACAGTCGTTTATGGTGTGAGTCCATGGCATGTGGTATTTAGAATACGTTTTTCCAACTAGATTTGTTGGCTTTGCTTGTCTATATCCCCTTCTGTACTGAATATGGCCTTTTTGGAACATGTCATAAAAAATGCCTCTTGTTGCGATATGTCGAAAGAATATACTCTACCAAAGTTAGCTCCGTCAGCTTGCCCTGAGATGCCTGCCGAACCTACCGGTGGGGGAGTATTATAAGAATGTGGAACTGTAGGGCGACGTAATGCGTCACACGTGTAGTTACGGACATTGGCGATTTCAGCAGCATTAACCTCGTATTCATCATCGTCCTCATCATGAACCCATTGACTTTGATTCACTTCTACTACTGGAGCTTTGTTGAACCATTGCTTCATCATGAACCCAGGTTCTTCTCCCTTTTATCTTTAATGACTTTCTCACATCTTCTTATAATATCTGCCAAATAATTCAAGGATCGAACAGAATGTGGTGCGACAGCCAACTTGACTTTGTAATCCTGAATTCCAGAAATTGCCATCTTGACAATAGTTGGCTCATCATACTTATCTGGGATCTTAGCATACATTTCACGAAAGCGTATCAAGTAAGCTTCTGCAGCTTCTCCAAACTTCTGTCGAATTTCTGAAAGATCAACGATTGACAATCATGTGGTATCCCTACAGAAGTAGGACAAGAATTCTCGCTGCTGCATTTCCCATGACCGGATAGAACCTAGTGCTAATGATCGATACCAGTCAAAAGCGGTCCCTTTTAGAGAATAAGGGAACAAACGCAACTTGATTAGAGCATTGTTGCTTACTGACCCGCACTGCAATTCAAACAGACTTATATGGTCTTCAGGTCTCTTCTCATCCTCTCCTAAAAATTGCTGAAAATCGGGAATCTTAAAGTTCCTTGGCAATGGCTCCCATTAAACATAGCCGGGATATGACTTCCCTGGAAGCTTTGGAATTTCTGTGCCCAGCTCCTTACGGATCTTGTCTTCTATCGTTCTTGAAAACGCATCCTCAGCATTTAAAGTCTGATCAACACCTGTCTCAAAATTCTGTTGCTGATTATCGTTCGCTGCTGCGTCCGGTTCTTGTCAAATTTCGTTGCCAAGATCAACCCGATGACGACCACCTTCTTGGCCCCATAAACGCTGGTGACGTGGGTTGTATCTATTTCCCAAATTCTGGTTTCCAATATGTCTTCCAATAGCTTGTGCCCTATTTCAATTCAAAATCTTATTTGCTTCGTATTCCATCCACTGTTGTTCCTCTCTATTCTCTTCAAATGTTTGATGAGGTGGAACAATTTGCGGATCAGCAACCACAACACCAGAGCCTTGAGATATGTGTGGATCATCCAAATTTGCAGCTGCAATATTATTTCCTGGTACTCGGTTATGATATAATATAAAGCGGCGGTCATTGGTCGCTTGTACGTGTTGACCAGCCTGCCTTGCATTTTCACTAGTAGCACCTTGATTGTTTCCCGTACCAACGGGGCCCTGATTAATTGTTACACCTGCAGTTCCTTGGACACCTACATCTGCTGTTCTCTGTGGTATGTACGTTAGTCTAGGTGCACCTTCTTGTCCACTCAGTTGTGATAGGACCACCGCTGATCCTTGTTGATGTTGCATTGGGAAAACTTGCTGTGGAAATGCAGCATTTTGCAACTGAAATTGATTCGTCTCTTGCGCATTCCTTGCAACAGTATTATTTGTTGCATTTCCCACCTGTTGCATTCCTGGAGTCACTAGCCACGACGCCTGGAATCTTTGATAGGGTAATTGTTGCCCCCATGACGTTCCAAGCATCATCACTAGTGTACCATATTGAGGAGAAAATGTAGGCTACTGCCGTTCATCAAAAGTAAAATTCCCTGATGGTGACACAAAAGCTGGCTGACTTGGAACAACTGGGTAATACCAACTGTGTATTCCTTGTAATGCTGCATTCTGAGATCCATTATTACTTGGTCCCGCTCTGAAATTCTGCACCGGAGTATCTGTTACAGATGTCTGGAATATGGCATGATATAAAGGATTATTAAGCATACTGACTGGTGGCAGTCTGAACTAGCTACACCAGTAGCCGTATTAACTCCTGACGTCATAGATCTACTAAGTGCAGCACTTCTTGTGTTTGCATTATGGTCAATTAGCCTCTGAAAAGCATCCTCAAAACGCTCCACTAATGTAGCCATAGCATGCTCTATTTCTGAAAATCGTTGATGCAACATCTCAGGGGTAATCCTTGGAACCTGAATCGTTTGGCCCTTGATACTGAACACAGGAACCTGAAACAACGGGCTCTGAAAGGCTGGAGTTTGAAACCCTGGACTTCTATATGACCCGAGATAACTCGATCTTTCTCCAAACAGACCTGATCCCACATTGGACTGTTGATGGCTAGATTGTTGCCGTATCCCAGTGGACTGATCTGTTATTACTGTTGAATAGGAATCCACCACCGAAATGTTCAGAAGCGTATTCATCGGCAATGAACTCCCACCTGATGCAGAAGTCTGAATCGGTATAGAGCCCTGTCCTGTCGAATGTGCTGTTGCTGATGACTGAGGCAATGACATCGTTTTTTTGCTTAAACAACGCCTGGAACAAATAAATCGATCCTAGTGGACGTGCCAAATTTTATGTTTGAGTCAAAATTGTATTTTATAGTTGAAACCGATTTGGCTCAAACTAATTTCAAGCGACCACGTGATATTCTCAAAGTCCGTAAACTAAACACTGAAATTGTCTTAAATAGGATGATACCTTTGAATTGGCACTCAACTGAATAATGAGAAATTCTAAGAAATGGATAAAACGTCTTGCCAGAGCCTGGTTTATTGATTGAATGAGTACGAATCGGCTTTAAATAGCTTGAATCGTCGAAATAATTACAACGTTTAAAGTTGAAACATAAACGAATACATAAAAACTTAAAATTGCGAAGAACAAAGCTATAAAGGAAAATATGATTTCTGATTCTTGGATAATGAGTTTTTTTTCCCGGTGCCTCCTTCATAGCTTTTATACAGATTCCGCCAACCCTAGCTAGGTTGCAAAAGAAGTCAAATTCCGCAAGGATTCCTGTTGCAGCTGGAATCCTTCTTTGATGTGGACTGCTGCGTCATTGACTCCTTTTCGGATTCGGCTTCCTCGCTGTCATTAAGGTGCGTGCTGCGATCGGCCCATTCTCATGTGGACCAGATTTTTTCAAAAATCGGTCCATCACATATTATTTCTATTGTGGCTCGGTTTGTATAAAGCGTGCTGCTAGTCGGTTGTGTGCGCTTGCGTTGTGCCATCAAGGACTCAAAAGTTTTTTTGGTCTCGGATTTATTTATGATTTGAGATGCCTCCGAGATGTAAGAAACATTGGTTTGTGGCTGCGTTACAACAATTGGCCATAGAAAAAGCACAACTTCCTAGCCGACATAAGAAGTATATCTACAAGACATCACATCGACAACACCACCGATGAAAGTATTTGCTCGAGAGGGAATTGTTCTGCCGCAAGAACTATCATCACCTTGATAAAGAGCCACAACACCATAGTAGGTCCAGGGTTGATCACAAAAGATGGCAACACAACAAGCCGATGAATAAAACGACAGTCACAACGGCTCCCCACCACAACAATTTTGTCTGTGACAAGAAGCACCAGCAGCTACTGCAACGACTAGTGCCAGTCCAAGAGGAGATTATACTTCACTTCCGGCAATACGTTAGGGCTGAAATCCATATCATTAGGATGAGATTGGAACGACTAATTGATGAGCGTTTGTTGACTTGGAATGATCAAGATTGGGAGTCTGATTCGGGTTATGATATTTTCGCCATTGAATAGGATCATGATCCATGGGAGCATGTTGTTGACTGGGACCGTCCCCCTGTGTATGATAACTACAATGATGACGAAGTGAACGTAACAACATACAAATTCGGCACCTGTCGAATGCAAAGGAGGACATCATTGTTGCTCCTGTTTCCTTTGCTATGATTTTGGGAAATGCTGTTGTGGAGGAGCTATGCAATCCACCACTGGTTAATTCTTCACCCCATGCAGTGAATGAAGGATTTGATGTTCCTAGCCATTATTATTCTTCTGTTCCTCCAGTTCATATGTTTTACGTTGCGCCGCGTAGAGGACGACTTTTTATTGCAATGACACAATTGGGTGATCCTTCTACTCCTCAATTTGGTGATTTTTCTCGTGTGCAATAGGTAGATATGGAAATCTGGGATATCCTTTTAATTTCTTTTAGTAGATTCTTACTGCACCCATGTCCTTGTAAACGTAAACTTTCAGCTGGTTTTCCTTTTGATCGTGGCAAACTACCTATGCCTAAACTCAAGGACGAGTTTTTTTTACCCCGGGAGAATGATGAGGGACGGAAAAACAATAGATTAGGGTTATAATATTTTTGTTTATGGATATTTTCTTAATTTTAGTTCAGCATATTAGGGTTTATTTCTTTTATTTTCAATTTAAGGTTTTAGCTGTCATTATAAACATTGGTGGTTGATTTATAAAATTATTGAGCGTTCATCTCTTTTCCAGAAACCTTGGTCCAATTTGTTTGTGGGATTTTTGATGCCCTTAACAACAGATATTCGTGCGTCGAATCAACAGTATTTAGGAGGGTTGTATTTCCGGGTGTTCGCAGAATCAACGGATCTACGACGGTTACTTGTTAGAGTTCGAGATTGAAGCTTCTGCCACTGCATCAACATGTCACTGTTTCATAATGTGTTGTGTCAAGCTGATCTACCTCTATTAAAGTGGGATAGTGTAGTTCATTTGTTTTTTTTTCTTTTTGTTTCCACTAATGTTCTAGCAAGACATATTTTTTATTTTTTGTGCATTGCCGCCATAAACCCCCAATAAAATTCGATAAAGTGAAAATACGTATGTGATAAACCTATTAGAATGAAAGAGGCAGAGAGAACAGAATAATTCACCCGTTCAAAATAATCTAATGTGAATGTTGAGATCAATTTGCTAGAACTTTCAAATTCGGCAACAATTCAAAGATAAAGTAATTCCATAGAGGTCTTCTTTCACATGACTTCAATATTAGTTGTTTGAACGCTAGAGTTTAGGCTGCAATTCAAATGGTTCTTTTCCCGAGTGGAATTTGCCTGCTAAAGGACGAATATTTGTTTTAACTAAGAAAATAATAAATTAAGCACAATTTGTATCAATCAAATGAAATTTATATTTTCACCCTATACATTCAATTCTTATCTACTGGAATACACAAATAATAAATATAAAAATTGTGTACCGTGCATATGTCGTGCCCAAACAGTGAGTGGGTCAATGGAAAAAAAAAATGAATATGAGTTGCAAAATCTAGGACTAGGTGTTTAATTTATATCCCGAAGAATGCAAGAGACTTAAACTCGTAAGAGCAACCGATAAAGATTTTCTCCACATTGAGCTTCCAGACCGAAATCAAAACCTGCCACCGTATCAAAATTATCAAGAACTCCATAATACAAAATTGGTAAGTAGCCAGTTTGCATTTCATGACCAATACCCCTACAGTAGAACACGAGCCAGATTCACTTTTCTCCAAATAAGCAAATTAACATATCTTAATGCAAATTTACAAAAGAAAGATCCATTTCACTTCAAAAAAATGAAAAAGAACATAAACCACCACCTCTAATCCACAAGGCCTACGTATCAATTACTAATACTGTCTAAGTTTAAACATCATCTCTAAACACAATTGTACTGGGACATATAAAAGATCTAACAATGCCATAACCAAAGTATTGATTTCGAAAGAAATACAGTTTTTTGCATACCAAAATAGGTGAGAGGAACAATTCCGAACCAAAGTTTCTCTGTGTAGCCCATGAAAGCCTTTCACATTTAGATTCCACATAGATTTCCAATTTCCCAGGTATAGCAGCATCCATCCAGGGGATGTGATGAATATAAATAGCAGCTTCTCCTCTTCAAACAGAAAACAAGGAAATTTGGCATTTGAAAAGCTAACTATCTGCATGTACAAAACCAATTTAATAGGATGCGTAAGAAATCCATTATAACAAATAAATCCATTATAACAAATAAAAAAAGCCTTTTCCTGCTGCAGTAACAAACAAGGGCAGGGACATGAAGCCAAGAGTTTCAAAATTTAATGGCATTAGACTAGAACACTTTATCGAGTTGTGTAAGACTGCAAGGAAACCGTTGTAAAAGTAAAATAAAAAGGACACGGCAACATACTATTTGTACAAGGTAGAATCCACAAATCTTGAATCGGCACTGACAAGAGGGCGAGGAATTCAGGGTACTATTCAATCTTCCCTCCCACTAGACAACCTTAACATCAAGGATTAAAAAATATATATAAACTGAAATCACACAGAAAAATACATATGCAAATGTGATTTTATTCCAAGCAAATATACCTTAATTTTTGCTTGCTGCAACAAGTGAAATGAAACCATTAGCAGGTAACCTCTTCAGTAAACAAAGAATGAAAGTGATACAAAGAGATGAAGTATCTCAAGCGTACTTAGAGGCTTTTGCCCATGCAGAAAAACATGCTTTCATATGTGTTTTGGGAGATCTACCTGCAGTATATGATAACAAGGAACATAAAAACAAAGCAATCATCCAAAGTAGAGGATTGTCAAATGGTTTATGCGTATGGCAAAATTCCAAAATTTCCATAGCTCAATACAAGCCCAAAGTTTTAAGGAGATCTTAACATTATTGATACTATGAAAAATTTTATTTATTTGCAAACAAAATCTCCTTGCGAAGACGACAAGTGTTTCTACTAAGCCATTTGCCAAATAATATGCCTTAGATTAACCCAGGAACATTACAATTAGAACGTAGGACTAATTTTCAAAGCAATTAAGTAAAAGGATAGAGACTGGCATTTCATAAAACATTTGCCATAGTACAAGAATTAAATAAAGAATGAGAATTAAACTTACAACACTCCATGTAGCAGGAAACTCACATGTAGAAAGCAACCAGGAACCTGTACTATCTGAAAAATCAAAATCTAGCAATCTAAATTTCTGTTGGACCATTCTTTCATAACTGGAGCCAAATTGGCAGCAGGACCTAAAGAAGAGCAAACCTGCATAACAATACTTTTGACTTGCTCCTTTTCAGTTTCATCAGTTTCTTCGTGCACAAGTCGCCAATCTAATGAGCTTGACTAGTTACTGCATTTAACAGGAATAGCTGATCAACGAAAACAATGCTGCAGTTTGAAAGGATAACTTCAAAACCAAAATGAAGAAAGGGTTGTAACTTCCAGACTTTGTTGGAGAAATTTATGGATTGTATTAAGGAAACTTAACAAACCTTGCTCTTTGAGAACAATGAGTAGGTGACGACAAAGAAAGGAGAGAGATACATCACTGGGAAATTCATCTATGATATCCCTTAGCTATTCCATGTACCTGCAAAAAATCAATCAAACTGGACATGTTAGAAATTCAGAGTAAAACATATGGCTAGAATTAGGTTAATGCTTTACACATGTTGAGGCAAAGCTTAAGTTTTCTGCTTAAGGATTCTCAAGTAGTTACAGAGTGTGAGAGTACAAGATACACTAATATTCCAAAAGCATCTTTTGTCAGCGTATTTAAAGAAACAAAGGAAGGAAGTAAATACAATAACTAGATCAACCATATACGTAAAAAGAAACGATATTTGAGAAACCTTGATGAGACACAAAACTTTCTAAATTCTAATAAACATGCTCTAGAGAATGGTATATCCATAGTGCACCAGATTGAAACTGGAAAGGAAATAGCTTCAGATATTTAGAACCAACGACAACAATGAGAGAACGGTTTCACGAAGGCACAAGAGTTCGAGGATAAACGAAACTATATCTAGTGATTTTGGTCTGACACTCAGTATGCATGATACTGATAATGGAAACAGACTGTCCACTATCGTTTGCAACTTAAGGTACTTACTGCTTGTCCTCCGGCCACCAGTCCAATATCCTTTCACCGATTAATTCTTCTCGATATTCTTTGCCATCTTGAGGTTTCCGAAAATCCTTAAAAAAGGGAAAAAATGCAATTAATGGGGCCGCCAAAAATGAAATAACGAGGACAAGCTGTGGACTAAAGTTCATGAAAATAAGGAAATATCATATCAGGTGATACTTCTGAGAACTTTTAATCTAGAACTATTTACTACATCAAAATTTCAGCTGAGTAGAACATTATTTACAAAATATTAATGATTTGGAACTGTATGATACCTTCGGATGAAGTTCAGCTTCGCACTCTTCCTTCAAAATCTTTTTCTTCTTCGGCTGACCTTTCTTCTCCGCAGGTAAGCTTTTCCACTTCCCATTATTATTCTTCTTCCGTGGATTTTCAGATGAAGTCCTGTCAGCCCTAACCACAGAATGTTTCAGTCCTTTTCCAGACTCTGAAGTTTCCAATTGAAGAGATTCTTTTTGTTCAGGGCCTGCTTTCTTCCCCAGTCCTGTGGTTACTAAAGCATTAGGTTCTGCGCATTCTTTAGGAGGAATTTTCATTTGCTCAATCTGATCATAGCTTGCATTTGTTGTTGAATTCTCCTTTCCTCATCCAGTTTCTGTAGTGTCAGGCTCTACACATTTTTTGGCAGTAGCTGCTCAACCTGTTCATCATGTCACGAGCTACTTCCTCGTTGATAAATAACCGTTGCAGCCTTGGTATCAAAGGAAAGTACCGAAGAACCTTAACCGGAATTTTTGAATCATGCTTATATTGAGGTTCTCCGCAATTGGGGTTCGGACATTTAGTGAGAGAGGCATATTCATTGCGAAAAAAGAACACAATCATTAATGCATGCATGAATCTTTTCCCCTATAAATCCCAAATCTCTAATGTACTTTTTCCCTTCATAAAAGTTCTTTGGAATTGATGCACTACTTGGCAATGCTTTTTTAAATACATCAAGTAAAGCATCAAAAGATTTTATTGTCCAACCACTACTAGTCTTTAAATACATAAGGGTAACAAGGAAGGAAAATTTTGTAATGCTTTGACACCCATCATAAAGCTTTTGTTGATTGTCATCAAATAATCTATGGAGTGTGTCTACATGAATGCCACAAGTATTGGGCAATCCCTCCCCTGTTTGCCAATCTTCACCCCAATTACTTTTACCAATATCATGCAACATATCATAAAGATCACCGTCATCATCATCATTACCACTTGAAAAGTCATTATTAATGGAAACTTCATCATAAGACTCTCCATGATGTATCCACACACGATAATTCACTGACATCCCAAAATTCATCACATGAATGAACACATCATCTTTACCAAGAAACTGAAAGTTGTTGCATTTTCTACAAGGACAAGGGATTTTCTCCAATTTGTCTTTGTTATGATATGCGAATCTTAGAAACTCTTCCAACCCCAATTTAAATCTTTTATCTGTTGTTCTATGGACAATGTTCATCCATGACTTATCCATAGAAAATTAGCTAAGAATAACAAATACCAAAAGAGTAGGGAAATATATTACTCATAGAAGGACAAGTAGATTAACAAATTGCAAACTCAACAAGCTCAAAGGGATTAAACTGAAATTAAATACAGCTGGCTGCAACTTAGTAGGCATTAACACACGTAAAATCCATCTAATACTGCAGAAAATGATATTCTTTCTTTCTTTATTGCCATATGCAAAATAATATTGACGACTTGCAATGTACGAAAGTCTTTAAGGTTCATTCTACATGGTATCCATTTCCTCATAGACAAAAAAAAATGTATATATAAATATACATTAAACAACAAGGCCCAACCAGTTTGACCAAACCAACAAACTTTTAGCATGAGGATACAAGAATTCCCAACTCAATGGTAGGGGCATGCCAAAAAGAAAAATGGACTGATTCATTAGCTAATTAGAGCTGCTATGACTTACCTGTGACGCTCCCCGAAATCTATCGCTTGAAAATCTCCACCGAAACCAGCCTCTTATTGTTCAAATCTATCAAAGGAAGAAAATTAAGGATAAAACGAAATGGATTGAGCTCTATTTTTAGCAAATAAGAGAGAATAAGGGTGTCCCAAATTTTGAGCGATGAAATTTTCTCCCAATTGCTTCCCGCTCCTATTTTGAGAAATTTCCATCAAAGTGTTCCATTTTCTTACCCCACGTGAGGGAAATTGACTGTTTCAAAAATATAAACAAATAAAAATGAAAAAGAGGGGTAGTATTTTTTTTGTGCCTTATTTATTGATTGGCACACTTTTAAATAAGAAAACTCATAGCTTGTTGCTTTAATTCTCTTATTATTTATTTGGCAGTTTTTTTTTTCTTGGTGCAAGCATAATTACACTTGGAAACTCTTGTTTCCGATTATTAATGTGTCATATAGCATACATTAATTATTTTAGAGATAACTTTTTTGTTGATCAAGGTGTAATTATATGATAGAAATGTGTTGTTGGTTAAAAATATATTCTAGGACTAAATTGTAATAGAAGTCACGCTAAATGAAATGCTTAATACAAAAAGTAATGATATTCATCTCACTATTCCATCTCACCTTACATGGCATTTATTGATTGGGCACTGCATTTTTTACATTTCATCTAAATAAATTAATCCAAAAATTATTATATTTCTTATTAATATTAGTCCTAGTGATAGCATTTTAAATTATTATTACCCAAAAGGATTTATTTTTCCGAGGTTAGGGTCTATTTAATTTTAAATTTTAGACATAAAATATTCAAAAAGTATATAAACCTAACCAAAAAATAATTAAATTAACTTATTAAATTTCATCCAATAATTAAATGCCATGTAGGGTGAGATGAAAAAGTGAAATAAATTAGATGAGATGTGTATCATCACTCTAATACAAACTTAAGGTTACACTATGTACAAACGTCCTATAATTAGGTTTAGAAATAGAAATGACCACGTTAACTATCAAATAAATAACTAAATGATAGTATTGTCTCGAGATCATAAGTGCTATAAAGTAATCAACTAAACTGTTTTCATCAATAATTATTTGTTGTTTAATACTGTGTACATTTTACTAATCATGGGAATCTTTGATTTCACAAAGATATTTTATAATACTATGTCATTTCGTTGTGACAATGCAAATATAAGAAATTCATAACTGCAAAGATAATTTATTCATAAATTAAGGCTCATGTACCAAAACTATCATGCAAATATGAAAGCACATCAACAATGTATTCAAGTTAAATAGTACAAAAGTATCATATAAAGCTCATTAAACATTCCCAAGACAATTGAAAGTCTATGATAAATCACACTTCTATTTGATAATATGTACATCATGCATCCATTGATGAAATCAACAGTTCTGACCACGCAGGTTACAAAATACAAACTACTTTGAACGATTATATTCAAGTACAGATTGTTGAAAACAAAGCAACTAACATAGAAATCAGAAACTAAGCAACCTTTAGAATGAATAAGCAAGCAACGTGAATCATTTCAAACAAAAAAAGATTTAATTATTTTCACTATGGATCAAAAAATGATGTTTTTTTTGCAGGTGTATCACATTGACTTCTCTAATTAAATGTCTATTTCAAGGTCTTGAAATTAAAGCACACGCCAACAAAAAAAACAAAAAAAAGGGAAGCCCACGGTTCATCACATGCAACACAAAAAGAACCTCATTCCTCCAACAAATTGCATGTATCCATATAATAATTGGGTTTAACATCAGACAAAGCTAATAATACTTACAACTCTCAGTTGGTCTTTAATTACTACAAGAGCTTATTGCCCGATTCAGCCAAATTCGGTGCGACCTAAATCAAGGATAGAATCCCCTGCTGCAACTTCCACCGAGATCGCCGCTCACTGGATCTGCTACTTTTGGGATTAATATTGTTCCCGGATTATAAAATCTTTTGAGTAGAAGAATTATTTTATGGTCTCAGCTTCTCTTGGGTACGCTCAAGTAGAAACCCTCTTCCTTTCCTCACTCATCTTTTTGTTTTAGCTTTTTTCCTTTCATTAGTTCTGTGCTCCCTTGTATATATAGATATCGGCATATTTACTATTTGAGTTTTATCACTTTTTTTTCAACTTAATTTAAATTATTTTCGGTTCTTTTTCGTCCTTGCTTCTTTCATTTTCCCAATTTTTTTTTCTCATTTCATCAAGTGTACCACAATTTATTATTGTTTAATAATGTGGAGTGTTTTGTGAATAATAATTTTATTTTTTTTGGGTGAAACTGTTGTTACTAATTTGATTCAAAAGAAATATATATTACTATATATATAAGTTGTTTGCTAATAATAAGCCACACCCAAATAATCCAATTGATATTTTGGATAATCAAATAGTTCATAATATTATTATAATTCTTGACCAACACATAATTTGGGGAAAAGGGAATTTGGCGAGCACATTTCCCTCCATGACTTAATTGACCTAATAAGTGGTATAAAAAATTAAGTTTGGTGACCATCAGGTCAACCTTTATAGGCGGGGAACCTTACGCGCCAAATTTGCGCAACAAATACCCCAGGCAAAAATTGATATTGGCGGCTAATTTCCCACCATGGCCTTAGTGACCAAGATATATTGGTCTATTAGTTTCTTCAATTTACAGACCAAGAGAATCAAGTCAAAAAAAAACAAAATTTTAGTGAGGAAGCCATCTTTGGTCAACAAAATTGGTCACTATTCAGGTTTGCAAACTATTCCACCAGCTAGGTGACCAGATTTTTTACCACCTTTTTGCCTTGGTCAGTAATCTTGTTGGTTGACCAAATTTTATTGACTATGATGAAAAATTGGTCACCAAGTGTCCATTTTGGTGACCTTATTTTAATTGGTCACCAAAGCAACTTTTTTTGTAGTGAGGGTTAATCAATCATAAAAGACTAGAGGGGCTAAATTGTAAAATCAAAAAGTTGATGAATCTTCTCGGGCTTGTTTCCAAAATTTGAGAAGTTCGTGCTGTCAGCTTCTGCGTCAGAGGGAGTAACTCGACATGAAAGTCGACAGCGTCTTCGTCGGCCTTTTTGTCAGCGGGAGAAAGTTGGCGTGTCCGTCGACAGGGGACTGGTCGAGCTAGACGTCGAGAAGAAGAAGTCGACGCTAGACCCGAGAACATCATCATCGTTTACATCATGATTCATGAAACACCAATAAATTTCAGTTTCGTTTCAAGAAATTTATTTGGTTGTAAGGACTAAACAAATCGGTCCCATTGAGCGTGCCACTTGACGAAGCATGGATTTATACGGTACTTAGGATAGGCGGCGATGATGGTCTAGGCGGCGGCAGACGGCCTAAAACCTGCAAGATAAAGCCTCGGGTGTCTCCCGAGGGTACACTCTCTGATGCTTAAGTCAATAAGAGAATACAGAGAGTAGAGAGAAGGATGTGTATCGTGTGTAGTAGGTCTAGAAGATAGGTAAAAGATATGTATTATGGGAGAGGCACCACCTCTTTATATAGAGATGGTGTTATCTGTTTCCTGAAACCCTAGCGGAATAGGTTTAGGCAGTGGCTTAATCTTCAAGTAATCTAATTCTAGGCCCAATAGGCCTAGGGTTATTTATGACTTGTCATCTTGCGATGAGCAAATTAAGCAAATACACGACAAAATCCTCTCTAAAACTCATTCGCCGGCTTAAAACCTTGAAACCGATATAATCTTCATCGATCCTTATACTCAGTCCTCAAAATCCTTTCTTGCACCATCAACTATAGAATTCCTCCACAAATTTATCAATTAGCTTTTGTAGGGATCCATCATCCAGCCCAGTAGATTTGACACGGAAAATAATGACGCTAATCAAGCCGTGATGTGTCACTAATTAATTGCCTCTTTCTCTGGCCAAATCAGAATCATTCCTTTCCGTGGTGTCGATCATATATAGTACGTGATTTCAATGTAGACTTTAATTAAATTTGGGAATGTATCACTAATTAGTTTGATTCCTCCATAAGAATAAAGGCGTGTGATTTGTATTTATCCTGTCGAAATCATCTCATTTTTGTAATATTTTAGTGAAATGAATTTGTTTCCAATTATTAGATGATGGAAGATGCGACTCGTTGTTTTGGATATCATTTGATAATGGAAGCTTGATATATTGTTATTCTCCTAATTAATTCATGGTCAAGAGGAAAATGAGGGTTTTCTTTTGGTTCTTTTAGGCTTATCTTTTTCTCTTCCACTTTTATAGTTATCCAAAATCTACGCAAACATCAAATGAAAAGATTTTAAGTTTGTACGAAAATACATCCACAGTTTGAGTTCACTAGCAGCGGGCAGTTCATGAATGCAAGGATAAAAACAGCATATCTTCCTTAAAAGTTCACCAGTACAAACCAAAAGGGTTGTGGTTGAGTGGTAAGGACTCCTCCACCCTTAATCATAGGTCGATGGTTCGAACCTCGTCATGAGCATGGAGCAACCTTTAATCCTTTGGTCAGCTCTCCCACCCATCAAGGTGCCTACCATGAGCAAGTGGGATTAGTCACTCTTGCCGAAGGTAGATACCCTGCAATATAAAAAAAAAAAAAAAGTTCACCAGTACACATGACCAAAAATTTTTATCAAATAATGGGGAAAAAGTATTCGGAACAAAACATATTCATTCCCACTCCCCATAATGATAGCAATACAGTAGCTCTCTCTTTGGATTTCGCCGCTGTCATAAATTTCAGGACCACTGATGTCATTACCATCGCCATCGCAGATTTCACCATTCGGTTCGTATAATGACAATGAATCTTGAGATGATCTTCGTTACAGTAGCAAAAAAGGAAACCAAAGACGACTGGTACCGCAGTAACAAAAAAGGAGTAATTAGCTTGAGCCGTTTCCGCATAAATCACCACTATTAAGGAGGTCAAAAAGGTTTAAAATACTAAGCTAAGACCATGATTCTCGAAGGTTAAAATGTATTGATTACTACTACATATTCTCATATTATTATTAATTGAAATTGAACAACGTCAATACATCTCTCTTTTGTACTGTCGAAATACTTAATATATATATACAACAAAAATAAGCTCTTCCCAAACAAAGACAGAAGTAGAGAGATATAAAAAAAGACGTGCTACACACACAAATATACACGCAAAATACTCCCTCTCAAAATGTTAATTTACACTAAATTTTGAAATTTTAATGCAATTTTCAGTACAAATAACAAAATTTAATGTGGACTTTTTTTTTACATATGAAATAATAAAGAAACAGAAGAACTAATTAAGTTTTTTCAGGGCAGATATCGTTTGCTCAAATTACATAAAATTTAGTCGGACAGCTATATTTCTTTTTTGTTAATGCAACTGAAGCAAGTAATTATAAACCAACTGAATGAGAAGAATATACGCAAAACCCGAAAGAAGAAAGAAAGGGTATGTGAAGATAATGCAACATGAAAGAATTTAGAAACACATAGCAAGGCATGGAGGAAGCTCGAAACCATAAATTGAGGCCAAAACAAAAAACAGCTGTTGAGGATTTTATTTTTGGATTCAACCTGTATTCTATTCAAACTTCCTACAATGCCTCGCTATATATCTCTAAACTCTTGAAAGGATTTCATTCACCAGATTGAGTTTTCTCGCCTTGAAGTCTTCTATAAACATACTGATGTTTTATAGTGCAGCTCTATTAGGATTATTTTGGATGAGTTAATGGTGGGTGGTTGGTGCTGTATATTAATATATGCGCTGCGCTTTGCCAGAAATTTCATTGAGTACTCATTTACAGAAATTTATTAATTTCTGACAATGATATAGAACTTGGCTCAACCTCAGGATTGACCACAATGGAAAAGATTTCCATTCCAGTTGACGTTCCAGACAGCACTCCGCTTCCTTTAATCTCAGAACAATCAGAACTCGAAGGCGCCGCAGTCGCTGAGAAATCCGAGCCTAAATCTGCAGATCCTCAGCAAGGCTCTCCAATTCTTCCTGCGGAGAATCACCAGCCTTCCTCACAGTCGGAGACTGCTCCTAGCAATGGTGGCGCATCAACATCACTGGCGGTAGAGGTGCGAGACACAATCGACCACCGCACCATTGTTGATGTCTCTTTTGCTAATGGAAATCGCCAATCAACTTCAACCCCGCCATCCACTTCGATCAACTCGCTTGCAGCAACTGTTCTTGGAGAACAATCCTGGGTCACCAGAAGAAAACCAACGGCTGCAAGCAATGGATTTCCGGCGAGGGTTGCGGACTCTGTCGCATCCTTTGACTGCGCAACAAACTCCGCGATCTCTGCGCCAATTGTGCAGTCAACCCTCTCTCATCCAGACTTTCAAAAATCAAGAGGGGATAAGTCGCAGTCAAACTCCTTATCAGGCCAATATTCACCCTCAAATAAGGAAGTAATCTCTTCAATAAATACTTCCAGTAACAGCTCGAGTCAAAAATTAAATCATGAGGCTCCAGAATTTAGTATCTCTCATCAACCGCAATTACGGCTCCAAAAATGTACTTGTCCATGGTAATAATATTTTATAAAAAAGATGATTTCATTCTCCCTGCATTTACATGGTACATGTAGCTTTATATACAAATATTCTGTACATCACAATGTGCTTACAAGGAAAGCCAACTATGTACAATCATGAAGGCTGAACGTAAGGAGAACTTCTCCTATCAATAATTATAATTTAATGCTTCTTCAATCCCTCTGCTAACTGGTGCTTGCCGAGTTCATCAAAAATATTACTAGCTTAGATTATGATTCTTGTAAATAATGGAAGCTAGGTCGATCCCACGAGGACAGCTAATTACCAAAATTGTTGTAAAGAAAAACTGCCAGTCAAATAAGGTGTCACTCAGGAGAATGAAAACAGTCACTCAGGGGAATGAAGGCCAGGGGTGTTCTTCTCCTCTTCCTATTGTTGTAGTTGTTTTATTAGCACTGTAATGGTTGAGTTCTTGTTCATTCAGCTCACTTATAACTCTAAGTCAGTTCTCATTTTTCCTAGAGTCATCTTTGCAACCTTAACAACCTATTTTCCAATGATTGACTCAGCTACAAAGTCATTAAGTTCTTAGGCCTTCAAGAATGCTTATGTTAACTAAGTATATTCCTATCTTAGTTAAAACCATAGACTGTTACCTCTATGTCATAAATTAAAGTTGAAACAATCCAAACCAAGTTTATCCTTCCAGATCTCCCTTAGTTCTAGCATGCATTCAATTTAGTGATCAAGTAAGTGAATGTAGAAAAACTTTCAACCATAAAACAAGGAACAAAACCAGTGCTTGACAACTACAACATCAGTTGAGGAGAATAACCCCTGGGAACTGTTTAGCTACTCATACAGATTAATACTACATCTACTACATCGAAAGACATCATAGAAGTATGCATAATAAACAAAGTTCAAGCTAACAGTCAAGAGATAAGAAGAAAGCTTGTCGTGGAACTGGAGAAGAAACTGGGTTGCTACTCTTTAACTTGGCTTCCTCACTGAGTTGTTGCTGCTTCTTCTTCTTTCTTGCCTTCTACCTGGAGTTTTTCTGGGTGTTTTTAGCAACTGAAAGGGTAACCAGAGATTGAGAGATGGATCCCATTTGAGAGTGCAGTTCCCTCTTTTATAGGGCCTTGCAGTCAGGGTCTTCATCATGAGAGCCTCCCCATGCTTGGAGTTGTTTAATCCTCCCAATGTCTTGAGCCTGCAATCCAACTTGGCCGTTCCTTTTCTCTCTTCCAGCAGTGGCCGTCTTGCTCTCATTGATCAGCAGTGGTGGCTGAGATTGCGGCTGGGGGACAAGCATGCCTTTAGGAGGAGGCAAGGTCATTAATGACAAGATGCTTCTTGTCTAAGGGCCTTCTTCTTCGTCCAGCTCAGCAACCTTGCCTCAGCAGCCCATAAATTGTTCCTTTAACTTCCAATTTTTAGCAATTATTCAATCCAGTCCTTACCTAACAATAACATGGAAACGAGTTAAGTAAATTGCACCAATGTTAGGAAATACCCCCAATTGTTCATCAAATACAAAGTTAATTGTGATGCTTTTATGTAACAATTTAGCCATTATCACTAACCTTTGACTAATGTTCAGCTGATCATATGGAGGATTATCCTCCTCAATTATTTTCCTTGATCTGCTCTCTCCTTGATACATGGATGATACGGAGATAGGAAAGACTACCGAGACTTTGATCCCAAATTATTTGATTGAAGAAATAAATTCTGAAGGTGGACTAAATCGTACTTTCAATGGTTCTTATGATGATGATTTTGATATGGAGTATGCGATGGAACAATTGTCATTTTATAGGGAAATTTCTGCTCCAACATTTGACAATCATTCGAAGAAAAGCCAAGGATTAAAAGAAAATTAGAGTTCGTCGGTCTGCTAGATTAAACAAGGATTAACCTTTAGTTTAAGATCAAAATTGTAGTTGATATAGGGTTAGTATATTCGCTGCCCTATTTTTTTTCTTTATTATTAATAAAATTATGTTTGTTTTTGTTTTTAAAAAAAGAACTTGGCTCAGGTCTGGTTGTCGGAGTTAAGGAAACTACTGAGTCGAGTAACTAGTTTTTTTTTTTTGTAAATAAGAAAAATCTGATCAGTTTTTTCCAATAAATTGTTAGAAATGAGCTAAAGGTGCGATTAGATGTTGTGACTAAGGAGCATCTAAGCTAGTAAATCGGATAAGGAATACGCGCGATGGTCTTTTTTCAGCATTTCTGCCATTGTTGAATTCTACTAACAAAATTAAATCGAAATTAATTCCACGTTATTACAGTATCGTGATTATATGTTCCGCTAATATTTTCTTAGATGTAAAGACAAATGCTGTCAGCTTAATGAATAGAATAATGATTATATCCACTTGGAAGTGTGAATAATGATTAATTATATTCCTTTGGTTTGTTGTCTAAGAAAATACATTAAGTTACTAGCATTTCTCAATCTAATTAGGGTTTATGTATCTTTGCTAAGGTTGTTTTTAACTTGCTTCTGGTCTAGCATAATTTAACATTGTCCTTTCTAGTTTTATATTAAGCTATATCTATATATGAGTGCATTCTCGGGGAGGGGAAGAAGAAGAGCTATCCAACATCAACACAAACATGGGCAGAAATGGAAAAAAAATATTTTTATTTTTTTACAAATTAAGTCATCCACATTTAATTTACAAATTGGGGTAGTTTGCGAAAACTAACCGGGTATAAAAATTTTTATTGAACAATTCATGACTTTACTATACCTTTCATTTTGCTATAATAACAATACAAAATAGTTCATGTCTCTTTTGCCGGCAATGATTTCTTAATTTTTTCTTGATATATTACGCATCTGATGTCTAAATTCATTTCTCTGACTAATCCAGATTCTAAGCGAGTAAGATTTGTATTACCTTAACTTTAACTAAATTGCATTGTTCTTTTCTCCCTTCGTAAATATTAATAGAATAGTTTTGAGATTGAGTTGAATATTACATGTTTTATCTAAAAGATTAATCTTTTGCCTTCATGGCAGATACAGATTCCTTTATTTTAAAGGATTAAATACATCTTAAATTGCATTTCTATCAAGAATTGTTTCCGTTCCTACGATAGTTTTAGACATAAGTTCAATCGAGTACAATTCCGACCGATATTTTTATGTTTCCTTCATCCAGAGATCAAAGAACAAGGGGGTGGGAGGATTGGGTGGGGTGGTTAAGGGATTAGGATGAGATGATTATTATTAAGAGGTCGAGGGATCAATTCTGTTGGGCCTGATTCCTCTTAAATAAGGGCCCAACCAGATTTGACCACATAACTGGTGCTTGACTGAAAGAGCAAAACCCAACTTGTTTTCGTTTTGGGTTTGGCCGTGGCTTATAAAAGTCATGGTGCTTTGGTTTTTTTTGATTCGTGAGTACGGCCGAGACAGAGAAGCAAAGCAAGGGCAGCTGTGCATAGGTTTTGTGCGCGGGAAAGAAAACTAGGGTTTAGTTTTTCGTTTAACTCTCTTTTGACGAGATCCTTCGGGTCCTACTTTGTGATAGGTGTGTGTGGAAGAGTATTATTGTAATCCACCTTTTGGTGAAGTCCTGTGTATCCACCGGTTGGTGAAGATTATTTTCCATTATTGTGATAGTGGAGATTTGACTGTTGTTATAGTCCTGTGATTTTTTCCACAACAATGGTATTAGAGCTACAGTTCGGTAGTTGAGGTGTTACACCAATAAAATGGAAGAGTCATCGGGTACTAGTACGATGATTAAATTGACTTCATCCAATTATCATTTGTGGAAGCCTAGAATGGAAGATTTGTTGTATTGCAAAGATTTGTTTGATCCTGTTCTAGGGGATGAAGGTAGGCCAAGTGATATGACTCATAAAAAGTGGGCTGATATGCACAGAAAAACTGTTTGTAATATTCGACAGTGGATTGATCAAAGTGTGTTTCATCACTTCTCGGGAGAAACAAAAGCTGATAAACTTTTGGAGAAAATCCAGAATATGTACTGGAAGAAGTCCGGCATCAATAAGTCATCTGCGCTGAAACAGATTACCAGGTTGAGGTACAAAGATGATGCTAGTATGAATGAGCACTTGAGTTTGTTTCAGGATTTGTTGAACCAGGCAGTGAATGTAGGTTTAAATTTGGATGATGAGGTGCAGCTTTGTTATTGTTTAGTTCTCTAACAGACAGTTAGGACACTTTGGTAATGTCAATAAGTAATTCAACCCATGATGGTGTCTTGACCTTGAATCCGGTCAAAGAGGCTTTGATGAATAAAGAAGTCAAAAGAAAAAAGCAGAGTATTGAGTCTGAGTCGCAGGCTCTGGTGACAGAAAAGTCAGATAGAAGAGGGAGAAGTAAAAGCAGAGGGCCACGTGATCGGAATGACAAGTCCAGAGGAAGGTCTAAATCCAAGAAAGATTTCGTGTGCTACCATTGTCAAGGGAATGGGCACTTTAAGAGGGAGTGCAAGATTCTCAAGAGAGAACTAGCAGCGGGAAAAAGTAAAGGTAAGAAAGATGAATCAAGAAGTGATGAAACCACTGCAGTAGTAATTACCAGTGATGTATTTATGTACTGTGATGATGATACAATTAATGTTGCGAGTCACGACAGTGATTGGTTCGGTGATTCAGGTGCGTCTTATCATGTGACGCCTCATAGACACTTCTTTACCTCTTATACACCTGGAGATTTTGGTCGTGTAAGAATGGGCAATCAAGCCTTTTGCGATTTTGTCGGCATGGGAGAGGTATCATTGGTAACGAATATATGTTGTACTCTTGTCTTGAAGCATGTCAGACATGTTCCAGATATGCGTCTGAACCTTATTTCCGTTGGAAAACTTGATGATGAGGGTTACCATAGGACTGAAGGTGGTGGCTGTTGGACAATTACCAGAGGAAATCTTGTTATTGCTAGAGGCAAGAAGTTGAACTCTTTGTATGTGTTGAATGCAAAGTTGAAGAATGGAGAGGTGAAGGCAACTCACAATGCCTCCATTGATCTCTGGCACAGAAGGCTTGGACGCATTAGTGTCAAGGGGCTCTAGTTTCTTGCTAAGAAGCAATTTCTCCCTGAGGTAAAAGGTACTACTCTAGAACCTAGTGTTGACTATATCTATGGTAAACAGCATAGGGTTTCCATTCAAAATTCTCCTCCATCTAGAAAGTCTAGTTCTTTAGAGTTAGTTCATATACAAATATATGTTACATGAAAGATAGCTCATTGGGTGGAGCATTGTACTTTGTTACTTTCATTGATGACTCTACTCGAAAGGTTTGGTGTTTTTCTTTGAAATCTAAAGATCAGGTATTAGATGTGTTCAAAGACTTTTACCTTAGAGTTGAACGAGAGACTGGCAAGAAGTTGAAGTGTGTTCGAGCAGATAATGGTGGTAGTACAAGGGTCCGTTTGAGAAGTATTGCCGAGACCATGGCATTAAACTTCAGAAGAATGTTCCGAAAACTCCGCAACAGAATGGCGTGGCAGAAAGAATGAACAGAACTATTACCGAAAAGTTTCGGTGTATGCTCTTGAATGCATAGGTGCCTAAATCATTTTGGGGTGAAGCCATGCAGACAGCTATTGATTTGATCAACCTATCTCCCTTAGTTCCGTTGGATGGTGATCTACCACAACGAGTTTGGACAGGGAAAGATATCTCATTTGGACATTTGCGAGTTTTTGGTTGTCGTACCTTTGTTCATATTCCCAAAGACGAAAGGTCAAAACTTGATGGAAAATCCAAGCAGTGTATGTTCTTCGGATATGGCAATGATGATTTTGGGTACAGACTTTGGGATCCTGTAGAGAAGAAAGTTTTCAGAAGCAGAGATGTGATTTTCTTTGAAGACCAGACCATTGATAATATGGGAAAGGGCGAGATGCCAGAATCTTCACATGAGATTCCTGTTAATCAAGATCTAGTTCCTCCATAATCAGATGATTCTCTTGAAGCGGAAGGCGAGACGGATCGAATGGTGAGTTTGATGATGATCCTACTTCTAAAACAGAGACACCACGGTTTCATCACCTCTTGTCCAGCCAAGGAGGTCTACCAGAGACAAGAAACCTTCCACCGGTACAGTGCTCATGAGTATTTGTTGCTTACGATAGGGAGAACCAGTCGTATGAAGAGATTCTTAGTCAATAGCAGAAAGATCGGTGGGTAGCAGCCATGCAAGATGAGATCAAATCCTTGCATGAGAATAACACTTATGACTGTGAAGCTGCCTAAGGGCAAGAGAGCACTTAAGAATAAATGGGTGTTCGGGCCGAAGACAAGTGAGAACAGCTCACAACCGAGGAACAAAGCTAGATTAGTTGTGAAGTGATTCAATTAGAGAAAAGGTGTAGACTTTGATGAGATATTCTCTCCGTTGTAAAGATGCCTTCGATCCGAGTTGTGGTTGGGATAGCAGCCAGCTTGAATCTTGAGATTGAACGACTTGATGTGAAGACAACCTTCTTACATGGTGATTTGGAAGAAGAGATTTACATGGAGCAACCAGATGGGTTTCGGGAGAAAGGGAAAGAGAAGCTTGTATGTCATCTCAACAAAAGCTTGTATGAGTTGAAGGAAGCTCCGAGGCGAGTGGTACAAGAAGTTTGATGCTTTCATGATAGGGCAAAGATACCAAAGGACTACAGCCGATCACTGTGTGTTTGTGAAGAAATTCTCCGATGGTGATTTTATAATTCTTTTGCTTTATGTCGATGACATGTTGATTGTTGGTAATGATACTGCAAAGATTGCCAGGTTGAAAAAGGAGTTGAATAAGTCCTTTGCGATGAAGGATTTGGGTCCGGCTAGACAGATCCTTGGGATGAAGATTTCTGGTGACAGACAGAATGGGAAGCTTTGGGTTCTTGATAGGTTTAACATGAGCGGTGCTAAGGAAGTCTCGACTCCACTTGCAGGGCATTTTAAGCAAAACAAAACACAGTGTCCTAAAAGTGAGAAAGATAAGGAAGAGATGAAAAATGTTCCTTATGCTTCAACAGTTGGCAGCCTGATGTATGCGATGGTTTGCAGAAGGCCAGACATAGCTCATGCAGTTGGTGTTGTTAGTCGGTTTCTCCCCAATCCTGGTAAGGAGCATTGGAATACTGTGAAATGGATTCTCAGGTATCTTAGGGGTGCTTCCAGATTGAGTTTTGCTTTGGCAATGGGAAGACCATGTTGGATGTATATACCAGATGCTGACATGGCGGGTGACCTTGATGGTCGGAAGTCTACTTCTGGACACTTGATGACTTATAGAGGGGGAGCAGTTTTACGGCAGAGTAGGTTGCAGAAGTGTGTTGCTTTGTCTACTACGAGGCAAAGTTTATCGCATCTACTGAATCTTGTAAGGAAGCACTTTGGTTACAGAAGTTTCTACAAGAGCTTGGCATGAAGCAAGTGAGGTATATGGTTTACTGTGATAGCCAGAGCGCTATTCACTTGGCGAAAAATTCCACATTTTGTTCACGGTCTAAACATATTGATGTGAGATATCATTGGATTCGGGATGTGTTGTAGTCCAAAGCGTTGTTTCTTGAGAAGATCCATACGGATGACAATGGTACCGGTATGTTGACGAAGACTGTGAGTAGAGACAAACTCCTATTCTGTAGACAGGAAGCGGGTTTGGTTTTACCCCCCATTTGAGGTGAAGGGGGAGATTGTTGGGCCTGATTCCCCTCAAATAAGGACCCAACCGGATTTGACCACATAAGTGGTGCTTGACCGAAAGAGCAAAACCCACTTTGTTTTGGTTTTGGGTTTGGTCGTGCCTTATAAAAGCCATGGTGCTTTGGTTTTTTTTGATTCGTGAGTTCAGCTGAGAGAGAGAAACAAAGCAAGGGCAGCCGTGCATAGGTTTTGTGCACAAGAAAGAAAGTTAGGGTTTAGTTTTCGGTTTAATTCTCTTTTGGTGAGATCCTTCCAGTCCTACTTTGTGATAGGTGTGTGTAGAAGAGTATTATTTTAATCCACCTTTAGGTGAAGTGCTGCGTATTCACCGGTTTGTCAAAATTATTTCCCATTATTGTGATAGTAAAGATTTGGTGTTGTTACAGTTTGGTTGTTTTTTCCGATTTGGATTTTCACGTAAATTTGTGTGCTTCCTTTATTAATGTTATAGCAAATATTTTCAAATCATATGCAAGAGAATATGATTAATCAAATGAACAAGAAAACCATTCTTCAAGAAGACTTGTGAAAGTGAAAGCCAACACAAGAATAGCTACGTAAATGTCACTTTCAAGAAAATGATACATGCAGTCGAATTAATCTATGAAACTTAATGCTGGTCAGACAACTATTAATGGGACACTAACTTTTGGAATCCTTTCGATTCCAATTTGTGCTTTTTCTTATGTCACGTTCAGGAAACCATCGAATAAAGACGATCCAAAAATATAACTCAAATCCGATGCTGAAAAAGGAAAAGAATTGGGAGTTGCCCCGTGAAATTTGCTTTGAGATTAGTGTACACTTAATAGGATTGATCATTGATCTACCCACCACAAATTTTGTTGTATACAGAGAAATCAGTAGTCTTGCTCTCTTGCATGATCGCGGTTATGAAAGAACTTATTTAGTTTGAATGATTATGAGCTAATCTTGTGACACACTGTTGTTTTGAGTTATCGAGTCAATTTTGTGTTGTGTATTACATGTTATTAAAAAGGAAAATTTACAGTAAAAACATGATAAAAACTCAAATGGGGTTAATCCATTATATAATTACCATATATAAAAGGACTAGTTTAGACTATAGTTATAAAAATTGTTTCGGAGGCGAATAAGTAAGCCACAAAAATACAGCAAACCGAAAACATCAGGCTATTTAAGAAATCATCACATGATCGAACTATTTGATCAGAAATAGTCGGCAATGTTTAACTTAGTTCATTAAATTTTCGATTCACTTACTGATCTATATAGAGGAGCACCAACCAATTTGAGGTTAATGGACACAGCAAGAATGCGTATCCGCCAAATTTGCTTTTGCTCTGTTCAAAATCAGGGTCCGAATTTATTCGAATACGACTCAAGTATATCTCTTTCGAGAGAGACTGACTCAGCCAAAATTATTGAGTAATGAATATTTGAATGCTTAATTTACTACTTTGCTAGTACGTAACCATCTGTTCCATGTCAGGAGTTTTTGAACTGGTATATCAATTAATAGTCCTGAAGAATTCGTCAGATTTAATTTTCTTTCCCAATAATCACACAATGTCATTAATTGCTACTGAAATCTACGAAAAGAAAAAGATACTAAGCCCTACTTTTGTGAAGGTTTGTACTGCATAGGTTTGTGAATATGGCGCGGAGATTTTCCCTTTCTTTTTGAATTTTGCTCAACTTTGACTGAATTATACAATCCTTATCAATTTATCCTTTTGTTGTTTCTTCATTATGCCAAGATTGTATTGATTTTCTTAGAACGACATTTCTTCATTATGTCAATCACCTATAACGATAACTTGTGTAGTGGTCATTTTATGCTTAATTAGTGCATTGGAACTTTTAATTAGTATCAGTTGGCTATATGCACAGATTGCCTTCATCTTATGTACTATCATCATTTATGACTCATTTCCTAATTGAACTTTGATAAATGGATTATTGTTCCGATTCGTAATGTCAAGGAAAAGATAATTAATTTGTTAATCCAAGGCTTTTTTTTTTACTCAATTATATCAACACTGTTTTTGGAAGTTAACATAAAAGTTATTTCGGCAGAAAGGGAAAGAACATATCGTTTGATACATATGTCATCTGCAGTTTCGATGACTAGATATCGCACTTCATGATTTGTTTTTCTGTTTTTTCTATTAAGACAAAATGGGAAAATGTCGTGAATTACACAAAGACTGATCCAATGTTTATCAAGTAAAATGATTCCCTTCATACAATCATCAATATTAATAATTTTGTTTTGAAGTTAAATTTCAAGGAAATACAAAATTGAACTTTCTGTAATAGAAAATAAAGCTTGTGTCTCTGATCTCATCACGTACCACTCCTGTATAAAACTGATACACATTATTTGCAAACTCTAACAATTAATTTCTTTCTACTTGACAAATGTGTATCTCTTGTATAACGTTAGTGGGAATAATCTACAACAAATAAGCTCAGAAACACACACAAATCACTATAAAAGAAACATATGTGCCGAAAACTTATTCTGTTGACAAAGTAAAAATAATAATAATAAAACGGCGAACTATTTAATCCTTTCGAGATTAACCCGGTTTTAATAGTTGAGTATAGAAAACGCAGGACTGAAAATCTCAAAGAGGCTTAGAAGTTAAGCTTAGAAGTTCGGAAATAGTTTCAGTTAGTTGTTTTAATGTCTCTCATCTTTTGCTGCATCTTTAGCCGAACTAAAAGGAAAACCATTACTGGATAGCGAAAACCTGAACAAATGAGCTCGAATAATGTATGGAACGCAAAACAATAGGGCTTTTTTGCACTGGTAATATAAGTACTCTATCCATTCCAAAATAAGTGTCGTTTTAGCAAAATAGAGAAATTCCAAAATAAGTGTCGTTCTCACATTTCAATGCAATTTTTGTCAAAAGTTTTCAAAATTACCCTCAAAAGAGTGGATGATATTCTTGGACAATTTTATAACGGGATTGGTTGAGGATATTTAAGTAATTTTATTACCCTATTTAAGAATTTCTTAAACTATGTGCAAAGTGTAGGACGACACTTATTTTGGAATGGAGGGAGTACTATAGTAAACAGACCTAAGTGTACTGAAGAGCATGCAAATGTGATGTGTTCTGGAGAAATGAAAGGCTTGACCGTATATATAGAACCAAATAGTTAGACATCAATCAATGTTGGGTAGTTGTTAAGGTCGCTAAAAAATTTATGATGACTACATGAATTTTTTTTTCCCAAGCAACATTAATTTAGCAAAGGATGAGATATTTTGAATTCTTCGGACGAAAAATGACTAAGTAAGCGATTGCAGTAACTTTGTTAGTTTAATGTTTCTCTAAGGCCATGCCAATATAGTCTCTACCTACAGGAAATTTAATTGATAGTGAATTTATTGTCTCTTTTCGACAGGCCAACAACCAACTAAAATTTATTCAATACAGTAATTCAATTGAATTAATGGAGTACTAGAGTTATCTCCCAACCAACTATTTACTAAATACACAACTTAGCTCAATAAGCTAGTTGGTTCACGAAGTTGTTTAATTGATTTCAGTTCTGCACTTGCCGTATTAGGATTTGCACATATATTAAGATGTTGCCTATGTCGGGGTATGGAGGGGTTTTTTTTTTTTTTTTTGCTACCACGGGTAAGTGTTATAAGAATAGACTCCTTTCATAGTTCCATCTAAAATTAAATGAGTGGATTCTTCGAATGTTTTACTTTTAGTACAATTTAAAAAAAATATTAAACTAGGATGTACTTGGGTAATTCCTTAAAAAGCAAAATATTTTCAGGGTAGTGCTTAAGATTTACTCTGTACAATTGAGAAACCATCATCCTATGATGGTGTTTTAAATATCAGTTAAAACTAATATTTTCCAAAGTAAACCTCATCGGGAATTACATAGTTAGTAATATACTTGGCATAGACAAAAACTACATTAACGCAATGGAGGACAACTATCATTTTCCTCATCAATGTGATTCGCATCTTTTTGGATCACTGCTCATGGACTGCCGCATTTGGTGGGCATATTGAGAATCCCGAACAGCGAGAAATATAGAGAAAATTTGAAATTACCACATCCAAGTTGTTCCTGCAAGTGAGTCAACAGCAACAAAACATAATATAAGTAAGAATGACCCGATTTGGTTTGTTTGTGACTAGTACGACCGGATAAATGGACCGGAGGATCTAATACCCAGTTTTTGAAATAGACCCGGTTTTGAAAAAAAAACCTGTTTGAATTGAGCAGTAGGCTGAAGAGTCGGCTTTGCTATTGTTGCCGAGGAGCGGCTGTGAAGGGAGTGAACCAGACAACGGCAATCCAGAAACAACAAGCAAATTCTGAGCTCTTGTTCTGGTATATCAGTCGAAGTTTCGCAAGGGCTCAAGCTTTCGCGGCCGTTAAGATCTTGAAAGGAAGACTGCAGCATCAAGAAAGCTGGGGTTTCTACGGCTGGCCGAGCGATTGCTGATTCTTCTTCCGATTACTGCGCGTGAGTGTGAGCCAGATCTGTTTGTCCTTCGGATCTGGTTCTAAGAGATTTGAGATTCGCCGCCAGATCTGTTCGCTCTCGGGAGCGGCGGACAACCCTCCGACCAGCAATTCAAATCTGAAGCCAAAAGCTTCAAATCTGGACCCGTCAACAAGGGTGGTTTAGCCGGTACTAAGGTGGCAAACACCAAGCACTCGTGCGAGGAGAAGGCAGCGCGTCTAAAACCGATGATTATTGGAAGAGTACCGGCACCTAAGGCCAGATTTTTGTGGGAAATGGCATCGATCGGCCTATTCCATTAGGAAAAAGAGGAAAAAGACTAAAATTTTAAAAAGAGATGGCTCCCCCAACAACCGTTAATGGTGGTTGGGGAGTACCTTTAGTGCAATCTGTATGTACAAGGAAAATCAAAAGTAGCCATCATATTAAATATGAAAATGATACATATGTTGGGTATTCTATACCATTGCAAAATCCACTGGAATATTTAGTAACAAGAAAGCATGTACTCTTATCTTCTTTTAAAGAAATTTTGAAAATGCAAGAAATCTTAAATAAGGTGGTTAAAATTTAAAATTTGCCATTATCATATTTACTATCGGTATAACTCATCATACATTGATTCGCTATCTTAAACACAATTACAAATTTTAATGTACGTCTAATGTTGTGAACAAATGGATACAAGATACCTTGACATTATTTAACGATATGTATTTTAAAATTTTTATATTTTCCTAAAGCGTCAAAGATATCAAAATAGACATCATATTAGAAAGCCATCGTTAGGACCACCGACTACGTCCGCTCGCTTTGCCATCTTCAAAGGTTGAATCACACCATTGTTATTCTAGAAAGTTTAGAGTATATATAGTGAAAGATAATGAAGAATTACGAAGCATGGCTAGGGTTTCAGCAAGAAGGAAAACACAACCTGAAGGTGAAGAAAACGTATATCGAGAGCTCAATTGATTCAAGTTCATGTTCGAATATATGTACAAGAAAGTTGCGTCATCAAGCTGCCAGCTCAGCCATAAACGGACTAAAAGAGTACAAGTAAAACAACATGATGTACTACACTTTAATGCACAACACATAAGTCAACCAATGTCAAGAATCGTCTTCATAACTTCTTCTTCTAAATCCACGTCTCCATCTTGATCATCAAGTTCAGTCTGCTGTTTCACCATCAACGGGTTGCAAGGAAGCTTTAATTTCGATATCCCCCTCCAACTTTTCCTTGGGATGATGGACATCATAAAGGTGAAGCTTGGACAACAAAAAAGAAATTGTGGAGCTAACGGGGCTTTGGTGAAGAGATCACTGGTTGAACATGAGAGGAAAGAGGATACTGACTAATGAAAACGAGATTTATAAAGGTTGCGTACCAAGTGACAATCGATGTCAAGATGCTTGGTACATTCATGAAACGTGGGATTTTCAGCAATATGAATAGCCGATTGATTGTCCAAGCAAAAGAAACCGGAAGCTGAACAGGAAGATACAAATCAGCCAAAATATAACTAATCCATTGAACTTCACAAGCAACTGAAGCCATACTGCGATATTTAGCTTCACAAGATGAATGAGACACATTGGTTTGTTTCTTGGTCTTCCAGGAAACTAGAGAATTACAAAGGAAAACAGAGTAGCCACTAACTGAAAACCTGGAAACCTTAGACTTGTTCCAATCGCATCACAAAAGACTAAGAGAGACAGATCATTTGAGCTGGAATAGAAAACTCCCAAAGACGGATTGCCTTTAATATAGCACACTTTGCATGAAGAGCTGCTTGCCAATGGAATTTCCCGGGAGAATTGACAAACCGACTAAGTTGTTGCGTCGTGTGTAAGACCCGACGAGTGAATCCAAGATATAATAACACGCCAACCAATCTTCTATAAGGCTCAGCATCAGTGAGAAAAGGACCGTTGGTATCCTGCGTGTCTAATCTTCATGGAGTACTGACTCATTTATACCCAAGAAGCCATGCACTGTCAACTAGATCCGTGCATACTTGCGTTGATGAAGAGCAATGCCGGTTGAAGATCTTGTGATTTCAACACCAAGAAAATATTTAGCACTTCCCAAGTCGTTGATGGTGAAGGCCTGATGAAGAAACTCTTTTACCTCTTGAATAAATGAAAGTGAGGTTCTAGTGATGAAAACATCATCAACATATACTAACAAAATCAACAAGGATCTTGAAGTCTTCTTGACAAACAGGTAGTGGTCATAAGGAGATTGCTGGAAGCCATACGATCGCAGCATAAGAGTTAACTCCTTATTCCACTGTCTAGAGGCTTGTTTAAGCCCATCTCTGGCACAGAAGGCTTGGACGCATTAGTGTCAAGGGGCTCTAGTTTCTTGCTAAGAAGCAATTTCTCCCTGAGGTAAAAGGTACTACTCTAGAACCTAGTGTTGACTGTATCTATGGTAAACAGCATAGGGTTTCCATTCAAAATTCTCCTCCATCTAGAAAGTCTAGTTCTTTAGAGTTAGTTCATATACAAATATATGTTACATGAAAGATAGCTCATTGGGTGGAGCATTGTACTTTGTTACTTTCATTGATGACTCTACTCGAAAGGTTTGGTGTTTTTCTTTGAAATCTAAAGATCAGGTATTAGATGTGTTCAAAGACTTTTACCTTAGAGTTGAACGAGAGGCGGCAAGAAGTTGAAGTGTGTTCGAGCAGATAATGGTGGTAGTACAAGGGTCCGTTTGAGAAGTATTGCCGAGACCATGGCATTAAACTTCAGAAGAATGTTCCGAAAACTCCGCAACAGAATGGCGTGGCAGAAAGAATGAACAGAACTATTACCGAAAAGGTTCGGTGTATGCTCTTGAATGCATAGGTGCCTAAATCATTTTGGGGTGAAGCCATGCAGACAGCTATTGATTTGATCAACCTATCTCCCTTAGTTCCGTTGGATGGTGATCTACCACAACGAGTTTGGACAGGGAAAGATATCTCATTTGGACATTTGCGAGTTTTTGGTTGTCGTACCTTTGTTCATATTCCCAAAGACGAAAGGTCAAAACTTGATGGAAAATCCAAGCAGTGTATGTTCTTCGGATATGGCAATGATGATTTTGGGTACAGACTTTGGGATCCTGTAGAGAAGAAAGTTTTGAAGCGAGAGATGTGATTTTCTTTGAAGACCGGACCATTGATAATATGGGAAAGGGCGAGATGCCGAATCTTCACATGAGATTCCTGTTAATCAAGATCTAGTTCCTCCATAATCGATGATTCTCTTGAAGCGGAAGGCGAGACGGATCGAATGGTGAGTTTGATGATGATCCTACTTCTAAAACAGAGACACCACGGTTTCATCACCTCTTGTCCAGCCAAGGAGGTCTACCGAGACAAGAAACCTTCCACCGGTACAGTGCTCATGAGTATTTGTTGCTTACGATAGGGAGAACCAGTCGTATGAAGAGATTCTTAGTCAATAGCAGAAAGATCAGTGGGTAGCAGCCATGCAAGATGAGATCAAATCCTTGCATGAGAATAACACTTATGACCTGGTGAAGCTGCCTAAGGGCAAGAGAGCACTTAAGAATAAATGGGTGTTCAGATTGAAGACAAGTGAGAACAGCTCACAACCGAGGAACAAAGCTAGATTAGTTGTGAAGTGATTCAATTAGAGAAAAGGTGTAGACTTTGATGAGATATTCTCTCCTGTTGTAAAGATGCCTTCGATCCGAGTTGTGGTTGGGATAGCAGCCAGCTTGAATCTTGAGATTGAACAGCTTGATGTGAAGACAACCTTCTTACATGGTGATTTGGAAGAAGAGATTTACATGGAGCAACCAGATGGGTTTCAGGAGAAAGGGAAAGAGAAGCTTGTATGTCATCTCAACAAAAGCTTGTATGAGTTGAAGGAAGCTCCGAGGCAGTGGTACAAGAAGTTTGATGCTTTCATGATAGGGCAAAGATACCAAAGGACTACAGCCGATCACTGTGTGTTTGTGAAGAAATTCTCCGATGGTGATTTTATAATTCTTTTGCTTTATGTCGATGACATGTTGATTGTTGGTAATGATACTGCAAAGATTGCCGAGTTGAAAAAGGAGTTGAATAAGTCCTTTGCGATGAAGGATTTGGGTCCGCTAGACGGATCCTTGGGATGAAGATTTCGGTGACAGACAGAATGGGAAGCTTTGGGTTCTTGATAGGTTTAACATGAGCGGTGCTAAGGAAGTCTCGACTCCACTTGCAGGGCATTTTAAGCAAAACAAAACACAGTGTCCTAAAAGTGAGAAAGATAAGGAAGAGATGAAAAATGTTCCTTATGCTTCAACAGTTGGCAGCCTGATGTATGCGATGGTTTGCAGAAGGCCAGACATAGCTCATGCAGTTGGTGTTGTTAGTCGGTTTCTCCCCAATCCTGGTAAGGAGCATTGGAATACTGTGAAATGGATTCTCAGGTATCTTAGGGGTGCTTCCAGATTGAGTCTTTGCTTTGGCAATGGGAAGACCATGTTGGATGTATATACAGATGCTGACATGGCGGGTGACCTTGATGGTCGGAAGTCTACTTCTGGACACTTGATGACTTATAGAGGGGGAGCAGTTTTACGGCAGAGTAGGTTGCAGAAGTGTGTTGCTTTGTCTACTACAGAGGCAAAGTTTATCGCATCTACTGAATCTTGTAAGGAAGCACTTTGGTTACAGAAGTTTCTACAAGAGCTTGGCATGAAGCAAGTGAGGTATATGGTTTACTGTGATAGCCAGAGCGCTATTCACTTGGCGAAAAATTCCACATTTTGTTCACGGTCTAAACATATTGATGTGAGATATCATTGGATTCGGGATGTGTTGTAGTCCAAAGCGTTGTTTCTTGAGAAGATCCATACGGATGACAATGGTACCGGTATGTTGACGAAGACTGTGAGTAGAGACAAACTCCTATTCTGTAGACAGGAAGCGGGTTTGGTTTTACCCCCCATTTGAGGTGAAGGGGGAGATTGTTGGGCCTGATTCCCCTCAAATAAGGACCCAACGGATTTGACCACATAAGTGGTGCTTGACCGAAAGAGCAAAACCCACTTTGTTTTGGTTTTGGGTTTGGTCGTGCCTTATAAAAGCCATGGTGCTTTGGTTTTTTTTGATTCGTGAGTTCAGCTGAGAGAGAGAAACAAAGCAAGGGCAGCCGTGCATAGGTTTTGTGAACAAGAAAGAAAGTTAGGGTTTAGTTTTCGGTTTAATTCTCTTTTGGTGAGATCCTTCCAGTCCTACTTTGTGATAGGTGTGTGTAGAAGAGTATTATTTTAATCCACCTTTAGGTGAAGTGCTGCGTATTCACCGGTTTGTCAAAATTATTTCCCATTATTGTGATAGTAAAGATTTGGCTGTTGTTACAGTTTGGTTGTTTTTTCCGATTTGGATTTTCACGTAAATTTGTGTGCTTCCTTTATTAATGTTATAGCAAATATTTTCAAATCATATGCAAGAGAATATGATTAATCAAATGAACAAGAAAACCATTCTTCAAGAAGACTTGTGAAAGTGAAAGCCAACACAAGAATAACTACGTAAATGTCACTTTCAAGAAAATGATACATGCAGTCGAATTAATCTATGAAACTTAATGCTGGTCAGACAACTATTAATGGGACACTAACTTTTGGAATCCTTTCGATTCCAATTTGTGCTTTTTCTTATGTCACGTTCAGGAAACCATCGAATAAAGACGATCCAAAAATATAACTCAAATCCGATGCTGAAAAAGGAAAAGAATTGGGAGTTGCCCGTGAAATTTGCTTTGAGATTAGTGTACACTTAATAGGATTGATCATTGATCTATCCACCACAAATTTTGTTGTATACAGAGAAATCAGTAGTCTTGCTCTCTTGCATGATCGCGGTTATGAAAGAACTTATTTAGTTTGAATGATTATGAGCTAATCTTGTGACACACTTGTTGTTTTGAGTTATCGAGTCAATTTTGTGTTGTGTATTACATGTTATTAAAAAGGAAAATTTACAGTAAAAACATGATAAAAACTCAAATGGGGTTAATCCATTATATAATTACCATATATAAAAGGACTAGTTTAGACTATAGTTATAAAAATTGTTTCGGAGGCGAATAAGTAAGCCACAAAAATACAGCAAACCGAAAACATCGGGCTATTTAAGAAATCATCACATGATCGAACTATTTGATCGAAATAGTCGGCAATGTTTAACTTAGTTCATTAAATTTTCGATTCACTTACTGATCTATATAGAGGAGCACCAACCAATTTGAGGTTAATGGACACAGCAAGAATGCGTATCCGCCAAATTTGCTTTTGCTCTGTTCAAAATCAGGGTCCGAATTTATTCGAATACGACTCAAGTATATCTCTTTCGAGAGAGACTGACTCAGCCAAAATTATTGAGTAATGAATATTTGAATGCTTAATTTACTACTTTGCTAGTACGTAACCATCTGTTCCATGTCAGGAGTTTTTGAACTGGTATATCAATTAATAGTCTGAAGAATTCGTCGATTTAATTTTCTTTCCCAATAATCACACAATGTCATTAATTGCTACTGAAATCTACGAAAAGAAAAAGATACTAAGCCCTACTTTTGTGAAGGTTTGTACTGCATAGGTTTGTGAATATGGCGCGGAGATTTTCCCTTTCTTTTGAATTTTGCTCAACTTTGACTGAATTATACAATCCTTATCAATTTATCCTTTTGTTGTTTCTTCATTATGCCAAGATTGTATTGATTTTCTTAGAACGACATTTCTTCATTATGTCAATCACCTATAACGATAACTTGTGTAGTGGTCATTTTATGCTTAATTAGTGCATTGGAACTTTTAATTAGTATCAGTTGGCTATATGCACAGATTGCCTTCATCTTATGTACTATCATCATTTATGACTCATTTCCTAATTGAACTTTGATAAATGGATTATTGTTCCGATTCGTAATGTCAAGGAAAAGATAATTAATTTGTTAATCCAAGGCTTTTTTTTTTACTCAATTATATCAACACTGTTTTTTGGAAGTTAACATAAAAGTTATTTCGGCAGGAAAGGGAAAGAACATATCGTTTGATACATATGTCATCTGCAGTTTCGATGACTAGATATCGCACTTCATGATTTGTTTTTCTGTTTTTTTCTATTAAGACAAAATGGGAAAATGTCGTGAATTACACAGCAGCTGATCCAATGTTTATCAGTAAAATGATTCCCTTCATACAATCATCAATATTAATAATTTTGTTTTGAAGTTAAATTTCAAGGAAATACAAAATTGAACTTTCTGTAATAGAAAATAAAGCTTGTGTCTCTGATCTCATCACGTACCACTCCTGTATAAAACTGATACACATTATTTGCAAACTCTAACAATTAATTTCTTTCTACTTGACAAATGTGTATCTCTTGTATAACGTTAGTGGGAATAATCTACAACAAATAAGCTCAGAAACACACACAAATCACTATAAAAGAAACATATGTGCCGAAAACTTATTCTGTTGACAAAGTAAAAATAATAATAATAAAACGGCGAACTATTTAATCCTTTCGAGATTAACCCGGTTTTAATAGTTGAGTATAGAAAACGCAGGACTGAAAATCTCAAAGAGGCTTAGAAGTTAAGCTTAGAAGTTCGGAAATAGTTTCAGTTAGTTGTTTTAATGTCTCTCATCTTTTGCTGCATCTTTAGCCGAACTAAAAGGAAAACCATTACTGGATAGCGAAAACCCTGAACAAATGAGCTCGAATAATGTATGGAACGCAAAACAATAGGGCTTTTTTGCACTGGTAATATAAGTACTCTCTCCATTCCAAAATAAGTGTCGTTTTAGCAAAATAGAGAAATTCCAAAATAAGTGTCGTTCTCACATTTCAATGCAATTTTTGTCAAAAGTTTTCAAAATTACCCTCAAAAGAGTGGATGATATTACTGGACAATTTTATAACGGGATTGGTTGAGGATATTTAAGTAATTTTATTACCCTATTTAAGAATTTCTTAAACTATGTGCAAAGTGTAGGACGACACTTATTTTGGAATGGAGGGAGTACTATAGTAAACAGACCTAAGTGTACTGAAGAGCATGCAAATGTGATGTGTTCTGGAGAAATGAAAGGCTTGACCGTATATATAGAACCAAATAGTTAGACATCAATCAATGTTGGGTAGTTGTTAAGGTCGCTAAAAAATTTATGATGACTACATGAAATTTTTTTTTTCCCGAAGCAACATTAATTTAGCAGTGGACAGATATTTTGAATTCTTCGGACGAAAAATGACTAAGTAAGCGATTGCAGTAACTTTGTTAGTTTAATGTTTCTCTAAGGCCATGCCAATATAGTCTCTACCTACAGGAAATTTAATTGATAGTGAATTTATTGTCTCTTTTCGACAGGCCAACAACCAACTAAAATTTATTCAATACAGTAATTCAATTGAATTAATGGAGTACTAGAGTTATCTCCCAACCAACTATTTACTAAATACACAACTTAGCTCAATAAGCTAGTTGGTTCACGAAGTTGTTTAATTGATTTCAGTTCTGCACTTGCCGTATTAGGATTTGCACATATATTAAGACGTTGCCTATGTCGGGGTATGGAGGGGTTTTTTTTTTTTCTTTTTTGCTACCACAGGTAAGTGTTATAAGAATAGACTCCTTTCATAGTTCCATCTAAAATTAAATGAGTGGATTCTTCGAATGTTTTACTTTTAGTACAATTTAAAAAAAATATTAAACTAGGATGTACTTGGGTAATTCCTTAAAAAGCAAAATATTTTCAGGGTAGTGCTTAAGATTTACTCTGTACAATTGAGAAACCATCATCCTATGATGGTGTTTTAAATATCAGTTAAAACTAATATTTTCCAAAGTAAACCTCATCGGGAATTACATAGTTAGTAATATACTTGGCATAGACAAAAACTACATTAACGCAATGGAGGACAACTATCATTTTCCTCATCAATGTGATTCGCATCTTTTTGGATCACTGCTCATGGACTGCCGCATTTGGTGGGCATATTGAGAATCCCGAACAATGAGAAATATAGAGAAAATTTGAAATTACCACATCCAAGTTGTTCCTGCAAGTGAGTCAACAGCAACAAAACATAATATAAGTAAGAATGACCCGATTTGGTTTGTTTGTGACTAGTACGACCGGATAAATGGACCGGAGGATCTAATACCCAGTTTTTGAAATAGACCCGGTTTTGAAAAAAAAACCTGTTTGAATTGAGCAGTAGGCTGAAGAGTCGGCTTTGCTATTGTTGCCGAGGAGCGGCTGTGAAGGGAGTGAACCAGACAACGGCAATCCAGAAACAACAAGCAAATTCTGAGCTCTTGTTCTGGTATATCAGTCGAAGTTTCTGCAAGGGCTCAAGCTTTCGCCGGCCGTTAAGATCTTGAAAGGAAGACCTGCAGCAGTCAAGAAAGCTGGGGTTTCTACGGCTGGCCGAGCGATTGCTGATTCTTCTTCCGATTACCTGCGCGTGAGTGTGAGCCAGATCTGTTTGTCCTTCGGATCTGGTTCTAAGAGATTTGAGATTCGCCGCCAGATCTGTTCGCTCTCGGGAGCGGCAGACAACCCCTCCGACCAGCAATTCAAATCTGAAGCCAAAAGCTTCAAATCTGGACCCGTCAACAAGGGTGGTTTAGCCGGTACTAAGGTGGCAAACACCAAGCACTCGTCTGAGGAGAAGGCAGCAGCGTCTAAAACCGATGATTATTGGAAGAGTACCGGCACCTAAGGCCAGATTTTTGTGGGAAATGGCATCGATCGGCCTATTCCATTAGGAAAAAAAGAGGAAAAAGACTAAAATTTTAAAAAGAGATGGCTCCCCCAACAACCGTTAATGGTGGTTGGGGAGTACCTTTAGTGCAATCTGTATGTACAAGGAAAATCAAAAGTAGCCATCATATTAAATATGAAAATGATACATATGTTGGGTATTCTATACCATTGCAAAATCCACTGGAATATTTAGTAACAAGAAAGCATGTACTCTTATCTTCTTTTAAAGAAATTTTGAAAATGCAAGAAATCTTAAATAAGGTGGTTAAAATTTAAAATTTGCCATTATCATATTTACTATCGGTATAACTCATCATACATTGATTCGCTATCTTAAACACAATTACAAATTTTAATGTACGTCTAATGTTGTGAACAAATGGATACAAGATACCTTGACATTATTTAACGATATGTATTTTAAAATTTTTATATTTTCCTAAAGCGTCAAAGATATCAAAATAGACATCATATTAGAAAGCCATCGTTAGGACCACCGACTACGTCTGCTCGCTTTGCCATCTTCAAAGGTTGAATCACACCATTGTTATTCTAGAAAGTTTAGAGTATATATAGTGAAAGATAATGAAGAATTACAGAAGCATGGCTAGGGTTTCAGCAAGAAGGAAAACACAACTGAAGGTGAAGAAAACGTATATCGAGAGAGCTCAATTGATTCAAGTTCATGTTCGAATATATGTACAAGAAAGTTGCGTCATCAAGCTGCCAGCTCAGCCATAAACGGACTAAAAAGAGTACAAGTAAAACAACATGATGTACTACACTTTAATGCACAACACATAAGTCAACCAATGTCAAGAATCGTCTTCATAACTTCTTCTTCTAAATCCACGTCTCCATCTTGATCATCAAGTTCAGGTGCTGTTTCACCATCAACGGGTTGCAAGGAAGCTTTAATTTCTGATATCCCCCCTCCAACTTTTCCTTGGGATGATGGACATCATAAAGGTGAAGCTTGGACAACAAAAAAAGAAATTGTGGAGCTAACAGGGCTTTGGTGAAGAGATCAGCTGGTTGAACATGAGAGGAAAGAGGATACAGCTAATGAAAACGAGATTTATAAAGGTTGCGTACCAAGTGACAATCGATGTCAAGATGCTTGGTACGTTCATGAAACGTGGGATTTTCAGCAATATGAATAGCCGATTGATTGTCCAAGCAAAAGAAACCGGAAGCTGAACAGGAAGATACAAATCAGCCAAAATATAACTAATCCATTGAACTTCACAAGCAACTGAAGCCATACTGCGATATTTAGCTTCACAAGATGAATGAGACACATTGGTTTGTTTCTTGGTCTTCCAGGAAACTAGAGAATTACAAAGGAAAACAGAGTAGCCACTAACTGAAAACCTGGAAACCTTAGACTTGTTCCAATCTGCATCACAAAAGACTAAGAGAGACAGATCATTTGAGCTGGAATAGAAAACTCCCAAAGACGGACTGCCTTTAATATAGCACACTGCATGAAGAGCTGCTTGCCAATGGAATTTCCCTGGGAGAATTGACAAACTGACTAAGTTGTTGCGTACTGTGTGTAAGACCCAGACGAGTGAATCCAAGATATAATAACCTGCCAACCAATCTTCTATAAGGCTCAGCATCAGTGAGAAAAGGACCGTTGGTATCCTGCGTGTCTAATCTTCATGGAGTACTGACTCATTTATACCCAAGAAGCCATGCACTGTCAACTAGATCCGTGCATACTTGCGTTGATGAAGAGCAATGCCGGTTGAAGATCTTGTGATTTCAACACCAAGAAAATATTTAGCACTTCCCAAGTCGTTGATGGTGAAGGCCTGATGAAGAAACTCTTTTACCTCTTGAATAAATGAAAGTGAGGTTCTAGTGATGAAAACATCATCAACATATACTAACAAAATCAACAAGGATCTTGAAGTCTTCTTGACAAACAGGTAGTGGTCATAAGGAGATTGCTTTGGAAGCCATACGATCGCAGCATAAGAGTTAACTCCTTATTCCACTTGTCTAGAGGCTTGTTTAAGCCCATCTCTGCACGAAGGCTTGGACGCATTAGTGTCAAGGGGCTCTAGTTTCTTGCTAAGAAGCAATTTCTCCCGAGGTAAAAGGTACTACTCTAGAACCTAGTGTTGATCGTATCTATGGTAAACAAAGATAGGGTTTCCATTCAAAATTCTCCTCCATCTAGAAAGTCTAGTTCTTTAGAGTTAGTTCATATACAAATATATGTTACATGAAAGATAGCTCATTGGGTGGAGCATTGTACTTTGTTACTTTCATTGATGACTCTACTCGAAAGGTTTGGTGTTTTTCTTTGAAATCTAAAGATCGTGTATTAGATGTGTTCAAAGACTTTTACCTTAGAGTTGAACGAGAGGCGGCAAGAAGTTGAAGTGTGTTCGAGCGGATAATGGTGGTAGTACAAGGGTCCGTTTGAGAAGTATTGCCGAGACCATGGCATTAAACTTCAGAAGAATGTTCCGAAAACTCCGCAACAGAATGGCGTGGCAGAAAGAATGAACAGAACTATTACCGAAAAGGTTCGGTGTATGCTCTTGAATGCATAGGTGCCTAAATCATTTTGGGGTGAAGCCATGCAGACAGCTATTGATTTGATCAACCTATCTCCCTTAGTTCCGTTGGATGGTGATCTACCACAACGAGTTTGGACAGGGAAAGATATCTCATTTGGACATTTGCGAGTTTTTGGTTGTCGTACCTTTGTTCATATTCCCAAAGACGAAAGGTCAAAACTTGATGGAAAATCCAAGCAGTGTATGTTCTTCGGATATGGCAATGATGATTTTGGGTACAGACTTTGGGATCCTGTAGAGAAGAAAGTTTTCAGAAGCAGAGATGTGATTTTCTTTGAAGACCAGACCATTGATAATATGGGAAAGGGCGAGATGCCAGAATCTTCACATGAGATTCCTGTTAATCAAGATCTAGTTCCTCCATAATCAGATGATTCTCTTGAAGCGGAAGCTGAGACAGATCAGAATGGTGAGTTTGATGATGATCCTACTTCTAAAACAGAGACACCACCGGTTTCATCACCTCTTGTCCAGCCAAGGAGGTCTACCAGAGACAAGAAACCTTCCACCGGGTACAGTGCTCATGAGTATTTGTTGCTTACTGATAGGGGAGAACCAGAGTCGTATGAAGAGATTCTTAGTCAATAGCAGAAAGATCAGTGGGTAGCAGCCATGCAAGATGAGATCAAATCCTTGCATGAGAATAACACTTATGACCTGGTGAAGCTGCCTAAGGGCAAGAGAGCACTTAAGAATAAATGGGTGTTCAGATTGAAGACAAGTGAGAACAGCTCACAACCGAGGAACAAAGCTAGATTAGTTGTGAAGTGATTCAATTAGAGAAAAGGTGTAGACTTTGATGAGATATTCTCTCCTGTTGTAAAGATGCCTTCGATCCGAGTTGTGGTTGGGATAGCAGCCAGCTTGAATCTTGAGATTGAACAGCTTGATGTGAAGACAACCTTCTTACATGGTGATTTGGAAGAAGAGATTTACATGGAGCAACCAGATGGGTTTCAGGAGAAAGGGAAAGAGAAGCTTGTATGTCATCTCAACAAAAGCTTGTATGAGTTGAAGGAAGCTCCGAGGCAGTGGTACAAGAAGTTTGATGCTTTCATGATAGGGCAAAGATACCAAAGGACTACAGCCGATCACTGTGTGTTTGTGAAGAAATTCTCCGATGGTGATTTTATAATTCTTTTGCTTTATGTCGATGACATGTTGATTGTTGGTAATGATACTGCAAAGATTGCCAGGTTGAAAAAGGAGTTGAATAAGTCCTTTGCGATGAAGGATTTGGGTCCGGCTAGACAGATCCTTGGGATGAAGATTTCTGGTGACAGACAGAATGGGAAGCTTTGGGTTCTTGATAGGTTTAACATGAGCGGTGCTAAGGAAGTCTCGACTCCACTTGCAGGGCATTTTAAGCAAAACAAAACACAGTGTCCTAAAAGTGAGAAAGATAAGGAAGAGATGAAAAATGTTCCTTATGCTTCAACAGTTGGCAGCCTGATGTATGCGATGGTTTGCAGAAGGCCAGACATAGCTCATGCAGTTGGTGTTGTTAGTCGGTTTCTCCCCAATCCTGGTAAGGAGCATTGGAATACTGTGAAATGGATTCTCAGGTATCTTAGGGGTGCTTCCAGATTGAGTCTTTGCTTTGGCAATGGGAAGACCATGTTGGATGTATATACAGATGCTGACATGGCGGGTGACCTTGATGGTCGGAAGTCTACTTCTGGACACTTGATGACTTATAGAGGGGGAGCAGTTTTACGGCAGAGTAGGTTGCAGAAGTGTGTTGCTTTGTCTACTACAGAGGCAAAGTTTATCGCATCTACTGAATCTTGTAAGGAAGCACTTTGGTTACAGAAGTTTCTACAAGAGCTTGGCATGAAGCAAGTGACGTATATGGTTTACTGTGATAGCCAGAGCGCTATTCACTTGGCGAAAAATTCCACATTTTGTTCACGGTCTAAACATATTGATGTGAGATATCATTGGATTCGGGATGTGTTGTAGTCCAAAGCGTTGTTTCTTGAGAAGATCCATACGGATGACAATGGTACCGGTATGTTGACGAAGACTGTGAGTAGAGACAAACTCCTATTCTGTAGACAGGAAGCGGGTTTGGTTTTACCCCCCATTTGAGGTGAAGGGGGAGATTGTTGGGCCTGATTCCCCTCAAATAAGGACCCAACCGGATTTGACCACATAAGTGGTGCTTGACCGAAAGAGCAAAACCCACTTTGTTTTGGTTTTGGGTTTGGTCGTGCCTTATAAAAGCCATGGTGCTTTGGTTTTTTTTGATTCGTGAGTTCAGCTGAGAGAGAGAAACAAAGCAAGGGCAGCCGTGCATAGGTTTTGTGAACAAGAAAGAAAGTTAGGGTTTAGTTTTCGGTTTAATTCTCTTTTGGTGAGATCCTTCCAGTCCTACTTTGTGATAGGTGTGTGTAGAAGAGTATTATTTTAATCCACCTTTAGGTGAAGTGCTGCGTATTCACCGGTTTGTCAAAATTATTTCCCATTATTGTGATAGTAAAGATTTGGCTGTTGTTACGCTTTGGTTGTTTTTTCCGATTTGGATTTTCACGTAAATTTGTGTGCTTCCTTTATTAATGTTATAGCAAATATTTTCAAATCATATGCAAGAGAATATGATTAATCAAATGAACAAGAAAACCATTCTTCAAGAAGACTTGTGAAAGTGAAAGCCAACACAAGAATAACTACGTAAATGTCACTTTCAAGAAAATGATACATGCAGTCGAATTAATCTATGAAACTTAATGCTGGTCAGACAACTATTAATGGGACACTAACTTTTGGAATCCTTTCGATTCCAATTTGTGCTTTTTCTTATGTCACGTTCAGGAAACCATCGAATAAAGACGATCCAAAAATATAACTCAAATCCGATGCTGAAAAAGGAAAAGAATTGGGAGTTGCCCCGTGAAATTTGCTTTGAGATTAGTGTACACTTAATAGGATTGATCATTGATCTACCCACCACAAATTTTGTTGTATACAGAGAAATCAGTAGTCTTGCTCTCTTGCATGATCGCGGTTATGAAAGAACTTATTTAGTTTGAATGATTATGAGCTAATCTTGTGACACACTGTTGTTTTGAGTTATCGAGTCAATTTTGTGTTGTGTATTACATGTTATTAAAAAGGAAAATTTACAGTAAAAACATGATAAAAACTCAAATGGGGTTAATCCATTATATAATTACCATATATAAAAGGACTAGTTTAGACTATAGTTATAAAAATTGTTTCGGAGGCGAATAAGTAAGCCACAAAAATACAGCAAACCGAAAACATCAGGCTATTTAAGAAATCATCACATGATCGAACTATTTGATCGAAATAGTCGGCAATGTTTAACTTAGTTCATTAAATTTTCGATTCACTTACTGATCTATATAGAGGAGCACCAACCAATTTGAGGTTAATGGACACAGCAAGAATGCGTATCCGCCAAATTTGCTTTTGCTCTGTTCAAAATCAGGGTCCGAATTTATTCGAATACGACTCAAGTATATCTCTTTCGAGAGAGACTGACTCAGCCAAAATTATTGAGTAATGAATATTTGAATGCTTAATTTACTACTTTGCTAGTACGTAACCATCTGTTCCATGTCAGGAGTTTTTGAACTGGTATATCAATTAATAGTCCTGAAGAATTCGTCAGATTTAATTTTCTTTCCCAATAATCACACAATGTCATTAATTGCTACTGAAATCTACGAAAAGAAAAAGATACTAAGCCCTACTTTTGTGAAGGTTTGTACTGCATAGGTTTGTGAATATGGCGCGGAGATTTTCCCTTTCTTTTTGAATTTTGCTCAACTTTGACTGAATTATACAATCCTTATCAATTTATCCTTTTGTTGTTTCTTCATTATGCCAAGATTGTATTGATTTTCTTAGAACGACATTTCTTCATTATGTCAATCACCTATAACGATAACTTGTGTAGTGGTCATTTTATGCTTAATTAGTGCATTGGAACTTTTAATTAGTATCAGTTGGCTATATGCACAGATTGCCTTCATCTTATGTACTATCATCATTTATGACTCATTTCCTAATTGAACTTTGATAAATGGATTATTGTTCCGATTCGTAATGTCAAGGAAAAGATAATTAATTTGTTAATCCAAGGCTTTTTTTTTTACTCAATTATATCAACACTGTTTTTTGGAAGTTAACATAAAAGTTATTTCGGCAGGAAAGGGAAAGAACATATCGTTTGATACATATGTCATCTGCAGTTTCGATGACTAGATATCGCACTTCATGATTTGTTTTTCTGTTTTTTTCTATTAAGACAAAATGGGAAAATGTCGTGAATTACACAACAGCTGATCCAATGTTTATCAGTAAAATGATTCCCTTCATACAATCATCAATATTAATAATTTTGTTTTGAAGTTAAATTTCAAGGAAATACAAAATTGAACTTTCTGTAATAGAAAATAAAGCTTGTGTCTCTGATCTCATCACGTACCACTCTGTATAAAACGATACACATTATTTGCAAACTCTAACAATTAATTTCTTTCTACTTGACAAATGTGTATCTCTTGTATAACGTTAGTGGGAATAATCTACAACAAATAAGCTCAGAAACACACACAAATCACTATAAAAGAAACATATGTGCCGAAAACTTATTCTGTTGACAAAGTAAAAATAATAATAATAAAACGGCGAACTATTTAATCCTTTCGAGATTAACCCGGTTTTAATAGTTGAGTATAGAAAACGCAGGACTGAAAATCTCAAAGAGGCTTAGAAGTTAAGCTTAGAAGTTCGGAAATAGTTTCAGTTAGTTGTTTTAATGTCTCTCATCTTTTGCTGCATCTTTAGCCGAACTAAAAGGAAAACCATTACTGGATAGCGAAAACCCTGAACAAATGAGCTCGAATAATGTATGGAACGCAAAACAATAGGGCTTTTTTGCACTGGTAATATAAGTACTCTCTCCATTCCAAAATAAGTGTCGTTTTAGCAAAATAGAGAAATTCCAAAATAAGTGTCGTTCTCACATTTCAATGCAATTTTTGTCAAAAGTTTTCAAAATTACCCTCAAAAGAGTGGATGATATTACTGGACAATTTTATAACGGGATTGGTTGAGGATATTTAAGTAATTTTATTACCCTATTTAAGAATTTCTTAAACTATGTGCAAAGTGTAGGACGACACTTATTTTGGAATGGAGGGAGTACTATAGTAAACAGACCTAAGTGTACTGAAGAGCATGCAAATGTGATGTGTTCTGGAGAAATGAAAGGCTTGACCGTATATATAGAACCAAATAGTTAGACATCAATCAATGTTGGGTAGTTGTTAAGGTCGCTAAAAAATTTATGATGACTACATGAAATTTTTTTTTTCCCGAAGCAACATTAATTTAGCAAAGGATGATATTTTGAATTCTTCGGACGAAAAATGACTAAGTAAGCGATTGCAGTAACTTTGTTAGTTTAATGTTTCTCTAAGGCCATGCCAATATAGTCTCTACCTACAGGAAATTTAATTGATAGTGAATTTATTGTCTCTTTTCGACAGGCCAACAACCAACTAAAATTTATTCAATACAGTAATTCAATTGAATTAATGGAGTACTAGAGTTATCTCCCAACCAACTATTTACTAAATACACAACTTAGCTCAATAAGCTAGTTGGTTCACGAAGTTGTTTAATTGATTTCAGTTCTGCACTTGCCGTATTAGGATTTGCACATATATTAAGATGTTGCCTATGTCGGGGTATGGAGGGGTTTTTTTTTTTTTCTTTTTTGCTACCACAGGTAAGTGTTATAAGAATAGACTCCTTTCATAGTTCCATCTAAAATTAAATGAGTGGATTCTTCGAATGTTTTACTTTTAGTACAATTTAAAAAAAATATTAAACTAGGATGTACTTGGGTAATTCCTTAAAAAGCAAAATATTTTCAGGGTAGTGCTTAAGATTTACTCTGTACAATTGAGAAACCATCATCCTATGATGGTGTTTTAAATATCAGTTAAAACTAATATTTTCCAAAGTAAACCTCATCGGGAATTACATAGTTAGTAATATACTTGGCATAGACAAAAACTACATTAACGCAATGGAGGACAACTATCATTTTCCTCATCAATGTGATTCGCATCTTTTTGGATCATTGCTCATGGACTCGCCGCATTTGGTGGGCATATTGAGAATCCCGAACAGCGAGAAATATAGAGAAAATTTGAAATTACCACATCCAAGTTGTTCCTGCAAGTGAGTCAACAGCAACAAAACATAATATAAGTAAGAATGACCCGATTTGGTTTGTTTGTGACTAGTACGACCGGATAAATGGACCGGAGGATCTAATACCCAGTTTTTGAAATAGACCCGGTTTTGAAAAAAACCTGTTTGAATTGAGCAGAGGTGAAGAGTCGGCTTTGCTATTGTTGCCGAGGAGCGGCTGTGAAGGAGTGAACCGGACAACGGCAATCCAGAAACAACAAGCAAATTCTGAGCTCTTGTTCTGGTATATCAGTCGAAGTTTCTGCAAGGGCTCAAGCTTTCGCCGGCCGTTAAGATCTTGAAAGGAAGACCTGCAGCAGTCAAGAAAGCTGGGGTTTCTACGGCTGGCCGAGCGATTGCTGATTCTTCTTCCGATTACCTGCGCGTGAGTGTGAGCCAGATCTGTTTGTCCTTCGGATCTGGTTCTAAGAGATTTGAGATTCGCCGCCAGATCTGTTCGCTCTCCGGAGTGGCAGACAACCCCTCCGACCAGCAATTCAAATCTGAAGCCAAAAGCTTCAAATCTGGACCCGTCAACAAGGGTGGTTTAGCCGGTACTAAGGTGGCAAACACCAAGCACTCGTCTGAGGAGAAGGCAGCAGCGTCTAAAACCGATGATTATTGGAAGAGTACCGGCACCTAAGGCCAGATTTTTGTGGGAAATGGCATCGATCGGCCTATTCCATTAGGAAAAAAAGAGGAAAAAGACTAAAATTTTAAAAAGAGATGGCTCCCCCAACAACCGTTAATGGTGGTTGGGGGAGTACCTTTAGTGCAATCTGTATGTACAAGGAAAATCAAAAGTAGCCATCATATTAAATATGAAAATGATACATATGTTGGGTATTCTATACCATTGCAAAATCCACTGGAATATTTAGTAACAAGAAAGCATGTACTCTTATCTTCTTTTAAAGAAATTTTGAAAATGCAAGAAATCTTAAATAAGGTGGTTAAAATTTAAAATTTGCCATTATCATATTTACTATCGGTATAACTCATCATACATTGATTCGCTATCTTAAACACAATTACAAATTTTAATGTACGTCTAATGTTGTGAACAAATGGATACAAGATACCTTGACATTATTTAACGATATGTATTTTAAAATTTTTATATTTTCCTAAAGCGTCAAAGATATCAAAATAGACATCATATTAGAAAGCCATCGTTAGGACCACCGACTACGTCTGCTCGCTTTGCCATCTTCAAAGGTTGAATCACACCATTGTTATTCTAGAAAGTTTAGAGTATATATAGTGAAAGATAATGAAGAATTACAGAAGCATGGCTAGGGTTTCAGCAAGAAGGAAAACACAACCTGAAGGTGAAGAAAAACGTATATCAGAGAGCTCAATTGATTCAAGTTCATGTTCCGAATATATGTACAAGAAAGTTGCGTCATCAAGCTGCCAGCTCAGCCATAAACGGACTAAAAAGAGTACAAGTAAAACAACATGATGTACTACACTTTAATGCACAACACATAAGTCAACCAATGTCAAGAATCGTCTTCATAACTTCTTCTTCTAAATCCACGTCTCCATCTTGATCATCAAGTTCAGGTGCTGTTTCACCATCAACGGGTTGCAAGGAAGCTTTTATTTCTGATATCCCCCCTCCAACTTTTCCTTGGGATGATGGACATCATAAAGGTGAAGCTTGGACAACAAAAAAAGAAATTGTGGAGCTAACAGGGCTTTGGTGAAGAGATCAGCTGGTTGAACATGAGAGGAAAGAGGATACAGCTAATGAAAACGAGATTTATAAAGGTTGCGTACCAAGTGACAATCGATGTCAAGATGCTTGGTACGTTCATGAAACGTGGGATTTTCAGCAATATGAATAGCCGATTGATTGTCCAAGCAAAAGAAATCGGAAGCTGAACAGGAAGATACAAATCAGCCAAAATATAACTAATCCATTGAACTTCACAAGCAACTGAAGCCATACTGCGATATTTAGCTTCACAAGATGAATGAGACACATTGGTTTGTTTCTTGGTCTTCCAGGAAACTAGAGAATTACAAAGGAAAACAGAGTAGCCACTAACTGAAAACCTGGAAACCTTAGACTTGTTCTAATCTGCATCACAAAAGACTAAGAGAGACAGATCATTTGAGCTGGAATAGAAAACTCCCAAAGACGGACTGCCTTTAATATAGCACACTGCATGAAGAGCTGCTTGCCAATGGAATTTCCCTGGGAGAATTGACAAACTGACTAAGTTGTTGCGTACTGTGTGTAAGACCCAGACGAGTGAATCCAAGATATAATAACCTGCCAACCAATCTTCTATAAGGCTCAGCATCAGTGAGAAAAGGACCGTTGGTATCCTGCGTGTCTAATCTTCATGGAGTACTGACTCATTTATACCCAAGAAGCCATGCACTGTCAACTAGATCCGTGCATACTTGCGTTGATGAAGAGCAATGCCGGTTGAAGATCTTGTGATTTCAACACCAAGAAAATATTTAGCACTTCCCAAGTCGTTGATGGTGAAGGCCTGATGAAGAAACTCTTTTACCTCTTGAATAAATGAAAGTGAGGTTCTAGTGATGAAAACATCATCAACATATACTAACAAAATCAACAAGGATCTTGAAGTCTTCTTGACAAACAGGTAGTGGTCATAAGGAGATTGCTGGAAGCCATACGATCGCAGCATAAGAGTTAACTCCTTATTCCACTGTCTAGAGGCTTGTTTAAGCCCATCTTTTCAGTCTGCAAACATGATCTTCCTGTGCCTTACTGTAACCTGGAGGAAGCCTCATAAAAACAGTCTCCTTAATGTAGCCATGCAAATAGGCATTATCAGTATCCAACTGTTGGATTGACCAATTATTTGGAGCTGCTAATGTAAATACTAACTGCACAGTACCAAGTTTTGCAAGAGGTGAGAAGGAGGTTGTGTAATCTTGACCCTTAACATGAGTGTAACCCTTGGCAATCAACCTTGCTTTATATGTATCCGCTATTCCATCAGGTTTATACTTAACTTTATAAACCCATTTGTAGCCCACAACTTTCTTACCAGGAGAAAGGTCAGTGAAAACCCAAGTTTCATTAGCTTCTAAGGCATCAAGTTCCACCTGCATTGCTTGCCCCCATTCTAGTTGAGCATAAGCCTGAGCAAAAGAAGTAAGCTCCAAAATTTTTGACATGTTAGCTAGGAAGGTCACAGAGCCATTATCTAAATGTGAAGAAGTATGAAAAGGGAAAGTAGGAGGAGGAAGAAATTTCGGAGGCACAATATCACTGTGAGAAACAAAATCATTCATCAAGGATGGTGTTAATTGGTTCATTTTTGAGGCGCCAATTCCTTGAGTTCCGGGTATTCTAAGACTAAACAGTTCTTGAGAAGATTCTAAATTCCGGCCATTCTCAGACTAAACGGTTTTTAGGATTGTTACGGTTGTGATTTTAAACCCTATTTCAGTTCAATTTTAGGGTTGATTGAATTGTTCCGACGAATACGGTTCCTGCTACGTCAGTTGGAAGAGACTCTTATTCAGGAGATGAACAAAGGTGATGCATTTCTTCGGTCTCAGATCCAAGACCACTTCCAGCAGGGTGCTCAACAGCTTGGCAATCAGATTCGTTTGGAATTTGGCAGGCCTTTAAAGAGGTGTTGCGTCGACTTGACAACACGGAACAATGCCGCACTCGGTCTCGGAAGAGTACTGGTTCTGCATATTCTGATTCCGCCACTACGGATGATGCGGCAAATGATCCTCCCCGTCGCAATCGTGCTAAGCCTCCTCCCAATCGTGGGGCTGGTAATCGTCCTCCTCCAAACCGGGGTAACGATGACCGTCGTCCTTGGGAAGCCGGTATGCGTACGGAGGTTCACTAATTTACTGGTTCTACTTCCCTACAGGAATTTCTTGATTGGTTAGCAACTACCGAAGAAGTTCTTGACTTTAAAGGCGTCGCAGATGACAAAAGTGTTCAGTTGGTTGGTACAAAACTTCGTAATCGGGCGACGGCATGGCGGCAAAAATTGAAGACTTCCTGTTCGCGTTTGGGGGAAACCAAAAATCACCACATAGGAGAAGATAGTTCCATCTAACTCAAATTCTATAATTGCATCACAAATAAAAAATTTCACACCCAATGAAAGAATTCCATGAAATAAACAATTCACAATCACACGGGTTTCTTTGTTTGGTCACGATCGGTCGATCACAATTCTGCGCTGGTTGCTTACAACATTCAATTACTAAATAGCATCGAAGGTGATGTTGGATGCCAACACGAGTGGCGGAGTTTGATGGCGCGACTGGGATTCTTTGCCGTCCGAAAATAGAATGTATTAATTTGAATGAGCCTTTAAGCTATCGGCAAAATTCATTGTTCTCTATGCTGCTGTGCTTTAGGTGCCTGATAGCTACAACTAGAGCTACTTTCTTATGGACAAATATGGAAGGCGACCTCCCAATGGTGTGCCTTTTTTAATCATTATTTAGCAAATATTGGTGAAATTTGAAGTGTCACAAAAGAATTTAACTTAGAAATATCTTTTTCATCATACAAATATAACATCAGGGACTGTCTTTGTATATTCATTCTGAGTGTCTACTATTTTCTTTGAAGTATTTAGCTAATTATGTGTAACTACATTAACATTCTCTGCACACAATTATCTACGGAATAGTCAGGAGTGCAGTGCACATATTAGTATTGAACTAGAAAAACTTGAAGGACTCAGTATTCATCCATAATGAATTTAAAATGATTAAAGAGTTGTCCTCCTGCATAGCCTAACAAAACACCAATTTTTGTTCAAAATTTTGAAACCAATATTTCTATTTGTTATTTCTTTCTTTTCTTTATGACATTCCTTTTTTTGTGTTCCTCCGAATTCCCTCTTCTTTTCTTTTTCATTCCTTCTTTTTGTTTTTTTTTTTTGGATCTTGATTTCAGACATTTAATAATTTTGTATGCACTTATAATTATTAATGTATAGATATCTTCTATATAATTAGTAAATAAATTTTTTTGAATAACTAACTTTGTCCCGAAAAATTATGTGACACACTCTTTAAACTTTTGTTTGTTCTATTAATTTAAAATTAATTAAAATGATGTCAAGAAATTTCTATGCGCTTGCGAATGCAAGGGTCAAAAATCTATTTTTTTCTTTTAAAGTACAATAATTATCCAAAAAGGATGTGTGTCATCTAATAAACAAGATCTACATGGAGTATAAAATAAAGCGTACCTTAATCTATAGCAGAATTGTAACTATCTCTAGTTTTGTGTCTTCCAGATGATTCTATAGCTTGGTAGGGTTCTTGACTAATGGGGCATCAGAAATCAACCGACGACTCACCTGGGGACAATAACCACATCCCGGAGCGGCTCAATGTTTCCGGAGGCCTAAAGCGAACATGGAATTAGGGCCTTTTAAATATAGAAAAATAAAAAATATATAAATTATTATGAAAGCACAAAAACAAAAATCGCGTGATATATTTATTCAAAACTTAAATTTTTATGTTAACATATGGCACCTCAAACTTAAATAGTGTTTTCATTTAATTTTTCTTTAGGGTTTCGTAAAAATACTAATGGTTAATGTTTTGCACGTAAAATGCACGTGAATTGACCGAATCACATTATATGTCCATCATAAAAATTTGATGCGAGTTTTCTACATCACATGATGCACTTGTGAATTTGCAAAATTTTTAAATTTTATATACACCTTCCCGTTCGATCAATCTACGTGCATTTCAAGTGCAAAGAGTTGACTATTCATTTTTTCATAAACCTAACAAAAAAGTGATAGAAATACTACTTAAGTTTGTGATTTCATATAATAACATCTGAAACTTATCTTTTTGAATGAATATAGCAAGAGATTTTGTGATATTTTTTATTTAATTTATTGAAAGATTTAAAATTTGTAAAAGCCTCTTTTATTCTGATAGATTAAATATTGAGCAATTCTTTTGGTGGTTGGATAGATTGCGAGTGATTAAGATTTGTAAACATTGAGAAGTTCTTTATTTTTCTTTCAAAAAAAAAAAGAAAATTGATTTGTTTGATATAACTAAAAATATTAAGAAAATTTTTTTAAAAAAGAGAACTCGAAATGTGTGGAGTTTAAATTGGAATTGAAAATTTGTAGCTTTTTTGTTTTATTTTAAACTGTAGCCTATTTTATTTATTTTAATTTTTTAAAGTAGTATGATAATATTAATTTTTGAAGATTTGGGGCCTTCCCAAAATGAGGGCCTAAGGTCGTTGCTTCATTAGCTTTATAGGAAGACCGACTTTGACCACATCTATAGTACTTATACACTCACACACATACACACACACACACAGATATATATATATATATATATATCATATACTTAATTAAAGCAGCATACTTAAGGATGAGGTGTCAGCTCAACAATCAGTATTTTCCAGCCTTTGTACCATAGTGATTTTTAGTGTTAGTTGTCAAAAATATAGAGCTATGAACTTCGGTGAAATTAATTTAATCAAATTCGATCTTGCGACTTTGATATATTACTATCACATTTGTAGATGTGTGAGAAACTTTTACTCTTAATATAAAAAAATATCTAATTTTTCACCCCGAAAATCATTCAGTTTAGTTAATATCTTTTTACATTCGAATTCAAAAGATTTCAAAAGATTAAAACTTAGAAAATTCCTAAAATTTTCCAAATTTTCTATTTGTTTATATTTAATGAAATATTTTAAATTTTTTTAAATATTTTATTTTATTATTGAACTGATTTAATGCACGAGTAACGAGTATACATATATATAAATAGATACTCAGCCCATGTAGATTAGGAACTTACACTTAAGGGTATGTGCACGATGCTGGCTCATACTTTGTAACATGTCATTGGCCCAAATGTTTTACCATTATTTAGATCACTTTAGGTTAGACCAAACTGTAATATAACACTTAATATGCAATAATATATGTAACGTAGTAAGCCCACCAAATAGATCTGACAAGTACTAGTAACATTACGATGATACATACATTTTAGAGTTTTTATACAGAGTAAAAACATAATATCTATTTATAGGATTATATTAAGAGAGATCCTAGAGAAAGGTTTCAAAGAGAATTTTTACGCTGTCACGCAGGATAAAATCCTACGTGTCAATTTCTCAAAATTTGGGGAAAAAAATTTCAACATTTAGCTAATAACCCCTAAAAATATTGATTATAGCATGTTAGTACATTCACCATAATTATCTAAATTAATTAACATTATATATATCCAATAACTACTGATCTCACTTCCAAAAATCAAGGTAAAAATTCATAACCCAATCCGATATTTTTTGGCACTTCACTAATATTAAATATATCTAATAACTATTGATCTCATTCCAAAAAAAAAAAACCTCACACATTCAGTTTAAATAAATGTGTAAAGATAATGTGTGAATTATTGATACTAATTAATACTATTCATTTTCAAAGTTAAATTTAATTAATGTATAATTCTTATCATCTATCAAACTGTAATGGAATCTTAAAAAAAATAATAAAATTTAATGATCTCTCTATCACAACATTTAAATTGTATAAAAATGCAATAATTAGTATCTTGATCATTAATCATAGGAAAATTGATATATAAATATTTTTTTATCAAGATTCTTTCTACCCGTTCTAGCATTTGTTGGTGTTTAGAACTCTTTTTTTCGTTTCTCTGTTATTTTTCAATGATCACTCAATTCTTTTCGCCTCCTAACTTTGAATATTTTGGTATTTAGACAGGTACATACTGAGAAAAGAAGATGCACTTATTATCAGCATATTGTTCTATTTATAAATGGGATTTGTAAGGCCTTCATTTTTATTATTTTAAGATTAACACGATTGATTTTTCTAATTGATTTTTTATTAGGAATGGAATTGTGAGTGTGGTTTATCTTCTCATGATGGTATCATCGTAACAGGAATACTTCTTCTAATGAAATTACACATCAAGAAATTACGAGAATTTCTTCAATTTTTTTTTTTTACAAATTGAAGAAATTCGAAAACGTAGATTTCATTTAGTTTATGCTAAACAGATTCATTAGTTTTAGACAAGGAATGACAAATCATATCAATGTTGAAAAATGAATGACGCCATTCCAATTTGAGAACATGACGTCCCTCCGTAAGAAGGATTTTCCACTGCTTTGTACCTCTTTTCTTGCCTTAATAATTCTTCAGTGATTCTTTTTTTCTAGATTTCATACACCATTTCAGTTGTCGTTAAAAAAAAAAAAAGAGGAAAAATACGTGTAGGAAACAATAATGGTTGTCAACCAAGTCACCATGGCAGACGACCTTCTCTACCAAATAATTTATTGTTAATTATTTTGTTCCCTTCGCCGCTCAAAATTGCTGTAAACATGGCGATCCTTTCAAGTAGATGGCAGCTCATCCCACTTGGGAGTTTGGACAAATAATTCGGAGTTCACCGAGATCGATGTTAATGACAAGCTTTTGTTGACTTTTTACTGAATTGGTTTACGCGAACCTGCTCAAAAACTCAGGTTCGAGTAAATTCTTTCTTAGATTTGCTCATCCAGAGGAAATATGTCCTCAAAATTCAAGAATGCATTATTTATGACATTAAGACTTTGACTATATACACTTCGAGAATTACTATTCATTTTGTCTCCAGAAAAATAAAAGAGGTACGAAATCAGCAAGGGTGAAAATAATTTCTTGAGAAAGACATAGCATATGAGGACGAGAGCCATGCATCCTGAATATTCATTTACTTTTGGATTGATACTACTTAGGCACAACATACGCACGCTGTTGGATTTTTTTCATATCAGCCAAAAACTGAGTATTCATTTACTTTTGGATTGATACTACTTAGGCACAACCTATGCACGCTGTTGGATTTTTTTCATATCAGCCCAAAAAAAAAAAAAAAGAAAAAAAGAGAAGAGAATAGACCGAAATTTTATTGATATTGATGTGTGTTTTTAAACTCAAATAGATATACTTTTATAGGCTTTACAATATAACCAGAAAGAGAAAATTCAAAGAATAAATATTCATTAATCTTGCTAAGACTTATCAATAACTAAATTTGTCTAATAACTAGTTGATAACGAATCATACTATTAATCAAATCTCCAACACTCACTACATGTTCATTTGTTCGAACATATATACAGTCTATTTAAAAACTAAAAAAAGCACTTTCTTTCTACCTGCAAATAGTTCTTTATTGTATTTTTTATCGGGAGAAATATTTATTACACGTATTGCAATAATTTCACTCAGAGATGAACCAAGTCAATCGCGAATCAAACGCAGGATTCTCAAACACCTAATACTAAAAGTCTTTTACTGCGTGAAGTCATCGAACGTAAAATTCTCTGAACCAATGCTTGATAAGGTTATGTTCAAAAAAATTCTAATGAATGGGTTCCATAAATGGATTATGTCCCAAAACCTATCCGAATCAGTAAGACAAACCAAACCAGCGCAAGAGGAAACTATCTGGCAACAATCGCTATCAATTCCTCATGGGATTTCCATCATGTAAGAAATATCTAAAGGGTTCGCACAAGAGAGTGATTTGAAAGGTTTTGGAGGGTTACCATGGACAAAGTTTGTGCCAGATAGGAGGAATTTGTTACCTCCTTTATGTGATGCTTGGAAATGGTGGTTGATAAACTCCGGAGATGCAAGGAAGGAATAACAAAATTTCGAGACGCACATTAAAATACACCAAAGCTTCTACTGGGAGGAACATCAGAATATTCATGATGAGCTCCCTTGGAAGATCTTGTAAGGACTCCATTGTTGGCTAATCAAGGTGAAAAGGGGAAAAAGAAAAGGAATTAGCTGCTTTTGTTTCCTTTTCTCTCTTTTGAGGATTTTTTATTATTATTATGATTATTATCATCATCTTAAATATAGGGTTTTGCTTCATTGTAAGAAGAAATATATAATGAAAGAGCATGGGATGGAACAAGCATGGACACATCTACATTGAAAATTGAAATGCTGATAGGTTGTTGAATCTTGATATCGCCATATTGGAATAATCCAATTGTGGTTGTCTCGCCCTGTTTAGAAGTTTTGCATCAATATTAAACAAGACGTGTTGTTTTCATATGGAAGAAGGCTATCTTTATCTTTTGTACCCATTCTTTTACTTTTGGCCTCCATTTATTGAGGGTTTTGACATTTTGAATGTGTGAGATTAGATAGAACTATATTGTGCACATATTCGCACGCAGAGATTTTTAATACTCCTTTCAGCCCTTTGTCTCAAAATGATTAATCTAGTTTGGATCGTGTTGACCTATAAATGAGATCCTCTCGTACACATATATGTATACAATAATTGGTAGAGTATTAGTAGAAAAAAAACATGAAACAAAATTTTTTCTGAGAACATCTGTGGATGAAATTTTATTCACAATCAAACATGTAAAATCTGATAAACCCCAAGCTTTCAATCATTGAAACCAAAAATAAATAAATAAAAAATAACGAAAAACGTTATGTGATGAATCAGTTTGTTCATTAACCTGGCACTCAATGAAATCTACAATAATATTTCTAAATCTCAAGGATAATGTTCCCAAATTCTTCCTAGTACCACGATATGTGACATTGTGTACACTGAAATTCTGGTGAACAATAGTTTATTACAAGGCTAGCTAGCTATATATTTTGTTAATTAGGAGCAAAAATGAAGTCGAAAGTTTGTTTTTTTTTAAAAAAAAAAAAAGGACCAGATTAAATGTTTTTTTTTTCACTGAAAAATTGCTCGAATTTCAAATCATGAAACCCCTCGCACCCCCTTTTTCTTTCCGGGGTTTTGTCAGATATTGTGCCAAATAAGTGCAGTATTCATACACCTTTGCAGAAAAGGTATGCCAGAATACACTTGTCAATCTTGTTACCTAGATAAACATCTCTCCCTCCAAAATGTGCCGCTGACGGTGTAAACTTTTATTTCAGCATATCAATCCAGTAATTACGTCCCAAAATTATCGTCCAGTTTATATTTCGAATTCTAATATCATAAGTAATAAAAATATAGATTCAAACTGGATAATCATTTTATGATGAAAGGAGTATATTTTATGTTCTTTTTCTGTTTCTTCGAAAAATATTGTATTGACTTGTATAGTTCGGAACAGGATGATATTAAAAAGGATTTGTACAAACAGCTGTAGTTATTTCTTTTCTGCCCCAATTCTTCGGATATTCTAAGTGACTTGTTTTAGCAACTACATTGGTAGGAAACAAAAATTTCGGGTACTAAACAATCAATTAGCCCTAAAAAAGTTACCCTCGTATTGCACTTTGAATGATCAAGAATATTGATGGACAGAGAACTTAAGGAGACACATTAATTTGTAAATGATTGAAAATATTAACGTGTTAAAGAGGTTGAACTTTATTTTCCAATACCATTGATGACGTTATAAAAATGCATGATGAATCATTTAATTTATAAAGCTTGATTAAAATATTACGAATAAATTTTCAAAACACATGTATGTACAAGGATACATGTTGTGCTTAAAGGCTAAAAAACAAAAAAAAAAATAATCCTCATTATAAATGTGAAAATACATTTACGTGTGACATATGATGTCTTGTGATGTCAAAGGTTGCTTTAGTAAAATAACCAAAAAAATACCCCCTCCAGTACTTTAAAATATATGTCGTTTTAGGGTTTGTATGATTTTTTAAAATATATGTCGTTTTACAAAATCGATGCAGCTTAAATATTATTTTTCTATTATTGCTCTTGCATTGGAAATGAAATTGTATTTAAAATGAGATGTTATTGGCTGTTGATGAGTTGCATGCATAACGAATAAGGGTAATTTTGTATTTCAAGTACAATATTTAACGTTTAATTGATGTTAATGAAATTGCTAGAAAAAAACATATATTTTGAAATGGAATAAGCATTATGAAAACTGTATATAGATTCATTCAGTTGCTCTTAAATTGATTTCTTTTTTAATTTTGCCGAATGCATACATCTTTTTAGGAAATTGCTTGCGTGAAAAAAAGTTGCGATAATCAGTATAAATTGCTTAATCATTGTGTCGAATGAAAGCAACCTTAAAAACAGGGGATACATTTTCAGTTTGGAATTTGGATGCATCGCTTCCTATGTTTTCCACCGTTTCGTACACTTTAAATATCATCCCATTTCTCGCAACGCCTTGCACCCTTATTCGTGCCCTATTTACTTCACTTCATACACTCTTTCAATTTTCTTTATCATCAGATAGAAAAAACAAAGTAAAAACCAAAAAAAAAACAAAAATCTGCTCAGCATTGGGTATGTATGCGGGTTGGGTGTTATCAAATGACTTTTTGTTTTTTTTAAGAAGGTTAATTTCATTACCAATATAAAGAGTTTATCGTACAAAACTTTCTTCTATGCCCAAACACATCTATTAACCAACAAGACTCATGCTAAGACGGAGTAACTCTGGCGCGTTTTGCTTACAACTACTGGACTAAGTGATATGCTTATATCTTACCTATTTATTATATCCCTAATTTGTGATTTTTTGCAATATATTTTGAGTACAAATATGCTATTTGTGTGATTTTATCTTTAATTGTAGGAAATGTACTCAAATGGAGAAATTGTTGCAATTTTGGACTAAAATGAAGATAAAAGCAACTCAAAGGGTTACAATTGAAGATTTGAATAATGATTAGGAAGAAATTAGAGATCTTGAAAACTTGGAGACCAAGAGCTGGAATTTTTCGGAAGAAAGTGCAGCCCTAATTTAATTGGGAAACAAGCAAACTTAATCTCCAAGAAATTGGAGTTTCAGAGGTCTATAAATAGAGAGTTAGCTTTGGGTTTTTCGGACACCACCACACCACCGAACCTTGACCAAACTAACTCCAAAACCTCCACCTTTCTCCAGCACCGCCATCCACCGACTCACCTCATCACCCCATTAATATCACTCACGCTCCATCTCCTCTTCTTCACCTCCACATCACAAACCAGCTCTCCCTAACCTCACGAAATACACCACCATCATCACCTTATTCCACCAATATCCACGCCTCCATCATCTATCATCACCATCAATCTGCATATTATCATCGGAGGAGAAAGCAAGCAATTTCGGACTCCCGAGTTTCATTGTTTTATTTATTTTTGAGATGATGTGTAACTAAATTATTTAATCTAGGGTTTTGGATGTAGCCGCCGTACTATTTAATTTAATTTAAGTTATGATTGTGACTTTTTCATTAATTAATATTTATTATTCTTGTTTTTCATCCATGTGAATACCATATAAATATTTTGCATGCTTTAAGGTGCTAGCTGAAGTAGCGAGAGTGGAAGGCTAGTATTAGTTTGTAGGAATAATAAACTTAGGTAGTGAGCCACGAGAGTAGGAATACTGTCCTTGCTAGTAATTTCAAAATTCTTAATGTGTTTTTATTAATCCCTATAGTCACGAGAGTAGTCGTAAGGTTAGTTTAAGTAAAAGGGTTATGACACGAGAGTGTATAATTCTTAAATTGGTGAATTGTCGTGAGATTAATGAGAGTCAAAAGTCACATATCTATAGATTAAATTAAACTGAATAGTTGGTTGGTGAACCCTTTGCCCTAAGTTTTTCTTTTACTTATTTATATCTTTAAATAATTGCAATTGTTAGTTTTAGGTTTAGAATAGTTTAAAATTGATAAATTGTTAATCTAAATAATAATAAGAAATAATTTTAATCTGGTACTTGGTATCCTTCTCTGTGGAATCGATCCTATTTTTCGTTATATTAGTGTTAAGTAGATAATTAATATTTGACTAGTGTGACGACGGCTTGTCACTAAGATGTAACATATTACCCCAAGTTATAATCTTTGGAGAATTAGGAACTCTTTGGATTGACGAATATCTTAACTTGAGGTGAAACTGAACCTGTTGTATTACCTTCGACTCAACTGTTGGTTCTTTCTAGAAGATGAACCTATTTCTTGCCTTCCATAGGAAATAGATAGATGCACACCATGAGGCTTTCATAGCTATTCCTAGAGTATTATTCTTTCACCTGTGGAAATGCTGATTAACAAAATGACTTGTTGTTCATAACTGTGTCCTTGTTGCCATTTAAAGAGGCTGTTAAAATGATTATTCTTTCAATTAGATGGCGGTCTATTCCGTTTGGGACCAAGAATTTGGAATTCAAGGAGAGCGATTTCGTAAAAAATGGCTACTGATAAGAAGCTATCTAGACGACTATGGTCTAGGTCCTAATAGATTTCTGCTAACATTTGCTCGACCCGAAGAACATCTCATCAAAATTCAACAATGCTTAAGGTATGCCATTTCACATGAAGTCGACAATGTTGAGATTGACTTTCAGATCCAACTTGAGACGAAGATGACATTGCAAATTGTCTTCCTCGCACATGAGTGCAACTTCCGTCCATTTATGATAATGCTTTTAAAGCCCTAAAATCATTGAAGTTGTTCTCAAGCAATACGCCACAAATCTCTCCAAGTATCACCCAATTGAAGTCCATTTCTCTGTGATGGATTTTGATGACAACGGATTCCAACTTGAAAATTTTGCTGAAAATTAAAAATGTCCGTTTGTGGAGAATTTGAGTGTACACAGACTGGGCTAGTTTAATTACGATGAATATTTCTGTTATCTTCGGGCTAGTTCAACATCAGCTAAAGTATACATGTCCATACAGCTAATTTGTCTATAAGATCGAATGCTCTATTAGAGTAGTTTTAAATCACAATGTTGTCAATTAAATTTTGTCTCCCTTAATTTGGAGTAATCATTAATCTGATTTCAAAGTCTAATTCAAGGAATATAATCATACAATTTGAACTTGTGTGCTAATAACAAACTTTTTTTTTTGAGAGTAAAAACGATATTTCATTTAAAACTGATGCAAATTGTCCGGCGTTTGGCTGAGAGTTTCTGGCAAGTATGGCCAGCTGGTACATTCATCGGAACTATTTTTGGATAGGGATACAAGTTCATGTACTATCTGATTGTTGCAACGGGGGATCCAAAAAATCCCTAAAGAATGAATCTGGGTGAGTAGCGTACGGATTTCCTCCATGACCAGGTCTGAATCGACACCATTGGAGACTACTGTTTGGGCTTCAACAATGGTATTCAGAGAATCGCCACAAACTGAGAACCGTTCGAGATTACACTCCCCGCAAACAATAATGCTTCCTTTAACGCCAAAGCCTCAGCTTCTTCAGCGTCAGATAGTACATGAACTAATCATTATCGATCGTCCCTTGTTGAACTAATCATTATCTCATGTGATAATTATCTCATGTTTAGTTAACTATTGTATTTATCATCATCTGTTGTATTTATCAATAGTTAACTTATATAAATTGTTAGTTGAGTTGTGTAGTATATATACATACATGCACTCACTGTATTTGGCAGTCAATGAACTTCAATCACTTTTATGAGATCAATCTGTTTTATTAACTTGGTATCACGAGCATTTCTTTTTCCTGGTCCTCCTTCCTTTTCATCATGGGCGACGATTCTGCAATCTCATCCAATTCTAATTCTTCTCTCACTCAACTTGCTCCTCTTTTTTCCTTTTCTCCAAATTTGTCCTCCCCTCATCAATCTTTCGCCATTAAGCTGCAATCTCGTGAAAACTATACAGCCAGGAAACTTCAATTAACTCCTCTCCTCAACATGCTCAACTTATCCTCCATCGTTGATAGTTCTGAAACACCTCCTCCACAGCAAATCGCTAATCCTACCACCTCTCTTATGGAGGTTAATCTGGCTTATACACAATGGCATCAAAAAGACCAGCTTTTATTCTCTTGGATTTTGTCTTCCATCTGTGAGGGTGTCTTTCCTATCCTTCAAGGTGTTTCAACATCTGCTCAAGGATGGAAAACCCTTACTGACAGTTATGGCGCTCTTTCCTACGCCCAACAAACCCAACTCATCCTTGAGCTTCACAACCTTTCAAAGGATGACATGCCGGTGTCTGTCTTTCTTCATAAAGCCAAGTCCATTGCTGATTCTTTGGCTATGGACGGCCACCTTATCTCTTCTGCTGAGCTTAATGCTATCATATTTCGAAAGCTTGGTTTTGACTACAATGGCATTATTGGTGCCCTCCAACAGCGACCTGATCCAGCAAGTTTTCAAGATCTTCATGGTCAACTTGTCTCTTATGAGCTACTGCTAAAAGCGCAGCAACCAGCCCTCCCTCCTGCTGCTAACATTGCTCAAGCCAGTGACCTGAAATCTACTCGCAGTGGTCATGGTCAAATTCGTGGTGGTCGCAATAACAGAGGTGGTCGTGGAGGTCACCGTGGTTTCCACAGTGCTCCTCCTAGTCCAGGTATGGTGTGTCAACTCTGTGGATATTCCAATCATACCGTAGCTACTTGTCGCCGCCGGTTTGATCCTACCTTCATGCTTCGCTCCTTAAATTCATCTGCTTCGGTAAATGGTCTTCTGCCAGCACCACCTGTCCAAGCCAACCTTGTGGCCCATTCTTCTCCTTCTCCGTGGTACCCGAATACTAGTGCCACTCATCATGCCACCCCTGATATTGCCTCACTCAGCACCGCCAATGATTATCATGGTAAGGATCATCTCACTGTAGGTAATGGTCAATCTCTCCCTATTCATCATGTTGGTCGGTCCATTATTCATTCTGTTTCTAAACCTCTTCATTTACAAAATATTCTTCATGTTCCATCTCTTACTACACCCTTACTTTCTGTACAAAAATTTTGTCGCAATAACAATTGCTTCTTTGAGTTTCATCCTTATTCTTGTTGTGTAAAGGATCGTTCAACCAGGGCGACCCTGCTCCAAGGATGGACTGAATCGGGCCTCTATCGGCTGAACCTCAGATGCGGCAATCCTAGTATTCAACCAGCAGCAACGGCATTCTTAGCTTCCTCGGAAAAGTGGCATGCTCGTCTTGGGCACCCCAACAATAAAACTCTAAAGTCCTTAGTCAATCAATTTCACCTCTCATATTCGTCTAAATCTGCTTCCACTAAAAAGTGTGAAGCTTGTTGTTTAGGGAAATCTCATCGAGTCAGTTTGCAGTCTACTTTTCATCGTAGTCGTAGACCTCTAGATTTAATTCATACTGATGTTTGGGGTCCTGCTCCCCTTCTCTCCATGAATGGTTATCGTTACTTTGTTTTATTCATTGATGATTTTTCACTTTTTACATGGTTCTATCCAATTAAAAATAAAAGTGATCTGCTTCCCATCTTTAAACAGTTTAAGTCCCTTGTCGAAAATCAATTTCAAACTACTATTAAGAGTGTTAATTCTGACTGGGGAGGCGAATATCGTTCTCTTCACACATTTTTTAATGAAGTAGGAATTGTCCATCGTGTTGCTTGTCCACACACTCACGAACAAAACGGCACCGCTGAAAGAAAAATCCGCCACATTGTTGATACCGGTCTTGCTCTTTTAGGTCATTCCGGTTTGCCTTTTAAATACTGGGAATTCGCTTTTGAAACTTCTGTATTTCTAATCAACCGTCTCCCTAGTTCTTCACTTCAAGGTCAAATTCCATTCACCATCCTTTTTGAGTGGTACCATTGGTCGTGGCCTCTATATTAAACCTTCAGATTTGCGATCTCTTTCGGCATTTACTGACGCCTATTGGGCAGGATGCCCCGATGATCGACGTTCTACAACAGGGTTCCTTGTTTATCTTGGTCCTAACCTCATCGCTTGGAATTCTAGAAAGCAACAAACCATTGCTCGATCATCCACTAAAGCTGAATTTTGTGTCATTGCCAATGCTTGTGTTGAACTTCACTGGATTTGTCATGTCCTCTCGGAACTTGGGGTTTCCCTCCGACGACCGCCGACTATTTGGTGTGACAACACTGGGGCTGTTTTCCTCGCCTCTCATCCAGTGTATCATGCTAAAACTTGCCATGTGGAGGTTGATTTTCATTTTGTTCGACAACATGTGACCAATAAGTTTGTCAATATTCAATCGATCTCCGCTGCAGATCAATTGTCGGACATCTTGACTAAAGCATTCTCAAAAGGATTATTTCTTCAATTTGTTGACAAACTCCGTCTTCATTCTATTCCAACTTCCATTTGAGGGGGCATGTTGAACTAATCATTATCTCATGTTTAGTCAACTATTGTATTTATCACATCTGTTGTATTTATCAGTAGTTAACTTCTAATCATTATCTCATGTGATAATTATCCCATGTTTAGTTAACTATTGTATTTATCATCATCTGTTGTATTTATCAGTAGTTAACTTATGTAAATTGTTAGTGGAGTTGTGTAGTATATGTACATACATGTACTCACTGTATATGGCAATCAATGAACTTCAATCACTTTTGTGAGATTAATCTGTTTTATTAACTTCCCTTAACAAACTTTCCTTCCGAGTCAGCGTACCAAACCCCTATTCCTGCACAGCAGTGGAGACGGGAAATTCCACCATCAAACCAAACTTTGGGACCAACAGGAGATCTTCCCAGAAGAGAATGAGTTTGAAGCATGGTTGGCAGTCGTTCTGGCCACGCATTGGAGTCGAGGAAATTCCTGCGCATATTTCCCGCCATATGAACGGTTGAGGCTGGATTTAATCTTTCATGTTCATGCAGAAGCTTGTTTCGCCAAAAACAAATACAGCTGAGCAGTGTGGCTGCGACCTCAGTCTCCTTCGCTTCTAGAGCCACTATAAGTGACTTGATCCAGACACATCCACTCTCTTTCTCATGTTGCCATATTAGCATCTCCATATTGAAATCTGCCATGCTTCCCGAGCGAAAAGGCATTCAAGAAAGAGGTGCTTTGTGGATGCGTTTGAATCGCCACAGTTACTACATTCTTCAAGTTGAGGAAGGTGCCTTTAGTTGAGGTTCTCCGACGAAGGTAAGGTTTCATTAAAAACTGACCAAAGGAAATGATGTATTCGCTTGAACCTTGAGCCGCCAATTATGTTTCCATATCAAAGACGGAGGGGCGGATGCTGCTGGTTCGGGATTAGAATTAAGTCCAATTAATTCCAAGGTCACATGGTAAGCTGATCGGAGTGTGTACTTCTTACTCCTTGTGAAAGTCCAGCTCCACACATCTTGCTGGCCACGAGCTCCCGGAATCAGCCACAAGATGTGTTCTGCCTCTGATTGTTAAAAGATGGAACGTACTAACGGAGATTTTGGTGGGTTGTTAAAGCCCCCAAAATAAATTACCAACTTAAACTGTAGATAGGATAAGTCGGGTTGATCCCACAGGGACGAGTTAAACTTCAAATAACCGGAAAACAAACAAGAACACAATAGTTGCAGAGTTACACTCACTTGCACGAGTGGTAAAGTCACTCACACAAGTGGCCCTGCAGAACTGAAAACAAACAAAGACAAATGAAACCTCACTCACGGGAGTGAGAATTTCGACTCAAGGGACTGACTCAACAAACTAAATATTCATTCTCTTTTCCCTATGTAATCAAGTTGTAATCTTGCACTCTTTTGGTATGAATTCATGCTCATTCATGCACTTATATATCTCTAAGTAACTTCCAATTTTTCCTAGAGGTATCTTTATGACCTCAATTAAATTATTTTTCAATGATTAATCAAGTCATAAAATCATTAAGTTTTCAAGCCTTATATGAATACTTATGCTAACCAAGTATATTCCTATCTCAATTAGAACCTTGGACTGTTACCTCCAAGTCATAATTTGAAGCTAAATGATTATGAACCTTGTTTACCTTTCCGGGATTTATTTAGTTCTGTGCACAATCAATCAAATAGCCAATTTAATCAAGAGGTAGATGAAAGCTTTAATTTCAAAACACAAAATCATCCGAATGCATTCACAAACTTAAACTACATAGGTTCCAGAGAATGAAATCTAATTAACTACACATACAAACTACAGAAAATACAAGAAAAGAAGGAAAGCATTGAGAAGAAGCAAATCTGGATGGCTGAGCAGCAGGTCACTCGCCTGAGTGACAAAGGTCACTCAGACGAGTAAGGTCTGTTACTCCTCTTTTGCTGCTACTGGACTTCTTCTTCTTGGAGTTTCTTGATCTCCTCTCCGGTCTCTTCTTCTCTCTCTGTGGTGTTTGGGGTGTTGTATGTGTGTTTCTGTCGTCTCCAATAGCTAACCACTGACTCCCCTGAGTGAAAATGTCACTCAGGCAAGTGACACTACTGACTCCCTTGAGTGACAAAAGTCACTCAGGCAAGTGACACTGCAACAAACACACAAGAACTTCACAGCAACTACCAAACATAACTAGTTCATATGACAATCGGATACAACATCTCAGACGCAAGAAAAACAATTATATCTTCATCCAAATTCGAATTTCACCTAGTTTTTACGAAATCACCTCCGTATGTGTGTGAGTCATGCCAAGTATGCAAAGTAACAAATTAGTATAAGGTAAATAACAGCTCATGGTGCATATTTAGATATTTCTTAGCCTTATGACTCATTCTTTCTTACCACAATCATGCTAATGTGGCCAAAACAGCCTCAGAGATATAAGGACTCTCACAATTCATTTCTTTTCAACTATTCTCCCTCATTCCCTTTTATTTACCTCCGAGTCTTTTGGCTTTTTCTATTTATGACTCATCATTCTTTTTCTTTCCAACTTCCGACCCCTCTTACCGAGAGCTTTCAATAGGAGACTTTGCTTTCCAGGCCAAAGGATCACTCATTGTTGCCATTTCACTCTAAGGGATTTAGCATTGATGCTCTACCTTATACTCCCTCAAGTTCTTTTGAACTTTTTATTTACTCATTTTTTAGCATTCCGCCTACCAATTCCCAAAGAAGGTATTAGAGAAGGTTATTTAAGCTTGCCTTAGTCAACTCTTTAGCATGTAAACAAACCACACTTCGCATTCAAGTGGTAGTAAGAAAAGTCATTTAAACATTTTTAACCAATTTGGAACACCACAGAGCATGCGATAAAACTCAACTTCTATGTAACTAAGCATAAAAGGCATGTGTGCTTAAGTAGTGTAGAGATGATGCCCAAGAGTTTGGTAAAATTAAAATTTCAATTAGATATAAGAAATTAAGTATATTGGTCTTCATAGATATCCAATTATCATAGAACTAGCATTCACAAAAATCTGAAAAAATTTATAAACATATTCCCTACTACTTCCCTAAACTTATTCAAAGCATTGTCCTCAATGCTGACAAACACATAACATAAAATAAAAAACAAAAAACACAAAACAAAATGAACACAAAAGAAAAATAAATGCAGAAAAATGAAAAAATGTGTAGTCACTCGCATGAGTGATATTCTCATTCCTGTGAGTGAGGTAGAGGACTGATGACTTCCTTGAGTTAGAGCAATTAAAATGGATGAGGAGGGCTTAATGGTGCACATCATTCATCATATGCATTTGATGGTTTGGAAACTCTCGGCTGTGTTGAACATCATAACACAACAAAGATTCAGCATCAGTATGTAAGAGTTCAGAATTTTTAATTTTCTCCATTGCCACTCGCTAGAATGACTTTGGTCACTCGCGGGAGTGACTCTGCAGTCCTTCTTTAGCTGCAAATTTAGTTTTCTCAAATATCAAGGATTAGAATTGAAACACAGATTGAAGATATCAGAAATTAAGCTCATGAAGTTCCTTGGTTCATACGGTTAAGCACATAGACTAGAAAACAACAAACGGAATCACTATAGTTCCATAAACAGATTCAGCTTTTAAGATCGTAACTCAGAAAGAACTAGGTGACTCATATGCACTCAGAAAGAACTAGGTGACTCATAACTAGGGATATGACATACAAATGATGTCTCAAGAACCTAGAAGAAAGAAAACATTAAGGTAAAACAAAATATATGGGTGTGTAAAAGAAATAAATTGACTTCAAACATCAAGTAGGTTCAGAGTCACTTTGCCAAGTGACATGAGTCACTTCCCAGCGTATCTTAGAACTTTCAGCAATATACACAAAATTTCAAAGTCAACAGCTTCAGATTTCAAAATTCCCATATTTAAGTTAGAAACAAAATAAACTAACAATAATCATGCGTGAACAGAGCAGACATCAACTCTCCCAAACATAAAACAAAGCATAGATCCTATGCAAACTAAAAGAAATCGAAAGCAAACTAGTCACAACACTCAGCTTGTTGCAGGCACACTCGGGAGAGTGACTAATCTCACTCTCCAGAGTGACTGATATCAGAATCTGCTGCATTTTTGGATTACCAATTGAATTAGGATGGCATTGATACTTCTACTCATGGAAGTACACACATTAAACAAGAAAAAATAAAATCACACAAAAACAACCTAAAAGGAAAAGAACATGGGTTGCCTCCCATGAAGTACGCAAAAGATAGAATGCAAGATGCATTCCATCATCAACTTTTGTGGCTTCAAGTCACTCAGAATAGCCATCTTGATACCACAAGAATGTGCCATCAATTAACCTATCATGCCTCCAGGAAGCATACTTTTGAATCATCCAACATAGAGGAAAATCTTTCTTGCTCCAGTCTTCCAACACTTTGGGGATTTTCTCGGCTTGAAATTGATCAAAATCAACCATCTCTTCTTGCGCTCCCCAAGTATATTTACCTTTGACTCCATCAACATGGCCCTCATCAATGGAGATCGTTGACTCTTCTTCATTCATCAAGGAACCTATAAATCCCAAGTCAACCACCTCTTCATTTGGAGGATAAGTCTCATCAATTTTCAGCACATCCACAATTTCTACCAGCTCACTCCCACAAGTGAGTTTCTCTGTTCCCTTGAGTGAGTATGGTGGTGGAGGAAGTATAGGTAGCGGCTGCATTACCACCTCCCTTGGTTCATCTTCTACCTCATTGTCCTCCATTGATGAGATTACTTTCTCATGAGCTTCTTGTCTCTCTCTTCTTGAGTTGTTGTCAATTATAGTTTGGAGATGAAGACTCATTCGTTCAGTACTTTGCACAAGCTCATTTAGCATATCTTTCATCTCTTGGAACTCTTTTTGACGTTGTACTTCTTGCATTCGTTGGACTGCTAAATCTGTTCTATGTAGCATCTGCAACACTTCTTCGTATATCTCTTCCATCTTGATTTGGCATTGCATCTCTTTGTCCTCATAGCAAGAATACATTGGTGGAGTACAGTAGTTGCAATCCTGCTCATAAGAGTAAAAATCATTAGTTGCATAACAAGGATTAAAACTACTATAAGGTGCATAGTGTTGGTTATCATTCCAATCATATGAATTTCCTATATATGAAGGATAATCTGCCATCAAACTTCAGAGTTGGCACACTCTTTTCAAATCAGAAAATTAAAAGAAAAGAAACAAAAACAAAGAAATGGTTAAAAGAAGTTTTCTGCCGTCCCCGGTAACAGCGCCACTTTTGGTGGGTTGTCGAAGCCCCCAAAATAAATTACCAACTTAAACTGTAGATAGGATAAGTCGGGTCGATCCCACAGGGACAAGTTAAACTTCAAATAACCAGAAAACAAACAAGAACACAATAGTTTAGAAGTTTCACTCACTTCCACGAGTGGTAAAGTCACTCACACAAGTGGCTCTGCAGAACTGAAAACAAACAAAGACAAATGAAACCTCACTCACGGGAGTGAGAATTCCGACTCAAGGGACTGACTCAACAAACTGGATATTCATTCTCTTTTCCCTATGTAATCAAGTTGTAATCTTGCACTCTTTTGTATGAATTCATGCTCATTCAGGCACTTATATATCTCTAAGTCACTTCTGATTTTTCCTAGAGGTATCTTTATGAACTCAATTAAACTATTTTCTAATGATTAATCAAGTCATAAAGTCATTAAATTTTCAAGCCTTATATGAATACTTATGCTAACCAAGTATATTCCTATCTCAATTAGAACCTTGGACTGTTACCTCCAAGTCATAAGTTGAAGCTAAATGATTCTGAACCTCGTTTACCCTTCCGGGATTCACTTAGTTCTGTGCACAATCAATCAAATGGCCAATTTAATCAAGAGGTAGATGAAAGCTTTAACTTCAAAATACAAAATCATCCGAATGCATTTACAAACTTAAACTACATAGGTTCCAGAGAATGAAATCTAATTAACTACACATACAAACTACAGAAAATACAAGAAAAGAAGGAAAGCATTGAGAAGAAGCAAATCTGGATAGTTGAGCAGCAGGTCACTCGCCTGAGTGACAAAGGTCACTCAGGCGAGTAAGGTCTGTTACTCCTCTTTTGCTGCTACTGGACTTCGTCTTCTTGGAGTTTCTTGATCTCCTCCCCGGTCTCTTCTTCTCTCTCTGTGGTGTTTGGTGTGTTGTATGTGTGTTTCTGTCGTCTCCGATGTATCTTATGCTGGGTATGCAGTTCCCTTCATAGAGCTTGTTGTCGGTTCTTCTTCTAAGAGAGTCTCACCATGCTTGTGTATTTTTTATTAGCCCCAATGCATTGTGTCTTGAATCTGATTTTGACTGGCCTTTTCCTCTTCTTCCAGCAGTCGTATCAGCAACAACATTGATCAATGTGGGTGGTTGGTTCTTCATTCAAGGGGACAAGCATGCTCTTTAGTTTCTATTGTGGGACACCCTTATTAACTCCCTTTGTGTCTTGTGTCTTGGAGTTGCTATTTGACCAACTCAGCCCTCATTTTAAATTGGAATTAGCAGCCCAATTATTGCTCCATAAGCCCCCATTTTCAGCATTTGTTCACTCCGGTCCTCGCCTATTTGGAAACACAAAACTAGCTAAGTAAAATGAACAAAGTCTAAGAAACACCCCTAATTTCTAACTAATTAAAGAGCAAAATTGCAATACTTTTATGTGACAATTTGACCGTTATCAGATTTCCAGGTTCCAGTCACATCATCAATAAGCTCCCCGACCCCAGCCGGCAGATACAACTGAGAGCAAGAGCTATGTATTCGGAAATCCACCGAACCTGGCAGCCAAGGGTCCAGCGATATTTGTGTCTGATGACCAGATTTAATCTTTCTATGCGCGCCCAAGAGAAGCAGTTGGCGGCTCTCCAATATGCTCCGCCAAGACCACCAAGGGTGAGATCCAAGCTCAGCCTCAATGAATGACGAGAAATTGAAATATCGAGCCTTGAAAACACGAGCTAACACTGAAGATTAGTTGTCGATCAACCGCCATGCCTGTTTTCCAAGCATTGCAAGATTGAACGAATATAAATTTCAAAACCCTAAACCTCCTTTTAAAAAAAAAAATACAAAAAACAATTTTATAAATAATAATGAAAAAAATAGGGCAGCGAATATACTAAACCCTATATCAATTACAATTTTGATCCTAAAATAAAGTTGAATCTTTGTTCAATATAGCAGACCGATGAACTTGAACTTTCTTTTTAGCCTTGGTTTTTTTCGATCGATTATGGTATGTCAGTGCCGGAATTTCACTGTAGAAAAACTCTCATTTCAATTTCCGTTCCACATTAAAGTCTTCTTCTTCTGAATCATTAAAAACATGATGTTGTTCTCCGTCGGAATGGATTTGTTCATTCAAAAAAATTGCATCAGAAGACTCAGTATTCGTCACTAATTCGGTATCATCTTTGAAGAAGAATTTTGTGGGGCTGAAATACGAAGTAAAACTTTTAAAAGTGGGATTTTTGACTCAGGGGAAAAGGTAAGCTCTTGAGCACCGAGATTTAATTTTTTAGGAGAGCTGTTAATAGAGATATTTGAGGAAGATATTCCTTCTTTATTTAAAGGAGAAGACCGCGTCTCAACAGTAATTGATTTCATCTTATCATCTTTTGAAATTGAAGGTACCGGATTAGCGGGTGTTGACCACGCACAAGGCGCAGAATTCTAGAAAATCAGTTGCGCTGATGGAGGCTGCACAGGCGATGGAGTTTCCACCATTGCATCTCGCCGAACCTCCCCTTCCGGTAACATAGACTTTTCGCCATGACTGGCTGCTGTAGCTGTCAGAGATGATCATGGATTAACAACAACTTCAACAGAGGCAATTGAATCTCGCGGATTAGGTATAGCGAGGGCTTGAGCAACAACAACATCTTGCGCAAAAAGATGATTTGAAGAGGGGGGACTTCATTGTCGTTTCTCAGTGGCAGCAACAACATCAACGGAGACTCGCTGATCTTCAGCAGTAGCAACTTCGACCGTGGTTTGAACAATTGTGTCTGGCAGCGGTGACATTAGCGGTTCGACTTTTTCAGCGGCGACTGCTGGCGGCTACAAGATTTTTCCTGCTTCTGCTTCAATGATTTGCAATTGTAAGGTTTTTTTGTTTCGGTTTTGATTTTGGTTTTGGTTTCGGTTTTGGTTTCGGTTTTTTCGGTTTTTTCAATTTTGGTTTTGGCGAAACCCTAAACCTCCTTTTGATTTACTAGGCGCCAATTTCTCCCAAGCAAGCCAATGTTAATTTTACGTGATCCATTCTTCACTCCCCACCAGAAGTTCGCAACCATTGCCTAAATTTCCTCCAGAATGTTATTTCGAATGTGGAAACATGAAATAGAGTAGGTGGGAATCGATTGAATAACTGATTTTATAAGGACGTCTTTACCCGCCTTGGTCAAGTTCTTCTCCTTCCAACCTTTTATTCACTTCCATACTCGGTCTTTTATGCCTCCAAGAACCTCTCTTTTACTCTTGTCGATGAATGTGGGGAGACCGAGGTAATTCCCATGGCCAGAAACTTGTGGAATCTCCATCAAAGAGCAAACAGCCAAAACATCCAATGGGCTTGTGTTCGAACTGAAGTAGACTCCTGATTTATCATAGTTTATCTTCTGCGGAGAAACTTTTCAATAGAGCGTAATTGCGAATTTCAGATTACACACCTCTTCTCTTGTGACTTCCCCAAACAGAAGTGTATCATCTGCGAAGTACAAGTGAGGGATTGTGGGGGCTGTTTCCGCTATAGGAATACCATTGAGTTTAACCGCTGCCGTAATCCTCTAAACGAATACCATTAAAAAGGTAAGGTGAGAGTGGATCTGCTTGTCCTAATCCTCTCTTCGACTCCAATGAGCCAAACTGGCAACCGTTCAACAGGGAGGAGAAAGAGGTGTTTGAAATGCACTGCTTCATCTTGTCGATGAAATATTTCTGATAACCCAAAGCTCGCATCACTTCCACTATGAAACGCCACTCTACCATGTCAAAGGCTTTACTCATCTCCAACTTAACAGACATAAGCCCTTTCTTGCCTGATACCATGCTCTTCACACAATGATGAGTTTCATATGCTACAAAAACATTGTCAGCGATTAATCTTCCAGGTACAAAAGCTTATTGAGATTCGGAAATGACAGCGGGGAGAGTATTCCTAAGTCTATTGGCCAGACATTTGGATGCGATTTTATAAACAACATTACATAGACTGATGGGGTGAAACTGTGTCATTTTCTCAAGATTGGGGACTTCTGGGATGAGGACTATGTGTGTGTAATTTGTGATAATTTCAAAAGACCCATTATTTAAAAAATTTAAAACAAAAAGAGAGACATCACTACTTACTATATGCCAAAAGTTTTGAAAGAAAATAGGACTTATACCATCAGGACCCAGAGATTTAAAAGGATGCATAGCTTTGATAGCAATTTTTACCACGACTGAAGTTAAAGGTCGGGCGAGCCTATCATTTGTCTCCACAGTTACTTTATGCCTTATTCTGCTTAAGGCTTGCTGCAACTCCGACTCCGATATTTTGGAAGCCGAGAAATTTTCCTTGAAATACTCCAAAATTATCTACTCCACCTCATGCTGGTCACTATGCAGTTCCCCCTCATTATCTAAAAGAGCCGAAATATGGTTAACTTCCCTTCTTTTTGATGAGTGAGCATGGAAAAGATGGGTGTTCCGGTCCCCCTCTCGCAGCCAATGCTATTTCGCTAGTTTTCTCCATCTCAACTCTTCTTGGTCTAGCAGTTGATCATGTCCCTCCGTCAGCTCCGTAAGCCTAACCTTAACCTCTTCAGTGATCAAACCAGACTTCAATCGGCGTAGTTCCTTCTTCACTTCTTCCGCATTCCACGAGATAGAGCCAATGGAAGACTTGCTCCAATTAAATAACCCAATCTCTCATGATTTAATTTTCTCGAGAGTCGACTCAATATCATCATTTCAGCTTTCGCGAATGATTCTCTCACACTCTGAGGACTTAATCCAGCAAGCTTCAAATCAAAAAGGCCGACGGTTGCGCCCCTGATGCACCCCTGATGAGTGCATTTCGTACTATATTTTTAGGCATACAATTACCTCTTTATACTTTAATTATAGGTCAATTAGGTTAGGTTTATATAGTTATAGGCTAATTTGGTAACTTGTGGTTGTCCAGGGACTGAAATGCAATACGACAAAAAATGGGGCAAAATGTGACAAATTGGTGAAGTTTTAGGCCAAATTGGAAGTTGCTGCAGGGACTGATCGTGCAAGGGCTGAGAAGAGGAAGAATCCAATGGGAAGAAGGCCAAATTGGAGCAATCCTTTGAAGCTAAGGAAGAATAGCCGTTGGTGAAGTGATCCTGCTGACATTGGAAGAAGATTGATGTGCCTAAAAGCTGAATTCATCATTTAAATATCTCCTAATTCTGATTAGAGGTAAGGGGAAGTTAGTAGAAGTCTGGGTCTCCTCTCTTTTGCATAAAACCCATCAGGTAAAGAGGAGATCAACATGGCTAAGCAAGATCTCTCCCCCGACCTCTATAAAAGGCAGCAGCAACATGAAGACGAAGGCATCAAAGTCCAGAATACAACTTAGAAGTAGATTGTAGTGTATTTTAGTTCAGTAGGAAGAAACAGAGTATAATCCTGGGAGTTAAACTCAGGGGTGTCACTTGGGGAAGTTAGAAGCTGACTCTGCAAAGTCAGCTACACTTAACCACACTCCCTGAATTTATTCTTCTCCTATTTTCTCTCCTTTCTATTGTAATCAGGATGAAGTCTCAACACCTTAACTTGGTGGTGTTTGAGCTTCACTCCGTGAACACCTAAACTCATTGGTAGGGTCCAATACCTTTACTCTATATAATTATGTTTTGATTCATGCTCTCGATGATATTTGTATGCTTAGTTCTAGAGTTTATATTATCCTTTTTGGTTGAACAGACCATTCAAACTAATTGTGCATGCAGGTGGGGGGAATCCCGGAAGGGTAAAGTTCACTTAGAACGTCTAGAAATAACCGGTGAAGAGCGGTAACTGCCCAAGGTTTCAAACAACAACGGAAGTTAGTTGTTTGTCACGAGACAATTATACGGGCTTAAAATCTTAATGGCTTAGTAGGAATTTTGAGTCGACAACGGAAGTTAGTTTACTGGTTACTACTAGGACTGCTGTTTGGAACAATTGGAAAAGACCTTACAATGTTTATGTGCCTGATTGAATATAGTTTCATACCACATAGAGAGCTAAAAGAATCAATACATATGCATATAGAGTAGAGTGGAGGATGACCCTAGGCTGCCATCACTTTGCCAAGTCACTAACTCAATTGCCAATCTGCTGTTTTTATTTGTCTTGTGTTCTTGTACTAGATCCCAATTTTCATTAAGTGTTTCCCGTTTTTACGGGATCGACCCTTCTTATCACTTGCTACAATTTTTAAGTAGTTTTATTTTGGTGGTCTCGACACCCATCAAAAGTGGTGTCGTTGCCGGGGACGGCGTAAAATATCTTTTAAAAATTTGGTTACTTTTTATCGTTTTATGCTCTGTTGTTTTTAGTTGTTAGATTAAACCCCATTTTCTCTTCATTTCTATTACGTTTTTTGTTTGGTTCTTGATTTCTGGTATATGACAAGATGTAATCCTCCCGAGATAATCTTCTTTGACCCAGAAATTGAAGCCACTTCTAGGAGAAGCAGGCAACTCAGATGCCAATACGCTGCTACTGAAGCTAAGGAGAAGTTTGCTGAAACCATGGAATCCTTAGCTGAAGAAGAAGTCAGACACAATGGTGGAGCTGAAATTCAGCCATCTCAACCCCGATTGTTGAGAGATTATTTCATCCATCAACCAGAGGAGGTTAAGTCACCATTAGTATTTCCAGATGTGCAAGCTGATAACTTTGAGCTAAAATCAAACATGATTCAATGGGTTCAAGCAGCTTGTTCATTTCATGCTCTGCCATTAGAAGATCCTAATGACCATCTACGGACCTTTCTCAAGGTCTATGGTACTTTCAAGATCCAAGGACTATCTCAGGATGACATCAAACTAAGATTGTTCCCATTCACACTTCAAGATCAAGCTCAGACGTGGTTGAACTCTTTGCCGAACAACTCCATCACAAGCTGGCAGGAATTAAGGCAAGCATTTCTTACTAATTAGTTCTTTCCACCATCTAAGACAACACAATTTAGAAATGCAAGCATGACGTTCCAGCAACGTCATGATGAAACATTGTATGAGTCTTGGGAAAGATTCAAGGAGCTGCTGAGGAAATGTCCACAACATCGAATTGAGGAACATATGAGGTTAGGCATTTTCTACAATGGTCTAACCCAGTCCTCCAGAGATTCTCTCGATTCCTTTGCTGGTGGAGCATTCATGATGAGGAATGTGGAAGACGAAACCCAGCTGCTGGAGAATATGGCAACCAACCACTATAGATGGCAATCAGATCCCAGACTATTGCCCAAGAAGGCTGACATATTTGAAGTTGATACAACTACACGTATGCAAGCCCAACTCTCCCAGCTCTTAAATCAGATGGCCAAAGTTGAAGCTCGCATTGCCAACTCGCAAATTGACTTGTGCGAGTCATGCTCTGGTCCACATAAGATTGATTACTGTCCTGAGTTGATGAAGTCAACTCAATTTGTTCGTCAGAACAATACAGGTGGTTTCAATCCTTACAACAACTGGAGAGGGCAGCAAGGCAATTGGAACAACAGTCAGCAACAACGCAGCTACCAAAGGCCTGACCAACCACCTGATTTCAGAAACCAGAATGGAGCTTAAAAGAAAGTGATGTGGTGGAGCTTAAGACTATGATCAAACCTTTGCAAGCCAGCCAACATCACTTGAGGCAAGGTTTTATCAGAAAGAGAAGCTATGTGCAGAACGTCTGACAAGAAGTTTGCCAAGTGATACAGTGGAAATCCTAGGCCAGTTCAGCACGAACAAGCCAAGCTTGTAACTTCACAGTGGGAAGAAACTCACTCCCACAAGTGAGATTCTCGTCCCAGCACCTGCACCTATACCCGAAGAAGCTGAAGATGTTATTGACCTTACTATGGAGAAAGAAGATGTAGTGGATTCAAAGGGCCATTCCCCAACAGAACCAGGTTTGACAGAGGAGGTTCAATTTCCATCTCTCCCAGATCAACCTGAAGTACCAATAACCCCTTATCCACTTAGACAAGTTAAGAAGAAGACTTCAGAAGCAGCTATCAAAAGATTCATGAGCAATCTGGAAAGCTTACATAGCAACATTCCATTAATCGATGCTCTGAAGCAAATGCCAAAGTATTTCAAACACCTGAAGGAGTTAGTCTCAAACAAGCCAAGGATTCATGATTCATCATTCATAACTTTGAATGAGGAGTGCAGTGCAGCCATTCTGAAGAAGCTGCCAGCAAAGCTCAAGGATCTAGGGAGTTTCACAATTCCCTGCACTTTTGGTAACACTAAATTTAAGACAGTTTTGCTAGATTTAAGAGCAAGTATTAATATGATGCAGGGAGGAAGCAAAGCCAAGTATAGAAGTCAAAGGCATCAGCCCTTCCATCTGCACTCTCCAGTTGCAAATAATGTGATAATTTCTTTTTTTAAAATCTTTTTTCTTATGTTAATAATATCTAAATTTTTACTGACTGTTTCATAATCTAATAATACTGAGTAAATATATTATTACTTAAAACTTTTTAAAATTTTCAATCTTTTAAAAAAACCTTCATAGTTAAACTCTATTAATTATTTTTTCAAATTTTTAATTTGATCATATTTATAGTAGTTAAATTTCACTAAAATTTATTAGTATGAACAAGTAAAAACCCCACATTTCCCTACCGAACATATTTTACTCTCCGTCACATATTATACGCGCAACGCATGAGGTAAAAACTAGTTACATAATAATATTGGGGTCGTGTACTACTCCAATTGCAACAATTTATTTTGATTTTTAATTGCTACGAATTATTTTTATTTTTAAATTAATCTTTTATTTTCTTAGACTTCGCGTGCATAGGTATTCATAGATACAAATTTGAAGAACAATGGTACGAATACATTTTTATCCAAGTACCTCCGATGTTGATTAGTTAGAACAGTAAATGTACAAGAAAATCCATCGCTGCAAACAATAGACTTCTATTTAGACTGTCATCCCACTTTAATAAAACATATCCATGTTAATTACTAAAATTAAAAAATAATGCCTTACATAGTCGACTATTCTCTCACTCTGACGAAAAAATAAAATTTATGTTTTTTGGAGTAAGGTTGTATAACAAACCTAACTCTTTCTTAGTGCCGCAAAATTTGTCAAAAACATAAATTAGTGTTAAATAAAAGAGCACATTTGGAAATGTAAACTGTCGTCCATAATGTAAACTTTGAGGATCAACAGACTGATAAAAGAAGCTAATAGGTAGGTGGTGCGGCACAATATCCTATGATGTCGTTAATTGTGGCCCAAGAAAAGAAATTTATAACCAACTTAGAACTATTTAATTTGTTTAGTAATAAGTCAAGTCAAACCCACAAATATGGCAATGACTGTCTCTAAACCCCTAGATCACTGGAAAAACAAACCAAAACTAACAAAAGGGAGGCAAAAAAGTTTACCACTCACGCGAGTGTTATCAGTATTCGCATGAATGATGGTCTTCCTCGCAAAACTTGAAAGTAAAGTGGAACAAAGAACAAGAGAGTAAGTAAATACAAGTAACAGGGCATGAAAGATAGCAGTTTAAGATTGCGGAGTAATAAGTACAGTAAGGGAGCCTAGGGATTCTCCTCTCTTTCTATATTATTTCTACAGTGATTATGCATCCATGTGATACGAAGGGTGTTCGGTCAGACGCTCAACTACTCCTAAAGTTTCGCGAGTCATTATGATTCTAGAGTCTTATTGACCACCTCATGCCATCTAGGTTTCTTTTGATCCTAGTTGAAACCTTAGGTTGTTATCTCTAAGTTACCCGTGAGGGATTCCCCCAATGTGCATGAACAGGTGTCTAGTTGATAAGACTACATACAAGGTTAATTCAAATACTAAAAGTGGGAACATTTACACTGTTCGAATGCAAATCTAAAATATTTTCACATCAAAAGAGGGATTCAACCACAGTAAAAGATTTAGCTACTCATGCTCAGTATTTTGAATACAAAATCCACGAAGCATTGAACAAAAAACATGATTACAAGATAAGAGGAAGTAAACAAAAAACTAAAGATATAAGCTTTCCAAGAATAGCAGACCACTCAGGCAAGTTGGGATGCCACTCACCTAAGCGACTGTCTCTCTGCTAACTACCTGGAGAGGCTCTGTTGCACAACTCTCTCCTCATTTACTAATACACTAAACCCTAATCTTTCTACACTAAGTTGTTCCTTCGCCTCCTCCTTTGAAAATGTGCATCTTGTTCTCCGTTTATAGAGCGACAACAGCTTACTTCTTAACTTGAATTTCACCACGTACACCCAGCAGCAGCTGCATCAGGAGCGTCCTTTCCTTGCTCCTTCTTGGCATTTTGCGTTGACCTTTTGGACCACAGAGCCACGTTACATTGCTTTTCCTTGGCCACCAAGTTTTGCTCCTTTTCGATAAGAATTGAGCCAAGGAAATGGACCCAAAGTTGCCTCTTGAAATTGGGAAAAGGGTGAAGTGGTCTAGGAATGATTTCTCCAAAATTGCATTTTCGGTTCAATCGGCTTTTCTGCGCCTTTTAGCCAATTTTACCCAAAATTTAACCAATATTTCAATTAGGCCCCTGATCTGAGGAAAATACAAAAATTATTTAGGAGTAGAAGGGTTTAGCCTAAATTCTAATATTTACAAGGGAAAGAGGACTAAAAATTTTTCGAATTTAACACTCATCAGTAGACACCGAGATTTATTTCTGGTAAGAAACATCATGAGATGTAATAAAGAGGTTCAATGATTCCACAATACTCCTGTGTAATATTAGTTACTACTAGCAATTTTTTTTTAGAAAAAATATACTTTCATTAATTTGTTGGAAATTGTCCTACTGCGTGAAACATTAAAAAGAAACAGTGTAAAACACAACTCACAACTTCTATTACATCTTCTATTACAATCACACTGTTTTGTTTGATAAATTTATACAGATCTATCCTAGTCAACGCTGGGCATATCACGTACCGGATTTTAGATCCGGTTAAGGATATATCATTAATTATTATATGAAAGTCCCAATTTATAAATCTAATAAATAGATTTATATTGACTGAATCTTGTCGAACGATACACAGCAAACCCGCGAACATTACCAACAAGGTCACAAAAACAAACCCTAGCCTCAACCAGTAGATTGCAACAAATTCACCGGAGTAACTATAACGAAAAGGAATTCTACCCTCTTAATATACTATAATATATTGAAGGAACAAAATTTCAATGAAAAAGAGAGAAATAATCGCGTTTATTTAACGATAAAATTTAAATTGTGCTTATAAAATTAGAATAAAATTATTTCCCCCATCCTTCCATGGTGAGAAGATGGGGGAAGATTTGTTTTTTTGGAGACGGGTTGAGAGAGGGAGAGAGGGGAGGTGGCGTATTTCTTTTTTTGTCAGTACTAACATTGATAACGGCCAAATCATAAGTCTTAAAATAAGTTCCATTATTGAAATAATTCGGAGATTTAAACAAAATCCGTGTCATTTAAAGACTAAAGAAAACATTGAATCTAAAAAAATAAAACAATTAATGTAAATTCCCGAACCTCTCCACACACACCTGTACTCGTAAATGAATGAATTAAATTCTTCTTATTTATATTTCACTTTCAACGTATCTGAGCAAGATATTATTTAAGAAATGTGACATGTATATTACATATGTAATGTTATTCACTAATTAAAATTTCTCTTGAAGTTTGAATGTATTAAATAGATTTCACCGAATTAGATTATATTAATTGGTAGAAAATCTAGAAGAAAAGTGGTAGACAACATTCAAATATCGCTCATCCATACCCAGATACTATTCATCCAAGCGATCCCAAGGCGTATACATTGACGTCAACTCCTTAATTTGTGGTGTTTTTTTCCTAGTTCGTCTCATGACTACTATACATAGACTAAGTGGGAAAACAATATCTTCAAAACTTTTCAACACCTTCTTCTTTTCTTTTTGCCATTAAAAAAAAGAATTTAAAAATCAACCAATTAAGTAGGCAATTATGTTCCAAAACTGATCAAGAGTGGCCAATACAATGTGAATGGAATTTGTTTCCATGATTCAAAAATTATCAAAACCATCACTAAAAGAGGTCAAGAAAGATGCAAATTTTTGCTATAAATACCCTACCCCTTCTTGCCCTTACCACAGCAACTCTTGCTTCCTCAGTTGGCTTACTCTCTCTACGTTTCACTTGAGTTATCCATTCAGGGAAAAAAAAAAAAAATGTCAACCCTTATCAACCACAACTCCAACAACAACAACAACAACCAAAATAATAGTGCAAATTCAAACGCAAATGCAAGCGCTGACCAAACCACAATTGATCATGCTGCTAGAAACTCAAATGACTTCCATGATGTCGAGGACCCGGTGGAGGGGATTGTAGAGAACGGCGATCAGGAAGAGCCCCAGCCACCAGTTGATGGCATACACAACAACGCAGGCCCCTTACCGCAAACAAGAAACAGTATCGCGGTTACTCCTCGAGTTCCAATCCCTAATGTTCACGATAACGTGGGGATGGCACTTGAACACGGGAATCTAGAGGTCCCGCCAGCTGCCCCACCAGGAAGTAACCGTGAATCGGGTGTTCATCCAGAGGATGCCAACATAATAAGGTGGCTAGTAGAGAAAGGTTATCTGGACGAGGAAAAAGCTACCATATACATGGCCTCAGGCACCTTGCCCCCGCCTCCCGGATTCCCTCCTCATGGTGGCGAGGTGGAAAACCCTCGTCGTTCTAAAAAGCCCCGCCAACACATTCCCGCCAACAACACAAACACCAGCAACTGATGACCAGCTCATCAAAGAACAATGATATTTTGGTCTAATTATTTGGAGTCTTTTTATTTTAAAAAAAATAAAAAATCTTGTTTTGTCATTTAACGCTTCCCTTTTGGTGATTTTATTAGGGTTATAGTAAGTTTAAAAAAGGGTGATGAAGTTACTGGTCGGCGCAGCCTCCAGCTGTTTCTGTATTTTCCTTGCTTCGATGATTAGTAATATGAATTAATGGATTTTGATTGTGTTAAATTTGTTGTGTTCTAACAATAAGTACTTAATTTATCGGTGCAAATTAAATTAATTCGCAGGAAACTGTTCATAAAAGATTCAATGAACTGACATTGATCGAGTAAAATTGCCTTTGAATTAATACATGATAATGGATAAAAAATAATAAATCCAAAAGATTTTAGATCTTCCAACCGAAATTGTCATGGAGATCATTTCTTTATTACAACAATGAAAATCTTCCGTGTATATTCATTTTTACAATATGTTCATCTAAGAGTTTTTTTTTCTTTTTTTTTTTACCTTTTTTTGAAATGGCTCTAAGCCTATAATCCTTTATTTCTCCATTCAAAAATGTCGCTTCGAACGAATAGGTATATCTTTTCAAGGATAAAAATCGAATACTATCTGCAAAATATATACTACAGTAGTATTTAGAATCGCATGTATATGAACTACCGGAGAAACTCTTCTTCCGAACTTGACTTAATTGACGCACTTCTTAATTAATCACAATTGATTTTTGTATGTACGGGTAACAATAGTTTGACAAAATAAAATAAAAAAATTAAAACAGATTTGTTGTAATTCAAATCATATTTCTTTGTTGAAACTTGTTTCAGACAGGCTTGAGCGTGCAAAACCATCCTCAAAAATGAGGGAGTCCAGCAATACCATTAACATACTGGCTAACATCATTTCTTAATGTAGACCAAGTAATAGTCATTAAAGAAACATAATTAAATGTATTAAAGGTTGTATCGTATTATATGTTCAGAATCCCTAATTTTTCAGTTTAAGAAAATTAGAAAAGAAAGAGAGTAGGAAACACAAGTACACTTTCTATAAGATAATGATATAATAGAAGAATGAATTACTTAACATAAACAAGAATATGTTTCGCTTTACAGGAAATGTAATTGGCGACTTTTTGAGATATTACATATTTGGTGTTTGGCAACGTTCGGTTGATAAGATTCTTCTAATAAGTAATTTCATTATTGTTGTATGTCTATGTCGGTGTTCGTTTCGATTCAGGCCATAGTTAACTGGGCTTAGTATATTTATCCCATAAACCAAGTATTTCTTGGCAGTGGAATTTTGTGATGGGTGATTTGAACTTAACTGGTATTTTGATTTTTCAAACGTGATATATGACCAGTTAAACTTATTCTAGTGTATGCATCGGTTGATCTCTTGCAATAAACTTATTAATAGCATTCATGATATCGTAATAATTTGTGGACCACGAAAAAATTAAGATAAAACTATAATATTTCTTAAATTCTTTTACATTTTAAAAGAAATTAATTACTTGTCAATTAAAGCGGACAATTATTCTTGCAAGAAAATCAACAAAGCTTGTTGCAGAGCTGATTACTACCACAAAATCCTATACGTAATTGTCAGTAAAGGAACATACAATCACAAGTTTAATTAAATTCAATTATTGAATCAGTTAAAGAAAGAATATATTGATTATGATAATTCGAAGACTAGAGAAAAAACATTGATTCTGGAGAAAAAACTATTAATCTAAAATGAAAAGTATATTGCTTAAACCTATGAAAAGTATCTGGGCACGCAATATTGCTTAATAAAGAAAAGCGTATCCGTGCATGTTAACATATTTTTCCTAATCACATTTTACGTACTTTGCTACGACGGACAGGATTTATATTTACATGAATGTTACAAATATACAAAATAAAATTAATTTTGACAAAAAATGTTTCATTGAATCGCTAAAATCACGTGAAAGTATTCTCATACATGCATGCTCCCCAAAAGCCTTCTAAGTTAGCTTCTGAAAGCCTCTCATTGCAATATGAGACTTGATTGGAGCCGAGATACCAAATCTATCTTCGAGGATAGCTAATTCTAGATCAACACAATTTTTATCATATCCTAGACTAAAATAAATCTTTCGGTCCCATATATAATTCAACCTTCTTCTTCTAAATTATATTGTTTGGGATCGTCATTAGTTAATTGAAAATCCTTATAAGATAGTCCTTATTAAAGTGTAAATTCTTTAAAAATATCAAGGAAAAAAAAAGGTATCCCTAATTAAGTTCCCTCCTGGTTTATTTTATGAAGAAAAAAATTAGAGGCAATCAACAATATTATGTATTAGAATACAAAGTAGACTTAAAAAAATTAATCTAAAACACAGAAAAACATACGCATCATCATTCATCGAAATTACTTTTACTTTTATTCTTTCAACAATATGTGCGAACATGCATTGGAAATTAAACACCCTTGCGTTTTGTTTAGGTAGCTCCACTCACAGATACTTTAGTAACGTTACAGATTATGGGAGGAATACAAACTAAAACCAGCTCAATTAGAACTTTCGAATCGCCCTTTTGTTTGTTCCCTTTTTTGTTTCCTTAAAAAATACAGCTAAACCACTTGCACTAAAAACGTGAACTCTTTTGTTTTCAAAATTCAAAAAAAATTGAAGAACCGCCAGTTTTTGGTCAAATGAAATGAAATCTTTTTTGCTATAAATATACCCCTCAATTTTGCTTAATCCCTCAAAAAAATGGCATCCCGAAACATGGGCAATGTCAACGATCAACCGAATCAAAATGGAGTTGGACCCGTTTTGATACATTCAAACGGGTTCCACGACCCTATTATTAATTTTGATGGCCCTTTGCCAGAAGAAAACGGGTTCAATCATTTAGGTGCTATTGAACAAGTCCCCGGTGTACCCGCCAACGCGGCTGCTGACGGCCACGTCCCACAGGCACCGCCGCCGCTGCCGGTGGCTCCTGTCGCTGTTCAGGCCGCGGAAAACCCTCCGGCTAGAGCACCCAATGAAAATGGCAGCTTTCGTCGTCGGCCTCGTCGCTCTAGTGCACCTCGACGCTTCGTAGCCAACAACAACAACAACAACGTTAACTGATGATTAGCTAGCTCTTCAGTTTGTTTAAGTTGTTTTGAGTCTTTTAGCATTTTTATATGTCTTTTAGGGTTATGAAAAGTTATAGGCAATCGATTGCCAGAGAGTGAAATTTCTGTAGTTGTCCTTGTTTCAATCAGCCCTATCGAATGAAAGTTTATCTTTGTTAAAATTTGTTTGTTTCACTTTGGTCGATCTTAATTTGCAGGAATCAATAGATATAAGATTTCAATAAATACGATATCTAACAAATTAAACTGGCTTTAATTAATTGGTACCTAAACAACAGAACAATCGAAATACTAAATTAATTGGAATTAATCATAAATTTGGTGAATAGATTATTGTGCCAAACATGCAGCGCTAATTAATGGAATCAAATTTTACGGATTCAAAGTGAGTAGACAACGAATGTCTGATTCAAAATCTAATTCTTTAATACTTTTGCATTAATCTATCTACAATTAAGCTTTGTTCTTATCACAGTCAAAGACGAAAGTCATCCATTATTTTTAGAATTTTTTCCCTTTGTTTTGGTTCAAAAAATAGTACTTAAAACAAATGTAAAAAATATTAACAAAGAATAGAAATTGAAAACTAGCAACAAAAGTCGTTAAAAATGGATTCATGGGGACAATATCACTGAATAAGATTGTAGAAAGGAAGGTATATATGGATCTAAAAAACTCGCACAACACCACCTTGGTTTTATTTTAGTATAGAGTTTAAAGAATTCCGTATGTTGTCTATATGTGTCGACAATTTGAACCTGAGAAACGGGTGATGCATAAAATGTAGAAACGGCACGTCCCCAAACGTTTCTGATCAAGAAAATAATAATAATAACGAAAGAAAATTTATATACATAAAATCACAGAAAATAATTTCTGAATAAATAGATGATTAATGCATTAATTAATTAACTTTTTATTTATTACTACTGCAGATTTTAGCGGGGTTCTAAATCCCCGGTGATTATAAGAGCGTGGAGAACAAATGCAAGAAGAATATATTCTTCCATCACAAAGTAGCTGGGGATTATTTTTGAAAAAGCAAAAATGAAAACCAAAACCAAATATAACGTACTTATGTAGGATTTGAGTGGAATTTGTATATCTTCCTAGTAACGGATATATATATTGGGTTGTCTTTTTTGATTAATGAATGATGAGGCACACTTTTGAGTGCGTATCCGTTACAGTAGTATGTTGGTTAATCTCACGAGAAAAATATCTACGCATCTATTATATTATGTAAAACTGTTGATCTCGATCTCTTAATAAAATCTTCTAATCATCCGTTACGTTTTGTAAAATGTTGGAAGACAAACTCACTAGAGAATCTTGTTTTTATGCATATACCTTGCACTTTATATGTAATCTGTCGAGCGTTAATCGATCTCATGAGAAAATCGTTACATTATTATGAGACATATAGTAGATCAAATTAAATTGACCTGGTCAACTTAACGAGAAGTGTAATTATTACGTATATTTTCATGTAACATAATGTAGGATACTGGCCATGAACTTTCTATTGAGTAAAATTACTTTGTTATCTTTTTGTTATACTCCGTCAAGTTCTTAATATAAGGCATTTTGATTTGTCATAAATTTCACCTAATACTCAATTTTTATTGACAAAAAATCCATAAAAATATTTTCTAACAATTAAGAGAATACAACGAATGTGATAATATATCTTTAAGATTGTTTGGTTAATTAAAAATACGTATAATGTGAAATTTAGGAAAAGTCAAAATGCCTTGTAATAACTACCGGAGGGAGTAATATATAACCGGCGTAACGTCGATAAGATTTGATTGCATAATAATCCCGAGTGGAGTGCTTCCAGGCGTATAAGAGAGTTGTTTATACCCAAATATTCAAGGTGTCCTTTTTGCCTTCGTTCCCCCTCCTAATTTTCAATCTTTTAATATGATTATTTTAGAAGTTTGTTAAGATATTTTTCTATTCAGTTTCAAGTAAACGTAATTAATCCCAAACAACGGTAACTAATTATTTTATTACATTGTAAAATACCTTGATGAATCAAACAACTAGTTAAAATAATTTAAAGTTGATCTGTGTAAAAAAAAAAAAAAGAAAAGAAATAGAATCTTATATAAAGAGGAAGTGTACACTATTTTGAACCTCAATAAAAATGAAGGTCTTTTAGTCCAAACTGTGAAGTTGGTTGGTTAATGCATTAATTAAACTTAGTCCATAGACTAGATATATTAATTGTTATTTTATTTTAATCGTATCTTTGCAATTTTCAAAACTATAGCAGCACTTATGAATGAAATATAGACCAGTCATTTCCATTACTCTTACGAAGATAACTCTCGACCTACACTTTTCACTAGAGTAATGCAACGGACCGAAGCTTGTACGTATCAAGTTTTCCGATGTTTCCTCTATGTTTCAAAAGAAACAAAATGGTATTAGAGCCATGTGTTATTTTGAGGGGCTGCGCTGGTGGATCGAATAGATCAATGCCATAGCCAAATGAAAATAACTATAATGTCTATTTTCTTTAATTTCCATCTTACCTTTTGGTTTGAGCGGATTCAGCAATTTTGACCTTCCGGCCCGTGGTACCAAATCGGACAACGATATTAAACCATAGACCAATGTTGAAGTATCGAGCAAACAGTTGTCACCGCCTTCCAAGTTCAAATGGAGCGAGAGATTCAAATTCAAATAAAGAGGGAGAAGGGGACGACGCCGTTTCATCTTCCTGCTCAACTTCATCTGGAAACGAAGAGCATGAGTTGCAGCGTAACAAACCTCAGCAACTTGCAGACGTTCTTGCTGAGCTGTCAAAACAGAATCCGCGTCTAGAACCTTCCACTCGGATCAAGAGGATCTATGATCAACCATGATTTACTTGGGGACCAAGCAAAGGTCCTTAAGTTGTAAACATAAATTTACAGTTAGATTGTAAATTCTAGAATAAGAATCATGGTTGTAATTGTTGATAAGTTGTAGATTTAGCTGTCTATAAATAGCTTGATAGATCTTGTAATTTGTGTGATGAATATACCAGAAATCATTCTCAGAAAATGGTGTTCTTATTTTTGTCTTCTTCGTGTTTCTTTCTTCCTTTCTGATCTTCATCTCTGATTTCGCTTTATGGTATCAGAGCAGGGAATTTCCTACCAGATCGCCTGAAAGCTCAGTTGATCTTATTTCTTAGATTCTTCATTTCTTGATTTACTCGTCATTCGATTTCAGATTCCTGTCGTTTTTTTTTCTTGTTTCTTTTCTGAAAGATTACTGCTTAGATCTGCTTTGATAAAGATGAGTTATTGCATGGATTGAAGTTGTATTCAACGTTGAAGATGAACAGTTGGTGCTCCATGGATCAGATTCGCTGGGAACTATACTGGTTATGGCACCGTTGACGGAGAAAAACAACCCGATCTGGAGGAATTCTTGGATGATTGCTCTTGAAGCTAAGATGAAAACTGGCTTGTCACTGGAAGTTACAATATGCCCGAGGAATCTTCACCTGATTATCACCGGTGGAGACGTGTGAACAACATGGTGGTGTCTTGGATCAAAATTTCATTTCGCCGGAGCTTGTTAACAGTTTTACCTTCATCACTGATGCAAAGAAGCTTTGGGATGAGATTCATAAAAGGTATGGTGCTTCCAACTCTGCTTTACTGTACCATTTGAAACGAGAGATTGCTTTGGCAAAGCAAGGAGATCTGTCTATTGTGCAATACTATAGTCATATCAAACAACTGTGGGATCAGCTTGAGCAATTGAGGCCAATTCCGGTTTGTACTGATGCTTGAGGAAGATCTTGGTTGAAAGGGATACAGAGGATAAAGTCATGCAGTTTCTAATGGGTGTTAGTGACATCTTTGAGGCTGAGAAGAGTCAGATTCTGCTTCTGGATCCGATTCCTACTGCAAACAAGGTCTATTCTATGTTATTGAAAGTTGAGAAACATAAGCAGGTGGCAAACTCCATTGCTTCTGTTGCTGAGAATTCTGCAATGGTGGTCAAAGGTTCTAAGTGGAGGAAGGATGGAAATCAGAAATAGTTGCCAAAGAAAGATAAGAGTAACCTCTTGTGTACTCACTGCCTCAAGACAGGCCATTTGAAGGAAGACTATATCAAGATCAAAGGTTATCCGGATTGGTGGAAAGGATCTAAAGGGAAAACACAGTCTGTGAACAATGTTAACACACTGGATACACCATTGATTGCACAGGAGATTGAGAGCAAGGATTGGAGTGCTATGATTGCAAAAACAGTGCAAAGGGAGCTTGGAAGGTTTATGAAGGGAAAGTTTCCAATGGATGTTGATCATCAGGTCAACTTTGCACATTTCAGGGACTTTACAGGGAGTACTATCTTTTCTCTCTTAAGTTCTCAGCTCAATGATTATATAGCTAGAGGTGCTTGGATTTCAAATACAGGAGCTACCAGTCATATGTGTGCATTCTTAGATTTGTTGTTTCAAATTCACATTGTGAGTCAATTCACACCAATTTGTATGCCTGATGGATCCATTCAGACTGTTCATTCTGTTGGAAACCATTCTTTAACAAACAATTTAGTTCTTAAAAACTGTTTGTTTGTGACAAATTTCAAGCATAATTTGCTTTCTGTTCGCATATTAGCAAAGGATTCACATATTTACTTCAAATTTTTTGATGAATTTTGCCTATTACAGGACCTATGGACCTGATAAATCTTAGCAGCTGGAAAGGTTGTCAGAGGTCTTTATATTCTAGATAGAACTTCTTTTAGCAATAAAGCTATCTTGCAGTCACAAGCTTGTTTTTCTCTCAGACTCTTAGAGACAGAAGTTGCTATGTGATAGACTCTATGAATAAAGGATCACAAAGTGCCTTATCTGTTGTTTCCTCTTCCACATGGCACTATAGATTAGGCCATCCATCATCTTATGTAATGAAAGGTCTAGGATCTGCTGTAAACATAGATGATGTTGAAACTGTTATCAAATGTTGTGAGATCTGTCCTTTATCTAAACAAAGCAGGAATGTTTTTCCTTCTAGTTCAATAAAGACTATTGAAAGCTTTTCATTACTTCATATTGATGTATGGGGACCATACAAGCAGCCTTCTATGAATGGTTCTCAATTCTTCCTAACTATAGTAGATGATCACAGTAGAAGTGTCTGGACATTTTCGTTCAAACATAAAACTCAAGTGCTTGGCCTAATGACAGCTTTCTTTTCCTTTATTCAAACTCAGTTCCACTGTCAAGTAAAGCCTTTAGAAGTGACAATGGAATTGAATTCATCAATGATAAATTCCAGCAATTGCTTTCAAGCCAGGGCATTCTTCATCAAAGAAGTTATCCACATACTCCACAGCAAAACGGTGTTGTAGAAAGAAAACACCATCATCTTCTGCAAGTTGCTAGATCCTTACTTTTACAATCACATTTACCTAAATCTTTCTGGGGGGAATCTATTAGTTCTACCACACATATCATTAATAGAATACCTTCTCATATTCTAGGATGGAAATCTCCCTTTGAAGTCTTAAATAAGACCAAGCCTGATCTTTCATACTTTAGGGTTTTTGGATGTCTTGTTTTTGCCATGGATCACAGCCCTGGAAGAGATAAATTTGATCCTAGATCACATAAAGGGGTGTTTGTGGGATATCCTTGTAATCAGAAAAGCTACAAGATTTATTGTCCAAGTCTTCACAAAACCATAGTTTCAAGGGATGTCATCTTTCAAGAAGAAATTTCCCCTTATCAATCCAAAGACAAACCTTCTATACTTTCAATTCCTCTTCCTGTTGTCACTGAAGATGATGATTTTCCCTTTCCTACACATACTTTTAGTCCACCAGTAACTTCTGCAGGGCCTAGGGTACAACCAGGGTCTGAGGCTTCTGAAAGAGACACTACTACCACTAATCCTTTACATTCTTCTGACAGTTACTTGGAGAATAATGATACACCTCCTTCACCTACCTCTATACATCCTGAATCATCTTCTGATCAGCATTCTTTGCCTATCTTGAGAAGATCCATCCATGCTAGTAAACTACCAGGATATCTGAATGATTTTATTAGAATTCCTCATTGTTCTCATGTTTCTCAGAGCACTTATATCTGCTCTGATTGTGTTTTTTCTCCTACACATGAACAGTTTCTAGCTAATATATCTGATCTGCAAGAACCTTTAACTTATAATCATGCTAGAACTAATGAGAAATGGGTAGATGCTATGAGAATTGAATTGCAGGCTTTGGAGCAAAATGAAACATGGGAACTCACCACATTGCCACCAGGAAAGAAGGCAGTGGGGTGTAAATGGGCGTATAAACTCAAATGCAAATGAGATGGTTCTATAAGCAGATATAAGGCTAGGTGTTTGACCCCTAAATCCTTAGTCCGCATTTCACAAGCAGCAGGCATGCATGTAATGTGGGAAAACAAGTGTCGGGTGATGCTGGTCCCTCGTTCTGTCGGGTTAGCTCAAGAGTTGGGCTGGAACGGAACGGTGTTGCTGGATTTTGTGGCATTGGCTTGCTAGTTACCGAGTTGGGGGAAACTGGCTAGTGGGAATTCAAGATAGCTGGGACTTTGTGGGATTTCGGTCAAGGCAATGCGGGCTTTTTGGGAAATGGTAGAACAGGGCAATTGAAATCTCAATGCATGGCTGACCAGGCTGCTGCTGAGTGCAGCCCGGGTTTTCAGTGCGGCTAGCAGGAAACGAACTTTTCTCGGGACAGGTGGCCGGGGGCGGCTAGCGGCAGTTACCTTTTTGTATCCTAGCTATGTTTCCATGTTTCTTGAATTCCTTGGGCAGTTATAATGTCGTCCCATGTATATATCTCATATTTGGCTTAGCTAGCAACCCATAGAAGAGATTTGCGAATTGTGTTGTGAAAAGTCTTGGTGTATTTCCTTGTATTGCGAGTTTATAATACGAGGTTGGGTTTTTACCCATAAATTCTGTTGTCTACTTGCCTCTTTACATTTATGCACGATTCTACTACTTACAAAGTGAGTTGTGAGTGTTAGATCAATGTATTCATAGACTTGTTCTTGCCGGGTATCCATAGACAATTAACGGGGGTGTAACAAATTGGTATCAGAGCTAGGTTTTCGGGCTTTGGTAACCTTCATTTTCTATTGTGTTGCTCTGATTGGCATCGGTTGGTTTCCTGCAGTGTTTTATCGTGGTGAACATGCAAGGAGCTGTCACAGAAAAGGTGGGGCGTTTGGAAACAGTCATTGAAGGTATACAACAGATAATTGGGACTGATGATCAAAGTCTCAGTTCATTCCAAATGATTACCAGCCGCCAGAGTTCAATTGAAGATGTGTCGGCTAAAGTTGCGAATCTGGAGAAGTTGGTCCGGAATTCACCTTTGACTTCCTCTGCCTATGCTACATTGGATATTGTTGTTGAGTCCCTCAACACGGATGTTGCTGCTTTGACCCGTAGTGTGGATGGCAGGGTGTCAAGGGCCAAAGTTAAAGAAGAATTTGATGTTCTTCAGACTTTGATTGACAACGTGGCTTTGTTGAAGCGGGCTTTGGCCTCTTCTTCACCTTCCTTGGGTGGAAATGATCAGTTTCAAGGTGAGAAATTTAAAGTGCCGGAACCCAAGACCTTTGGTGGTGCTCGTAGTTCCAAGGAGTTGGAGAATTTTCTGTGGGACATGGAGCAGTATTTTAAGACCACAAAGGTTGTGACGGAACAAGTGAAAGTTGATGTGGTTGCTATGTATCTTTCTGGGGATGCAAAGCAGTGGTGGTGAACTCAGTGTGAAGTGTCTGCTGCCTAGATTAGAATGTGGGCGACATGAAACGTGAGTTGAAGACTCAGTTTCTTCCTACTAATGTGCCATGGGTTCCTAGAGAGTCCCTTCGATAGTTGAAGTAGTTGGGTTCTGTCGGTGATTGTGTGAGGGAATTCAATTCTCTGTTACTGGATGTCAAGGACATGTCGGAACAATATAAGCTCTTCAATTTCATGTAGGGCTTGCAGAATTGGGCACAGACAGAGTTGAATCGGCAAGGGGTGCCGAATTTGTCCCAAGCCATTGCTGCTGCCGAGAAGTTGGTGGACTATAAGACTTCGTTCAGTTCTGCTGATAACTGGAGCAAACTAAGAAGGATAAAGGGAACAAAGATGGGAAGTCCTATCAGAAGGGTAAGAAGAAGGTCGTGGTTTAGAGCAAGACCGTTCCATCGGATGGGAAATCTGAGAAGAAGAGGGGATGCTTTAAGTGTGACGGTCCTCACCTTGTTCGTGATTGTCCTAAAGGAGAAGGTGAATGCGATCATTGCAAGTCAAGGTAACGATTTTGATTGTGAAACCCCTTCCCGTGTTAATCCTTTGCAATTGTTGGGTGCTATTAGTGGGATTAGAGCCCCTGTTGTTCAGAATTCATTGATGTATTTAAATGGTTGTGTTAACGGCCTTGAAGTGTTCCTATGTATGATTGTGATGCGTGGTAGGAGTTTTTCGCTGAATCACTTCCCCAAAAGAATATTTATAAGCCTACTTAAAACTATTAGCTAGTGGAAAGCAGGGTCGTTCCACAGAGACGGTAGTCAATCACTCAAAATCTGATTACAGTGCAAAAAAGAAAATGAGTTGAACAGATTGTCACTTGGGAGAGTGAGAATAGTCACTTGACAGAGTGAAGAGGCAGACGGTTCAATTACCTTCCTACCTTTATGATCCAGTTTTGATTCAAATATTCCTGTAGTGTATGATTAGTTGTTCGATCAGGCACTTATATTCTTTATAATTCCTTCCAAACAGAATAAAGAGTCCTAGATTATCTAAATTACCTACCTTCCAGACAGAGTAATTCATTAATCTAAGCCATTGAGTTCTTAAGTCCTCTTTGATCGCCTATGCCATTCACCTAACTTCCGTTGATGTTTGAAACCGCAGGATAGATTTCCTCTAATGTCATAGAGTAGATTAAGCAGTTCTAAGATTATGCTCCCCCTTCCAGATCTTCATAACCATGCAAGCACATTTAATTAAGTGGCCAAGTTAATTAAAAGGTTAATTAAATCACTTATCTAGGTACAACACCTCATCAAGGAAACTTAATCAAAACCTTCACATAAATATAGTAGGGATTGAACCCTTAACTAAGTTAGCTACTCGTATTTATTGAGTTAAACATGAGAGCAACAAAAGTACAAAAGATAAAACATGAATCTAGATCAAAAGGTTGGAGGAAAGAAAGGGAAGATGGTAGCAGGGGCAGTTTCTGTCTGTTCACTATGGCGAGTGGCGTTCGCCACTTGACAAAGTGACAGTCTGCCTCCTTGTTCCTGCTACTACCATGTTTCGAACCTACTAACTAACTACCTAACTACCATCTTTATGACTAAATCTAACTACCCAATTTGTTATTTTTCTAACTGCCATTGGCTGACTATTTATAGAGATTTGGAAAGGCTTGGATTGGTGGAGTTCCGGCCTTCCTTTTAGCGGAGCAGAGGAGACAGCAAGTTACAACAGCCAAAGGTATTTGTTTGTTCAGCAACTTGCCCATTTGGCAAGGTGTGACCAATTGGCAAGTTGTTGCCTTCTCTGGTTAGCTCCTTCTTTCTACAGCCAGAATCAACCATCTTTTACTCATCATTATTGCTTCTTCTTAGTCTTCGTCTCCGGCGCCTTCTCACCATTTGCAGTAACAAATCTCTATTTCTTCATTCTTTATTCCCTACAGCTCAAATTGCAGCAGTCAGTAAGCAGTAGCATCAGCAGCATGCTTTCTTCCATCATTGTGTTTCCAGCCCCTAATTCAGCCTGAATCTTCTACCCTTTTCTTCCTTGTTTCGTGGGTCACTTGCTACACCATTGCTCACCCTTCTGCAGCAGCCAATCCATCACTTCAGCAGCAGCATCAATTGGTAAGTAGCAGAGTTGCAGCTGCTGGTTATCATATATTCTCCCTCTTTCTCTTCTTCCACTTGCAACAGCAATAACTTGCAGTGATGGCAAAGTAATTTCCTTCTTTGGGCACCAAGATTTCAGCTCGTGGCTCTTTTTTGATTGACGACAGCAACAGCTACTGTAGCAGCAATTTAGCAGCAGGGTAGATGTCCTTCTTCCTCTCAATTGAGTGTGTTGTTGCAGATTCCTCCAAGTTGTGATCATCTGTTGTCATTCTTCCTTCCTCAGCTAGGATTTCTCCACTTGCTCTAGCTATGATCGACCTTCCAACAGCCCAATTTTCACCAGCTTCCATTCCAGTCCATTCTGATGCCTTTTTGTGCAATTTGGCCCTTATTTATGCTAATTTTCTACATTGGCCCTCTGAGATACCTGAACTGCAAAATCATTTCAGAAGTAAACTAATTTTAACTAATTGACACTAAATTATAAGTAGAAATGAATAAGAAATGCCTACTAAAAGTGTATATATTTTTATGTTATCAGTGCAACTCATAGTTTCATGACCGAACAAGAGGCGAATCGGTTGAAGCTTAAGATTGAGAGCCATAATAGTAAGATCAAAATGGTTAACGCTGAGGTAGAGGCCATTCTTGGTCGTGTGAGTTTTAATATTACTATTGATGGTTGGTCTGGTTTGTGTAATGTCATGGTTGTGAGAAGCCTTGACGATTTTGACATTATTCTTGGAAGGAGTGGATGTATGTCAACAAAGCCTTCCCAATTCCACATTTGGACGGAATCATGATCGCTGATGAGAGGTGTCCCATGTTTGTGAAATGTTTAAGTGTTGGAAAGAAGTCGGGTGGTGATAAGAGTAAGGAATCCTGTCGGCAATGCAAGTGGAAATGGGCTTGAAGCGAGGTGAGCAAACTTTCTTGGCCGTGCTGATTGAAGTGAAACCGGATGTGTTCCAGGATGTTCCTCAGTCGGTTGCTGATTTACATGATTAATTTGTTGATCTAATGCCTCCAGAATTACCAAAAAGTTACCTCCCGGACGGGAAACCGATCATCGCATTGACTTGGTCCCTGGAGCTAGAACATTGGCACAAACTCCTTATCAAATGTCCCCTGCTAAACTTGTTGAATTGAGGCGCCAGTTAGATGAATTGCTGGAAGGTGGGTTGATGAAACCGTCTAAAGCTCCTTATGGTGCCCCTGCTTTATTTCAAAAGAAGGCAGACGATTCGTTGAGATTTTTTGTGGATTATAGGGCGCTGAATAAGATCACCATCAAGAACAAGTACCTGGTTCCAAATGCCTATGACTTGTTTGATCGGTTGGTTAAGGGCCGGATCTTCACAAAGATCGACCTACGGGCTGGATATTGGCAAGTTCGGATTGCGAAGGGTGATGAGGAGAAAAGTATTGTGGTAACCAAGTACGGTTCCTTTGAGTTCCTTGTGATGCCGTTTGGTTTGACGAATGCTCTTGCCACGTTTTGTAATTTGATGAATGATGTGTTGTATGAGTTTTGGACCAGTTTTTCGTTGTTTATCTTGATGACATTGTTGTCTATTTGGAGTACCTTGAAGAACATCTCTTGCACTTGAGAAAGGTCTTTGTGAAACTGAGGGAGAACGAGTTATATGTTAAAATGGAGAAGTGTGAATTTTGCATGAAGCAGATTACTTTTCTTGGGCATATCCTCAGTGAATGACAGATTCGGATGGACCAAAAGAAAGTTGAAGCTGTTATTGATTGGCCGGCCCCTACAAAAGTTCCTGAGTTGAGATCATTTCTTAGTTTGGAAAATTACTATCGTCGGTTTATCAAGGGCTATTCGAAGTGGGTAGCCCCTTTGATGGATTTGCTGAAAAAAGAGTGTTGCTTGGGAGTGGCATGCGGGCTGTGAAGAAGCTTTTCAAGCTGTGAAGGAGGCCATTGCAACTGAGCCCGTGTTATGTTTGCTGGATTTCAGTTTGACGTTTGAAGTACACACTGATGCTTCAGATCGTGCACTTGGGGGAGTCTTGGTCCAGAACAAGCATCGCGTTGCTTTTGAAAGCCGGAAACTGAAAGATTGTGAGAGGCGATACACTACTCATGAGAAGGAGATGACTGCGATAGTGCATTGTCTTGAAATCTAGAAACATTGCTTGATGGGAACCAAGTTTATGATGGTGACGGATACTATGGCAAATACATATTTCAAGACCCAGAAGAAGTTGACTCCAAAACAAGCTAGATGGCAAGAGTTCCTGGCCGAGTTTTATTTTGATTGGCAGCATAAGTCGTGACGAGATAATGCTATTGCGGATGCTTTGAGTCGGAAACTTGTGGGGGAGTATGTTGCCTCTATGACCGCTATTGTTTCATATTTCATGGAGTTGATTCGGGTGGAATCCCTGAATGATCCTGTCTATGTAAAATTGAAGGATCAAGTTGAGAAATGCACGATTAGACGGTACTGGTTTGAAGACGGGTTATTTTATGCTAAAGGTAGCCTGGTTTATATACCCAATGCTGGAAAATTAAGACGGCTTTTGCTGCGAGAGACTCATGATGCAAAGTGGGCTGGTCATCCAGGAATTGAACGAATGAGGGCTTTGTTGTCTCGCAGGTTTATTTGGTCGAAGATGGAAGATGAGATTGAGGCTTATATTAAGTCTTATGTCATTTGTCAGTTGGATAAAACAGAAAAGAAGAAGGAAGCTGGTTTGTTGCACCCTTTGCCCATTCCAAGAGACCATGGCCATCGGTTTCGATGGACTTTGTTGGTGGATTCCCGAAGGTAGAAGGTATGGCTTCCGTTCTTGTTGTTGTTTACCGTTTTTCCAAGTATGTTGTTTTTATGGCTGCACCTCATGCATGCCCTGCTGATAAGGCTACTGGGTTATTTTTCAAGAATGTGGTGAAGTATTTTGGCTTGTCGGAGGATATAATCAATGATAGAGATGCGAGATTTATTGGCCGGTTTTGGACTCAATTGTTTAACACGATTAGGTCTCAGCTGAAATTCTCTACTGCTAATCATCCACAGACCCACGGTCAGACAGAGAGGACCAATGGTTTGTTGGAGGAGTATTTGAGGCATTATGTGACAGCCAGTCAGCGAAATTGGTTGGAGTTGTTGGACGTTGCACAGTTTTGCTATAATCTGCACAAGTCGTCAGCAACCGGTTTGAGTCCTTTTGAGTTGGCAAACGGGCAGCAACCTTTGACTCCACACGAAGTTGCTGTCCACACTACTGGTGGGAAATGTCCCGCGGCATATCAGTTAGCTAGGGCAAAGCAGGAGCTGGTTGATGAAGCTCGTGACAATTTGCAAGTTGCCCAGCAACAGATGAAAAAGTATGTTGATTCTCACAGACGGGATGTTGAATTCCAGGTTGGTGACTTAGTTTTGTTGAAACTTACAGCTCAGATTTGGAAGAAAATCAGTAGCAAATTGGTTTACCGTAGCCTGGTGCCCAAGTTTGATGGTCCGTTTGAAGTTATTGAAAGGGTTGTAACGTGGCTTATCGGCTTAAATTGCCAGACCGGTTGAAAGTGCACCCGACATTCAATGTTAGTTTTCTGAAAAAGTATGTTGAGGACGGTTCTGATCCTGATAGGCAGCAAGTTAAATGAGCTTTGCCCATGATCAGGAAGGAGTTCGAGAAAGAAGTGGAAGCTATTCTAAATCATGAAACTTTGGGGCAAAGTAAGAAGAATAGACGGACCAAGTATTTGGTGCATTGGAAGGGTGAAGATCGGCTTAATGCCAAGTGATTGATGCTAAGGACTTGTGGAAATTCGAGGATAAAATTATTGAGTATGTTGCAAGACATTCTGAGTTGCCGGGGACGTCAACCTCTCTAAGTGGGGGAGGTATGTTAGACCCCTAAATCCTTAGTCCGCATTTCACACGCAGGCGGCATGCATGTGATTTGGGAAAACAAGTGTCGGGTGATGCTGGTCCCTTGTTCTGTCAGGTTGGCTCAAGAGTTGGGCTGGAATGGAACGGTGTTGCGGGATTTTGTGGCATTGGCTTGCTGGTTACCGAGTTCTGGAAAACCGGCTTGTGGGAACTCGAGATAGCTGGGACTTTGTGGGCTTTCGGTCAAGATGATGCGGGCTTTGCGGGAAATGGTAGAATCGGGCAGTTGAAATTTTGGTGCATGGCTAACCAGGCTGCTGCTAGGTGCAGCGCGGTTTTTCAGTGCGGCTAGCAGGATACGGACCCGAGTTTTCTCGGGACAGGTGGCCGGGGGCGGTTACCGGCAGTTACCTTTTTGTATCCTAGCTTTGTTTCCATTTTTCCTGAATTCCTTGGGCAGTTATAACTGTCGTCCCATGTATATATCTCAGATTTGGCTTAGCCAGCAATCCATAGGAGAGATTTGGGAATTGTGTTGTGCAAGTCTTGGTGTATTTCCTTGTATTGCGAGTTTATAATACGAGGTTGGGTTTTCACCCGTAAATTCTGTTGCCTACTTGCCTCTTTACATTTATGCACGATTTCTACTACTTACAAAGTAAGTTGTGAGTGTTGGATCAAGGTATTCAAAGCCTTGTTCTTGCTGGGAATTCATAGACGGTTAACGGGGTGTAACACTAAGCTTGTTGCAAAGGGTTATACCCAGGTTGAAGGGGAAGACTTTACTGAGATCTTCTCACTAGTACCAAAGACTGTGACAGTGCACATTCTTATTGCTATTGCATCTTGTAAAAATTGGTGTTTGCAACAGTTAGATGTTAATAATGCCTTCCTGCATGGCACTCTTGATGAAGTAGTGCACATGTTGCCACCACCAGGTCATACTGCAGCTCAGAAAGGTCAATTTTGCAAGTTGAAGAAGTCTATATATGGACTCAAGCAAGCTTCCAGGATGTGGAATGCATCCCTCACTGATGCTCTTATATCTTATGGTTTTCATCCTTCCCCAAATGATCACTACTTGTTCATATTTCACACTGATCTTGTCACCATGTTTTTACTTGTATACGTGGATGATATACTGATCACAGGGTCTGATGAATGTGAAGTAACAAAGTTCAAGAAGTATTTGATGCTAAGTTTACCATCAAAGACTTAGGGACTGCAAGGTACTTCCTTGGGATGGAATTGGCTAGGTCCACAGATGGAATCTTTATCAGTCAAAATAAGTACGTTCTTGATCTTCTTAGAGATACTGGGATGCTATTGTACACATGCAACCACACCTTTTCCACATGATTTGAGATTTCCAGAAGAGTCTAAGGATCTTACACCATTATATTCAGATCCAGAAAGATGTAGAAGACTTGTGGGAAGGTTGTTGTATGTAAATTACACCAGGCCAGATCTCACACATTCTGTGCAGCAATTGAGCCAATTTGTGCACAAACCACATGACTCACATTGGCAAGCAGCAGTTCATGTGTTGAGGTATCTTAATGCCTGTCCACAGCAAGGTCTGTTCTATCAACACAAGTCAGATTTCAATCTCATTGCCTATACAGACGCAGATTGGAGAAGCTGTAAGACTAGTAGGCGATCTCTGAGTGGCTATTGTATATTTCTTGGTCACAATTTGATCTCCCTGGAAGACAAAAAAACAGGTTCTATCTCTTGTTCTACTGCTGAATCCGAGTATAGTGCCATGGCTTTTGGAGTCCGAGAATTGCAGTGGATCACCTATGTGTTGTCTGATCTTAATATTCATCCCTCACTGCCTATACCTTTCCATTGCGACAATCAAGCAGCACTCTACATCACCAAGAATCCGGTGTTCCATGAAAGGACGACGCACATCGAAATTGATTGTCATGTCGTCCAGGACCAATTCAAGGCCGGTTTCATTGACCCTTTACATATATCTTCTCATGACAACTTGGCTGATTTTTTCACCAAGTCTTTGTCGCCAACTGTTTTTTCTCGAGTATTGTCCAAGCTCAACATGTGGTTGCCTTCCGCGGCTAAGCTTGAGGGGGGTAAGTTGAAGTGTCGAGCAAACAGTTGTCACCGCCTTCCAAGTTCAAATGGAGTGGGAGATTCAAATTCAAATAAAGCAGAAGGGGACGACGCCGTTTCATCTTCCTGCTCAACTTTATCTGGAAATGAAGAGCATGAGTTGCAGCGTAACAAACCTCAGCAACTTGCAGACGTTCTTGTTGAGCTGTCAAAAGATAATCCGCGTCTGGAACCTTCCAGTCGGATCAAGAGGATCTATGATCCACCATGATTTACTTGGAGACCAAGCGAAGGTCCTTAAGTTATAAATATAGATTTATGGTTGGCTTGTAAATTCTAGAATAAGGATCATGGTTGTAATTGTTGATAAGTTTTAGATTTAGCTGTCTATAAATAGCTTTATAGATCTTGTAATGTTTGTGATGAATATACCAGAAATCATTCCCAGAAAATGGTGTTCTTATTTTTGTCTTCTTCATGATTCTTTCTTCCTTTCTGATCTTCATCTCTGATTTCGCTTTAACCAATAAGAAAAGCATTGGAATGAGAGGGTTGTCAATGCTAAAATTGTTAAGACTCCACCGAGTGAAAAGTTCCGTCATTCTTAACACTGATGATCAGTTGGTTTAATCACTCTGCAGGCTCTCCTTGGACTCGTAGGTTATTGGTTTTTATCATAACGAAAAATTTTGGAATTCTCATCTACATATGTTCACTGCCAATTTAAGGGATAATAGTTTATGAGCTAAAATTTTTGGCATCCTTGACGACCTATAAAAATTCAAAGATTTGAATTTTCCATAAGATTTGTGTTCAAACGGAGTAAAGTCATTAACGACTTGCTTCTCAAATATAAGATTTTTCATGGCGCTATGCATCTACTCTTGAGAAAAATAACAACCATTCTTCAAGAGGTTCAGTTTTTAGTGAAACAAGTGATATGATGAATGGTTGCCAAATTATCGTCCAAAGAGTAATGGTTTCGGTTTTGAAACTACACTAATAAAGTTAAAAGGGGTTACTAGTTTTTTTATCAATGTTCTGTAGCTTATTTTGTTTTACAATATGAGAGGTTAAAACCTTAAACAAGCTAGATTATTACATTTCAAAGATAAACTACTATTATAATATCATGTTCGAGCCAAGATTTAATCTTCAATATTAGATTATCCAACCATTGCAAACCCTCAGCCCCGAACTGCTAAACATGTTAAATAATTAGCGCATTGCATCAGATTATACGCTAAGTCTTGTATAAGAAGATTTTAATTACTATCTACTCTCGTTTTTCACAAAAGATAGTACATATTAAAATCTATTTCTTCTGTTACATAAAAATAATTAATGTTAAATTTTCTGATTTGAATCCAAATTCAGACTACACTTCAAAATTTAATGTAATTTTTTTTTTCACAGAGGGGGTATTTAGAAAAAATACATGGAAGTTTACTTCTTCTAGACCATCGATCTCACCGGGGCACTCAAAGTATTCAAGAATGAGTCCAAATGAATGGCTCCAAATGCTTTACTAGATTGGTTACAAAAAAATAGACATTCTATTCCCGGATCAAACCTGTTTTATCTTTCCTTAATTGCTAGCACTACAGAGATTGTGGAATTGCAAAAATGTGTACTCCTATTGATGATGATCTGGGGAAATTTTTCTAAGAGAGACGAGTGCCCATTTCTGACCGGAGAAAAGGTTCCCGTTCCTTCAAATTCATTTCTCAGTAGGCAGCTAGTGCATCTTCACCCAATTAGTCAACGCCAATCATATTCAATGGTCCAAGTCTGCAACCTTTGTTCGTTCATTTTAACGAAAGCGTGTGAAAATTAATTTGTAATTAAGCATGCAAAATAAATTAATTTTTTTTTTTTTTTGAGATTGGAAGAAATTAATTTTCATTCATTCTGTTTGTGTAATGGTATCGACATGTGTCCTATAGAAGTAAATAAATGCACCAATTAAAGTGACAGATTACTGCACCAATTATTATTTGTCATGTGTAGTGTGGATCTGTATTGCAAAAGATAAAAAATTTACAATTTAATTTGAGTCTCCCTTTCTATTTTAAAAATAATAATAATAATAATAATGCTTATTTTGTAGAAATATTGTATATTTTCGGGAAAACTTTTATTCTTTTCCTTTTGTTACAAAAGCGAATCAAGAATAGTTTTTTTTTTTTTTTTAATTCAGTAAGAGAGCAATTGTCCTTTTTTCTTTCTTTTGTTTGGTAAATATAATGAAAGTATACGGTGAGATTCAACTAATAATTCTGCAGGAATTTGAAAAATGGCACCATTAATAAATGATTACTCAAAAGGAAGAGCAAACTTAATACCGTTAAAGTGGTCAGTTTCTTGTTTGCGTCGGTGGCTTTCAGTAAAACCTTTTGCTAGATCTCTTCCCTCGTTTTCTTTCCTTCTTGCTAATATCCTTACTCTTTCCCCTGTCAATTTGGAATTCGATTCTGAAAAAGGCGCTTAAATTGTTACCATTTATAGTATGCAGTAGAAGGGCTAAGTGTTTTTTTTGTTCTAGCTTTCCGGGGTAGAGAAGAAGGTTTTATTAATGAGGCGGAGAGGTCCAGATTTCCGGCGGCCGGTGAGGCGGCGATTCTCGAATGTCTTCTGGTTAACCCTTTTTGGGTTATTAATTTTGCTGCTAATTATCATGCTGAGCAGAGATAGCCATGAGCCCACCTCGAGATCGCCATTAAATAAGGTAAAACTGTAATTCAAAGTCCGCAATTTTTTCTTGAAATTGAAAGTGGGCAAAGCCTGTTTTAGAGTTTGTTGTTGAGAATAGTTTTGAATTTTGGCGGGCTCGAGTTGCCTGGGTGGATGGAATTTGTACATAGGATGTGATTATTTGCGGTGGATGTGGTGGCTTTTGCATGAGAAATTCAGGACTCCTGATGTTTAAACTAGGTGTTAGTTTTCTAGTTGACTGTGGCATTTGAGCTTACTTTTTGGATTTCACTTCGTGGCCTCTTTGATTTTGTTTGGAATTTGGCCTTTCATGATGGGCTCGTGTTAAGGTTATTAGTTTATTACGGTGGAGTGTTTATCTCCAGATCTAGGTACCTTGTAGCTGGAAATTTAATTACAGTTTAAGAAAATCGATAGTGTTTATAGTCTAATTTCCATTTCTACTAAGCACATTACATCCATAAATGATTGTACTCTTTTGTTTTAAAAGAGCTCTGCTTGAATTCCTTTCATTTATCTGTAGCGTAATTTGAATTGGTTATGAAAATTCAAATCCTAGAAATATCGATTTCATGGAGAATTGGGATTGAAGAGTTCAATTTTGTTGGGAAACCGTTCTATGTACCATAGATGCTTCAACTGAAAGATGACAGGCTAAATGCTAGTATTTTGTGTAAGAATACATAATAAGGGAAAGAAAAAGCTGTTGGGCTATGTCTTTTAAGTTTTGATGGAAGAAGATTATTACGGGGCTTGTTGCTTACAAACAGAATGTAGTGCATGGATAAGACATGACAGTTTGAAGTCAGAAATTTTTGTTTGCTACTGAAGCTTCTAGCCTGTTCTAGTTCATATGTCACCGCTTCTCATGAAGGTGTAAAGCGGTCTAACATTGTTGAAAAAAGAAACTATTACTTTTTGAAATTTTTACGTGGAAAATTCTGGGAATGGATGTCAGCAAGGTAAGTAAGTCGACTTGTATGAAAGACAAGCTCTAGGATAAGTAACTCTCGTCAAAAAGGAACTTTGTACACTGAACTTAAAACTCTGTACACTGAACTAAATCAACCCTTCATAATCCACTCATGCAACTGTCATTGGTCTGCCTTGAATTTGTTCCATTGTTTATGTTTGTCAGATGGGGCATATGTTAAACTTCATCCAAAATGCGTTGGCAACTTTGAAAGAAGAAAATCATATTCCTTTTTCTACTATTTGGTTTTAATTCCTTGTGAGGAGGTCTCTGGTCTCCGCTTGGCTGAAATAGGTTATTATTCTGTATGTTTCTAATATTAGTTAGAGAGCCTGAGACATGGACAGAAATTGACAAGGTATTGCTTAGGAACTCATGTCTAATGTGGGTTACGCATAGCAATATCAGCGTCCACGCTATTAGTAGTAAATCGATTTATTCTTATGATTATTTTGAAGGCCCAGCATGTAGGTGATTGGTCTATATAAGGCACCATGTAGCTTTATCAGATGAGATATGCCAGTTTTGTAGAATAACTTTTGAACAGGTATGTGTTACAAGTCTGTGTTATTTTGGATGTGAATTTCTGGAACTGATCTATCATCCATTCTTTATAAGAGAATAGGTAAGATGTGGAAGGACAGTTGTGTAAACTGAAGCATACTATATATATTGCAGCAGTTCGTTACTGCAGATGAGAGTAGGGAAAACAGAGAACTTTCGCCAATAATAGAACAGAAGAAGCTGTAGAGGGACAGATTAAGAATTAGATTCAGTGGGGAATTAAAAAATTTTATCTGAGAAAAGTAGGAGGGAAGACAACTCAGCTGGAGAGAATTTTTCTGGATAAATGAAGAGAAAGTTGTATGTGAAGCAAAAAGGTTAGGGGCTTTACTGGCAAGAACATGGAAAACTTGAAAGAAGATTTCAGTGGTAAAACATTATGTAAAACATAAATGAAGATTTCAGTCGTAATAGATTATTTACTCTTTATCAGAGAAAATAAATCCACCCAGTATGGTACATATTTTCTCATTTATTTTCAAGTTACTTAGGAAACTGAAGGTCAGAGCCAACTTGCAAACTTGATATGTTCCTGGATAGTGTGTTATAAGCCAATAGACCAAACAGGAGTTGTAAAATTCACCTATGTTACCATGATACCGTTGTGGTTTCCTATGAGATTTCAGATCGCAGAAACATATTGAGTTTGTTGATTGCATTGTTGAAAGTTTATTAAAAATGTTTGCATTGTTGAGTACATCTAAACAGATGCTAGATTTATATCAATCATTATAAGTATCTTCTCATCTTGTGACTGTGGGAGGCTGTTTTTGCAGTCATTCTTTCATGTTTCAGTGTGCGGCATTTCGCTCCTGATTGATTTTTTCAGTTTATGTGATGCATGGTTATGTCATATATTAACTGGAAGGGGCCATTAGGTGTTGATGAAATATGTAAACATAAATCTCTTATTTGAGACACGTAGTGTTAAAATCTGAAAGAAACTGAATTCAATGACTTGAGAGCTTCAGAAGTACATTGGTCATTGAAATAACTTGTAGATCTTCACCAGGCTTTTATAGAATAGATTAATGAGGCAAATTTATCATGCACTTAATTACAAGTGCATGATAAATTTGCCTTGAGTAAGATTAATGAGGCATGTTTTTAAATGCAGTTAACTAGCAGGATACAGAGGAATTGAACCTTGAGTAAACAACATTTTTATCTTGTCATAAACATCACTATTTTATCTTCTAAGTAATACCTTTATCTTGTCAAAAAAATTATTATTTTACCTTATCAATAACATTTTTATAACTGTTAGGCATTATTCGAGGGGCAACTCTTCTCTCTTCTGGTTCATTCTGGTGGTTTCTTATTCTTGCATTCCTTTTACCCTGTTTACTTTTTTTAAGACTGACTATTTCTTTTGTTCCCTCTACAGAGACCTTTTAGACATGACAGAAGTGTAGAAGGCTTAAACATTACCGAAGAAATGTTGAGCGCTGATTCCGTTGCAAGGCAACTGAATGATCAGATTTCTCTTGCCAAGGCATTTGTTGTAATTGCAAAAGAAAGTAACAATCTCCAATTTGCATGGGAACTCAGTGCTCAAATACGTAATTCACAAGTCCTCCTCTCAAATGCTGCCTTGAGAAGAACTCCGTTGACTGTTGGAGAATCAGAAGCATCAATTCGTGATATGGCCCTCTTGCTCTACCAAGCACAACAGCTACTTCATTATGACAGTTCAACGATGATCATGAGACTGAAAGGTAAAATCCAAGGTCTTGAGGAACAGATGAATTCCATCAATGAGAAGAGTTCGAAATTTGGACAAATAGCCGCTGAAGAAGTTCCCAAGAGCTTGTATTGTCTTGGTGTTCGGCTGACAACTGAATGGTTCAAGAACTCAAATTTACAGAAGAAATTGAACAGTGAAAGTAATACAGCTGCGAAACTGGTAGATAACAATCTGTACCACTTCTGTGTCTTTTCTGATAATGTCCTTGCGACTTCAGTGGTTGTGAATTCCACCGCTCTGAATTCGAAAAATCCTGATATGGTTGTCTTTCACCTTGTCACTGATGAGGTGAACTACGCTGCAATGAAGGCCTGGTTCAGCATGAACAGCTTCCGAGGTGTGATTGTTGATGTCCAAAAGTTTGAAGATTTTAGCTGGTTGAATGCTTCTTATGTTCCTGTTTTAAAGCAGCTTCAAGACTCCGAAACTCAGAGCTACTACTTTTCTGGCAGTGGTGGTGATAACCGGACACCAATTAAATTCAGAAATCCCAAGTATCTGTCCATGCTTAACCACCTCAGGTTCTACATACCAGAAGTGTTTCCGGCTCTGAAGAAGCTAGTTTTTTTGGATGATGATGTCGTTGTTCAGAAGGACCTGTCACCTTTGTTCGCCATCGATCTAAATGGCAATGTCAATGGTGCTGTTGAGACATGCATGGAGACTTTCCATAGATACCACAAGTACTTAAACTATTCTCATCCTTTAATACGTACTCATTTTGATCCTGATGCATGTGGTTGGGCATTTGGGATGAATATATTTGACCTAGTTCAGTGGAGAAAAAGGAATGTCACCGGCATTTATCACTACTGGCAGGAAAAGAATGTAGATAGGACATTATGGAAACTTGGTACGCTCCCACCTGGGTTATTGACCTTCTACGGGTTGACAGAGGCATTGGATCCTTCTTGGCATGTGTTGGGGTTGGGGTACACAAATGTTGATGCCCAATTGATAGAAAAAGGTGCTGTGCTCCATTACAATGGGAACTCAAAACCTTGGTTGAAGATTGGGATGGAGAAGTACAAACCTCTCTGGGAGAAATATGTGGATTATGGTCATCCTCTACTACAACAGTGCAATTTTCATTGATAACATACACTTTTGTCTGTTTTCATTACCGCCCACAGAGGGACTGCAGGTTTTTACATGCAGAAAAATCCATAGGAAGTGCGAAGATATAGGAACTCAGTTCTAGTCCTTCGAAAATGTTGTTGTATGATTCTTACCTTCAGTACCACTTCAAGTAGAAAATATATTCATTTTTCCTATGAAATTTATGTCGTTCAACATTACTTTTGAGATAATGCCACACCTGATGTTCTCATTATGGAAGAATACATTGATGGCATTCCTCTGCCATAATGTGTACAGTTCTGATTATTCTTTGTTACCCCATTTAATGATTAATTATTTCATTTTCAAAAGTTTGTCTTTCTTTTCTTGGAGCCTATCAGAAATACATTGTGCACATACTGACTGATACAGATGAAGAAAACATCGGAAGATTGTAATTTTAGTATATGAAAGATAGGAACTTGTCAATATATATACCCGTTTTTATAGTCAGATGTTTAGGGATAAACTCGACTTCTATCAGGGGTGGGAGGGTTGCGTGCGGTGGTTAGAGAATTAGGATGGGGATGGTTATTATTAGAAGGTCAAGGGTTCGATTCTCACCGGGACTATCCAATTTTTAGGGAAAAAAAAAAAAAAAAAAACAACAACAACAATAACTCGACTTCTATCTATCTTGCACTTGTGATTTAAGATTTGTTAATATTTTTGGGATTAACAACAGGGTATAAAGTTGTTTTGAGGAAATTCCTATGTATTTTGTTATTTAAAAAATTAGAATCCAAATATCAAATAAGTCGTTGTAGTATAGTGGTAAGTATTTCCGCCTGTCACGCGGACGACCCGGGTTCGATCCCCGGCAACGGCGAAAATTTTTTGCCTTTTTTCCCTCTTTTGGTTCCTTCACCTTTCCTCCTGACTCCTGAAGTCTGAACTAGCAACTAAATTCAATCATCATTTTCATATACAAAAGAAATGAAAAGTTTTTCCTCACAAACCTTTTCCTCAAAGTAATATCCAAAGTTCTTTCCGTTAAATGATATATATATATTATTTAAATTTTCTTTGTAACTGTTAGCTGAAACTTTTTCAATTAATCTTGTTATTGATCAGTAATTAACTAATGCCTTTACTTGGATCATTTCTTATTTCACTGATTTTAACATGTATGACATAATTCAAACTTTATTAAGTTTGGTACTTGAAAATTACTTCATTTGCTTCATTGACATTAAAAAAAATGAAAATATGCACAAAAATTCTTTTGAAGTAAACTTACTACATGAAAATTTAATGAGGTCCTCCGCGTTTTTCTTTTGCCACGGTTCCAAATCCCATTGGTCTTTCTTCCACGCATAACATAGAGGGGAACTGATTTTACTGGAATTCTGATTTCTCCCTCCAGAGGATCAAAAGTTTCTTATAACTGGAATTCAGTAAAGGAGCTGCGCATTGAGGTTTCGCCAACCACAGAGTGAAACCTCCCATGTTAGCTTTTTAGACAGCGAATCAGTAAGCCAACGCCTTCTATGAATTCACTGAAGAAAAACTACAGAGTGATAAAGCAATTACTTAAGTTAAAGAAAATGAAACCAACAGGAACACTACTACTACTAAGCCGGAAGCAGCCTTTCAACATTTAAGGCTTCAAGCTTTTCAACCTGAAGAACACTACAATCGCATCAAATCCAGAATTTCTCAAACCATTTTTTCGCAAATAGAGATGACTTCTTGTCATATAGCCCAGAAGAGAAATCAGTTAAAAGGAGCAACTACAGTTATAATGTCTAATTATGTAGTAGCTAGGCTTTAGAACATTCAGCACATCTAACAGTAAACAACCTCATCGAAAGTCTCAAGAAAATGAATCCTTCGCCAACTACTCCTTAAGCTTTCATATCTGATAATCACCACGATGTAGATGAAGTCAGCAATGGAACCAATGAAACCGCAAAGGAACAATTATACCTACTAGTCAATAGATACAAGACTGCTTTAATCAGCCACTCCTCTCTGTCAAAACATGCCAAAATGAGAAGAGCCATAGTAGATGCTGCCGTGATGTATGCTAATCGAATCCACTCAAACCGCTCATAAGAGTAAAAAGCATGTCAACCAGCAAGACTTCCTGCTGTTTGGTCGGGCTATCTTCTTCAGCATCATCAAGAAACTCTTTGGTTGTTTCCTCAACAATTGCATTTTGCCTTCCAAGTAAAACCAGTGTCTCTTCAAAGTCATCAATGTCCAATGGTCTTGCGGCCCCATTATAGATTGTAAGATCTCGAGACTTACCAGTTGGGGGATCAAAAGTAGCCAGCCCATGTCCCTGGTTTGTAAATACAACAATGTCATTCTTCCTAAAACCCACAAATCCTCCAGGACATTTCTCTAGGTCGATAGTGAACAACCTCGTCCATGACTCCTTAACTCCATATTGTTTCATCACCCAAATGTGCTTGTAACCCCTTACCTGATTCGCAATCACACAGAGCTGACCCATATAAACATCCACAACTAAATCCAAACAATCCACAAGAGACAACTCATCAGGTAGCATGATCTCACTGAACGATTCATTCGCAACGTCAAACCTCAATATCAAACTGAGGCAACCACCGTCAGCAGCCCTATGAGGAGAATACGAAATCCAGTGCCAGGCACCATTCAAAGGTGCATGTGTGGTACCAGCAAAAGAAATGAAAGCATCAATCTTGACATTCAAGAGCCTCCTCCAAAATCCAGTACTAAGACTATAGACTTCCACCTCAGGGGGTAGAGTTAAATCTCCGCCATCTCCTTCTCGGTACACAACCCTCACCACCTTATAATCACCACGACAATCAGATCCAAACCCAGTAGCAGAAGTAAAATTGGACGGAGGATTTGTGGGTGGTGGCAATTTCACGTATTTCCGAATAGTAGGGTTCCATAAAAAGTTGTTTTCTCGATGGTAATTATCAGATAAGTAAACTAACCCATCACAAGTGCCGACCATTCTCAAAGGCCCATCCTTCAATTTCACCGGGAAACAGATCTTCCTATTCCGGCCAGCACCTCCATCAACACCCTCCTCTGAATATAGTGCATAATGCTCTTTATTGCAAAAGATATTATAGAGTCTAACGAGGGAAAGTGAGGAACCATTTGGGATTTTAGACTGACGGACATGGTTGAGATGGGCAGCGATAAAATTAGGGCTAGAAATCAAAGACTGCCATGATTTGGAAACCAAGAGGAATCTTACCAGGGATTTGGTCGGAAGCCTTGAGAGAATCTCGATCACTACTTCCTCAGGGAAATAATCCGACATAGCAGCTGGATAATCTTGTCGGAAGGAAAAAAAAAAGGTCTAGGTAATCAAACAGAGGAGGGTAGAACAGAGAGCATAAATTGTATCGGCTTCACCCAAAAGAGAAGATGGTTATCATCAAAAATTGCAAAATCTCCGTGTTCGTAGACCTTGGTCCTTGTACTTTATTAAAGGCACAGTAGGGAAGAAATTAAATATCCACGAAATATTCAAGATCACCTTCAAATTGATCTCGTCCGTCAGATTAGGTTGATATGATGTCAGCGACTTATTAAGGATAAAACCGGGATTTCATAATTTGTTTCCTTCTAATAAATAATATAAAATCCAAATTTTTGTTTCCAAATTTTATTCCCCCTCGGTTAAAGAATAGAACAGGTTTTAAGGAAAAATCCCCAGGCCAAGAAAACGACGTCGTCGTTCCTCCCTGCCCACCCCCCTAACCTATAAATATTAACGATGGCTGCATAAGCTCTTCTACTCCTGAATAATAAATAAGTTCTGACAAACTCTGCAAACTCCGCAATAAGCTCTGGCTGTGTTGCAGGATTGTTGAGGTAGGAGTTTGTCAGATGGAGTTGATATGACGTCAGCGACTTGTTAGGGACAAAAATGTCAATTCAAGTGTTTTAAATAAAAAAGTACAATAGTCAAGAAACTATATGTCCAAAAAATTAATAACCTCCCCCGTCGGATGAATGTAATCTGACGGTCAATATTACTCTTACTAATATACTAGATCGTAATTGAGAAAATCAGATGCTCTTCGTTTAAAAAGAATCCGGCAACTTTTGGAGAAAAGTTCCCCCAATAATGAAACGACATCATTTTAAACCTTATAAATAATTCCCAATTCGGATAATAAGCAGCTTCAGAGGGGAAAACCCCCAAATCTGACGTCGGTTTGGGTTAATGTCGTTTTGGAGTTTTCCTCAAAAAAAATAATAAATAAAATAATAAATAAATAAAAAATACCCGTCGGTATATATAACGCTTTTTCTGCTCTTCTGCGGTTCTACCCACAATGTTCAATCAACGCTCCAGGCCTCTCATGCTTTTGTCTTGCAACTAATATCTCAATTGTTGAATGAACAATTGAATCCTTCCACAATGATGATCCCGTTGTCGGACATTCAAGGAGAGGATAATGGGAAGCCCGCAAGGCCACCTCCGACAATCACGCTGCCGGTTTTAGGAATAGGAGACGGACGTCTGTAGTTATTGACCTGGACGGGGCTGCAATTGATCAAGGTGTTGCTCGGATTTATCGGTTTAGTCGATCCTTCTCAGTTAATATATCCCAATTGTGTGTGCGCCTTACAGTCAGTTAGTCTGCCTTTCCCTTCTCTTTCTACAATACAATTACCACTGTATTATGAATTTATGATCAGGCCTAGGAATTACCATCAAACTATTATGTGCCCAAATCCAATCCAATCCACTTTGTTGGATAAATTGTAACTTTTGCCCGCGGAATTTAGAGCAGACATGAGATTGACTTTTGATAATCCCTTGTGAAAAAGAGCACAAACCTGGAGTTTGGCTATAGAGGTTGCTCCGGAGAAGATATCTCAGTTTTAGCATATTATACGGAAGGGAAACGAGCATTTAGCATAAGAAGATGATGAAATCAAGCTGGGTATTGAAACCCTTCCAATTGAGATGCTTTGAGAACTTTCATCGGTTTGTGACTAACTGGAGAAAAGGGATTAGCAAAACTAAGAGACATGATATAAAGAAAAATAGAACAAAGAAGGAAAAAAGAAGGTATCTGAATAATGCTTTTTTTCAGTATTAGGATTAGTTTGATATTAGATGTGGATTTTGATTCTAAAATCTGACGAAAGAGTTTCGCACAACTAAGGGAATTAAATTGTGTAAATATTGCAGCCGGCTATGTGGTGTTTTCTCATCTGGAATGTTTTTGTTTTTGTGCATTTTTACTGGGGTGTGGGCAAGGAATGTTCAAACAAATTTTGCCACATTGTGGTTGCAATTTTTCAGATTATGGTGATTTTGCTAGGATTAAGGTTTCAGTCTAAGAAAGAAGCTAGCTGTAGTAGCCAAGTAACTTTAGGTTAGAGTTTTGAGAGTGGAATTAGCAGCGGTTGCATGTTTAAACATTGCGGACTTTTATTGATTAATATCTTTATGGGAAGAACTGTTGTTCACTATGTGCGAAGATTCTCTCCATCCAAATCTCCGTCCTGGTAAATTTCTAATTTTATGTCTTTGGTTCTCTGAATTTGTTATAGAAAAACCAGATGCAAAGCTTATCAAAGTAGGAAAAATTAGTAATTATAAATTTTGATTTCAATGGCATGAGCCCTTCTTTTTTACCACAGTGTTTGAAGTCCTCAGCTGCTCTGCTGCATATCAATTTCACAACCAACCAATCAAGCTTTGAAGAACTCAATTCATCTCGTGGAATTTTGTTGATATCGTACATGTATATCTTCTGGTGAGCAGGGTTCTGGAATTCCTCTTTTGCAAGTTCGAAAGTTGTGATTTTGATATTGAGTCACAGACTTGAAACTGTAAGTGCTGATTTTCATGCTCTATGCTTTTCAAATGATTGAGGAACCTTTCTTTCTTTTTCTTTCCCTTTTCTTTCTTGGATGTTTATGATGGAAGTTTCATCCATGATTTGTTTTTAGAATTTAATGGAATAATTTTCATTGCAAATTGAAGTTAGGTTTCATCTTCTGGGTATTTGATTGATTTTTTCATGAGTTTTCATGTGGGAATTTTTAGTTGTGCGATCTTTGTATGACTTTGTCGAAACTAATTAGTTTATGGTGCCATTCTTTCCTCATGCAATATGATTTACTAAGTTGAAGCTTAGAGATCGGCACATCAGGCTGTCCCTGTTCGCGGCTTGTGGAGCAAACAAAGAGCATAAATATTAATGTTTTAATCTCCTCTTGTGCGACTACTCCGGTGATGCTATTGCTTTATTTTTAATACAGATAATAAATTGTTGATGTTATTTTCCTTGAAATTGTACTCTCAGTTTGAATGGTGCATAAGAATTTGACAGTAAACTATCAGAGAACAATCTTTATAAAATAATTCCTACTTGTGGCGCTGAGCATTCTGCCCATAGTTATCAAATTCTGTTGAGCATTCCAGAGTTTTGATCTTGTGATATTTTTTTTGTGAATCCTACGTGTTTGTAAGATGCATAATTTGAAGCTACTGAAAAGATATGTTGATGTGTCCCGGTAACATGGTAGTTGTCTAGATAATTTTGGCTTCAGTTTCCTTGTTTGTTCCAAGATATAGACCATGTAGATTTGTTTAGTTATGTGATCGTTTCTGAAGTATTTTTCAGCAGTGATTCAGAGATCCTGATTGTAACTCTTGGCCACTTTTGAATCAGCATACAAACTCTTTTTAGTGCCCCCCAATCCAGATCACCAACTATCTGAAAACATTGCAAAAGATTGGAAATCAAATGAGACTGAAGCTTTAGAAACAGGTAGTGCCCCTAGAAAGGGAATTGGGTTCTTTTAGAATTGTATTTGAGATACTTCTAAATGAGAGCCATAATATTGCCAGTTATATTCTTTCGTGTTGCATTAAAGTATAGCTTTTTCTTTTTTTAAAAAAAGAAAAATATATTTAAGTTCAAGATATGAATTATATTCCCCTTGTATTGCATAGGGTGTATGTATATATTGGTTAATGACCAATATTTTTAAATATGTGCATGATATGTATATTTTTATTGTTATTAATTTAACACAAATTACCAACCTAGGCATTTAATCTCATACTGAAGGGGAAAAAAACCCTCAAACTGAAAGAGGAATGCTCTGTAATGGGAATTAAATTCTCGGTAAAATTCTCGGTAAATGACACAATAAGATTTTGTCTATAGAAGATGAGCCCATGTGTAAAATGATAATATACCGAAGTTTTTTATTTTATTTTTTACCAATGAGTAAAAAGTTTGAACTAAAAGTATATAATTTTGCTAGGAAAAAAGATAAACTAATTAAGTTGACCAATTGAAGTTTAAATAAACAGAAATTGTATATTGTTTTTGTTAATCAATTTATACACAAGTAAAAGTATATAATTTTGCTGGAAATTTGAGGGCGACAGAGCTCTTGGACCAGCCGGAGGTGGTTGCCAGAGCACCTTAGAACGTTCATGGTGGTCTTGGCTGGGGTGATTGATTAGAAAGGACAGTCTCTATTTTGTTGCGTGAAACAGAAAGACTGACAGAGTAAGTAAAAGTGTACAACTTTTCTCTCTCCAAATTAGACCGTAATTTCATATTTTTTTGTAATTCTTTGTACCAAAAAAATATATTATATCCATTCTTTTTTTATTTTGACTCCATCATCATCATATTGTGAATTGTGTATAAATTTAAAATTTGTTTATTAAACCGAAAAAAAAAAAAGAAAAAAGTAAAGATCACTATGTTCATTAGGACTTTGAAGGTCCTGCATGAGTTACGAAAATTGGTTGTCTATGTCATTTATGTATGAGCAAAATAAATTTATTGGATTGCCTTAGTTCGTTTTCAAGATACTGTCCCCCTAATCACTTTCAGATCAAAACAAAACGACTTTAGGCGCAAGCTAACAATTTAGAGTTATTTATTGTTTGGTTGAATTTTCAAGCAAAATATGGCTTCAATATATATTAGTTTATAATAAACTTATTGAAAAATCAATTTGAAAATTTTCATCCAAATTATAACATAACTATTGACATTGTGGGATTTTACTTCTTTCGCCCCGAAATTATCATTCATCAGTTTAAAATTTCACATTTAACACAATTTAAACTAAAAATGAAAGTTTAAACGGAAAAATGGAGAGAGTAAAATCGATGGGATACTGCTACTCTTTGTTTGTTTAGTTTTTTTTATGGTTTTTTTAGATTAATAAAATAATAACGGTCTCACTCCAGCATATCTTTTTACATTTCTAATATATTTTTTTACATTTTCAATACAAAAAACACCTAAAAATACCCATTAAAAAAACGAAACAAAAGTAACCTTAGTCATTTCAATGTTTGGGAGATTACATTTCAATTGGGGATTATTCGTAGGTTTGGGACATATGATAAACAATGTGTTGAGAGCACAAACATATACACTTCTCTGGCCTTTGCTGGCTTTCATGGAGTAAAAGAAAGAGAGACAAATATGGATTTGAAAAGAGACATGGAAAAAAACCAAAAGCTTCAAGGTCAGGAAGAAGTCGCCGATTGGCCACGATCTGTGTAGTCAGTAAAGAAGGAAACAAATTCAAGGATTTGAAAGAGGCCAACCCTGCCATGACTTTAGCTAGTTTTTTTTTCAGCACAAAAACAAAACTGAAAAGAAGTAAAAAAAAAAGGAGAATAGCTAGCTGTTTTCAAGTTAGATAGCAGTGTGTCCAAAGTCGAAACTCAGAAAAAAAAAAAAAAAAAAAAAGTCAAACGTCGTTGTCAAATTAGACCACTTTTGATGTGCATTTGTGTTACTATAATACCCCTAGTAAAAAATATGTTCATAGTAAATCAGATTTACAGAGCAGTAATAACTGTTGCATAGTAAAAATTTATCAAAATGCTGTATCATAAGTAGTAGTAAATAGTAATAACCAAAACCAAAAGATTGGTTGGCTGTTTTTAATTTTTCACTTTTCACCCCCGGTAAGAAAATAGCGAACGCGGCAACATAATTCATCAATCAAACTCTCCATCCGACCATGAATCTGATGAGATCCTTTCTCCGGTCGCCAAATCAACGCCGGCTGCTTCAAAAATTCCACCACCACCACCACAGATGCTCCTCCCCTACCCGAACAATCTCCACCATTCCTTCCCCACTCATTTGCCGTCGGGATCAGGATGAGTCCCAGTCCGATCACATATCGCCTCATCATACACCCCCTTCCCGCTGCTTTCGCCGCTCGTTACCGTCGCATCAGCATGTGGCAAAGAATTCGTGCGAACCCAATCGAATGGCCAGTGCGGTATGCGACCCGTAATCTGGGTATTCATTTCATGCCGCCAGGCAAAGTCTCCATCGTCGAACGATTCGGAGGATATACCAAGGCTTTGACTCACGGAACCCATCTATTGATTCCCTTTGTTGACCGAATTGTAAGCGTTTTATCTGTAGAAGAGACGTCTGTCCCCTTGTTCCCAATCGAAGCCTCTACCTGGGATAGTAAGATGGTTTCCCAGGACTCAGTACTTCAATACCGGGTTTTTGACCCGGTGATGGCAGCAAATCCTGATAACCCGTTGCGTTTACTGATTCTATTTGGTGTGGGGAAGTCTTGTTCTTCCATCAGGTTAATCACCTTGGACAAAGTTCCTGAAACTCTACACAGAATCAACAAGGAGATTCTGGTTAGCTAAACACTATGTATTAGCCATCATTTGCTCCATTACCGTTTATCAATTAAAGTGGCGGTGCATTGAAGCTAGTGCGCATGCAATCTCATTCCCAACACAAAGAAGCTGCACACCTATCAATACTCAAAAAAATAGAAAGTACAATGACCATGTGTGGACTCTATTGGGTTTGGGCGGGAATGGAGGAAGGAGAAGAGGACACGTGTACAATTACTGCTCAAGAGCCTTCTGTTTTAGTATATAGGTAGAATAGATTAATTTGATTGTTGACCCGACTTGATTACAGAACCCGGAAGGGCAGGGCGGTGACGCTTCTGCTGTATCAGGCGGCAGGCCAAAAGTTTGTCCAAAATGTCACTTCCTTTCGATGTTTGCGTTTCAGACAGAAAATCAGTAAATCAAGAATCCAACTGCATTGCCATTGTGTATGTATATTTAGCTTCAACCTCATCTGGGATTCTCTAGTACCACTTATTTTCTGCTGATCTTAACTCAGAGCGGCTCGTCGTCAATGGCGATATACAGTTGCAGAAACCTTGGACTTCCGGCAATGAATCTGCTCAGAGTTAAAAGGAATACTCATGTTCCAACAGTTAATCCTGGAGGAATAGCTGCTCCGGACCACATCAGATAATTGGTGCATTATTAATGATGGAACGGATGGGGAGCTTCAGGGTAATTATTGATTTAGCTAATCAGTAATCTGTTGATTTCATTTTGTTCTTTTCATGCTGTCTTGTAATTGGAACGGTGAGCTTAGTTAGATAAGCTGGAAGGAAGCAGCTTTTTTGCGTTTTAAGGCTTTAAAGGTAGTATTTGACTTGAAGAACACACTTACTAAAGCATCATCAAATCCAGAATTGCTCGTTCCTGAACCTTGGTAATCTTGTATCCTCGGTTTTTTGGTGATTAAAGTTTTTGCAAAAGCGGCAGTTGATGCGGCGAAGGTGGTGTGGATGGAAGCTTGGACTGCTCAGGCATGTAGGGATTTGTCATGGCATAAGTGGAAATGCCTATGTCTTTCATGCTCTCTATCGGCTCGCGGGGAGTCCTGAGTTTCGGTTCAAAGCAAAATCATTTGCATGCTTTTTGCTCGACAGAGGTCAGAAGCTGTTGGCAGAAGGAGAGATGCGAGGAGGTGATCATCCCTTCTCACTCTTTGAAGGAATTGGAGGCATGGTGTATCTTTTTCCTTGACATGGTCCTACCTGCTGGTGCTAAATTTCCAGCTTATGAAGTGTAACGTTCTTTGATGAGTGCTTCGTGGAGAATCAACTTGTTGTCCTATGGATATTTTGGAAGTCATCAAGACTTTCCTTAGCTTCTGATTATTGTAGGCTGATGACTTGTTTCCAAACCTTGCTTTTACTTGGTTAAGATGTAACGCTAATCGCATCTTCAGGTTGGTTTTTGTTTAGATCTCGTACGTGCTGATCTGGTGGCTGATACAGTTGAATCTGAATGATATACCTCAATCTGTGTTTACATTTTCTGCAGTTGCCAAAAGATGAGAATGATGCTGAATGTGGTTCTAGGTCTAGCTCTAGCATACAAACCATATTTGTATTTTCTGTTTCGGTTGGGATGGGAGGTTGTTCTCGCTATTTAAATGCATGATCTTGCTTCTTGTGCTTTTTATTCCCTCAAGTCTGAGGCACTCTGAGCTACTCTGAACTCTTGTAATTGAAGTGTAACAATTTCCTAGATTTAAACCAAGGACATGAGATTTAAAATAGCATGACAGAGGGATTTCTTTGATTAGTTCAACTGTTGTGCCATTGTATCTGCAGAACTTATAGTAATAAACAATCTCATCATCAAAAAGTTAAAGAGTTCAGGAAAGTGAATCCTACATTAACATATTCCTTCGAGTGAATGAAAGGTGCAAGAATAGTTCTTTACCTTCCCTGTCCACAAGATTCATCCTTCTTTCTGCTACTTTCTTCCCATCATTCCGGCCATCTTCCTCAAATTGGTGACAATCTTAGATCCCTTGTTCTTCCACAACAACTGCATTTTCCCTTCCAAGCAAAACTAGTGTCTCTTCAAAGTCATCAATTAATATATTATGCTGTTCCGCCTCATAATATGACTATGAATCTCAACAGTCACAACCCTCCTCCAAAATCCGATACTAAGACTACTGTAGACTTCCGCCTCAGGGGGGTTGAGTTCAACTTTTGGTGGTGGTGAAAATCAGCTCCAAAATCCTGATACAGATGTAAAATTAGGCGGAGGATTTGTTGGTGGTGGTTATTTTACATATTTTCGAACACCAGGGTTCCACAAACTAGTTGTCTTCTTGATTGCAATTATATCAGATAGGTAAACTAACCCATAGCAAGTACTGACCATTCTCAAAAGACCAAAACTTTGGTTTCAAAAGGAAATAAAACTCGGTGTTTGTCAGCCTATTAGTACTTTCTCCTATATCTTTTGTAATTAGTAGAATATACCTTTGTACAGATTAGTCGAAATGTATATATATAGGATTAGTGACTTCTTTTGTAAGATACGGATGACAATCAGACTGATTCCCTAGAGAGAAGTTTTACACAAATTCAAGTCTTTCTCCCTTTTATTTCCTGTCCAGTTCTTTCTTTCAATAGAATTTTTTTAACCAAGATTTCTTTTCTTTTTTTTTTTTGTATGATTGGAATTGATAAAGTTGAAACAAAAACTTTTTTTTTTATGATGGCGAAACTTTTTTTTTTGAAATAAAAACTATATTATATTACTTTACTGGAAATCGTCCAACAACAATTAATAATGAAAGATACAGTCGAAACAAGAACACAACGTACAATCAAACTTAATACTATTGGTGTGTTTCTCGTGGATAAACCTATCTAAATCTACCCAATATAATAATGGATATATCACGTGCCAAATAATTAATCTGATCAAGAACATATCTCTAATCATCTGATGAAAGCCCAAATCATAGATCTATCGAATAGATTTATGATGACTGAATCTTCTTGAACTGTACAGTGTGAAGCAGCGAGCGAAACTACGAACATCCCAGCAACAATTCGGAAGACACCATGAACACCCTACCCTCTCAATAGATCACAATTAATCTATTGAAGAAACAATACTTGTAAGTAAAAACTTACCCTCTCCACAGATCACAATTAATTTACTGAATGAACTATATTTTAGGAGACAAATTCCACTCATTGAACAATAAAAAACTGTAAACTAAGAAAAATTAGATTAATTCCCCATCTACTCATGAGGGAAGATGGGGGAAAGAAAATTTTTTTAAGAGGCGATTCAGGTTTGAGAAAATAGGGAGAGGAGAGAAACTTTTTATGATGGAGAAGCTTCAACTTTAATCATATTTTTTTAAAAAAAAAAAAGTTATTTTTAACGTGAACACTCAAAAATATTTCTAGTGATGATCTCCCTTAATCCCCATTAATTTACCCGAACCACAATAACAACAACAACAACAAAACAGTCCAATTGGCACATCACTGTTTTGTTTCCTCCTTTTCAGTGTCAATTTCAGTATTTGGAAAAACCTTTGAATCATAAACAATGCCGGCCAAACTAAACAAACATAACCTTCAAAGTTAATTCCAATGTTGTTGTAAACATCATTTTGTCTTCAGCACTAAGACCCTCTCCTCTACATATCTTCAATTCCATCAAAATCTCAAACTCCCAACAACAAAAACCCATATATCCTGGATCAAATCCAAAATCACCAAATTTACCATAGGTCCATAATTTTTGGGGGGATAAAATATAGGTATGCTTATTGATGTTTGACTTGTTCAATATTCTTATTTTATATATCGATGATAAACTACAAATACTCGTTAGATCAGTTGTTATGAATTCAATATCCTTACCTAAATAAAGCACTTAATATTAAAAGATTTTATCACGAGAGTAAATTATTCCGAGTATTATTTGACCTCGATTTTTTTTCTTTTTTTTCTTTTTTTTTTTAGTCCAAAGAAACTACGACCATAAAATCCAAAAAGTGATTCGAATAAGTAGACTGTTAATTAATTTTACTCCAAAAAAAAAAAAAAAACTACTACTACGTACAAAAGGCTCCCTCTCTTGAAGCCGGCAGGGATCTAAATTGCCGCCATTTTTCAAGTGGTTGTTTTATGCTCCATTCTTTTTTCTAACTAACAAGATCGAATCTCACATGTTTCTCTAACGTAAATCATAATTCCTCATCTCTTCTAACTGTGTGACTCTGTGTTTTTACCTTTCTTTCTTTCTTCCTCTCTCAAGTCAACAGTAATGAAGCACCCTGAATTAGGAGGCGAATTTCTGACTTTCCAACAGTCAATGAAGCAGAATGCAACAACAAAACCGAAGTCCCGTGAAGTCAGCTCCAGGTTTCTTTCTCTAAATCCATCAGGACATGTGGTTAATTCTTCTCTGACCACCACCAATACTCCTCCTCTGATCAGGCAACCAGCCGGCGCCGGCAGATCTCCGGGTAACCGGAAAACCCACGAAACCCCTCCGGATTCTGGATTCATGAAGGGATTACTTTGGCCTGCATCATCGTCATCAACAACAGCAACAAGAACGAAATTGAAGACCCAACTGGAAGATTCCTCGGAGGAGAAATTCAGAAGTAATACTCTGGCTGACTGCTTTAGAAATGAGAAAAAAATGGAACTTTCAAGGCACAAGAGTCTTGATAAACCCCAGAAAAAGTCTGTAAATGGGAATCCCATGTCCCTGAACAGGCAACAGAGCTGTAAAGAAATCAATGAGTTTGAAAATGAGAGGAGAATTTCAAAAGAGAATCATAAACCTCTGCTTGGTGGATCAATGCGATACACAGGGAAGTTTAAGTTCCCTGGAAAATCATCAAAATCCTCGTCATCGACATCATCAAGCTCTTCGAATTTATCTGATGATAATATAGTTCCAGGGAGATATTCAGTTGATGAAACAGCCCTTAGAAGAAGGTCATTTGGACGAAGGAAATCCGATTACCTGGCGGATTTTGCAGCTGACTCTGAGTCGGAACAGAGTGATTTACATTCAGGTACAAGTTTTAGTTCTCCATTGAATGGAAAAAGTTTACCCGCATCATACATGGCGCCCACCGTGAGTTCTAGAATGGCCGGAATTGAAGTCTCGTCGAAATACTTGCAAGATTCGCAGTTAAGGTCGCGCGCTTCTTCTGTGCATAAGCCTAGTTCTGCAGAGAGTTCTCCCAGGATATTTTCACTGAAGAACGCAATGAAGAAGTCTAACTCGGCGAAAATAGGTGGTTTTGAGACGGCGAAAGCGGGAGAATCACCAGGAAGATGTGGTTCCTCAGGAGTAATGTCAGAGGAGAATAAGGGCATAGGGATGTCTAAGCCTCCAACTAGCCCTTCAAGAGTTAAAGGAGTAGGGAATTTGCTGAGTATCGGACTTGATTTGTTGAAAGGAAAGAAATCTTCTAACCAAAGTGTATCCTCACCTTTAGGATTAAGCATTGGTGAGAATGTTCATCAACTGAAGATGTTACATAATAGGTTGGTGCAGTGGATGTACGCGAATGCTCGAGCCGACGCTGTCAATGGCAACATAACTAAACAAGCTGAGGTTTGTAATTTGAGTACTACTTGCATTTCTTTTCATTTTGGTGGTCAATTCGTGAAATGCATCAAATCATATACTCTATAATCTGTTTGAAATGACTGATCTTTTTTTCCTTTTTAACAGAGAAATTTAGTCTGTGGATGGGATGGTCTTACTAAGTTGAGATATTCTGTGAGGCAGAAGAAGATTCAGCTTGAGAAAGAGAAGCTAGAAATGAAACTTGATCACATACTTAAACCTCAAGTGCGTTTTGTATCCCGTAAAACAAATCTGATTCGGTTTTCTTTTTCTTTTTAATGTGCTAGTATTCATTCATCTATGCATGATTTCTATTGTGACAAACATTTTATTCAGATCAAGTCACTAGAAAAATGGGGTGCTATGGAATGGCAACATCAATCAGCAATAAATATGACCAAGGACAGTTTGCAGTCTGTTGTCTGCAAGGTTCCCCTAGTTGAGGGAGCTAAGGTAAAGCTCACACAAATACTACTTCTTTGAGAAACCAATACGCTTTTTGTTCACAAAATTGAAATCTCTTATGACATCAATGTATTCAAATGTGCCAAACTCAATTCTGCAGGTGGAACCACAGTCGATTTCTCTGGCTCTTCGAGCTGCATCAGATATGACACGAACAATCCAATCGATGAATTCTGCATATTTGCCAACGGTACATAATGCTTTTATACTTTTACATACACAGCAAAAGATTTTCTTCCATGTAAACTGTATCGATCGCCAAGTACTTAGTTCGAGTTCTGAATGTCCTTAATTAGGCTAATGAGACAGCTGCAACGTTGAAAGAATTAGCAGAGGTAGTAATTCAAGAAAAGATGTTGCTGGAGGAGTGCTTGGAACATTTCAAGGTGGTTTCTGCATTAGAGGTACATGATCCTACCGTTAGAAGCTAACAATCCTATTTTTATGTATTCTTAAGAGATTCTTAGTCATATAAATTCAACATCTGAATAATCGGATTTCTCTATTATGTGGCAGGCTGAAGAATCCAGCTTGAAGTGTAACCTTATGCAATTACATTTGCAATCAAAACAGCAACATTCACAGCGAGTGCATCAAGAAATTTGCTTATGAGTTTGAATCATATCATGTTCATTCATTTTGCTTTTTCTGTTAGGTCAAAATCGAATTTTCGAGAACGGTTTAAGGAGGTTTATTTATTTGATTAAGTTCCTGCTTTTTGGTAGGGCTCTTATTCTGAGGCGGAGAGATGATAGATGGTATGTATAATATGTCTTGTACTCTCTAATTAGCCTTTATGTTTTGCACTTAGAATATGAGTGGACTTGGTCAATCCTTCTTGTAGAAAAGAAACAAAATCATTTTCCAAGTGTTTGAATCAAAAGTAATCAGCAATAATCTCCACATTTAACGACAGTCCTCAAGATTATTTTGGTTCAAACATTTGAAACTGCTACATACCTCTAATAATAATCTTCCCAAACTCCCCAAACAATGAAACAAGATAATTATTTCTTAATGAAGGCTTTGCTTTTTCCACCTTCTCTTCTTCCCTCACCTCTGCTAGAACATGAAAAAAGACATTGGCCATCATTGAATGTGGCGAACCGAGGGAAAGAAGAAAGAAGGTTAGGACAAGGCATTGCCCATATTCTGGCTGCAGGTGAAAGACACCATATCTTGGGAAAGAAACCAAAATTTAAACCTAAAAAAAGGCCTCCAAGATGAATGACTTATTCTCACATTCCTTTAAAAGATATCAGGACCTGAAAACACAGGTCCAGATGGATGACCTCGAGGGAGGAGCCGCCGGCCGCGAGAATGACCTCGACAAATTCTTTGATGATGTAGAGAATGTAAAGAAAGACATGGCAGATGTCGAGAAACTGTACAAGAGATTGCAAGAATCCAACGAAGAGAGCAAAATCGTGCACAACGCGAAGACGATGAAGGAGCTCAGGTCCAGGATGGATGCAGATGTGTCGCAGGTTCTGAAAAGAGTAAAAGTCATCAAAGGGAAGCTTGAAGCACTTGACAGGTCTAATGTAGCGAATCGAAGAGTTCCAGGTTGCGGTCCAGGATCATCGACCGACAGGACGAGAACATCAGTAGTAAGCGGATTAGGCAAGAAACTGAAAGACATGATGGATGATTTCCAAGGGTTAAGGGCTAAAATGAATGCAGAGTACAGAGAAACAGTTGGCAGGAGATATTTCACCATAACAGGTGAGAAAGCCGACGACGAATTCATCGAGAACTTGATCTCCAGTGGAGAGAGTGAAACCTTCATGCAGAAAGCCATCCAGGAACAGGGGAGAGGCCAGATCCTGGACACCATATCCGAAATCCAGGAGCGACACGACGCTGTGAAGGAAATCGAAAAGAATCTGATGGAACTTCATCAGATATTCTTGGACATGGCTGCACTTGTGGAAGCACAAGGGCAACAGCTGAATGACATTGAGAGTCATGTGGCTCATGCCAGTTCATTCGTCCGCAGAGGAACAGAACAACTCCAGGAAGCCAGAGAATACCAGAAAGGATCCAGGAAATGGACTTGCATCGCCATGGCTTTTGGCATTGTTCTCATTCTTATCATCCTGTTTCCACTTTGGTCTAATCTTCTGTTGATGAATATGTAGGAAAATATACCAATAGGAAAAAAATGAAAAAAGAAATCCAACCCCCATTTTCTTTTCTAACCTTTTTCTCCATGAACCACATTTAACAGGTTCAGATTTTTGTAAATCAGGATATGCTTCTGGACAAGGAATTTAATGTCCCTAGCAAAACTTGATTTCCTTCTTCTCTTTTTTTGTACAATATTTTGTGTTACTTGATGTAAATTTTGAGAAGCATTTTTGAGTTCTTTCCATTCCTTTTCTTTTTCTGCAGAAAATAAATTCCATAGAACTGGACCCTTTTTTTTCTTTTGTCCAAGAGACAGACTAAGTAAATGTAGATATGCAAATTCATCACTGCTTTGATGATATTAAAGCATTGTTAAACTTGTCATGATAAACATCCTGGTAAAAGACTTCTCTTCTTTTTATTTATCTACAGTCAAACTCAAATCTTCAAATACACATCTCATCTAAGAATATATTTGTTTAGTTCAATAGTCAAAATACTCAAAACACTATTTAAAACCTTCACTTTTTCAATACAATTTTACAAAATGGTTGTTCATGCAAGTATCACTAGCCACTAGGCTATATTCATATTTCTTCATGGTACTTCTGGGCAGATTGATTGGAGGAAAAAAAAAAAAAACAAGAAACTAAATGAACAAGATAAACTAAAGCAATACAGCTTACTAAAACTTTTAAAACATTTTAATATTGTTTGGAGAGTTTTATCTCTTGATAGAGACCTATCAAACTCAAATATGAATTAGTCACTTCGGTGGTGGTTGCAGAATGAAAATACCTAATTTACCAAAAGAATGACTCTCAAAATATCATTCACTAACTTTTCTTTTAAATTTAGAAGTCGATGGAAATGCCTAAAAAATCAATAAAGTTTTCGGAAAATTACACTTCAGTTTAAAGTCTAGGCGTTGTTCTTGTAGCTTTGACTCTTTGTCGGAATTAGACTAACAGGTAAGGGTTGTAATTCTATCTTTTCGGTTTCTAGTTCTACAAAAGAAAATTGTGAGAAAAATCAAATTCACATAACTAGTTTGGCAAAATTTTATTATTCACAATAAGGAAATTTATCAAGATTACAATAATAGCGAAAGTTAGGATGAGATGAGAATGAATTTAAGGTATTAAAGGATTAAACAACCTATTTCCAAACTGAGAAACAACTTGAGTGACTATTGGCTACTTTTTCATCATACCCTTCTTCGTCCCCTAATAATTTGGTAACATGCGACTGTCAATTTTATTGAAGTTCAACATCTATGGTAGTCAACGGAAAAGTGCTATTGACAATGTAATTATTTATAATATAATGTACATATTTTTGACTAAAGGTGAAGTTTAATAATGAATTTGACATAGTCCGTGGTTTAAAAGTTACGGATATACCAATAGAAAACTTTGTCATGTACATATATGCTAACTTTTCTTCGAACAAAAAAGTGTAAAAAAGAAATTTAACAAATTATAAAGTTTCTTATCAAAATTTCTGTAAGTTACTTAGCGCGATGTTAGCTTTTTGTTCAACTATATACATTACTCAACTTTGAGGCACTTAAATTGTAAAAACTAAAAAGATAATTACTTTCGAAAGAAATTTAAAAGAAAAAGGAAAAAAGCCTCACTCAACCAACGTGGGAGTTTTTTTTATAGTTCTGTCTATACATATCACTAACTGCAAGACATACAACACCACATCTCAGGAAATATACCACTATTAACTACAAAATAGTTAAAGGAACTTAATCTCCAGAACGTCACAATTATGGGCCATTCTTCTATTGGAATCCTTAGTGAGATTAAGCTTCTATTGGTGGAGCTTTCTTTCTCCACTCTATATTGGATCCTTAGATCAAAAATAATGTAGCTCATGTTATAGCTAGCCGTATTAAGTCCAATATAGAATCGATTAAAACTTGGTTGGCACCGCCAAATATTTTGTATCAATCAGAGTTAGCTGATTTTCAGCAAGTTTAAAGAAAGTCTTTATTTATTTTTTTTTTAAACTACAAAATAGTTGTCTTATAATCCTTTCGGTCCTTATTTTTAAGAAATATTTTTAAAATATATTTTTAAATTAAAAATATATATTAAGTGAAACTTACGACAATTCAAAATATCTATAATAAGGTCACGAAAGTGAATATTTTAAATTGAAAGTGGACTCTGATGCAACAAGAGTGACAAGGACTCGATGCAGAAAAGCAAAGCAAAGCAAAGCAACCCACTCACTGCAAAAACAAAAAAAAAAAAGCCCACAAAAGAAATCTCCGGCTCAATGATTTTGAACAGGAAGGCGGCGCACGTAATTGAAAATTAGGGGGAAATGTGGTACCAAAAAGTTATTGAAGGTTTGATTCGGCTACTAGTAGTGTGTGGGTCAGCAGGATCATGGGAATACAGTGAAATTAATCCTTGAGTTTCACAACATATAGTGCACTACTTGGGAAAAAATAAGGGCTAGCTTGATCCTTTCTTTTTTCAAGTACTATTCACTGTCTTCCAAAATTTATCAAAAATTTTAATAATTATTTTAGAATTAAAAATGAAAAGAAATATTCTTTTTTTGTTATATTTCTTGTATCACTATTTAAATATTGCATGACACTTGTTATAAGTTATAATAAGATTAAAGTATTACGGAAGTTGCAAGTTGATTATTTATAAGTGATTATTTGACATTGCTAGTTGTCGGATATTTTTGGGGTGAATTGGCAATACCAATTCAGAAGTCTGTTTATGGCGTAACACTCCGCGAATTTTTGTAGTGTGTAAAAACTGATTTCTTAACAAAAAGAGAGGAAAACGTCAATGTTGAGATACTTCCCTGGCCGCAAAAACTGTACTCTCTCCGTCCAATAATTATTGTACTGTTTTAATTTTTATTTTTAGTTTAAATTGAATTAAAGTGAAATTTTAAATTGGACAATAATTTTTGGAACATAAAGAAAACTAAAAATAAAAATATTAAACTGAACAATCATTTTGGGATGAAATTAATGTGCACTACAAGTATTTTAAAGTTTAAACACTAAAATGAACCCACTTAAGTTTTGTAAGGGACTACTTGTAGGGGGGGATTAAGATGGCAGATAGGCCAATATATATATCATCATTCATCAGCCTGGGCACAACAACAATATGAGTCAGCTGGCCCTGTTAAGGGGTGATGGACACCATCACATGGCCATTCCATCACTCTGTTTTTATTTGGGAACTTTTACCTAAAAAAAAAAAAAAGATGATCAAAATAATACTCACTGCCACTCTCTTATTAGTGGTTATCCACTCTGCCGACTTATGTTTGATGAATATCATAGCAGCCAATCCATTAAAATTTTTAGGTCACTTCTAATTCTAAAGCATATGGATAGATAGGCCAATTGTGATGTACATTTTACGGTCTCATTTGAAAATTTGTTGAATGGTTCGAGTTTTTTTTCTTTTCTTTTCTTTTTACACTCTAATATTATAAAAGTTATGTTTATCTTAGTATAATACTTATTTCGTCCTAAAATTATTGTCTAGTTTTGACTTTTATTTTTAATATAAATTAAACTAAAAGTGAAATCTAAACTGAACAACAATTTTGGGACGGAGGGAATAACAGTATAATTCTACTACTTCCTGCAAGAGTTTTATTTTAGCTTAGAAAAATACGAGTTGTCAATCGTATTGAATTATTAGTGGCAAAAGAGCCATCATTGCCGACGAACCGTCATTTCTGCTGGCAAAATGTTCCAATAAATACATTGGTTACTTCTGAAATGGCTAATGAAAGCAACAAAAGTGTAAAAGTCTTCTACATAAATATTACTTTATTTGTTTCTCCACTTTTCGATGCAAAAGCAATGAAAAAAATAAGCCATAATGCCACATATCTTAATAGAGAACTCACATACTTCAGATAAAAGTCGCCCCTGCCACCTCCCATGGTAGAAATATATAGTCGTAACCCAATTATGTTGTTGAGTTAATTATTGTACTTTGAAATCTTTTTTAATTGATTGATATCCTATCTCAATGTACTCAGTTTCTATTCAATTTTTAAAAACTTTTTGAAATGATCATGCAACAGCGATTAAAATATTTATTGGAATTAGAATAAGTTAAGATAATGAATCTGGATACCAAATACTATATAGACCTTTTATAAAAAAAATGATACTAATTATTAATCCAAACCTAATAATTGTATGTTCATAAGAACGAGACACCAAAATTTGAAGAATATGAAGGACTTAAATGCTAAAAGTAATACATGCTTAGACACTAGGGAGCACCTTAAATTCTTTAATTAAGTTGTCCATTATCAATCAGGACAAAAAGATACATATTCTCCCAACCTTAAATAATATCTGTAGTACAGTTTGCTTCTTAGAAAATACATTAGTTTAACATAATTTTCACAATACAACATTTAAGGGATAAGAATAAGTAATCCCCTAATTATGTCCCAAAAATTAATATCCCGTGTTTTTTCTGAAGGACAAAACCCAAAGACGAAAAGACGGAAAAAACTCAAAGTAAATCATCCAAAGACGTAAACGTAAACTCAAACTCAAACTCAAACTCAAAGTAGATCATCCAAAGACGTAAAAAGATGAAAAAAATCGTGTGATTTTGACTAACCTTCCTAGCGTGAAAAAAGAAGAAGATAATATTAACAAAACTAATAGTTTCTAATCATATTTTCATGGATATCTTACTACCTTCCTCACCATAGATAAAACAAGAAGTACACATCATTATTCGTCACACCTTATAATTAGATTGGTATAATTTTTTTGTTTTTTTGACGAAATAAATTCAATCTTCTTGCAATCCAAGATAGCCTTAAAAAAAAAGATTTTCTTCGATGCAAGAATTCAATCATGTGAAGATATTAGAAGTAAAAGGGAAAAGAAAATGGTGAATGGTGAATGGTTATGAAAAATAGATTTTGAAAGTAAATAATTATTTTTTTAAAGATCATATAGTATATTTTGATGGTTATGAAAAGTAATAAAGAGAAATAAAATGAAATAGAAAAAAATGAACAAAAGGGACTATTTTGTTATTTTTATAATTTTTACGGTTATTTTTACAATTTATTAAAACTATCAGGGTGTTTTTGGTTAAAAACTAACGGAAATCCGTCAAGTTTAACGAAAATTGGGTCAATTGGGTAGATTTAACAAAAATTTCAAACAGTAAGGACAAAATTGGCTAACCGAAAATCAATATGATAGAATTGACGATGAGCCCAAAACTTTGGGTATGAACGCCAATTTTTCCCTTTAATTTGCTTACACTTTCCACTAAAAATGGTGCAGAAGGGGCGCTTTGTTTGTTGACTGGTGGTGAAGGGGGTTTTTATCCTTGTTAAAAATATCAAGGGGATAATTGCTTTTAGGACATAACTCGGGAATCCATTGTGCTCATCCCAACATTTAAAATGCTTTTCTTACTACATGATTTTGTTCTATTAACACACACAACCACACAACAAAATACATTTGGAGTATGATTTTTGCAGGAGCTGGAGAATCCGTATTTCTCTCTACAAATTCTCTATATATTTCTCTCTACAAATTCTCTATATATCTTCAAGTATACTTATCATGACCAAGGGGAATATATAAAACAGTGAAAATAATGCCACTGCAAAAATATGACATAATGAAACCTTACTTAATTGTGCATATTATTAATCCAATGTTGCAAGGGTTCATTGACAATGACATTCCATTAGTGCCGTTAAATATTAGCTCCCAATACGAAGAATGACCTTATTGTACATAATTTCAATGGATGTGACATTATTTTCGAGTGACCTCAATACTCGAATTCATTGACAATAACATTATTTTTTTTAAAGTAAAAATTCCCAACACCAAGATTGAAAACGATAAAATTATCTCCCCTAGTCCTAGATAGCCATGACTAAAATTTACTGAAAGGCCTTTTTTTTTTTTGGGGGTTTGTAAACATCCCACCCCCAAAACCACCCACTCTACCCCCCCAATGGTGACCGTGCTACGGTCCTCAAATTAGGTTATGATTTGTGAGCAACTTTTGTTGTCCTGTCCTACAAAAGTCTACATACCCCTTTGATTCCTTCCCTATTCCATTTGATTGAATGCCCAAAGTCCTATAAAAATCTGTCCCACACTTTCAAGGTACACAATGGCAATTTTGTGCATATACTGATGATGATGATACAGATTACAATAGTCTCCATTTTCCAACCGGTTAATTAATTGTAAGAACAACAGGACAGTCTAATAATGTATCTAGAAAACAAATGTTGTTGTATTAAAAAAAAAAAAATCTTCCTCTCTAGTAATAATATAATAAAAGTAGTAATTCCACTAATCTATTCATTCAAAGTACAATTCTCAAAGAAAACAAAAACCTCGTCCTCCTCCCAAAGCCCCTCTGTGAAACTGAAAAAGTATACCCCCAATTTGGTCTTACCAAAACCCAAAAACTCCAACTTTTTTTACCCAAAAGGCCAAAAACTCAATGTACTTACCCAACCCCCAAAAGATTTGTCAATGCAGATTTGCAGAAACGATTTGGTCCTCTCTCACAAAACCAAATCAAATCCAAATCCTCTGAAACCAACCCAACTCAGTTTTAAGAAGCCTGAAAAAGGAAAAAAACCAAAGGCAAAACCAAAAAATTCTGATGTGAAGAAAAGAGTCTCCAATTTGTTTACAAACCAACTATTCTTATGAAGCCTTTTTGTTTGACAGCTCATTCATTTCACTGCTGAGTTCTCTCATTCTCACCCAGCTGCTTAACTATTTGTGAATTGTGATTTTTCCCTCCACGATTCCACTTCTTTCCCCCCCTCAAATGCAGAAAATCCAAAAGACTATTAACCAAATACACCATTTTTTTCTCTCTCACACAGTCACACAGTCACACGAGAAGTAGCCGGTACTCTCTCTCTCTCTCTCACAACTATATAGAGGCAAAAATACACACAGATACATCACGCAATCCTCCTTCCTTTTCAACGCTTTTCTCCACCAGATCTCTCTCGGACTTATTCCTTGGAGATGCGTGCTCAGTGAGGACATTTTCCCCACCCCAAACCCAAAATCAAAAACCCCTTCTTTCCTCCATTCTTACCTCTTCTTCTGGGTCTTTCTGTTTCTCATTTCTTACTAAAAATCTCTCCACAATTAAAAAAAAAAGAACCGTTTTTTTTTTTTTTCATTTTACATAGGCCACCGCACATATACACATGTATGACGCCAGTGGTGAAAAGCCCATTTCTTATTTTCGATTCCTTTTGTTGTTATCTCCCCGTTTCAGTTCGATTCTGATTGCAAACGCCTTTTGGGTTTCTCTCTGTTGTCCCTTTCCTGGCTAATAAACAGAGCTTTCCGCAGACTAAAGAAAAGGGTTTGTAGAAATAATGGAGGGTACTAATACGACCATCGGAATCGCTGCCGCCGACCATAGTACTAATGGGGTTAAGATGTTGTTTTTGGATGATGAAGTGAGGGACATTTGTGGGTTGAAGAAGGTTTGCAGCGGCGGCGATGATTACGTAGAGGTGATGTGCGGCTGCACTAGCCATCGCTATGGTGATGCTGTAGGCCGGCTTAGGGTTTTCTCTAATGGTTTTCTTGAAATCACCTGTGAATGCACCCCTGGTTGTCAAGAAGGTCTCTATTTTTGCACCGGTTTTTAGTAGTTATTGAGTATTTTTTTTTGTCTTTGTGAAAAGAAAAGTTTGTATTTTTCCGGATGTTTGAGTCAATATGGGACATGGGATTTTGCGAATGCATGCAGAGAAATGTTTTTTGCGCGTAAATTCTGTGATGGGATCTGATAATGTTTCACTGTTTTGGAAGCTGGCATATGATGAAGAGGATGTTCGTCTTCTGTATGTTGATTTGTCTAAGAGGGGCGATTATTGATGTTATTATCTCAGTTCTTATTACACTTCGCCGAGTCCCTTTATTGGTGATGTTGTTCTTTGTTGCGGTTTGGGTTCCAAAGGTGCTATTTTGCTGGTTGTGATGGTGGATTTCATAGTTGGAATGATAATGAATGTGATGAAAGGACCTACATTATGTTTCTAACGTGATATTGTGTTGTATTGGTGGAGTTTCTCGTGTCAAGTCTTGAGATTCTGAAGCAGAGTTCTGTTTCCTTTTTCTGTTCAAATGATATGATAAGATGCATCTCTTTCTGTTGCGGGCCTTTCTCTTCTCACTGCAAAATCATCTTTTGCCTATCCGTTTTAAAGTTGCCAGCTGAGTATCAAAGCATGTTATTATTCTGGTCTCTAGATTCTTCGTTGGCTGATGCTCATCTGGCAACTATAGAGTCTTCCAAGTGTGAACCTGTTGAATATTTGGTTATTTCATGTGATTGATGCATTGACATGCAATTGACCTTCTGTGTTTAACCAAACCTTGTCTATTCCAGTTACACCTCTGTGTGTCTAATCTGTGACTACGGTTGATTATACTTAGCTGCTGCAGAGAGTTGGGTTGATGTACCTCATGGACTATTGAGATTGTTTTGCCTATTGTATGTTGATCCATTTAGAGTACTGTTTTCTATCTGAAAGTCTTTTATGATAATTTTTGCATGCTTCAAATGAAATATAAACATCTAATGAGGAAGATGGAATCAGTATAAAATATGAATAGAGATGTTTGCTATCATGCTTAAAGTGCCCGTTTTTTCGACTTGTGATCATGCTGTAGTGTTGATGGCTCAGTGAAATGACGTGATTTATGTAATTCAAACTTATGACAGTGATATTCTTAACTTGTGTCTTGATACTTTTTCATTAATTAGTATTTTTGTTTTCCAGTTTGAAAGAATTCTTGGTTTTTCTTTTCCATATTGTACCTTGTGGAGTCATTTTGTATGGGATAACCTTTGTCCATTATTCTAATATGCACTCCTGTTATTAGACAAGCTGACTCCAGCTGCGTTTGAGAAGCATTCTGGAAGAGAAACTTCCAGAAAATGGAAGAACAATATTTGGGTTATAATGAATGGGGAGAAAGTTCCTTTGTACAAGACTGCACTTCTCAAGTATTATAATCAACAATCAAAAAGTGCTAATGGTTCAAACCGATCCAACAATGGTAAAGTCTGTCATCGTGATGAGTTTGTTAGGTGCACACAGTGTAACAAAGAGCGCAGATTCCGACTCCGCAACAAAGAGGAATGCCGGAGTTACCATGATGCATTGGCTGATTCAGATTGGACCTGCTCCGACATGCCTTATGATGAGTATGTTTAAGATAAATCAGTGTCACTTTATTTTCTAATTTCAATGAGAAAATACGTCAAGATTGGTTGCCTGTTTCTCTTTCCATTTCCCAACTGTTATTGCCATGGCCATGTTGGTAATAGCTTGCCTCCAGATACAGCAGATATTAAGTTCCCGTCTTCAGAGGCTGATGTGGTGACCTGATTTTGTATCAGTAATAATTTATGTTTGTTTCGTTATCACATCAAAATCTGTTTGTTTTAAAACCTTATTATTGCATGATTTATGTTCTATAGTATTGAGAAGGTGCAGTGCACATTGGTAAATACCTGAAGCTGGAACGAAAGCAAGGCACAAGAGATGCTAAACGTCTTTTTCTTGGCCTATAGATCTGATAGTGGTGAACAACTATGTTTGTTAGGATTTTTTGATGGTATTTTCAAAATATTTAAATAATAACTATCACATCCCAGCATACCTTTTTACATTTCCAATACACCTTTTTACATTCCCAATATAAAAAACACCTAAAAACACACACTAAAAAAACGGAACAAACATACAATCCTATTTGCTTTACATAGCAAATATGCTGTAAGGGACTAAAATGAGGGCTGTGGAAAGAGACTTTGACTAGTTTTTGTCTTTCCATCTTGTTGTCCCCTTAATAATGACAAGGTGCTTTCATATGATGAACTAGGGACTGGGGAAGTGAAGATAAGGTTGGGATAGTCCAGTACTGGTAGTGAAGAAAATACGTCACCTGTAATGGTAGTTGCTTTTGTAGTTCTTTTTGGAAAATGATAATGGAGCCGCAACATTCCTGTATTGTTCTATTTCACTACAATGGCCGGCTATTAGGCTTCTTTTAAGTACACTAGGCAACTCCTGTGTTAGCCTAGCTCAGCATATTATGGCTGTGAAACTTAAAGTTCCCTCCCTTTAGTTCTTGCTGGACCCTGTATTGATGAGAACTGTTATGTTGATTGACCAGTAGCCTTTGCCCGATGGAATGTTATTGGTGTAGTAAACAGCTTGATACACCCATTCTGAATTGTAGTAGGATGAAGTTAAATCTTTGTTTTATCTATTGATACTTATTTTCAAATAGATATATGACTTCGCTTACCTTCTCACATCTAACTTGTGGAATGGAAGTGAACCCTTCTTTTGGACTAAATGATTTTGTATAGGTCAAGTTGTCAACGCGATTGTACCTAATTTGGAAATATATCTAATAACTAGCAGTAATCTTTGTTCAAGGATTATTGAGCTTTTGAGTTTAAATTCTTGAGGTGTCGGTGCTGCATTCTGCAGTGGCATATAGTAAGTTCTGATTACTGTTTTGGGAATTCGTTCTTAAAAGTGATTTGGACTTTGTGCTGTGGTAGCCTGAATTTTTTGGTAGTACGGTTGCTGATTATGAGATTCTGTCCTCTTAAGAACTGGTACCTTGGTTATAAAAGGAGAATTAAATCTCCATTATGCTGGTATGAAGTAGATTGTGGTGCTCTTCATTTAGTGAGGAAATTAGTATTTTAGGCATTAGATGACAATTGTTTTAAGTTTGTCTTTGCATCAACAATCAGCTTTATCTCTCTCTTTGGAGTTCTGAGCGAGTTACTACAGCAGCAGTATAAATGTGATATGTGCTATTCAATCCATTGACACTCTTGTATTTTGCTGTGAAAACGGAATGGATCTCTGACTTGTATAGTGGTTGCTTTTGAATACTTGCCAACTTTCTGCTCTTTTCCTGTTTTCAGTAAAGTATATACTCCTAATCACTCATTATATCTTCGTTTGGTTATTTCAGGGTGACATGCGATGATGATGAAGAAAGAGCAAGTCGGCGGGTCTATAGGGGTTGTTCTCGATCTCCAACATGCAAAGGATGCACGTCTTGCGTGTGTTTTGGATGTGAAACCTGCAGGTTTTCAGATTGCAGCTGCCAGACTTGCTCAGATTTCACTAAGAATGCCAAATCCTCTTCCTAAGGCAGCAATCTCACCGAAACATCCATTCTCAAATGCTTACACCTCTTATTAATTTGAATCCATGATTTCTTTATTTTAAGCCTTAGGTCATATTGAAGGAAATATTTCCCGGCACTCGCTTTGGTAGATTATAAACTTTAAAGGGTCATCTCTTCCCAGAGATTTGTGCACCTGTGACTAATTAAGAGATTAAAAACATAGCATGATTCAATTGCCTATTACGGTTATATGCTTATGAGAAAATTGATTCTTTACCTTTTGTCCAACAACACCTACTTATTGTTGCCCACATTATCTTTACTTTGGAATTGTGGAACTTTTCAAATTGGATGATTCTTCAACTCGGCATTCGTAGAGGGGCAGTCTTATATTCCATGGATAAAGTCTTATTTCGTCTCAAAATAATTATTTTCTTATTTTAATAATCATTTTGGAATGAAGAAAATATCTCACTTTTTTAAAGTAATGATCCCCAGTTTCTCGGAAGCAATCAATCAAATATTGTACAAAGAAAGTCCACGCTATTATAATAATGGAACTTTGACCTTATGATCTGCCTCATAACTTTAGATTGTTCTGACTTCTGAGACTTTTCAGTTGCATTTGTGTAGTTTGTAGTTTTCGTTCTCAGGCCAAGACTGTGGCCCTTGGATTAGGATTTTATTTTAAAAAAATTTATTTTTCCCCCCTTTTTGAAGCTCCTTAATTGGGTTTCATGTCCAATTTAGTTCATTTTTAAGGCTCCAATCATTAAGGTTTGAGATTATACCTTGAAAACTAGTGTCCCAGCCTTGTCCATGCACTGTCTATAGAAAATTGATATGTAATCATAAAAAATGATACTCTCTCCGTCCCATATTTATTGTCCAGTTTAAGTTTTCATTTCTAGTTCAAATTGTACTAAAAATGAAATCTCAAACGGGACAATAATTTTGGAATAGAGGGAGTATATTTTTATAATGATTTTGTACAACAATAAAAATTAGGAGAAGGATTTTTTTTGAAAACTTGATTTTATTAGAGAGATGGTAAGGAATATGGACAAGCAAAATTTGTGGATTGGAGCCAATTTTATTGAGTTTAGGGATTAATTATAGGAACTAATTTTTCCTTGGTTTAATAATTAATTTTAAGAATTAATTTCTCTTTTACTTTTTTTCTTTCTCTTTTTTTTTGTTTACTTAAATTATTTTTTCTTTGTTTCACATAGAAAGTGGCTTTTTGTTAATCTTGAGAATAAGTTTTTTTTTTTTTTTTTACGACGGTCCTCCTTGACAGCTGCTTTAAATAAGTATAATAAAAGAAATCAGAAGGTTTTTGACTTGAATATTGAGATATTGTTTGAGTATTTGGTATCTAGCTCACCTTTATCAGAAAGAATATGGGTATCTCCGAAAAAGGAGATGTTGCATTACTAACTTAGATCCATGATTCCGTATCAATTTTCATATCATTTGGAGTTCTAGAGACTTGTGGTCATTCAACCTGAAACTTCAAAACAAACGGCATCTAGCACACATTTGGAGTGAGGTATTAAAGATTGCGATATTTCTTATCAACAAAAATAATATTTCCCCTCTAAAAAGAATTATCGTATCAAATAACTATTTTTATAAAAAAATGAGGTTATTTATTAGTTTGCATTTTTTTGATATCTTGAATGCTGTTTTATGATCCATAGTTTTTTTTTTTAAATTTTTTTTTTGGGTACAAAGGAGGAGGCATCAGCCTATTAAGTTAACACCTTCCTTTGGTATGATCCATAGTTTTGTGTGTGTGTGTGTGTGTGTGTGTGTGTGTGTGTGTGTGTGTGTGTTTTATAATAATCTGGAGGTACGTTTTCATAATTGAGCCAAATAGTACATACTCTAACGTGAAGGAGCTGAGAAAAATTAGATAGATTTTAAAATCCAATATTGACCGGCTATTTCGATACTTCAAAATCTTTTGAACAAGGATAATTGTTTGAAGAACGTGATGAAATCAATTTTCTATTTCTGTTTTTTTTTTAATTTTTTTTTTTGTCCTTTTTTTAGGGAGAGACAAGTGCATAGATTTGTTTGGTTGCATTGAATTGTGACCAAGAATTGGAATTGGAGTTTTATAATTGCAATTCTTGTGTTTGGTTGCTAAAAATAGAGGTAAAAAAATTGTAATTATAATTCTAGATAGGGCTCAATTCTTTATTTTCAATTCTTTTGTGGGAGCAAATAATTAGAATCTAAATTCAAGGCACTTAAAAAAAATATACAGGTCATAGCCGGATCGTTTCTGGATTATAACCTAAACGGGTCGTCCTATTAATTTTTGTCTTTTGGACCTTTTTTTATATATTTTTTATAATTTTATTTTTTTCAGCTTTTTTCTTTTTCTACTTCTTGGCTTAATTCTTTTCTTTTTTTTTTCTTTTTTTTGGGCTGTTTGTCTCATTATTATTATTATTATTATTATTATTTCATATATATCATTTTAATAATTATCAACGAAATCAATCTAAAATTAACTTTGTATCTTTTTTACAAAAAAATCAAAAGTATAGCTGTAACAAAATAAAATTAATAACTAAATATTATAGTTTTGATTAATATTTTTATTATATTATGACATAGTAAACAACATAAAATTTTCATTTTTTTAATAGAAATTGTTCCATATATACACCTATATTATAACACATATATATGTTTTAGCTATTCATGGCATCTTTTTACAAAAAATTATGTAAGTTGAGTTTTAAGTATCTCTTATTTCATATATAATTATATACTAAAAATAAAAATATTTAAGCATATATTATATACTAATGTTAATCTATGTATAAATGAACCTCAATATTCATAAACTGAATTTACAATGTTATATAATAAAAATCTTTTTAATTTTTGATATAAATCAAAACATCAAAAATAAAAAATTTTGAAAAACAATAAAAGAGAGGAAAACAAAGATATTTTACGTGTTACTTATTTGTGTATTAAGTGAGAATTTTAAGTATCATATTAATAGTTCTTATACGTAATAATATTTCTTTTGTTTCCAACAAAAATGTGTGTACATAATAAATTACAAAATTGATATAGCAAATTAATTAATAATAATAATTCGTTTTAACAAAAAAAGTAAAAAATTATATTAGTTAAACAACCACAAAGTAGTCAAATATACATGTACATAATGAATTTATTTATTTTTTTGTGTTATACATATCCATAATAAAATAAGTTTTTTTTTTAAAAAAAAGTTTTTGACAAGAAGTATAAATTGTACTAGTGTTAGTTATACAATAACAAACAAATTTTAATTCTAAAGTATCCAAATTTTTATGCATCCAAACGCAAGAATTGGAATTAGAACCTTAATTCTAGTAAATTTTCAAGATCTTCCAAACAAGAGAATTGAGATTGAATTACAATATTAATATCTCATTTTCAGTTTAATAGTATTGTAATTCCAATTCAATTGCAATTCAATCTAACCAAACGGAGCCTGAAGGAAAGAAAAACCCCTGGTACCTCATAGAATTATCGAATTCTTATAACTTTACAGTATTTTATCACAAAAATCATTGTAATAAATGATATAAATATTAGTAGAAGATATTTAAAGCTCACAAAAATATGGATTATATGTAACACGAAATGTCACAACAATATATGTATGGAAAGAAATGCCATAAAAAGGTCAAAACTTATGTTTCACCTTTGCGGGGACAGAGATAAGGACCAATTCTGTAAAAATTTTTTTTTTTTTTTTTGTCCGGAGGGGAAAAAATACCACTCTCTTTGTTTCATTTGTTTTAATATCACAATTTAGCCTATATTAAAAACAAAACGGAAGAAGTATTATTACCTGGAATTGGTGTAAGAGCAACATTTATTCATGGGAAAAAATGAAAAGAAGGTTCAAAGTAAAACGTAGTAACAAAAACACAAACAAAAAAGGGAATAAAAAAGAATAATAACTCTAGACTACAATTCAAACTTTCAGAGGAAAAAACAAAAAAGAAAGAAAAGGGAAAAACTCAACTTAACTCACAAAGTTGAATATACGGTTCAACATTCACAGTAGAAATCCTCAAATACAACATATCATCCAACATCACTATCAAACTCTATATTGCAATGTAGACACACAGGTTTGTGATCGGCCCGAACTTTTCTCATTTAATAAATTAATTGATAGAGTCTCGGTAACTTTAACAGATGACCAAATAGCAATGCTCCAAATTCCCTTCACGGCCGAAGATATCAAGCAAGCGGTCTGGCAAATGGGCCCTTGGATGGCCCTGGCCCAAATGTTCCCGCCGGATTCTATCAAAACTACTGGCATATTATTAGAAATTCGGTAATTGAAGCAGTGCTCGAATTCTTTCAAACTGGATTAATGCTAGAAGGATGGAACGATACCACTATAATACTAATACCTAAAAAATCTTCACCGGAATCGGCAAATGATTACAGGCCTATTAGTCTAAGCAATGTAAAATATAAGATTATCGCAAAAATCTTAGCTAACCGTCTGAAAAAGGTTCTCCATATAGTCATTGAAGAATCACATAACGGGTTTCTTCCTAGAAGAAATATCACAGAAAACATCATCATCACAAACGAACTGCTATACCATATTCAACATCACAAAGGAAAGAAGAAGGGATTAGCGGCAATTAAAATTGACATGAACAAAGCCTTTGATCGAGTCTCCTGGCATTTTTTGAAACAGAAAATGAAATTCCCGTCAGAATGGATCAATTGGCTGCTGCAATGCTTAACGACAGTACGATATTCAGTCCTAATTAATGGATGGTATTCCCCATTCTTCTCACCAATTAAAGGAGTCCAATAAGGTTGTCCGCTCTCTCCGTATTTATTTCTAATTACTCAACAATCATTTTCCTCAGTCCTCAATCACTTCGAAAGCAATGCACCGGTGGGAGTTCAAATTGCACAACAAGCACCGATAATTTCACACTTGATGTACGCGGACGACACTATTATTTTCACAGAATGTTCACATCAACAAATCAACAAAATTTCTAGTTTCGTCAAATGGTCGGGACAACGCATCAACTTTCACAAATCAAGTATTTTTCTCAGTCCAAGAATAAATCACACCGACGCTCTATGGGTCAAGATCACACTAAATATACAAAGACCATTATTTGAAGATACTTATCTAGGTGCGCCTTTGGATTTTGGACAATCTAAGCAACGATACTTTTCAAGCATAATCTCCAAATTGACAAAGAAAATCACCTCCGGGAAAACGGCTTCTCTCTCTACGCAAGGCCGAATAACGTTAGCTAAATCAGTATTATCCTCTTCAACACTATATATCATGGGGGCTTTCAAATTGCCAACTTCGACAACAATAAAGATCGATCAAATTTTACGAAACTTCATATGGTCTAAATCCGACTCAGAAAAAGGCATTCCTCGGATTGCCTGGGACAAGGTTTGTTCTTCAAAGTTAAAAGGTGGTTTAGGAATGCGGAAATCTAAAGAAATGAACCAAGAATTGATCGCAAAACTCGCTTGGAAAATCATCAAGCAACTTGATTCATTAATGGCCAGACTGCTTATAGCAAAGTATTGCAACGACACTGATTTTCTAGAGGTGGGTCAAAGGAAAAATACATTTTGGGCTGGCAAAGTATTCTGAGCTGATACAACCCCACATCAAATGGAAAATTGGTTCTGGCAACGATGTTCAAATCCATGTGGATTGGATCCCAGGTTCATCAAATCCTCTACGCTTTCTACCTTCTCCAAATCCTATGCGTCTCAAAGTATGTCATTTTATCGATAATAATAAACAATGGAAAACATCGCTCTACGCCTTTTATTTTCTGAAGAAGATGTCAAAAGGATTCTTAAAATTCATCTGCCTATCATCAATATAAATTCAAGAGATAAACTTATCTGAGTACATGAAAAACATGGATAGTACACTGTTAAAACAGGCTACTATTAAGCTGTAAATCAAGCTGCTTTAGTGACGCCTTCGCCTTCAAACCGTCCTCAGATATCGCCTTCTCAAGCAAAGGTATAGAAAAAAACTTTGGGCAACACGGGTACCGGCCAAAATACAGCACCTTCACCTGGAAAATTTTAAATGGGCGATGTGCCTCATCTGATCAGCTACGAAAAAGGGGCATTCTCACTCCCCCTGTTTGCTTAGAATGTCAATTAACAGAGGAAAATGGCACACATATTTTTACAGAGTGTGACAAAACAAGAAGAATATGCTTTCTGTCAAGATTTGATTTCAACTTCGAGAGTAGTAATCAGGACTCTATCCAGCAATGACTTGCCACCTGGATCGCCAGCGCACCAAATCGGGAATCATTGGAAGAATCATTGGTAATTTTATGGCATATTTGGAAAAGTAGAAATAAGCTTTATTGGGAAAACCAGAAAGAAACTTCAGAAATGGTACTCAACAGCGCTAAAGCAAAACACCAGAGCTTAATACAAAACTGGAATCAAGACTGGCCCCGAAACAATCATTCGGAAGAATATAATTCACATCCCTCAATCCAGTCTGATAGACCGACAATCCTGTTCGATGGAGCTTTCCAACAGGAAACTTTTGAGGCTGCAGGAGCATGGACGATTATGACACAAAAAGACTCTCTCCAGGATCAATCAAACTATGAAATTTATGGTAATACTGCACTTCAAGCAGGAGCCTATACATATCTACTGGCAATCAGGTCTGCGTTACAAAATGGAATCACAACCACCACGATAGGAACGGACTCACTAAATCTCATTAAGGCCATTGCACAACCAGAAAAGGCCACAGTAGAAATTCAAAATATAATAAAGGAAATACTCCACCATCAAATCATAAATCGGTCTTTTAAAGTTAGTAAAGTAAGTAGAAATAGTTTAGAATTAGAGCATACTTTAGCAACACATTGTAACCAAAACTCCTTTTTCTCTACACTTCAATAAAATAAATTTCCTTTACTCAAAAAAAAAAAATTAAATTAAGACTTCAAATAATAATAAAAATCTTTATTTTTTGTCTAATATATGCTCAACCGGGTGAGAGGCAGCTACAGTTTGCAGTAATGTACTGTCTATATCTTAAAATTATTATCCGATTTGAGTTTTCATTTTTAGTACAAATTGAACTACAAATGAACATCCAAACTAGACAATAATTTTGAGACATAGGAAGTTTCTTTTTCATCCTTTGTAATGACGGGGATAAATATCGATGATATTATTAATAGAGAAAATAAAAATAGTATTATCTCTATTTAATAAATTACTTAAAAGCTGATTATATAGCACGAGAATTGTAAAATGAATCTCATCTGTCGATTCCAAAGTCATTATCAGGTCTTTATATCACATTTGTAATAATTTTTAACAATGTCACATTTGCTTCGGAAAAGAATTTTGACTTATTTTATCATTATTAATATTATATATCCAATGTATATATACTCTTGTTTGTTTGTAAGTGGACAAGTATCAAATGATCTTTGTTGAATGAATTTATTAATTCTTTATCCAAACAATAAAGATGAAACGAATACTATGACCGAAAGAGTGTATCATAATCATTTTTTAAATTAAAAAAGTCCCCACATCTTATGATGAAATTAAGCCTATAAATTCCAAATCAATAAAGGTGTAATCCACCTCATATAATAATTATTATTAAGGCAAACAAATAATTTTGCCCACAAAATTAAGCAACCTGTACGGTCCTCTCCTATGTCCTTCCTGAGCTTCTTCAATTCAACCCTTTTCTTACTGTTTCATGTCTGAATCCTTTAATTAACCTCATTGAATTCCTTCTTCTAGGTAGCTCCTTTATTTACATTGATAGCTGCCTACCCTTTTATTCATTCCTTCAGACTAACCTACTTTTTCATACGGCAACTTTTGGTACGAAGGTTGAGCTGCTTATGCAGTTTGAATTCTGCTTGTGGGGCTTCTCTGATTGGAAATGTTGAATTTTTGTTCATAAAGCATGAATCTTGGATCGAACCCATCTGGTTCAGCTTGTCATTTGTCCCTTTGAGATTGATTTTCCAAGCAACCAATTGAACTGAAGGTGTTTATCCCCCCTTCAATCTGAATCTTCCTGTTCTTCAATGTGTTTGGTGATGGCTGGTGAGTTTTCTATCAAATGACTTGATTGGGATGCGAGCTGGAATATTCATTGCTTCTTGGTGAATTGAACTGTTAGGTTTGAGGTTTGGTCCTCTTATTTTTTGGTTCAGAAGCTATCCTTTATTGTTTCGGTTCCTAAAGTTTCACTCTTTGGGTTTCTTCAATTTTAGCATTCAAGTTGATTTTTGCATGCCTTCTAGTACATATGATGTATCGCCAGTAGGCCCTCTTCCAAAAATTTTATGAAACGACTTATTAGGCCTTTATCTGGTGCTATGTATATAGTACATGAGAACGCTGTGATCTCATAGGTTCAGGTGTTCTGATTGGTTCCGTTAATTTGTATAGTATGAGGCCAATGGTTTGGCTGTTTTAATTTGCCATTCAGAGGTTTGAGGCGGTAAGGGGAGGATCATATTTCTTAGAAGGTTTTGGGTAGAGCATCATTATCAGTATGAGGAAAATTAGTTCACATTCAGGGAGAACGTACAGTGACAGGAGATGGAAAATGCCGTTCTTGATTAGTTTGCTCGTGTCTATAACTCTGTTCATGATAACAATGTTTTGCTTCTATTCATCATATAATGCCGGCGATGAATTGGAAGTTAAAGTCATCTCATTGAGTGAACAAGAGGATTCCAACGATTATTTTGTAGAATCTGATTTAAAGAAGTCACTTAGAGCAAATGATGATCAGAGTACAGAGCCACCGAGATTTGCCTATCTTATATCAGGCACTAAGGGTGATAGTCAAAGAATGTTGAGGACATTGCAGGCAGTCTATCACCCACGGAATCAGTACATTTTGCATATGGATCTTGAGGCTCCACCAAAGGAGAGATTGGATTTAACAATTTCAGTAAAGACTGACCCAACTTTTCGTGAAGTGGAAAATGTGCGTGTAATGGCACAATCCAATTTGGTTACATACAAGGGACCTACTATGATTGCCAATACCCTTCAGGCTATTGCGATTTTGTTGAAGGAGAGTAAAAACTGGGACTGGTTTATAAACTTAAGCGCTTCGGATTATCCTCTAGTGACTCAAGATGGTCAGTTTTCCATTATCCTTGTGCTTTTCAGCTACCTTTCACTTACTAGCACTTTAAAATGATCGTTCCTTTAACTTTCATTGGCAGTTTAAACTATTCATGTGTCAAGAATTGCAAATGCAAACATCTGGCTATCGTCAGCAATTATAAATGCTTCTGTTTTCTGCCATTGGTTTGTTTGCAGTATGGCTTTTTATCTGTTACTCACACCCTTTGCTGAAACAGAAAACTGGGTAGTTCTTCATTGATCAGATTTTTTAAAGGGATGTTGTCGCTTCCATTGAGCAGAAATCTGTTTGCATATATGCGCTTTCTAAGACAAGAAAGGCTGCCATTGTCTTTGTCGGGTATTATTTTAGAGGCTCAAATTTCATTGCAAATAGTCATGTCTAGGAATTAGAAAAGAACTAGGGAGTCTTTGGCAGATGAAGTAAGACACTTTATTGAGGTTCATGAGTGGAATTGAATATCCTACCAAAAACAACGAATAAAATTTACTGATAAATCTTACTGACCTCATCATCAATACACGAACATAAACATTAGATCATAAAGTTTTCGCTAGTAGTTGTTTCAAAATCCAAATCTGAACTTTATATTGCTTTCTAATATGATTGTCTTCAATGGTTAAGTTTGTGTTGCTCATCCAAGAGTATTTAGTCAAATTGTTCTTCTTCTTTTTTTTTCCCCCTTCTTCTTCTTCTTCTTCTTCTTCTTCTTTGAAACCTTCCAAAATCTTATTTCTTTGTTAAAATTATTAAATGTGATTTCGCTATTCCGTTCATTCTCATGGTTGATTTTTATTTAACATAAATGTAAAGGATCTGCAATTGACGTGTAGTGGGCATATAATGGACTATTAGGTCCTACATTCCAGGCTTGTATACTTTTGATTCGTAGAACCGCCAAATTGACATAACAGGTGTCATTTCTAGCCTATATTTCTTTTCTACATTTGTATTTGGAAAGTTAAAAAAGCCATCATATAACAATATTCAGGCTTTGCATCTCCAGTTCTTAAATTTATATACTGATGAGGTTACTTTTTGTCTCTAAGGTGGTCCTTTAAATGTTTCAAACTTCTCCAGATGCCAAGTTAATATCACATTTGCTTGTGTGCTCATGCACTTGCGCATCTAGAGATGATATTCTAGGCAACTCGTGCCTTCTTTTGTCTCAAATGATTGAGCATCCACAGCAACCAGAACCATTGGTGTTCTTACTGTCTCTATTCTGATAAGAGTTGTCTCTTTCAGGTCACCTATTTTTAGGCACTCAAGCTCCTAGAAGTTAATATCTCTAGTGTTTGCCTACATTTTCATTGCTCTCGTATCTTGATGCCTATGGAAGAGAGAAAAAGTTCTCTGGACCTTGCTATTTAGGTTTATCTGGGATTTTCTCTGTGTTCTTGGAGGGGTGGCTTCCTTTATGCTTGATCTTTTGAAATGGCCTAAGTTCTGTTCCCTGTCCTCCTTGAGGATAGAACAATAATAAAAAAAAATTTCATTGTCAGGGAGCTGACAGAGATCTTCTTTATAGTGGGATGGGTGTATTTTTTTTTTTTAATTATTTTCTGATAAAAAATTATTTGGGCTCTGATGGTGCAGATATGCTTTATGTTTTCTCTAACTTATCCCGGACACTAAATTTCATTGAGCACACTCAACTTCGGGGATGGAAACTGTAAGTTATTCACCTTCAAAAGGTTTATCATAAAACTGATATTGAAAATATACATGACTCTTCTGGAAGCTATAAGTAATTTGGTCCATTAACATGTGCAGGAACCAAAGAGCTAAGCCCATAATCATTGATCCTGGTCTTTACTTGTCAAAGAAATCCGAGCTTGCTGTGACTTCTCAACGCAGATCACTTCCAACAGCTTTTAAGCTATTTACTGGTAATTTAGAAATATTCTTTAGTTGGATGTGGGAATTGATAGTCTTTTTGGTTCAGGAAGCTGCTTTCTTTTGAATTGTTTTGTTGAAAGTATTATTAAAAGGAAAATGGATATAATGGCATCCAAAGCATGATTTCTAGGCATGCAAAGAGGCTCTTATCATTGAGGGTAATTTATTATCCTGATTAAAAAGTGAATCAATTCATGACATGCTCAAAAAGTGAAAAAATCTTCCCTCAGGTTCTTCTGTGTAGAATTACTTCTGGGCTTCATACTGTATGATTTTATATTTCATGAGTCATCATTATTTTCTAATATATGCATTGTTCTGGTTCCCTATTTTGGTAATTGATGTCTACTAAAATTAGATATGTAATTTAAATAATCTGCAGCCTGGATAACTTGCTTCACTGTGTCTTGCTTTACGTACAGGTTCAGCATGGGTGATCCTAACACGCTCATTTGTAGAGTATTGTATCTGGGGTTGGGATAATAGCCCCCGTAGTATCCTCATGTATTATGCGAATTTTGTCTCCTCTCCAGAAGGCTATTTTCATACAGTTATTTGCAATAGTGAAGATTTTCGGGCCACTGCAATCAATCATGATCTCCACTATATTGCTTGGGACACTCCACCTAAGCAGCACCCAATCTCATTGACCCTCAAGGATTTTGGGAACATGGTTAATAGCACGGCACCATTTGCAAGAAAATTTCGCAAGAATGATCCTGTATTGGACAAGATTGACAAAGAGTTGCTTGGTCGTTCAAATCGTTTTGCACCAGGGGCTTGGTGTATAGGCAGCTCAGAAGGTGAATTGGATCCATGTGCTTCTCGGGGTGATGATTCTGTCTTAAGGCCAGGTCCTGGTGCTAAGAGACTGCAGGAACTAATGAGAAACCTTTTATCGGAAGATTCCCGGAGCAATCTGTGTTCAGCATAGAGCTGAAGTTGCAAATCAATACTTTCTGACTGTGATAACATAGCCTAGTAGAAGCGCAGGAGGACATTTATTGAACTGATCAGACAGCTGCAAAAGACGGCAGTTGTATGAGGTTCTGTGTACAATTTTGGAGCAAGTAAAGGAAAGAATTGGTTTAAAAACCACAATTTGAAATCGGTCTCATTTTATACTTGTAATTGTAAAGCATAGTAGGTAGAACTGATACATTGCTCTTGAAAATGTTGCTATACCTTTTCTTTTTTATCTTTCCTTGGTTATATAGGGTCTAGATTTTTGAAAGGTTACATGCATTGCACATAATTGGTTTCCAAGAGTCAATTCAAACGTCATGCTCAGTGTAGTTTTTATAGGTAGAAAATTTCTTAGCTTATTTTCTTTGCCAGTGAATTTGACAAGTCATATCTGGAAAGTGATACATATGATCTTTGCGATCAAAGATCTAAGCATGCTCTTATGACATGATTGCAATAAGGACTCGCAAGTCTTGAGTAATCCATTGGTTTGGTTTCATAGTTTTGTGTCTTATGTTGTGATTATGTTATAAATCATTCTTTAGGTAAGGAGTTAACCATGTGCCCGAAACTTAATCTCATCGGAAACAATTAAAACGTTCAAAACCGATAGTGTATCGAACCCAATCCCATATGCACATCAATCTCGACGGGAGGAGTCAGTCCAATCTGTTTATCTAAGGTACCAAAAGAAACCGCTCATCGGAAAGCTGCTAGTTTATATGAAAGATACGCAAAAGAAGAAATCTATAGGCCATCTACAAATTTTGCATGTTATATTCATTCAACCCTAAAACATGTCCTTGAAATGTAACAACTAACAAGGTCATGTTATGAATGGCAATGCCAGAACATAAACCTTCCCTGTCAACCTAGATTAGACGACGAAATGAGTGCGGATGAAAATGGATGAAAACCATCCAAATTTTGTGTAAATCACCAAGGAAAAACTTGGATGACTAGAAGTGATACCTCTTTAAAGAAAAAGAATACAGGTGTTTACAGGAAGTTGTAAGTTCACAAGCCTAGTCCACGCATTGGCTGCGCTTTATGTAACTGTCAATTATTTTTTGCTGCGAAATATCAGTATAATAACCCTTCCCTACTTCCAATTTTTCTTCCTGTGCGAGCTTTTCAACTTCAAGCTGCACATGGCTGCCACTAATTTTATTCGGTTCTAGTAAGTTGCAAGCCACCTCAATGACACCATCACCATGGACTAGCGCCATAGACTGCACTGAAGTGAGTCCACCTCCTCTACCGCTCAACCTCTTTGCAATTCTACGAACAGCAACAATGTCATTTGAGAAGACTGGAACATTGTAGTTGTCAATCCATCTAGTTGCTCCGATCACAATAACGCCTTTTGCTTCAACTGCTACAGCAGGACCTTCATCTGGTTTCAGTGGCAAAACATCTGTTTTGAGCCCTCCAACCCACTGATTCCCACTGGAGTTGGGTCTAAAATATCCCAGGTCCCTCCTGATTGAATCAAGAGATTTTCCTTCCTTACTTGCTGCTCCGTATAAAAATGTGGGAACTGCAAATTGATTACCAGGCTGTTTGCATTAGCAATGATCAAAGAAATCCATAAGCAAACTACACAATACTAGGCACTTCAGGGGTCAAATGGACCAAAAAGGTAGGTTTGGAAGAATGACATGTGTCGAAACTTTAAAACACAGATATCACTTTCAAGTTAAGAAATGCCAGGATTTATTGGTATTCTGTCAATGTCAGAGCTATTGGTTAAAGACATTCGACTCAAAATGCTCTTTTCTTTTACACTAGGGATGCATGGATTAAGAATCATCAATAATGGGACTGGATATGCATTGCATTGCCATCGTACAGGTCAGCTTCAGAGAAGAACACAACAAAAACATTGCAGACGATAAGAAACCTATTAAGATTATCTCTTTTCCTGATACTTGTCCTTATAATAAGCTTCTTATAACTTTAGCGCTAACAGAACAATACTACTGCTACAGTAGATTCTCAGATGCAGTGGATCTAACTTGCTAGTATGACAAAACTCATCGAGCTTTGTTTCCATGATCTGTTGCATGTGCACCAAACTGACGCAGTGTACCATTGTCAACAGCATCAGTTAATCCATTTGTATAACCACGAGTAGGCAGATAGTCCAAGAAAAAATTTTATTCTGCCTCATTCCTGTGAACAAGGTACTACCTAAATCATTGATCTTTCATCCAATTTTCAGGGGGTTTATGAACTTATTTTACATTCTTTTCCAAGGACGGTTAATGCTCTATAACTATATTACACTACAAAATCTAGAGCATTTCAGAGCATGAAGATAAACTGCAGAATCCAATCTGTGTCAAGAACCGATCATTAAAATCTAAATTAAAAAGGTAACATATACACAGCAAATCGCTCCACAACATGAAATAGAACTAGGTTCTGCACAAAACTAGGCCCAGAGAAGAAAAAAACCTTGAAGATTTGAACCAAAGGAAGATGCCAAAGACGTTGCAGTGCCAGCCACATGTTCCAAAGAAGCATCACCCAAGGGATGCAAGCAGATATGATCAACAACACCAAGCCGTGGATGGGTTCCAGAATGTGCCCCAAAATCAATGGTTTCAAGCGCAGCTTCAACCATTGCAAAGATGGCCCCTTTTAAAGGACTCAAAGATGGTGGATTCGAACCCAATTTCGAAACAAGAGTGTACCCAACTCTGTTGTAAATCTCATCTTCAAATTTGTTGATAATTGGAGCTTCAGGGAACAATTTTGCTGCTTTTTCAATGGCTTCAAGTGCGGCCCTGTTTCTGCTCTCTGATATGTACACTTTGCCGCAAGCTAACATCAATTTTCTCAGCATCTCTTTGTTGCTTCTGCTTGCAAAAATTGGTTCACAACCCACACAACTATGGACACTAATACACATTGGAGATGATAAATTCAGGCCACAAAAAGATTTGTGGCCATTATCTTGTTGGTCTCCGATCGGATTTTCTTGGAACCCATGATTCAAAAAGCTTGACTAATCCCTTCAATTATGAGCAGAAATTAGCAATGCAGAATCGGAAACGAAGGTTATGAAAGAAGAGCTGGAACTCTGATTGGAATCAAATCACATTTGCAGAAAAATGGAGACGCCAGGTGGGCCGATTCATGCACTGAGCTTTTGACATATGGGACCGGATAATTGAAACATTCTGATTGGGTTTTTAGCTCAATGTTCTTGGATTTTTCTTGTACAATTAGTAATGGGCCACTTTGAGTCAGCTTTGTTTAAATCAACTTAACGCCACAAATTGGCTGATAATGTAAACAGGAAAAATAGTGGTTTAAGACAATCTGGAATTGTATTAACACGAGTTTGATGGTTCAAATTTGAGAACATCTTTGAAAATAATAGATGTCATTCTCTTCATTTGGACGTGAAGGGAAGTAGTATTATTACTGGAAAAATTGGCTAATCTACCCTAAGTTTTATATGCGTTGTCAATTCTATCATATTCTTTTTCGATTAGTCAATATTACCCTAAGCTATCCAACCGTTAGCTGATTTTGTCCAATTTGCTCTTTTCCGTTTAAATTAATGGAATTCTATTTGTTTTAATTACAAAAATACCTTAATAATTTTAAAAATTATAAAAATAATCCCAAAAATTTACAAAAATAACAAAATAGTCTATTTTCAGTTTTTGTTTAATTTTTTTTGTTTTTGTATTTCTTTTTAATATTTTCATAACTATAAAAATATACTATATGATCTTTTAAAAAAAAACTATTTATTTTTAAACTCTAATGTACAAATTTATAATTTGATATTTGTAACTCATGTTTAATTTACATAAACATATTATTTTTTTAATAATATAGTTTAACGGTAATGATATTATTTTCTTAATCTATTTTTTTCAATCTAAAGAACAAGATTATTTAACTAAAACTAATTTTGCACAAAAAAATAACACATTTAGCATAGATTAAAAAAGAAGTTATTGGTATACTTTAATGTATTACAATTTAATTCAACAGACTTTAGATTGTATCATAAAATTTAAAAAATAATTAAAACTAAAATATAAATTTTTCTGTAAAAGGCCAAGTACGAAAAGAAAGTAAAAAAAAACACCTATTTCATTTCTACATTGGCCCAACACAAGAATATAGTGTCATGGAATTTACAAAAATGGTACAAAATATTTTATAAAAAAACATTTATATTTATCATTGCCAGGGTTTAACATTTTGTGATAATTTTTTGAGATATTAATATATCTAACTTTAGCAGAAAGTCTTTTTTTTAAAGAAAAAATAATATAAAGAAAATCTATTCCTGTACTAGACTCCACCTTTTTTTTAAAAAAAAATAAGAAAAATTAGATTGCCCCAGTGAGAATCGAGACATCGAACACAGTCATTTTATCTCACATCCTAAATTACTTGACCATCTAACCCACTCGCCTTTAGTAGACCCCGCTTAAATATGGATAAAATCACTCTCACGGTTAGAAGTCCTTTGGTGAGACTTAATCTTATATCTACTCTCATGAAACAGAAAATTTGGTCGATTATTTTTTAATCTATGCTAAATTTTTTAATTTTTTGTAAAAAAATTAGTTCTAGTAAAAAAAAGTTCTTATTCTTTAAATTGAAAAAAATGGAGTAGAAAACTAATATCATTATTTTCTAGCCATAGTATTAAAAAAAATTAATATGTTTATGTTGTGAATTACAAATATGTATATCTATAAATATGTGCAGTATTGTTTAAAAATAAATTTTTATTCTAAAAGATCATATAGTATATTTTTATAGTTATGAAAAATAGTAAAAAGAAATAGAAAATAAAAAAAAAATTAAATAAAAAGTGAAAAGAGACTATTTTGTTATTTTTACAAATTTTTAGGGTCATTTTTATAATTTTTAAAACTATTAAGATATTATTGTAATTAAAACTAACAGAAAATCCGTTAATTTAAACGGAAATCGGCAAATTGGACAAAATCGGCTAACGGTTGAATAGCTTAAGATAATATTGGCTAATCAAAAAAAAATCTGGTAAAATTGACAATGTATGTAAAAGTTAGGGTAGATTGGCCAATTTTTCCAGGGCTTGGATTGTTCGGAGTGTTCGGAAGAGCATTATTTGAGCACCTTATTACTGCTTAGGCTCCACGCTTATTCCTTCGCTGCGAAAAAAACGATGTCGTACCTGCTTCCTCACCTCCACTCCGGCTGGACCGTCGATCAAGGCATCCTCGCGTAAGAAGAGCGGCTCGTAATCATCCGTTTCGGCCATGACTGGGATGAAACTTGCATGCAGGTATTTTTATCCCAAAACTCTTCGCTGTTGTTGTAATTATGTTTCTCCAAGAATCGGTTGTCCCTAGGATGGAAATTAATCCAAGTATTTTCGTATCGTGAACTTCTTTGAGCGGTTGATTTTGTTTTCCGTGCGAAGTTGAAGTTTTAGGGCTTGAATCGATCTCATTAGGGTTTAGGGAATTATGAACTTCAAATTTTATGCGAAATCGTTGTATATGAAGCTTTGTGTTGTTATGAATTATGCTCCTATTCTAATAATTTTCTGTGAGATTTTATTGTCACAGTAGTTGTAGGCACCCTTTGCAGTTGGCATCAGATGAAATGTAAATGGTGTTAATACAATCACTTGTGATAGAGAATGACATCTAAATGTAGAGAATGATTAATACTCTATTAAATGAGATTCTTTTTAGTTCGATTTGAATAAAAAGAATCTCATTAAATGAAGAGTGATTAAATTGTAAAATGAATGTTATCACTTTATGAATTACTTTCAAATGAAGAAAAATCAGTAGCACTCCCTATTTACTGGCATAAACTTTTTAAATAGAATAAAAGGACAACAAAGGCAAACATCAAAATGATTACTGATCTTCGTTCTTAAATTGTAAAATGAATGTTATCACTTTATGAATTACTCAATTGGGTGAAAATGCTGAACTTGATGATGATTCACTGTTCTTATAACTTTTCTGCTACTACATTTTGAGAAAGCAGGCACATGAACCTTTAAATACAATGAGAAAATTTTCTCAGATATTAGTTTCCAGAAAATATAAACAATATCATTATATTCACATTTTATTGGATCTTCTAGTTATCTTTCTTTTTGGAAAAATGATATATATATAGTGCAAATGTATAGTGAATGATATAGCACGTGTATAAATACATAATCATCCCTATTTTGTTGGTAGTTATTGAGAGAATGGTGTATTTTTTGTATTTTGATTAATCATTATTTCATTTCACTATGAATTGGCACTATATGTATAATTACTTATATGTATTTTTATTTTTTTAATTCTAGATTATTGTTATTTTTTTTTATTTTTGTGAGTTGTAGATACTTACGTGAAAGTTTTGAGAAAATTATTATTTTCTTTATTTTCTGTATTTGACTTTAGTTGGAATAAAAAATTATGTTTTACAGAAATTATTAATTAATAAGGTATCAATTTAAAGAAATTTTACTGAATATGGTGGAACTCTTTAAATGATCTTTTTTTTCCAAGAAATTTCATAAAAGGTATTACTTTAATACATTCCACTCAGGTAAATCTTTAATCGAGCTAGGAACTTTGAAGCCTTTTTTGTCTTTTTTTTTGTTTTTTTTTTTTTTCATATTGCAGGGTGTTCACCATTGGTAACAGTGACTAATTTTCCTCGTTTATGATAGGCACATCAATAGATAGGAGAGTTGGCCAAAAGATTTAAAGTTGCTCTATGTCTATGGTCATGACGAGGTTCGGGTGAAAACTCCTCCGCAACCCTTTGGTTAGAACTTTAAAGCCTTTTTAATTGTTAAAAACTGATTGTACAACTTGGAAGTTTTAAAAATACCTGGCAATGGCATTGTTTGGACTTTGGAACTTTGAAGAATACTTGGTACCTGCAGATTGTAAAACATTTTGGAGAAAGTTGACATTGGGAGAGAAGCAAGGCTTTCCAAGCCGGTTTAGTTTTGACTTGTTTTTTACACTGTTTAAACCTTATACTTAAAGTCAGCTAACAACATGCTCTTTCTTTCATTTCACAGCAATATTGCTGGTTTTCTCAACTTCTTCAATCTACCGTGCTAATATCTTATTTATAATGCTCTATCGTCTGCTACTAACTGTTGACTTGATTATATATTGAAAATACTTCAACAAAATAATAAAGTCGAAACGATTAATTATTCGTTTGAATATTCTAAAATAATAATTATTCTATTATTATTTTAAAAGAATAGTACAATAATCATTTTTAGGCGGAAAATCTACTTTTCACATTCTTTGGCACTAGACATGGTTCCATTCCACGTTTTTTCTTCAATCGAACCAAACGCAGACTGTGAATACCTAGAAAATGTTACTTCTGCGCCAAACTAGCAAACTGAAAAAGGGATATACAGCCCACAAAATTTTGACTGCATTTTTATTTGCTGGAGTATTTTCAAAAGATACGAATTTGATATTCATTATTCATTCTTGATTACAGTTAAGGCAACGGTGTAAGATATACTGCTAAGATGGGATAAAATAAAATCTACCAACCAAACATGAATAATTCTACACTCTACATACTGAAGTAATTTTGTAATTTTTGTACTACCTAAGGACAACAGTATAATTTATCGTTTTCCCTTTTGCGCCAAATTGTAAAACCATATATTCTGGAGAAAGTCGATCAGCTTAATTTGGGAGAGAAGCAAGGCTTTATTCTCCTTTTGACTTGTAGCACGATTGCTTGCTGATAATTTTATAATATATTTTTTGGGATTTTTAAAATGCGAAATAGTAATATTTTAAATGTTGATTTATGATTTCGTCTTTCGTGTTTTGAGTGAAGGCGGACGGGCTAATTTTTACTGAAAAAGCCATCAACCTCATATTTTGGGAACCTGACCTTAAATGTGTAATTTTACCAAGAGTTACGTTTAGCCAACTTCAAGCTAAGTCCATTTTACAGGTTTTTTTTTTTTTTTTTGGTTTGGTTTTGGGTATAAAGCAAAACCCGAAAACAGTATTTCAAACACGATTGACTGAATCACAATATCTGCAGTCTTGGGATTTTGACTAATGAAGCTGACTCGAGAGAGAGTGATAGTGACACAGATTTTGCAAGTTCTAACTAAATGATTTTTATGTTTACTATTTATGTCTAAAAAATACTGTAGTCTATATTGAGTTTTGAATTTGTACTAAAAATAATATAAATTTTAAAATTATATGTTCGCTATTTTATTTTTTTTTACTACTAAAGAAGCTGATTCCGGAGATAGTGACACATATTTGCAGTAATTATGTTGAACGTGATGATATGAAAGATCCTATTGATGGAGAAAAACGGTGTGCCCTTCACTTTTTCCCTTTGGACTCTCTCGTTAGTGAATAGTACAATTGCAGATTTCCAGCACCTCGAAATCAAAAAACAAATAGCCAAAATGAAGAAAAATAAATAAACAAAGGGTTACCAGAATCAGCGCCTTTTTGGATAATTCCCAAGCAAAAAATGCAACATGTTCATTAATCTTGATAATTCCGCCATCATCCCCCACCCCCACCCCTCTGCATGTGTGTGTGAGGGAGAAAATGCAGCTGTTTGAAGGTCCATTTTAGATGATTAGATCAAAAATGATATTCGTGTGATTAACATTTGAAAAGGGTTTGCAAAAAACTTGAAAACTAAGATACAGACCTACCGAGGGGCACTCAAACATCTTCATAAACCATCAGATTTCTTGTTTTCTCTGTTTCCATTTTTTTTGCACATAGTAAGAGAAAAGATTGGTTAAAGTTGTTGTTTTTGAATGGGGGGACTGATGAAGCTGAATCAGCATCATCATCATAATGGAGTTAGCAGCAATGGGAACAGCAGCAACCGAGGGAAACAGCCATATGGGTTGATGATAATCTTGGCATTTGGAGCTGCCATAATTGGAGTTATGGTTCTCCACAAGGTTAGGGAGAGAAGAGTTATCAACCTACTTGTTCAGGAGAAAGACAGTCAGCTTTCCAGCCTTCATCTTCTTCTCCAGGTTCTCTAAATCATCTTCTTAACCTTTTCCGATTCAATTGTAATTTCATCTTAGATTTGATCAGGGCCTCTACTGATAACTGCTGTAGAAATCTTAGGAATCAAGTCAAGTGTTTAATAGATCAGAAAGAGGAATATTTATCTCTCTTTTTGTCTTCGGAACAATGTAGGACGACTAGGTAACATTCAGTACAGTACATAAAACAATTGGTTTCATTCATGAGACAGTGAATATAAGAAAATTGACACAATCTCTCCTCATCAAAAGTACCATAGATTTTTCCTTCGATTTCAAAAGATCCCGTGAGCCTTTAATTATATTATGCTCTCCAACATAAAGAAAACGATACTTGCAGCATCTTCTACTTCACAGGTTTCTGAAAACATGTTGATTGCTTCTCTTGTTTCAGAAGGAAAGAGAACATGCAAGGGAAGCTAAATGGAAACTTGAAGAGATGAAAACGAAATTACATTCTCTTCGAGCCCAAAAAAGGGGACTTGACAACAGGATTTCAGAGATGCAGTCGACAATTTCTTCCCTTAGAGAAGAACAAAGGACAATCGAAGCAGCACTGGATGAAAGGCAAAATCAGATCAAGTTGATGAGAGAAAGATATGCAGAGGATAGCAATGAAAATCTTGAAGTTAAAGCCCTATCAAAAATGCTACGACAGAAAGAATCTGAGGTTGAAGACTTGAGGAGCCGTCTTCAAACGCCTGTGAAAGTCTGGTCGGTCAGCACAGATGATCCATCAACTGCAAATGTAAATTTGCAGACTGCAACTAGCATCACAGAAAGGGAAGATATACGAGCCACTAAACTGCCAGAAACTAACACTGGGGTGCAAGAAACTGCAAACCATGAAGCTGAAAGGACTACGATGGAACTTGCAGAGAGTGAAAGTAAAGCTGCAGAATTTGCAAATGAACAAAGTGCTACACAAGGGAAGGACACAACAAAGGACGGAGGAGAAACTGTCAAGAGCGGAGAAAAGCTCACAGCGGAGACAGAAAAGGTGTATAATTCTAAAGAGATCATCTCCGAACATGGAAATGGAAATCTTGAAGAGAGAAACGCTGGGGAAGAACATTTCAGTGATCAATTGCAAGCTGGGAATGTTTCAGGCAATGAAGAGGAAAAGAACTCCACAAAAGTTCACACTGTTGAGGACCATGATAATGAAGGGACAAGATCTGGAGATGAAATTCATAAAGAGTACTCCACAGAAAATAAGATCCTTCAAACTACAGAGGAGGATCTGCAAGGAAGAATCTTAAGTTTTCAAGGTGCTGAAAATAAAGATTCTGAATTGAAGTTAGAGCTTTCCAATCAGCCACTGATTGGTAGAAACAGGCAGGACGGTGGACGCTATTTGAGAAAGACCAAAAGAAAGAAGTTGTATAAAATTTATAGAAGTAGGAAAGACATAGAGAACTCCATAAAGAACAGCTCAGCAGCTATTATCAACGCAACATACACTGGTGCTGCAGCTGAAAGCAAATTGGACAAAGACGGATACCACGGAACATTATCTGGTGTGGGAAATCATTTCAAGAGTTTGAGTGTTGAAAATGATTTGGGTCTAGAGAATCATGAGAGAAAGACTGCTGATGAGCTTTCAAAGGATGGACTCCGAGGACAGGAAATAAGGGAACAAGGAGTTGAGCATGGAGAAGAGCAAAAACTGGACATGAAAGAACTAGAAACTAGCACCGAGGAAAGTAAAGGTATTTCACATGGAAGTGAACTGCTGAGACATGACAAAGATGGTCAAGAGTTGAGTAAAGAAGAAAATGCCACCATTGCACTGGAGGTGGAGAAAAGAGAAGCAGTAAACACCACAGGCATAAGCACTTCACTGGATCACATTTCCCTGAAGGACACGCCAACAAATACAACCCCACATTTGGAGGACGACATGCTCCTAACTGAGCAGCAAAACAATTTTGACCCCAAATATGAAGCTACACGCACAGAGCAACCAGAAGAAAGGACAGAGACTCGTTTCAAAGCTGAGGTTTCTGAACAAACAGACCCAGTTGACAATGATGATGAACCAGAGAACCTTCAGATGGAAGATGCAACACAAACAGAATAAAAATATAGATGTTTCAATAGAATCAGTGTTGCTCTCTGAAATGGCAAAAGCTCAAATGAAAGACCTAAGGAACAAGAGTTTTAGTTAAATACATGTAGCATGGATTCATTTAACACTTGCATGATTTAGATTTTTTCAGAATTGGTGCTTTCTCAATGTAATCGTATAAGATACAATCTGAATTTCTACAGCTAAATGTCTTGAGTAAGCCTTATCTTTCCCAGACCTGGCATAAGAGAGTTACTTCGGAACAAGACAAGTTCCTAAAAAACAGTCAAGAAACTTCCAGTGAGGTTCTCTTTCATATAGCTTCCTGAATGAAAATCCTGATTGCATTGTAGAACTGAATTTGTCATCTCTTAGACAAAAATTTCCAGATTAAGGTTTCACTATCTCAACAAAATGAATGCTGTAAAAATCTTCAACTATTTCCACACTTTTCTAATTTGAGAACTCAGAAACACAATCACATGAATATCCTCACAGAATCTACAACAAGTTACCAGTTAGCCTTTCTCTCACTATGTGGGGTTGGCTATATGAAGAATGTTCCACCTTGTAGAAGAATTAACAGAACCCGAAAGATTGAAGTTTCGTTCAAAGATAAAAAATAACTCAAATATATGTCTTCTGGCATTGAGCATACAAACATGCTTGGGCAAAGAGTGCATGATGAGATGGGTATCTGCTTTGTAATGATGAATGTGATTTACACAAGAATACAAACATTCTGATCTGCAAGATCAATTAAAAAGGATGGAGTGTATCTTCTCCAATTGATGAAAGCAAAAACCAGAATTTCAAACTCTAGAAAAGACTTTATTAGCCAGAAATCCTCTCCGATATTTCCAGAAGCCCACGCCTACTGTGTAGCTTCTAGGGTCTGCCAATTGGAAAAGAAACAGGAAGAAAGAGAAAAAAAACCGGTATCAGTATGCTGAACCTATCTAGGGAAGTGCAGGCATCTAGAAAATTTTTCTTTTTTAAAGGGGTCATATTAAGCAACCATTAGAAACTCCCTAAAACAATTGGTGACAGAACCTCCAAATTTATCGTCAGTTGATCTTTTTGCAGGTAAATGTGCTATTAAGTCCCAATTTGCTGTCAATTATGATCTTTTTTCTAATTTATCGTCTATTAAACAGCTGTTTTTACATTTTATCATTTGGTAAACTGTGTTTTTCTCTTAAAGGCCAGAAAGAAAGATTTATGGCTCACTTTCCATGATCAGTGTGGAAGGCAGACATTGAAAACTACCACAGTTTCATTAGATATTTACATTGAAGGCTTCTATCATTTGTTAGTCTTATGTTATGGTAATATTTTAGAGAATTTCTAAAATTGAATTAGAATGAATACGACTCCAGTCATGTTTAGAGGAGATTAGGTTAACGACTAGCAAAATCTTTCAGTTGAAATTAACTGGGGAACGCTCAGGTACAAATAGGAAATCATACTCTTTAAATTATATCGAATGAGCATGATTACACAGTAACAGCTTTGCATTTTGCCCTTGAATGTATATTTTAAAGCTATACAATTTGCAAAAGCTTCATATGCTTTCAGGGTTTCTTCTTGAGAAAAAAGTAACGACATGCCATAACAACCGTAATTTCCGCATACGAATTCAAGCAACTAAGCGTCTCTAGAAAGAGTTCCAATAACTGGCTAAGCTTTAGAGTGGCTAACCTTTACAGCCAAGAAAGATGACTTTGCAATTTAGAAGGGATCGAAGCTAATACCTCTAAGTTACTTTTTTTGCCTCCAGTGAAGAACTTGTAACCCCCAGTGATAAGCAAGCCCCAACCAGCCAAAGATACAATAACAAACTGCATCGTAAAGCTACACTGTTAACAGAATTCCTCCTTTCTTCCCGCATTTATACAGTTCTCGGCAATTTTAAGATGGAATAACCAGAGGAAAATGGACTTCAACACGGCACATAGACAGGCAATATAACAGACATAAAATGGTACAATTTGCCCAAATGAAGAAATTACATATAACAAAGAATTCGAACTGCTTCACATGAGAACAGTATACCATTCAAAGATTATAGCATATGTTTGAAGAGTGACCAATTCCCTAGATTTATCAAGATGTAAACATAGGCACATTAACCATGGTGAAGCCAGTCTTACATCAAGCTCTTCAACACCCAAATTTCCACCCCCACCAACAAATTAAATTTCACTGAAATAGACATATATAGTCAGAGACCAAAGTATATTCTCATTAGGAACCTTCAGAACAGGTTATGAACTTGTGCATGATGCAGAGATATTTTCTAACAGTTGAGTACCATTCAATAAGAGAATAGCCGGGCGCATAGAAGCTTTGCCACAAGCATGGTCAGAGGAAGAGGCTCACGCTGTTTGGCCCAACTTAGACAACCTTTCTGTATGTATCTATGAGTGGTTGTTTCTGTGATTCACTTCATATTAGGTTACATTGCAACACGTTTATACTGAAATTTCAATGAAACCTTTACAATATATCACGATATTGGAGTTTCCTTGCATCTTTTGATCTCCTGGTTTATGCCTTCACATTAATTGCAGATCTTGCTGCTCATATAGATTTAACAAAAAAAAAAAGATGCATGTGGAAGTACCCAAATTTGAACTTGCCACAAGTAACAAAAAAAGTAGTAAATTATGCCAGCCCAGAAATTTTAAGGTCTAGTGAACTACACTAATAAAGGGAAACCATTTTAAACCGCGTTTCCATATCACTAGCCTTTTCTTATTCAAATTGATCAACTACAATCAATCCGATCAGTCTTTCAATGAATATACCCTGAATTAACTATTACTCTTCCAATTAGAACATGTTCATTTTGATGAAAGTGGTCCATTGTCTAATGTAACAAGTTCTATTTCACCATGTCATAAATTTTTCTACTAAATAGACTAAACTTCACACGAACCTAATAATCACATTACAAATGTTTGTGCCAGAAGGACCAGAACACTGGAAAACAGCTATCATGGTGTAGAAAGAAGAACATATAAACATTAAAAGAAAAAAAAAACACAAACAGATTAACCCATTTCAGAAGACCATTCATTCAACGGAGATTCAGACAAACAAATTCCAACTTTACAGCAAAGTTTTACTACATGGAAAGAAAATCCCCAAAAGTCCATAAATGAAAGATAACTCACGTGCTCTTCTTTCCACTTGGATGGGCTCATGGGGTCGCTCCAAAAATTCACCTTAGCAGGTCCATGATGATCTGAAGCTAAATTATGTCAAAAATCTAAATTTTAACCGTTTACTAAATTGAGATCAATAGTGTAAAGTGAAATAGGTTGAAGATGATACCGGCGGCGGACGCGAATCCCCGTCGGTGAGCAAGAGAAGCAGCTTGAGAGGCGGAGCTAGGGGAAGAAATGAACCGGCGAGCAGCCATTGAAGCAATTGAAGAGGCCATTGAGCGAAGAAGTTTTTTGAGAGATGTCGAAATGAGGATGAACCGATGAAGCAAAAGAAATGGGAAATGGAAAGAAGGAATTTTATTTTATTAACAACCAGAACGACAGTGTTTTGGATTGGTGAGTTGATGAACAACCGACTAGAATTACACCCTCATAAAATGTACTAAAGTTAGGCAGTTAGCGGAAAAAAATATTTTTTTAAGGTTTTAATTATTTTACATTTTAGTTATTTTTTTTATAAATTATGTTAATGCAAGTTATAGTCTCTTGAGTTAAATTTTAATACACTAAAATTTATTAATATTTTTTTATTTAAGCTAATATTTTATTTTATGTCGAATATTAGTTTCATTTAAATGTTAATCTTAATGTTAGGAAGAATAAAAAAAAAATCAGAAAAATAGAGTCTCAATTATTTTATGTTTTAGTTAATTTTTTATGAATTAGATTAATGCAAGTTATAGTCTCTTGAGTGAAATTTTAATACACTAAAATATATTAATATTTTTTTAATTGAGCTAATATTTTATTTTTATGTGGAATATTAGTTTCATTTAATTATTTTTAATCTTTATGTTAGGAAGAATAAAATAAATCAGAAAAATAGTGTTTTTATTGCTAAAATATATTATTAAAAAAATTAACATACTTATATAAATACAATCATGGGTTACAACTATACAAAGATTAATTTTTACAGCAGAGATTAAAAATAAATAAATATTTTTTTAAAACTCATATAATATACTTTTATGATCATTAAAATTAGTTGAGAGAAATGGAACAATATAGAGAAAAATGAAATAAAAAGGTGAAAAGGGATTATTTTGTTACTTTTATATATTTTAGGGGTTATTTTTAAAATTTTTAAAAACTATTGGTGTGAATTTGCAATTAAATTTATTATTTTATTAAAAAACTAACAGAGATCTATTAATTTAGATGGAAAATGGGCTGATTGGATGAAATTGGCGAAAATTTCAAACATTAGGGTAAAGTTGGCTAACCAAAAATCTATTCGGTATGATTGACGAAGAGGGCAAAACTTTAGATAGGAACGACATTTTTTCCGGAAGTTAGAAATCAGGTTTTGACTTGTGACCTCAAATTTGAAATTTTATTTAAGAACAGCAGAACGAGAAAAAAAATTTTTAATTTAAATTAAGAAGTTATTTTAAACCTTTAATTATACCCAGTTGAGATTTTTAGTACTCCTTCCGGTTTTTATTATAAGCCATTTTGACTTTTCATAGATTACACCTAGTACACATTTTTAATTAATAAAAAAATCTTAAAAATATATTTTCATATTCGTTGTGTTTTCTTGATTGTTATGAAATATTTTTAAGATTTTTTCGTCGCTTAAAAATATGTACTAAGTTAAATGTAGGACAAAATGCCTTATATTAAGGACTTAACAAAATACAATAATTGAATACGCGTTATAATAATACAAACTCATTTCATGACTTCTTTGTCCACGATGCGAACGTAATCTTAGAACAAAAAAATCAAAAAATAAAAAAATAAAAATAAAAGGTGCATATTGCAGACCTATCCTCAATTGACCTTTTAACTTGTAAGATGTTGACATTTTCGGGCAGACGATGAATTGCCTGAAGCGATTGGAAATTCCAAGGTACAATTAATTAGCAATTTTATTTTCCCACGAAGGGACAACACAAGCAAAATAAATTCTACTTTTCAATTTAGGGTTAATAATAGAATAAGAGCTCATCAAAACTATTACTACCATTTTCCACAGGCACAATGAATATAAAAGAAATTAGAGCATGATGAGCATGCAAATTTGATTAGTAAAACAAGAATTTATCTTAGTCTTATGAAAATGGACTCCGCAGGTAACAATAGATAATAGCAACTGGAAAAATATGGTTCATGCTGCTAAGGCCGTCGAACCAAATACTATACAATGAGGTTAGCCAGAATTTTGACCGCCTCTTCCACCTCGAAACCGGCCACCACCCCGGCGCCATGATTTCCTACCTCCACCGTTGTGTCTGCCTTGATTAAAGCTTTGGCGCGTGTCCGGTTTACTGGAAAAAGCAGGTTGCTGCTGTGAATCATGCTTGTACACCACCGAAGATATGCTAGATGGTGAAGCTTCGTGCCCTGCATTTGTGGGGGCCGAAGCCTGTTGGATGGGTGGTACGGCTGGTTGAGCCAAAGCTTGTTGTCCAGCATTCAAGGGGAGAGAATCCTGTTGAAGGGGAGTTCCCACCATTCCAAATGGAGAAGCTGGCATAAATGCGTTTTGGCCCAAGCATGCAGGCCAAGGCAAAAATCCAGCCCCAGCACCAAAACCTGGCTGACAGCCTGGTAGAACCAAGTTAGAAGGCATTTGTGGAGTTGCATTCATTTGTTGTGGAAATGGGAATCTGCTTCCTGGAGGCATTTGAAAAAGCTGCTGAGCAAACATCGACGGCAGCATTTGCATCCCATTTGTTGGCATCTGAGGTAGGCCAACAATTTGTGGCTGCTGAACAGGGATTCCGTTTACACCTCCAGGAAATGTACCAAAACCGGCGGATGCTGGTGGTGCGAAAGGTGGTGGAGCAAAGCCTTGCCCTAGTGGCCGAGCGGGAAGAGACTGATGGCCTTGATTCGGTGAAAAGTTAGGCGGCTGCATATGATGTCTGGAAGAATCAACAGGCTGCTTAGTCCCCTGCATAGGTTCTTGTGTGTTATTTCTCGGATTCTGTTTCCAATTCTTTGATCGGTTCCCAAATTTCTTTTCATCTTTTCCCTGGTTTCCAGCTTTTTCATCATTTTTTCCTCTTTTATTTTTCTTCAGCATTTTTTTGTACTCTGCCTCCTTCTCATCATCTGAAAATTCTTCATTGTCGGTTATTTCTTCATCATTTGCACCAGATGCATCATAACCTTTCTGATAGAGACTCTTATCATGGAGGACATGATTTGCAAATTCTGGAACAAAAGATATGGAAGTCCCAGGTTCGACCCCAGCAGGTATTTCACTTTCTGAGTTGTATCTTACGATGTAGTAAGGATTCTTCACTGGACCAAAGATTTCATCCACAAGCCCTAGAGGAGATCCACTTTTAGTAATCCACAGTATAGAACCCTCGTTAAGAGGATTGTGCTTTTCAACCCCCTCTACAATGACCTGGGCACCTAGTACCTGCAGAACAGGACAATCTAATCAGGATGCTATATATTGTTAGAAGGGTAAATGAGACACTTTGCAACGGGAGAACCAAACAAGGATTTGACAAGCATTTTTCTTGTTTTAAACATCAGTTAGAATGTAACACTATAGCTTAGCAATCTTACTGATGAAACAGTTCCAATTGGCAGGATTTGATGGTGGGGCTGTAATGTCACATTCACTGGAGGAACTGGAGGAAGATCCTGCAAGAAAATCACGAATAAAGCTGAAACGTATCAATCTCCCCAGTATAGTGGTGAACCACTATCTATAAACAGCAACAAATTCCTCATCCTTCAAATTTTTCAAGACAAAGTGAAAATCAAATCCAAAACATGTTCCTCCATAGGCAATACAGAAGGAACAGAAGCCAAATACACATCAGAGATAAGCACTGTTAGCTTCCTCAACTTAACTTCTAAGCATATGAGGATTCACACTACCATCACAAATCAATTGCTTTCTAGAAATTCCAAAATCAATCACTTCTTTCATAGCCAGAACTTGTGGCAAAGAACCCCGTCAAGCACATGCCTCAATAGGCATAACAAAGCAGTGTGTAAATACACGATCGTTTAAACCACAGGCAGAAAAGCTCAGTAGCAGTAATTGATTGTGCATGATCAAAAAGGTTTCAAGTGTGCTTTATCTTCGTTTCTATTTATTCACTTAGACTTTGTTGACAGAAAAATCACCAAGAGAGGAGTTAATTAGGGTATCTTGTGTATGAACCATCCAAATAAAGTTATAGGACGGTTCTGTTTTATTTCATTGCTCACTGATAAGTGGTCAACTAAGTCAAGTTCGAAAGTTCAAAGGCTGGGTTCAACCATACATTGAAACACTGATTGGGGATTAAAGAACAACAAATTTATAGTTTGGTTACTGGCAACCCTTATGGTTCTACATCTGCATTGTTCAGATAAAGTATTACAAAGTATTGAATGGACATAGAAGTCAATGGTAGCCAAGGCCACGAGCTTTTCCATTTATTCACTTTCTTTGTTGACAGAAAAATCACCAAGAGAGAATCATTTAGGGTATGTTGGGTGCGGACCATCCATATAAAGTTATAGGACGTTTCTGTTTTATTTCATTCCTCACTGATAAGTGGTAGGCTAAGTCCAGTTCTAAAGTTCAGAGGCTGGGTTCAACCATACATTGAAACACTGATTGGGGATTAAAGAACTACAAATTTACAGTTTGGTTACTGGCAACCCATTACATCTGCACTGTTCAGAAAACTCTGTTTGTAGTACCCCGAATCTAAATAAAACTTTTTTCGCAAAGAAAGTGCAAATAATAAATCCACTGTAAAGTAAGCCTTAAAAGCCTTGCCAAAGCAAATCAAACAACAAACTCTCCGTAAAGTAAGCCTTAAGAGCCTTGGCAGAGCAAATCAGTTTAGAGTAAGTATTATACCCAGGTATCCCTTCATTCTCTGGCTAGTACGCACAAAGCCGCTTGGACAATCGTCACACACAAGAAGAGCAGATATGTGGACAAAGTTTGCAGCTAATGTACGGAACAATATGATTACATTAAGCATTGTGTTCAATAGCTTGTAGGTTGTTGCCTGATATAAAGTAATGTGAAATATGAATGGATCACCACGAAAGTAACAGGAACAATTTTCTAAATCTATTCAGAATATTCTTTACTTTTTACTAATAGTGACTAGAGAGTTTGGGAGTCGTCTAGCCGAGTTATTTTTTAGTAAAATGCGGCCTCAACTCTGCAACTATCCTCAAGCGTTGTCAAGCCCTGAAATCAGTGGCGCCTTCTTAGCCGAGTATATCTCTACTTCAACTAACTTGGCAACTACTATGGCATAAAAACATACAGGAATATTGTGTAGTAGCAAGTTGAGGTAAAGATTAAAGTTCGTTACCTAAATCACAACATAGTAAAAGTGCAGCGAATGATCCCCGGTTCATAACTAAATTAATATTCATTTTTTCAGAACTTTGATAAGAGGACAAGATTCAAAAAGTTCAGATTCTACTCCAAAATAGCTGCAGATGCTAATGGGTAAAAGATAAAAGCTAAGGACAAAAGAATACCAAACTGTTTTTGCAGATTAGACACAATGCCAAAATGAAAGGAAAACCTATTTATGCAAATTTATAATCCCCACTTTAAAAATATTACTGCCAGAATGTTCAACTTAATGACAGAAACTAGTAGTTTCGTTCAAGTAGGAAGACTTTGGCAACAAAATAGCAACGTATGGTACCAGGTCAATACAACTGCAGACATTCAATACTAATCAAAATCACAATAAAAATGTATTCTTTTCCAGCTTCATGACTAGTGCTAGACTTCGTCAGCAGGTGATAAACTAATTATAGTGTAACAAAGAGCAAGAAGATTACCGTAAGTTCATTTTTGGACCTAAGAGGCCCTGTTGAGGTAACCCCGGTGCCATCATCCTCTTCATCACTCCAAGCAACCATCTCTTCTGTTTCAGATGCCACTATCTCCCCTTCTTCAGTCTCCATATCATCAGTCTTCTTCCCCTTCACCTTTTGATTCCTGACATCATCATCATCCTCATCACTGCTGGACTCAGATTCACTTTCACTGTCGGACTCTGAATCACTACTACTCTCACTACTAGATGAGGAGGAAGATTGGGCTTCACTTTCAGATTCTGATTCACCATCGACTCTATCTCCATCTCTTGCGTGTTCTCGGCCATTTTGTCCATTATCATCAATAGTCATCTTTTCATTGATCCCGCCATCCTCACCACTATTACCTACTAACACATAAGTTTCTGTACCCTCACCACTAGCAGAACTTAACTCAACACTCTTAACAGCATCAGAACCACCAATCACCCCTCCACCATTTCCATCCTCTTTTAGCCCATTCATGCCATGAAATGCCGAAACCAAATTATTTACTTCTCCATCCAAACTGACTTTTCTTGTTTGAATCTCAGGTAAACATCTCTCTTCACCTTCAATTCTCTCACCGGAACTTTGACAACCCATTTCACCAAACTTCTCAATTTCCACAGCTCCAACAGTCTCTTGACCCAAAGAACCTGAAAGTCCCCATACTTCACCCTCTTCTCCGACTAAACCCTCCTCATTTCTATCTTTATCAACAGATGATCCCAAGTCAGGCACTCCATCAAACATCACGGGTTCAGCCTCCTCTGAGCTCGATACAACAGGGCTTTGTTTCAAATGAGTAGCCATGCTATTTCGCGGTTCTGGGTTCTCTTCAATCCAGTTTTCTATGTAATCGAAATTAAGAAAAGAATCGGCAACCGTAAAAGAAAGGTCCTCCAAGTTAAACTCTGAAGTGAGCAAGCTCTCTTTATCTTTAGAAGAATTGGGGCTCTGCAGAGAATGAGAATCCACCATTTTGGAGAGATGAATATAGGGTTCTGAAAGCAAACATCAGTGATGGTGATAAGTAGAAACGGGGGCTAAAGTATATATATGGCTACGGTGGTGGTGGCTCGCGTTTTGCTTGAATATTGGCCGTTTTGAGGGCTTACCAGAAAATCCTAAAACCCTAATTTGAAGGGTTTTAGAATATATATACGCTCATTGTTTTCGCCATTTTGGGGAAGTGAAAGTGGGCCCTAAGCCCCTAACCAATAAATAAGCGCTAGTTAATGCGAAAAATGATTTTCCCCATATTTTCAGGCGAGGTAAATGGATATTTTATTGTGTTGGAGGCGAAAACAATTCCCATTTAGATTAAGCTAAATTTTTTAATTTCAAGAGTAAATTTATTATGAGGGCTTTGTTTGGCCAATTTTCCATTTTGCATTTTATCTCATTTTACCTCTTAAATACAAAACTCAATGGAAAAGAAAATATTATCCAAACAACTTTCTAATTTACATTTTAAATTTCAACTTGAAACACTTTTTTGTTAGTGTAATGACCATTTTAGAACTACAAATAGTTCAGTGACAAATTTGCCAGGATTTCGTTGTTGAGTGATTGTTTTTGGAAAAGTTCTTTTTTGCAGTGACTATAATTGACAGTATTTAATTGTTTAGTGACAACTTGTACTTGATATTTCAAAATGTAGTTCAAAATACTTTTTTTCAAAACCAACATCCAAACACCAGTTTTATTTCTCATTTAGTTTTCAATTTGAAACACTTTCCACTTTTAAGTAGTAAAATGAAATTTAAGTTGATGTCCAAACAAGCACCGCTTTTCTTTACATAAGTAAATGTCTTTTGGTGAGTTTAGAATTTTGAACGTGATTGGTCAGAAATTAAATTGATCATTCTGATTGGCCCATTAGTTCATATGACATCATTAATTTTAAAATAAGCCCTTTGATTGGTTGAAAATGACATCAGCAATTCAAAACAATGCTACAATGGTCAAATAATAAAATTGTTTTTCTTTTTTGCCAAACAAATATGTCATTAGCCGAGAGAAATAACCTAATTAAAGTGACGGGCTAAACGACGACGTTTACTACCAGATTTTACCAATTAAAATATCATTTTTTGTGCCTATTTTACTGCCAATTTTTTCGGCCACTCTCCCATCTCTTCCTTCCCCAAAAATCTTTCCCGCCCCAAATGTCAATCTAATCTTCTATCACCTCCATTTTCCCATCCCTTCGAAATCCAATTCTCTTCTTGGGTTCGAAGTCCAATTGTTATGCAATAGTGGTGACGGTCAATCTCTCGAAAGGAAGAATAACTGATCATGATTCTTTTTTTCGGTTCCCGATAGTGGCGATGGTGTAGATTTGGCGTCCAACAAACAAATGGTGATCATAATTTGGTTGGGCTTTCGATGATGGCAATACATGCAATTCGCCGTCCAGGAAACACATGGCGGTGTTGATGAATCGTATTTCCGATGTCACCTAATAATTATTATTAGAATTTCATTAAACCATATGATAACATGACCATTTAAAGTGAATTTATATTGACATGATTCAAGCTGATGCGTGTAGTGTGACGAGAACAAATCTAGTTTATACATAAATGCATTATTGATTTATTTATTTATTGTTGGGACAAAGCACCCTAATGTCCATACTTCAGCAGCTTGGTCTTCTTCCATAATAATTTTTTTTTTATTTGTTTATTTGTTTCAGGGGATTATTTGACAGATTCTGTTATGGAGACTCTATAGGTTATCAATTTGCAACAATCTTTTTATAGTTTCATTATTGTATTGTAGGAGACCACATTACCAAATCGTACTAATTAGTTGTAGAGTTTTATTGTGGAAAAGGGCCCAATGAATATGAAAGTATTAGTTTCAAAATGAGCGAGAACTATGGCATTGGTTTTCCCAATTTCGATTTCAGTAACGTGTACCAGGACGCTATAAATCTTAAAAAGTAATACAAACCTTTTATTTTTTTTTTTTAAATATAAGAAAGGGAATAATAGTACAATTATATTCGCATATTATGAGGAGTTACCGCCCTATCTAACAAAAGATTGTACACTATAACATATTAGTCGCATTTGTCAAAATATATAACCCAAAGGGACTGTTTTAGCCATCCAAACTTTTTTAATTGGTATCCTGGTTGTGGTTCACTCTACTGTTGTGATTTTCAATTACCAGGAAAAAAATGTTTTATTAACTTTCACAAAAGGATGTTAGTTATAACTAAAACAAAGGAAGAAGAAACGAATCAAAAGCCAGAACCAAAAGACTTGCATTGTTCATTATCCAGCAGCAAAGCTACTAGCTGAAGGAAAAAAAACAAGAATTCAGTTGCTCCCAGATGAACTTAGTGGCCTAAGCTGAGAGAAATTTCTCCCATCAAAGTTCTAACACAAAATTGCCACTAGCTTTTGAAACTAAAGGAAGTGAAAACTGAACAACATTAAATGCCTAACACTACACAACTTAATTAGACGCAGGAAGTCAATCGTGACAGTGAGATAATATTCTCCTCGTAAACAGTTCTCAAGTGAAGAATGTGATACCAGCATTTTTCCATCAGGAAGTATGCCAAGGGCAACAAGATCGCCGTTTCTGTATGGTTCAGGTTCAGGTCCAATGGCGTGTATCTCCGGTATCTCATAATTAATCCAAATCCCAGTAGTCTCTCCATCGTCATCTGGGAGACAATAGCGTAGAATCCATACGCCAGACTCGTCATGATCAAAAACACACCTTGTTACAGAAATATCAGGTACAAATTCATTAGCTGCACAGAAACATCGTCAAATTCCGCATCTACTTCAGGTACTGGAATGTGAATAAATTTCTCTTGAGCCAGATGAAATGCCATAATTTGCTCACCCACACGGTCCACATAGCAATCCCAGCAAAGAATTCCACTTAAGCATGATGCACTATATAATGTCATTCCTTTAGGAGGATGGGAATTGACAGTTCTCCAGGAGGAATCCACCCCGATGGTCAGAATCTCCACATGACCAGGAAATATCTTGAGTAACTTGTACCGCTCACTGACCGGATCAAAACCAATGTAGTACTTATCAGCTGGATTCTTTTCATCACATTCTTCATAATGGTTGGTCGAGGCAGGGAGTTCCAGCATCTCGCGGGTGGAAACATTATACAGCCAAGAATTCTTGCCGCGATAGAAACATAATTGCCATTCTCAGTGTTGGAAATTCCTCTGGGCTCGAACCAGTAGCTGTGCTCTACAGTATGATCATGAAGAATTTGATTGGTTGTGCCACCATCAGGCTGAGTAAAGTAAAGAACAAGCCTGATGAAGATGCCTAGTCATGGGGTCCCCCAGCTCCAAAGAGGGTTCAGCACAGAGGAGTCCTCGAGAACCACCGCAATAGGACTTGGCAAATGCTGGATCCATGATGATAGATAGCCAAGTTTGGGAGACACATTTGAATCGCATCAAGGATTGCACTGGAAGTCTTCTGAGGATCTCCCGAACCACCTCATCACACATCAGCATGTTCGATGAAAAAACTAAACAAAAACAGGATACGAAAACCAATTCAAGCTTAGTCTTCAGCTCCATCATGTACTTATGGTAGAGGCAACAATGGAAAAACACATATTAATTTGACAAGAAAGCAAAATGTAAATTAGCCGAGAGAATTGCAGCAGCCATCTAAAATGTATCAAACTTTCCACCTCTCGTTAAGAGTAAGAAAAGCCATAAATTTCCTGAAACACCTCGACTCAGAGCACATGAATTTCTTTGAAGTTGAAGTTACAATTAGAGATACAATGGAGCCAACCTAATTACAAAAAAAAGAGCTCTCAAAGCCAAATACTAATACAGTGTAATTTAAGGATCTAAGAACTACTAAAATTTTTTACCCATGACAGAAAACCAAAAGCCCACATCTTACTCGGCTAGCTAATACCATGAACCTAAACTATATCTATTCATTCCCCCAAATATCACTTTTAAGACTTAACATTGATGTTCAACGATGAAGCTTATCAAAAGAGCACCAGAAGAAAATCAGGAATTTCTCATAGTTAAAAAACACAATTGAAGCAGTCAAAAATTAGATTCAATGCCTAAACCTCATCATTACACTGGAAACAATCAACTTATCAACTAGCAAAAGGTCCAGAGTTCATAAGGCAAAAATAACCCGTTCAAAATGGTTTCATAAAAATCCTCATAAAATGACAAGGCTTAAGCAAGTACGAACGGTATACATATCAATCGATCACGCTTCACATTTACATTTAAGTCATCAATGAAACACAAGCATAGCGGAAAAGAATTCTAGCGTTTAGCATTGATAAAAGCGGAAATGAAAAAAAATTGCGGGTTGGTGTAAGGAAAGACAGCCATTGATAGCACAAAAACAACAAAATAAAAGGGAAAAAGATTGCGAAGATAAACCTTTGCCGGGCGGTGGTGGTTTGCGACGGCGAGAAAGATTAAAAAGAGAGGGATTTTGCAGTCTGAACTCTGAAGCTCCCCTTTTGAAATGTGGCAATTTGAAAAGGGAGAGATAACGGGAAAAGGACAAAAACGCTTGAGTTATACCCAAAAGACGGATTGTACCCAAATATTTCGTATAACGATAATAACCCCGTACTGCCAAGTCGAAGGACAATTTGCCTCTTAAATCAGCAAATCTTAGTGCGAAAAGATAAAAACCCTTAAATTTAAAACTAATCTTTTTTCAAGACCAAACCTACCTTCTAATCAATTCATTTATTTTATATTTTAAAAAAATCTTTAAACAATTTGGCTCCGATTAAATTCACCGCGACTCTGTTTTGATGCATTATTTCTCTCTATCACTACTACCGCCTCAATAAAAATAATTTCGATATTGAAAATTTAATCTATCAAAACCATAAATTCTATTTATCTAAAATCATAAATTCTATTTATTCGGATAAATAGAATTTACGGCTTTGATAGATTAAATTCTCAATCTCTAAATAAAATTATGGTTTCGATAGATTAACTTCTTAATCTCAGTTTATTTTTATTGATGTGGCAGTGATAGAGATAAATAATGTATCAAAAAAATAAACCCGAAATTGATAATTTAATCTATCAAAACTATAAATTCTATTTATCTGTGATTTTGATAGATTAAATTTGTATTCTTGGGTTTATTTTTATTGAGGCGACAATGATATAGAGAAAAAATGCATCAAAACGGAGTCAGCGACAGATTTAAAATGACGGATAATAGAATCTATAATTTTTTAAAAAATAAACGAGTAGGTTGGAGGATAGATTTGGTATCAATTTTTTTTTTTAAATTTAACGGCATTTATGTCTTTTGTATTAAGATTTGCTAATGCAGGGGATAAAGTGTCCTTTAACCTGACGGTTAGGTGGGTTATTGTTCTTATAAGAAATGTGGGGGTAATTTCTCTTTTGGCCATAACTCAAGAGAATTTTTGTCCTTTTCCCAGAGATAATTAACATTTTAATTTAAATTTCAATACTGGCACTTGAGATATATTGGGCCGAATCACATAGCCCAAAACCAGCATAAACTTCAAAATTGCTTAAACATGAACAGCCCAAACCCAATGTTTGAGGCCACCAAAAAAATTTCAAAAAATTAGAGCTATTTATACAATCTGACCTGTTTTGTTTAAATCCATGTCAGTTCATTCATGAAGCAGCTCTTCAAACGCCATTACTGCTCCATTTCCTCCTCATCAAACAGTTCCAATCGCCCCAAAAACCAATCTTCTTCCACCCCCCAAATCATCCAACTCTGTAAATCTGCCTCAGTTTTCGATGCCATTCACCTCCTAAAATCTATACGCTTTCAATCGAACAATATTCATTCGGAACTTCCCATTCTGTACGCGACTCTAATACAGACGTGCACGAGAGAATCTGCATTCCTACAGGGCCTCCAGTTTCAATCCCATGTCATCAAATCAGGCGTTGAAAGGGATCGTTTTGTCGGAAATAGTTTACTCGCACTGTACTTTAAGTTGTCTCCTAATTTTCGGGACACCCGGAAGGTGTTCGATGGAATGTGGTACAGGGACGTTGTGTCCTGGAGTTCGATGATCTCGGGGTATGTTCGGGCGCGTAAACCCGAGTTGTCGATCGAGTTGTATAAGGAAATGGTGGGAAGTGGCGTGGAGCCAAATGGGTTCACTTTATCTGCTGTAGTTAAGGCGTGTTCTGAACTTGGTGAGTTGAAGTTGGGTAAATGTTTTCATGGGGTTGTGATTAAGTGTAATTTTGACACCAACCATGTGATTGCTAGCTCTTTGATTGATATGTATGGGAGGAACAATGAGGCGGAGGACTCGCGAAAACGTTTCGATGAATTGCTTGAACCGGATGCAATTTGTTGGACTTCCGTGATTTCTGCTTATACTAGGAATGATTTGTATGAGAAAGCTTTGAGCTTTTTCTACTTGATGCACAGGGGCAATGGGCTCTTTCCTGATGGACATACATTCGGCAGCCTCTTAACTGCTTTGGGAAATTTAGGGTGGTTGAGACAGTGTAAACAAGTTCACGCTATGGTTGTAACCGGTGGGTTTTCTGGAAATTTGATTATTGAAAGTAGCTTGGTAGATATGTACGCGAAATGTGGGTTAGTCGATGCATCTCGGTATGTTTTCGACCGAATGATAGAGAAGAATGCAGTGACGTGGTGTGCTTTGCTTGGGGGTTATTGCCAAAAGGGTGATTTTGATACTGTTATTCAGCTTTTCAGGATGATGGATGTAGTCGATCTTTACTGCTTTGGAACAATTCTCCGGGCTTGTTCAGGGTTAGCTGCTGTAAGGCCTGGGAAGGAGGTTCATTGCCAATACTTGAGGAAGGGTGGTTGGAAGGATGTTATAGTGGAATCAGCTTTAGTTGATTTGTATGCAAAATGTGGCTGCATTGACTTCGCTTATAGGATTTTTATACAGATGCCAGATAGGAATCTGATCACTTGGAACTCAATGGTTTCTGGGTTTGCACAAAATGGGAGAGGCAAAGAATCTATTGAAACCTTCAATGAGATGATCAAAGTTGGGATTCAACCGGATAACATCAGTTTCTTGAGTGTTCTTTTTGCATGTAGTCACCACGGGTTGGTCAATCAAGGTCGACAGTATTTTGTATCAATGACAGAAGATAATGGGATCAAGCCTGAAATCTCGCATTATAGTTGCATGGTAGATCTTCTCGGCCGGGCAGGGGAGATAGAAGAAGCCGAGCACCTGATAAATAGCTCAGAATTTTGGAATGATCAATCTCTATGGACGGCTCTTCTTGGTGCTTGCACCACTGGTACAAATCCTACCATTGCCGAACGTGTTGCCAAGAAAGTGATGGAATTGAAACCTGATTATCATTTAAGCTATGTCCTTCTGGCGAATGTCTATAGAGAAGTTGGGCGTTGGAATGATGCTCTCGAGCTTAGGAGGCAAATGCAGGATAGAAATGTTAAGAAGACGCCGGGTTCGAGCTGGGTTGAAACCCATCTCCCCGGATCGCCTGCAACTGTAAACAATTTTGGTAAAGGGGAAAGAGATTCAGTGTTGTATGTGGGATCATGACTGTTTTTTTGGGAACTAAGGCATACCTTTCTAAATCGCAAATAAGGTATAATTCTTCTTTCATGTTGAATTTCAGGAGTTAACGCATGATGTATTTGAAGTTCCATCTCCCTGATTTCGGATTAGCGCCTTGATTTCCAAAACTATTTTGCATAAATCATCAAGTAAAATAACAGAGAAGGAAACAAAAGAAACCTTCTGCCAGAAACCTGACGAACATCAGAATACAATCTGAAACACTTCTGTAACCTCTAACTTGTAACTGAGCTACAAGGATTGTCTGATTGGCCCTTTCCAGTTTCCTCATCGTTCGTTGTCGGTTGTCCTCGAATCCAAAATCCACGAATAAACAGGAGAAAGAAAAAGAAAGCAGTACATTAAAACTCTAAAATAGAGACTAATACTGGTAAAACTTAAACAAAAATGTCAAAGGAAAATTATAATCACAAAACCGGTATTAATAATGGTGCAACCAAAATAAATCCTATATATTAAGAGAATAAGCTTTTGGGACATGTGTCACATAATGAGATGTCCAATCAAACAATCATAAAAATCAAGCCTAATTAGATATAGTAAAAAAAATTGGTAACTATTTAATTTAACTTATTTACTTATATATATTTCATTAACCAAGGTAAATCAAAAACATAATAATTAGTTAACATTGAACATGGTCCGGACGTATGGCACATCATCCGTGATTTTGAAACGTTTCTAAACGCTTTCAGAATTTTCAAAAAAACACAAAAATATCATTTCCAAATATGACTTCCAAATTTATGGCACATCATGATATGATTTTAAAATTCAAAAATAATGAGATTTAAATTGATCAACCTAATTCCCTCCCACATCCGAAAATTAATAAATGAAATTTATTTTAAAAATTATGGGTAAATTAACCAGAATAATATTCCGTCCATATTCACAAACTCCCCAAATATGTTAATTAATTGCTCCAAATTCTATCAGTAAAGCCTAAAGTTTTAACCTATCTACAAAATCATATAATTACTCATATAAAATATTTAACAAAAATATCCCATAACATGTTAAACCCTACGACCATAGTTATCTTATGTACTATAAATAACCCAAATTAGAGGCCGTGACAGCAGTCTGGTGCATAAACAAAGTCAATTTCCGTCCCGTTTGAAAGGTGAATTAGTCACTTCAGGTAGTTCATTCTTTTTTTTTTTTTCTACAATAACTTTGTGTTGCAGATTGATGAGATGACTGTGTTGCTAAGCGATGTATAAACGAGACCATACATCATAATAAAGATGCCGTGCCCTTTTATATGTTCTAACATATTACATATGTGTTACCACATTTAATCATAATAAAGAAAAAATGTCTGGCCATTACAGATTTCCGTATTTACTTACTGTTTGAAATCTTTTTTTTTTCCTAAAATTTTAAAGATATATGTGCCGTGTTTTTATTATTCACTTTTTATCAAGTTTTTTCCTGTACTAATTATGCCGAAATATTTTCACAATCCGGGCAACGCACGGGCCCACAACTAGTATATATATATATATATATATATATCTTACTAATTAGAAACAAAAATCACACTTAAGAGAAAGCACCACCATTTGCCACGTGGCATTTTCACATCATATTTTTAAAATAAATTTTTATTTCCACATCTCCTAAACTTAAAAGGCAAATGCAGTCCAAATTTATTTCCACCTCCTATTTTCGTCAAAACAAAAAAAAAAAAAAACCACGGGTTCATAAAAAACCCAAATCCTCATCCCCATCGCCACGACATTCGACTCCTTAATCAATCCCTTCTCCACAATTAAAAAAAAAAAAAAATTCCTCATCAATCATCAATTGAGAATATGTGGTGAAATATACTCCTTTCCCATTAGCATGTTCAATCTTTTCATTAGTGATGATCAACTACATCCTAATCGGATAAAAATTTAACTTCAAAAAATATTCTCTTTACCTCTCTATATAAACACAAAGGGAAAAAAAATTCTCATTGATCTTGTTTCGGCCGTTGTGGTGGTGCGATTACAGGTATTAAAATTTAAATGATTTTATTTCTACAGATAATTGGTTAGGCTTTTATTATTTTTTATTTTTCCCGTTCAAGAATAATGTTATTACTATTATTTTTATGCGTCCATCCGTTACAGCTACCGGAGCTGTTGTCAGGTAGTATGATGTGATTTCTTATTTGGTTAGTTAGTCTAGAATTTTTGTATGATTTTAGTTATGTTTGGATTGAATTGATTGATTGGGTTTTTGTTACAAAGTGTGGTTTTTTAAATTTGTTTTTTATGTTTCATTCAATTAGAGTGGTTTTCTTTTTTTAATTATGGACTCTCGGGTTTTTTTTCGTATGTGGTCAGTTATGAAGTGTATTTTTTCTTTGTTTAATTGCTTTTGATTTTGTTTCATACTCCTAGTTGACCAATTATTATTATTATTGTTCGGGATTTCAAGAATATACTTTTTTGGATTTGGTTTTTGGACTTTTTTTACTTCCTCATTATATAAATAGTTCATGTCACTTCTTTTAACTAATTTATGGGAAAGCCTTTTATGAATTTGAGGTGGAGAGGGAAGGAATGATGTTTCTACGTTTATTTGTGTTTTTACACATCATTTTTACCTACAGAAAAAAAAATTCTCAAATTTTAATGGGCTATCTTTTACTTTTTTTTTTATTTGCCATGTTGAGGTGAGTTCTTTTTTGCTATATCTTGAAACCTATGTAAATTTACATTATTTTCATTCTCATATTTGTGATCAATCAGTTTCAACAATTAACCAGTATCAAAATCATATTTTTGATATTTTACTAACTATAAACTTTTGGAAGAAATAGTCCAACAATTAAGCGTATACCCTTTGGAGGAAGCTACTTACAAAGCTATTATAAATCTCTATTGATTTGGTACAACCAATGGAGAACATCAATAAATTCTCTTACTAATATTTAAACTTATTAGCATGCTTTTATATTTTTTCTAGCATTTACTTCAAAACATATATTTGATCAAGTTTATTTATATTTAAGAAGTAACACTTATAAAACATTTCTAAAATTCTTCAAATATTTCTAAAATATATCGGGCCAAATACAAAATATTTTTTTTTCCAGATACAAATATTTATAAGATCTACAGATATATTGAGCCAGGGTCGCGCATTGCGCGACTGACATCACCATATATATATATATATATATATATATATATATATATATATATATATATATATATATATATATATATATGAAACCCCATTATATACCATTATATGGTATCATAGGCTGTTACATTTAGGGTCTACTGGGAGAAGGGGATACTACTATTATGGGAGAGACTCCACGAGTGCACGCCTCTGTTACGCGCCTTCCTGGGCTGCAAGCCGACCTTCGGGACTGTCCGCCCTCCTGGGCTGCAGGCTGACTTCCGGGATTGTCTCTAGCCTTCTGACTGCAAGCCTGCATAAGCAACACTTAAAGTACTATTGACGAGATTTAAACCTGAGACCTCAGATTTTGATGTCATGCCCACTATCACTTGGGCAACCCGTCGTCGGCGAAAGCTTTTCCCTAACTATCAAAGAGGTTCGGAAATGCAGCAAGTACTACTAAACTACTTTCTAGTAATACTTAATATCCACAATTTAGCTAGTTGAAGTGCCAACTGAGACCTTGTTAAAATAAAAAAACACTTCAAATTTTTAAAGAAACGATCAAAATCAAACAAGAAGTAATGCTTACCACCCTACTTTACCAAGGCCCCCAAGAAATAATTCCAACTTTTTCCGTTACTTGTTTTCTCCTTTCTTCAATGACATTGTATGGTAAGATTTTGACGTCGTATTTTCAGATATTATTGCGAGACATGTTGCATCAACAGCGAAAACATATATCTAACACGCATGAAATGACGCTATTTTTGTTTCCTTGTTTTCATGGTGTTCGGTAGTTTTTTTTTTTTTTTTAGAATTTTAATTAAAATATTCTCTATTTCAATATACGTTTTGATATATTCTTCTCCATTGTATTAGGACAAAACATAGTCACAAAATAGACCTAGGTATGTGACCTATGTTAGAGCTTATATCATAATGAAGAATCAGCTAAGTACATCAGACTGATGTAACTTAATTCAGAAGTGTCAAAATGAAAATTCTTCATGAACACTATTTCCAGTCACTTCTAACATCTTTCACAAAACTAGTGGTGAAACATACCGCTGAAACGTATCTCCATCAAATTGGATTCATAAGCACCAGAAAATAAAGGGAATTCTGAACTTGATGCATTCAAATTGGCAGAGAGTAGTTGAACAAAATGACGTCCAGCTCATAGAAGAGAAGAGATCAACAAAATCTTTCAAGGGCACAAAAACGAGAGTTTGATATCAAGATCTGCAAAGAACATCCACTCAAACGAAATGTGAGCATATAAAAGAACACCAAAGATAAGCATGAGAAGCACCCCATCAGGATTTCTGGGAGCATCTAGTTCGTGTAAAAAGTACATTTCAAACTTCCTGTTTAACAACTCCTCAAAACTACAACATAAGAACATAGATCCATTTCACAAATACGGGTCAAATTCTCGAGTCGAAAATTCATTGGATTCATCAAATAAAAATTGCCCGTCTAAGGAAACACAAACTAAACTCATATTGCAAGATGGCTTACAAGATCATCATTGAGACCCAATGAAACATATCAAAATTGCCAAGTATCTATCGAGTGATTTTAAATTTTTTGGTCAATTGTCTCGTCCATAGAACTAGTAAGCGGAATTGGAACTGATATGAATTTCAAAAATTTACTGAGACAAAATTGAAACAAAGCTTCAGTAAACACTCATCACTCTCATGTCATTATCGGAAGTGTAACCGTGTGTAATTTGACTGTGTGGATGAAAACTAGAGTGAAGTTGACTGTCATGTGGATTCAAGTTTGAAACTCCCCATTCCTTGTCTACGGATCCAAAATGAATGATGAAATAGCAAAAGTTTACATGAAGAATATGAAGGAATTTCAACACTACTTCCATCACTTTAAAGTGAGAGGCGCTATACTTAGTGCACAGCTCTATACTTGGTGTAACTAAAAATGGACAGCCTTAACCAAAACCAAAAAAATAAAAATCCTAATTGAAAATATAGCAAAATACTTTGTGTACATGCAACTTCTAATCTCTTTAGAGTCAAAAGGATTAATTAAGGTCAGCTTGGGAGCTACCAAACTCTCTGCCTACTACTTGTCAGCCTATCACAATGCTGCCATCATAGTTGATCTCGCAGCATCCCTCTTCATCTCTGCAGCTTTGCCACTGCCTCGGAAGTATGTATAAACTTGCTGCAATTCATATTCAAGTAACCAAAATTACTACTAAGGATGATACAAAATTGCGGATGAACCGTTTCCCAGAATGATAGGTGCACAGGGAGTAGACATGAAAGTCTCAAGTTAACAAACAAACACCAACTGGGACAGGGAAGCTTCAAACGGTACTCACCTGAATAACCCAAATGCTGATCAATGACTCTATTACAAAAAGTCCAAATCCGATGAAGTAAAATACCTGCAAGTGCAACTCAAAAGCCTTAATTTTCCCTCAAAAGGAAGCCAATTTAATCAAATTTTAGACCTTAAAAAAATTAGGCAAGTATATTCCCAAATAACCCAATTTTGTCATCATCAATCAAGAACAAAAATCTAACGTCAACCAATTTAGAATTCTGAAAATAGAGATACAAGCAAGGAGAACAGTGTGATCATTAACACGTACCCCCACCAAGACATTTGATGTTAGGAGTTCAATAGCTGCTAAGATACCACTGTAAACAATGGAAACCAACGGGAATCAGTAGAGTAAATCCCAAAAATTCAAGTACTGGCAAGAACCAACCAGAACACAAGCTCGAGTGAGTATATATAAGTAGGCAGTCTTACGTCAAAGATTTCCCCTTGAAAAATATTGGAGGTGCAACAGCAGCAACAATGCAGAAGCCAATATGAAACTAAATTGCAAAAACACAAAGAAAAAGAGGATTTAGATATGAACAGGTGCAAATCAAAATACAGATAACATTAAGTTAAAATGAAATTTGATCACAAATGATATTCATACCAAGTAAGACAAGAAAAACCAACCAAACTTCAGTGCACTGTCAGTCCTGCACGGAAATTAAAAAAAAACATATATGTTGAAGAATCACGAAATGCTGATAAAAACTCAAAATCAATACAATTTTTTAACCGCAGAGGGCCTCCAATAATAAGCCACCAGAAATACTCATAGCTTCAAATAAGGAAATTAACTAGATATGACGACAAAAGTTCGACCACATAAACACACAGAGCAGTACCACCAATCATTCTTTTCTTCTTTTTTTTTTCTTTTCCCAAAACTAGTACCCGAGAATTATCTATAAGACAATCCTAAAGATTACAATTAAAATATCAGCAATCATCATGTACTTATAATATAGTCTGCCCAAAGTATATTACCATTTTTTTACCGATGGAGATTCTCTAAAGATTAAGTTATTAGACACCATTAAAAAATTGTACACCCAGGTGATAAATACCTCGATGCACGATACAGAGGACGATACCACAAAACGTAGGCTCCGGGAACACCTGATATGAAGTATATAATAGCAAGAAACCAGATTGTTGGGCCTGAAATAACACACTCAAAAGAATTACAAGGGGATCCAAAGACTTAAGTTTGATAACTATTGACAGGGACTCGAAAAAAAGCTACAACCTTCCCCTTTGATCCAAGCTAAGGTAACAGCCACAATATTCCATAGAAGACAAGCAAATATACCTGCAATTTACAAAAAAACAAATAACCAAATCTGTCAGAAGCTGTCGCAAACACTTTTAAACCAACATCTTCAGGAGGAAGATATCTGCAACCAAAGAACAACATGACCAATTTACAAAAACCAACGAACTAAATCCGTAAGTAACTGTGACAAATGCTTTTAAACCAACATCTTCAGGGGGAAGATATGTGCAACCAAAGAACAACATGACTGGATAGTTCTTGGAAGCTAAACTGAGATTTCAACAACTTCAGGAGTAAGAGTATTTCCATGAAACAATGTATTTTGTAGAATTGCAACTAACGTGATTTGCACTAGTCCCTAAGCCCAACAAGACAACACGTGACACATGAGTGACATTCATTACAAATCCAAGTCAGCCCCGTCATATTTACTCTTTCATCATATATTTAACAGTATCTGCATGCAAATTTTGATTACCAGAGGCCAATATTTGCCCCAAATGGTGGGATAGAGTTTTAGTAGTAAAAGGGGGAGAAATATTATTATGCAATAAATGATTAGTGAATTTGGATGGATTGTATTTTCCTTGGTGCTCTATAGCAGTGAAACATCAACCGAGTGGGCTACCCAAGGGCAGATAAACTAATGTAATTGCAGCACTGTCCTAATTGCTAGCTTGCAATTAAAAAACCTTCATGCCCTCAGTATCAGTGGAATGCATTAAGCACGAGCAGACAATTGAAAACATACACTTATAGTTTCCAAGTAAATAGCATCCAATATTTCTAAAATGGTTGCGACAAGAGAACAGCAAAAACACTCTTCTTTAGTCAATGTAAATATCTTCTATAAGCATGGCATGAAACGCAGAGCCCATAAAGCATCCTAATATTTTTCTTCATCAATTGGACAAACATAAGTTTAAATAATTGCTGATTCCTTATAATATATCATAAATGAAACCCCAAAAGCTGATCTGAGTAAATGGTTCTGAACAAAAGAACTAGTGAAAACAATGTTGAATCTCATTGAACAATGAGCTTTAGATTTCCAGCCTCATATCTCAATGTATAATAATCCCATTTCCCAAAAGCAAGGACATCAAAGTTTACAAAAATAAATAAATAAATAAATAAATAATAAAAAACTATAAAACCCTGCCACCTTACTAAGAAGGTCAAAGTTTACAAAAACAGCTACAAAACTCAGCGGCTCACTAAAAACAACAGTATTATTTATGTGTGAGCATAGAAATGTGGTTTTCCGAAAAGGATAGTAGCAGAGTGATAGCAAAAAGATGGTACAAGCTAGGAAGATACGAGGCACAACTTTTGGCAGTTAAACGCATCTTAATTAAAGCAGTTGAAACTAACTCTGGATAGAATTAAACAGGGTTGAACACAGTTTAATTTGATTGAAAAGCAAAAGATGTAAAATTAGCTGACATACCCAAAAATGATGTAAATGCAACATACTGTATCTTTTGAAGATGGATAGGAATTTCATTTGCGATGTCATGGTGAATAATAGGAAAAAAGGGAGGCCAATTCTTTTCTTCTATGACAACTCCAGCTGTGGAAAGAAAAGAAACAAAAAGTTAACTACTTCCTCTTAATTTTTGTTCAATGTATCTTTTGAAAGTTAATTACTCCCTATATGTTGAACAATAACTACCTCTGGCAATAGCATCTTCCCTCCTCTTCAATTCCTACCAAAAAAAAAAAAAAAAAAAAAAACAATAAAAGCACATTTCACTTAAGTCCAGTGGCCAAGAAGAAAGTGTGGAAACTAACATTTGCAAAAAGTAGCAACCATTCCAATTTATGAATGCCATTCCATACTGTTAAAATAAATAAAAAGATACTGATATAAATTAATACAGAAATCAAGAAAAGCAATCCCGTGCACATAGTAAAAAGTAGTCATTGAAAAACATGGAGACAAGAGAGTTTCGTAGATTTCAGTTTCACTATTAAAAGAAACATGAGATAATAAGCCAGAATAGAATACTCGGTGGTACATTCACAAGGAATACAAGGGTATTAGTGATAGAAAAGAAAATGAGCTAGATTCTTAGTCAATTAAGTTTGGCAAAGCTAGGTCTGTGAAGCAAAAACCTATAGGGGCAGAAACCACTTATTTTAATTATGTATCAAATTACTTACCTGAAATTGTTCCAGACTTCCAGTCAAGTACTTTATAGAAAGTTACAATACCAACAATAAATCACTTGTCTCAATGAATTACATTTAAACAAACCCAATCCATTTAAGCACAATTCTTTGTCTCCCACCAATTGATAAATTAACTGGACTGATTTCTTCCTATGCCGGATAAGTCCCTCATTATTGTCAGAATGCATATAGACGTTTCAAATAGTATAGACTTGAGACAGAAAATTTAATTATAGACTAATAAAAATCGAATGGTTACCCCTATATATTCATCATCCATCACCTTAAAATAATCGGTAAAAAGTTTAAATTTTCATCTCCCATAGCATCATACAATCTTACAAACCGATTTCTAAGAACCTAATGGAAACTTGATTATACCAAGGTAAGACAGCATTTGTAAATTTGTATCTTCACAAAAAAAATCACGCATTAACAGTTAAAAGACTTAAAATCATAGTACCTGCTCCCTTTTCTTCAATTCAGCCTCTTTAGCTTTGAGTTCCTTCTCCATTTTTTTCAAGTCCTAAAGAGTAGATAGGCAATGCACGAGTATGATTGAAAAAGAACCTATAATAGAACTGAAATAGAACATGTAATAGCAGGGAGTAAGCCAGTTAAACGACATACATTAGAGCTATCTAGTGGAATGTCAACTGTTGCAGCTGGCTCATGTGGAAGAGGTGAAAGCTTTGAGTTAGCTGGAGGAACACTCCCAGGATTCTGAAGATGTCAGCAAAAAAAGACACTTTTTAGCAGAAGATAAATGATAAAAACATTAACTGTTTGTAAAAGTATTATTATCCATTATAGAGGTTGGTTATACAAGAATTAAGGTGAATTCATTACTTCACCAGCGGTAGCAAATGAATTTCTAGCTTCATCATAACTTGAACAATTCAGAAATTTAAAACAGATCAATCATATTCAAAGATTCGATCCTAAATGTATAAGCAACGCAAGTTTGTCTAATCATCAGCTCTTAAAAAATAACAGAGCACAAAAACACGATTGATAGCCTATACGCACATGTACGTGCAAATAATAGAAAAGTCAAGACTAAAACAACCACTAAGCCTTTATCCATTATGTAATTTTGGCTTGTGGGATCATGTGTCGGTGCTCTATTAACACATGGTCTCATTCTTGGAAATTGATTTTTCCAAAAAAGCATGATGTAAAATCAAAGACTTAGAAAAACTGTCCCCACATATACATGATGATCTCATTGTAACACTCAAGATGTAAAAGATTATAGGTGTATCCTTGTTATACGGGTTCCATTATACCATGGATTCAGGCTTTATAATTCTCCATAATATTACAAGTCAAATTGCTCATTTGTCCTCTGAGACTTGGAGACAACAAACTGCAAGTTGAGGGGAACATTACAGCAGACACCAGCTTCAGAAGAGAACAATCTATGGACGCCTTGGATAGAAAATGAATTTCAGAAGAGATCAGAGACCTGCTTTCGAACACCATTTTGCATAAAGTATCCGGAGGTAAAATAACAGAGAAAGAAAAGAAATGCTCTACCAGAAGCCTAACAAACATCAGAATACAAGGGGAAACACAGAGAACTTCTATAACCTTTACGCGAGCTACAAGGATATATTCTATGGAAGCTCAAGGAGAGAATTAATTACTGTCATAAAAAATGCACCACTGCCATAGTTTGATTGGCCCTTTCCTCGAGCTCCGTTGTCCTAGAATCCAAAATCCATAAACATACATGAACAAGATAATGAAAATAGTACATCAAATATTCCTCTTGACAAGACATAATGAGCAAAGAGCAGCATGTCTTTTAATAGAGAACAATACAGGTAAAACTCTTTTGAAGTTCTACCTAAACAGTGTTGCCAAAGGAAAACTCTAATTTCAATCCCCAATCATTGTAGCAAACAAAAAATTTTCCCCAAAAACCGGAACAAAAAAAGTATCGGAAAGCAATCAGAACATTATACACTATTTAGTTGACGGTAAGAATAGTTTCCTGCTGGGAACTTGTTAAAATCATATAACCCTTAATCATCATAAACAAACCATGAAAAGCAAATAAGAAACAGCCCTGCTTTATCCAAAGCCCCAAGAACTAGTTACAGCCCTTCCATCACTTGTTTTTCTTTCTCATTAGTATGTTTACTTTTGTTAGGCAACTAATGCCTTAATGCGTTTACACAAGGACCTACAGTACCAGCATCAGTAATGTACACCAATCCATCAAACTTCAACTGAACTTTGCTGTTTCATTACAATGCAGGCAACCCACTTCATATTGACATTCCAGACAATTAACAGTGCCCACACCATGATCCACATTGTCTAACACAATAATGGACCATAGCACTTGGATTGAATTCCACAAATGCTGTTACAAAATCCATAACCAACAGATAGATCTGAATAATCCAACCAACAAAGCAAAACCCAACGATAAGATAAAAAGAAACGTAATTGATTTTCGAGATTAACATATTGCAATAGAAGTGACCGACATCCCGCAATTCAGATATTTCCGATCACACAATCCCAAATCCCAAAATAAAAAAAACACGGAAACATTTCATCTTTTCATCGAAACGTAAAACTTCGCAAACACACAACAACAGACACACACGTCCACGCAAATAAAAACCCGCATTGTGAATTTAAGGAAAATCCATGGAAGGAACAAAAAGGACATTACCGCAAAAGGGTTCACTTCCTCTTCTTCAAAGGGATTGGAATCATAACCGCGAGCCATCACAGCGAATCAGAAAGAACCCTTCAAGGAAAAAATGCGCAAGGCGGAAATCCGGGTAAAAGTTAACATGAATTCTATCAAGTTGTTTAAAAAAAAACGCAGATCTGGAACAAATGCGCAGCCAATTTAGGTTTAAACGTCGGTAAAGGGAAAAAAAAATGGCAATGTGGACATGGAATTTTTATTGTCTTTGATAATCACATGAAAACCTTTCATATTTTTCACCTCCGAAAATTCCTATTTTGGGAAAATGGGTTTCTTATCATACAAATAACTGAAAAATAAAAGTGAGGAAATTTATTTACCGGGAAAATGGATAGATCTTGTTACAGGATGGCGGGTTTGTTTGCGCAGCTGGGAGGAAATAATGGGTGCTTATATATAGGTTCTGGACTCTGTAAGTGAGTGTCGGAGATTCTTTTTTAATTTTTGAAATCCAGTCTCATTAAATAAATAAAAAAATCAAAACCTTTTCCTCAAAATAATTCCTTACATTTTCGAAGGAACACATAAAATAAAATAAAAAGAACACCTCTTTTTTTTTTTTCAATTGGAGACTCAAAAATTACGTATAGAGAAAGAAAAGGATAAAAGGTAAAGATTCATGCAAATAACTTCTAGTGTACTTACATTAGAAAAATATTATTCCCATGATAATGCAGTTACATTTTGCTGTTGGTATCCGTTTGTTCATCGGATTCCAGAGGAACCACTTAATTTGTTAGGATTGAGGAATTGTTGCCATTTTTTCCAGAACAGCTTATCCGTAGATATTCCAACATATAAGACAAGTATACTATGATGTAAGAAAGCCAACCATTTAGCAATACAGTTGAGAATGAAATTCATTATAACAAGGAAGAATACTCCACGACCACGTACATGGCGGTGGCGGAGATGAAGATTGCGGGGATGAGCTTCCTTTATCGGCCTCATCATGGCCATCATTAACCGAGATCATCGTGTCACCAGAACGAAATATTATTGCACAGTGTACGTATCATCATATAGTTTTGATAGTATTTCAAAATATGAAATTCAATGTCTGATCGTATTTTAGACGGAGGGAGGGAGTATAATATTATTAACCGTTTTTTGTAAATCGCTTTTTAGGTATAGGAAAAACGAAATGTAGAATTCCCAAACTCCCTTTGTCGTAACAATGAAAATGCAAGCATGATCGCTTAGGTCAAAAGGTATGGTTTTAACTCGCAGCACCACTATAAATTGAAGTATTGAATTTCTGATCTAACAATTCCAATTCCAAGTATTCTACACGCAAAATATGTGTAGCAAATATACCTCTGTCTCCACCCCGCTCTCCCCCACAAACACACTAAATTAGGTAGTCAAGGATCAATAGCTAGCAGAGAAGGCAGAACGGAGACGGGCCAAGGCGAAAGCTCTACGAGAAACCACTCCCTCCTGTGCTCCTGATCATCCCACGGAACATAGGGAAGAAGTCGTTCTGCTCTCTTGGTCTTAATGTTGCAAGAATTCAGTATTGATAGCAATCTCGTAGATGAAGCAAATTTCGTTAATGCAACCATCAAACAAGAAAGTATGAAGATAATTTGTCTATCCCGTGAAACTCAAAAGAGTGCGGAAAATTCACAGTAAGACGATCGTTTATCTAAGTGATTTCTATCTCTTAACTAAAACCAAGCAAAGAACACATTATCCATGAAAGATTCGAATTAAACAACAACCTACACTAAGAAAAGCAAGGACACCATTCAATATACTCGATCAGTCATCATTCAAAAGACTCAAGAAAGGTAGGAGCAAATAATGCTCAACTATGAAGGAATACTATTGATTAGTAATCTCCATAACCAACCAAGATATGCAACACATACACTATCTCAAAATGCTTATGCCAAAGCACAACTCATTTAACAAAAGTAGGACAAGCCCCACAATGAAACTCATGAACACACACATCATGAATTCGAACACCAAGCCAAAAGAAAGGCTCATCAATCGAACTACTAGGAGTAGTATGAAAATAAGAAGTTTTGTTTTAAAACAATTCTATCAAGAAGCATACTTGAAAAAGAACGGTTTCTGCAAGATCAAAAGATCCAAGACAAGATGAAAACTCTCTTGGTTAAATCATACTTGACACGAAAAATGGACACTCCATTTAACAAAAATTCCTCACAGGAAAAACTCTCAAAAGAGACAACAAAAATGACCACTCAAGGGTGCTTTTGATTTTCGGCCATGCCCCCTATTTATAGGCTTAGTTTTCCGGCCAGCACCAACAAAAAGAAGATCAATTAGGACTCTCTAATCTTATCTCACAAGGAGTAGAAGTAGAAGAGTATTTGATCTCTTTGACTCTATCTAAAATCTAGGAAACCTTATCTAAATGACTTATCCTCAATTAGGATAATATCTAGAGGAATCTAAGACTCCTAATCAAAACACTCTAGTTTTATTCAGCCCACATGGCTTATCTAACTAGATAAAACTCGAAAATTGACTCCTAGACTTAGACTAACTCTAATCTCGAAATTCAACTCCCAAATTATTGAAGTAAAATGTCTTGAACGCCCTTCTACAAGTGGAATATTGGTCTTACGCCCCTCAAGTTGTAGAAAACTTCAGTTTACTCTAAAACTTGTAGAATTCTCTTTATTGACTCCAAAAGACTGAAAAAACACTTGAAACAATTAAGGTACTTTGCAACCTATCCAATTGTGTAGCAATGGACTCAATCTTGAACACTTTGATCAAATAGGCCGTCCATTCAAGAACCTAAATGACTCTTCTCACTAACTTGATCAATGCTCTTCATGGAGCACCTAGAGTCAAACTCTCTTGATACTCTTTAGCACTTATTTCCATGAGGTCATCACCTCCTTTGGTTTGAACGCCAAAATTAATGACATTCTCATCATCTTGATCATAGCTCTCTTGAACCAACTCCCTATCACACAGGTAGTCAAGATCCATCCTTTCTTCCTTGATTGGCCTGCAAAGTAAATTTGGCATTCCAAAACTCGAATGAAGGACTAGTTCATTCCCCTCACTAGGAAAATCACCATGGAAGGCTACATGATTCTCATCATCTCCTCCTTCTTTAAGAAGATTCATCCTCAAATCATCAACCTCTATACCTGCACAAGGAACAAACGAGATATAAGGGTTAGTAAAATCCTCACCCTCACCACACTCTGGTTTTCTCTCATTGCGTGCATTTTTTTTTTCTATTTCCACGCTATTTTCATGGTTTTCTCTCGCCTCAAGTCTTACCTCAGCATGACCCTTTTTACTTTCTTGCGTCACCTCTCTCGACTTTTTCTCTCCCTTGTGTATAGGTTATCTTACGTCTTTTCTCTCGCACAGATTCAGATTCTTCATAAGCCAAAGGCTTAAGAATATATTTTCTGTCCTCTTTAGTAAATACAAAGATATTCTTCGAGCAATGGTGCACAACATCTACATCTGACTGCCAAGGCCTACCTAGCAAAATATCACAAAGAGACATAGGAATTACGTCAAAGTAAATTTTATCCCTATACTCACCAATCTGAAAAGGTACCATGGCCTTCTTAGTGACATCCACAACCATTTCTTCACTCAACCATTGAAGCTTGTATGGTCTAGTATGCGGATCCATCTTGATTCCGTTTGCTATGCAAAATTCCTCACTTATACAATCAGTACTCGACCCACCGTCGATTACCAAATCAACTTCATTGGTCCACCCAACCGAACACTTAGTACGGAAGATACAAGTCCGTTGATCACCATCTTCAGCACCAAACACCAACCCCTGATCCTCAATTGGACTATTCCAACCACAAGAAGTATCATGCTCTCTCTCCACTTCTAAGGCAGCATAATATGCCTCATAGAGCGTTGATTGCCTCCTTATCTTTGGGTTTAGCTTGTATAACAACACCCTTTATTCTCTTTGACAACAACTAGCAATTTCAGAACTCATTGTTAATCAACAAAGTTGAAAAACCACCAAAAAGAAGTAATTGTGCTTTTGGTACTACACAAAGAACTCCTTGAACCAATGATGGTTCGATCAAAACCCCCCCAGAACCAAAGAAAGGTTCGAATAATGTTCTCCCCAAAAACAAAAACTCTCTTGTGTTTTTAAGAACACTAACTCTCAAAAATTCAGAATAAAGAGAAGAGTGCTTCTCTTATTTTTTCACCCTTGTGATCTCGGCAGCAAGAAGAAGAAGAAGAATGGAGTAGAGTGGTGTGAGAATTTTCGAAAAACAACACCCTTATTTATAGGCAATGCAAGTCTTTTTGTGCAAGAAAACTCCTACAAGATAGAACCTAAATTTTCTCAAAAATATTCCCCCCTTCAATGGATTAAATCTGTTCGACAAGATGGAATAAAGAAGAAGGAAAATCGGCCACATATATATAGACAAGGATAGAGTCCTAAAACTTAGGTAAACATAATCTTTTTTGGACACAAATTAGGAAAATTCATCCCTACTTATTAGAGATAAAATTTTCGACCCCCCTACTACATGCAAAATTGTATTAGAAGACTCAAAAAAAAATTTCAGATTAGGATAAGACTTCCTTATCTCAATAGTTTTCGAAAATAGACTCACTTAAAAATTCTAATTATAATCTCACTGAAATTATAATTTAACACATGCAAAAATTAGTATTTAAGTCCAAGTAGGACTCAAATAAAACACACAATAAAATTGTATTACAATTAGGAAACAAAGGCTGCAATTTTCGGCCAATGTGAACACAAAAATCCAAAACCGAATAGGACTCAAATCATAACACAATTTGGACTCAATGACCTTAATTTTGGGGCTAAAATTTTCGGCCATGTGAACACACAGATACAAGACCAAATAGGTCTCAAAGTGTAACACAAATAGACAACCAAAATTCAAGTTCAACTAGGACTAGGAAATCCTACTTTTTTTAGCTTCACAATTTCGGCTATACTATGATTCTAAAATTCAAAACCAACTAGGCTTAGAATTCCACATAAATCACACGCACACACATGCAATAAGTCAGCAAAAATTCGGCTATTAACATTTTACCACATAGTTAAAATTTGAAAAATTACTTTTGACTCACTTAAAAAAGAAACTTGAAAATAACCACTTTCCAAAAATGGACAACAACTTTTAGAATCTTTCTAAAAACCCTTTTCCAAATCGTATATGGAATTAACAAAAAATCACTTTTTACCAAAACAATCTATAGCAAATAAAGTAACAAGAACACCATAAGTATAATGAAGTAGGAAATTAAAGTTCCTCATTCAACTATGACATTTGCTTCATAATACTCAATTTAACACAAACAATTCTTAAACTCAATGACTCAACAAAGCCATCTTCATAAGTGACTATTTGAAAATCAAATTTTCCAAAGACCAAATATGTAAACTTCAAGAATATATCTTAAAGCCTATAAGATTTTTTGTCATAAATAAGAAAATCTTTAGTAAAACTTCACTCAATTCTCGACTCACTCTCGAAAATCAAGGTTTTAAACACAAGTCAAAGACTTCAACCCTTAAAGTTGGCACAATTCAACTTCAAAGACCTTTAAACATTTTAATACCAAAAATTGATATCACTAAAATTCATTTCTCATCAAATGATAAAGAATGTTTTGAAACTCAAATTAAGAATCAAGGAAAGTCCAATGATATGAAGATACACTAAATCATCTCATTCTCAAGGTATGAACTCGAGAAAAGCAAAAACCACATTTGTTACTTTTGAAAATCTTTTGACACTAAGATTTAAACCAAAACAAAATGACCAACAAGATCGGAACTCTATGAAATTCTCATTGATTGAAAATCCATAAATTCCATTTTACTCATTAGATTCAATTGAGAACCAACGAGAAGGAAGGCTTTTTCATTTATACTTTATGTAGAAAGTACAAAATCACTAAGCTTCACCTTTCAAAGAATAGATCCAAGATATTTACCACAAGATAAACTCTCAAACCCTCATTATGTAAAGACATCTCCTTTAGAAAGAAAAGGCTATCTCGAGCAAGAAGCTCTTCTTTGGTATCAATTCTCTCCTTAAAGATCCAACACATAAGATCCACTAACTTGCTCATAGGAGAAACAGTTCTCTACTTACAAATCAAGGATAAATTTCAAGATGTATCGCGCACTTTGACTAGATACCAATGTATCATCATCAAGCTCTCGCATAGACCCCAAAATAACACCACAAGATCAAACAAATGTGTAAGAAGTCTCGCACAACCACACAAAAGACAAGATCAATTTTGAAAACGTAGTTTTCACAAGAATTTGATTTATTTTTTCAAAACCCATTCTGCAACAAGAAGGAACCTTGAAACAAATAAAGATAGTACTACTCGTTAGTAGTACAAAGCTTGATTACCACACCAAGTAATGGATTCCGTGGTAACTCAAGATATTCTCAAAACCAAGAACTATGAAGTCCTCAATCAAAAAAAAATCTCTCGAAAATCAAACTGATAATAAAAATTGATATGATAATATCAATTAATACCATCACTAAGATAGTCCAAGCTCTGATACCAAGAAACTAATAGCAATCTCGTAGACGAAGCAAATTTCGTTAATGCAACCATTAAACAAGAAAGTATGAAGATAATTTGTCTATCCCGTGAAACTCAAAAGAGTGCGGAAAATTCACAGTAAGACGATCGTTTATCTAAGTGATTTCTATCTCTTAACTCAAACCAAGCAAAGAACACATTATCCATGAAAGATTCGAATTAAACAACAACCCACACTAAGAAAAGCAAGGACACCATTCAATATACTCGATCAGTCATCATTCAAAAGACTCAAGAAAGGTAGGAGCAAATAATGCTCAACTATGAAGGAATACTATTGATTAGTAATCTCCATAACCAACTGAGATATGCAACACATACACTATCTCAAAATGCTTATGCCAAAGCACAACTCATCCAACAAAAGTAGGACAAACCCCACAATGGAACTCATGAACACACACATCATGAATTCGAACACCAAGCCAAAAGAAAGGCTCATCAATCGAACTACAAGAAGTAGTATGAAAATAAGAAGTTTTATTTTAAAACAATTCTATCAAGAAGCATACTTGAAAAAGAATGGTTTCTGCAAGATCAAAAGATCGAAGACAAGATGAAAACCCTCTTGGTTAAATCATACTTGACACGAAAAATGGACACTCCATTTAACAAAAATTCCTCACAGGAAAAACTCTCAAAAGAGACAACAAAAATGACCACTCAAGGTGCTTTTGATTTTCGGCCATGCCCCCTATTTATAGGCTTAGTTTTTCGGCCAGCACCAATAAAAAGAAGATCAATTAGGACTCTCTAATCTTATCTCACAAGGAGTAGAAGTAGAAGAGTATTTGATCTCTTTGACTCTATCTAAAATCTAGGAAACCTTATCTAAATGACTTATCCTCAATTAGGATAATATCTAGAAGGAATCTAAGACTCCTAATCAAAACACTCTAGTTTTATTTAGCCCACATGGCTTATCTAACTAGATAAAACTCGAAAATTGACTCCTAGACTTAGACTAACTCTAATCTCGAAATTCAACTCCCAAATTATTGAAGTAAAATGTCTTGAACGCCCTTCTAAAAGTGGAATATTGGTCTTACGCCCCTCAAGTTGTAGAAAACTTCAGTTTACTCTAAAACTTGTAGAATTCTCTTTATTGACTCCAAAAGACTGAAAAAACACTTGAAACAATTAAGATAGTTTGCAACCTATCCAATTGTGTAGCAATGGGGTCAATCTTGAACACTTTGATCAAATAGGCCGTCCATTCAAGAACCTAAATGACTCTTCTCACTAGCTTGATCAATGATCATCATGGAGCACCTAGAGTCAAACTCTCTTGATACTTTTCAGCACTTATTTCCATGAGGTCGTCATCTCCTTTGGTTTAAACGCCAAAGTTAATGACATTCTCATCATCTGGATAATATCCCTCTTGAACCAACTCCCGATCACATAGGTAGTCAAGATCTATCATTTCTTCCTTGATTGGCCTGCAAAGTAAACTTGGCATTCCAAAACTAGAATGAAGGGCTAGTTCATTCCCCTCACTAGGAGAATCACCATGGAAGGCTACATGATTCTCATCAAGTATCCTTTTCATTCCTAAATCCAAATATATAACATCTAGATTCCATGGATGGATTGACACAAAACGGGTATTGTCTAAAATGATCTGCTGTAAGCCAATATTAGGAACCGAATCTACGATATCTTCTGCAACCTTAATCTAATTATTTGTTAATGTTGTTGGGAGTTGAATGATCCGGAGCTGATTCGGGTTAGCGTATGGATCGTAGGTTAGAAGAATTCCGGAGCTCCGATTGACCCAATACAGAGTGGTGTTCAGAAGAACGGGTCTGTTGCAGATGTACCAGCAGAAATTGACAGGAGTTTGAGATTTCACTATGAATTCTCCCCATCTCCTGGTTTCCGCCGAAAAAACACTCATGTCGAGAAAATTGCGAAATTCAGTCTGAGTGGCAACCGATACGATTTTATAACCGGTCAAAACTCCAGATCCGTCATCTACTTGGGTTATGAAACCCAGGCGGCAGTTATTTTCGTGGCTGTGAGGATTAGGAAGGCGTTTACACCTCGGGCCGGTCATAACATTGTAGACGATTAATTCTCCATACAGGGACGATGCCGGCGCGGCCATCTCCGCCGGGATAAAGCCCTTGTCGGCGGCTATGTAGTTGGACGGCCGAATTTCTCTTCCTATGGATCTGAGGGGAGTTTGAATTATTGGTGATTTAAGATGGTAACGATTTCCATACGCAGACCCGAATTGATTTTGAGGATCTGTAACCTCACCAAACCATTTATATGCTGTGTTGAAAAAGACGAATTGGGGACGTGCTGGGACGGCCAGTCTGGAGAGATACAGAGCTCGGAGAGAAGGATATTCCGAGATGAAAGAAAACCATTGTTTCGAGACGCACTTGAATCTAAACACGTCTTCCGCCGGCAGATTGACTAACAATTCCAACAAAAATCACTCCGGTATGTAATTATCATCATCCTGCCACCCGACGCCGCCGGATGCTCCGCCGGTTCGGTCACTTTTTTCCATAATCAAAAACGAAAAGGTAAAACTGATGCCAACTTCGGACTAGGGTTCACCTCGCAATTGTTGTGCTTTTATATTTTCGTAAATTAGGTCGGTAGTCTGTTTTTTGGTCAACAAGGACGCTGAATTTTTTGAATCGGCACTTCTACTATTGGCTTAAATAAACTCATTTTGTTTTTTCGGGTACAAAAGAATCTCTTTTTAAACAAAACTATCAGAAAAAAATACTCCCTCTGTCCCAAAATTATTGTCCAGTTTGAGATTTCACTTTCAGTATAATTTGAACTAAAAATGAAAACTCAAACTGGACAATAATTATTGGACAAAGGGAGTAACTAATTTAAAACTCTTCTCCCCAAAATAGCAAGAATCATTATAATATAGAAGAAAAACAATAATAAAAAACTTCAATGCACAAGACATACTTAACATAACCATAATCTTTGACGTGAAATTTGGATACAGGAGATAGTACTCCTCATTTGGTTAATCGAAAGGGAGGAGTTATTCCAAACCCAGCCCCAATGCTGTCGTCAAAACAGAAAGAACACAAGATCGACAACTATAAGGAGGGAATGTGTAAACTTGGAGTACCAATTAGGCAAAAAACAATTGCTGTAATGCAACAATTATATGAGAACTTATAGTTTCAAATAGGCATTGATGTAATGTACTAAGAAAATTGTTAACTATATTTCTCCCTGCTAAATTATACTCCCTCCGTCCCAAAATTATTGTCCAGTTTGAGTTTTCATGTTTAGTTCAATAATTATTGTCCAGTTTGGGTTTTCATTTTTAGTTCAAATTGAACTAAAAATGAAAACCCAAACTGGACAATAATTATGGGACAGAGGGAGTTAAAGTGGGTATTAATTTGTGTTTTATAATTAGAATAGTAGATACTAGATAGAGGTTACCTACTTATGGAAATTTTCTATATATATGAAAGGAATTTTATTTTTTCTCCGGACACATGTCGCTGATCAACCTCAATTAGTACAAAAAGAATATCTGGAATAATATGATTCCGACGATGACTTTCGAGGATTCCGATGACCATTATATGTGGACCAACATGGTACTATTGATTCCCGATCGTCCCAACAAGAACCCTGGCAGACTATATCTTTGATACTTCACCAGAAATTTTTTGCCGTGATTGAATTTATTCCATCTCCGGCATATTCTCAGACCACATTTCCTCCTCAAATTTGTATCTTTTATATTCTAATTTTTTTGTAACGACCCGAGTTTCAGATCTCACTCTGATTTCTTCCGATCTCCTGGTTTCCGAATAAAAAATATTCATGTCCAGGAACTTCCGGGGATCAGTTTGAGTAGCAAGCGATACAACTTTATAACCAGTCAAAAAATCCAGATCCGTCATCCAACCGGGTTGCAAAACCCAGCTGATACCAGGTCTCCAAGATGCTGCGAGGAAGAGGAAAACATTCACACCTTTGGGGGGTCATAGTATTATAGACAACTAATTCTCGAGACGTATATGGCGGCGCCGGCAATGCCTCGGCCAAGATAAAGCCCTTGTCAGCTGCTCTGTTGTACCTGATTTCTCGTCTTCTTCTAGGCGGAGCAAGAAGATTGTAAGGATTTCCATAGGCAGAGTAATTTTGATGATGATCGGTGACCTTGCCGAACCATTCAAATGCGGTATTGAAAAAGACAAATGGGCGGCATGCTGGGATTGGCAGTCTGGACAGATACAGAGCTCGGAGATCGGAGATGAGCCAAAACTATTGTTTGGAGACGCACTTGAATCTGAACACGTCATCCGCCGGGAGTTTCACCAACAATTCCAACAGAAACCACTCCAGTATGTAATTATCACCGTAACCGCAGCCGCTTAAGGTTTTGCCTCCGCGGGTTTTGTCAAATTTTTTCCATGTCCGAAACGAAAGGGCAAAGCATGCCAACTTCGAAACTAGGGTTCACTTATCAACTGTTATTTATTATATATATATACAGAGAGAGAGAGTCCACTCGTTGGTGCAAAGCATGCCAACTTCGAAACTAGGGTTCACTTATCAACTGTTATTTATTATATATATATACAGAGAGAGAGAGTCCACTCGTTGGTTTTAATTGAAACATTCAGTTAAAATTTATCCAGTTATATCGTGACATGTTACAAGTAAGTAATCATATAGGGCAGAAACATTCTAACAAATCCAAATTAAAATTTCACCGTATGCTAAAATATTTTTTAACTTATCAAGAATGAATTAAATTATATTATCTCAAAATTAACAAAATACATTTTAGATTAAACAAAAATCTTGAATTACTAAAACAGTTGCCGAAGTTCCTCTCAAACACAAACTCAAAAAGTTGTGTCGTCCAAAAGTCAGTTTTCATTAGTCAGTTTCCCATCATTAATGAAGCTACTCAGATTGTTCAAACTTGTTTCTATAATTTTTTTTTTATTATTTGCATATTTATTTGACTAACTAGTTTGTTCGTAGTCGCACGACCAATTTGTATTTTAATTATCTTATAACTAAACTGAAAAATTCTATTTCAATTTCCACTACGGTACTAATGCTCCTGGATACGTACAGTTTTCACTATACAAAATTCTACTCGCTTTGAATTTAGTGGCATTACTGGATCTTTTCCAAGCTAAGGCATTGCATTGTTGTCCTGAAGAAAATAATATCAAGGAGAGAATTGTTCCACAAAACGAGTGGCTAAACAATTTTGCAAAGCACGCCAGGAGCAAAAAGATAGTTTTAGAAGATGGAAATTAGCAAAAGGCAGCACCTCTTAAGATCATCTTCTGAGCCGCGCTTAGCAGATAACTCTTTACATGGTAGAACGAACTAAAGCTTAACTGCATAACTTCCATGACTAAAAGAGTTCCAATACAACCAAAAGACATCTATAGTTTCCAGATATTTTCAACTTCCGGGAGTGACCTGAAACATGCCACCACCAAAGACGAACTAACATCACTCAGCTTAATCAACTTCCTCAATCTTAGGACCTGCACCAGAACTGCCACTACCGCCATCTGAAGGCATGTAGTCATCCATCCCTCCAGGCATATCAGCGCGCTAGCTCATTGGTACATTTTAGCAATGACGGGATTGCAGATGCTCTCCAGCTCTTTCTTCTCGTCATCAAACTCTTCAGCCTCCGCAAGCTGGTTTCCACCCAACCACTGAATAACATATTCGATGGCATCCTCAATCTTCTTCTTGTTTCAGCAAGCTTGGAACTGATCTTCTCATCATTAATGGTGTTCCTCATGCTGTATGCGTAATTCTCAAGGGAATTCTTCACTTCAACTTTCTTCTTATGCTCTTCATCTTCAGCTTTGTATTTCTTGGCTTCCTGCACCATCTTCTCAATTTCCTCCTTTGACTGCCATCCCTTATCGTTCGTAATGGTAATCTTGTTCTTCTGGTCAGTTGTTTGGTCTTCAACAGATACATTGAGAATACCATCGGCATTAATGTCAAAGCAGACATTAATTTGAGATGCACCTTGTTGAGTTATTTTCAATATATTGTAGGAACACAATTAATATGTTGTGCCTATTGGGTGTTTTCAATATATTGTAGAGACACAACTAAAAGGTTGTGCCTATGAACTTCATCTGAAAAGACATTAACGAAAAATTATGTCTAGGACCATAACTAAGGATTACGTCTAATCCTCAAGAGTTTCCTCTAACTCTATAAATATGGATCATTTGGATGCTTTTAGTGTACAATGAAATCACCAAATATTTGGAATATTTCCAATGACATTTCTTATGCTTGTATCAGGTTGTTAGTTCACTAAAGCAATTTTACTTGTGACTTGGAGACAAAACTTTCTTTTGTCCTAACCATAAATTCTTCCTCCTTTTCTTTGATCTAGTGCAGCCATTGTTGTCCACTATTCTTGAAGTAGAATTCCAACAATCTTTAGGCTAAGATTTTCTGTTAAACAATGGATAGTACTTGAAGAATCAAGCAAAGATATTTTCGTTGCACACGAAAATGGTAGAAATGTTGCAGATCATTAGATTTAATGGAAAGGGCAATGATAGGATACAATGGACCTCGTCATCAAAGTATAAATTATATTTTACTTATGAATCGTGGCATTCCAAGTTCAAGGTATCTATATATATATAATAAATACATAAACGTAGTGATGAGATCTATGCCTGAGTGGAACATGGTTGTAGAATTCATGAACTTTTGCATGTAAAATGCATTATTTGTTGATTGCCCAAATGTGTGGTTTCTATCAAAATAAAATATTTAATTAATGTGATGATTAATTAAGAAAATGTATGTCATAAAAGGTTTGATAGAGAATTTGGTCATGTTTTTATCATTCTTTGAAATGGAAATGAAAAATTGGCATTTGATATAGCAATAGAACTTTTAGTGCATGTTGTAAATTTTTATAAATTCGAAATCTGTTGGAATTTATTCTGTGTTTTGTTTGGCTTTGTTGACTTGTTGGTCGACTAGAGTAAAGTTGACATAAAAGTTATCGTTCGTTGATATGTCTGACTATTTGGCTTTGTCGACTTGATCGTCCATAGAATTAAAGTTGAAAGAAAAGTCAACCATCCGTTAAAGTGTTTGGCTGTTTGGCCTCGTCGACTTAGTCGTCGCCTGGATAATGTCGATAGAAAAGTCAATGACCGAAACTTAAGAAAATCAAAATAAAATAAAATAAATTCTTGTGTGCAGAATTTTTGTGAGTGCATCATATATTAATTATTTGATTTTGGGTTAATCAAATAAAGAACTTTGATTCTAATAAAGTGCTAATTTTGTGTATTTGTGTTTGGGACAGGGAGTATTTAATTGCATAAATGAATTTGCAAATTAGGATAATTTCATGTGATACATAGTATGACAATAGTGATATAGTTATGAATTTATATCATATGTGTTAATATATGATTTGAAATTCACGTCTTACTATATGTTTGAGTTGTTTATGTCAATACTTTAAAGTTTCCATGAGATCTCAAAAAAAAAAAAAAGGAGATTATATGTTTGGAAACTTGGAACTCTTTTTATATAATAAAAGAGTTTGAAGAGAATGAAAAATTCTCTATTAAAGTTAAAAATGAGAATGATCCTTGACCTAAGTCCACATTGTGAAAAATGGACAAAGCATCAAGTCCATGTTCGGAATCATATCAACTAAAATAACAATAAAGAAGGTATTAGGAAAGCTACCATATTGTAACAAAGAATGACACTAAGAGCTCAAGTATAAAATGTTTGTAGCAAGAGAAATGGAGCTAATTTTTCCAGGAATATGAAGAAAGAAATCATGACATGGTGATTTCAAAACTTCATAGTAGGGAAGATGACTTCATTGTTGGGTTGATTGCGAAGTTTGAAAGAACAGGTTGGTTCTTCAATTTCCTAAATATGATCATATTAATTAACAGTTTGCATACATTATTATTTAAATTGTGATCACAAGATGAGTTACTGAACTCATGTTAAGAATTAAAATTCTTAACAAGATTTGAGTCAATAGACTCGTGTGAGGAGATGATCCTTAAAATTTGAGTTAACAAATGACAAGCCGTCATCACACTAGTCAAATAATAATTACCTACTTAATACGATTACTAGTACTAAAGTAGCAAGTAGGGTCGATCTTACAGAGAAGGAATACTAATTACCAGGTATAAATTACTCCTATTATTATCTAGATAAATGATGATCTCAGATTTATAAAATTTAAAACTAAAATAAATAAATAAAATAAAAGCAAATAAAATTAATTCAAATAATCAGACAAAGAAAACCTAGGACATTGGGTTCACCTACCGAATATTTGGTTTGATTCAATTCATAAATATCTGACTTTTAACTTCCATTAATCTCACATACACTCTCGTGTTATAATTCTCTTACTTAGATTAACCCTATGACTACTCTCGTGACTATAGGGATTAAACAAAAGCACATTAAGACCATTAAGAATCAAATATTGCAAAGGTTATAATCTTAATCTCGTAGCTTACAACCTAAGTTTATTATTTCTACGAACTAATACTAAACTTCCACTCTCGCTACTTCGATTAGTATCTTCAGACATGTAAATAGTGGCCAATTACTTACACGGATTAAAACAAGAATAACAAATATTAATTAATGGAAAAATCAAATAATAATGAACCAAATAAACCAAATAAATCCGGCGGCTACACCCAAGCCATAGGTTGTAGAAGTTTAGCCTCTAAACATTATTAAAATTGAATCAATAATAATAATATTCATAATCCAAAATTCTTAAAATCAAATTAAAACCGGAACAATAGAACCAGTTGAAGAGCAGAGGCCGCAAGAACTGTCCAGCCGTGAACACAACTCCAAAGTTCTCGTCCGAAGTCGGTTGCCGCTGCTGCTTGCTTCCTTGCTTTCGCTTCTCCTTCTCAGTTGGTGGAAGATTGAAGTTTGAAGATGATGATGGGCTGGTGTGGCGTGGACAGAGATTATGGAGGCAAGGTGGTGATGAGGTGAACTACGGCTGGTGCAGCAAGGAAGTGGAGGAGAAGCAATGTTAATGGAAGTTGGTGTTGCATGAGGTCAAGGTGGAGGAGAGTTGCAGAGCGGCGGTGATGGATGGTCAAGGTGGTGGTCGGCGGAGGTGATCAAGGAAGCAAGAAGGTGGATGGCGGGGGGAGTGTTTTGCAGTCATGAGGGTTTCGGTCAAGTTCGGTCCAGTCTTGTTGTAAAAATAAATCCCTAATCCTCCTTTTATAGGCTTCCGTCAAAACCCTACTTCTTGGAGAGGAAGAAAACTTGTTTCCCAAATAATATTGGGATTAAAATTCTTACCCAATTCCAATCCCAAATCAACCGCACCATCATCGTTGTTCGGCCAATTTTCCAAAAACTAAAAATTTCAAAATTGCTTGTTTAATCCTCCAATTTTTCAAGTACTTTAATTTCTTCCTTGTCAATTTATCAAATCTTCAATTCTCCCTTTGAGTTGCTTTTATCTTCATTTTAGCCCACAATTTCAACAATTTCCTTTTGAGTACACTTCCTACAAATAAAGATAAAATCATATAAATAGCATATTTGTACTCAAATATATTGCAAAAACCACAAATTAGGCATATAATAAATATGTAAAATATAAGCATATCAACAAACTCATAAGTAAGGACTAAATATTGAAAGATATTTGGTCTAAATACTGAATGACTTAAAGGGATATGTGTAAAGTCCAGAAATGATTATTTGCAGTGTAACCTCAATTCAACGCTAGTAAATACTGTAGTCTTGAATTTAATGAGTGATAGTACAATGTACAAGTAATTGAGCACTACAATATTTATCCCAAAGTAGTTAGTGCTGTATATTTCCCCCTAGGTATCAGGTTGAGAATTGACTCCTAACAAACTCTTGTAAATACCAACTTGGCGGGAGCATTAAGAAGTTTGCCTATATGAATGTCGGACTGGGCATCCACAAAGCTTGGAACTTGGCTTTGTTAACATTCATGAAGAGATATGGGTACAAGAGCTTACGTACCATATGCACTGGTAAGGTGCAGGCAAGTTGAGGAGAAAGAAACCTATGTGTGTTGACAATAGTGGCTTGTAACATGTACGCACGGTTAAAAGCTAGTCTACTGGGTTGTACTACAAGTTATGAAACCGACACTAAGGTAGTGGTTCAAGTCTAACAACACCATTATTTTATGCACGGGTTTTGCTGGAATTATTCTAGATCAATTTAAAAATCATTTTCAATATATTAAAAATAACGGGGGATTGTTGGAGTTATTTTCAATATATTGTAGAGACACAATTAATATGTTGTGCCTATTGGGTGTCTTCAATATATTGTAGAGACACAACTAATAGGTTGCCTATGAACTCCATATGAAAAGACATTAACAAAAACTTATGTCTGGGACCATAACCAAGGGTTACGTCTAATCATCAAGAGTTTCCTCTAACTCTATAAATATGGATCATTTGGATGCTTTTAGTGTACAATAAAATCACCAAATACTTGGAATATTTTTAATGACATTTCTTATCCTTGTATCAGGTTGTTCGTTCACTAAAGTACATAGTGAAACAACATGATCTCTATTTTATCTCATAGGGAATTCGCCTAGACAATTGCACTGTATAGTGGGCGAATTTAGCCTAAAGGAAAGAAAGTTTACTTGTGACTTGGAGACAAAACTTTCTTTTGTCCTAACCATAAATTCTTCCTCTTGTTCTTTGATCTAGTGCAGCCATTGTTCTCCACTATTCTTGAAGTAGAATTCCAACACACCTCTTGGAGCTGGGGGAATGCCAGGAAGTTTGAATTTCCCAAGCAAATTGTTGTCCCTTGTTCTGCTTCTTTCACCTTCATAGACTTGAACCAAAACTCCAGGCTGATTGTCAGAGTAAGTTGAGAACACCTGCTCCTTCTTTGTTGGAATGGTAGTATTTCTAGGAATCAAACGGAGTCTTTGTCTAAAGAAATGCGTCGAGAAAGGTCAGTTGTATAGAACTTTTCAACGAGATAGTGCTTTTTCAACTCTCTCAAAATGGAATCTATTCCAAACATATATGCCGTGCTCTACCCAAACTTTTCTGGTTCACCCCAACATTCCCTACTTGTCCGACTGTTGCTGAGCAGTTTTTGGATATCAAACGGACCTCCCCAGAGGGTAAACCGTCATCAAACAAAGATAACCTGACCACATACGCTGAAGAACAACAAAGGCAAGCTGAAAGTGGATAGAACTTTTTAGTGCAAGTGAGAAGACAAGAGTATGCAACATGTGGTAGAGGACGGGGTTTGAAGAAAACATAAGATTCTAAAATATCATCAAGTCAAAACGAGAAAGGATCAACAGCAGCAACAACTAGTTTAATTTATTCCTCCAGAATACCTGGTAAAAAAATCTTGGATAAAAAACTAAACATATGTCGACTGAATTCGTTCAGCAGTAGCACATCTAAATTGGAGTATTTTGTTGAACGATCTCCAATTTAACTACCATTTCAAAAAAATAAAAAATAAAAAAATCTCCAATTTAACTTCATCAAAACACTAAAAAACTATTGTAATCATCATACTATATAAGCACACAACAAAATTATCCAACTACGATGAATTCATAAAGAATCACTTCACTCCCTTAAAAAACTAACATGATCCTGGCATACATTAAGCATTATAGTCAATGAGTCCTAGCAGACCTGGATGTTATAGGACTAGACAAATCATCTAGCAATCCAATTCCACATCTTGTTATCTACATCATAGAAAGCTTTTACTTTGAGTGCAATATGTAAAGCAGATTATATTGTCCTAGCTAAATCATTCAAATCTTTATGTTGATAGTCTCGGAACTGAGGTATTCTGCCTATATCAACCCAAATGATCATTGAATGATGCAATCTATGTCGCAACGGTTGAATTTTAATAAACAGAATAGGGAAAAAAGGAGCAAATGCAAATAGTTTGCTTTCAGTCATTCTGAATCTCATCTACATAGATATTTTGAAAGCTTAACCCAATTTCTTGTATTTTAGTCTGTAATCTACACAAGTGTATCTCTTATGGATTAAAGTAACATAAAATAATCATTCTCCTCAAGAAGATCAATAATGATTTACACTCATTTTAGGTTTACAGTACATAGATAAATACCAACCGAGGAAGAGATTTCATTATTGAATAATTACAGTTTAGCTGGATCCTAATTGGAATTACTTATATGATCCAACTATAATTTCTCTTTGAATTCAAATTATATAACATCACATACTAAAACGACATAGCAAAGCATCTCTTTGGACTGTATCCATAAAAAAATCATGGTTTGAATATGAGAAGATTATTACCCGATTGAAATGAAGTATAGGAAAAATACATATCCTGAATCATATTCCTTAGATTAAAAACAAACAAAAACAAAAGCATTAAAAACTTACCAAAAGTTATTCATCATTTTTGATCACAAATTACCATCTTCGGCAACTCAGAATTCTATTTAACTTCATACGATTCAGCAAATACTTCGAACAACATAACCGAACACCAGATCACAGTTTGCAGAGGCAGCAACCTTGACAACTTGATAGGCTACAAACAATGTCTTGTACTGATCGTCAGATATATTAGGATCATTGTTTGGGTCGTCTGCATAAATAGGCAAGTTAACCACAAGAGAGATGAAATTCGTTCACTAAGCCTTATGAACTTTAAAAAGGGCGTGGAAAAAAAGAAGCCTTACATTTCTCAAGTTCTTCAGTTTCCTCGCACCTTTTTCTAGCCATAGCTTGAAAATGTGAGCCCTTCTCTCCACCTGTTTACACAAAATAATGAGTAAATATTATAACCTACATACGGATATGCGCTTCCCTTTACATCAGCACATTCAACATTTGATTTGCCTAAAAGCGAAAGGAACCCCAGTGAACTTTTGAGAGTTAAACTATAGTTTTTGAACACATACTTCCATAAATTAGTTCCAATAACATTTCTCAGGAATCTTTGACAACATATTACTTAGTTGGCTTTTGCCTTTGTTTTTCAAACAACCGTTTTTTCTCTACTTACTTGCGTTTCATGTCAAAATTCGGAGCATATATTACATCCAATTTAAAAATCAACTTGAAACAGAAACCAAGGAATCGCACTTGAAAACTTCAACATCTAAGCTACTATAACTGGAGCTCAACCAATTAGAGTTTAAAAGATTAAAACTCAGATAAACCTTTAAACCAGCCATTAGATTAAGTTTCAATCAATAGGGCCAAAATACAAATTTGATACTAAAATACTATTTAATCGGTTTGAAGTAACTCACAGAAATTCTATCTGGATAACTCTTTCTAATCCTGGCAGCCTTCGCAACGCCTCTTCTCTAAACATCAGAAGATAAGAAACACAGAAGCTTAATCCAAAAATTCAAATATGCTGGCTTTTCTTAAAAATGGGGAAAAATGTAAATGTTATATATTCACAAATCACCAAAGTGATCCAAATTCAGTACAATCTTCTTAGCATCCTATTTCTACAAAACTGCAGAAGTGCACCCACCTCAAAGGATCATCACCTATAAATCCATCTATCATCTCAAGCAAAACAAACAGAAAAAAGAAACATAAATACATTCATTTCATTGAAAAAAGTGCTGCAAAATGTCTGCTTTCTTCTGTGAAACCCTCCCCTTACACCAACTCAGAAATTCTACACTTCAACTCTCCTTGGATTAATTTAAGCAAATCCTCTGGTTGGCGCATTTGTCCAGTGAAGAATCTACTATTTCTCTCTTCCTATAAATGATAGATACTCCCTATGATAGCAGCCCATAGAATTTTCCTCTTTAATTTGTAGCTGCGTCACATACTCAACAGTTGAATACTCCATCTGCGTTCCTGCTTTGACAGAGTCCTACATGTTAGCCACTGCGCTACTAGTCTCAGCAGCCTTCTTGCATAACAACAAGAAAAAAATAGATGAGTCCCTGTCTCTGGTTGACTTTCACACAACAGGCAATTTGGGTCAACAATCACCAGCTGCATTTGAACGAACCTCTCCTTGGTCAAAAGTCTTTTCTTGTATGCAAGCCACACAACAAATGCATGTTTTGGAATGTTCATCCTGGCCCAAAGGTATTCTGCTTCTTTAATCTTCTCCCCACAACCAGTTAACCATTGATCTACTGGCTTTTCATCTACTTCCCTCAAAGTCTTCCTTTACTTGATCTCTGATTTTTAGAATCTGCTTCCACTGCCATCCTGCATCTCTCTTCGGTTGCACTTCCCAGAAGTTATTTGACTTGATATACACTCCGTGAACCCACCTAACCAACAATGAGTCCTTTTTTGAAGCCAAGTGTCAAATTTGTTTGACAATTGCTATTTTATTCCATTCTTTTGCATCCCTCACTCCTAAACCCCCTTCCACTTTCTTTTTACAAACTTCTTGCTAGCTGACTAAAGAAATAGCCCTTCCTCCACTTCTAACTCCCCATAGAAACTCTCGAAAAACTCTTTTTACCATAGTAGTCACACTCTGGGGCAATACGAACATAGCCCCCAGTAAGAGTGCATAGCCATAAGAACTGAATTCACAAGGCAAAGTCGACCTGCATATGAAAGATGACGGGTGCTCCAACATTTCACCCTAGCCACAATTTTATTTACAATCTCCTGATACTCCACTTGTGACCATTTTTCTGGGGACAAAGAAACTCCCAGATACCTCATTGGGAAGCTACCAGTCTGAAACTGCATTATATTGCTTATTTCATCCTGTAAGCCCTGCCCTACACCCCCATGGTAAACAGAATATTTCTGGGCATTAGCCACTAACCCAGTGGTTTTTGAAAAATCAGTAAGGAATTCCATTATCATCCTGACGGTACCAACATCTGCTTTGCAGAATAAGAGTAAGTCATCTGCAAAGTAGATGTGTCTCAACTGCAACTCCTTACATAAAGGGTGAAAACTAAACCCAGCATTAGCTATTCGCTTCAGACCACTCATGAGGTATTCTATGACCAAACAAAGAGGAGGAGAGAGACAGGGTCCCCCTGCCTAAGCCCCCGTTTTCCATGAAAAAAACCAGTAGGATTACCATTAATCATCAAAGAATAACTGGTTGTTGTGACACACGCTATGATCCATGCTCTAAACAGCTTCGGAAAATCAAATCCTATCAACATCTCCTCTATAAAACCCCATTCCACCGAATCATATGCATTTTTTAGATTTAGTTTCATAGTAATTCTTCCACTAACTCCTTTTCTCCTATACAATCTAATTAACTCTTGAGTTATCAGAATATTATGCATTATCAACCTATCTTTTACAAATGCATTCTGATTCTCATCTATCAAAACATACAGAATATTTTTCATTCTATTACAAAGGATTTTTGAAATGCACTTATAAATAACATTACAACATGATATTGGTTGAAAATGACTAGTTGTTAATGGAACTTCTACTTTAGGAATCAAAGTAATAAGAGTTGAGTTCAGCTGTTTAAGTACCTGACAAATATTGAAGAATTCCATCACAGCTGCTGTTACATCATCTCCCACCTCCTTCCATGCTGCTTTGAAGAAACCAGCACCATACCCATTAGGCCCCGGAATTTTGTTCACATCCATATCCCATAATGCTGCCTTTACCTCTGGTTTTGTCACTGTTTTGATCTAACTCAGTTGCTGCTCAATAGTAATTTGTGCCACAACTGCAAATACTATCGGGTCAGATGGTTGCCTTGCAGATGCTTGTCCCAGCAATTCCTGTTAGAAATTTAGAAAGTGACTCTCCACCTCTCTGGGTTCCTGCACTTCATTTCCAGCAGCATCAGTAACTGACTAGATACAAGACCTCATAGTTTTAATCTTCAACAGCGAGTGGAAGTATCGGGTATTATCATCTCCCTCAACAATCCACCTGGCCTTAGCTTTCTGTTGAAGAAAACTATTCACTGCCTTTCGAGATTCCACATACTGTTTATAAGCTTCCCTCTCTTTCAGTTGTAAATCAACATTCTGCGGGTCTGCACTAACTGCTTCTCGCAATTCTTTCAAATGAAGTTCCTCCTTCTGTGCTTTATCTACTATGTCCGAAAAAAACTCCTGATTCAACTTCTTGAACTCTGCTTTCAGCCTTTTCAACTTCTTGCACACTTGAAACATTCTTGTTCCATTAACAGGTTGCTCCCAACTCCGTTGCACTGTAGCCTAAAATTGGTCTGCAAGGCACCGCATGTTGAAAAATCAAAAGTGTTTAGGTTTCCTTGGAATGGCTGTTTCTATTTGTAGCAGCAGAGGATTGTGATCAGACACATCTTCCCCTAAAATAGAAACTATTGATTCTGGAAATGCATCAACCCACTCCCCATTTACAAGGGCTGTATCCAACTTGGAATACACCTTTTCAGAGCCCACTCTTGGATAACACCAAGTATATCGCCTTCCCACTTGTCTAATATCCTGTACCCCACAGTCTTCCCAACAATATTGGAAAGCCTCATACTCTTGTAATTGCACATGCCTGCCCCCTAGCTTTTTATCAGGTGTTAAGATATTATTAAAATCTCCTACTAACAACCATGGCATTCGGACATTTCTAGATATCAACACTAAATCAGACCATAAACGAGATCTGGTTCATTAGCAGCATAAATCCCAGTCAACTGAAAAGTTTGATCATCTGACTTTCGTGTACACTGACAGTAAAGCAATTGATCAGTCTGTTGCAACTCTTGGATCACCACAGCATCATTCCCCCATATCATGATTCTCCCCCTCCCATTACTAACATAATTGTGAACCCACTGCGACCCATTCCAGTATTGTTTAACATACTCCTCACCTCTTTTTTGAATCATCTTAGTCTCTACTAAACATATTATATCCACTTTAATTGTGTTTATCAGTCTCTGAACCTCCTTCTGTTTCAGGGGAGAGTTCAGACCCATACATTCCAGGATATGATACTACACATAAGGGTCATGACCTGTATATCTTAACCCTGACCTCTAGCTCAGAACTAACATCAGCAGCTTTGCAGGACACCTCTGCTGGAGGTATGCCTACATTTACATCCTCAGTATTTTTGGCCTGAGAGGTCACTATCATTATCAGTCGTATTCAACCTAATCCCTCTGTCCTTAGGACTTAACAACCTGTCAGTTGAAGTTGGCCCTTTATAGGATCCCCCCGTTAAAGGGACCATTGCAGGATCATCCTTAGTAACCTTGACAGGTACTGCTTGCCTCAGTCCTTGGTTTACCTCCTTCTTCTTTGCAACTTTCCTCCATTCAGTTTGTGGTGTCTTTGATTCCTGTTCCTTAATCCCTCCATTAGTTCTACACTGCTTAGCTACATGGCCATATCCATGACACTTGCTGCATTTTGTAGGAACCCACTCATAGGTGATCTTTTGAACCCTAGCATTCCCATACTCATCTTCATAAAACAATTTATCAAGCACTACATCTTTTATCTCCATCTCAACTAGTACCCTGGCATTGTGAACCCTACTCTTATTGACAGTACAAGTATCAGCGATTACCGGGTAACCAATTGCACCAACCATTCTCCCCAAAGAATTCATCCCCCAGTACTTCAACTCTAAACCATGTAATTGAATCCAGACAGGGACTCGTTCAACATCATTACAGTTTAGCCCTTTATCAACATTCCACGACTTAACAATCATAGGCTTAGAATTGAAATGATGATAATTCATCCTTAACACCTCCCTAGCATGCAAAGTAGTAAATCACACAAGAAAAATACCACTAGGAAGGAGGATTACCTTATCAAGTCCCAGCTTACCCCATATCTTCTTAAAATGTGCCTCCATTACCCACAGTGGGGGATGCCCACCTAGCACTGAACAAACAACCAAAGGTTCCTAGTAGTCCACCTCATTCTTGATGTCTTCCGCTTGCATTTGCCCAAGCTTCTGACCATCAATTTCCTTCGATTCAAAATAGGGCAACTTCCTAGATCGAGGTTTGAGTTTTTCAACATCGAATTTACTCCAGTCCTGTGGCGTATCCTGCTTACTTTCCTTCTCATGCCATTCTAACTGCCGACGAGTGGCAATCGATTGAACCCTTGGAGCCAATTCATCCTTGCGTTTCCCCGATGTGCACCCCTTACTCAGCCTGCTACTGGTAGCTTTTAAACCCTCTTCTATTCCTGCTTTCAACGAGTTTCCATTAGATCTGACCTTATTTCCAGTGAAATTTTAGCAACGATACGATCTAGGCCAGAATCTACTGCCTTCGAATCGTTAATCAACCCTCCCTTTCCATTAAATCCATCACCACTCTCGACACCCACTGCTTTATCTGCGGTTGTGAGACATCTGGGGTTATTGATTGCTTAGCTTTCCCCTTCTTCTTCTTGCCGGCAATGGCTGGTGCACTTTAACTCTATGTGCCGAGAACGAAGAGAGAGAAAAGCTTTCCCAAATAGTTTCAAAATTATTTAACAGAGAAAATTACAATAATGCAAAAGTCCAAAACAGACCAAAATCATGCTCTTGCTTGAAAGCAATTTTTGCCATATCTTTTGAAATTTTTTAGCCACACGATCAATGTTACCCAACATGAATTAACACAGGCAAGTCAACTTTAGCTCTTCTTAATCAATAAAACAATGATTATCAAAAAGAAGACTCATTCCTAGCGTAACATATTCACATCCCTTTCTTAATGACTCCCACACATAGGAAAGTTGCAAAGAGAGAAACTTCACTATAACAAAAATTAAGGAAAACCCCACCAATAATTTAGTTCAACAAAACATCAATCGTATGCAGTTGTTTAAATCAATTACATGAGAATAGACTATGGCTCTGGAAAAAGAATTCAAAAAGAAGTTTAAACACTGGAAAAAGAATTCCAAAAGAAGAAGAAAGAAATACCTAATAATTAGGATTATTACATCTCTAACTCCACCATCGCAACTTCAAATCTGTTAAGGCGTATTATCTTATCCAACATTGCCACCGTGAAGAGAAGTGACTCAGTATATAAGATCCAAAGGCCACCCCACTTATTGCCAATTGGTTTTGAGATGGGAGCCGAAAGTACTTATATACTTTGACATGGTATCAGAGTGGTCTGGGCCTGTGGTGGAGTTCTGGACCGGAGGTGGCCTGTGGTAATTTTTTATTAACCCACTTAAGCGTTTACTCATGGGCTTGTTGTGAACTGATCCAGCGGTATAACTGGTTTTCTCCCACCAGAGTATTGACTCATGGGCTTGTTGTGGACCGACCAGCAGTATAACTAGTTTTCTCCCACTAGAGCGCTGACTCGTTGAAACACCTCTAAAAATTGAACCTAGATTATTTTACCACTACAAATTATGTGTAGAGAACTTCTAAGAGTTACTTAATAAAAGAAAATTGTATCATCTATACACTCAATCTTTAGCAAAACAACTTGTAAGATTTGTCCAAAACCTAACACAAACAATGTAAGTTTGACTAATCACTTTGTGCATTAATCACTTCTAGAATATAGTTGCCCCTACACCCTTATTACACTCATATGAGCAATGAAAAATGGTGGCACTTAATTTGGTGACTACAGGAACCTAAAGGGTATGAAGAAGGTGAAGCAACATGGTGACTCAACCCTACCAGAAATAATAAGAAAACCTATGAGAGACATTGGGCATTATTTTGAAACTTGAGGTGATAAAACAAGTAGGCGAAGCATGTAGATGAAGCAAAAATGTTAGTGAACAACCCTTGTATTGGTAAGCTAGTCTAAGAGTGAAAAGTGGCACTTTTGGAGAACTTTAATGTGATAACTAATCATACTAAATGCTTAAATAAATTGGTGAAGCATGCAGGTAAAGCAACAAGGATACTCATCCATGCTAGTATGACTAAGCTAACCTGCATAGGACATTTGGCAAGTTAGGAGACTTTGATGATGACTAACCATACTAAATGCTTAAACAAATTAGTGAATCATGTAGGTGAAGCAACAAGGATACTCATCCTTGCTAGTCTGACTAAGTTAACCTACATGGGACATTTGGCAAGTTAGGAGACTTTGATGATGACTAATTATACTAATTGCTTAAACAAATCGGTGAAGCATGTAGGTCAAGCAACAAGGATACTCACCAATATAGTATGACTAAGCTAACCTACATGAGACATTTGGCTGGTTTTGAAACACCTAAGTGAGGAGTAAGACAAGCTAGATTGTGAAATATATAGGTGATGCAAATATGTGTTATTTTACTATAAATAGGGGGGATGGAAACTTGTTCAAAGTACACCTTCAGAATTAAACAAGAGCGTGAGTGAGTCTTGAGAGTTTTTAGAGCTTAAGGGAAGGAAGGAAAGATTGATATTTAGAGTCGTTTCGATATCGGTTTAGAGAGGTGATACTTGTATTGAAATAGGATCACGTCCCTGTGAGTTTTCTCACTCTTTCTAGAACTATTTTAAAAACTGGGAGTATGGGAATATGCTCAAAAGACACTACGCACTTGAGCACGTTATTGTAAATATTGATGAAATATCAAATGCATATCGTTGAATGACTCGGTGCTGTACTTTATCGCCCGAGATATGTGTTTTACTTGTTATTGTGTCTGAAATAAAGTTGAATTGTTTATGTGTGGAATGTTGCTCTGATTATATGATTGATTAAGTGAATGTTGAATGTTTCGATGGTGTTCACCACCTCGATAGAGTTTGCAATGTTATTGTTGAATGGATTCTGGTGAAGTACTTCATCACCCTGGATATTATTTGTGCATGCAAGAGTTAAGGGTTCGGCCCTGCCTTGGTTAGCGAAACTAAATGAGTCAAGTATCGGGCTTGGTCGGATAGCTAGTTACCTTGGCTAGAGTTATGATGCTCATGAGTCATCAAGTGTTGGTACCAAGGGAGACATAAGGGAAAGAGTTATAAAGAGTTAATGTTTGGGCTAAATGCCCCAGAGTTATGATCCGACTTGGGTTCACCGTCTACAGTGCCATATAGGCCTGACACGGCCTCTTGTCGTGATCCTCGTATCCACCACATTGTTACTTGATTATGCTAAGTGTTTTGATTGTATATATGTTTCGTTGTTTTTATGTGAAATTATTTTACAAGTGAATACTATTTTCCTTAAAACTATTTTATTAAAATTATTGTAGTAGTATAGTGAGAACCTTATTGAGTTTGGCGCTCACCCCCTATATATCTATATATTTCCCTCTTCCCCTCCCAGGAACACATTAAGGGATATGTTGTTATCGAAGGAATAATATTCTCAGGAGACTTGATTAGGACTTGAGATGATCTAAACCTCTGCTTGAGTTTAGAATACCAAGTAGATTTAATAATGTTATTGTTAAGAGCTTTTTCTCTAATATTATGTAGAGGTATGGTTTAGTGCAGACTAAGTTAATGTACCAGTTGAAGTTGAGGTGTCATCCTCCTTTTAATAAAAGTTTAGTTTTATCTAATCTTCTGTTACGCAATTAAGTGTTAAGTGCGCCTTAGGCGTGAGCCCGGTGTTGGTAGCCCTACTTGTCTTTGACGTTGGCTTTTTAAAAGAAAAAAAAAGTTTTGTCAGGAACAGGCTGGTGAAACCTCACGGTGTTACACTCGTGGGCTATTCCGTTCTTGTTTTAATCTAAGTCCATTGGGCAAAAAGTTCAAAGATCCAATGGATTTGAAGGAGGGTGTTAAGGTGTAATATCTTGTCTCATGTCACCACCGTGAAGAGAAGTGACTCAGTATATAAGATCCAAAGGCCACCCCAGTCATTTCCAATTGGTTTTGATATGAGAGTCCAAAGTACTTATATACTTTCACAAAAACCCTATTCCCTTTTCCCGGTCAACGATTTTCTCAATTCATAGTCGAGAAAAGAATTCGCACAATTCGCCATTGCTGTTCTGGACTAAAGATGGATTATGACTAAAGGAACTAAATCAGGTTATACACAGGAACGCCAAGAAGAATTAGATAACTCTGCATATTTGCAACAACTTCGACGAGAAATTCTGGTTTTGGATCAAATTTACGATTTCTTCCCTTCTGATTTAACCTTTGTCGTTCCATTTCGCAATGAATTCCCTTCTGGTTATCACCTCCAACACTCTCTTTGCTTGGGGGAAGCCGAAAAAGTGACGGGCAAAGTGTGGAGTTTGAAGTACGGATTTTGTTTAAAATCATAGGAGCATAATTTGGCTTCTTTTTTCTGCGGGTTTTAATATTTGGAAGGAGATAAGTGAACCAAAACGACGTCATTTTTAAAGTTCAAACTTTTAATTTTGATGTATCAAAATGACGTCATTTTGATGTTCTGGTTTTTAGTTTCTTTTGCATTTTTTGCCTTTGTATTTAGGATTTAACGATTTTATCCCATTAAAAAAAAGCTAATTTCATTGAGAGTTTTTAAGCAATCAAAATATTGGAATATAACTGAAGGTGATTCTTTTATAATTATAGAGATAAGCAACATCTCCGATCTGGGAGAAATTAATATTGTCACAAAAAACTATACTTGCTTGTTGTGTGATTCCTTTATTTCAATTACTTATCTGTATAAAAACTTTATCAGATATTTAGATCTAGCAAAATTCACATAACACACAAAGAAACGGGTTTGGGCCAATTTTGTTTGTTATAATTAATTTCATCAAGTTTTGTGTCACGAAGTTTGGGTCAATCCGCAAAGGAATGGGTTGAAGTTCAATTTGGTTATTTGATTTGGGAGCAAACGTTGTCGTTTTAAGGAAGTTTGCAGCTGAAGTTTGTCCGTTGGATACATCACATGCATGCACGGTTCAGCTGGTTTCCAGAAGCGTCTTTAGTTTATTATTTTAGGTTAAATTATGTTAGTAAGTTAAGTAAAACAGTAATTAACATGAGGAATGATGTGATTAAACCATTTCTGAAATTGTACTGAAGATTATTATGAGTTTATGAATGAATCAACATCTTTTCTCCTCTTTATCTCTCTTTTCTCTCTTTCTGTACGATCAGCATCTCCACCCTTCGTCTTTTGCTAGTTCTGGAATCATCTCCTCCCTCTTTTCTCAGCTTTCGCTTTGTTTTCGTTTGTGTATCCAAACACTACTATAAAAACTAAAACTATATCGTGAAATTATGACCATATATGAGTTCGAATTGTCGACGAGCAAAAAATTTTTGCGAAATCTAATGCCAAATTACCACTGATTAACAGTAGCAAACTACTACTCTTCTGATAGTGGATTAAATTGGAGATTGATGGTAAGATCATTGCTTTAGATGATTGAAAATAATATATATATATATATATATATAGCTTGCTTTTTGACATATGAATGCTCTGTAAAATTATTCATGTCAATCATGTTTAGCCGTTACTATTTAGAGGGAAATTATTTTGTGATTATTTAGTCTAATGTAATTGGTTGCACCACCTTTCCAAACACCTTGGATCAACTTAGAAAATGGAAAGATTTCTTGTAATCCAACGGTTATTAGTACTCTTATTTATCCTACGGCGGATAATATATGACTGAATGATTTAGTCGACAGGACTTTAGTCGCTCCTATATATCTAAAAGGTAAAGTAAATGTCACTGGTTGAATAGAATATACTCCAATTGCCTCAGTTATAAATGACTGGTGACGATTATATCTCTTGAGATTCAACCCCTTGCTGATGTTTGCACAAATTCCCGCCGCCAATGCACTTCTACTTTTTGCCATGTACAAAACTACGAAAAGTCGACTAGAATTGTCTGCAAATCTCGTTAACAAATACACAATAAACAGACAAAAGTTCAAATGTTGTTCATATAATCCAAAGTTCCAAACCTTCAAATATAAATGAGCATTCATAAAAACAGAAATGAGCATAACTAAAAATCTAAACATTAAAAAGTACCTTACTTTGGTGGAAACTGAAAAGAAGAAAACTTTGAAGATTTGGAAAGGGGTGAAAAATATGTGACGTTCTAATGGAATATTTAGATAGGGTGTCAGACAATTCACACTAGCATTCAAATCCAAGACAAATTGTACAAAACTAAAAAACTCCTATTTCTATTTGAGCTGAATTTTCAGTCCTAAATGAAGAGATAAGATAAATGATATTGTAGTTTCCTAGTCCTACTTCTAACCAAAAAATTACCAGATAGCAATTGCCTACTCGTATTGGATTTCTAGATTGTCATCCATATGGAATTTCATTTACATAAGGTGGCAAATAACAAAATGAAACCAATTGCATTGGGATTGAACTTCCAGTTTTTCCCTTATCTAAAATACTCTATAAAATTAAATAAGACTTGAATTCATGACAAATAGCTAGAGAATCCAATTAAATTAAGACTATTAGATAAATAAAAAATTAGAAAAAGTGAAACCAAAGAACAACAACGAACATTCCCCCGCAAATAATCCAACAAATCTGACTGTGGCTATTAACAACAACTATTAACGAGCTATCAAACACCTCGGCCTTCATCTTTAGCATGTTGAGACATATAAGTTTTAATGAAAAACTGAGATCATGTGATTCCAAATTTTAAATAATTACAGTTTCAACTAATAATTTGATTTTCATTTTTTTTGATTCATTGGTTGATGAGAGTTATGGAACTTCCCATCGAAGTTCATCTTCATTGAAAGAGCAAAAAGTGTTCTTGTCAATTTGAGGTCAAAGATTGTTTCCTTTCAAGACTAAAGTGAAGTTTATTGTAAGTAGTTGGCCTTCAAAGAAAGAGTTTTTACCTCAATTCTCTAGGGAAGATAACAAAGAAGAGTCACTTAAACATCAAAATCAAGTATCAAATGAGTCAAGTGATGGCTTTGCTGGAATTGGGATGAATCAAGTGAGAGTTCAAATGATGTGATTGAAATCGATGCAAGTGAATTTGTTCCAAAGAATAAACATCGTGAAGAAATTGAAGGCGCACATTCAAATGTGTAGAAAACATCACTAGAGCTTAAAGATTTGAACGGAACTGTACACGCAAAAAGAAGAGGAACACGCAAAAAGATTTGAACGGATCTAAATATTCATATTTTGTTGAGTCCGTAAATAGATAAAATTCTATTTACTTAGGGTTAAATAAATTGATTTAACTTAGGGTAATTCTAGCCTTATAGGGCCGGCCCTAATCCTTAAATCATAAGGGTAATTTATTCTTTAAATTGTGTAAGAAGTAGTAATTCCTTTACTTCTAGGTTAAGTTTAAATAACAACTAGAGTCAAAGTGGACTTCATCTTTCCTTCCTGTGTGTTGGATCGAGAAGGTAGAAAGGAAAAGTGGCATTTTCTTTATATAAACAGGTGTCTTATGACTTTTTTCATGAAATTTCATCGTTAAATGGTCTTCTTACCAATGGCTGTGACCTATTTTTGCAAAGGGGTTATACGGTTAGTAAATTTCTTTATCTTTGAGGTCTAACGAGACTTGATCTTAGAGGAAACCATTCTATCATGTTTTGCTCTTTTGCATGATTTAATTGTTTCAAAATGAATAGTCTTGTATGTAAACTTAGTAAATGTCGATTGGTTTGAGCTTTGTTTAACTTGCGTTTTTTGGTTTATTTATGATATTTATGCATAAGATGACTCGTTGAGTTTGTCTATTTAATGATGGGTTTGCTTGAAAATAGAATAAGGATTTATGTGTTTTGCATGTTAGTTGCCTTGGTTATGAATTGTCCTATCATCGATAGTATTGTTTGTAGTTGAGTAGTGATTTACTCATTGCATGTGTCGTCAATTATATGAGTGATTGTTCGATCATATTGAAGGGTTCAATTTTTTTGATTTGATTATTCAACTCTAGGTTTTAGAATTTATCAACTCTAGGTATGCACGTATAAGAGTTTCCATGATGGATTTTGGGAATTGCTTGGATTAAAGGTATCTAATTAGTATTTTGTTTGTTTTATGTTTTTTGGAGAGCAAGAAAGCTTGCATATATAAAGGCATGGTCGAATCTCACATTGTGTTTATGATGTCAATATTTTTAATAAACATGAGTCTTATGACTTTTTCATGAAATATCATCGTTGGATGGTTCTTACCAGTGGTTGGGATCTATTGTTGCAAAGGGGTTGTATGGTTAGTAAACTTCTTTATCTTTGAGGTCTAACGGAACGTGATCTTAGAGGAAACCATTTTATTATGTTTTGCTTTTGCATGATTTAATTTTTCTAAAACAAATAGTCTTGTATGTGAATTGAGTAAGTGTCGATTGGTTTGAGCTTTGTTTAGCTTGTGTTATTTTTGTTTTACTTATGATATTTATGCATAAGATGCCTTGTTGAGTTTGTCTATTTTATAGATAGGTTTGTTTGGAAATAGTATAACGATTTATGTGTTTTGCATGCACTTGCCTTGGTTATGAATTGTCTTATCATCGATAGTATTGTTTCTAGTTGACTAGTGATTTACTCATTGCATGTGTTGTCAGTTCTATGGGTAATTGTTCGATTATATTGAAGAGTTCAATTTTTGTGATTTGATTATTTAATCCGAATGGTTATTTGGATTTTATGTTTATAACTTGAGTTTGATTTCATAAGGTAGTTGATCCTGCAATTAACGATCCGTTTATTTGTGATTTGTCCGCACTCGTTTAGAGTTTTACTTTTAAACATCTTTTATACATTCTTGTTGGTAGTTCCGTTAACGAAATTTGGTTTGTCTACGAGATTGCTATCATTGGTTATGGACTATTTCTAGTGGAAACTATGCATTATGCCATCCGGAGTGGCACATCTGGAAACCAATTCACAACCCTATTATTTGCATGATATGTTCATTGGTTTTGTTGTTCTTCAGTTTTACTTTTTTCTAATTTTACTTTCCCTAATTTCATTCTTTATCACACTCAGTAGATGGAGGGCTCATCTCCGATCATTTCAATCCAGTTACATTTTGTATACATATACAACTGTTCTATCTCAAATTTTCTTCCAATGTTCGATCTCACCCCAATCATTATCCATCGTTTCAATCCAGTAATACTCTATGTTTTTTATTTATCTCTTGTATGTTGACTAGCCTTGGATGTTTCCAGTATTGATGATGTCTCACATAACCCATCTGAAAACAAATCAAATCAAAGAGTACGTTTGTGAGAGAATGAGACAGCAAGGGGAACAAAACCCAAAAAACCAAAAATCTGATCCTTCTACTTACCAAGGAGACAGAATTACACCACCAGTAGCAACTCCTCCTAATTAAATAAAGTAAAGGAGATAGATCAAAACCAAAAACCAAGATTAAAAGAAGGTTTCAGATCTATCAAAAGAACAAAATTGATAACCAAAACAAAAATCCTAGATTAAAGAAGTTTACAAATCCATAAAAAAGGAATAAAAATGGGAGTCAAACCAAAAACAACATATGAAATAAATATAATATAGGCCCTATTTTACACTTACCGAAGATTTGGAGGAACTTCGAAGCTGAATTCCCCATTGATTGAAGTGATAGATGAATGACCTACGTTTAGACTCTAGATAGATGCACTGCAGTCTAGTGAGAGAAAGAGAGTTGGCATGTAGCTGTGACTACGAGCTGGTGGTTAGAGTGAGTTGGGGTGGGGTTGGTTATATAAGGAGCGGGTGTCGTGGGTTGAGTATTTTATTTCACTATTTTTTTAAATACACTGTCTATACCCTTTCTGATGCGGTGAAGACTAAGTATTTTATTTTACTATTTGTTTTTTGAAGAAGGATTTGATGCCGAAAGCGTATAAACTTATCTTTTTGAAAGTGACGTGTGTATACATCAGTAATGTATGCGTGAGTTTAGGTTTAAGTTCTTTTGAATCTATGATCTATTAGAGGGTGGAATTTTCATGAAAATATGCTTAGTAATATATGGACGTGTGATAAAATGTTGCCTAGAACTGTAAATGGATTTTTTATTTTAGATCAAGTTTCCTTTCCTTATTTTAGAAGTCGGAATGCTTAATGTAATTGTGGTTAGCTCTTACACTGCCACTATTTCTTATTTGGATTTTAATAAAATGTTGGGGAGGAACGACTGGAATTAAGTCCGAGCTGGAATTGTACCTTGAGGAGCCAATGCTAGATAGTCATAAACATCCAGATCTTGACATTCTAACTTATTGGAAAAGTAAATCAGAGACATATCCACAACTTTCTCTTATGGCTCGAGATATGCTGAGTGTCACTATTACTACCGTTGCATCAGAATCTGCTTTCAGTCACGGTGGAAGAATATTACGGACGTATCGCACATTTATGTTACGAAGCAATGTGGAGGCGATTGTGTGTACACGCGACTGGTTGACTGCAGATTGCACTGAAGATGAAAATGAAAAGTCCGAAGAAAAATTGCTGGAACTTGATTTGAGCAAATTCATCACCGAAGAAGTTTCCTTAAATGTTGACTGAGAAATTGCTCGAACTTGTTGCTTATAGTTGGATTTCTGACTGCCTTATATGAGTAAAATTTAGTTTGGATATAGTATTTGAAATTGAGGATGAAAACAAGTCCTTTGGTCAACAAATGACCATTGAGAAAATTGGTGACATTTAACTTACAAGAGACTTAAATTATTACTTGTATGTGTTATCATATTTTATGCACAAATGAATGATTCTTGTCCGTGGTTTTGTATGGCTTCTGGTTGAATATGGCTTTTTTTTGTTCAAGTTATCAAAATGCCACAGCTTACTTTATAGAAGAAGCTGGTGATTAATGACTGTCAAGGGGGATTGAGCAAATTGAAGAAGTTCTATTAAGATGGAACTGCAAATAATTGACTACATGAAACAGCTTGAGCCTTGATGTATTATCTTGCACTTGAAAATAAAAGAGTGAACCTCAAAACAGGTCATTAACCTTTAATGTATTTTCACTCTAGGTCATCAATCAAATTTATTTGTATCATAGGTTATCCTACTAAACTTTTAATCCATTTCAGGTTATTCTATTAAATTTAGCCGTGAAATCATAACGGAACCTCAATTTTCACATGCGCTGCACGTGATTTCGGTCAAAGGGCAATTTAGTCTTTTTCTACTTTTCGCCACTGTTTTCTGGCCGGGATGAAGTCCTTGTTTTCCCTCCACTTTGAGCATAATATATATGGCAGCCAAAACTAGATCTGAGACCTCAATTTTTTTTCCTACTCATCATCTTTAAATTCATATACTATATTTAACTTTAAAAATGGAAGAGCCCTTTCTCCCATTTTGCTGGTGCGACAACAACAAGAGGTCCAAAATCATCACTTCGTGGACAGACGACAATCCAGGAAGAAGATTCGCGAGATCTGTGGATGAGGTAATGTAGATAATAGTCTAAATATTTAATTTAATAGCAAATTCTGGATTTGTTAAATCAAAAAATGTTGATTATGATTAAGTTTATGCAAACAAAATTGTAGGAACATGGTTGTCATTTTTGGGTTTGGATCGATCCACCTATGTGTGAAAGGTCAACCGAAGTGATTCCTGGACTTTTGGGGAGAATTAATCAATTGAGGAAACGCTTGAATCTGTTGCGGGGTGAAAATTAAGAAGATATGATAGAACGACTCAAAGAGGAAAATGTTCGAATGAAAATTGAGATTGCAAATCTTAGAAATCAGTTGAACATGTTCAGGTTCTTGTTGGTGATATTGGTGTTGTACGCTGTGATTTGTTGGGCTACTAGTGGAGGTGGCAACCAGCTTGAAATTGATGGAGGTATTTGAAATGTGTAGCTTGATTAGGTTCAAGTACAGTAGATGATATGTTAAATCATGGAGGTATTTGAAGGTGACAACTATGTAATCTTTTGTTGTTCCTTTTGTTTCTTCAATCTAAGTTCCAATCCTCCAATGATCCGCGTTTCTCTCTTTTTTTTTTTTCCTTCTGAAGGTAAAGGTGATAACCATGTAATTAATAACACCCATTTAGATTTTATGATTGTCTTAAAAAGAAAATGAGTCATTTTTACCATGTCATAACAAATAGTAAATTTCATTAAAGCGGAGTGGTAGAGCAAATCATTAAATAGAAATTACCATATCAATTCATTAAATGACATTTTTACAGCTACATTCACCAATTCTAGCAAAATGCCATAGTTTGATACCAAAATTAGTAGGAACTACCACGGGCAATAACAAAATGAAGCAGTATCTATCCTATCCAGGAAAATGACAAAATGACATGGTTTGGAAGTTCCAAAAGCACAAATTGACATGGTTTAAATGGAACAAGCTTAGCATTCAAAGGGGTCGACTCATGCATAGTTGTCTCTTTTTCCAACTCGAGTGGCTTTGTGTCTGGCCCATCTTCCAACCTTGTAAGGTGGATGGTCACCCAAGTACTCTGCATTTTCATTGACCATAACTTTGTCCAGGTAAGATAATTTCCTTTTCTTTGAATGAGCTCCATTAACAGGTTGGGCTCCAACTTGAACAGGTTTCGGGACTTCAGATGAAGGTCTTTCGTTTGATGGAATTGGTGGTTCAGTGGAAAGTCGTTCTCTAACCCTTGTACTTCTTCTCACCTGATTTCGAATCAATACATGTTTGAGTCACATATACTTAAGTTTAGGTGGGCTTTCATGAGTTAAAAATAAAGCTTGGTTTACCATTACCTGAGGTTGAGGATTATCATTTGGGGCAATGTCACTGTTAGGATTTTGAGAAACACTTGAAGCACCCTAAAAGGAAAAAATAAAATAAAACATAGGTGCTGTAGTAGTATAAAAATATTCAGAGTTGAATATTAATGTATCGGATTTTACCTTTTTTCGCTTTCTTCTATCGAATTCATTAGGGGTTTGTTCTGGTTGTCTGGACTGTTGCATTGTATCCTGACAGTCAGAGGCCAACTAGATCAGGGAAACACTATTGCAGCATACATCATTACACATTTAGCATTTTCAAGGAAAATAACAAATCAGCAAACCTGGTGGGGAAATTCTTCAGTAGTGGGAGCTTGTGCAGAATTGCTAGTCTGAGCACGTTGTTTCCTTTTTGACTGAAAATGACAAGAGCAATTAAATCATTAAATCCAGTGACAAACAGTTATACAAAAATATTATTACTCTTTAAATTTACTTATAATATTTACCAAACCTGTTTTGGAACTTGTGGAGTAGTGGCAGGTTCCACAGGGTCATTTTGACATGTTCTGACATTGTGCCCTTGTTGTTGACATCTACCACATGTGATTTGCATGTGTTTTTGCAATCTCTGTGTTCCATCCTCGAAAATTCTAACTGATAGTTCTTCTGTCTTATTTCTCCTTGGTCTACCACGTTGGCGTTTTGTTCTTGGAGGTTCAAGCTGAAACATTTCTGACTTGGGCCACATATCCATTCCATTGATTGGATACAATACATTCTTGTACAAGCTGACCATATCTTCCTTTTTGTAGCAATCATCAACGAAGTCTGTGATGTTCCTTTTCTTTCTAACAATGCATGGTATTGCATGGACACAAGGAATGCCTCTCAACTGCCACAGTCTACAGCTACAAGTTCTTCTATCCAAGTTCACAACAAATTGGCCAGTTGGTCCTTTGACTTGAAATGCACCTGCCCCATTTGATAGTGCCTTCCATGGCCTGGCCAGTTTCACCGTTTCATCTATGATTTCCTTGATCAAAGGGGGTACAGCAAATGGATAGGACTCAATCCATTCACCCCTTTTTTGTATCCTTGTGTACTGTAGCAGTCTCACCTCTTCCAACATGCATAAGATGGCCAGTTCTCTAGCTTCTACCAGCTTAGCATTCAAAGTTTCACACATATTATTAACCAGAGTGTCACATCTTGTGTGGGTAGACCAGAAGGCTTTTACCCATCTCCTTTTAGGGGCAACCTGTTCTAAGTGCTTGTAAGCCTGAAAGTCGTATGCTTTGAGCGCCTGCATTTTCTGCTCATACATCTCCTCTGTTGTACTTGAAGCTATACCCCACAAAAAAACTTTTAGGGTTTCCCCTGGGTGCTTTCTCTTATAGTTGTTGTATATGTGTTGCACACAATACCTATGCTCACATCCGGGAAACACATCTGTTACAGCAATTCCAAGACCCTGCTCAAAACCAAAAACCATGTAAAACATTCATTACAGGTCATCAAAGAAATAAAAAAATCCATTACAAGTTATCAAAAATATAAAATACTCCATTACAGGTCATCAAAGAAATCAAAAAACTCCATTACAAGTTATCAAAAATATAAAATACTCCATTACAGGTCATCAAAGAAATCAAAAAATCCATTACAGATTATCATGCGTAAACAAAAACCATGTTTAGGAAAGGATTTTCACCTTTTGTTGGTCAGACATAAAGGTGTAGAAAGTTGCACCCTCAGCATCCAAGTCATTCTTAAGTAGCTCCAGAAACCACATCCACTAATCTTTCACCTCAGCTTCACAAACAGCCCAAGCAATGGGCCACCATCCATTGTTGTGGTCGGTTCCTACGGCAGTGAATAGCTGTCCTTTATAGCTACCCCTTAAGAAGCATGCATCTAAACATATGATGGGCCTGCAGTGGTTCCTGAAACCCCTTTTTAATGGTCCCAAACAGCAATAAATTCTCATAAATCTAGGGTTTTTTCCAGGTTCCCTGAAATCCTCATAATGTATCTCAACTGTGCTATCAGGGTGTGTCCGAAGTAGTTCCTCTTTATAGTCATATAGCCTCTTTTACTGATCAGCCGTCTTCCCATAAATTCCTTCAAGGGCAATTGTTCTGGCCCTATATGCCTTTGTTCTGGTTATCTCAGATGTAAAATCCTCATCCATACATTGCCTTATAGCTTTCACTGGGATTTTGGGATCAGCTTTGATCTTCTCCGTATACCTATTTGCCAACCATTTTGCTCTAATCTTCCGATTCTCCCAATCCGGTTCACACTCGCTGATGTGAACATCCTTCATAGACACCAACACATAGTCATGAGGGTTAAAGGCCTTTATGATTCTTGCATACACAAACCATGTGCATGGCTCTTTGCACTTGATTCTACATCTCACTCCGTCGTTGGTATACATGTAAATCGGCCTTCCAGTTAGAACTGTATAGTCACCAAAAAGCTGCCAAACCTTTTTTTGGTCTCCAAGATTTTCACCAGGTTTCCAATTTGGCAGTGATGTCATTTTCTTGGATGCAGGGTACTTCACCTGTTTTCCGTTGCATTCATCATCAGAAGCTGGGTTGTCATGTAGCCCCACATTTACATTATCTTCTCTCATGTCATTTGGTTCTAGATGTTTAGGACATTGGCGTACATAATTTGCTCTGATGTTTTTGGTGCCTGTAGTTTTTCCCGACATGTCACCATTTTCACCGTCAAATCTGATGGGTTGACTATGGCTCCCACCAGCTTCACCATCATTACCAGCAGCTTCATCATGGTTAACAAACTCTTCAGTTGGTGGATTAGAGGAAGTTCCACCAACTGTATTGCCTATCACATGATCTCCATCATCTGCATAAACTTCTTCTGAATCAAAGTCTACTCCACTTGTAGCACACTGATGATCATCTCCAACATGTCCATCCATGTCAACTCCACTTGTACCACACTGACGATCATCTCCAACATGTCCATCCATGTCAACGTCACTTGGTTGCATAAGTGTCTACAGGTATTCAGAGAATAATATCTCATCTCTACACAAATGTCTCACCAATTTAATAGGATCAACTTCTGTTTCATCAAAGTCATCTAATAAGACATTGTCTGGTAAGATGTATTCACAAGTGAAGGCTCCACATATGCAGCAGGTACATATCCATCAAGTGGAGGTTCGTTCTCAGATTCTCCGCCGTTACTTGGAAAAACAGCAACATCTTAGACCTTGCAGCATCTGATGGGTTAACAGCAGCAACATCTTCAGACCCTACAGCATCAGTGTCAACAACATCATCACTGTCCAACCCTGTATTAACAGCATCAATATTAATAGCATCATCATCTTTCAACCTTGTTGAATCATTCTGAACAGCAGCAATACTTTTAATACTAGTAGCATCCACAGAAATTTCACCGGGATCATTCGTACCCTCGCTAACCTCTTCAGTCACTGGAGCAGTAACAGAAGTTTCAGCATGCTGAACTGAAGTCTCCCTGACCTTTTCAGCCTCTGGAGGCTCAACAAAAGTTTGAAGAACCGCAGCCTCAATAAGAGAGTCGTTAACATTCTCCTCAACAGTACCATCATCACCCTCGCTTACATTCTCCTCCACTGCACCTCCACCAACTACCGACTCATCATCACCATTTGCAGAAACAACAGTATCTTTGTCTTTCTTAAAAGGCAACTCAAGGAAATCTAGGAACTCCTTATCTTCAATACTGTCATCACTGTCTTTCCAACATATCAACTGTAGAGCCGATTGCGTCTTTTGTCTCCAAGATTTTGGGGTAACATGTTTTGCGGTAAAATGTCTCTCCTTGCCAATCTCTTCAATCACAACTGCTGATTGTTTCTTGATATACAAGTTATCTGCTTTCACAAAACCATATTCTTCTTTCATAAATTCAGCAAACATTTTCTCTTCGTCCCGGATCAACTTCTCTTTTGCATCAGCTTCTGTCATGTGGCAAACATACACATCTATCATCCTTTGACCTCCCAAAACCTTCAAAAATTCCTTCATATGAGCATTTTCCGTTAATTCATACAGCGTACTACTCAAATCCTTCAAAGGTTCCACATAGTAGAAGGCACATATGGTCTCCCTAGAGTACAATCTCACCATAATTGCACTTAATTCATGCAAATTAAATTCTTCTTGATGACAAAAGTCAACATGTGCAACCTTCCCAAAAACGTATTTGCCATCAGAGAATTTGCCGCCATGATGGAGTCTTATTGTGAAATATACGAGATTATGGCCTGCAAAAAATACAAAATAAAATTTACTATAATTAGATTTTCTATTATTTTTCAACAAACACATATTCTATCATAAACAGACAAAATGAAAAGGGTCAAGTAGGACATATGTTTGCAAAAGTCAGACAGGAAAGGGATCTTTCGTGCTTCAAACAAACTAAAGCTCTATTCTTTGAAGTCTTTTAACATATTATTCAAACTTAAAAATTGAACTTTTACACTCGCTGCTATCTTTGGTCCCCGCCTACCCAAACAGTTGACCCCAAAAACGAATTTAAAATTTACAATCGATAATTTCTATATATACTACCTGAAACATTAAACCCAAACAATATTATAAAAGGATTCAAAATCTAGAAGACATACCATAATCCGAGAATGGATCAAAATCATTCCCTTCTTTCCGAATCTCCCAATCATCATGTAGGACTATCGGAATGGGAACGGAGCTCTCCCTAGTTTTCCGTCCTTGAGTCTTCTTTCTCGGTGTTGTCTTTGCTCTGGGTGGCATCCTATTGACGCTAATTTAGATTTTCAAACAACATCAACTAGAGTTTCTATGAACTAGGGTTTCTATGAACTAAGGTTTTCCAGAAGGAGCTTTTTCTTCGGGTTTTGATTTTTGAATGGGTTAAGCCACCGAGAAGATGGCTTTTCGTTTGTCTGGGAAAACACACAATATTAATAATGTAAATTGAACTTGTGTCCTGGAACCCGAAAAGTAAAAAAGACTAAATTGCCCTTTGACCGAAATCACGTGCAGCGCATGTGAAAATTGAGGTTCCGTTATGATTTCACGGCTAGATTTAACAGAATAACCTGAAATGGATTAAAACTTTAGTAGGATAACCTGTGATACAAATAAATTTGATTGATGACCTAGAGTGAAAATACATTAAAGGTTGATGACCTGTTTTGAGGTTCACTCAAAATAAAATTCAGTTCAAAATCCTACGCAATACGTACATAAATAAGTCCAATGAGCTATAAAATACAAGTGTGCGCTTTATTTCATATAGAAAATCAAATTCGAATTGGGTATCGTGACTTGGCTCGAAACGTGAAAATTTAAAGTCCAACGAGTTTTTAAAAATAAATGTAAATTTTATTTGAAAACAATTCCCAATTCGACCCGCGTATCGTGGCCCGGTTTCTGGGTCGACCCAGTAAAACTTGGCTCGAAACGTGAAAATTTAAAGTCCAACGAGTTATAAAAAATAAATGTAGATTTTATTTGAAAAAAAATCAATTCAACCCGCATATCGTGACCCGGTTACTGAGTCGACCCAGATCGGCTCACGGGTCGACCCAGTTGAACTTGGCTCGAAACGTAAAATTTTAAAGTCAAAAGAGTTTTAAAATATAAATTTAGATTTTATTTGAAAAAAAAACTCCCAATTCGGCCCGCATATCGTGACATGGTTACTGGGTCGACCCAATTAAACTTGGTTCGAAACGTGAAAATTTAAAGTGAAAAGAGTTTTAAAAAATAAATTTAGATTTTATTTGAAAAAAAGTCCCAATTCTACCAGTATTTCGTGATCCAGTTACTAGGTCGACCCAGCTAAACTTGGCTCGAAACGTGAAAATTTAAAATCTAACGAGTTTTAAAATACAAGTGTAAGTTAGAAAATTTTAATTTTAAAATTAATGTATGTTATTTTTTCAAAAAATTTAAAATTTGTAAATTAACCGAATAAAAACCAAAAAAAAATAAGCCATGACCCGTGGGTTGACCCACAACCCGCGCTAACCCGTCTTGACCTAACCCGTTCTGACCCGCGCCTATGGCGGGTTGGGGTCTTGACCCGCCTACTCCCAAACCTACCTTGACCCAACCTGCCACCGACCCAACCCGCCCATTCGCCAGGCCTAGGTGCATTGTATCATCTAACACTGGCTGGCTCAAAAAATACCTCTTTGATATGCCCCTTGAGTATTTTTTGAGTCTGTTGGAACCTGACCATCGTTTTCATCCCCTTTTCTTGCTTAAAAAAATAATATGGATGTGTGATATTTCCTTCTTGACTTTGGTTCTTTTGAATTGAAAAAGAGCAAAATTAGGGTTTGTTGTTTCCCAATCAATGAAATATTCATGAAAACTATTAGGTATTTTGTGTCCAGTCTTGTGTCGGCTTTTAGGAGTTTGTCGACCTTAATTGTGTGTTTCGTCGGCTTCCTTGTCAGGTTGCTTGTCGATTTATGAGGTGTTTCATTGACTTTTCTATCAAGTTGTTCGTCGACTTTATGTGATTTGATGTGAAGTTTTCTAAAAGCTTTGATTCAATATTTTGCAAGATAACTTGAAGATTAATCAAAATGTTCTTGAACTTTTGGGTTACTACAAAGTTGTTTGAAGTCTTTTTCAACAATAATGGGACCTTTCTTATGGAGATTAGATTTCAATTAGTTTGAAATTTTGGTTTTTAGCGTTTATCTCTATGTAGCTTATGTGGTAATATTTGAGTCTTGCGAATGAAGATATTAAGTTTTAGAATTTTTCAACTCTAGGTTTGCACGTATAAGAGTTTCCATGACGAATTTTGGCAATTACTTGTGTTAAAGGTATCTAATTTATATTTTGTTTGTTTTATGGTTTTAAAAAATTGGTTTTTCAAAAATTAGGTTCTTAGGGTTTTCGATTGTCTTCATTATGTGGTTTTCATTTGCTTGGTTTTTCGAGCTTCGTGGATGAAATATATTTGCTTGTATGCATGATTGATATTTTTGATAGTTCAATTGCAATATTGAAGAAGGCTTTTAGCAATTGAGTAAAGGTTTTTGACTTTGTTTTTTATTGAATAAAATTTAGAAATTGTTAATTGTGTGGTGACCAAAAATTTATTTCCTATTCTAAGTGGAAAAGAGATTTTTGTGCATATGTGTATATGTGTGCGTTGACTTTCTTTAGGAAATACTAAAAAGGAACGAGATATTATTTGTGTGTATTGCCTAATAATAAAAGAGAAATTAGGGATTTCCTAAAAGTTATTTGGTAAGTTACTTGTTTATTATAGTCTTTCGATTAAAGAAGTAGTTACATATATTTTTTCAGAAATTAGGGTTTTTGAATTAGGAAACTTTTCTAAAATTTAGTTTCTTGTTTTCAAAGTAAAATTTTAAAAGGTAATTTGTTTTTAAAATTTTTGGCGGAATATTAGGTCCTATTTTTGGATCTCAATTTGAAAAATTTAGGGTTTGAAATTGATGAGTCCAGGTCCATCACCATCAACGGGCCGGCCCACTACTTGGCCTTAGGGTCAAGACCGCCTGATGTGGTGGTTGATTATGGTTAACCCTAGTAGGAATCGGATCCCTAATAAGTCTATAAATAGAGACCTTTATTCCGCACTAGAGGTACGCAATCTTAATTATCATATCAGCATACATACAACCCTACTTTCTAACTTAAGCTTCGGAGTGTCTACCCTCGGGAGACGCCCGAGGCTCTGTTTTGCAGGAAACCCTAGACGGAGTTCCACCCGATACCGGAGATACAAATCCAAGTATCGTCAAGTGGCATGCCCAGTGGGACCCGAAAACTAGGGTTTGTGTCACCGAGCTTCTTCAAAGTTTTTTTTCAAAACCTTTTCAAGTCGCTTCCAGTGCTACGTCAACCGGCAGACAGGCGAGCCCTGAAGACGGCGAAACTTTGGCACACTTCCAATGGAGGCAAAAACGAAAAAGGAATGATCGCCGGAACAAAAAAGAAACCACTCCTGTCAAACCGACCGATCAGAATCGTCACCGCGAAAACCCCGATCCATACCAAAACCAGCGGTTGGCCGAGATCGAAACGGAACTAAAAAAGTTGAAGGATGAAAATTCCCTCAACCAAAGGAAAAAGAAATATATGCTTGAAGAATACAGACGCTGCTGCTTGTTAGGTCTTCCTGACCCAACGAAACGGGAGATCGAGGAATTAATCGAGGAAAAAGAAGCGAAGAGAACCCTGAGCCTCCTCGAAATCAGAAGGGGCAAGCGTCCAGCAACAAACGGAGGGGAGGAAAGAACTCGCAAAGAAACTCCCTCTCGAGAAGTTTCCCCCGATGAAAGTTCCGAAACCCCCGGTGATACTTTCTGGGAAGCACTCGAAAAGACAAACCCAGTGGTTTATCAGGCGATTATTCAGTTTGCACAAGAGCACGAACAGAAGAAACAACCTCATAGACAAGATCGCCGACAATCACCCAGCGTCGAGGAATTGTCCAAGAGAGAGTGGGAACCCCCGAGAAGAAATGCCCACTCTCGATTGGAACCAAAGCAGACGCGCGAGAAATCACAACATGGCCACCGTCGAGGAGAAGGCCCTCCTCCCCGGGGTCAAGATAACCGGAGCAATAAAGATCCCTCGATTCGAGATTCGATGCGAAGGATGATAGGAATGATCGTTGACAGGAGTCCCTTCATCCCCAGGATTCGAGACTGTCCAAAACCCAAAGATTTTGACTTTCCCAAAGACTTCACCTGTTACACAGGGGACTCTGATCCTCAACGATTTCTCAATAAATACGTGCAAGTCATGAGAATTCGCAATGCATCCCTAGATTTCATGGCAAAGGCTTTACCATCATTCTTGGACGGGCAGGCACAACGATGGTTCGGACAATTACCAGAGGGAAGTATTGACAGCTTCGAGGATCTCACAGTAAAACTAGCCACCAGGTTTTTCCTCAGTAAGCAGGTCACGAAAATGTCCATTGACTTATCCTCCATAAGACAAGGACAAAATGAAAGCCTTTCGGATTTCCATCGCCGCTTCACCCGTGAGTCTCTCCAAATTGACAATCTCGATACAGAGACGTAAGGAATAGCTTCATCCAAGGACTCAATCCCTGGGGGAAGACCGCCCCCCCTGTGAGTAAAGTTAACCACTAAACCTCCACAGAACACCCAAGAGATGTGGGCCACGGTAGAAAGCTATATCCAATGGGAACAAACACTAAAAAATTCCCAGGAATCCTTCTCAATCACAGGAGAGCGAGGAGGGAAGGACAAATATAAACCTCAGGCTGAGAATAAACCCTCGCTGCCCAGGCTCGACAGGTTACTGACTCCATTGATAAAGCCTCGACGGGAAATACTCCAAATCCATAAGGACGAGTTTCCAACTTCGAAGCCACTAACTCACAACCCGAATAGGTCCACGAATCAGTACTGTGAGTATCACAAGGATCATAGGCATGACACGGAGGATTGCCGAGAGCTCAAGCGAGAAATTGAAGCGGGAGTAAAGTCTGGCAAATTCCAGCAATATGTGCAGAACACGCAAGGAGCTGCTCGAGGAGATATCCGCAACCCTCGAGAGAAACCCGGCGGTCCTCGCAACTTCCCCAGACGAAACAACAATCGGGGACCTCGGAGAGACAACCGAGGAAACAGCTGGCAACCGAGAGATAATACACAATATCCTGCTCAACCGGTCCTTGACAAACAACCACAACCCATACAGCAAATACCTCCTCTCGATCCCGCTAAGCAGATTACCCACAATGTGGGAGCAATCTATGGAGCACCTCTCGAAGTCCTCTCCACCACAGCATTAAAAGCCTCTGTTCGACAGGTAACCAAAACTCCTCCACAAGAGCCAAGTCACAAACGATTCAAAGGAACTGAAGCGATCGTCTTCACCGACAGCGACGTCGTCCCCGACGTATGCCCCCACAGCGATGCCATGGTTATCGAGGCCATCATAGGTAACGTGGGGGTAAGTCGCGTGTACGTCGACAATGGTAGTGCGGTCGACATCATCTACAGTGATTGTTTCAAGAGAATGAACATACAAAACCCAGACTTGCGCCCCGCTACCTTACCATTGATGGGCTTCTCCGGGCACACTATAATCCCAAGCGGGATCGTCAGGCTTCCAATCACGGTAGGGACGTATCCTCGAATGGTAAATCTAACCATGGATTTTGCCATAATTGATGCTCCCTCGCCATTCAATGTGATCCTAGGACGGCCGTGGATGTGCCAAGCCCGTGCTGTATGGTCACCTTACCACTTGGTTATGAAGTTCCCAACTGAATACGGGATAGGAATAGTCCAAGGCTGCCAACGTAGTTCCAGAGAATGTCTTCTCACGGCAGTAAAAGTAGGGAAGAAAGCGATAAAGCAGGAGCCGGCAGTCACTTCATCAGGATGCTACTCAATTCAACAGGGCGTGGCACAAATAGAGGATAAAGAGAGAAAGCAAGAAGTCTCGAGCGCGGATGTTGAGCAAAACCCGCAACTCAGTAGTAAGACAGAAGAATTAATCTTGGATGAGAAAGAACCAGGAAAAACTGTTAAACTAGGGATATCCATTGAGGGTGCACTGCGGACTGAAATAATCGCCTTATTGCGAACTTTTCGAGACATCTTCGCATGGTCGCCATCCCACATGACGGGAGTTCCTCGACACATCATCGAGCACAAGGTAAACGTTGACCCAAATGTTAGACCGGTGAAACAAAAGAAGAGGATCTTCGCTCGAGATCGCAATAATGTAATTCACGAGGAAACCCTCAAGCTAGTACGAGCCAACATCCTGAAAGAAGTGCTTTGGCCAACTTGGCTGGCCAACCCCGTCCTTGTCCGCAAACCTGATAATTCTTGGCGCATGTGCCAAGATTACACGGATCTCAACAAATACTGTCCGAAAGACTGTTACCCCTTGATGGAGTGTCAAGCCACACAAATAAAATAACCTACTTCAAACTACTGTAATATAGGGAAGTAAGGTCGTCTCCTCAGGGAACGATGGATTGTTTCCTTCAAATTAATGCAAAGGAAATTTTTGGATTGTTTTTCTAAACTAAGATCATAAAATACAAATAACGAAAACTAAATAAAAGAAAAGAAATCAAAGTAACAGACTTCTGACTCAAGGAACGGATAACTCAATTATTTCATTAATCATAGGCTACTAAAACTACTCTTGCAATTTAAGCATTCAACCAAAGATCTATTAGGATAGCCGTAATAAATCAATTAATCTCCCTAAATTAACTAACCAAGCCTAGCACTCAATTAATCCTTATCATAATTCGGCTGGGCACGATAGCGTTTCATACCAAACAATGATAGCATAAAAACCAAGGAAATATAGTTGAACCAAAATCTAAACAATTGAGATAGCTACAACTATTCAGACTTTGACTCATTGATTCCACATTTAAACTAACATGCATATTCAATGTCTCACCAATACACATGCTTTGTCTAATTGCTACTCAGTACTTCTAGTTCTTGTCTATTACGTAACATTCAACTAGCGATAACACTAGAAAATAAATAACAAATCAAGTTGTCAATTTGAATGATATCTACTTTCATAAATAAAGACAAGAATCAACAAATACTTAAATCATAGGCAAGAACAATAATTAAGAACAAAACCTCATAATGGAATAACTGAATAAATCCCTTGAATCAGAAAAGAAAACTTAGCCACTCATAGTTGGAAGTATGACGGTTCGATTCTCCATGGAAAACAATGAAAATTCGGGAAAAACAAGAGGTGGGAGGTGCTAGCCTATGGCTACACACACGGCTGCCCACAAAACATCACTCAAATTCTTTTTATAATAGAAATTTAGGTCAGCCGCAGGAAAACAACAATTATTCCACGATTTGCATCTTTGGTCCCTCAAGTTTGCAGTATTTTTACTTTTGCTCCAAAACTTCTTCAATTTTGTATTTCAGTCCTTGGACGTCCAAATTAATCCAAATCAGCTCCAATCTCTTATTTCCAGCTCCTAACATGAAATAATAACAAAACCAATGAATTAAATCCATCCGAGTCCATAAACTAATAAAATATCAACAATTAAAACACAATTTATGGACTCTATCAAATTCCCCCACACTTAAAGTATGCTTGTCCTCAAGCATTAAGAACATAGGAATTCTAAACTTTCTCTTATTCAAGATGCGCCTTAGAAACTCTAGCACTCAAAAGAAATCATGGTAACAGTGAAACAAAAATTCACAACCAAGTCAAATACATTATGTACTTTTACCCTTTAGCTATTTGTGTGTGTGTGTAAACCACTTCCTAGGGACATCACTATCACATATAGCATAAAATACAAAAATTCAAATGCAAATATGCCACTGAAGAGTGAACTTAGGATCCTTAATTCAGACCGTACTTCAATGCAATGTTACTCCTACAAATATTATGAAATCGAAGGCTTACAATTACACCTCACATAATACAATTCAACGCACTTCCCTCGTACCCATTCTTCGGTGTCCATATGGCTTTTCTTCAGGATCTTTCCCACTCAGGCCCCTACCCAGAGCATTTTTCCACTTGATTTATGTAATGATTTACATAGTGACTCAGCAACTTAGGACAGTCTACTTACTCATATTTTCTCACCGACGGGCCTGAGGACACTCTGCTAGTTGTTTGCCAAACTTCTAACCTATCAATGGGCTAGCATCAACATTGAATGCTCTTCCTTTTCTCCCTCTTTAAAGTGTACCTAACCTCAGAAAAGCATCCGCCAACAACCCTTCCCCCACACTTACTTAGCACAAAGTACTTTAAGCAAGAAGGTAAAAATGCTATTTTCAAACCACCACTCCCCCGTTATTCGAGTTTGAAGTGATGATAGGGTTAATGCCTTATTTTCGGGTTCCATAATATAGTAAGGTCCCACATGCAAATGGTACAAATAATGAATGAATCAAATCAAACTTTGGCATATCACATGAATTTAGGCAATTACACATACATGTTAAGTTTATCCCTAAAGTGCGCAAGTAAAGTATTCAGGGTATAACACATAATGCATAGACTCAAAAGAAATTTTTTCCCCAATGTAATTAGATTTCTTAGAGTCTCAAGTTAAGTTCATCATCGGCTATTTTTGGTATTTTTTCATTTTCTTGATTGTTTTTCATTTTTCAACTTTTTTCTCTTTTTTTTCCTTTTTTTCTTTTTTTTTTTAATCATATAAGCAAGCACGAAAATAATAAATGAAAAAGAAAAAAAAAAACTAAACACAAATAGACAAGAACACCTAAAATTCCCCCCACACTTAAAACAAACATTGTCCGTAATGTAGCAAAAGATATAAAAAGGAAGAGCAACACTTCTCTGAAAAATGTTTTTGGTGATGCTGGTGCGAAACAACAATTGACGAACGATGATATAGCAGTAGAAGCTAGCCAATGATCCAATTGAAGTTTGGTTTGCCCGATTGCAATTTTGGAATTTAGGGTTCCTGGAAAAGAACAAAAAAGGAAAAAAAACAAAAATAAAATAAAAATAAAAATAAAATATTTTTGGGTTTTTTTTTAAAAAAAAACGAAATAGGGAATGTCATGTTAGACGTGATCACGTCTAAGGCGTCGTTCGAATCTGACCTGGACAACAAAACAAGCGTTAAAAAAAAAAAAATCAAACACTTATTTTCTTAGGTATAATCACACCCAGCAAACCTAAAATACACCTATCCATGATCATGCTTACAAAACACTATTTTTCTTAAAACATTAAGCACACATTGAAACTCAACTCCAAATAACAAAAAAAAAACGAACTAATTTTATTTTATTTTTTTTAAAAAAAACCTAGTTTAAACACTTTGGGTTGCCTCCCAAATAGCGCCTTTCTTTATTGTCTTTGGCTAGACCAATTAAACGCGCCTCAAGGTGGAAATTTTGTAACTCCACCTAACAATGGAATATGATAAAACCCTGAGCAAATTTCAATAAAATCAAAGTTAGATGGACTGGATTCATATTCAAATGCAGATATAGAATCAGCAAAATGAGGTGGAAAAGAATCCCCCCTAACAGTTTCTTTAAACACTCCACATCTATCTAGTCTTCCTAAAATTACATCTATCTTTAGTCCTATTTCAGGAGGTCGAGGAAGATGTCCATATGCACAATCTAGAGATATCGGTGGCAGTTTTGACTCTAGTATTGGAGATTTCCATTTATCAATTATATCAGCAATAGAACATGGTAGAGTAAGTATACCTGGATCATTGCATTTGGAAGAAAATTTTGATTGTAACATACCAGATATATCTTCTCCAACTACTACCTCATTCTTAGAAAAGTTCTCCATCACTTTCTGTTTGGGCTCCTCTATCTTTGGCTCTACTGACATATCTGAAAAAGAAGTATCAGCTGCATTAGTTTGACTAAATAAAATGGAAAGATCAATTATCTCATGGTCGTCCAATGCCTCTGATTCATTTTTCTCTACTTCCATATGTTTCAAATCTTTTGCATTTTGAATAGGTACAGTCTCCACACCATAAATCTGTTCTATGAAAGGATATTTCATTTTCTCTAACTCAGCCCTTGAGAATCTGCTCGGAAATGGAGGAAGTATCATGTAACGTGAATCTTCTCTAACAACTTCCTTCGCTACCTTCTTCTCAAATACATCATCTTTGGGAGTCACTTCTTTCATGGCACACACACTTTCAACAGGATTAACTACCGATGGAGATGGTAATTCCACAGGCTTTGAGACTTTGAACTTGCTAATAGCATTAGCTAACTGGCTAATTCGACTCCCCAAATCTTGTATGCTTGCTCTTGTTTCCTGTTCAAATTCAAGGGTATTAGTTGCCAAAGCGTTAACAATCTCATCTAAAGACAAACCTGAGCTTTGAGAGTGTGGAGGTTCCGAAACATGATACACTTGTGGCTGAGATGGCTGATACTCATAGTTGAAATTCTGATAATCCTGCCAGCCTGGATCATATGAATATGAACGATGTTCGTATCTTTCTTGTGGCGATCTCCAAGATTCTCTCATGGCATTCTGACCCTCCCACCGGTAGTATGGTAATTTTGGACAAAAATCGCTAGTATGACTAGTCATTAAACAAATACCGCATCTTTGGACTTGTTTCTGTTGACCTATAGCCATATTTTTCACAAGAGACGTTAGTTCAAATAATATTTGCTCAAGATACGATGAACTTACCTCATTTTTATTCCAATGGTCATCTCGTCGATTCCAAGATTGATGTGCATATGAGTCCATTGCAAAAGAAAAAAAAAACTAAAATAAAACAAAACAAAAATTTAAAGGAAACAAATCAATTAACACCGTTCCCCGGCAACGGCGCCAATTTGATGGAGTGTCAAGCCACACAAATAAAATAACCTACTTCAAACTACTGTAATATAGGGAAGTAAGGTCGTCTCCTCAGGGAACGATGGATTGTTTCCTTCAAATTAATGCAAAGGAAATTTTTGGATTGTTTTTCTAAACTAAGATCATAAAATACAAATAACGAAAACTAAATAAAAGAAAAGAAATCAAAGTAACAGACTTCTGACTCAAGGAACGGATAACTCAATTATTTCATTAATCATAGGCTACTAAAACTACTCTTGCAATTTAAGCATTCAACCAAAGATCTATTAGGATAGCCGTAATAAATCAATTAATCTCCCTAAATTAACTAACCAAGCCTAGCACTCAATTAATCCTTATCATAATTCGGCTGGGCACGATAGCGTTTCATACCAAACAATGATAGCATAAAAACCAAGGAAATATAGTTGAACCAAAATCTAAACAATTGAGATAACTACAACTATTCAGACTTTGACTCATTGATTCCACATTTAAACTAACATGCATATTCAATGTCTCACCAATACACATGCTTTGTCTAATTGCTACTCAGTACTTCTAGTTCTTGTCTATTACGTAACATTCAACTAGCAGATAACACTAGAAAATAAATAACAAATCAAGTTGTCAATTTGAATGATATCTACTTTCATAAATAAAGACAAGAATCAACAAATACTTAAATCATAGGCAAGAACAATAATTAAGAACAAAACCTCATAACGGAATAACTGAATAAATCCCTTGAATCAGAAAAGAAAACTTAGCCACTCATAGTTGGAAGTATGACGGTTCGATTCTCCATGGAAAACAATGAAAATTCGGGAAAAACAAGAGGTGGGAGGTGCTAGCCTATGGCTACACACACGGCTGCCCACAAAACATCACTCAAATTCTTTTTATAATAGAAATTTAGGTCAGCCGCAGGAAAACAGCAATTATTCCACGATTTGCATCTTTGGTCCCTCAAGTTTGCAGTATTTTTACTTTTGCTCCAAAACTTCTTCAATTTTGTATTTCAGTCCTTGGACGTCCAAATTAATCTAAATCAGCTCCAATCTCTTATTTCCAGCTCCTAACATGAAATAATAACAAAACCAATGAATTAAATCCATCCGAGTCCATAAACTAATAAAATATCAACAATTAAAACACAATTTATGGACTCTATCACCCCTTGCCCGTAATTGACCAAATGGTGGAAGGTATTACAGGCTACAAGACCCTCAGTTTCCTCGACGCTTATAAAGGATACCACCAGATTCACATGGCCGAGGAGGACGCGGAGAAGACTGCTTACATCACAGAGATCGGAGTATACTGTTACGACAAAATGCCGTTTGGGCTGAAAAATGCTGGAGCTACCTACCAGCGTTTGGTTAATAGAGCCTTCCATAATCAGATAGGGAGAAACATCGAGATATACGTGGATGACATGGTTATCAAGAGCCACTCAGACTGCAAAGTGGTCGAGGACATGAAGGAGATCTTCACAATCCTGCGTAAAATCAATATGAAACTCAATCCGAAAAAGTGCGCCTTCTGTGTAGGGTCTGGAAAGTTCCTCGGATTTCAAGTATCCAAGGAAGGGATAAGCGTAGACCCTGCAAAAGTTGAAGCAATCCTATCAATGGAAGCCCCGAAAACTGTCAAGGACGTACAAAAACTCACAGGATCCCTAGCGGCACTCAACAGGTTTCTATCTCGAGCAGCAGAGAGAAACCTTCCCTTCTTCAAAACTCTAAGAAAAGGGAAGGGTTTCCAATGGACCGATGAATGTCAAAAAGCCTTTCACGAGTTAAAAGAACACCTCAAGCAACTCCCTATGCTCGCAAATCCACAACCGGGTGAAGTTCTATACATCTATTTGGCTGCCCGGGAAACGGCCATCTCCGCAGTGCTAATCCAGAAGAAAGATAATAAGGAGCTCCCAGTTTATTTCGTCAGCAAAGTCTTACAAGGAGCAGAATCTCGATATACCCCCATGGAAAAACTTATCCTGAGCCTTGTGCTCGCTGCACGACGGTTGCGTCCGTACTTTCAGGCCCATCCTATACAAGTCCTAACCGAACAACCCATCCAACAAGTCCTCCTCAAACCTGAAGCATCAGGCCGAATGATGAAATGGGCGGTCGAGTTGGGGGAACATCACATCGAGTACAAACCCCGTAAAGCCGTTAAAGGACAGGCGTTCGCAGATTTCCTAGTAGAAATGCCCAGACCCCGGGAACCACGCAAGAATCTATTTCGAGGAAACAGCTGCGCGAACAACCCCCACAGATCCTCGAGCCTGGACCCTTTACGTCGACGGCTCTTCCTGCGAAGATGGGGGAGGAGCAGGTATCATCCTAGCAAAACCAGTCGCATCTCGAGAAGTCGAGAAACTGAAGGAATACGATGCAGAATATTCCTACGCTCTGAGGTTCGGTTTTCCGGTCACCAATAATATTGCCAAATACGAAGCAATGATTACAGGGTTAAACGTGGCCCTCAAATTAGGAGTTCAAAACCTACAAGTATTCAGTGACTCTCAAGTAGTGGTCAAACAAATCACAGGCGAATACACAGTCCGGGAAGAACATCTTCGACCATACCTCGAGAAGGTCTTGCAAATCAAAGACAAATTTAAAGAGTGCTCCATCTCCCATGTTCTCAGAATCAACAACAAGAGGGCCGACGCTTTAAGTAAGCTCGCCTCATCCAATTTCGCTAACCTCAGTCATAAGGTTTGGGTCGAGACACTCCCAGAGCCTAGCATCCACCCTAGAGTTTCCATGGCTATCACCAAGGACGGAGAAACGTGGATGACCCCTTTCATCCGCTTCCTCGAGAATGGGACACTCCCCGACAACAAACAGGAAGCTCGAGCATTGAGGTTAAAGGCAGTTAAATACACCTTGAAGGATGGAATTCTCTACAAACACGGGTATTCGTTGCCGATGTTACGGTGCGTCGGAGCAAACCAAGCAGCATACATCCTCGAGGAAGTCCACGAGGGGTCGTGCGGAGCACACATGGGAGCAAGGAGCTTGGCAAAAAAGATACTTCGAGCCGGATATTTCTGGCCCACAGTCTTTAAAGACGCTTACCACTTTGTCCAAAAGTGCGACAGATGCCAAAAGTTTGCACCAATAACTCGACAACCTCAGCACGAGATGATAACCATGCAAAGTCCTTGGCCCTTTTACCAATGGGGAACGGACATCATCGGCCCTTTTCCAAAGGGGGCGGGAGGACTACGATGGGTTATAGTAGCTGTGGATTACTTCACCAAATGGGTAGAAGCGAAACCACTGGCCTCGATATCGGGAAGACAAGTATTGAATTTTTTCTGGCAGAACGTGGTTTGCCGGTTCGGAGTTCCCAAGGTGGTCGTGTCGGATAACGGAACCCAATTCGAAAGTGAACCTTTCAAATCATGGTGCGCAGAAATGCAGATCGAGCGCCAGTTCTCCGCCGTCGCCCATCCTTAGGCAAATGGACAAGCCGAGTCAATTAACAGAGCCATCCTACACGGAATAAAGACAAGACTGAATAATACAAAAGGGGCTTGGGTCGAGGAACTCCCTCATGTTCTATGGGCTTATCGCACCACATCACACTCCTCGACGCTTGAAACGCCTTACAACTTAGTCTACGGAATGGACGCCGTTCTTCCGGTCGAAATTGGTTTACCGAGTCCTCGAGCAATTAACTTTGTCGAGGACACCAACAACGAGGATATCCGGACTAACCTCGACCTGTTCGAGGAGCGACGGGATGCCGTAAAAATCCGAGAAGCTAAGTACAAAGAGGTCCTCCGAAGAAACTTCAACAAGCGTGTTAAAAGCACCAACTTTGTAGTAGGGGACTTAGTCCTCAGGAAGAATGACGCCAGTCGAGCGGAGACCCCAGGAAAACTAACGGCCAACTGGGAAGGCCCGTATCGAGTCATCCAAGCCTCTCCTTCGGGTAGCTACCGATTGCAGACAACCGATGACACAGGAACTGTCCTCTCTCGGTGGTGGAACATTCAGAATCTCCGCAGATTCTATATTTAGATTCCTTGCATATTGTGTGAGACTTTGTTTGCTAAGTGATTTCATTGCTTTCAGTCTTGTGTGTGTAATGCTAACCCGGGTCCTCGGGTAATTATCAATAAGAGTCATTACATACTTCATATATAAATTCATTACTCATCACATATATATTGCTTACACATGTCGACACTACCCCATGACTAGTCACCGAGATGGACACCCGTTACAGGGCCATCCTCGATATGATTCGGGTATTCAAACGACCGGATCCCTAAGCCGAGGACTCTGCCTCGCACCCGCCGTAGATCGCGGCATCCGCACTCTGAGGAATCCGTATCCGATTCCTCGACAAAGTCGCGTAACTAACCGCCGGCTAAACAAAGCGCTACATAAATATTCTAGAATATCATTAACTGGCGCTAACACCGCTTAGCCCAACTACAATTCCTCGCACCAAGTGCAGGTTTAAAAGAAAAAGAAAAGGGGGAGAGATACAACGCATCCGCCTAAATCCGGAGGTCCTTCCCTTTCGGGTTAAAGCGAGAAGGCTTAATAAGTCCAGACCACCCCATCGATCTAAGCTTATGGACGCAATGCCCAAGCTTATCCTTTAAGTCTAGAATCTCCCAGTCTTGATCATCGATTCTAAGAAGGTACTCCTCGGCAGCAGCCCGCTCCCGGGCTTCATCCTCCGGGTCAAGGTCGTCAAGGATGGGCAGAGAAATCTCGTTGTCCACCAATAAATTCTGAAAAATGGCAGCTTGTTTCGAGTAGAACTCCACTTCCTTGGATCTTTTCTTCAGAAGGTCGATAGCGGCAATAAAGCGTTCAGTCCGAATCTTTATCTGCGACTCGACCAAAGCGAGTATGTCAAGCTTTTCGAGAAACCACGGAGAAACAACGATGTTCTCACGCTTATTCAATCGGGCGTTCTCCGACTTTAGTTTCTCCATCTCCTCATAAATATTTGCTTCGAGGGATAAAGAAGCATGAAAGTCTAAGTCGTACTGTTGAAGTCGACGCTTCCACTCTTCCTCTTGTCGCTTAAAACGCTGTACCAAGCGATGATGTGTCCACAGATTCAGCGCTTTGATAGCATCTGAGAGTTCTTTCTCGAGAAGCTTCACCTTGCTTGTATTGTGAACATCCCCAAACTTCCTCAAAATCGAGGAGATCATCGAGTATAAGGGAAACTGCGTAATTTCCTCTTCCTCGAGAATCAGTAGGTGACAATGATGAACGAAATACGAATCCTGGAACAGGTGACATAAATATTAAATGTGAGCCAGCCTGATCGGCAAAAGAGTTCAACGATTCATACAAGTTTGTTAAGGTCTACAACCTTATCCATAAAAATCCTATTACAAAGAAGAGGGTCATACTTCCTTCGGGCCCTGAGACTGTGTCGGCTGGGCATCGCTGGTTTCCTCAACGGAAGGAGGGACTGGCGTTTCCTCTGGATCGGGACGGCTTTGTCCATCATCCTCGACAGGTCCCTCCAAGGAATCTTCTTCCCACTCCACCTCAACGCCGATGAAGTCGGGGGCTAACTCCGGAACGCGCACCTCTTCCCCAGCATCATCGGGAAGCAATGTGAGGACCTCTCCCTCGAAGGACGAAATCTCCGTCGAGGATTTCATCTCTGGGACGACGTTACACAGCGGCCCAAATAAGGGAAGTTGCCCGTCGGAAAGTCGCTGCACACCCTTTTTGAGAGCTTCATGGAGTGTCTTCTTCGGATGCGGCTTTATAAATTGTTGTAGCCATCCGGCGTTGATGGTCTTGCAGCTTTCCATCCTTTCAAGGGCAGCAACAGCTACGCCATGTCCCCCGAGAATCTTAGCCTCGTTGCTAATGCCCACCAGAATACTTGCCAGCCCATCCGTGGACATCATCCTCGACCAAAAGTGCATTATCCAGGCTGGTCGTTCGGATCGGGGAACATGAGTCTCCCTACACTTGGACAGTTTGGCTTCAAGCTCCTTATACATAGCCTGAACATTGGCCAGTTCCTGCTCTTTGGAAAGTCTCAAAGCCTCCTCCCTCTTTCTCGAAGCTTCACTCGACTGCTTCTCTTGTTCCAAGCCCCGTCTCTCAGCTTGCAGGCTCTGAATATCTCGTTTCAAGGTCTTCTCACGCATAAGAATGCTAGCCATCGCTGTAGTCAGCTGCAACACAAAATGTTAACAAAAAGCAACATGGTATCCCCGAGGAATAAACAAATCGAGAAGAAAATACTACCATTTTCAGCGACTCTTCCTCCGTCAGAGTCTCGGCGACCTCCTCGACGATGGGGCACTCGATCCTATTGTCCCCAAAATTGTATATGGCAGCGGCAGCTGTGAATATCAAGGAACCGTCGGTGTCCTCGGTGCTCTTCTTATCGAGAGTAACTTTAATAGGCTTAAATCACTCCGGGTGCCGCTCCGTCACCGGAACCACCTCGGGCACCTTGTCCTCAGGTACGGGAGCCTCCACCTCTTCAACGATTGAAGAGGTAGCCTTCGGCGGATCATCTTCTTTGTCCACCTCGATCGGGACTGGATCCTCGACCTGCTTCTCTACCCCCTCGAGGATGGGAGTCTTCTTCTTCTTAGCCTTAGCACTTGCGTCGGACGCCTTCACCAATCTTCTCAGCTTCCTCTTTTTGGTGACCTTGTTCGAAGAGCCTTCGTCATCTGAATTTTTAATTTCAAAAATCTTGGCGTCACCAAACAACCCAATGGTATCTTTGCTGGAGGACATGACCTAAAAACAAAAACAAAGCACATAGCAAGTCAGTACCTTTTCTCTCCTCGACGGGGACTGGGGGGACGTAATGTTGCACTGCTGTGTAGCCTAGGATGTCCTCGACAGATTCCAGGGAATCGATATCCGCCCTGTACTTCTCGACTCTGGCCTTATCATGTTTGGACCAGGCGTCTGCCACACCACCCATATCATGAGCTTCCCGATAATCCCAAGCCATACAAACGTCGTCGGGAGCCGAAACAAAAAGGTAATTTGGTTTCCACAATGGGGCACCGTCGAAGAGTTCTATTATACGTTTTGCCTTGGAGGAAACGTTGGTCTTCACGTTATACCAGTCCTTATACTTGGTCGAGGGAACACAGACTTTAAAAAAGTATCTCCACACCAACAATCGAGGCTTTATTCTCTTTATTTGACACAGCTTCATAAAACGAAGGACGGCAGTGACTAGGTTTGGAGTAAATCGAGCAAGCGGGATCTTATAATACTGCACTAGCCTACCAAATAGAGGGTGAAGGGGGAACCGTAGTCCGAGGAACATTGACCTCTCGTACACAGTGATTTTCCCCTCTGGTGGATTGTTAGCCCTCTCAGTGCCTAGGGGAGCTCGATAATCTAGATCTATGGGGAAGCTATATTTTTCGGCAATAGAATCGGCCTTTTCAACAGAGTCTATGGTCGACACAAAATCGAAAACTGTTTGTGATGCCATACCTACCCTAGTATATGCAAGTCTAACCAGGTTCAGAGGAAGTAAAATATATACACCAATGAACAACGATAAGAATATCCGAAAGTTAGAAGACTTACGTATGAGATAGCGCTTCCTAGTTGAAGTCTGTCGGAAGGATTTTCAAGCTCTGCTTGACGGCGGTATGTGGTGACAAGGAAATCTGATGCACCGGAATGAGAGTATGGAGTTTTCTGGGTTTGACGAGAGAAGTATATGGCCAAAGTCCTTAGTCTTTCCCCTAAACAAATATGAGATGCTCTTTTTCCCACGATCCGACACCGTGGCCGAAATCCAAGGCACATTCATAATTGCTTAGCCATCGTTTGGGAAACGTGCGCGTTAGTGGGGCTTAATTTCCGCTCGGCTGGGATTCAAATAAAACGGGTTGCCTTCCCGGATCGGATTCTTACCCGCGGACAGCTACCCTTGGACTGGGCTGAAGCCTATTTGTTTCATATGGGCCGGGCCAGGTCAGTTTTATTTAAGTGTCAAGTCTTATTTATTTTGCATAATTAACACTTGACAGGGGCACTTGACGAGTCCAGGTCCATCACCATCAACGGGCCGGCCCACTACTTGGCCTTAGGGTCAAGACCGCCTGATATGGCGGTTGATTATGGTTAACCCTAGTAGAAAACGGATCCCTACTAAGTCTATAAATAGAGACCTTTACTCCGCACTAGAGGTACGCAATCTTAATTATCATATCAGCATACATACGACCCTACTTTCTAACTTAAGCTTCGGAGTGTCTACCCTCGGGAGACGCCCGAGGCTCTGTTTTGCAGGAAACCCTAGCCGGAGTTCCACCCGATACCGGAGATACAAATCCAAGTATCGTCAGAAATAAAGAGGAAATTTTGATTTAATAAAATAGGAAAATTGCTTTTAAGTGAATTCTATTTTAAATTGGAAAGTCCTTGTAGGAAAATCCATCTCATGCCTATATAAAGAGGTGTGTTGGCTGAGATTTTCATACATCTCAACCTTTAAAATTGCTTCGAATCTTTGATTAGTTCTATGTGGGTATTAAAGGCAAAGGAGTTTCACTACGAGATCTCTCCAACTTTGGTTGCTAGTCACTAGAAGTTTTTGAGAGTATCACCTCTTAAAAGGTGAAGAAGGATTTTCTTAGCTAGTCTAATAACCAAATCTTCCTTTGATTCGAAGGGGGTTCTCGGATTAACAACCTTTAAATCCAAGGGATTTTTCTTGATCGTTGATTTATTGTTTACTCATCACTATGAGTAAGGAGGTATCCAAAAAGGAGTGTTGCTGCCAAGGTTCTTGCAAAGGTTTGAAAAGAGTCAAAGAGTTGCTTGAAGATGTTGTGCGGATCATGAGCTGAGGAGTGGACAATTGTTATCATCATATGGAGTTGTTTCTTGAGGAGTTTAGGAGTTTGTGCTACTCGTGTGATGGATTGTCGGGTCAAGTGGTTGATCTTTTTCATTAACTGAGTAAATTACGTGAATCTACTCATGTTGGTAACTTGAAATTGAAGATTCCTATTTTTTATGGGGGAATTGAATCATGGATGAATTCATTGGAGAATTTGTTTGCTATCTTGAATGTTGCAAATGGCAATATTAAGATAAGCATGGCTGCATATAGATTAAGGACCATTGCTAAGACTTGATATGTACTTTATAGTCAGAATTTTAAGCTTGACAACTTGTGTACATGGGAAGATTTTAGGATGCATTGTATGCTAGGTTTTGGAGTAGTGATATTGCATATGACTACTAAATCAAGTTGTTTAGCTTAACACAACAGTCATTGGATGTGGAGAGTTATATTGCTAAGTTTCAAGAGCTTTGCTTGAATAGTGAAAATTATGAGTCCGTTGAAGTGTTGACTACAAGATTTCTTAATGGTTTGAATTCATGGTACAAAGAAAAGACTTCTATCAAAGAAGAGGTTGATTTGTATTCTGCTTTTCGAATGGCAGTGAGGTTAGAGGAGCAAAGGAATCGGGCTATTGTGAAAAGGAACTTGGAATCCTTAAGGAATCAAGGTGTTCCTTTATGTTACACTCATCATAGTGGAGTCAAATATGGATCATGTCTTTCGGACTTTAGGTGGGATTGGATGGGTTGAGAATTTGATTGTTGCTATAGATGAAGTAGTGTGAATTGCACAAGTGAGGCATTTGTCAAGGTTAATCACGTGAAAGAGAATGACTTGCATATGAACCTTACAAGCTACGTTAGTTACATGGTGGAATGGAGATAGATGTTACTCAATGTACAAAAGTCAATCTTCGGATTGGTGAACTTGTGACGTCAGAGATGCTAGATATAGTACCTAAGACAATGTGTGATGTTATTTTGGGTATACCATGGATAAGAAAGATGGGGATGGTTTATATTGGAGACATGAATTCCTTTTCCTACATTGATAGTGGTAGTAGACGAGTTGAGATAAGATCCCTGTAGCCTTGGGAGATTGAAAGTATCATGTTGCGGAGGCATGAGCTTGAGAAAGAGATTTGCACGGTGAATGATGTGCTAATCAATGAAAGGAATGGTGCATTGGTGGAAGGTTAATCGAGTGGCAGTGTTGGAGGTACTCTCAACCCTAACCTTGGTTTATCATGCGCTCATTTTGCATTTACTAATGGAACTCGTGATTCGAGGACAGATCATTTTCAAGAAGGGGAGGATGATGAGAATTATGGAGGAAAAAATGTCGTTCCTACCCAAAGCTCTATCCTTGTCGTCAATTATACCCAATAGATTTTCGGTTACCCAACTTTACCCTAATGTTTGAAATTTTCACCAATTTCGTCCAATCGGCCTATTTTTCGTCCAAATTAACGGATCTCCATTAGTTTTTTAATAAAATAATAAATTTAATTACAAAAACACCTCAGTAATTTTTAAAAATTTTAAAAATAACCCATAAAATATATAAAAATAATAAAATAGTCCCTTTTAACTTTTTTCTTTTATTTTTCTCTATTTTGTTCTATTTCTCTCAACTACTTTTAATGACCATAAAAGTCTATTATATGAGTTTTAAAAAAATATTTATTTATTTTCAAACTCTACCGTAAAAATTAATCTTTGTATAGTTGTAACCCATGATTGTATTTATATAAGCATGTTAATTTTTTTAATAATATAGTTTAGCAATAAAGACACTATTTTTCTGATTTATTTTATTCTTCCTAAAACAAATATTCCACATAAAAATAAAATATTAGCTCAAATAAAAAAAATGTTAATATATTTTAGTGTATTACAATTTAACTCAAGAGACTATAACTTGCATTAATATAATTCATAAATAAATAAATAAAATATAAAAAAATTAAGACACTATTTTTCTGATTTAGTTTATTCTTCCTGACATAAAGATTAAAAACATTTTAAATGAAACTAATATTCCACATAAAAATAAAATATTAGCTCAAATAAAAAAATATTAATATATTTTAGTGTATTACAATTTAACTCAAGAGACTATAACTTGCATTAATATAATTCATAAAAAAATAACTAAAATATAAAATAATTAAAATCGTAAAAAAATCCTCCAAACATAAGTTTTCGTTCTTGAATCTAAAACCTATTTTCTATCACAACAACTTATTACCATATTGTTAGCTCCATTCATTTATTTTAAACAAAAATCATATAGAATAAGCTAGTAAAAATTTCTCTATAGTTAGATATATTAACATCTCACATAATTATTACAAAATGTTAAATCCTCGCATTGATAAGTATAAACATATTTTTTATAAATTATATTATGCCAAGTAGTCTCTCTAGTTAAATTGTAATACACTAATATATTATTTTTTATTTGAGCTAATATTTTATTTTTATGTGGAATATTAGTTTTATTTAAATATTTTTAATCTTTATGTTAGGAAGAATAAAATAAATCAAAAAAATAGTGTCTTTATTGCTAAATTATATTTTTAAAAAGATTAACATGCTTATATAAATACAATCATGTGTTACAACTATACAAAAATTAACTTTTCTGGTAGAGTTTGAAAATAAATAAATAGTTTTTTAAAACTCATATAATATACTTTTATGGTTATTAAAAGTAGTTGAGAGAAATGGAACAAAATAGAGAAAAATGAAATAAAAAAGTGAAAAGGGACTTTTTGTTATTTTATATATTTTTGGGGTTATTTTTCAAATTTTTACAAACTACTGGGGTGTTTTTGTATTTAAATTTATTATTTTATTAAAAAACTAATGGAGATCCGTTAATTTATACGGAAAATGGGCCGATTAGAGGAAATTGGCGAAAATTTCAAACATTAGGGTAAAGTTGGCTAACCAAAAATCTATTGAGTATGATTGACGATGAGGGCAAAGCTTTGGGTAGGAACGACATTTTTTCTGAATTATGGAGCTTCCAATCGAAGTTCATCTTCATTGAAAGAGCAAAAAGTATTCTTGTTAATTGGAGGTCCAAGATTGTTTCCTTTCAAGACTAGAGGAAGTTTGTTGTGAGGAGTTGGCCTTTAAAGGAGTTTTTAACTCAATCCTCTAGGGAATACAACAAAGAAGAGTCACTTAATCATCAAAATCAAGTATCAAATGAGGCAAGTGATGGCCTTGCTGAGAATTGGGATAAAGCAAGTTAGAGCTCAAGTGATATGGTTGAAATCGATGCAAGTGAGTTTGTTCAAAAAAATGAACGTCATTAAGACATTGAGAATGCACATTCAAATGTGTAGAAGACATCATTGGAGGTTAAAGATTTGAATGGAGCCGTGCGCGCCAAAAGAAGTGGAACAGTCTCGCGGGAAGTATTTAAATATTTATATTTTGTTGAGTCCATAAATAGATAAAATTCTATTTACTTAGGGTTAAATATTATTTAACTTAGGGTAATTATAATCTTGTATGGCCGGCCCTAATCCTTGAATCATTAAGGGTAAAACAGACTCTTAGAATAGTTTTATTTACTTTTGGAGTTAAAAGTAGAACTGTCAGGGGATCATAGTACGAATCTTTGTAAGACAGTTCTTAGCGTTAACTTATACCAGAACCGTCTAGGATTTTAGAAATCATTGTAAGACGGTTCTTCTCTTTGGGTAAGTCTTAAGCACTAGCTCTTGTACTCTTTTTTTTTTATATTAATAAAATCGGGGGATGCCCGCCAGGTACCGTTCTGGTTCTCTTAAAAAAAAAAAGAAAAAATAGGGTTTAATTCCTTTGCTTCTAGGTTAATTTTCAATAAGAGTTAGAGTCAAAGTGGACTTCGTCTTTCCATCCTGTGTGTTGCATTGAGAAGGTAGAAAGGAAAAGGGACCTTTTGATTAGCCTTAAGTTTAGGTTTAATTTTTTGGAGAGCGAGAAAGCATGCCTATATAAAGGCATGGTCTAATCTCTCATTGTGTGTATGGTGTCAACATTTTAAATAAACACGAGTCTTATGACTTTTTTCATGAAATATCATCGTTGGATAGTTTTCTTACCAATGGTTGGGAGCTAATGTTGCAAAGGAGTTGTACGGTTAGTAAACTTCTTTATCTTTGAGGTCTAACAGGACTTGATCTTAGAGGAAACCATTCCATGGTTTGCTTTTGTATAATTTTTTTAAAAAAAACAAATAGTCTTGTATGTGAATTGAGTAAGTGTCAATTGGTTTGAGCTTTGTTTAGCTTGTGTTTTGTTCGATTTACTTATGATATTTATGCATAAGATGCCTTGTTGAGTTTGTCTATTTCATAGATGGGTTTGTGAGAAATAGCATACGATTTATGTGTTTTGCATGCAATTGCCTTGGTTATGAATTGTCTTATCATCGATAGTATTGTTTGTAGTTTAGTAGTGATTTACTTATTACATGTGTCATCAGTTGATATGGGTGATTGTTCGATTATATTGAAGAGTTCAATCTTTGTGATTTGATTGTTTACCCCGAATGGTTATTTGAATTTTGTTTTTATGACTTGAGTTTGACTTCATAAGGTAGTTGATCCTGCGATTAACGATCCGTTTATTTGTGATTTTTCCGCACTATTTTAGAGTTTCACTTTTAAACATCTTTTTTACATTCTTGTTGATGGTTCCATTAACGAAATTTTGTTCGTTTACGAGATTTCTATCATTGGTATTGGACTATTTCTAGTGGAAATTATGCATTATGCCATCCGGAGTGGCTATGGAAACCAATTCACAACCCTATTCTTTGCACGCAATGTTCGTTGGTTTTGTTGTTCTTTGGTTTTACTTTTTTCTAATTTTAATTTTCCTAATTTTATTCTTTATCTCACTCAGTAGATGGGGGGCTTATCTCAGGTCATTTCAATCCAGTTATGTTTTGTATACATATACAACTGCTTTATCTCAAATTTCCTTCCAATTTTCCTTCTCACCCCAATCGTTGTCCATCATTTCAATCTACTAATATTCTTTGTTTTTTATTTATCTCTTGTATGTTGACTAGCCTTCGATGTTGCTAGTATTGACGATGTCTTACATAACCGATCTGAAAACAAATCAAATCAAAGAGTAGTTTTGTGAGAGAACGAGACAGAAAGGGGAACGAAACCCAAAAACCAAAAAACTGATCCTTCTACTAACCCCGGAGACAGGATTATACCTCCAGTAGCAACTCTTCCTAATTAAATGAAGTAAACGAGATAGATCATAACTAAAAACCAAAATCAAAAGAAGGTTTCAGATCTATCAAAAGAACAAAATCAGTAACCAAAACAAAAATCCCAGATTAAATAAGTTTACAAATCCATTAAAAAGAATAAAAATGGGAGTCAAAACCAAAAACAACAGATGAAATAAATATCATATAGGCCCTATTTTAAGCTTACCGAAGATTTCGAGGAACTTCGAAGCTGAATTTCCCATTGATTGAAGTGATAGATGAATGACCTACGTTTAGACTCTAGAGAGATGCGTTGCAGTCTATTGAGAGAAAGAGAGTAGGCTAGTAGCTATGACTGTGAGCTGGTGGTGAGAGTGAGTGGGGGTGGGGTCGGTTATTTAAGGAGCGGGTGTCGTGGGTTGAGTATTTTATTTCACCATTCTTTTAAATACACTGTCTATACCCTTTCTGATGCGGTGAAGGCTAAGTATTTTATTTTACTATTTGTTTTTTAAGAAGGATTTGATGCCGAAAGCGTATAACCTTATCTTTTTGAAAGAGACGTGTGTATACATGAGAAATGTGTGCCTGAGTTTAGGTCTAGGTTCTTTTGAATCTATAATCTATTTGTGGGTGATATTTTCATGAAAGTATGCTGAATAGTATATGGACGTGTGATAAAATGTTGCCTAGAACTGTAAAAAGATTGTTGATTTTCAATCAAGTTTCCTTTCCTTATTTTAGAAGTCGAATTGCTTGATGTAATTGTGGTTAGCTCATACACTGCCACTATTTCTTATTTGGATTTTAATAAAATGTTGGGGAGGAACGACTCTAGGGAACTTGATGGTATAAACATCATCACTTAGGTTCATTGTATCATCTAGCACTGGTTGGCTCAAAAAATAGTTCTTGGGTATACCCCGTGAGTATTTTTTGAGTCTGTTGGAACTTGAACATCGTTTTCATCTTTTTTTCTTGATATTTCCTTCTTGACTTTGGTTCTTTTGAATTGGAAAAAGAACCAAATTAGGGTTTGTTGTTTTCCAATCAATGAAATATTCATAAAAACTATTAGGTGTTTTGTGTCCAGTCTTGTGTCGGCTTTTAGGAGTTTGTCGACCTTAATTGTGTGTTTCGTCGGCTTCCTTGTTGAGTTGCAACTATTAGGTGTTTTGTGTCCAGTCTTGTGTCGGCTTTTAGGAGTTTGTCGACCTTAATTGTGTGTTTCGTCGGCTTCCTTGTCGGGTTGCTTGTCAATTTATGTGGTGTTTCATTGACTTCTATATCAAATTGTTCGTCGACTTTATGTGATTTGATTTAAATTTTCTAAAAGCTTTGATCCGATATTTTGCAAGATAACTTGAAGATTAATCAAAATGTTCTTTGAACTTTTGGGTTACTACAAAGTTGTTTGAAGTCTTTTTCAACAATAATGGGACCTTTCTTATGGAGATTAGATTTCAATTAGTTTGAAATTTTGGTTTTTAGCGTTTATCTCTATGTAGCTTATGTGGTAATATTTGAGTCTTGCGAATGAAGATATTAAGTTTTAGAATTTTTCAACTCTACATTTGCACATATAAGAGTTTCCATGACGGATTTTGGCAATTACTTGTGTTAAAGGTATTTAATTTGTATTTTTTTGGTTTTATGTTTTTAAACAAATGGTTTTTAAAAAAATAGGTTCTTAGGGTTTTCGATTGTCTTCATTATGTGGTTTTCATTTGTTTGGTTTTTTGAGCTTGGTAGATGAAATATATTTGCTTGTATGCATGATTGATATTTTTGATAGTTCAATTGCAATATTAAAGAAGGTTTTTAGCAATTGACTATAGGTTTTTGACATTTTTTATTGAATAAAATTCAGAAATTGTTGATTGTGTGGTGACCAAAAATTTATTTCCTATTCTAAGTGGAAAAAGAAATTTTTGTGCATATGTGTCTATGTGTGCGTTGACTTTCTTTAGAGGAAATACTAAAAAGGAACGATATATGTGCGTTGATTTATTTCCTATTATTTATGTGTATTGCCTAATAATAAAAGAGAAATTAGGGATTTCTAAAAGTTATTCAGTTTTTAAATTTCTACAGAATCATTATAAGTCTTGTTTCCTCTCTAACAAATCTCTCTCTCGCGCACGACTGAAACCCATAGCCGCCGGTATCTATGGCCGGCGGCCATTCTGTGGCGGACCCCACTAGTCTGTCACGAAGCTTTGCGAGTTTTTTCAAACAGCCTGGGGAATCCAAATTCACGGGCAACAAGCAATATAAGCAAGTGACATATGTGAATGGATCGCCGGTTTTGGAACTTGAAGATGACAAGTATGAAAAGCTCATTGCTCCTCATCGCTGGGATTTGGTTGGAAAATTTTCCTATGGTAGACCCAAAATAGAGGAAGTTAGAAGTGAATTGGAGAAAGTAGGGTTTCAGGGAGATTTCCAGATTGGTCTCATGAACCCTAGACACATTCTTATTCGGTTTGAAAAGGAAGACGACTTTCAACATTGTTGGATTCAAACAATGTGGAACATCAAAGGATATTGATAGAGTCCATAAATTATGCTTTAATTGTTATTATTTTATGAGTTTATGGACTTGGATGGTTTTAATTCATTAAGTTTTATTAATGTTTTGTGTTAGGAGCTGGGAATCGGAGTTTACAACTTTTTGGAGCTAATTGATACAAAAAGAGTCTGAAAAAAATCATCCAACTTGAGCAAAGGAAGAAGTTCACTCCAATGATGGACCTAATTACAAAGTATTGAAGTTGTTGGGAGAAGAAGCTGCTAATAAGAAACTTTATGGACTGAATTTTATCATTGAAGAAAGTTTGGGCCAAATTGAAAGAGAGTTGGAAGTGGAAGGACCAATGCTGCAATTTGTTGTTTAACTTTTGGCAGCATACGGCTGACCTAATTCTATATAAGGCCGTATGTTTTCTTGTTTTGGCCATCCTTTTTTCACTTCATCGCACGGCCGTCGTTTTTTTTCGAAGAAACAACAAGAGTGCGCAGCTTTTTCTTTTGGCTTTGGAGGTCAGGGCTGTCTCCGTTTCTCCGGGTTTTCAATTCTTCTAGACTTGGTACTATTTTTCTATGAATAATTAGCTATCATGTCCATGATTATGAGTAGCTAAACCTTTTGTTTCTGATTCAAGGGATTTAATTCAATTATTTTACATGTGAGGTTTTGGTTTTAATTTAATCTTGTCTATGGTTTGAGTTATTTGTTTATTCTTGTTTTAAATATATGAGAGTGAATACCAATTAAATTGACAACTTGGTTGTGTATTTTCTTTTTATTGCTATCATTTGGTTGTATGTTACGTATTTGACACGAACCATTGGAATTTAGTAGCAACTAGGTGGACCATTGGTATTTGTGAGACTTGGATGCTTTTGTATGCCTAGGAGTAGGATCGACAAATCATAATTTAATTTATTGTAGCTATCTCAATAATTTTGAATTGTGTTTCAAGCATATTTCCTTGGTTTTTATTGTTATCATTGATTTGTATGGAACGCTATCGTGCCCAGCGTTTAATGATAAGCGCTAACTGAATGGTAGGTTTGGTTAGTTAATTTAGGGGAATTTTTGTTTACTACGGCTATCCTAGTATGCTTAAACTTGAGAGCTCGAACTGCAAGAATAATTTTAGTTACCAATGATCTGTGAAATAATTGGATGATCCGTTCCTTGAGTCAGAACCTTTGTGATATTGAATTTTCTCCTGGTTTACCTATCCTTGCTTTTAAAATTTGTAATTTTTATTTTGTCTTAGTAGTTAGTAAATCAACAAACAAAATCTTTTTGGACATTGTCAAACTAAGAACTAAAAATCTAGCTCCTTTGGGATTCGACCTAGTACTGCTACTACTGCAAAATTTATAGTTCGGTAGGATTATCGGATTAATTTTTGGGTGCCTCGACAGGCTTACCAGATATGCTATGCGTATTCTAAAATGGCAGCCAGGTTTTATATTTGAAGAAGACCCCCCCTGGGTAGTACTCATTTGGGTACCTTTGCATGAATTACCGATTGAATTTCTCAACCCTCAGATTTTGTTCTCAATAGCGACTGCGATTGGTAAGCCTCTTTAAGTCGACACGCCGACTTTGAATCTGACAAGACCCTCACTTGCTCGCTTCTGTGTTGAGGTGGATTTAACTAAGCAACAGGAGTTTCCAACATCTATAAAAAATCGGGAAGAAAGGCAAAAAAATGAGCAGGCCTTCACTTACGAATACATTCTATCTTATTGTGATCATTGTCGGAAAATTGGTCATATGGATTCTGTTTGTAAACAGAAGAATGGCCGGATTGTTGAGCATGAAGGGAGAAAATTCATAGATGCAAGGCAATTGATAGAGAAGAAGAAGGCGTAGCAATCACAAACGGCTTTAAAATCGCAGCCTAGGGTTTTGCAGCGCAAGGAGATTGCAAACCCTAGCTCGCAGCCTGTGATCTTGCTGTCTGATAAACCATCGTCATCCGGATTAACGCAGAAGGAGAAGGAAGCTGTTGTTGTGGATATTGAGAGCTCCCCGCCCAAGCAGCCAGAAAAGAATGAAACGCTCTTGAAGGATAATATAGAGCAGACGAAAGAAAGATGTCCAACTCATGTCTCACAGCCTGCGACTTCAGAGGTTGCGATAGACGCGATTTCCTTGAATGCGTCAAACAAATTTGCAGTACTTGATACTATTCAGGAAGAGGAAGGGGAAATACTAGATAATGTGATTATAGAGGATGTGTTGGAAGATTCAGAAGCTAATGTTGCTTTCGGTATTCTTCAAACAATCGCGAGTGAAATCTCGCAACACAAGGATTTGGCTTCTCCTGACCTGTTGCGACATGACTCTTTTTTGCACTTAGACGGTGATGCTCGCCTCCCTGTTGGTTGGTTTCATGATAATGCTGAAATAGGGAAGAGAATTGAAAGGTTGGATGTTGTTAATGGCAATCACGCTTGCTGGTCAGAGCGCGACATTGACTTGGTTCGCGATCAAGAAATGGCGCTAGGAGAATTTTCTGAATCGCAGAAACGTAGTCGTAAAACGAAGGCTGAGATGATGGAGTTGCGAAAAGAGGTGGCCCTTCGTCGGTCGCCTAGGTTACAGTAAGCTTTTCTCTTTTAAAGTTTCCAATGATTAGTCATTTAATCTAGAATATTCGTGGTATAAGAAATCAAGCATCGCAACGGCGTTTGAAGTTGTTGATAAATGTGCATAAGGTTGAGCTACTCTTTATTATGGTACCAATGCTGGCTATGGATCAAATTGAGGGGATCAAATGAGAGCTAGGTTTTGAAGTGTCTTTTTCTTCCGTTACAAGTAAAATTTGGGTTTTTTGCAAGTCCAGATTTACTCTTCATTTATTGGAAGATCATGAGCAAGTTCTTCACTTTGAAGCAAGTCATGTCTCGGTCCCAAGGAGAATTTTCCTCTCAGCTGTATATGCAAGGTCTACAAGGGGTGGAAGACAAGTTTTGTGGCAGAATGTGTGCATTCAGGCTGTTACATTCGGATGAACAATGGTTAATAGGAGGAGACTTCAATGTTATCTGAGAGTTGGAGGACTTTAGCTATGGCTGAGTTTAATGAATTTATACAGGAGTGTTATTTGATGGAAATCCCGGTGGTTGGGGAAGAATTTATATGGGGAGGTACTAGGCATACGGGTTGGGTAAGCAAGAAGCTTGATAGGGTTTTGATATCACAAGAGTGGCATGATCTTTTTCCCAGTTCATCTTTGGAACACTTGAATAGAACCACTTTGAACCATTGTCCGATGTTACATCAATTTAACTTTCCGGTTGAAAGTAAGCCAAAGATATTTTGGTTCCAAAAAATGTGGCTGAGAAGGTTGGACTTTAAGAGGTTGGTGCAAGAAAATTGGGCTCAACCTATTGATAGCTATGGCATGCTAGGTTTTTCTTTGAAACTGAAGCATTTAAAAGTGAAATTAAAGGAGTGGAATAGAGAGGTGTTTGGAGATGTCTTTTGCAACTTGCGAGAAGCAGAAGCCAAAGTCCAAGAAGTGGAAAATGTCTATGATCATTCCGGTGATGTACAAGATAGATGCCATTTGCAAGTTGCCAAAGCAGAGCTACTTCAAAGGTTGAAGGAATATGATGATTTTTGGGTTCAGAAAATGAAGGTGAAGTGGATGAAGGAGGGTGATTCAAACACGGCTTACTTCCATGCCAGTTTGAAAGAGAGGAGATTAAAGCAATGATTATACAAGATTCATGCTATGGATGGAAGAGTGTTGATTAATCCTCAAAAATTGAACAAGAAGCAATGAGTTTCTTCCAAGATCTTCTATGTGATGAATGAAGTGATATGAACTATGAAGCTAAGCAAGAGCGTTTCCTTAAACATGTCCCTCAACTATTAACTGAAGAAGATGCTAGCTTATTGCTGCGACCACTTTTGATTGAAGAGGTGAAAGATGCGGTTTTCAGCTTGAGTGAATATAGCGCTCCGGGAATAGATGGTTTTGGTGGCACTTTATTTAAAAATTGTTGGGATATTATCTCACATGCTTGTGGGCTGCTTGTCAAGAATTCATGTTAGGAGTTCCAATGCCGAGATCCATCACAAGCACATTGATAACTTAGATTCCTAAGAAGCAGGTGATGACAAACTTTGCTAATTTTCGACCAATCAGTCTTTGTACATTCTTGAATAAGATCTTCCCTAAAATTCTTACGGAGAGACTGAAGGGGGTGCTGCCAAAAATAATTTCTGAAGAGCAATCGGCTTTTCTCCAAAGGCGGGACATAATGGATAATGTGCTCTTAGCGCAGGACTTGTGTCAATTTCTAGGAAGGAAAGCTGAAGGGGGTAATTTCATACTCAAGCTTGATATGATGAAGGTGTTTGATCGAGTAAAGTGGAATTTTTTGGAGAAGGTTTTGCTTAAATTTGGTTTTCCTATGCATTTTGTTCTCTTGATCATGAATAACTTGCGTAGAGCTTGGTTTTCTGTAATGATTAATGGGTCTCCAATTGGTTTTCTTTAAATCTTCCCGTGGGATAAAGCAAGGTGACCCCCTTTCTCCATACTTATTCATTATATGTTCTGAGGCAATGACAAGGAGACTCAAAGCATTGGTATTCGAAGGCAAGGTTGCAGATTATAGGGCACCGGCTAGTTCATTGAGGGTTTCGCATTTAGCTTTTGCTGATGATGTGATCATATTCTCTAAGGGGTTGAAAAGATCATTACGGCGTCTCAATGAGTTTTTTATGATTATGAAAGTGCTTCTGGCCAGAAAATTAGTCGGGAAAAAAGTACTTTCTTGGTCTCGAAAAGATGCGACTCTAGAAGGGTTTCTATGGTGCAAAGGGTACTTGGAATTCAGCGAGGGTCTTTTCCCTTGACCTAATGTGCCTGTCAGCTATATTGCAGAAGAAGGAGGGCTGCGACTTTTCAGTTTCTCTTAGACAGTATGGATAAAAGATTGTTGAGCTGGAAGAATAAGTTGCTCAATCAGGGTGGAAGGTTAGTTCTTATCAAGCATGTTTTGGCCTCCATTCCGATACATGTCTTCTCAGCAATATCACCGCCTAAGTCCATTTTACGGGATATAGAAAGAAGATGCCAAAAAGTTTTTTTGGAGTGGGATGAATGATGAAAATAAAAGGCATTGGAGATCTTGGGAAAGAATGACTTACCCGATTTCAAAAAATGGTTTGGGGATTCATAGCTTTCAAGGGTTCATAGATGCCCTAACGGTGAAGCTTTGGTGGAAGTTGAAACAGCGACAAGGCATATGGAGTGAGTTTATTCATTCTTTATCTTTGTCTGCAAAGAAGAAAACTTCATGGAGTCGGATTCATGAGGTTGAGCCGCGGGCAGTGGTGCATTCTAAGGTTCTCAATCGAAATGGGAATAGATCTTTTTGGTATGATAATTGGTCTTCTCTTGGTGTTATTTGGGATGTGGAAGGGTCGCAGCCACCTCAAAAGGATTTGAGCATAAGAGAATTTTTTCAAAGGCAGCAAGAAGTTCTTCCTTTAATCCAAAATGTCTTAACTCCGGGAGTCTTGGATATCTTGCGGAGCTAGAGCAGGATTTTAATGATATTGGTGATGATTTTCCAGTTTGGCAACCATCTTTTAAAGGAGATTTCACGGTTAAATCAGCTTATGAAGCTCTTCGCGCAAGGAGACATGAAGAGAGTTGGCTGAAGAATGTTTGGAACTCCATAGTGCCTTTGAAAATTTCAGTTTTTTTATGGAGGTTGGGAAACAAGCTACTTGCTTTGAAGTTCTAAGCCAAATGGGGATAGTAGTCTTTCCTTCGGTTTGTTTGTTGTGCAAGAATGGAGGGGATAGTGTTCAGCGTTGCTTTTTTTATTGTCCTTTTGTCAGGGACATTTGGAGCCATTTTTCATTAATGCTTAATATTAGCATTGGCGGAGTCAGTACCCTAGCTGCCATGGTAGGCCGATGGTGGGGTGGAGGTGACTTTAAGACTGCCTACGGGGTACTTTGCAAATTGATTCCTTCGCTGATTCTGTGGGACGTTTGGAAGTGCAGGAATAAGGTGATATTTGAGGGACAAATTCAGAATGTTACCAGGACTATCCAATCCATAAAGGAGCAGGAGCGTATTTTGCTTATGATACATGATTTGAAACTTTGTAATGATATGGAGAAAACCTTTCTTCAAGATGAGTTTAATGTGTTGCTTAAGAGATATGTGTGAAATAGGGTTTTGCAAGTTAGGTGGCAGCCCCCACACGCAAATGAATATGTCCTGAATTTTGATGGTTCTGCCATTTTGGGAGAGGCTGGCTATGGTTTTGTAATTAGAGGGCAAGGAGGTACCTTTATGTATGGTGAATGTGGCTATATAGGAGATGGAGATAGCTTCTTGGCGGAGATTTATGGCATTCTTTTTGGCTTGCGGAAATGTGAACAACTTCAGCTTCTAAATGTAGTTGTTCAAAAAGATAATAAGGCTCTATCAGATGTATTGCATGCTGGTTTAGCTTTTCCTTGGAGACATATATTCTTTCTGTAGGAGATTTTTCTTACTCTTCAAAGGAATGGATTTCAAAAATTCAGTAGCTGATTTCTTGGCTAGAAAGGCATCTTCAGGAGACTCAGAAACTTATTTTACTTTTGATTCATTGCCACATTATGTAAAAGGGATATTGGTTTTTGACCAATCTTCCTTTCCTTACATTAGAAGTCGAACTGTTTGATCTATTTTGCCTAGAGTTAGATCATACCCTGCTCTAGGCATTTTATTTTAGAGTTAATGCAATGAAATCAAGGAAGGGTGAAACTAGGGAACTTGGTAGTATTCATGTCCATCCCTTGGGTAGACCCCTTGGGTGCATGGTACTACATAGCACTGCCTGATATAGTACATACCTCCTGGGTAGACCCCTCGAGTTTTGTTATACCAGTTGAAACCTAAAAGTCATCATGTCCTCCAATTTAATAAAAGAAAAGGATTTCTAAAAGTTATTTGGTAAGTTAATTGTTTATTAGAGTCTTTCGATCAAAGCGGTAATTACATATATTTTTTCAGAAATTAGGGTTTTCGAATTATGAAAGTTTTCTAAAATTTAGTTTCTTGTTTTCAAAGTAAAATTTTAAAAGGTAATTTGTTGTTTTAAAATTTTTGGCGGAATATTAGGTCTTATGTTTGAATCTCAATTTGAAAATAATTAGGGTTTGAAGTAAAAAGGAAATTTTGATTTAATAAAATAGGAAAATTACTTTTAAGTGAATTCTATTTTAAATTGGAAAATCCTTGTAGGAAACGCCATCTCATTCCTATATAAGGAGGTGTGTTGGCTGAGATTTCCATACATCTCAACCTCTAAAATTGCTTTGAATCTTTGATTAATTCTATGAGGGTTTTAAAGGTAAAGGAGTTTCACTATGAGATCTCTCCAACTTTGGTTGGTAGTCATTGGAAGTTTTTGAGATTATCACCTCTTAAAAGGTGAAAAGAGATTTTCGTAGTTAGTCTTATAACAGAATCTTCCTTTGATTCAAAAGGGGATTCTCATATTAACAACTTTAAAATCCAATGGATTTTTCTTGATCGTTGATTTATTGTTTACTCATCACTATGAGTAAGGAGGCATCCAAAAAGAAGTGTTGCTGCCAAGGTTCTTGCAAAGGTTTGAAAAGAGTCGAAGAGTTGCTTGAAGATGTTGTGCAGATCATGAGCTGAGGAGTGGACAATTGTTATCATCATATGGAGTTGTCTCTGGAGGAGTTTTGGAGTTTGAGCTACTGGTGTGATGGCTTGTCGGGTCAAGTGGTTGATCTTGTGCATTAACTAAGTAAATTACATGAATCTACTCATGTTGGTAACTTGGAATTGGAGATTCCTACTTTTTATGGGGGAATTGAATCATGGATGAATTCATTGGAAAATTTGTTTGCTATCTTGAATGTTGCTAGTGGCAGTATTAAGATAAGCATGGCTGCATATAATTAAGGACCATGGCTAAGATTTGAAATGTACTATATAGTCGCAATTTTAAGCATGACGACCTGTGTACATGGGAATATTTTAGGAATGCACTGTATGCTAGGTTTTGGAGTAGTGATATTGCATATGACTACTAAATCAGGTTGTTTAGCTTAACACAAGAGTCAAAGGATGTGGAGAGTTATATTGCTAAGTTTCAAGAGCATTGCTTGAATAGTGATAATTATGAGTCTGTTGAAGTGTTGACTACAAGATTTCTTAATGATTTGAATTCATGGTACAAACAAGAGACTTCTATCATAGAAGAGGTTGATTTGTATTCTACTTTTCGAATGGCAGTGAGGTTAGAGGAGAAAAGGAATCGGGCTAATTGTGAAAAGGAAATTGGAATCCTTAAGGAATCAAGGTGATGCTTTGCTTTACATTCATCATAGTGGAGTCGAATGTGGATCATGTCTTTTGGACTTTAGGTGGGATTAGACGGGTTGAGAATTTGATTTTTGCTATAGATGAAGTAGTGTGAATTGCACAAGTGAGGCGTTTGTCAAGGTGAATCACATGAAAGAGAATGACTTGCATATGAACCTTACAAGCCACGTTGGTTACATGGTGGAATGGAGATAGATGTTACTCAATGTACAAAAATAGATATTCAGATGTGTGAACTTATGACATCGGAGATGCTAGATATATTACCTAAGACAGTGTGTGATATTATTTTGGGTATACCATGGATAAGGACGATGTGGATGGTTTATATTGGAGACATGAATTCCTTTTCCTACGTTGATAGTGGTTGTAGACGAGTTGAGATAAGATCCTTGTAGCCTTGGGAGAGTGAATGATGTGCTCATCAATGAAAGGAATAGTGCATTGGTGGAAGGTGAATCGAGTGGTGGTGTAGGAGGTATCAACCCTAACCTTGGTTCATCGTGTGCTCGATTTGCATTTACTAATAGAACTCTTGATTTGAGGACAAACCATTCTCAATAAGGGGAGGATGATGAGACATATGGAGCTTCCCATTGAAGTTCATCTTCATTGAAAGAGCAAAAAGTGTTGTTGTCAATTGGAGGTCCAAGATTATTTCCTTTCAAGACTAGAGGAAGTTTACTGTGAGGAGTTGGCCTTTATAGGAGTTTTTACCTCAATCCTCTAGGGAATACAACAAAGAAGAGTCACTTAATCATCAAAATCAAGTATCAAATGAGTCAAGTGATGGCGTTGCTGGGAATTAGGATAAATCAAGTTAGAGTTCGAATGATGTGGTTGAAATCGATGCAAGTGAGTTTGTTCCAATGAATAAAGGTCATGAAAACATTGAAAATAATTATTCAAATGTGTAGAAGACATCATTTGAGGTTAACAATTTGAATGGAGCCGTGCACGCCAAAAGAAGAGGAAGAGCCTCGCTGGAAGTATTTAAATATTTATATTTTGTTGAGTCCGTAAATAGATAAAATTCTGTTTACTTAGGGTTAAATAAAATGATTTAACTTAGGGTAATCATAGTCTTGTATGGCCAGCCCTAATCCTTAAATCACTAAGGGTAATTTAGACTTTAAGTTGTGTAAGAAATAGGGTTTCAGTCTTATACTTCTAGGTTAATTTTAAATAAAAATTAGAGTCAAAGTGGACTACGTCTTTCCATCCTGTGAGTTGCATTGAGAAGGTAGAAAGGAAAAGTGACATTTTGTTTAGCCTTAAGTTTAGGTTTAATTTTTTGGAAAGCAAGAAAGCTTGCCTATATAAAGGCATGGTCTAATCTCTCACTGTGTGTATGGTGTCAACATTCTAAATAAACACGAGTTTTATGACTTTTTCATGAAATATCATCGTTGGATGGTTTTCTTACCAATGGTTGGGAGCTATTGTTGCAAAGGGTTAGTACGGTTAGTAAACTTCTTTATCTTTGAAGTCTAACAAGACTTGACCTTAGAGGAAACCATTTTATAATATTTTGCTTTTGTATTATTTATTTCTTTTAAAACAAATAGTCTTGTATGTGAATTGAGTAAGTGTCGATTGGTTTGAGCTTTGTTTAGCTTGTGTTTTTGTTGGTTTACTTAAGATATTTCTTTTAAAACGAATCAAATCAAAGAGTAGTTTTGTGAGAGAATGAGACAGAAAGAGGAACAAAACCCAAAAACCAAAAATCTGATCCTTCTACTTACCCCGGAGACAGGATTACACCTCCAGTAGCAACTCCTCCTAATGAAATCAAGTAAAGGAAATAGATCAAAACCAAAAACCAAGATTAAAAGAAGATTTCAGATCTATCAAAAGAACGAAATCTGTAACCCAAACAAAGATCCCCAATTAAAGAAGTTTACAAATCCATAAAAAAGAATAAAATGGGAGTCAAAACCAAAAACACCAGATGAAATAAATATAATATAGACCAAATTTTAAGTTTACCGAAGATTTGGAGGAACTTCGAAGCTGAATTCCCCATTGATTGAAGTGACAGATGAATGACCTACGTTTAGACTCTAGAGAGATGCATTGCGGTCTTGTGAGAGAATGAGAGTAGGGCTAGTACTTGTGACTATGAGCTGGTGGTGAGAGTGAGTGGGGGTGGGGTCGGTTATATAAGGAGCAAGTGTCCTGGGTTGAGTATTTTATTTTACCATTTTTTTAATACACTGTCTATGCCCTTTTTGATGCGGTGATGGCTATGTATTTTATTTTACTATTTGTTTTTGAAGAAGGATTTGATACCGAAAGTGTATAACCTTATCTTTTTGAAAGAGACGTGTGTATACATAAGCAATGTTTGCCCGAATTTAGGTCTAGGTTCTTTTGAATCTATGATCTATTTGTGGGTGTAATTTTCATGAAAGTGTTCTTAGTAGTATATGGACGTGTGATGTTTCCTTATTGACTTTGGTTCTTTCGAATTGAAAAAGAGCAAAATTAGGTTTGTTGTTTTCCAATCAATGAAATATTCATAAAAGCTAGCTATTAGGTGTTTTGTGTCTAGTCTTGTGTTGACTTTAGGAGTTTGTCAACCTTAAATGTGTGTTTCGTCGGCTTCCTTGTTGGGTTGCTTTTTGATTTATGTGGTGTTTCATTTACTTCTCTATCGAGTTGTTCATCGACTTTATGTGATTTGATTTGAAATTTTCTAAAAGCTTTGATTCCATTTTTTTTAGCAAAAAAAAAGGATGGAGAGGTATTCAGGTCCCAAGTGACACAGAAACTACTCAAGGGGTCTACCCAAGAGCTATTCCCTGCATCAATCAGTGCTAGGTGATACCACGCACCCAAGGGGTATACCCAATTGATGGACGTAAATACCACCTAGTTCCCTAGCACCTTCCCTCCCATGTTCCATTAACTCTCAAAGGAAAAGGGCAGTGTATAGTCCTTACCCTTATACAAAAAAAAGAGATAAAAAGATGCTAAGACTATACTATTACAGATAACTTACAGATAAGACTACTTAATTAGAAGATAAGGAAAAGACCTTTGATCAAAGATCAAAAGACCTTTTTCCTTTATTGGCAACTCTTCTAAGGTAATGAAAATAACATTTACACCAGAAGAAGCAACTTTAGACAATCCATCTGCAACTGAATTAGCTTCTCGAAAAATATGGGAGATATTATGTCCCCTTCTCTTCATGATCTCCATTATTTATTGTAACTCTAAAGAATGCCTGTAGGGAAAATTAGCTTGATTAAGTAGCATATCTACAAGAAGCTTGTTATCTGTTTGTATAGCAACATTCAGCAGCCTCAATTCGTCATATTTCCTAGCACCACATAAAATGCCTTGTACGTCAGTATTCAGACTATTGCCAACATGTAGGAATTTAGCCTCCCTATATATGAATTTTCCATATTCACCACGAATAACAAACCCTAACCCTGACTGACTAGGAGCTCCAAGAGCCGAACCATCAGAATTAAGGATATAACAATTAGCATCTGGAGGAGACCACTTCACTACTTGAATTCTCCTTTGATCCGAAAAAACAATCTTCACTCCAAATAACTCTTCCAGCCTCTTCGATTCTACCACAGACCTGACCTTCAAATTCCGAACTTTTAACAAAGAAAGGATATGTTCATCTATTAAAAAACAAACTTTGCTGAAAGTCAAGGGCATATCCTGAAAAAGAGAGCCATTTCTAGCCTTCCACAACTCCCACAGCATAAACATAGGGAGAACTCTTATAACAGTCTTCATAGCTGAGGAATAGTTACCTTGCCCCCACCACGAAGCTAAGTGAGCCCACAACCCCGTAGCTGGCTGAATTTTTAGACCTAATTTTGCTGCATAAAAATCCCAAATTCTCCTCGATTCCACACATTCATAAAACAAATGGTTAATGGTCTTTTGCTGCTTAAAAAAAACACACATTGAGGGCATCACATAGATTCCAAAATTCTTTACCACATCCGCAAGGGGTAACAATCTATTATGCAACTTCCAAGAAAAACCAAAAATCCTTAAAGGAATAGTAAAATGCCATACCTTCTCAGATATCACATCACAAGGCTGAGTTCATCGCATCACCTCATATGCTGATTTTATTGTAAAATCCCCTTGTGAAGTAGGTTGCCAAATTAAAATATCCAGCTCATTGTCGTGCAAATCCAGCTCCATTTGTAACAACTCATCCAGCACATGATCGGAGAGATGATCATATAGATTAAATCCATAACGCTGCCTATGATGAAAGAATTCCCTAATGGTTAGACTTGGTATTGGAGAATCATGATTATGGATATCCCATAAGAACCCAAAGCGCAACCAATTAGAGAACCAAAATGAGCTATTCCCCTTTCTCACAAATACTTTGGAATGAGCAGCTGCCTTACATCGGATGTTTCGGACTCTCTTCCACATGGTTTTTTCCTTCACCTTAGGAGATAAAGAATTCATGAATCTAACCCAAAGTCCCACATTTTTCCCAACCTTCCACCACAACTTAGCGGAGAAAGCATCTATAACATCCCGGAATCTCCTTAAACCCAAACCATTTTCCTTCAAAGGATATGTAATTTTCTCCCAAGCCCTCCAATGCCACCGATTTTCTTCATTTGAGTTCCCCCATAAGAACTTTTGGCACTTTGCTTCTAACTCCATTATGATGCTTTTAGGTGGAAGAATTGCCGCAATTGTATGAATTGGGATTGCTGAAAAGCTTTGATTCCATATTTTGCAAGATAACTTGAAGATTGATCAAATCGTTCTTTGAACTTTTGGTTTAATACAAAGTTGTTTGAAGTCTTGTTCAAGAATAACGGGACCTTTCATGTGGAGATTAGATTTCAATTAGTTTGAAATTTTGGTTTTTAACGTTTATCTCTATGTGGCTTATGTTGTAATATTTGAGTCTTATGAATGAAGTTTTTATTAAGTTTTAGAATTTTTCAACTCTAGGTTTGCGCGTATAAGAGTTTCCATGACGGATTTTGGCAATTACTTGTGTTAAAGGTCTAATTTGTATTTTGTTTGTTTCATGTTTTTAAACAAATGGTTTTTCAAAAATTAGGTTCTGAGGGTTTTCGATTATCTTCATTATGTGGTTTTCATTTGTTTGGTTTTTTGAGCTTGGTAGATGAAATATATTTGCTTGTATGCATGATTGATATTTTTGATAGTTCAATTGTAATATTGAAGAAGGTTTTTAGCAATTGACTAAAGGTTGTTGACATTGTTTTTTATTGAATAAAATTTAGAAATTGTTAATAGTGTGGTGACCAAAAATTTATTTTCTATTCAAAGTGGAAAAAGAAATTTTTGTGCATATGTGTATATGTGTGCGTTGACTTTCTTTATAGGAAATACTAAAAAGGAACGAGATATTTTTTGTGTGTATTACCTAATAATAGAAGAAAAATTAGGGATTTCCTAAAAGTTATTTGGTAAGTTACTTGTTTATTAGAGTCTTTCAATCAAAGAGGTAATTACATATATTTTTCTTCAGAAATTAGGGTTTTTGAATTAGGAAATTTTTCTAAAATTTAGTTTTTTGTTTTCAAAGTAAAATTTTAAAAGGTAATTTGTTATTTTTAAAATTTTTGGCGGAATATTAGGTCCTATTTTCGGATCTCACTTCGAAAATAATTAGGGTTTTAAGTAAAGAGGAAATTTTGATTTAATAAAATAGGAAAGAAGAGTTGTGTTCACATAAATTGTGTTCCCATATAAATTGTGTTCACACTTAAAAAGCCGATTCTTTCCAAAGAAGTGATTTTTTACTTGGAAGTTACTCATATTCCTTAAATAGAGATAATGTATTTTGAGTCTATAAAAGGGTCTAGCTTCGTTTTCTTGCTAGTTAAGATATGAGTTGTCAAAAGAATTCGATTTGACTTGGAATTTGTAAAACTAAGAAAAAAAATTAAGATCTTATTTCTTCTCCTAATTATTCGGGGAGTTTTCAGCCATCTAGAGGGGGGAATTCGGCCAAATCATGACCAAGAATGGAGAGAAGAAGAGGATGAAGAGAGGTTGCAACACATACGTGACAGATGGAGCTGCGGAAGGGTAGATTTCTCTTGTTTTTTTTTCTCTACTATCTCTGTAATGTTAACTATCAACTCTTGTGCTATTGATCTTATTAAGATTAGTAGCTAAACCCTTTTTCTAGTTGAAGGATTATTGAAACCTTGATTCATGACAATTATGAGATCTAATTGATCATATCTTTTTCATATATTCATGAGTATTTGTTTATTTTCTGATTTTAGGTTTATGATTGGTTTTGTTTGATTGAATAGATGCGCACTATTTAATTCTTTCAAATTGATCTATAACTATTTAAAATGGTTAATCCAGCATTGTTTGTTAATTTTTTTAAGTGGCAATCAACAACTAAGACTGCCTAAGTAAGCAGCTGATGCGTGTTGTAGAAATAAACAATCCAATTTAAATTATTCCGATTGTGTGTTTGTTAATTAGAATTGGGTTTTACTAGATCTTTATACTGTTGGAATACTCCGAGTATCTCTAGGATTGTCTTTTCATTAGAGTAGTAGTTAACGATCGTATCTTGACTACCGATAAAGTAAGGAGGAATTTGTTGTTAGGTCGAGCCAACAATTATAACCAATTTATTTGTGAATTATATGAACTTATCTTTGCATCAAAGATCAATTAGTTAAATCAAGGTGGAAATATTTCCTTTGACTAGATTCTTTCTCTCTTTATTATCATCTTAATTATTGTTGTTTTATTTAATCTGCTTTTACTTATTTGAACCTCAAAACAACTTGCTTTCTGTTACTTGGCTTTTAATTAGATATAAATTCACATACTTGTTCCCGGAAGAGACGACCCTATTCACTGCTATACTACTAAATCCGTTAGGAGTATGTTCTTTTATTTTTGTTGGTTTGACACCCACCAAATTTTGGCGCCGTTGCCTTGGAGTACGGTGAAGTGATTTATTTCTTTTCAGAAGTTTTTTTTTTTTGTTTTTTCTCTATTTTAAATTATACAAGCATTAGAAATTTCACTTCTACTATGGATTCATATGGATACGATTGATATAGCTATCAGGATCCAGATGAGGTAAGACGTTTGTCTATTAGTCAACAATTAAACGAATTAACCCCTCTTGCAAGTTTTGTCAGGCATATGCAAAGTTGTGAGATTTGTTCTATGAGCGGTCACACAGTAAATTGGTGTCCAAATTTACGACACTATCCGCGAAGACAAGTGAGTAATGTAGGAAGATTTCGGGAATCACACAAATGGGATCTAGCATAATTTATACACGCGACCCAAGTTGGCAAGATTACCCAAATTACGATTACAACCCACCATCACGACTACCACTGCCACAAGAATATCAACTTCCATCACCACCACTAGAGTCAAGAATGTCTTTGGAAGAATTAGTTAGAAGTGTAGAAACTAGTATGCATGATTCTCGAGCTAGAACAAATGTTGGCGTGGAGAATTTGGAGAACATATGTCTCAGCTAGCTACAGATGTGAGTAGATAAGAGACCAAAATATTTCAGATTCAAGATCTAGTGGGGGAATAATGTTACAGTAACTGAATGTGCGATGTTGGTGGAAGAAGATCAAATCAAACATGATGCACCAAAAAGAGAGGGGAGAAAGAAATGCGAAAAGGAACAACCAAAGACTGTGATACCTCCTCCTTTTTCTAGACAACTGAGAGAACCGATTCAAGACAAGTTTAAGTCAAAAAATGTGGAGGCTCTTTCAAAAGAAACCGTTCCACCAGTAGAAGCCACAAATTGCAAGAGGCAGAAAACTTAGAAGATGCAGAGGCATATGAAGCTATGAGAAAGGCCTTGGAAAATATAGCTGCAGAAGATGTTATTGCTCTTTATACTTGTTCGACTTCTGCAATATTTTTGTCACTGTTAGACAGGTTAATGGAGCCATACAAGGAAGCAAGTGAGCAAGAAACCGTAGAGACTTCCCTTGAAGGTGATACTAGTGTTCTTTTTCTAGACAATCTTGAAGAGTTATCTCATGATGGTGAGTCTATTGTGGACTTCTGCACCGACAAGATGGAATCTACACTCCAAGGTAATGAGATTATTCTGGAGGGGAACAATTTTCAATGCATTTGATTTGGAATTTCCTCCAAAATGCAAGATATTAGGTATGTTCACTACATTTTGCAATCCTCGACATGTTAAACTTGGTGAGTTTATTATAGATCTTGGAGTTAGTCTTAGTAGCATGCCTCATGCTATATTTAACTTGTTGAAACATGAATCTGTATCAAAAACTGATGTGGCTATTAAGGTTGTTGGTCGGGAAAATGAGAATTTAAATTCTGAGAGAACTTCACGAGTTGATTTTGATGGCAGTTGTGTTTTTGAGTATGTGTTTGAAAATTTTGAAAACTGGAAACCTTCAAAAGTTGAGTTGAGACCTACACCTATACATCTAGAGCATGCATATGGACATTTATTTAGAACTCCTAAATTGGGGTTGATGATAGATGTCGGTTTAGAATTTCATAATGATGGTATGATGAGTCAAATACTATGTGCTAAAGTTTATGTGTGGAGAGTGTGTGATGCTTTTCAAGAATCATTTAGAGGAGATCAGTTTCCGCCTTCTTTCATTGATGTAATGCTTGAATGTCATTTTGAATGCTATAACCTTGATTTGCTTGAGGTTTATTCAGGATCTTATCAAGTTCTAATTGTGTATGGATCTTTCAAGTTTCCACCTTGATATACACATGTTGTATCTAGCCAAAGACACAAAAGAAAAATGCCTATTGGTAGGCAACCTAATGGTTTACTTGTTGTTATTTGTTTATTGAATAAATTGGTTGGGTGGTTAAGTTTTTTGTTCCTGATGATCATGAGATTGATGATTTCTTGATTTTTGTAGTTTTTGTTAACCGTTTAATCGACGAAGTATTAGATTGGTTTAATGGTTTGTTAAAGTGTGACAATTAGTTTTCAAGGAGAATTCTTCTACATTGTCAACACTGTGCGAATGCGACAAAGCATGTACTCCCATTTCACACCAAATTTGATTCCTCCACTACGAATTTCCAAGGAAGTACCATATCTTCTCTTTCAATATTTATTTGGTAGTTTGTATGTGCTTTTATTACTTGTATTTGAGTGTTTTATACATTTAAGACAATGTATGCTTTAGGTGTGACGGAGGAGTTTGTCTGTTTTGATTATGCCTTCATTAAAATTGCTTACTTGAAAGAATTGCATTCCTTTTTGATAAGAAACTTTCAGAACTTTGAGTCTGAACCACAGTTTTCAAACATTTCAACTGTTATGTTACTATCATTATAGGTTGAAAAGTGAAGCATGAAAGACATAATTTTTCTTTGCTATGTACTAATCAGATATGTTGTGAATCTAAATGTTGAAGTTGATGATTGAAATATTATCACAAAAAAGTTACTTTAAATTGAGTGATCTGAGCCTTTCTGAGCGATAATAAAGTTAGTGTATTTGAATACTCAACATTTTATGTGAGTAGTATATCATATCGAGTATGGATTAATCTTGAATTTGCCGAGTTATGACACATTTGTGCCCTTGTAAATGGTTTGCCACAAGAATAAAGGCACTAAGATTTAGCAAGTTAGTTTAAAAAGCCTACCTATTTATGTTTACCCTAGTGAACATAAAGTTGAAACGTCCAAAAAAGATATCTACTATATTCATTGGAAACTATAAAGTTGAAACGTTTCTATATGGCCCCATAAATATGCAATTTGTTTCATTTTCCTTTTTTGTTAATACGTCGTCAAAAACTAAACGGTCAGCTACCTTTACCATATTTTGCATGTCTTGACCAAAGGGCTTGTTCGTCCTTTAAAGCTAACCTTAAATCAAAATTCTGGAATAATAAGGGCTAAATTTTAGAAAATTAATCATGTCCCAAAATTGATTCATCAATCTAGACATTTAAATGACGTATGTCTTCGATTCCTCTCCCTTTGTTCCATTTATTTTTTCTCTGGTTAACCCTCCCTCAGTTCTTTATCACCCCTCTCACACCCCACTTGAATCCCCCCACAATCAGCCAAATCACCCACCTTTTCCACTACCATCTCCTCCATTTATATACCTCCAAACATAAAAAGTTAAAATTATAGTCAAAAGCAATGGGAATTTGAGGCCAAGAGTAGAACAACTTGTGCGCAAAGGCGGCCAGTGGAGGAGATTTTGGCGCAGATCCACCGGTTGCGGAAGGGGGTTCTCTGTTATTGATTAGTCTTTGAATATTGTTTTCCACCTATAGATCGTGGTAGAAATCTGGCAGCCATAGGCAATTAAGAATTAGGATTTTAATTGAGATTTATTTTTGCCTTGTTGATCCATTTTTTTGGTACTTAACCTTTGTGATATTATTCTGGTCTTATTTTGGGTAGATCTTCAATGCCGTTTGAGAACTGAAATTATTGGTTGATTTTGAAGTTCTACCATCAGTCGGGTGAATTTGTTTTGCTTCTTTGAAACACTGGTTTTGAGTCTTTCACCAGTTTAAGGTTCTTGAAGGATGTAAAACTTGATTTTCTTGGTTTTTTCGCGAAATTTAATTTGCAAAATTGAGAAAAATAACTGGAATTGTGGTCGAGAGAAAGCCAACCGAAATTACAGTCGTTTTGTCCTGCAATTTTCACCCATTTTTCAAATACGTTTTTAAGAAAATTGAAAATCCTATATTTTAGGACTTTTTTATTTTCAAAAATGAGAAGAATAAAATAAATTTTCCTTTTTCTAAGCTGAAAATAGAAGAGAGAGGCAAAAAAGTAAAAAACCTAAAATAATTTAAAGAAAAAGAAAAATAAAAATAAAATGTGGGGTGGGGGGGGGGGGCAAAGTTTCAGTACTATTCTTTTTTTCGGCCAGCATTACCCTTGAGTCAATGCACATGCCAAACACAAGTGAAGTTTGACCGTTAAGTTTTTTATGGAATCGGAACGAAAAAGGAAAATGAAACACATCTCATCTTTATTGGGGCAGATAGAGACATTTTAACTTTATAGATTTGAATCAATATAGCAGGCATCTATTTCGGACTTATGGAGTAATTAATTCTTTTTTCTTTACCATGTACTACTCAGATATGTTGTGAATCTAAATGTTGAAGTTGATGATTGGAATATTAGCACAAAAAAAGTTACATTAAATTGAATGATCTGAGCCTTTCTGAGCAATAATAGAGTTAGTGTATTTGAATGTTGAATATTTTTATGTGAGAAGTATATCATATCTAATATGGATTAATCTTGAATTTACCAAGTTAGGGCATATTTGTGCTCTTATAAATGGTTTGCCACAAGAATAAAGGCACTAGGGTTTAGTCAAGTTAGTTTAAAAACCCTACCTATTTATGTGTACCCCTAGTGAACCATTCAAGTCTTGACCGTTTTTGTCAAGCTCCAGATATATACACCTATTACCCTTGTTTTTATCTTTTCACCTTTTTATCAAGCTCTGGATTAGGTTGCTTAAACTGGATTTGTGGTAAGAGTTGGAAATTATGGTGACATGTGTTTTTGTTTTAAGTTATGCATTTGATGTAATATAGGGCATGCGGGAAAAAACATATAAAAGAAAATTAAAAAATCAGGAAAAATACCCGGAAAGGAAAAGAAAAAGGAAAAAAGTCGCATGAATCCCTATGTACTACGTGTTCGAGAGTATGGCATGTTATTTATTATATCTTTGAGATGCTATTGGTTGTAAATGCAGTATGCGAATTTCGCTACAAGTTCTTATGCAAATCACGCTTGAAGTTTGAGGTATGAGGATGACAATGTCATTATACAAGATATCTAATAAGATTGTGGAGTTTAAGTATACATAGTCTAACTTGACAAAATTATAAGCCTACATCCATATATATCCACCCTTTTCTTTACCTAAAGTCCCATTACAACCCTATTAAAGACCTTTATTGGTAAGTTTATTTGCTTGGTGTATGATGATATGACGCCTTTTCAAATTTTTGAGTACTCAGCTAGATATTGATTTGTGTGAATTGTTTTATACGCTACCCTTTGAGAGAAAAGAAGAAAAAAATGAGTGACCTACTAGTGAGGTGATTTTGTTCTAATCATTGATGGAGCTTAGGGATGAAGCAACTATTTTGTTGAGTATGCATAGTAGCGAAACTCTTTTTCTAGTTGAAGAATTATTGAAACTTTGATTCATGACAATTGTGAGATCTAATTGGTCATATCTTTTTCATATATTCATGAGTATTTGTTTATATTCTCATTTTAGGGTTTATGATTGGTTTTGTTTGATTGAATAGATGCTCACTATTTAATTCTTTCAAATTGATCTATAGCTATTTAAAACGGCAAATCCGGAATTGTTTGTTAGTCTTAAAAGTAGCAATCAGCAACTTAGACTGCCTAAGTAAGCAGCTAATGCGTGTTGTGGAAATAAACAATCTAATTTAAATGATCTCGACTGTGTGTTTGTTAATTGAAATTGGGTTTCTCTAGATCTTAATGTTGTTGGAACACTAAATACTACGAGCGTCTTTAGGGTTGTCTTTTGATTAGAGAAATAGTTAACGATCGTATCTTGACTACCGATAAAGTAAGAAGGAATGGGTTGTTAGGTCGTGCCAACAACTATAACTAATTTATTTGTGAATTATATGAATTATCTTTGCCTCAAGGATCAATTGGTTGAATCAAGGTGGAAATAATTCCTTTGACTAGAATCTTTCTCTTTTTATTGTCATCTTAATTCTTGTTGTTTTATTTAATTGTCTTTTACTTATTTGAACCTCAAAACAACTTGCTTTCTATTGCTTGGCTTTTAATTAGATATAAATTCACTCGGTTCCCTAAGGAGATGACTCTACTCGATGCTATACACTAAATCTGTTAGCAGTAGGTTCTTTTATTTCTTTTAGTTTGACACCCACCAAGTAGCTCGAATGCCACATAAAATGGAACTCATTAACCACACTCTTGCATAGCTTATAAATGCAATTTGGCTGTTCATCTTTCATTTGAATGTCAGGTAATGTTTTCTTCTTCTTTTTTTAATGCGAGATGCAGACAAACAAAAAAAGATGATGGCATTAAACATAGGGGCTTACTTAAGTATACCATTTCTAGGAAACCAAAAGTTACAACTGTTGGCAACGGGCCTTCAGGATTATTTGCTTCTCTTGCACTTGCTGAATTAGGTGCAAATGTTACATTGATAGAGGCAAAGGGGAAAAGACATTGGAGCTTTGGTAGTTCGCCGAGAGTTAAATGAAAAACAATTTTTGCTACGACAATTTATCTCCTTATCTATTTTCTACTTTTTAAGGCAATATAATGAGGGATTCTTATTTGCCCTTTTTAATGTTATGGTCATATAATCGTAAGACCGCTATTGTGATAAATATATATTTTGTGATTGTTTATCTTGGTTACTTTGTTTTCTTTCATTTGCTGAGAACTTATGGCGTGGATATGTTTACTTTGAGGGACCATGATCTTGATTTACCTTTCAAATGATTTACCTTTCAAAATGACCTTTTTCAAACTAGATATATTGAAATTATCAAACATAATAAAGTTGAGTTGTGGTAATTGACTTGGATATAATAGTATGAGTACTATAACTATTTGTCAGAAAAATGTTCTGGCTGTCTTGATAGCAGCCTAAAAATTTGTTTTAAACCTCTAAAATACATTCATTTTAGATAATTAGTTTTGGCTATACATATGGTTTCAGTTATTAGTTACTAACTAGTGGTAAAAATGATTGTTTTAAAATGTGGCAACCGAACAATGGTGATTGGTTGTAAAAGTGTATTTCAGGGTTCCTCTATTTTGCCATTATATTGTTTTTGTCATATTTGCAAACTTACTTTTTTTTTGAGCTACCATCGATTTGCCCCTTTTTGTTGAATTTCTTGGACCATGTTTAAATTTAATCTTTTTATTTTACCATGGTACTTCATATATCTCTTAAATATAATTTTATTAATAAAATATATCGCGCAACGCACGACGACTAATAGAACTAGTATATATATAAGTAATAATGTAAATAAGTTGGTTTGTCTTTTGATTGATTAATTAACGAGGACACGTTAGTTTCTGAGTTGTTCGGTTTCTGCTTTCTGAGCTCATCCCATTTTATTGGCTACTACTATGAAGTTGGGATCTGTTGTCCCACTTTTCTTGTCCCACCTTGCAAAACTAGCTAGTTTCAATAACTCAACCCATCACAGTAGTAAACGGCTCACAAGTTACAATAAGCCGGTTCTAATCAAAATAAGCTGCAAACTCTGTCTTCCCTTTCTTCCCCAAAATTTCGATTATTCATCATCATGGAAACTATCTTCTCTTTCTTTCCCAAAATTCTTGAGCCTTCATCCCACTTCTTGTAAGCCGTCTATGGTGGATTGAATTTATAAAACTAAGAGCAATTCAAACCAATATTCCACTATATTTACACCAAATTTAGTATTAGAATATTTCAAGATCTTTTTAGACTAAATCTTTGATTCACCAAATTTCTAAATGTTATAGTTTAAATTTTATTTTGATTGTTAAAAATCTTATAGTTTGGAATTAATTTTATTATATAGGTTACTTCATAATTGTTTTAATTTAGTTATAGTAGTACTAATTTTTCATATGTAATTTTAATAATGGCTATAATTATTTTAAAAATAAATAAATAAATATCACAGTCAATATGGGCCTTATTTTGAAAATCTCAACAAAATATTTAATATGATATAGATTTCATAACACATTTATTTATTTTATAAGTTTAATCAAATAGGAAATCATGTATTTAGAGCAAAGTTAAAAAATAGTGCACAAAGATGGTACACAGTTTACGCTAAATTTTGTTCGACACTATTCATTGCGAAAAATTTGTGCACTGATTTAGTGTCGTCGTTGGAGTGCGAATCCTACACCAAAATAATAAATTTAGTATTTTAGTTTCTTGATTAGAGTTGCTCTAATTAGTTTTGTAGGGTAGGACAAAGGTGGGAAAAAAAGGTAGGACTCACAAGTAAACTCAGTTTCCTTTTATTCAGGTACAAAATAATCTCGTTTTTTAAAACAAAACTATTACAAAAAGAAATTAGAATTAATTTCAAACTCTCCTGCCCAAATGGTACTAATGTCTAATAATCATTAACAATCAATCAAACTAGGTTATTTCTTGTACGTTGCACGGAATATATTAAAATATATTATTAAAATGATTATTAATTGTAAAAAATAGCACGTACTCAATTAATAGTTGATTATGAAATAGAATCTAAAGAAAAAACGGATGATACGAAAAATAAGTGGACATCAAAAAATGAGGTAAAAAGAGAACGGTGTGAAAATTAAGTGGTTATTAATAATATTATAATATAATTTCTCTTAGCTTAAATATAAAAAGAATGTTTTACTTGAACTTTTCTCGTAATTTTACCTGTTAGATTTGAATATTTTTTTAATAAGATGGATATATAGTCATTGAGTTTGAATATGAGAAGAATGTATTATTTGGATTTTCTCGTAATTTTAGCCGTGAAGTTTTACCTTCTTTTTTTAAAAAAAATATTGGATTCAATTTAAATGTAAGAAATATATTTTTTTTGGATTTTTTTTTGTATTTTACCCGTGAAATTTCAATAAACTTTTTTACCATATGCGATGTCGGTTTTTATTTTTTAAAAAAATAAAGTATTGAATTAGAGAACAACATATAATTAAAATTTCTCTATCTAACAATAGAATGAGCTGATTTTTATATACATTTATAACAAAAACCCGCTTTTATGTACATAGTTAAAGGTTATTTTTTATTAAGCAATACGACGTAGTTTTGATTTAAGGTGTTTTAGAAGAAAATTTTCAAGCACAATACGACACCTTATCATTTTTCTTCTCTTGAACTTCTCTTTTGATAGGATATATATTGATACTACAGTGCCCAAAAAATTCTGAAAAGGACCATAATCCTTGAAGTGAAATTTGGTCACGGAGAGATACTGCTAAAGTTTGCTAATCCAAAGGGAGTTATTCCAAACCCAGCCACAATATGATGTCGCAAAATAGGAATAACACAAGATCCACGACTATAAGTAAATAAGAGCGAATCTGAAAATGGCTACTTGAATACAACCGAAATGAGGAAATGTGTAAACTTATAGTACCAATGAGAAACCTGCCATAAGCCATATAGGCAAAACCAATTGATGTAATGTACTTATATGAGAACTTATAGGCATTGATGTAATGTACAAGAAAATTGCGCTTTCTCTGCTAAAACACAAATTTGAACTAAATTTAGTAGTGTTAGTTTTGTATATTATAATTGGAACCGAGATATTGGTTAGAAGAGGCTTAGAGCCACTAACCCATTTTGTCGTTTTTTATTTTTGAAAAAGATTAGGTTCCAAATAAATCAGCAAAATATATGATCAAACACCTCAGTACGAAGAGTTTAGTCATGGCTATATATAGCCAGCAGAGAAGGCGGAATGGAGACGGGCCAAGGCGAAAGCTCCAGCAGAAACCATTTGCTACTCGAGTAATGCTCGTCCGATGGCCAATATGGAATAACTCCATCCACTCTCTTGGTCTGAACGTTGCACGAAATCAACGTTCCTTTACTCTCCAAATCCAAATATACAACGTCTGGATCTGATGGATGGAACGATACGAAAAGGGCATTGTCTGAAGAGCCAATGTTAGAAGGAGCCAAATCTAGAATTTCGCCAACCTGGATTGTATGCCCAAGTCGCCAGTGATGGTTTTCCTGGAGATCCCATATTTTCAAAGTTTCCCAAAAACCATCATTTCCGTGTACAATTTTCCAAACACCTGAGACGTCCTTGATGAACACCACAAGAGAAATACGACAGTCTAGTTATAATTTCATCATTATCTCCTCCAATTACATCGTAATCACTATCATCCTCAAGATGAGTTGGGAGTTGAATGATCCGGAGCTGATTCGGGTTGGCGTACGGATCGTAGGTTAGAATGATTCCGGGGCTCCGATGGACCCAATACAGAGTGGTGTTCACAAGAACGGGTCTGTTGTAATAGTAGGAGCAAAAATTGACGGGAGCTTCAGATTGCACCCTGAAATCTTCCCATCTCCTTGTTTCCGAAGAAAATATACTCATGTCAAGGAAATTGCGAAATTGCATCTGAGAAGCAACCGATACGATTTTGTAATCAGTCAAAAACCCGGATCCGTCATCCACTTGGGTTATGAAACCCAGAGAGCAATTGTTTTCCTTGCGGCGAGGATTAGGGAGGCGTTCGCAGCTCTGGCCGGTGACGGCGTTGTAAACGACCAATTCTCCGTACAGATGCGCCACCGCCGCCACCTCGGCCAAGATAAAGCCCTTGTCGGCGGCTCTGTTGTAGAATGGCCTGATTTCTCTGTTTCCTCCTCTTCTGATTAGTGGAGTTGGTAGGGTAAGATTGTCACGATCTCTCCCATACGCAGAAGAATCGGATTGGTTTGGATCTGTAAGCGTATCGAAGCATTTATAGGCTGTACTCACAAAGAGTAATGGGCAACGAATTGGTTTCGGCTGTCTGGAGAAATACAGAGCTCTGAGAGGTGGATCGGAGATGAAGTTAAACCATTGTTTCGAGACGGACTTGAATCTGAACACGTCATTCGCCGGAAGTTTGACTAACAATTCTAACAAAAACCACTCGGGTAGGTAATCATCATCATCCTGCCTGCCGCCGCCGTGGTAGCAGTATGAGGTTTTACCTCCGGGGGTTGTGTCAATTTTGTCCATATTCAAAACCCAAAACAGATTGGGCGGAGCTGAACCGAGTTCGAACTAGGAGGATTAACCGCGCAATTGCTGGGTATTTATATCTTTTGTAGTAATAATAAATAAATGAGCTCGTTTGTTAACCTCATCCTAGGCGTAGTAACATGGGCTTAAATAAACTGGTCGATTTGTTTTCTTTTTTTTCCCAATAGTTTTGTTGGGAAAAAAAGGCCAATTATAATTGTTTTTAAAAACTCTCATGCCCAAAAGGGTAAGAGTCATTAATTCATATAGGCGGATATTATCTCTTCCTTATTAATTGCTCCTTGCTGAAGCTGAATCCGTTTTGTGATGTGTTTGAACGGACTTTCTTCATCTGGGTTTGCTTTGAGCTGTCCTTTGTCTTGAGTATATTCCTTGATTTTCTGGGCAATTTCGTCCAGTAAATCTTGTCCTTCTATTCTTTTGGTATTGTGATTCATCTTTGTTAATTTATCCCAAAATTTGGTATAATATGTCTTATAAAGACACGGAATTTGAAATTCATTGAATCCCACCTCAGGGACCCATTTATAAATCCAAGGAATCGAGAATTCAATAAAGAAGTATAACAGAGTGATTTTTCCTGGAGCACAGATATGACTGTGTTGAAGTTTATCAATGATAGGGGAGGATTTTAACCATTGATAATATAATTTTGAAAAATTATCTGGCAAAATTTTTGCTGTTGGGCCATATAATGCCCACCACTGAATAAACCAATTGGGTATGGGAGAAGAATATACATGGGAGCATATTTTAATGAACCAAGTATGCTTTTTTAGGGTTTTCATAATAAAAGTTTTATAAAAACTTTGAATATAATCCCATAAGTAAATTTCAAAGGAGGAGAAGTAGGAGTATTACGTACTTCTCTTTCGAAAGGGTTGAAATTCCCATTCCTCGAAAGATAAAATCTTTTTGATAATAATTTTGAGAAGTTATAAACTTCGATTGTAGTCGATTAGACCGAAAATGTGTTATTTCACATGTTTGTTTGAGAATATTCTCATAATAATTTACGGGTTTGTATGACTCACCCGGTATCATTATCCTTTCTGCTAGATATCTTGAATATTACCCATGGATCATTTTTCCACCGAATATCGGCGTTTTCAAGAAGGAATATTACCTCCTTTGTGGATCCTTTTCATATGACCGGATATCATCCAGGTCGGTGTCACTTACTTTGGCGGCAAAGGTATCACTTTGTTGCTCTTGGATATGATCCATAATCTGCTTATATAATGCGAATCATTCGAATAAAATCCATTATTTGGACCAATTTCGCATTCGATGAGGAGGATTCCTCCGAGATTTTGAAAAAACAGCAGACTATTAGCTTTTTATTCCCATGTTGTATTACGGGGTTTATTGTTCTTCCTCCACGACCTCTATTAGGGCGCGTCCTCTATCGGGCGGATACATAATCTGTAAAATTAGAGAATTATTAATGATAATTTTGCTTTACAATAATTCAACTTTTCTTCACTTTCAGTTAATCTTTCAGTGAAGTCTTCTATCATGTCATAGACAAATTCAAGGTCTTCTGAAACAGATGTTATCTGTTGTGGTGAAGTAAATTCATCAGCACAATCAAGAATTGTATTACGAACTCGTAAAAAGTGATTCAGTCTATGCTTCGCAAAAATATATTCTGTTCTACAATGCTTATATTCAGCAACAATCTTATTATAAGCAATATGTATTACTGATAGTGGTTTAAGATAATTAACTTGTGGCCACTCCATCCTGCAAATATTCACGTGATAAAAAATCAGGTAAAGAATTATCACTACCTTTTTTATATAAAATTTCAAAATCAAAAGGGGTTAAATTAGCCTGCCATCGAGCATATATTTGCTTTGAGGAATCATGCTTATAATCTTTATAAATCATGTGTTTAACAGCAAGTGCATCAGTGTGAATGACAAACGATTGATTAAATAAATCATCTTGAAATTTTAATACACATTTTACAATAGCAAGAAATTCTTGTGCAACAGTTGCATATTTCTTTTGAGGTTCTGTCCATTTACCAGAATGATATCTAATAAGATATTCATTATTATCATGAGGGTTAATCTGTTTCAAGATTCCACCGAATCCTATGCTACTAGCATCAGTTTCTATTATCTTTTTCCAATTTGGATTTGCTAATGTTAAACATGGTATAGTTTTTACCTTTTCTTTTATTTGCCTAACCAATTGAGTATGCTTTTCTGTCCAATCAAATTTAATTGATTTTTTAAGCAAATCATATAGAATTGCTAAATCTTTTTGTAAATTCTTATAGTATGGTGAAATATAATTCAAACTTCCTAGAAATCTCTGGAGTTGAATTTTCTCAGTAAAAACATCAGGAAATTTAGAAGAAAATTCAATTGATCGTTGAATAGGGGTTATTTTCCCTTGACTTATTTGATGACCAAGAAATCTTATATTATGTTGAAACAAAAGCATCTTTGGTTTAGATATTACTATGCCATTTCGTAAAATAACATCCTTTAATATATTAAGATGTTTAAAATGTTGTTCAATATTATCAGAGAATACTAAGATATCATCAATGTAAACAATTATAAAATCCATATAATGAATAAATATATCATTCATGATTTTCTGAAATTCAGAAGGAGCATTTTTTAATCCGAATGGCATCACATTCCATTCAAATTGTCCTATAGGTACATTAAAAGCAGTTCTATAAGTATGCTCAGGATTTATTTGAATTTGCCAATATCCAGATTTTAAATCAAATTTAGAAAATATGTTGGCATTATATAATTTTGATAACAAATCCTTTTTATTAGGTATAGGATATCTTATCCATTTTAAAACTTTATTAAGTGGCTTATAGTTTATTACTAATCTTGGGACGCCACGTTCTTTTTCAGCTGCATTATTAACATAAAATGCAGTACATGACCAGGGAGATTGTGAAGGTTTTATTAAACCCTTTTGAAGTAAAGAATGTAATTCTTCTTTACATAAATTCATATATACAGAATTCATTTGACATGGTCTTGCCTTAGTAGGAATATCCTTTTTATTAACATCCTTTTCTTTTTTATTAGACACATCTATCATTTTAATTATTTTATCACGAATATCATGATCTGGTATTTGTTTTAGTAATTCTAAAACATTATCAGTTGTTAACATGTTAAATTGTAAATCTTGAAATTGAGATATAATATTGTAAAGACTATTATCCTTACAACAATCATTATTATTATTATTTTGACATGGAAGACATTCATCCGAAGAACTAGATGAATATTCATCATTTTCAAGCATATTATTTTCTGAGCTATCAGTTTCTTACATTTGGACTCGTATCGATTCTTCTATTACTTTGCATCTTTGTTCTTTAAGTTGTTCATCTATTTCTAATAATCTAATTCTATTAATCTTTTTACAATTAGGGGCAATATGACCCTTTTGACCACATTTGAAACATTTTATGTCTCTTTTATTTTTCTATTAATTTTTCTAAATTCTCTTTGTTCTTTTGTTCTTTTACGTCGTCGTTTTCCTTTAGGTATATAAGGAATTTTATTTTCTTCATTCTTTTATCCCTATTTTCGACCCAATATCCATAGCAAATTGATCACGAACCGACCTAATTGTCTTCGTTCTGATAATTGTTGTCTTTTAATTTGTTGTTTTAACTTTATTTCATTACATAAAGCTAATCCTTCTTGTGTGCAAACACCTATTAGATGACCATAAGTATAATCATCATAAGGAATGTAAGGAAAATCTTTCCTAAGAACTTTTCTTATTCGTTCAAAGAAACGAGTTGGTAAGCCATCTATAAATTTAGCTTTCCAATAAGAGCTATTACTTTCTGGTAATTCCATGACTCTTGATAAGAATGAATCTTTATACCATCTAAAAGAAGTAAGTGTTTTACACTTAAAATTATTCAACAATGTTCGAATATTTTCTTGATTATTAGTAAATTTTCCGGAAAAATGTTCTAATATAGATGCTATCAAAGTATATACTGCATCTTCTATCATAATGGGTGTAGATGTTCCTTCATTCTCAATTTTACTGTATTATAAATTTTTGTCTATCATTTTCAGTTAAATAATTATCCCACCATCCTTTAAGGACACCGGTAAAACCACAAACAATCATTTTGCGATTGCACGATCTCGTATTACCATTTGCTTTTGCAACTGAGGAGTACATTAACATCCTATGCACCATATTAGTTAATTGCCTATCAGTAAATGCGTCACAATTCCATTCATAAACAGAACGACTACTATAACTATTAGTAGTTTCTTGATGTTCTTCATAAAGAAGATCTTGTGGAGAAGGTCGAGGGTAATAATAATGATTCATATATGGTTTATTAGCAAATTTATTATGTCTAGATTTATTAGAAAGACGATTTATTTCATCTCGTAGAGTTTTATCAAAATCTTTCTGTATATTCTCAGAAAATTCTAAAGTGGATAATTTAAGGTTTTTAAATTTTTCTTCTAATAATTTTTCTAATATATGTGGAGATTCAAGATTATAATCTTTTACTATAGGAGGAGGCTGTATAAAATTTTGTATTTTAATATCTTTATTTTTGTTTTCAATCAAAACTGGTTTAACTGTTTGTTGAAGATTGTTTATAAGAGAAAATAATTTGTCAACTTTATCATGTAAAGAATTAATTTGTTCGCCTAAAATTTTTACATATAAATTTGTATAATTATTTTGTTGAATAAATTTATTTACTAAAGAAACAGTAGAAGGTAAAACTTCACTTTCAACCAATTTTTGAAAGGCAGAAAAAGTTATATGAGTTGCATTTGTTAAAACAAATTCTTTTTGGGGAGGGTAAATTCCTTTTGTAATTTTTCCATCTGCAAGATGATATTCTCTTTCAAGGAGGAAAATATATTTATCAAGATAAGTGATTATAAACCACGGAACAAAATATATTATTTGATTGTGAAAAGAAGCATATTCATAAAATTCTTTTTGTATAAGTTTTTGATTTTCAATATTATAAGTAGAAAAGAACATTCTCTGAAAAGTTTCCACTTTTCAGATTGAAATTCTTGTCTTATTATTTGTCTAATATTAGATCCTGGACTAAAATCTAATTTTTCAGTATTCGCCATGATAACCCATTTCAGAAGGTGAAGGCATATCCTTATCAAACGTCTTACTATCAATGACCGAACAATATTATATGGATCAATTTTTACTTGATTTATTCTATTTGTCGATCTATTTCAGGAATCGAAGATGTCGAAAATCTATGAGAATCGATTGGATCAATATAAGATTTAAAAGATCTTTGAGAGTGGATCTTAGTAATTTAGGAATTTTGGTTTATCAAAGTAATACTTATCGACCATTATCGATTTTTCAATTTCGTAACATTACAACTTGTAACATTATGAGTTAATGAGTTTCTTTTAATTCCTTTATTAATTTGCCAAGATTCGGAAATTCAATTTCTTCCCATTTAATAGTTTTACGAGTACTAATTTGAGATTTATAAAAATTAGTTTCTATTAGTATAGTTTCATCGGATGGTTTACTTATAATCTTACATCCGGGTGTTAAGGTATTTAATAATTTAAAACAAATACGGTAGTGTAAACAAATAAGTTCACTTCCGGTAAATAATTATAACCATGTAATTTTACATTTAAGGTTAAAGCATCGAGTATATTAACATCGACAATGATAGTCTGTAAATTTGGATAGACATTAAAATAAACTGGACCATGAGCTAGGTGGATGTATTATGCCCATTAGGAATTTTTTCCAATGTAAATTTCTACCATCACGTAAGGCAGCAACAAAAGATTCAGGTAAACCTTCTAAAGTTAAAGGTTTAAATGCAATTTGCACCAATCCAATATGCATAAACTTATAATTTTTATGAGATCTATATGATTCAATCTCTGTAGCAGATAAAAGTTGTAAAACCCTTTCATCAGAATTTAAAGCAATTGATTGTTCAGTAGTTTTAACTACCTGTTTAACCAAGTATCGATCAAACATACCATATTCATACAATTATAATTGTTTTTAAAAACTCTCATGCCCAAAAGGGTAAGAGTCATTAAAAATCAATCAAATGTTTCAATTTTATTTTGTAAAAAAAAAGGGTAAAGACATATGAGATGTAAAATTATTCACATCATGAATACCACTTGACAGATGCTAACGCTAGCAAAAATTATAATTTATTTTTATACAATGTATAATTTACAATATGAACTATGGAAGAAGGTGCGATGTTAACATAGAAGTCATGATATGCCCTTTGAAGAGGCGGAACTTAATATAGTAGTAAAAAAATGAAATAGTGGGCTTCCAACTGGGTCAAATTACTTCGGTTCCACAACCAATACTACACATAATTACGAGCTATCCTTCTTGATGAATCAAATTCTGGTGTGAATCAAATTCTTGTGTGATCATCAAGACTTAGATTTGTACAAATAAATGATGGTATTACAATGCAGCCTCAGATTATAGTACAACATTTGAGGCTGTTTGGCTCTGCACATTCAATTCCCTACAAATAATGAAAGGTGCAGTTCAGGCTTCAGCTATAACATAAACATACGCCTAATTGTATTTCATTATCAACTATATTTTCAGATGATTACACTCATACCAGTAGGGTACCTGGAATCACAACACTACTGTAGCTGACACTAAACTACACCCGAAAGTGATGATGTATAAGAATCAGGTTTACTGGATCACCCAATAGTTCAACTGCTAGACGGCGACCCAAATTTTGGGGGTCGCTTTGGAGAAAGAATGGTAAGTTGTGTTAGCAAGGGGGTCGTGGAATTTCCTGGTCACTAGTTAATTCTCCAAAACACTCAGATCGTCCGAGTTTGCAGCTTGTATACAAGCCGACTCACGTGGCTTGTCTAACTTCTTTCAATCTCCATCTGACCTGTCAGGAGTTTCCCTCCGGATCATTTGAATGAGGTCCTGAACAACCTCAGACATAGGAGGCCTAAATTCTGGCTCCGGCTGCATGAAGAACTCATTGGGGTAAACAACCATAAATCTCACTAAGCAGAAGTTGTAAGAGAATGTCACAGTAAAACTATTTCTAGTATCTACAGTTGGGAGCAGAGGAAAATTAACGATTTCCATGAAAGGCATTCTCACTAAAAGTAGTAGAAAGTAAAAAATAGTAGAAAGTAAAGTGTCACCTGTACGCAGCGTGATATAATGTCAGCAAAGTGGGATAGGGATTTAACAGGATATCTGCCATTCATAGCAGGATCAACCATCCTTGACAAGGCATCAATATCATGGAGCTGTGGGATTGCCCATCGTACAAGAAATTGTTCTCCTCGACTCCTAGACCTTGAGATGTTGACAGGAAATTAGTTATGATAAAATTATGCATTATCTCACCCCAGAGCATCTAAGCAGTGATATTACCTGTCATATGACATACGGCCAGTTAAAAGTTCCAGCATCACCACCCCAAAGCTGTAGACATCACTCTTTGAAGTATAAATTCCTGACTCGAATTCGGGTGCACCGTAGCCATACGTTGTAAGCAATTGCCCAGACAGCTGAAATTTAGACGGAAGAGGCTTTTAGACATGCCAAAAGTTTGTCATTTCACAAAGTTTAATTCACTTTATAATCAAATCCGAAACTCAAATAGGCAGCAATTGAGCAACTGTTATGACAGTATCTATAATCTTTTACACAAGATCACTGATATACCTAACACAACCATTAAGTACAGTCCTGATGGTGTGAGGATCAATTTTTCTTGTTTTCCTACAAAATTCATTCTCATTATTACAAGGGAATAAGTTACTTTTGGCAATTTAATCAAAGCGTAAATGTTAGAATGATGACCAATATTGGTGCCAGTCGCTGCCGCAGAGCGTATTGAAGTGGGAGTGCTTACCTATGTGAGTACAGGCAGCGGGGCAGAAGAAAAGAAATTTCATTATTACCATTGGGTTGCTGCACTGAATAAGGGATACATTGCAAATACTGCACATATTGGCTCTTAGCACCATACAAAGAAAGGGAATAGTTGACCATGTCATAGGACCGGGTGTAAGGTTATAAATTTAACCCAGAAACACTTGTTCGTTTGTCAGTAAGGGAAACTTTCTGCAAATATAAAGCTCCAAATTTTCAGTTATGACATTCGGTAAATCCCAAGTGGCTTTCCCAAGTGCCAAGTCACTTCCAATGTGATCTTTCAAGTAGTTTATGCCTCGAATTTTTTTTCATGCTAATCTACTCCATTGCAAAATTATGTGTTCACCAACTAAATGAGGCAAAGCTAAGCCTAATGAATACAAAGCCACTTGATCACATGTGTGAATAAACCATCTCGTCATCTCATGCAAAAGGACAAAACTGAACTTATAGGACATGCTGCTGGATTCTAAAAGCTGTTATTTTGGACTACCTGCTTCTCAAAGTGAAAGATAACATTCCCATGGTAAATAGCTCTCTATATTATGACCTCCCAACGTAACGACTACATATAAACAATCTCTTTCTAATTCACAAGTTGAACTTTCAGCTAAATGGGGCATCTGATTTTACTAATTTAATTTCACTAACTACAAGCATACTTTTTGCCTCCTCTTCAGTATTTTTATATACAAAAGCTGAAACAAGAACTTCAAAATAATACTGAAAATTACCTGACTCACGGCACCTGATGTAATCAAAGAGGACAAACCACAATCGGAGATGTGCACTGCAAGCTCATCATCAAGAAGAACATTAGCAGACTTGAAGTTTCGATGGATGATGGGCGGCTCACAGATCTCATGCAGATACCTAATTGTGTACAAAACTATTAGCTTTTTAAACAGCGTAGAGGAATCACTTAAAGATGAAAAACGAGAAACTTATACTCAATTCTTTGTTGGATATGATCAACAAAATTGATACTAATACATGTCCTATTTATTGGGGGTAGCGTCCAAGTCTATTGTAAACAACTATTTCCACAAATTCACAGGGGTTACATTTTCTATAACATTTTTAAATCACTTCTTTTTTCTTTAGTCGTTTTTCTTTTTTTGGGTATCGCCAGGAACCCCATTTATTTTACCTTATTTTATGGATTCTTGGCTGAGATGTTAAGCTGAAGTGCAAAGTTTAAATGCATGTTGACTAACAGAGATAAACATTCCTTTCCATAGTCGCAAAGTTAAAACACTTGTAAACATCATATTAGACACACTATTCTCACTCCTGACGTTGGCTCATTAGTATATACAAGTGACACTTACTAATTAAAGTTACCATCCGAAGTAAAAATTATCAACTAAATGAAAAAATGATAGATGAACTTCAAAATGAAAAAAAAAAAAGGCTTACTCCAGTGCTCTCGCAGCTCCAAGAGCCATCCTCATGCGGGCATTCCATGAGAGTTTCCTTTTAAACTCATCATCAGAGTGCAAAGCATCATGCAGAGATCCATTGCTGCAGTACTCGTAAACCAAAAGCCTCTGGCCATGCTCCGCACAATAACCCATTATTTCAACCACATTAGCATGACGAATTTTGTCAAGATTGTTAACCAGGTCAAGAAACTCATAATCCTTCTGTTGATTAGAAACTCTTTTGTCCAGTTTCTTGACAGCAAGTAACTGTAGAGCCATTGGAAAGAGCTGTTGTCAGAACTAGTCGCTCATGTTTTTCCCATTTCTCTAAATGGTTTCGGTAAAACTTAAAAAAGAAAATTAAAAGATAGATGACAAGAACAGTACGTGAATATTTGTTTAAAGCTTTGAAGCAACTGACTTAGATTACATTTTGACCATGTACGCATTTTTACTTTCAGAGAACATGTCGCCTCACAGTAGAAAAATTTCTCAAGAAGAAACAAGGAGAACAAAGGTCAGCATGAAATACATAGCAAAGTACATTGCAATGCAATAAATCGCCTCACAGTAGAAAAATTTCTCAAGAAGAAACAAGGAGAACAAAGGTCACCATGAAATACATAGCAAAGTGCATTGCAATGCAATAAACAATCTCAGATGTACCTTTCCATTAGGAAGCTCAGCTCTATAAACACTTCCCAGCATCCCAGAGCCGATTAGATTTTCTTGAGCAAAGCTATTGGTATATTGCTGGAGCGAAGCAATTGTGAATGACTTTACAGAAGTCCCAGGAAGATGTTTAGTTGAAGGCATCTCGACTGGTTTTTCAGATGTGGTGAGTGGTTTCACAATCACCTTTTCTGGCAGTGAAGGGGGAGGCGGTGGAGGAGGTGGTGTTGCCGGAGGTGGGGGAGGTGGGGGAGGCGGAGGAGGCATTAAGTCAATGTCAAACCGGCTCATGTCTATCTCATGTTCATCCCTCTTTGGGATTGCACTCCATTTTTTCAAATTTGTCTCCGGCTCTTGGCGTGGCTTTGGAGTAATACCACCTTCTCTAGCCCCCGTTTGAAGTTCTTCTTTAGGCTTTGCAACTGGCAACACAGGTTCTGCAATATATAACAACGTAAGGAGAACAAAGAAATTAAAATTTCATAATGATAATAAAAAGTAAAACCAGGATCCAACAACATGAACATCTATGCCCTTACCCAATTATATGGAGTTGATTACATGGATCGTCCTCTTTTGGAACACATATTATCATTTAAATTCAAAGAAATTATGTCCTTAATAATTTCCTTCCCACTTTTAAGTCTCACCTTACCCTCTTTACGGTCTCTACTAGTCTTACTGGGGCATCTAGGAGCTTCTATGCACATGACAAGCCATTGTAAGCATGATTCACTCAGTTTCTCATCTATTGATGCTCTCCCACTTTCTTTCTAATGCACTTCTCCATTTATTCCAGACTGTTTGAATTCTGTGTGCAACATCTTATCAAGTCCCATTTCATACCTATATGATGAATCCCAGATATTAAGGTTATTAACTAGAGCGTATGCGTTTTCAATAATTTTGATTTTTTTTTTATAGATACATACTAATTTTTATCATCTGCTTAATGTGAAACATTTTGTTTAAAGCACCTTTCTTAGCTTAGACTTAGCATTCAGGCATTCAGCACTTCTCGTCTTAACTTTAACTCTACATTGTCTGCCATTACATGCATTTCAGGCAAAGCTTCCTACGAAAAAAAAAGAACTCAAACAATAGTATATCGTGGTAAACTTATTAAACCTTTTTTGTCATGACGATCCAGATGGCCAGGGGCACCATCATTTCCAGGATTTTCCCTGGTCCCAACATAAGGAGCTATTTCATGTCTCTTTGATATCCTATGCATGTCTCTTCTTTGTTTAAAGCACCTTGGCATCAACAGGAGTAGTGCCAACACCAATACGATAAAGGAGAAAATTGCTAAAATAGATATCCAAACCACCCTTTTAGTAGATGAACTTTTTTTGCTTGTTTTAGAGGTAGATTCTGCTGTTGTAGATGGCCCATCCGCATGATTTCGAGGAGTTCGTCCAGAACTTGGTGGTGTCTGCTGAGATGTTGGTGCACCAAAAAAAGGTGGAGCAGGAGGCGGTTTTGAGGAGGATGTAGGTGGAGGTGACACAGCAGTGCTGTTATTGAATGGATTCCCATCCTTTCTGCACAATGAAACAACATTAGCAAAGCCAAACTACATGGACAATATCAGATTTGAGATTACATGGATGTAAAGAACCGGTAAACCTACAGTCTTATTTGAGATATTTTTCAGAGGAGAAACATACACTTCCTTCAAATAATTTAGCATCCAAACAACATCAGAATTCCTCTCGCACTATTTCAAAAGTTAATTTTTTTTCCAACAAATTTTTCCTGCCGTGCATAAGAAAAGACTCTCCACAATTTCTTATCTTTCCTAAGGAGCTCTCCCTTGGGGCAGATGTTTCCATAAAGAGCCTAAGATATTGCTGTTCTTGAGTGTCACTTCCAAATCATATAAGTGATAGCCACAATGACAAGTTAATCCTCTAGCCCTTCCAGTTATGAAAAGCCTAAGATGACAATATGCATAGGACAAAAAGATAAAGACCTAGCAACACACAGTAATCCTTGGGACAACAATGAAACAAAACAGCAAAACTGAAACAAGAAAAGAGGAAAGAAACAAGAAAAGAGATGGCGGATGCTCTCGCATTTCAATTGTCATCTACCATATGAAAGCCCTCAAATGAATTGAATGAAGAGTCGACATACTTTTCGAAAAAGATGGCACTAACTCTTATAAAAAGCCGAGTGTACAGATTTGACAATTTTGAACTTACTTGAAGTTTGGAATGCTCAACAACTTCTGAGGTATTGGTCCAGAAAATTGATTATTCTCTATATTCCTGTGACACGGAAGCAGGATATGCAAGGGGATTAGACAAGATAAGCAACAATGACGCAGAAAATTACATTTTAGATATTTGCTAATGAGTTTACAAGTCATTCAAAGAAAGATCCTGCAGCACATCAAGAGTTCCTGAGAGCTGATTGTTTTGCAAACGGCTGCATCAAGAAGAATAATCAAGTCATTCTGCCGTTACACCCCATCCAAATGTCAAAAACTGAAATGAGAACACTCACAGAGTCCGCAGGCCTGACAAATTTTGCGTGGAGGATGGAAGTGGCCCACTCAAATTGTTATTAGATAAATCACTGTGGAAAAGGAAAACACAAATAAGTTTTCCAGAAATTAACAACGGTATTGCACCAACCCACCAAGGTAAAACTTATACTATAGAGTCTTACAGGTTGACAAGAGCAGTTAGTCCTTCAAATGCATCAGGTATATCACCAGACAAATTGTTGGCATTCAAAGATCTGTAAAACGTGCAAAAGCCTTTAGAAATAAGTCCCATATGGAGAAAGCAAATCTGCGTACAAAGTCACTTTAGAAACTTACATCGCTACCAATCCAGTTAGGCTGGAAATAGAATCGGGAATGCTTCCTGTAAGCTTATTATCTGAAAGAAAACTGCCAGAGGTAAAGACTATCATATGTTGTGCTTATTCAGGCATCAAAAAAAACCTGACAATTCATGCTCGGTATAAATTTACATACATCCAGTTGAAAGACAAAATTTCCCCTCTGAAAGGACAAATGATTACTTACAGAGTTGTCATTGTAACTGGTAGATTGGATGGAATGCTCCCTCCAATGTTATTGTTACTAAGATCTCTGAGCAAAGAGGTATGATACATTGTTGGATAAATCCTTTTAACAAAGATACAACAAGGTCTACTAAAAATATCAACAGATATGACTTACATTGATTTAAGAGCAGTAAATGCTCCCAAATTATCACCCAGTTCACCATCCAAATTAGCAGCATTTACCGTTCTACAAGAACAAAGTTGCTGTATGAAGTGGCAAAATAATTTTGACTATCTAGCAAAGGGAAAGGTTAAGGGTCCATACACTGAAGCAATGTTATTCATGTTGTCACAGGAGACCCCTTGCCAGGCTTCACCACATGGGTCCCCGCCACTGGCAACCCATTTAGGTAGAGTCGGTGATCCCATTGCCACGTATAAACTATTTATTGCCGCAACTAGACAAAATTACAGAGGCATAAGCGCCATGAGTATGTTAAATCACTCACAACTCATAACAGAATGTGAACTGATACTGCAATACGTTCTCAACCCATGATGAAGAAAAATATTCAAGTTAGAGAGAAAAAAAAAAAAAAACAAGATTAATTTGACAAGAAACAGAAGGCTAATTAAAATGAAACTGCAAAAACCAAAGAACGGAAACTTAGTGATTTCTGAAGAAATCCCCTTTCTTTTGGGGTTCGAAATCATTGTACTGCCCCCCAAGAGTCCTTATGGGGTTGGAAAAATTGGAGAAAAGGAAAGTAGGAAAGTAGGAAACAAATAACTTTAGGTTCAACCTCAACTCATGATAATTTATAACGATAAACTTTCCTCAACTGATGACAAATAGGTGAACTGGAACAGATATAGAGTTAATTATTTCTTCTGAAACGACAAGTCATAATCAAAACTATTACATGGAGCCTTCCTATTGTTCAGATTTCCTCGCAAAAAGAAACAGACATAATTGACCATAACTCTCTTTCATCGCTGAGCTAGCAGAGTAACAAAACAACAATATAACTTATTCCGAAAAACAGTAAAAATAGTAACGATTCTTGAAACTTTACCATCAGCAGGGTTGGTGTAGCCATCTGAATTTCTGACTATGCATATAAAAAACAACCACAGGAAGATCTGTATTCCCCGGGAAACAGAGGCAGATCTCTTCTTACTCATTGATCCAGATATACCAACTTCTTCTTCAATCTACTCTTTAATTTGAGACGGGCTTGCATAACAAAGTCTGAAAGATTTCAAAACCTGGAAAAGAAAATGATATAAGGAGGAAAGGATAACATAATTAAAAGCCGATACATGTTATCCATTGCAGTAATAAACTAAAGGGCCCATAACTTAATAATTCCAATGAACAAAATCCTGAAGAACTCGTCAAAAGGTTAATTTATCTGAATTTATAACCCAAATGCACATCAAAAGGCCAAAGCCATAATATTTGAACAAGCAATAAACTTCACAGTTAAGCAATTATAGGCATATATGAATATATGAATAAAGTAAAGACTCCCCTTTTGAACTTACTGAATGTTAACCAAAGTGATGCACAAATAATGACATTAAAAGGGTCTCATAAGCAGTGTGATGAGTTTCAGATAAAGCACAGAACTTTCTGCTTAATTGAGCAAGAACAGAGCATCCCAAGAACATTATAATGAACTTGCAAACATCATGATAATGATTGGCACATTACTCAAGTAAAATACCAAACTGTTCCAAAGATTAACAGTGCAAATCCAGAGAGAGAAAAAAGATCTTGCCTTTACTTTAGGTAGAAGAAGAGCTGGAAAATGTTGAAAGGGAATGACCAAAAAGCAAAATGTAGAAAGTTTCAGAAGGGACAGTGATGAGAAATTCCTCTCTTTTATTTCCTCTGCCTAATATTAAAATGACCGAAACCCAGCAAAAAGATGACTGTGGGAAGTCTTGAGTGGAAGTCATACATGCATATCTGCTTTGAGTCACTCTGGGGAGGTGAAGTGAAAACCCACCCTCAATCTTGGCGCGTGAAATCTAGGATCCATTACACTTGAATTTTTTATTTTTTTTTTTGAGAAAAATCATTTACACTTGATTTATCAAATGTTGGTAATGAAATTTTTATTTTTATTTTAAGGGACAAATAAACTATTAATGTTGAGTTTGATTTGTGGTTGATGTTTGCTAAAATGATTAAACTAAAAAAAATCCAGACATTCCCTAAAAAAACAACATTAGTATTATTCATCCAAGTTATGATTTTGATTTAATAATTTTTTTAATATAAGAAAATGAGTTCTCACTAACTTGCTTGAAACTATCTAAAAAGAAGAAGTATAAATATAGGAATAGTATCCTATTTTTTCCAAAGTAACGAGTGCATTTCACAAACTGAGTTTGAACCATGAGTAAAAATATTGAAACTAGCTAATCTATTTGTAATTAAATTTAGTATGGTCTTTAAAGAATGCTTTTATGTCTACAATAATACATCTCTTTTAGTTTTTTTTTTTTTTGTAATAGCATTTTAAATAAATAAAAAAATAAAAATTATTTTTTGTCTATTATGAATTTTTTCCGTTCTCAAATAATTGTCCAATTTAAATATTTACTTTTAATACAAAATGGACAAAGAACATGACATAGAATTAAAAAAAAAATTTATCGAACATTAATACCTTTTATTATACATGTGAGCATAAATTCCTTATTAATAATTTTATGATAATTATAATTGTTGTGATAACCAAAATAGTGTCTCAAGAATATATTATTTAATTTATAGTGATAAACAAATTCGACTTTTTTCAATTCTTGCGTACTAGCATTTCTGAAAACATACACTCCCTCCGGTCCTTAATATAAGGCATTCTGATTTGTCTTAAGTTTCACCTAATACGCAATTTTTAGTAACAAAAAACCTTAAAAATATATTTTCACATTCCCAATGTTCTATTAATTGTTATAAAATATTTTAAAATTTTTTATTAATTAAAATTGTGTATTAAGTGAAATCTAAGAAAAGTCAAAATGCTTTATCATAAGGACTAGAAGGAGTAAATATGATGTCAAGGCGCGTGTGCAATTTTCTAGTCCGTGCAATGAGAGCCGCCACTGTTAAAAAATGACACAGGGAACGGTTAAAAAAAGGAGTAGTGGTCTTATATCCTAATGGGCTACAAGCCAGAGGCACAGCTCATCTGATCTAGAGATTTTCTGATTGCAGCTTTAAAAATTTATGGTTTCTTTTCCCACCTAAATTTGAGCAATTTATGAAATTTAGAGTATTAAGTAGTAGTAGTATATCTACGACTAACATTAATGTTTGATACTACTTTGATTTAATCAGGTTCATGAAATACTATATCATTGTTTCGAGTGAAATTTTCACATTGACACATCTACTATGTGCTTTATCATTATGTAATAATCGAAATATAAATTTATAAATTACTATCTCTGTATATTTTATAAATGCGTATGTCATTATATCGACTAATACATTTGTAGTTTTATACACAATTTCCGTAAATTAACGTTCCTACTTATTACAATTGTACATAAAAAGACTTCTACTAAAAGAAAAATAATCATAGAAATCTTTTTCTTTTTAAACAAAAGAACCTTACTGCCAATATAAAATAAATAAATAAATATCTTCAAAAATTAATGATGCTGCAAAATGCATGTTGAAATCCAGTCCCACAACAAACAGTATTATTATGTTGGTGGTACAAAGTCCCAACTTGAGGGCTGGGCTGGAGATTTAATTTACATTATTACTCAAAATTGGTTAGCCGTTAGTATCTGGAAATGTGCTGTCTCTTCAGAAATTTCTTTGGAAGTTTTTGCATTTGCCAAAAATCGAAGAAAATGAGCCGTTATGGTTAGTAGTATATATTTTCAAGCCACGTCAGACGACGGCGTTAGATAATATCTTTAAACAATAATTGACACTAGTGTATATATATATATATATATATATATATATATAGATTATTTTGTACCATTGACGTTATATTGGATTGTTGGAGGTCCCACTATCTATTTAAATAAGTTTACGCATAATTTTTCTTTAATGAAATCAGATTAATAAAAATACTTTAGAAGAAGGGAAACTATACGTAAATACACTTTCTCCCTCCAAAAAATGGTTGTGGTTATTCATATATATATATATATATATATATATATATATATTGGACTAGTTGAGAGTTTAAAAAAGCTACTCCATCCAAGTTATAACATGAGTTTCATTTTAAATAATATGTGACAACTTTTTCTATTTTGCATGTTACGATACAATAAAATTGAGCCACAGAGATACACATATTAATTTTACTCCAAATTACAACAAATAAGACATCGCCGGAAACTTAAACGTATTCTAAAACCTTTTTTCTTTTTTCTTTTTTTTTTGTGGTGCGAGATGGAGAATTAGTTGTAAGCTTCTACATTTGTGATGTTGAACTATATATACAGAATCAAATTAGAAGAGAAAAAAGTTGGAATTACAAACCTTTTCACATCCAAGCATATCTTTTCACATTTTCATTTCACTTTTTTACATTCCCAATACAAAAAACACTTAAAAACACATAGTGAGAAAAGATCCAAACATAGCCGTCCCATATTTATTGTCCAGTTTAGATTTTCATTTTTAGTTCAATTATACTAAAAATGAAATCTCAAACTGGACAATAATTTTGAGACGGAGGGAGTATTATTTTACTTACAGAGTTACGGTAAACGTAAAGTCTTCCTACTCATCTAGTTTAGGTACATATTCTTTTGAACGTTTCTTATAAATTTACGCTTGGAAATTTTATTCAAATCAAACGACACGAGTTCGTCAATCAGAAGATAATTAATTAGCTGATCAATTTCATATTTATGTATGTTCTTTCAACCTTCTTATCCATAATCAAAAAATTATAAATCCCTATTTCCGAGCTAGTAAATCAGGAAACACTGATAATTTGTAGGAAAACACTGAGTATTTCTTAAGTAGTGGCAGATCGATCGGTGGAAAGTAAAATAAACTTACAGTTTATCAACAATTCAAATTACTATATTTTAATTTACTATATTCAATAAATTCATTTTGATTGCGCCTTTTTATTTTTCAGGAAAAAAGAATAGAAGGAATAAAAAGAAACCAACTTTTTCATGAACCGAAAAGAATTAAGACAAGTGATTTGTTATTCCATTCGTGAAATGAAGTATTTTCATTGGATTGGATCGTTGAAATTTGGAGGCATCATTTTCTAGCTTGTAGACAATTTTAGGAAGCGTAAACGTGACCATCATCTTCAAAAAGATTTTCAGGTAAATGCGAACAAAAGCGGCTTTATTAAAAGTTAATTTAATACACTTTTCAACGGACAAGAAGGAGAAATAATCAATTAATAAACTAAGTGTAATTAAACATAGAAAAACAAAGAAAATGACGTTGTTTTTGGAATATTTCCTTGGGCAATAATCTCCAGGATAAAGGGGCCTTTATCACGGAATCCATTTGATGGATCTTTTTTTTAGCATTTTACCCAACCAAACTCATGGAAACTTCTTAGTTAAGGTAGAGTCATTCCGTTTTCACCTTTTCATTTGATGTTTCTTCCAAGCATTTCTTACTTTTCTTTTTGTCATGTTATTTTCGACATTTCTAACGTATTCATTTTTCCGATTCGGTTTATATAACATAAATTAAAAATTCAGTTTATTAGTAGTATATACCTTATATATGAACATATACCGGATGAAGAGTATTGTTTTCTTTCTTTTTTTCTTTTTTTTTTCTTTCCTTTTCTTTTTTGGGTACAAATAATGGTTGCTTTCTGTAACACTCTACCTATGTAACATTATTGGTCTACTTTCAAGCCGTATATATATCTTCCACGCAATTACATCTTAGGCCTCACTTTATATTTATATTCGCATTTCTTGCATTTTATCTAAGAAAAAATGATATGTAGAATGAAAAAATAGTAAAAAAAATAGTGAAAGATATTGAGTATTTTGGCCTGTTTTTTTTTCCGCTTTCCTACTGAAATTTAATTTTTTTCCCTAAATTATATGTTTACCATTAATAAATAAGTATACAGGGGTGGTATATTTGTTTTTTAATAAGTCACTATTACATTTTACTGTGAATTGTCACTGTATTATCTAATTTCAATATTTCTAATACAATTTTAGGATAATCGACAATGTTAGGAAGCCAAGTCAGAAACAAACAATGCCACGATATCTTTTAACTCCAAAAAGACTGAGCGAGATACCATTTAATTTAGTCTCAGCATGGTATATCTGTCTCTTCGGAACACTCATATCGTATATATGTTTGAACCAAAAAAAGAAAGAGGTGGAGGGAGTAATATGCATAAAGTGTGAATCAAGAACAATCATGGGTTAGCTACGTAAAAATTGAATTGTTAACCCATCTTCACATCACATTTCGTTTCCTCCGTAATTCTCCGTGAAATATGGATAAAGTTTTAGTCCGACTGGAAAGTTAGGGAAAAGGAATTAAGAATAGATTGACTGTGGGTCAAAAAATGAAAATAAACTCTGGCGACCGCTTTTTTTGAGTTTTGAGATTTCCTTTTTAACCTTTTAAGTAGTTTTTGGACTTTTCATTTGATTAATTTGACTGAAAGACAAGTCTGCATTATAAAACTTTTTGACATACTCTCTCCGTCCCATAATTATTGTCTAGTTTGAATTTTTATTTTTAGTTCAAATTGTATTAAAAGTGAAATTTCAAATTGGAAAATAATTTTGGGATAGAGGAAGTATGTTTGTATAAGCAATGATGGCTCCCGCGAAGAAACACATAAGGGGGGAACCAAAAAATGAATAGCCAAATCAAAATGCATACATGAAGGGTTGATTTGTACTTTGGCTAGTTTCTCAATTTTTTTAATTAATACTTAAAAGTTTCAGTGCAATTTTCATTCTTTTTTTTTTAAAAAAAAAAAAAAGTAAAGGCGATACTCTTTTCTTGTTTTGAAACTGAGTTATGTTTGTTCTAAAAAAAAATTGAAAGTAAAAAAAAAAACAATGAAATCAATTTGCATGCGACAACTCTTTCAATATAACGAAATCCTTCTTATTTGTTTGATTCTTGCTATATAATTAACCTTGTAGTAACATTCTAGCGACATTAGCCATCAGCTTTGAGAGTTGAAAAATGTCGTCAAAGAAGCTGACATTTGATTTGACAGAATTTAATGATGACCATATGTTTGATATGACTAAAAACTTGACACATGAAATGGATTTACTCTTCTTAAATCTAGTCAGAACTCAGGATAGAGTTTATTTTCAAGATGAATAAAACACACACACAGAAGAAGATTAGATAAACGACATCGTAGAAGCAAAGAAGTCCAACAAGATTAGGAGGAAGCTCTTTACCTAAAGACCATAACATTATTATGACTCTCTCTGATGGAATTTCCGATGTTACCTGAAAAAGTAACGACATTTCATTTATAGATTAATTACTTGGGAGATAGATGTGCGTGGAGACCAATTAATCAAAACTTAAATATGAAAACAATAATTGGATTAGTTGTAGTTGATACGGATTGTCCCCAACTTTTTTGAGGCGTTAACCTCAGCTAAACAAGGAATAATCCATCCATCAAAACTTAAGTATGTTTGTTTTCGTTTTTTTAGTGTGTGTTTTTAGATGTTTTTTCTATTGAGAATGTAAAAAAATGTATTGAAAATGTAAAAATGTATGTTAAGATGAGACAATTATACCCTCTGTCTTAAAATTATTGTCCAGTTTGAGATTTCACTTTTAATACAATTTGAACTAAAAATAAAAATCTAAATAGACAATAATTATGGGACGAGTATTATTTTATTATTATAAAAAAAACCATCTAAAAAAACAAAACGAACGAAGCCTTATAAAATTGGTAGAACTCTAGCCAAGTCCCAAAATGCCGTATACGACAACATTCGATTTGTGATGTTTTTGAGTGTGGAACCCTCACACTTTTTGAGGTTTAATTAATTTTGTTTTGGTTGATTCTGACTCAGAAGACTAATCAGCGAACTATTTTATCAACCAAAACCAATGGCTAGCCGACAGGTTATTTGGAATTTTTTTTTTTGAAAACATATTTCAGAATTATCATTTGTGTGATATCGAGTGGTAAGGATCTTAATTTGCATGGATTTGCAAGGATCTTAATTGGATTATTTTTAACAGCTTAAGTTTGCAAGTCTAGGCGAGTGAGCTTCAGATTTGTATTTTAACATTGCATACATCCCAAATGAGCATACATATTTATTTATTTTATTCTTTTCGTAAGAAAAATAAATAAAACAGACTTTACTTTAATCCAGTGTTAGTGACTTTATCTCGTGGACAAATTCTATTTTACATTACAGGATTTTTAACGATTACAAACTTAATTCATCAATTAAAAGAGAACTAAACTTTAGAAAATCCAAAACGGACAAATAGGCCTAATAATTTGGAAGAAAAGATTGGTTGATAATATTAATGACTTTTACATAAACCACTCACTCACTCAACTTAATTAATAACTTGAATATTAATGCCTTTTACATGAATCACTCAAATTAATTATACTCCTCAGAGGAATTTAAATTTGTGGAGCTTCTTTAAAAGAATTTTTCCTTATAAAGATAAAGGTGTGCAATTGTAATTCCAATCTTTAACATAAAATGTTATAAAAACAAAATTTTTTTTTACGATTTCTTGTCAACTAATCTGCAACAAGATAGACATTATAATTAAAATTTACGGTACTTATCTCTTTAAGCAAGAATGGGGTACAATGATTAAGAAATATACTAATCGCGCCATATGAATAGCACTAATTATATAATAATATCTTGATCTGTCCAAAATTTTATTTAGTATATTCTTATATTTAAAACTAAAATCTTTAAAACATATTTTTTACATTTATTGTGTTCTTCTAATTATTATAAAATATTTTAAGATTTTTATTTTTGATTGAAAGAACATACTAAATAGAACTTAAGACAAATGAAAAAACTTTGCAATAAGAACAGAAAGGATTAACTATTTTCTCTTCTTTTCAAAGCTCCAACAACATGAAATCAAAAGGTAGACTGTAAGATATATCATCAGAAATAAATTTACTATAAGCTCTTACTTCTTCCGGCTCCGCCCCTCCCCATCTGGCCTTTCCATGCAAAATAATACAACTAAGAATACTCTTTTTTTTTTTTTGCTTAGGAAATGTGTATAATGAGATGTCATGCAAAATAATACAACTAATCAGACCCTTATTTATGTATTTTTCTCGCTGAGGAAATGTGTATAATTAAATGTTTGTGTGAACCTAAAACTCAAAAAAAACCTTGAATATTTTTTACGGTTAAAAAAAATGCCTTGAACTTTGGTCCTGTAAATTTTTTTTTTCTTAAAAATGATTTATATATATATATATATATATATATATATATATATATATTCTGAATGAATCGGTTGGTACAAGCTATCCTTTAGGTTTTCGGGTCTTGGTCTATTTATCAAGTGTATGGATCAGACGGTCGACTACATTTAAAGATTGTCATGTTAGAATTCGACTATATAGGCCGGATGGCAAAGCCGACAAAGCTCAACAAAGAAACACCAGCCATTTGGGAAATATTTCTTCAATCGCTCTAAACCCTCGGTGTCACGGATTGAGTACTGTTCCTCGTTCCCATTTCTTCACCGGAACCCTAAAATAATTCGTTTCTCTTAACGATTATGAAATTGAAATCATTCCATTTCTTCTCACCACGAATGATAGACATTTCCGCTTTTTTTTTTCTCGGGAACCAACTTAAGTCCATAAAAAATCCCCTAATTCTAAAAAATTCTGAAAATTTCAATCAAGAAACAACTGTGGGAACTGAGTTATAAGGACCTCCCGCTAAATATTAATCATGAATTTAGTATTTTATTTAGACTCTATAATATCATTATTTCAAAATAAAAATAAAATAAAAGGATTAAATTAACTTAATTAACTTAGTTAAGAAACCAAATTACAATTAACTTGTATGAGTTAAATTATTCTTTTTCTTCTCCATTCTAATTCTGAAACCATCGGGAACATTCTTCAAAAAAAATTCTATTCCCTTCTTCTCTTTCCTCCACCAAGCCGGTTAGCACTCTCAGATCATCGACCATATACTGTTAGAACTCTAAGCTTTTAGCATAAAAACGAAGGGATCGAGGGAATAAATAGAAATGGACAGTGGCGGAACCAGACTTGCAATGTCGGGGACTGGACTTTAAAATATATACTTTTTTCTTTTCGCACATCTCCAAAATATTTTTTTTTCCTTAAAATAACTAAATTGTGTATTTTAAAACATTTTGAATTGTATTTTGAGGTTTAATTTGTGAAATCTCAAATTTGTAATAAAGAAAGACTTTAATAAAGACTTAAGAGCCGTTTGATTAACAGGAATCAGAATCAGGATTCGGATTCAGAATCCGTTCAATTGTTTGGTTAGCTAGATTTGGATTCAAGGAATTGGTTGAATCCAAAAGAATGAGTGATGACTTCCCCCTAGGATTTAATATTAAATCCCGCACTTATTCGTTTTATCATTAATTTATTAATAATTTCCTCTCTTCTCTCTTATCTCTTATTTTTGTTTTCTTTTTTCCGTATCTCCTCTCTCTCTCTAATTTATACTCGTTCCGTCCCATAATTATTGTCCAATTTGAGTTTTTATTTTTAGTTCAAATTGTACTAAAAGTGAAATCTCAAATTGGACAATAATTTTGGGACAGAGGGAGTAATTTTTTTTTGTAAATTCATTAATTGATGATTGAACTTTGAATTGATGATGTATTTATTTTGTTTGATAATTATGAATTGATGGGTTCAACAGAGAGTAGGGCGGGGAGAAAGGAGATTTTCAGAATCTGAATTTGGTTGTGAACCAAATGGGATTGATGAGGAGGTGTCTTTTTCGCCGAAAGAAGGAAAAGGAAAGGTAGAATGCGGCGGTGGAAACTGCCTTGGGTTCAAGAGATTGGCTTGAGCCACCAATAGCCGGAGGCTAGAGGAATTAGATATGAGGTTTTTCTTGAGCGGCAATGGTTGTGACTGGCGGCGGAGATTATTGGTTTGGCTGGCTGCTCGATCTTAGAGATTGTAAGGGGTTTTTTTTTATATATATATTTTGTGATGTAATAAAGATAATTGATGTTGGGCCATAGATTTCATTTGAAAATTAACCAAATTTGATGTTTGGCCATAGAAAGTGGCGGTAATTCTTGGTGGCAAAGTGTTAGGTGGAGACACAGGAAGAGGAGCAATAAGGTCTCTTTTTAATCATCAAATTAAAATCAAATTAACCAAATTATATAAAATTATACTCATCAATCCATATGCTAAACCAAACAACACTATTGGATTCACAAATAGAATGAATCCGCCAACATTCAAATCCGTTTCTTAATCCATTTCCAAAATCGTTTCCATCTAATAAAACAAACGCCTCCTTAGAATCTTGGATGAAAGATCGCTAAATTATAGTGTAAATGAATTATGGTGGCTGATCAATAATTCCTTAGAAACTTTAAATGGATTTTAAATTTTATAATGAGAATGGGTCTGTTTGAAAAACTCTAAAACTTTATACACCACTGAGCAATATTAATAGTTGTTAAATTGATAAATTCCACAAACGCTTTTCTCCTCAACTTCCGACGATAACAAATTCTGCTACCCATCTTTTTAAATCCCTCTTTCCTTTAGATTCAGCCCTTTTCCCGCCCCTTTTGAAGTAACTTTTGTTCAGAAAATCGGGGGCTGAGGAGGAAAGGGGAGCCGCTTTGAAATCAGATTATAAGAAATCCTATGGGGGGTTCCGGTCACCGGGGGGTCTGCTGACCCCGGGCACTGTGCTGGAAATGGAGAAAGAGAATTGAGAGGGAGGAGGGCCGTGACAGAGAGAAGAACAGGAAGAGGAAAGGAAGCTCAAGCTGTCGATGAATTGGTCAAGTGGGTAAAGCAACAACAACCATGATACATTAGAATCATCAATAGATAGTTAATATAGGTAAAAAAATTTCTGTTTAACTGGTTTATATTCCATGCTTAAAAGGATTGGAATCAGTTTGAGGAATTTAAGAATCTGTGTGCTCTAAGCTAAAGCTCGGTTGCATGTTGTTCTTGGTTGCTAAAGTATGTATTGGAGAATTTATGAATGATTCATGTATGTTTTGAAGGTATGAAATTAGCTGCGAAGGAAAACATTGAGACGAATTATAATTTTTTAGATTTGACTGCCTATTTTGAGGGTCCTGATTATCACAGGTTTATAGGTTTTACTTGTGCATATTTTTCTTACCAAAATCTTCTTGGAATATCAAGTCCTCTTTTGGATCTTATGGTCTACCAAAACGGCTAAACTGTTCCCAAGTAGTTTTGCTTAAAATCTGTTTGTAGTTGCAAGTGCAGAAATCAGATTTGCTGCCCTCTGTTGAGATGTATTTTTCTCTTAGCTCAATAAAGTTTTTTGAGGTTTTCTTTTCACCAAAATCATCTTCGTGCAGTGTAATTTTTGGCTGTTTTTACGGATTTGAAATCGGAGTTGTAGATACTCAGAAAACTAGATTTGAACATGGCACTTCTAGACTGAAAATCTGCTGAAAACCAGGTCATGCGTCTCTGTTTAGGGGATTGATACTCCTATTCCCTTGAGTTGTTTGCTGAGGTTTCTTTCCTTGAATGCCTCCTATATTTCATGAGGTTTATTTCAGTTTTAGCGGCTCATAAAAAGGAGTTATAATATTTCCAGAAATCAAGCTTAAATATGACTGGTTGAATCCGAAGATCTTAGAAAATTTCAGATTTGAAGTGTTGTTTCAAAGATCAGTTTTGCCCTAATCTTTGAACTATTTTTCCTGAATATTTCTACAGAAACTCTTCCTTGTTTCTCCTAAATTAAAATGGTTTTGTCTTTTGTTGATTGGAAACTTGCACTGAACATGACACTATTACCACCTTAGTGCTGAAATTTTAGAATTCATAACTTAAAGACTAATCTTGTTGTTTCCTTCCTTTTTGAACTGAAACCTTTTGCTTATCAACTTTCCTTGTTCATTTTTCTGCCGATCAAGGTGTAGAATAGCTTACTGGCTAAGTCAGCCTTAGGATAGTATACATACCTTTGAGCTCTATCGGCAACCTGAATTTGCAATTATTCTTCTACTAGTATACATACTTTTAGAATCTGCATTGTAGTGCAGGTGTTCATCTCTTCTATTTGTCTGATACTGAACTGTTAACTCCTTCAACTGCTTCTAATTAGTCTTTACTTAGTCATTGTATTTGAGAAGAATAGATAATTCTGGGTAGTTGGAAATCACTCTTAAAACTTAGTTACAGTATGATTGAGCATATTAAATCAAGAAAGTAATATGATTAGGGCCTGTGCACTTTCAGTTTATAAGTAGCTAAACCAGATTAGCCCATATAGTTTATAGACATTAGTATGAGCTCCAAGACGAGAACATAGGGAGTTCTATGATCAAATATTAGCCTAGGTTTAGATAACACTTGTACTGGGATTAGATAATTGGAAATTTTATGAGCCATAATAATAATACTACTTAAAAAGAATTTATTTCAGAAAACATATACTTTCTGAGAACATTAGAATGGAACCGACATTTTGTAGTCAACATCCTTGAAAGTTAGAGTAACTTACAGACCTATATAAGATGAGTAAAAAGTCAAACAAAGAAAAGGGAACTTTGTAATTTGTAATTCTCCGAAGTGAAGTAAAGATTTGAATTGTGAACATTTTGTTATCGGGTAATTAGAACTTTAGTAGCTAAGAGAACTACATGTAGGTCCAAAGGTATATAACTAAAAATAAAATATTTCATTAGGACATTGACATGATATGCTATGAATAAATTATGATATAAACGTAGCTTTTCTGATTTCGTCTTACAAAGATTGAAAGGAAACATCATTGTTCTAACTTGTTAAACTAAGGTAGAGAGGATAATTGTTTAAGTAATAAGAAAACATATAGGTATTTGAGTAAGCCTAATGGGGTTAAATGAATAATCATGTTATGTGAAAATATTGAAATAATGCTCACTTTTGATTAGGATGCATCGTTAAAAATCTCCTGTATGAGTTGAACAAATCATTCGATGAAGGGCTTCCCCCTTTTATCTCCAAGCGAACTATTGAGGGTGAGTTTAATGAAGGCTACTTTAGTATCATAATAATGATATCTCGTATTATGTAAAAGTGTGATCTTTAGATAACTGTTAGTTTATAATATTGAGTATGATATAGCAGAACAGGGAAAATATATATTAGAACTTAAGACACAATCATTAGACTCTAAGGTGAAATTTTGTAATGAGCTGAATTAAATAAGTTATAAATATATACGAGTTTTGAGGAATCAGTTTGCTTGAAAAGCAATCTGTGTTCAATTGCAAAGCCTGCATAGGGCTGGTAATTTTTTGACTGTAAGAGAACAAATAATTAACTATACATAGGATGAATCAGCTGTGCTTAATTGCTAAAAAGGGAGAATAATTGATTGCATGAAAGAGAAAGTATAACCAGATTCTATTTGCTCAATGCATTGCATATGATTACTGCTGAGTGTGCATTTCTGCCTCTAAATCATTATGTTTCTAGAAGTATTTTGAAAGCGAACATTCTAAAAGAGTTTTTGGGGATTGGTTATTGTCCGAAAGTATTTTCAAAAGATTTTGGCCCCACGGCTCTCAGCATGATTTTAATCTTAAGTGGATCAAGTAACTTGATATTGTGATGTCCATGTGGAACCTAAACGTGTACCAAGTTGGCAGCGATGACTGCATGCAGTCTCATATATGTCGGTTGGTTATGCGGGTGCTACTCGTGATATTACTATCAGTGAATGATCCCTTCAGGTTCTCATTATTTTAGACTGAAGAACATCTAAGCCTATATATACGTTGAAATAACCTAAGTGGTTGCAACTTTACGTAGTATCAAGTTCAGAACTCATCAAATTATGTACGAGTTGGGTACTAAACTGGAAAATGGATTTGATAAATGAATTTAAATCTTATGGTTGATAGGAACTTGGAATTCAGAATACTTGCGACTTCTCCTGCTTTCCTTAGAGTAAAAAGATTCAGAATTTTCCCCAAATAATATGGTACTAAAAGTGAGCAGAATTCTTTTGATATTTAAATGGACTTTCAATGATATTTGCGGAGTGCTTTTGTACTATCCATCTATCGAGGATGAGATCCCAAAGAAAAGGAAAAGAAGTTTCCTTTTTTCTGTTATTATTTGTATTGATTAACTGGTTGTAATAAAATAGATCATATGGTCATTCTCTGTTCTTGAGGGTTCTAAGTAAATGATCCCAACCTTATTGGTTGCTTAAGTATGTATGGAGAATTTATGTATGATTCATGTATGTTTTGAAGGTATGAAATTAGCTGCGAAGTAAAACATAGAGAGGAATAATAAATTTTCAGATTTGAGTGCCTATTTCGAGGTCCTGATTATCAGGTTATAGGTTCTTCTTGTGCATATTTTTCTTTCCAAAATCTTCTTGGAATATTAAGTCGTCTTTAGGATCTTATGGTCTGCTAAACGGCTAAACTGTTCCCAAGTAGTTTTGCTTAAAATCTGGTACTGTTTGCAGTTGCAAGTGCAGAAATCAGATTTGCTGCCCTCTATTGAGACATTTTTCTCTTAGCTCGCTAATGTTTTTCGTGGTTTTCTTTACATCAAATCATCTGCGTTCAGTGTAGTTTTTGGCTGTTTTTATGGATTTGAAATTGCAGTTGTAGATTCTCCGAAAACTAGATTTGAACATGGCATGGTCTAGACTGAAAATCTGCTGAAAACCAGGCCATGCATCTCTGTTTAGGGGATTGATACTCTTATTCCCTTGAGTTGTTTGCTGAGGTTTCTTTCCTTTAATACCTATATTTGATAAGGTTTATTTCAGTTTTAGTGGCTCATAAAAAAGAGTTATAATATGTCCAGAAATCAAGCTTAAATATGACCGGTTGAATCCGAAGATCTTAGAAAATTTCTGATTCGAAGTGTTGTTTCAAAGATCAGTTTTGCCGTAATCTTTGAACTATTTTTCCTGAATCTTTCTACAGCAACTCTCCTTGTTTCTCCTAAATTAAAATGGTTTTTGTGGTATGCAATTTAGATCTTTTGTTTGATTGGAAACTTGCACTGAACATGACACTATTACCACCTTAGTGCTGAAATTTTAGAATCCATAACTTAAAGACTAATGTTGTAGTTTCCTTCCTTTTTGAACTGAAACCTTTTGCTTATCAACTTTCTTTGTTCATTTTTCTGCCCATCAAGGTGTAGAATAGCTTACTGGCTAAGGTGCTGGTGCAATTTTGGGATGTCACAACAACAGCCAGCGAAATGAATGAAATCAGTCAATTCTTTAAGGAATGTTTGGATAGTGGGGGATCTCGTGGCATGAATCTTCTTCCGGTTACCCGCCAATCCGGAGACTCGTGTGTTGCTGCATCTATGCTTAATGCCGTATCTGCCTTCTTAGAGATCAAGAAGAAAAAGGAAAAGGAAAAGGAGGCGGCTATAGTTGCTGAGGAGGAAGGAGAAGAGGTAGCTATCAAGCCCATTCTTTTTTCTCACCGTCATTTGTATGAAACTGTTGGATCTATGTAAACTAACCTCCTTCACGTGTCGATAGCTATGGGATGCCATGGTATCGTAAGAGATAGTGATTACCCTCCTCGAATTCCACCCACTCCTGATTCTCTCAAATCTTTAGTCCCTTCTTTTGATTCTAGTGAACCTTTAGTCCCACCAAGGAGGTCACTAGTCCCCGCTCACAGGTCTCCACCCAATAGGAATCAGAATCCATTCCCACTGTTTTGTTATTTGGAAGATTATATAGTTGTTAATGGTTTGGAAAGAATTATTGTTGGTCTTATGAACGGTCCTGGGGTTGGGAGTATCAAAATGTATGAATCGTTGAAGGAATGGTCTCTTCCTAGAGCTAAATCTATATTCGATTTGTCATTTCTCCACCCATATGAGTTGATAGCTTTGGATAGAGCAGCAGAAAAAATGGAAGCCGTGAAACATCCAGTGTTAATAGTTGCTTGGTGCCCGAGTAGGCGATACTTTATCATACAGAATACTTATGATGAGGATTGGGTTGCGGTGGTTTTGCACTCATTGATCAAGATTTTATTGATTTGGATTCCATATGGTTTCCGTTAGAGGTTTCCTTATCACCATCTTCCAAGCGAAATGGTTGGATTAAACAATTGTTGACTCAGATTCAGGAAGATGCTCTGCCTCTTTTTGAAGATGTCACTTTATCTCCGGCTGAACAAGAGAGATACGATTGGCTTTGCAAGCTGGTGAAATGGACAGAATCCACCATGCCCGGCGCACCTCCTCCCCCTTCCCCTTTTCCCTTACGTGCAGGTATCTAAATATTTATCAATTGTTTTTTGAGTGTTTGATTTAGAGTCGGATTTTCATTGCAATCTTGATTGATAGCATATACAAGCAGTGTTAGAAGCTTTTTTTTGTTTTGAGCTTTTACATCTTTATTTGCTAATGTTATCATGGGATCCATACTATTTTTCAGTACTCCCTGCCTTGTTGCAATCGTTGTTCTTAGTAATGTTTTTAAAACACATGGAAACGTTTTGTTAAAAATTGGTTGTATCAAGATTGGGCTGCAATTAGTAAGCATCTACTTATTTTTTATCAACAGGCTGTTTTTATTATGTCTTACAATTTTCTGACAAGTTTTTGGGATATAACCTGAGTAGCGTCTGGAAGCACTAGGTTCATCAAGCCTACACCTGGACTCCACTTTTTCACACAACCTCCATCTTAACTAACTGATGTTGTCTCAGTAGCTGGATTTGTTCATGGTATTCAAGATTATTAGCTTTGTATTGTTGAATTCTTGTTAATTGAATCTGTCAAGTTGATCTTGTAGTGATTTTATTTTCAGGTGTAAAATAGGCATGTCGTCACAACCTCTCCTTGGTACTAAGTGAAAAGAAAATGGATCATTTCTTACCTTAGAAGAAAAGTCTCAGGGAAAGGAAAACGTGCAGTAAGTTTGTTGAAGTTTCAAGATAAAGTCTTATCAAACATGTGGGTGTTGGCATACGTATCATACCAGCCATTTATGTTGTTTATTTTCATTCAGCTGTCGGGATGTTTTGTGTTTTGGTATAACAAGTTTTCAATCCTGTTCAATCCTGTGAAAATGGTGCAGTATGCCCTTACTCTTTACCTACTTCCTTTGTGGAGCCTGAGCTGAATGAATGTCCGGTACTGATCTAGTGATACAGTGAAGTAGACAAACATTTCAAATATATTCTAGTATACCTCGTTAATAAAGTTGATTCCTTTGTACTCCTTTGTTTGAAGGTGTATAAATTTGTAGTTAGTAAAGTGTACAACTTTGTGGATGTTGAGGGAGTATAAAGTATAAATCTTGTTTGTGTTCTTTATGCAGTATTACTTGTTTGCATTCTTTACCCATATGAGGTGTGTTGAGTTAATATTATCATGAAGTTTGTTTCTTCTTAAGTTTTGGCACTGTTCTGTCTTTTAATTCTGTCTGATAAAATGATTCACATTATAAATTATTATAAATTATTATAAATAATTTACAATGAAAAACTTTTTGTAAGGAAAGAGGCTGTACTTTTTTTAAATGTCAAATTAATTCGCATGAATGACTTGCTCAACTTGTTTACATAATCAGAGTCCAATCATGACCCTTTGCAGCGATATTTGAGATGAGAAAAAAAAAGAGGGGAACTGATTCAAAAATAGAGATAAGTTTTCTCCGTTCTTTCAAATGTCAGTACTAGATCCTTCCATCTCATCATTCTTCCTTGCAATTCAGTCGCCAACTTCCTCCTTTTCGTTGACGCACCCATCTTCCCCTTGGAGTAATCTTAATCGGAAGTCACAACCTGAGAATCCTCAGCCCTTGTGTAACTTTTTTTTTTTTTTGAAAACCAGCACAATGTGCATTCTATTAAACCACAAACATTACAAACTTACAGTAGAGGTAGCTCTTCTAGCAAGAGTATGAGCCTCTGAAACTTGTAGTCTACCAACAAATTCTACATTAACACACCCAATCTGCAACATACAAATCCTATTATCGGTGACCATCGAAAGGATTTCAATTGGGATAATCCCAGTACCACCAAGGGCCTTGGTCAAGACCTGACAATCCGACTGAAGGAGGACATTATCATAACCACAGCCTCGGACAAAGTCAAGGGCTAACAAGCAGGTGCGTGCCTCTACTTGTAATGCAGAGAAAGCGCAGAAAGACTGCTTTCCTAACAAAACAGTACCATCAGGCCGATATAAAAGCCAACCTCCGCTAGACAAGCCTGTAGCCTCTTGGTACGCACCATCCACAACCAGTCTCACATCAAAAGGAGGCAGAGTGCAACATGAAGGTAAGGGGAGTGTAGGAGATGTGACATTCCCACAACCATAGGTAGCCCAGAGCAGCTTGTTGAACTACCCAGCTAGGTGGGGGCTCTGTTCCGTGTTGTCAAACATGTCTGTTGTGATCCAGCCAAAGGTGGCAAAGCAAAAACAAGGAGTGAGTCCATGTTCCATCATCAGGGGCCACAGTAGTCCATTGAAGGAACCAATCATTGAAATTAGATGGATTGTCCAGACTGAAATCGAAACCAAAGATAGAGGCCTTCCAAATCAGATGAGGACGATAACAATCAAGAAGCATATGAAAAATCGATTCTTGGTGCACCCCACAATGCACACAAACAGGAGCAACACATAGATTCCTGTGAAATAAAGCCTGCACAATAGGACAAGCTACAGAAAGACAACGCCATAAAAAGAACTTGATTCTCTCTGGCACCTCAACAGCCCATAACTACTTCCAAATGTCCTTAGAAACCCCAGGCTGGCCTCTAGAAGTAGACATGCAAACGCGACTTTCATTGAGTCTGCAAGCAAGGTGGTATCCTGAACGGGCCGAATAAACTCCAGAATACTCATGAATCCAAATAAGTGCATCCTTAGAAGCCACGGTGGAACGAGGAATATATATAGAGCTTATGTGGGAGGCAATATGGTGAGGGAACAATACCTCTAAGAGTGGCAGACGCCATTGCTTGTGGGATCAATGAGATCACATACCTTGAGGGAAGAGTGAGCTGGACTTAAACTCGAATACGCTAGGGGATTAAAAATGCCTGGAATCCAGTTAGCCAAAATCGGGGTGTGAGAGCCATCCCCTAGTTGCCATCTTAGACCACCCTTCAAAAGACTTTTACCCCACAAGATGCTCCTCCAACCCCAAGAAGCTTGGCGAGGAGGTGTAACTTGTAAGAAATCTTGTCGAGGACAATATTTAGATATGAAGAATCTAGAGAAAAACACCCATAACATATTGAGGTAATGAGGAATTCACATGCTTTGCAAGAGTGACTCGACCCATCATGGAAAGTGATTCATTCTTCCATTGGTGTAGCCGACTCTGTACCTTCCTCTTGATGTCAGCAAAAAGGATGGATTTCCACTGAACAAAGTCAAGAGAGATGCCCAAGTATTTGCTACCGCGAAAGTCCTGCTCAATGTGTAAGGTAAGTTGCAAAAGCAATCGAAGAGAATGACACACATAAGGACTAAAAGCAATGGAAGACTTGGAAAAATTAACCCTTTGCCTAGAGTAATGAGCATAACCATCAATAACAGCTGCGACGGCTTCAAATGTTGAAGAGCCCACCTTGCAAATAAGATGCAATCGTCTGCATACATTAAGTGGGAGACTACTGTACCACGTTTAGCAACGCGAACGCCCATGCCAACACCCATACACTCCAGTCGCTGCAAAGCTGATGAAAACGCTTGTTGAGCTAAAATAAATAAAAAGGGAGAGCTGGGACAACCTTGACGTAGTCCACATTGCAGAATAAAAGGCTCAGATTGAAGGCCGTTGCAACAGACAGCGTAAGACACCGTTTCTATACATTGCATAACATACCGAATCCAAATAGGTGGGAATTGCATTTGCTGTAGTGCTTGGCGTAGGAAATCCCAAGAGACTTGATCATAAGCCTTACTCATATTTAATTTAATGGCTGCTGCTCCCGAACGTGGTTTCATGCATTTTCGAATGTACTCTAGGAGCTCGTGGGCTATGAGAATATTCTCATTTATAGATCTAGCCGAGAGGAAACCAGACTGTTGATAGGTGATGAGTGATGGCATGACCAAACGGAGTCTTGTGGCAAGAACCTTAGCAATAATTTTATAGGTGACATTGCAAAGACTAATAGGCCGAAAATCAAATGCTTGAGAAGGAACTCGAACCTTAGGAATGAGTACAAGATTGGTGCGATTCCAGCTCGGGTCCATGATTGGATTGGTGAAAAAATTGAGCACTGCAGATACAAGAGAGTCTGTCACTGTGGACCAGTAATGCTGAAAAAACCCTGCAGGCATTCCATCAGGACCAGAGGCACTCCATGGCTTCATCTCCCACAAAGCTTGGCGCACTTCATCTTCAAGAATGGGTTGGAGCAGATGTTCTTGTTGACCTGGATCCAAGCAGGGAATATTGTGAAGAAGATCAGCCAAGGTCGGACAATAACGCAGGCCCACATCTGGAGGATAACTCCCAGGATCTGTATAAACAGCCTTGAAATACTGTGTAAGATGCTGATGTATGCCTTTGGGACGTGCCTCCCATATACCAGGTGATATTTGTAATTCCGTAACCCAATTTCGCCCCTAACGCCGAGTAGCCCAGTGATGAAAAAACCGAGTGTTTCTGTCTCCAGAGGCATTCCACATGAGATGAGCTCTCTGTCTTCAATAATCTTCTTGAGAATCTAAAAGGCGGTCTAATTGCACTCTCAAAACAGACTCAGAAGAGACTTGTGCTGGTAACTGTCACTGGGCATACTCCAAACTCGACTGAAGGATGTAGATTCGACGTTCCAAAGATCTAAAAGAAGATTTGTGCCACTGTAGAAGGTTATTCAAAGTGCTAATAGTTTCTGTGAAACTGTAGACATAGTCTCAACTGCATTGTGAGAAGAAGCCGCAGTAGGCCAGGAGTGATCAATAATCTGACGAGCAGCAGAATGTTTAACCAAAAGCTTCGAAGCACGGGCGGGGAGCTGTTGCACGCGCATGAAACCTAGTGTCCACTAGTAAAGGACCATGATCGGAACGCATTATAGGAAGATTACGCAAAAGGGCATGTGGGAAAGCCTGAAGCCATGTGCAACTCGTAAGAGCACGATCTAATCGTTCGTATATCTGGTTATTGTCACTGCGATTGTTAGTCCATGTATACCATACCCCTCTTTGATGCAACTCACTAACTCCAAGAGATTCAGTAAGATGTAAAAGGGGCTGAGCCTGAGAGGCATCAAAGGGTTGGCCCCCCAGCTTATCCTTAGGTGACAAAACTCGATTGAAATCACCCACAAACAAAACATGATAATCTAAAGGTTGAATCACTTCAGAGAGCTGTTGCCAGACAGTAGGCCTCTCATTAGGACAGGGAGAACCATATACAAAAATAACTAGCCATTCAAACATATTACACTCCACAACCTTAGAGCATTTCACTATCAACTGCATATTTACATGAGAAGACCAGAGAATAGCTAAACCACCCGCAGAACCAATTGGGTGGATAACTTCCAAATTGACAAAATCACTTGATAGCATCTATTTATGCACAGAATTAACAGAAGATTTGGTTTCCATTAAGAAGAGTACCTGAGGATGGTATGCAGTCATCAGCCGATTTAGCATACGAACTGTAGACGGCTGACCTAGTCCCCTACAGTTCCATGATAATAGCCTCATTGAGCTTTCGATGGCTGACCTAATCCCAATCGGTTCAACATCCGATTTCCACGAATTAGGGGTGGAGGCTCGAGCCCGTTTACGAATTGGCATCAAGGCCGAGTAGCGATCAAGATATCGTTTCATTGGAAGATAGGAGTTCTCATGTCTTATCTGAGTAAGCATACTTGCCTGTGTAACATTGAAGATTGCCCGCTCCCCACTTGAATTTCTGAAGAATTTTCGCCGCGGCATAATACGAGCAAAGAGGCGCCGTTTTGTGGAAATTAACTTACAAAACCCACCCGAAGACCCAGGTTAGGTCCAGTGTCGGGTGCTCGCTTCCTGTGGTGGCCTTTAGGATTTAAACGAATTGGGTGATGACTAATAATTGTGAGCGGAGCACAAATGGAGCCTAACACGAAATGGACCGTGAGTGTCATGCCGGGTCCAGCAGGAATTGAAGGCCCAAAAACATCAGGACTTGCATCGTTGTTGACGCCCACATCACAGGCAGCCACCGTGGCAGCTATATCCATCACGAGGTCAATGGCACCACCTTCCTTCACCACCGGAGCGACGGTTTGCGAGTCCGACTGAATCTCCTTTTATCAAATTCTGAGGAAAGATTCGCACTCACTGGATTATCGTCATGGTGTTTGACAACCTTCCGCGAAACCCACTTTGATTTACTGGGTGAGCGGGGCAGATTCGAATAGAGATCGACTTGATGAAGTAAATCAGCAGAGCGTATAGAAATGGCAGGAACTACGCTCTGGATGCCAAAGGAGAACACATGCGTGGTTTGATGAAGATCTGGAACTTGATTTTTTAGCAGCTCCACCGACGAAATTGCCTTGGTGATGGCAACGTTAAGTTGAAGAATGATGCTACTGTTCAGAAGTTCAATGTTTTTCTTTCATTCAGAATTTGAGAAATTTCATTGAATACTATATTACATAGCGGTTTAAAGAATGAAATTCAGCCTACAGTTAGAATGTGGAAGCCTAAGACTTTGTTTGATGCATTTGAAATTGCTCTATATCAAGAGCAGAACTTGGCTAATTTGTACGATGGGTTTGGGATTGATGCTGGTCAAGCAATAGCTGGTCAGACTGGAAATGTTGTACACCCTGTTAGTTCTGGGGACAAGGGTAATCGGAAATATGAGATGCAGTATGCTGGTAGTGTGAGCTCTAATCAGGGAAATAATGTAAAAACTAGAAATGTGGATCAAAAGTCTGGCTCTGGGAATCAGTTGGGTAAAGAAAATAGTAACCCTAATGGATATGGCTCTGGGAATGGTGGTATCAAGTTTAATGGTCACAAGGGTTCCGGAAATCGATATGTGAAGAAATTGCCGCAGGAGATGCAATATAGGACCAACCATGGTTTGTGTTACGGATGTGGAGAACTCTACAAACCAGGTCATCATCAAAACTGTAAGATGAGGGAGTTCAACATTATTTGCTGTTTGGATGCTGACAAAGAGGAAGAATCAAGCAGCATCTTATGGACTATAGATGGTGAAGCAGTAGATATAAATGATCTGACCTTGGATGATCACAGGAAACACTGAGAGCCAATATGACACTTAGCATGATGACAAACATTGTGGTGTCGTATCAGCTTGTTGCTTATTAATCATGGTCAACTCACCTGTCAAGTTTGCACTTATACTGTGGTTGCTTTACTTTTTTTTTTTATTACACTTTGTGCTGTTGTTTAGTTCATTTCAGTAATTGTAATAGTTACTATTAGGCACTTACAATAAGTTTTTGTAGTAACAGTCTTGTGGGCAAGACTGTTTATAAGGAGAGGGAATTGTCATGATCTGGGGGTCTCTTTCTAGATGATTGATTGTATAGTAATTTTTGCGTAAAATGTAATAAGTGAGTCGGACTATATAGTTTGGGGTCAAAGTTGTAAACGGGATGAGAATAAACATTTTTCCAAAATTGGATACTTCTTCTTCTCCGATTCTCTCTGTATTTCCCTTTCTTCAAACCCTAATCCTCCTTGTTTTTGATTTCTAATCTCAAATTCTCCCTCTAATCTTCTTCTTCTTGCTGAATTTGTCCCGTACGTGACAGAACTAGTGTAGATTACTGCACCCTATTTTCACCAAGTTCTTTATTTTTTAAAAATGTTGGGCTTGGCCCAAACATATTAAAGAAAATAAAATTGGGTAAGGTATTACAATGGACCGGGTGAGAGGGGGGGTCTTTAGTGGAGTATATAAATAAACAGACGTCACTCCTTATAGGCCATTTGATTTCAATTCAACTTCGTAATGCCAAATTCAGGAGAATCGTCGAAGGTAGTTCCGGAAGGGAAGGGAAGGCCGGAGCTTGAGTCGTCAATTACGGCTCAAGCTGAGGTCCAGACCTACAAGTTATTCAGATGGAGAAGCCATGCGCACTTTTTTGGGGGTAAAATACAGTATCCGTTCGTGACCTACCTACAAGTCCCTACCCCGATCGAGGTCTGTTCCGACCGAAGCATGGGCGAATCCGACGGCGAAGAAGAAGGCAACCACCGACCGGCAAAGAAGAGAAGACAGGTTTTATTAACTTCAACACCGCCGTTAAAAGAGGAAGAGACCAATTTTCGAATTTTCGAATCGTACAGAAAAGCCGCCGCTGTGGTGGAAGCGGCGGCGGCCAAGGTAGCGGCGGCCAGGGAAAAAGCTGCAGAGGAAGCGGCGGCTGAGCTTGAAGCCGCGATGCTATCAGCCGCTCTGTCGCGTTTGGCGGAGACGCGGAAGCAGCAGCGTGACGAATCAGGAAATAAGGAGAAGGGCTGCAGCTTTAAACGGCCATCATCTAATGTGCCTAATTATAAGGTCGTGCGGGAGTTTGATTTGAATCGATGGAGTAAGTACTACCAGATTATGCACGACGGCCAGGGCTTTGACATCACCTGGTGTCCTGATAATTCCCCCAAAGCAACCATCAGACCTTGTCAATTTAAAAATGAATTCGGAGACACCAAAACTAAGTTCCATCAGATGTGCCAGGATTGTATTCACTTCTACAACACAAAACATGAGGATGAGGTACCTTTATCTGTATACTCTTTCTTATGTTGATTTTTTTTTATTGCCAGTAACGCTCCCTCCTGGAGTTCGTTTCCTCATTATCCATTCAGTTGTAGAGCCCTTTATATTTTTCGCTTCCTCTTTCCTTTTTTTTGTTGTTGTTGTTGTTGTAATGAAGGTTCTGATGTATGTCTGCAGGAATACAATTACGATTGGGTGGTTGAGAACGTTGCTTTTTCCCGTCAACAAATCTCTTCCGTGTATTATGTTACCTTCTCAGCTTCTCGAGTGGATGATTCCAGCAACCAAAAAACCTTTTTGGGTCAGTATGCCGTGTATGATCTTCATTGTCAGGCCAAAAAGACGGGGCCGTTCTTTTGCGCTAGGAAAGATTTGACCCTATCAGAGTGGAATGGGAAGAAAGATGCACCCTGCAAACTTGCTTGCTGTGTGCGGTATCACAGGTACCCTGTCACTAGTCACACGTATCTCGAATATCGGCGTCAATCCTGGAAAGAGAATGGAGTAACATTGAAGTGCACCCCCTCAATCCTGGAAAGAGAATGGAGTAACATTGAAGTGCACCCCGTCAGTGAGATGAGCACCCTCCAAGGCCTCGTTTCCTGACTACTCGATGGTTTACAGTATTCTGCTACCATGAGTTGTTTTGAGCTAGTGATATTATGAGTCTTTTTAGACTTCTTTTAAGGTTTATGTATTAATTAATGACTGAATCCTCCTTTTTTGTGTATAGAGCTACTTGTTGCTATTTTATGCATAATTTAACCATCTTTTTAGAACCATATCCCTGGTTTTTTGGCCAACCATTGACTTTCATATTTTCGCAAAGTATTGTGATGAAATTGGTGGATAAAATTTCCAAAATGGAAAGATGGATATCATTGTTGAGGAGAGCTGCCTGGTGATTATGTCAGGCCATCAATGAATCAATGGAACAGTGCCATTCTTCTGGACAAGTCTAAGTATGAAAGTTACAGTGATTCCTATGTAAATGGTGTTAGCCACCTGGTAGAGACCTATTATTTTCTTTGTAGGATTCACTTGGCCTAGGCTGTTCTCTGAATTTATCAAAATATTGGGGGGCAGAAGGGAAAAAACGACTAAGAAAAAGACTTGTATGTTTGAACCCAAATGTTGGATTAATTTCGTTCCTCCAGGAAAGTGGAATTCATAGAATCGGATTGTAATGGAGATGCCGTCATCTCCTCACTAGCTGATTATGTTGAACATGTATTGGAGTAGTAGATGAATGATGGCTCCGTTGATGTAGCTGGATTGAAATTTTAGTATCTGCATTCAGCTCAATCCTAATTTTTACTCATTCATTGTTGCTGCCTGTGTCATTATAATTATCATAACAATCTTTTGAGCAATGCATCAAGGATGAAAAATGGAGGGCAGAGTAAGGTTTTGCATACACAATGCACCAGGGGCCAAGAAGCAGACAACTTATATGCGTTTTGAACCAGAATTTGGGTGAGTGAACTGTCTCTTCTTTTCACTTTATTGGTACTTTAAGTGTTGTGAATAGTTTTTCCTTTTCCAGACAATGGCCCCATTCATTATCTGCATAGGTGGGAGCTTGCCGAATATTTTGATATTAGTTATTTTTTCGATCGTTCCTCCTTTGAGTCTTGTTAAACTGAATGATGAATACGCTATTATTTGTTTGAAATTTGCACCATTATTCAGGATTTCCTTAGAACAGAGTAAGCTTTTCCGTTAAACCAAATTACTCCATTTCATTGGGAGTAATCAAAATTTCTGGTGTCAGACAACTTTTTGCATGACTTTTATGCTTGAGAAAGCCTCCTACTCTGTAAGATATTTGGTAACAATGGACAAAAGGAATTAACTGAAGCAGTAGAAAGAGTTTCCTCTTGAGTAAGAGTGGGAGAAAAGCCCCATTATTAGCTCAAAATATTGGATGCTGTAGTACAAGGAAAAGAGTGTGTATGAAGTGAACAGAGAAAGAGAATTTACTGACTGAATGTTATTAATGAAAATCTGCACCTGGTAAAGATGGAAATGTCTCGTTGAATTCTCAAGAACTGTAGTACGCAGTATATTAGCAACATGGTTCCTGTGAGCCATTGATTTACTATATATCCATCTTTCCCTAAAATAACAACCATTTAAGCTGCGAATGTTGTCCACTGGTGATCTGCGGTCTAGAACTCTGCTCATTAAGCAAAAAGTTGAAAATGCCAGTGCTCAGTATTTGAAGCATACTCAGTTAGTTCTTTAATCTGTTAAGCAAAAAGTTGAGAATGTCAGTGCTTAGTGCATGAAACATTTTGTCTTCGCGAACTGAACGGCATAACCTACATTAAAGGGAAGAAGATGCGACTTAAGAATACATAATTTTCTTATGAATGGAGGAAGATGAGCATTTGGGAGAAGGGTATTTATTTATGTTTGTCCACTCTCATCTGTACGGTCAATGAAGTTTGGGTAGACATGAGTTACACGACATTATAAATGATTTACGAGTCGCATGAGCGAGTGAAAATTTATTGTGCACGTGCATCACCCTCAAGTTCTCGTGGAGCTCATCATTTATTTATTTATTTGGTTTTGAGGAGCTCATCTTTTCTTTCCACGTTTCTCCTATTTTTTTTAATGTTATCCTAGTTTTCATGAAATCTAAGCCTTGGAAAGTTGCCTCCGGGGCCTCCTAGGAAACCTTCATCGGCTTATAGGCTCTTTGCCTCCCACACCGTTGCAGATTTGGCGAAGAAATATGGACATCTGATGCACCTTCAACTAGGTGATAGTCACTCATTGAACAGGAGATAACTTGATGACAGTTTAATGGGTGGTAGAGAAATAAGCACCTAAGATGCAGTGCTTAATTTTATTGATCAAAACTTCAAATCTAAAGTTCAGTCTCCAGAATTGGGGTAATCTTTTTGAAATGCAATTTTTGCTTAGTAGACCTGTAGAGATGATGTATGTAAAGGCTGAAAAAATGACTGAAGATGCCGAATTTATGGTGCGTAGCTTTCATTTGGTGTAAAACATAGTGAAGCTGGAATAAGTGAACTACATGACTTTCGTCTGAACTTTTAACCTACTGAATTTTCTGTTGGATGGGGTATTTTTGTTGAAGTAATAAATTTCAGGCTCTTCTTAGCTTGTTTCTTCTTTGACAGGAACTTTGATAGTGTGGATTGTGAAATGCATTTTTGTTGGATCTTTCTCTTCAGTAAAAAAAGTATTTCTTGTTATAAAAATTAAAGCTTTCTCTGAGACAGAATGGCTGCTTTTTGTTCTTTGCAGCCTCAAACTTACCTGAGTACCCGACACCTAAGCAATTGATTTTGAGTCCTTAGTTATGTTGTCTTCTACGGTTTCTTCTTTGGAACATAATTAGGCAAGACCAATTACAGAAGAATAGACCTTGGTGGAGCATTACGAAGACTGTGACACAGAAATGTAGAAGCAGAAATATCCAGCGCTTGTCCCTTCAAGTCAATCCAGAAAGAGAAATGGCGATGAACCTGTGCCTCAAATCTGGATTTAGAGAAGTCATACTTGCAGAATGATATCATTCTCCCCATCAAAATGCCAACAGAATGTTCCTAGATTTTGACAATAGTTAGCTTGATAGTGAGGTCAACTTGAAGTTTAGTGTTCTCTCACTCCATCTCGACCCAGAAAGTTAGCAACACCAACAGCAATGATATACTTGAAGCAGGAATTCACAGAAGATGCAGCTGTGGAAGGTTACATTAAGTCTTCTTGTCAAAATGCGGGCATGTTGAATTCACTTGAAGAGTTGAATTGAGCAAACATGCATTCACATGGTTGATTGTCTCCTCAAGTTTCCTCCGAATCTGTCCATATTCTCATTTGAAAAAGCCTTGTTTTCCACGCACATGTTCAAACTCGAGGACCATAAGTGAGAATAAGCTTCTGATCAATAGAACACCGCAATTATTACTATTGTAATATTTAGTATATTTCCTATTATGTCCTAGATTAGGGTTTGTTATTGTCTATATATACTCTGTATATTGTGCACAATACATTATGAATCAAATACAATTTCCCTATTCTAAGTTGGTATCGAGCTAGGTTTAGCGAAACCTATTTTTTTCTCCCCTCTCTCGTTTCTCTCCCCCGCCGCCGAATCCTTTTTCTTCGGCTGTGCACACCCCCTCCGCCGTAGTCGGTCTATTGCTTCTGCTCTTCGCCGCCCCACACAGGCTCTTCGCCGGTGTGTGTTCGTTGTCGCTTCCTCCTGCTGCTGCCGGTCTCTCTGCCGTCGTTGATTCTTCTCCTCTTTTTTTTTTTTCTGCCGTCTTCGTCGTCGTCGTTGCTTTCTGTCATCTGTCGTCGTCGTCGTCGTTTCTGCCGTCTTCGTCGTCGTCGTCGTCTGCTGCTGCTGCTCTTCGTTCAGACCGGTCGTCGTCGTCGTTTCAGTCCAGTGCTTCGCTTTCAGACCTGTCGTCGGCGTCGTCGGTGCTTCTTCCTCTGTCTTCCACAGCTGCTGCTGACGGCGTCGCTTTCTACCTCCCTGCCGCCGCCTGCTGCTCGTTTGTTCTCGGTGCTTGCTGGTTCTTCTATAATAAAACAAAAAAAAAAACAAAAAAAAAAAAACAAAAACAAAACCAAAAAAAAAAAAAAAAACCACTTGGGCCGTATTTCGTCTTGCTTGCTTCTCTTCAACGATGACTATCACCGACCTTTCATCCACTGACCAGGCTACCCATCTTCGGCCGGCGGCACCTTCTTCACTTCTTCAACCTAGTTTGCAATCTCTCAATCATTCTTTTACTGTGAAGCTGCAATCTCGAGCCAACTATTCGTCTTGGCGTCTTCAGTTTACTCCTTTATTGACTATGTTTCGTGTTGCCGGTATTGTCGACGGCACTGACCTTGCACCGCCACGTTTTCTTCCTTCCGTCAGTGGTGCCGCACCCCAACTCAATCCTGAGTTTGATATCTGGCAGCAAAAGGATCAGCTGGTCCTCTCTTGGATTCTTTCTTCCGTTGCTGAAGATATTTTTCCCGTTCTCCAGGGTTGCACAACGTCGGCGGCTGCATGGACAGCTCTTCAGCAGGGTTTCGGCACTCTTTCTTATGCTCAACAGACCCAGCTTGTTATGGAGCTCCACAGCTTGCAAAAAGGTGACTTGTTGGTCACGGCTCTCCTCTCCAAAGCGAAGGGCATCGCCGATACACTGCAGCTTGCCGACCATCGCATATCCCCTGCAGAGTTTAATGCCATAATCTTCCGCAAGCTTGGTGCCGAATTCAATGGCATCATCGGAGCTCTGCAACAGCGATCCGAACCCCCCTCCTATCAAGATCTCCTTGGACAGTTAGTTTCGTATGAGGTGCTTCTTCACGCCTAACAGCCGGTCCTTCAACCAACGGCCATGCTTGTGCAGTCGCCACCTTCTCCTATGCCGCCTCAATCCTCTCGTGCCGGTCGCTCGCAATGCGGCGGCCGGCGCAATCAGGTTTCTGGTCGTGGTGGTGGTCGGCTTGGATACACCCCTGCAGCTCCGGGTGAGACGTGTCAGCTTTGCGGCATCTTGAATCACACGGCCGCCACTTGTCGACGCCGTTTTGATACTAATTTTGTTCCTCGACCCCTTGCCGTTCGGTCGGCTGCTTATGCCCAGGTAGTTTCTCTTGCACCGCCTTCAGCTGGTTTGTTGCCTCTTTCGTCTTACCCGGAGTCGACTATGTCTCCTCAAGCCCATATGGCGCAGTATGCCCCTTCTGTCACTCCCTGGCATCCGGACACTGGTGCTATCGATCATGTCACGCCAGATGTGTCCTCTCTCAGTATCTCCAATGATTATACTTGTACGGATCATATTTTAGTTGGTAATGGAGATGCTTTGCCTATTCAGCATGTTGGTCAATCTGTCTTGCCATCGCTTTCTCCTCCTCTTTATTTAAATCGTGTCTTGCATGCTCCTTCTCTTACTAAGCCTCTGTTATCTGTTCAAAAGCTTACCCGTGATAATCACTGTTTTTTCGAATTTTATTTTGACTCTTGTTGTGTTAAGGATCTTTCAACCAAGGAACTCCTCCTCCGCGGTCGGGCTGATAATGGTCTCTATCGCTTAGATCTTCCTGCGCGTGGTTCCTTGTCTCCCGCAGCTTATCTTGTCTCTTTAGGTCAGTGGCATGCTCGTTTAGGGCACCCTAATAACGTCACTCTTCGTACTTTGGTTAGGCAGTTTCAACTTCCTTATTCCTCTGTGTCCACGTCCACTGATAAATGTGAGGCGTGTTGTTTAGGGAAGTTACATAGGGTCAGTTTACCTTCTACTTTTCATCGTAGCTCTAAACCTCTTGATTTAATTCACACTAATGTTTGGGGTCCTGCTCCTATTTTGTCATTCAATGGTTATCGCTACTTTGTGCTTTTTATTGATGACTTCTCTTTATTCACATGGATTTATCCCATTAAGTATAAAAGTGATGTTGTCCATGTTTTCAAGCAATTCAAAGCTCTCGTAGAAAACCAATTTGGCACTACCATTAAAAGTTGACTCTGATTGGGGTGGTGAATTTCGTTCTCTCAATTCTTTCTTTAAGGATGTCGGTATTGTTCATCGTTTAGCGTGCCCACACACTCATGAGCAGAATGGCACTGCTGAACGCAAAATTCGTCACATTGTCGACATTGGACTTGCTCTCCTTGGCCATTCCAGTACCCCTTTTCGGTTTTGGGATTTTGCTTTTGAAACTGCTGTGTTTTTGATTAATCGCCACCCTAGTAAACCTCTTCAAGGTCACCTACCCTTCACTACACTGTATCACCAGCCACCTGATTATACCTTTCTTCGTGTCTTTGGTTGCGCTGTCTATCCTCTTCTTCGCCCTTATAATAAACATAAATTCTCCTTTCGTTCTACTCAGTGTGTCTTTCTTGGGTATTCTCCATCTCATCTTGGTTATCGCTGTTTTGATGTGGTGAATAACCGTCTTTATGTTGCTCGTCACGTTGAGTTTGATGAGAAACTCTTCCCCTTTAAACATCCTATTTCTAGTTCTTCTTCTTCGCTGCTGGAGTCTCCTGCTATCCCTTGGTTGCGTGTAACCAGTTCTCCTGGTATGCTTGCGTCGTCTTCTGCGTCTTCTTCGTCTCCTTCTGGTACACCAGTTCTTTCGTCTCCTCCTATCCCTCCCGACTCATCACCTTTAGCTAGGTCTCCTGCATCCAGCTCTTCATCATCTGATTGCAGTCCTCCGCCGCCACCTCCTCCTCCTTCCCGTCAGCACTCAATGACACTTCGTCCACAACCCAAGCCCAAGAAAATCTTTGATCCCTCGGCTCATCTTACCTCTGTTTCCCCAGTCTTGTCTACTGCTCCTACATCCTTCACCCAAGCCAAATCTCTTCCTCAGTGGCAGAATGCCATGAAGGATGAAATTTCCGCCCTCCTCAAAAATAACACATGGACTTTAGTTCCCCCTCCTTCCTCCGGCAATGTTGTCGGCAATCGATAGCTCTATAAGATTAAAACTCATGCTGATGACTCCATTGAGCGGTATAAGGCTCGGCTGGTGGCTCGAGGTTTTACTCAGTCTTTTGGGGTTGATTACACTGACACATTTAGTCCGGTTGTTAAGCCGGTCACCATTCGTTCGGTTTTGACTGTTGCCCTGGCTCGTGGATGATCGATTTCTCAGCTTGATGTCAGTAATTCCTTTCTTAATGGTATTCTAAGTGAGACCGTGTATATGGTTCAGCCACAGGGATTTGTTGATCCGGTGCGCCCTCATTATGTGTGTAAACTGCATAAGTCCTTATATGGTCTTAAGCAAGCTCCTCGGGCCTGGTATTCTCGGTTGGCAGCATTTCTACTTACCTTGGGTTTTGTGGAGTCTCGTTGTGATCCGTCTCTTTTTGTCTATCGCCGTGGGTATCAGTTGTGTTTTTTGCTGGTCTATGTGGATGACATTATTCTTACAGGCAGCACTACTGGTTTGGTCCAGCATTTTATCTCTTGTCTTGCTAAGGAGTTTTCTCTTCGGGATTTAGGTTCATTGAGTTACTTTCTTGGGGTCGAGGTTCGTCGTACTTCCAAGGGTTTGCTTCTCTCTCAGCACAAGTATGTCACTGATTTGCTACGACTTGCAAATATGCATACTTCCAAACCTGTTTCCACTCCTTTGCAGGCTAATGTTGTGTTGTCCCGTTTGGATGGTACTCTGTTGTCTCCTGATGATGCGACTACTTATCGTCGGCTGTGTGGCAGTCTGCAGTATACCACTCTCACTCGTCCAGATATCTCCTTTGCGGTTAATAAGCTTTGTCAGTTCATGCATTAGCCTCGCTCTTCTCATTTTCAGGCTCTCAAACGGGTTCTTCGCTATCTTCGTGGTACCGTTGATTACTGTTTAGTTCTGCATCCTACGGATTTGGGTACTCTTACTGCATTTAGTGATGCTGACTGGGCTGGTTGTTCGGATGATCGTCGTTCTACTACTGTTTTTCTCATTTATTTGGGACCTAATCTCATTGCCTGGGCGTCTAGGAAGCAGCCCACTGTGGCTCGCTCGTCTACTGAGGCTGAGTTTCGTGCGGTTGCTAATGTCTGTGTTGAACTGCATAGGGTGTGTCATCTGTTGTCCGAGTTAGGCATTTCTTTAAATCGCCCTCCCTCTATTTGGTGTGACAACAGTAGTGCAGTTTTCCTTGCTGTCAATCCTGTGTTCCATGCTCGTACAAGACATGTTGAGGTTGATTTTCACTTTGTACGAGATCATGTTCGGCGTAATTTGTTTCGGTCAATTCTATCTCTGCTGCTGATCAGCTTGCTGATATTCTGACAAAACTCTTGTCCAAAGAGTTATTCTTTCGATTTCGGGACAAACTTCGGCTTCTCTCTTCTCCGCTGTAAGTTTGTGGGGGCGTATTGTAATATTTAGTATATTTCCTATTATGTCCTAGATTAGGGTTTGTTATTGTCTATATATACTCTGTATATTGTGCACAATACATTATGAATCAAATACAATTTCCCTATTCTAAGTATTACGGTATGAGCAATACTCGTGATTTGTATGCCTGAAGCATATAATGTACTTGATGAGACTTTGGGGGATGTTTTCGGTTACTGATGGTGCAATGTCAAGTGTTTGTAACAAAAAATGAAGTTGGTCTTTATTATTACGAAAGGGAAATTTTTTTTAAAAAAAAAATATTACAAAAAAGAAGAAGAAGAAGAAGAAGATTGAATCAAACATAAAAGATTTGTTTGAAGGAACTGAATGAGACATCAAACTGAATCAAATATATCAATTACGAAGTAACAATTCGTAGTTAGTAATACTGGTTACTCATGTTTGGTTGGACTAATAGAAGAGCACCATCTCATCCACTCGGCCTCAAAGTTGTCCACATGTATTTTTTCTAATAAGTGCTGAACAGAAATTATAGAAGTCAACCACTTAAGTTACTTGCAGAGGTTGTAGGTAACAAATGTCTACTTGGTTGTCTCCTGATTCTTTTTTTATTACTTTTGTTCTTTTAAATCTCTCCCGTGGTTAAAAAGATGTACGACATGGTATTGGTATTTTGCATTCTGTATAGAAAGTAATGTGGCAAGATTAAGCCTGTTTTCCGGGTCTTTGAAGAGGTGGAAGCGAGAAAGTGGTTGCCTGTGGAGCAATGATTGCAGGTGTTGCTCGGAAGGATTGGATTATCCGAGGTTTATGAGAAGCAACGGAGTAGGAATAAATCCTCTTTTACTAAAGAGTATTCGGCCGATTCATCCTCAGTCAGGAGAAATAGGGGGTCTCACAACTTGGTCAGGAGATTCATGCTCACGGAGTCAAGACTAGAGATTTATTCTAAGCAGTTCTTTATGCATTCTGGTTGGGTGGAAAGGTACAGCAAATGAGGGGATATTATCTCAGGATGAAGAGTCGTCTTCTTTGGAGAGGAATGCTATTCCTTGGAGTGCATTTATGTCCAGTTATGTATCAAATGGTAGACTCGATCAGGCTTCACGATCAATCAAATCATTTGGATGCAACAAGGGCTTCAGGCCCGATTTGCGCAAAACTGCCACTGTTATTGGAAAATCAAGGGAATTGAAACAAGGAAAGGAAATTCAAGGCTTTGCGGTGTTCAAAATGGAATTTGGCCATAGTGTGACCAACCTACTTCACTAATGATGTACTCAATTATCTTATAAACGATTTAACTCTTAACTAAAATGTGATATCATGGAATGCGATGATTGATTCATGCGTTTGTGGAAGCATGCACGAAGCACTACAAGTCCTTAGATGAATGAAGTGGTCCAAGCATACATGCGGGGATCCTGAGGGTTTCTAATGAATTGGGGGCCTTGGAACTAAGGGAACGAGATCCACTGACAGGTATTAAAGAGAGAATTCCTACTGTTTCTTCAGAAATTCTGAAAATGTATGGTCGTTGTGAAGCATTAAATAAGGATGAAATATCAAACATCATTACTTCGCGGTATAAGACGAAAGATCCGATGTAAACTTACAAGAATATCTGCAAGATTCACAGCAATGTGAGTCAGGAATGCGGACAGTTCGAGAAGTCCAAACTGTACTCTAACAACATTTGAACATAGTCTTTCCAGTTCGTTCATAAAGCAAAGGTTTATATAGTATATACAGACGGGTCCTGCTTAACACTTTTGAGAACCAAAACTCCAACAATAACAGAAGCATTAGCACCAAAGAAAAAGGTCTCCCAACTGTTCAAAGAATTTCCATACGTTTCGTGCCTCGTTATACATTGGATCCCATACCTCCAAAGCTTTCCGTCGGATTTCATCGTTGTCGTGGCTCTGCAAGGCCTTGATTTTATCCAGGCCTTGAGCTTCATCAATCAACTTGGCGACAAAATTGAAGTCGGTAGTGCATTTACTCTCTTCACTACATATGATTTCAAGTCCCTCCAGACAAACAGTAATGATCCTAGGATCATGGTCCTCAAGAAGATCACATAAGGTCTCTATAAAGTCCTGCAAACCCACAATCCTGCCACTTCGACCAGAAATGATATTTATGACAGCCTGAACAACTTCTTTCTTCGTAGCAAACTCAGCAGTTTGTAGCAAATAAATTAAAGGTTCAATCAACTTATCATCAATCACTGCCCGCCTTTGATAATTATCTCTTGCTATATTACTGAGAGTGCGGATTGCAGGAATTTGCACAGCAGGTGATGGGTGTCTGAAATGTTACAACTGGTTTAATATCAGCAATCAATTGAGAAGAAGAAAAAAGCAAAATATTCAGGGGTGAAACGTACTTGAGTAGGTCCACAAGTCGTGGATATAAGCCAGCTTCCATTAGAGCTTCGATTTTATCATTTGAACCGACAGAAAGATATGACAGAGCCCAGCATGCAGATGAGAGCAAGCACAGGTCATCATCAAAATTGATAAGTATGTGAAGAGCTGGAAGTACACAACGCACCTGAATAATTAAACCCAACAAGCATCAATATGAGAGTAAATTAGAGAAATAAAAAGGAAAAAATCTATATGATCACGCCGCTAACCTGCTCAAATGGAGGTTGAGGTTTGACTCGAAAGAAGTTTAACAACGTCAATGTCACATTTCTTAGCATTGACAGTGTTGCATGCTCATTCAATTGTGCCAGCAATGGAGGCAAAACCCCTTCTTTCAGAGCAAGATCGCGATGCTTACAAGAGTCGCCCACAATGTTTCCCAGTGCCCATACAGCCTAAACATTATCAAAACTAATGTTAAGCCTACAACAGAGTACTAGAAGTCAAAAGACGTTTTAGCCCCATGTCGGCAACACCAAAAAAGGCCTCAAGGAAAAAAACAAACCTGCTCACGAACATCAGAACACGGAGAACTGAGGAGCTTTATAAAAGTAGGCACAGCATCATGATCGACCACCACTTTAGTATGATGAGAAGTACCAGATGCAATATTTCCAAGTGCCCAGGCAGCTCCAAACTAGTTGACCACATAAATAGAAGTTAGAGATAATCCTACTGGCAGTGCAATTGTAGAGAAAGAGTGAAGAAAAATACAACAAATTGTAACATCATCAAACCTGGAGCTCTGGGAAATCATTCCTTGATAGGAACTCAACAAAGTCGGGAACAAATCCATCTTGTATAATTTTGTCAGCATAAGAAGAGCAACTTTTTACTGCAAATAGAAGGTTTTAATCATACAGAGAGTGACCACAACTTCATGGGGGAGGAACTTCAGAGTATTAAAACAATGCAGGTAAAAAAATAAACAATGCAGGTACCTGTGGAAAGTATCTCACAGAACATCCTCATTAACTTCAAACGAAAAACGTTCCGATAGTTCTCCAACTACAATTGGAAGAACAACATGTTAATTTACACACAAAAAAAATCTACTGCATCAGGTCAAAGGGTGTAACCTGGAAAGCTGTGACTAGAAACGGAATAAAATTCGCGCGAGAACAACTAATTTCCCAATCTCCAAACCAACAAAAGCAACTACATATACTAAAGAAAACAAGATTAGCCATTTACACAAATTTATTTAATACAACAAAAATCAACAAGAATGCATAGTCACCAAACAAAGATGAAAAACGAAACAGAACTTAAAGCAAACCCAAATTGAAAAACCAAAAGAATTCAAAGGCACCAAACCTAAAACGAGGAATCAGACTCGATTCGTAACAAATCACAGATCAATCGGCAAAAGACAAATACTGCTCACCCACAGAAAGTAGGACGCCACCGGACAAGGGGAAAAAAATCAAAAAAAAAAAAAAAAAAACCTCGTCGGGGGTGAATTGCTGAGTAAGTCGAGGCTCCTTAGTTAGGCGCTCGTCCTCGGAGTCCGCCTCTATACGCTTCCGCTCATTCTTACGATTCTCCGTAATTTGCCGTCTCCCTTCCGTGTTCACCAGACGCAGAACGTCCGTCGTTTCTGTAAAACACAACGACATCGTGTACCCCCGGTAGTGCGTGAGTGCGTGCGAGAATTTGAATTTTTGTTTTTTTTGAAGTGGTAGAATTTGAATTTGGAGTAGAAAGAGGTGCGGAGTGGGTTTGGTTTTTTAAAGAGATTGGCCCTTGTCTTTACAAGACCAAAAATTATTTTATACAACAAGTGTATTTTTTTTTTTTATAGCAGCGATACACTCATTATAATGGAAAAAATATGATGGCCCCTTAATTTTGTGATAATTTTCTCGGTAAAATTACAATCTTGCTCTATTTATGTATCTGGCTGCACAATCTTACGTGGTACAGCAGCTGTATTGAAAATTTTCTTGCAAGACAGTCACAGCGCAGCAGAGAACGGTTTTCATATCTTCCAATAATTTTATTTTATTTAATAATTAAGTATATAGTAAATTTTTACTATTTCATCCATAAATTAATAATCAATAAATTAATAAGTTATTAATTTGGAGAAATTGTTTTTTATTGCACGGGAAATATACGACGGGTGTAAATATATTCTGTAAGGAGATGAGTGGTTTATACTTGTTAAATACTACAACATGTCCTAACAAAATAGTACACATTGAGTTTTTAAATTTTTACGATTTTTAGTACAAATCTCAAAATTCAGTGTGGACTATTTTTCTGTGAAGGAGGAAGTAAAAAGGTCTAATGGAGTTTAACTATTATTAACAAGATTAATTTAAAATTTAAAAAATCAATAGATTTAACTATTAAGTTTTTTTAAAAAAAATTGAAAATTTCAAAAGTTTTAATTAATAAAATATTTATAAATAATTATTAAATTATGAAACAGTCAATAAAATTTGAGATATTATTAAAATATGAAAAGTATTAAAAATTAAAAATAATCATATTATTTTTTGGCTTGGTCCCTCGTAAACTATATAAGTTATTTTCTTAACAGACACATTGTGATTCATTTGGAACAGTTAACTACATTCTTATCAACTTCACAAATTTAATTAATCCTTAAAAAATTATTTAAATTTTCACATGTTGATTGTGTTATATGCAACTAATTTTATATGGAATTATCATGTTTGGTTAATTAGTTAATAATTAATTGTTCACTCTACGTGAAAGTAGCATGTGAGCCAACTATTACCTATTTGTAAAAAAACTAATAATTCATTTAGAAAATAATGTAAATAATTTTTACCCCCTTATTTTACGCATGACCAAACTCTTAATGATGGATATCATGTTGTAATTGTTTTTTAAAGAATCATAATTATCCTAATTATCTTTAGATTTTTTGTTAAGATTTGGTGTAACCAAATATTTAGATTTTCTTTATCCTAAGTCGAATCGTAAAATTATTAATACATAATGATAATATCTTTTTTTTTTACATCAACTTAATTGAGTTTCTCAATTTCGTGCCACATCAGCGTTTTTCATCCTCTATCAATATATGTATATATATATATATATATAGATTCATATATATAAATTACTTCTTTTGCCCTGAAAAAATAGTCTAGTTTGATAAAAAGTTTTGTTTCTTCAAAAAAAGTCCAGTTTTAGAAAAACCAAAATTAAGCAGGGGCATCATTGTCTAAATGAGATGTACCTTACTTTGGTTGACCAAATCAAAAAAATTGTTCTTTTTGCAGGGCGGAACAATCTTGGACCCGGGGGTCTTCCACCCCAGTTGGCCGGAGAAGCCCCAGGGTTTCCTTTGAGCTAAGCCCAACGTCTGCATGCCATTAATAATACCCTTCGCCCTATCGTGTGCCATTGAGGTTTGAATTTCACTCATAGCATATCTAGGGTACCCTTTGGCCTTATTGAGCCGTAATTATTAATCATGGTCACTCGGCTACTTAATCAGACTCAGCTAATTCTGAAGCAAAATTTTGGCCATCGGCCGATGATGCCCTAACAATGTTATATGCCCTATCATGAGCCCCTATCATTTGTCTTGGCCTATCGAATGCATAACCGGCATTGGACTTTGGACTTTTCTTATGTTCGTTACCAATTGATGATGCTCGGACGACTTCCTTCGGCCTATCATAAACCGTGTCAGTTTATATATTGATTCATTAGATGTTTAATTAAAACCGAGTCTTGGACTTATCTAACTACGGCTCCTATATGTCCTTTGGATGCTCAAATGACACTCTGGTTATGTCTTTCAGTCTATCATGTGCCATCAAGGTCTTTTTATATTGTTGACTCGGACTATTATGTGTTGTTAAAAATTATTCCTATTTATTGAAAGTTGGTTAGGCGTCAGCTTCTCTTGATATTGGAATCCGATTTTTCCCTGTATGGGTTTATGATTAGCCCATCCTGAGTCTGGTAGCAGAGCTCTCTTTCTTTATCGGTGCTTGGACATCACTTACCTGAGAATGCAGAATAGGTTCTTCCTCACATTCCGTTTTTGGACTTCTTTGATGGCTCGGGGATGATTCTCTCAGACGACTTATGCCCTCTCATTTATTTAAATAGCACGTCCGTTTTCAACTTATATGTGGGACATATCCCTATGCTCGATGTCGAAGGTCCTTCGACAAGGTTTCGGGGTACTAGTGCCACTTCGATCACAGTCACTAGCTATTACTCTTTGGCCATCACGAAGGATTGTGGTTTCACCTAATGAGGTAGATCCAGGAATGGACGGCTCCACCGAGAGTCTGAATGACAGGTTCATTTTGTTATTTTGCCAAGTATTGTATTCAAAACTTGCAATTGCATATGTGCGTGTGTGCGTGTCTTTCTCTATTAATACTTGGCAAAGGCATTTGATGGGGCATGGACATGTGTTGAGTCCAATCACCATTCGTGGCCTAGGAATTATTCATATACTAGCTAATGAGGATTTGAAAGCCCTAAGAAAAGGCCGGAGCCAGTTAATAGTAAAGAATATTCCACTTCACCTTATCAATAAATACCTCATTTGTGAAGTTTTATATTCACTTCTTAACTCATAAGTTTTATACTTTTACTCTCGGGACGAACTTGTTTATCGGAGTGCTAACCATTATCTTTCAGGTCCTAGGTCTATGGACATCATTGCCTCATCATCCTGACGGATTCGACCTTCATCACTAGACATTATACATTATCCTTTCTTTTTATCTACAGACAGTGCATCGCAATATATTAACACTCTATTTACCCTTTCCTGTGTCATTACTCATTTATAGTCTAACAATTAAATACATTTAAAGTTTCATCATAAGCTAAGTCACGATTAAACCAACACTTCAAATTCCATAAAATATAATTGGTTCCAATTTTCATCTATTTACTTCAAATTCCACAATCAAGGCAGAAGGAAATGAAATTGAATTAAAATACTACAGAAATGGAAAGAGGAAAATACCTTAACTTATATTTTTCTTTCATTCCAAAATTATTGTCCAATTTAGATTTTTATTTTAATACAAATTGAATTAAAAGCAAAAATTTAACAACAACAACATCATACTCAATATATTCGTAAATTGATTGGGGTCTGGGGTCTCAGGATATAAGTAACCTTACTTTGTATTTCAACACTGAAAAATTGTTTAAGCAGTACGACTCAAGATGCATTGGTGCATTGATACACTGATTTCCGTCAATTTTACCAAATTAAAAGTAAAAATCCAAATTGAACAATAATTTTGAAACAGAGGGAGTAGTTTCTTATTTTTTACTTCAGTAGGAAACTAACCTAGTCTTCAAAACCAAAATTCACTTCTAATGCGATAGGGTTTAGTCCCGCAAACAAAAAAATGCAACATGACAAGAGCAATTTACGTCAACAAAGGTGATACTATTGCAAGATTAACAATTAGCACCATGCTTCGGGTTATCTTGCAAGATTACTTCGCTTGTGATTGTGCAAGTAATTGTTCGCATCCTGCTTGTGCATTCAAGTGGATCACTAAGATCGGGAGAGAAAAACCGCAAAAGCTTCTGCAGTTGGAATGTTTAGGCTAATCCCCCGTACTCTATTTAGAAAATTTACTACGATTATTCATCCCAAAACGTCTTGGTTACGTGATAAAGGAACAATATACATGAATTTACATGCACTAGACAAGTACACTTTACGATCTATATGAGTTTCAGCTGGTTCTTACTTCCTAGGAGCTTCCAAGAGGAGAGAAATCTTACAAATTTTCTGGTGGAAAATACGTCATCAGTTCTAGTGGCAGAAAGGTTATCCTAACACGCATCCAAGCAACATTGAGAACATGATAGTTGATACCATTTCCTTTTATGGCCTGTAATACTCCCCCCTAACATATGATGGAACAGTGCTTAGACAGGGTTTTCACGTCTCTCAAACCAAACTAATGAGACACGATCATTTGGATCACATCTGAAGGAGAAAAGTAAGAGTACAGAAAGAACTAATAATCTCACATTCTTGATCATTCCATCACAACCCTGGAACATTTTCACTAGATTCCTGACAGAAAGCATACACCTTTTTTGAACGAGTCACAATAAACCACTAGCATTTCATTCAACCTCTTTTCCTCTGGGGCTCTTCTGTTTGAATGCATCTAGATGTTGCAATAGAAAATTATTACGACATTCATGGGAATGTAATGCTCTCATAAAAGAAGTAGCAGGACCAAAATACCTCAGTGCTAGAAAAGAAGCCATAGATTCTTTTGTTGCAGGCAGAGGAGATTCAAAAAACCATTCGTGTTTTAGAGCAGCTTCGGCAGTTATTCTCTGCACGGATACAAATATTACCACTTGTTTACAGACACATTAGAAATTTTATGGTGACAGCTAAAAACATGACCTTGAATCCACATACCTTCTCAGGGTCATATGTCAAAAGCCTCTTCAATAAGTCGAATCCAGATTCAGATAAAGCTGGTGACGTCGCAAGGAGTTTTTCACGCAACCCATTCCACCTGAAACAATCAGAAGACAGTTAAAAGAAACATGACATCTTTATTTCAGAACTGAAATTGTCAGAAACGGAGGCCAAGAAAGCCAGACCAGAATCACCCAAAGCTAGAATCCTGGGAAAAGAGTGGGAAACGCAAGAAAGATAAATTACATATTCCACTTGTGTAGAACATAGACAAACATAAAGCAATACTTACTTCTCCACCCCGTTGTCAACCTTACATTGAGTCAGCTTTGATAACCCAGGCCAAGTCTTCTCATTCGGTGTTCCAAGAATTTTATATATCTTCAAAACCAAGATAAGCAGGTAAAGGGCCAAAATATTTTCCTTTAAAGGAGAATAAACTTCAACAATTTGTAAACTGAGGGCTTCAACATATTCCGACCTTCGCAAGCTGGTTATGCTCGTCATACCCTTTGAATAGTGGCTCCTTAGTTAATAGCTCGGCCATAATACAACCCAGGGACCACATGTCAATTGCGGTTGAATACTCCTTTGTTCAAGGTTAAGGCTACATTTTGCGTTTTTCCCCCCAAGTAGAACGAGAAAACTCGCGGGTTGGAAAGATAATTCCTCGACTGATTATGGAGAGTCAAACTGTCAAACGGCCAAAGAGCTGAAAAGACGAAAAAACCCACACCTTTCCTAAACAAAATGGAAAACTTTACTCCTCACCCAAAAATATTACTGCCTCCGTCCCATAATTTTTGTCCAGTTTGCGAAAAAATTTTTGTCCCAAAATTATTATCCGATTTGACTTTTTTTAATTAAATTACACATATAGCCTTTATCCTTATAAAGGAAAAAAATTAACCTACTATTGTTCCCTGCGCACATTGTAGAGCCAAACAACACCGGTAGCAGTAGATGATGATTCTCTGACGACTCCAGGCAGCGATGGTTCTCCGACAGACCCAATAGCCACCGGATTTGTGGCCGGAGCGGCAGTTGCAGTTAAGATGTTCTTGTAATCCAAGGACTCATCGTTGTAAATGTCCCACCATTTCCTGACCAACATCTTGATGTCTTCCTGGTCCATGTTCTATTATAGAGTTGTTTTCACTGGTGTACCTCCACGGCTTTATGCGGCGGCGCAGTAATTAAATTAAATTAGATCCCGTAAACACCTCAAATGATGGAATCATGAAATGGGATTATGTCAATTTTACTGTAAAATCAGAAATGAAGTTTACCTGTTCAGCGAAATGCGTAGCAGGGGTGGTTTTGAGAGTGCTCAAGGGATCATGGGTGCCAAAATTGAAACTTGAGTGAGAAAGTCCAAAATCTGAATTAATTTCCTAAATTGCTTCGATTATTCTAAAGTATCAACATAATATAAAGGGGGAATGGCAAATCTTGGCACGGTTTTTTCCAGGTTGCCTCTCCCTTTTGGTGATGTGGAGATAAGTGATTGGACCCCTTCTTCTTCCATTTGGGTAGTTCGCTTCTTTTACCTCGCGGCATCGTTCGGTTGCCGGTTTTATATACAGTCCATTTTTCTTCCACGTGGGCATTCTTTGTTCAAATCCAAAGGATTCTTTTGTTTTTAAAATTAATTTTCATGTTTCTAGTTCTTTCCTCCACCTCTTTCTGCTTTTGCTTCATATCTTTTTGCTACGGGGAGTAAGTCGAAAGTTGAACGAAGAACTTTTGGATTACTGGTCTTGTTTGGAGGCTGGTCACTCTCTCCAGTAATCTATTGAAGTCCACAAATCGATCGACCACTTTCATTGATTCTTTC